>CM076185.1:65025063-66271883 GCA_038277355.1 Encarsia formosa
GGCAACAATATGTTTCTCTCTGCTCAGAATGGTTTGGCTCTCCTCTCAGCGTCGACTAGCTAGCGCCGCCACGATTAAGGAGAGTTGGTCCCCAATAATTTCCCTATATAGGGTCCGAAAACATAATTAGTTCCTACAGATCTTCGATTTCAGCTGAATTAGATTCAAAAAAATCATTAATGAGACTTGCTATGTATGTGGCACGTGAGTGCGTGTGAGGAGTGTGGATATTGAATGTAAACGTATTGGTATTAGTAGGTGTTTATTTCATGCTTGTCCTCGATACAACTGGTGGCCGCTCGGCGGGCCTCGAGCGCGATCACCAGGCGGCTTATATATTCTGCGCGCGGCTTTGCACATTCCATACCAACACACATACACTACACTCCTCCCTTGTTTTACATGCGGAAAGCTCGCTCTATTGGCTAGACGCTTTGGCACAACGTATAGGTAATACAATTTGATTTTTATGGCGCTTAACGAACGAACTCGGTTGGTTTGTATTTGTTACGTTGACGGTGATAGTTGTTTAAGTACTCTGCCCGGAATTCGCTTACCCCCCGAAACTCCGTGGTTGTCAATCATCACCTCATCCCCTGCCTCTAATCGTATTTTCCGCAGATGCTGCCCGCGCGCTACTAACTTCTCCTGCTTTTCTTTCAACTTTACCGCGAAGATTGGGTCGTAGGAGATCGAACCGCGTTTTCAGCTCGCGGTTGTACAGCAAACTAGCTGGTGTTTTTCCCGTGGTGCAGTGAGGCATGCTGCGGTAATCGAACATGAACTTGTGTATAGCGTTTGCGACACTCTCTCCTCCTTGCACAATTTTTTTTACTTTATCTTTGAAAGTTCCCCACAAAATTTTCTGCTGCGCCGTTCGTAGCTGATGATATAGAGGTGAGTAAGCTGTGTTTCACCCGTGGGTGATCTAGGAAATCGTTGAATTCCGAGCTTGCCAGGTTTTTGCCGTTGTTTGTGACCAGGTGGTCTGGTAGGTACGTGTCTTACAAAAAGCTCTTGGAAGTTTCCACGAGTTTGTTTGCCTTAGCGTTTTGTCTAAAGTTTATCACTTTCAGCCATTTTGAGTATGCGTCTACCACTACTGAATACATGTCACCGAATAGTGGTCCTAGAAATCTGCGTGTACTCTTTCCATGGTTTTTCCGGCCCGATGGCCAGGGGTGTTGGGATGGCCTGTGGCGGAGCGCTTTCTGGTTTTCGATGCAGATCTTTCATGACTTCACTAGGATTTTCTATGTCTGCGTCTATGCCTGGCCACCATATGTATGAACGGGCCCAGTGCCTGATTTTTACAATTCCAAGGTGCGATGTGTGGAATTCACTAAGCAGTCGACTTTTCATACAGTCCGGTACAACTATTCTTATACCCAGAATAAGCATCCTTCTTCGACTGAGAGTCATTTTTCTTTGAAAATATTTCTTCTCTTCCGCGTTTAGTTCATTACTTTGTTTTGGCCATCCAAAATGCAGAATTTTATAATCTTCGACAGTGTTTGATCGCGTTTGTCTCTTTCTGTACTGTGCGCCAGTTTAGATTATTTTCGTTCCTCTGAGATGTAATTTATTGGCGTGAATTCTGCCCCGAACGTGTCCGTGTCGTCTTTGAACTGGTTGAACGTGAGAGTGCGTCGCAGTTTGCGTTTTGTGACGATTTAACCCACTCTATGTCGTACTGGAAACCTGAGAGAAATATGCCCAACGTTGAAGTCTGCTTGCTGCTGTCAGTGGGATACCACGTTTCGGTCTCAAAGATTGTTTCCAGCGGCTTATGATCTGTGCGTTAAAATGATTGTCCGCCCGTAAATGAAATCGATAGAATTTCATGGAACTCCAAAAATAATTGCACCTGCTTCTTTATCTTTTATTGCTCTATTCAGTTCTTTATCGGGGGATACGTTTTGAAGCGTATGCGATAGCGCCCTCTGAGCCGTCTTTGTACCTGTGAGATAATATTGCTGACAGGCCGTAATATGATGCGTCGCACGCTAAAATTACTCCCCTCATTTGGGTCGTAGTGAGCTAAGACTGTTGGTGAGATTAAATCTCGTTCTTTACCCATGAAAAAGCCTTCATCACATGCCTTTGTTCCATGCGAACTCTTTATTTTTCACGCAATCGAATAAAGGTTTCAGTTTTTCCGCTCTGTTCTTCAAAAATCTTTCGTAGAAGTTAATAAGACCAAGAATGACGTCAGCTGTTTGTTAGTCTTCGGGCCCTCGGTGCTTCGTACATTGCTTTAACCCTTCGATTTTGCTTTGTGTAGCCCGTTTTTTGTCAATTACGAACCCCAAAACCTCGATTCTATCTTTCATCAGTTCGTATTTATCTTTGTTTAACTAAAAAACCTGCTTTTTCTCGTCTCTCGCAGGACTGCGCGTAGATATTCAAATGCTCTTCGTTTCGTTTTACCCGTTACGTATACGTTATCTAAATACGCGATCGCGAAAGGTATGCCCCTGAAAGCATTCGCTCATTATCTGTTGAAATTCGGCCGGAGCGCATGACGTGCCTTCAGTCATTTTAGTGTAACGTAGAAGCCCGACATGTGTTGTGATTGTCAGCAAATCGCGCGATTCTTCAGCGACCGGTATTTGCATGTATGCATGTGTTAAATCAAGCTCAGAAAAAGTTAACCCGTGTTGTAAGACTTCAAAAATATCGTCGATTCTAGAGAATAAAAATATTGAAATTTGCAAATTCCGGATTTAATGTTATTTTGAAATCTCCGCAGATTTCTAATTTGGCCGTTGCTTTTCTGTACTGGGACAATCGGTGTTGCCCATTTGCTTGCGTTCACCTTTTCCAATAACCCAGTTTTAATAATCGCGATATTTCTTTTTCGACCTTGGGCCTTTAACGCGTATGGCAGCGTGCCTCGCAGCGAATGCGACCGGCTTGTATTAGGTTTCAAGTATAATCTTATCTGTCTTTTATTATCACAACCCGGCGATGTATCAAAAAGTATTTTAAATTCTCTCATCAACATTTCTTTCGCATACCTCATTACATAATTTGTTAATTACATTTTCATTTTTTTTCGCGTTTTCTGATTTTAAGTACAATTCTAAAGGCCATAACCCGAAACGCTGCTAGCCATTGGACGGCCCGATAAGTGGTGTTTCTGTTACCTTTCAAAATTAGACAGTGCAATGTTTTTGTTTATCCCGTTAAACTTTACCTTTAAATTTTCCATTGCCCACGCGGTTCCATTTTTATTACTTCTCGTAACCTACCAGTCGGGTTGGTGTTTGTACAATTTCAATATTAGCAAAATTTATGTTTACAAATTTCTCGGACATGACCGAAAAGTACGGGCCGGGTATCGACTTCCATTTTTTACCGGTCTTACTGTTAATTACAACTGTTACAAACCACGGGTTCGTCGCGTCGCTTATTTTAGTAGTTTACCTGTGCAATTTAAGTTTGAAAAACTCGGAATGGTGTTGTACTGCTGACGTTGCGTCGTTGATGTGGTCCTCCTCTTCCTCCCACGTCGCTGCTATCTTCCTGTAGGAATTTGTTTGCCCGTTCCTTCTTTTTTATGCAGGCCCTTTCTAGGTGACCTTTAATTTTGCAGAAGTTGCATACGGCGCTTCGGTATCTGCAAGAGTGTGTTCCATGCCCTTCCAATCCACAGCAGTAACATTTTAAGTTGTTTTTCGGACCTTTTCTTCATGTGAGTGGCTGTTATGGTATTGGTTTGAGTGGTTGTGTTGCCGCCAGCCTTGGTTTGTGTGCTCTTTGATTACAAAATTTTCTTGGTCTTGGGTTTGAGTTCGTAAAAGAACTGCTGGCTCCAGCAGTGTTTTTCATAGCGCTTTCTCTCGTCAAATGCTTCCTTGTAAGCTGCGTCGAAAGTTAAATTCGTAAGCTTAAAAAGTTCAACCCTGGTTGTTTCATTTTGTATACCGCGGACAAATTGGTCCCGGAGTGCTTTGTCCATATCTTCGAAATTACCAGTGCAAGGATAGGTGTCGTAGCCTTGTTGTGAATTCTGCTATGGTTTCGTGGTGCTTCTTGTTTAGCACGGTTGAATTTACACCGCTCCATTACTTCTGATGGGGTTGGCTGTATGTGCTTGCTCATGATCTTTTTTAGTTCGGTCGTTATGTTTTGTTGCTGGTTTTATAGGGGCGCATAATTACTACATAATTTATACGAGTCGTCGTCGCAATGGGTTAGTAGCATAGCCGCATTTCATTTCGGCATCTTCAACTCTTTTTTACAAAAAAATGAAGTTACAGCCTTGTCTTGAACGACTCCAGTCGTCTGTTCCAAGCTTGAAAAAAATTTTTGTTTCTGAATGGCACTGTTTTCTGAATCTATGTCACTGACTTCTTCGTTTGAGCTTTCCGTTTTGCGAGAAGTGAGCTGCTCGATGACGTTTCCTAGTGTGCTTATTGGAATTTTTGTGTTTCGTGTGTCAGCGACCTTGTTTAGAGCTGTTTTAGTGTTGTCGATTTGGAATTCGCTTCATTTTCACAATTGCTAGGGTCAACACTTTGAATTCTCCGGCTTCTGTGAGTCGGTCTGTGGAATCTGCTGATGAGATTGAGATTTTTGGTATGCACTTATTTGAATTATCAATAAGTGTTGCATTCAGATCTGACTCCTCTTCGGATTTTTCTTCTTCAGAACTTTCTTCTGTTGCGTCTTTGTTATATAGATTTTCTTCTGCTACCGAAGAGAGATAAATTTTCGATTACTCTTTTACCAGTTTCCTAAGATCTTCAACGTTTAATAAGTTCAGTAGTTTGTAACTCTTTTCTCTACACTTCTCGTAAGTGTAACTCTTATATGGGGCCTAAGTTATCTATTAGAGGTCTGTTTTTTCAGCTTCCTTTAGGTTAATGGATCTTTAATTTTCACTAAATTCTTTTGCTAATTTTACTAGCTCTTCTTTCTGAAGTGTGTTGAGGACTATTTTGATGTCGAAATTTTCCAAATATTCTACCAGCTGTTCTTTGTTTAAGTTGTGTACCCACGTAGCTGTTTTGCCTTTGATTAAATTTTTTATCTTTTCAGTAATTTTAGCACTCATTAATTTGTACTCTCGTCGGCGTTGTTTCACTGTATCACTTTTTTTCTTGTATTGTGGATGTGCTTATACCTGCGCTCGTAACGCTTAGCACACATTAATTTTGTACGCTCGTCGCGTTGTTTCACTGTATCACTTTTTTCTTGTATTGTGGATGTGCTTATACCTGCGCTCGTCACGCTTGTACTTTGTTTGTAAAATGATTTGTCAGAGTGTTGTATTTGATTTAATGTAAAACTCTTTAGCGCTCGTCGCGCCCTTCACTGTAAGTTCTCGTAGAGTTTTTATTTGTTACTGTTTCCTTTTAATCCTCGTTGCCAATTGCTATGTATGTGGCACGTGAGTGGGTGTGAGGAGTGATGATATTGAATGTAAACGTATTGGTATTAGTAGGTGTTTATTCATGCTGTCTCGAATACAACTGGTGGCCGCTCGGCGGGCCTCGAGCGCGATCACAGGTGGCTTACATATTCTGCCGCGCTTGCGCATTCCATACTAACACACATACACTACAAAACTAAAGCAGAGTCCGCATTTTTGTCGTCCTAAATTATACATGTTGCTCGAACTACTTTCAAAATTGTGTTTATTCAAAATATATACAATTAAAATACTGTTGATAACAATGCAAGTTCACATTTTGTTTCGGCAACGGTACATATTGCGAATAATCAAATTCAAGAGTAAAAGTAATTACTATTTTTACTGAAGTCTTGGTCTCTCAGAATATACTTATCCACTTTATTTTCGCAAGCTATTATGCTATTCGTATAACTGTTTGCATTAATTTTTAGTATTAACACGAAACTTTAATTTATATCTGATGCAAAATTTTCAGACATCAGTTCGAGGAAATCTAAATTTGTACGTTAGAAGTATTTCTTAGTAAGTGCTGTGAGTCATACCTAATATTTTCTTTGTCTTTTGAAAATAATGTTTTTTAAATAAATCCAACAGTGTTCTCACATTTTAATTACAACGGTAAAAATATTTTTTTCAAATTTTTTATGGCTATGATGAGTTTTTTGCGGGAAACTAAGTGATTAAAATCCTCTCAGCACGAGTTCGATTGGGACGATGAAGGTTGCATGTTCGGTACTCTAACCTAACTCAAAGATTTGTACGAGACTTTGTCAAATGTTGTTAATGATTAGTTACAAACTCATTTCAAATTTTAGAGCTTTCTGCCACATGGATAAAAAGTAGTGAACAGATATAGTTTAACATGCAATTATATATAAAATCGCAGTTTATTAAGGTTAATACAGGAATTCAGACAAACTGATTAGAAGATTGTGCTAAATCTAAGTAATAAAATAAATATTTATAATACACCTTTCAGTCAGTGTATGTCGTAAGTTGGTTTTTAAAAATCACTAAACACTGAAATCTGTTGTTGGACACCATATTTTACATAAGAGCGACAGGGACATAGAGTGACGAAGAGCTACAAAACTCTTTCTGTCTTACTCGCACTAGTCTAGCGTTCTCTCTCGCACCGAACATGCAACTTAAAATCTTTTCCTAGATTTTCTTAAGTTTACAATTTTTTTTTCTTCAAGAAACTGAATTAGCGTCTTTATCCTTTATTTTTAAGATGAAATAACGATAGTTAAAAATTTTAATACTAATTAGTACTCGAATACTTTCTATTTTTTGAATCAGAAGTTCCATTAGTCCTCTTGATTTTAACTTTTTCTGTACAGCTCATTAATTAAGTATCTTCTTCTTCTTTTCTATCCAAGTCTTTAAATGAAATTTTTTTGAGATTCTAAAAATAAAATTTTACAGTAATAGTTAGGACAACATGATGATATGAATGTAATTTTTTTCAAAGGCACCGAAATTTTTCACAGCAAAAACATAACCTTTACCTCTCGCTTTTCTTGTTTTCCTTAAATTCCTTGCCCACTTTTCAAGTCTACGTTTTTTATTACCATCTTCAACATCACTACCACTTTTACTTGATAAAGATTACATTTCCATTCACTAAATTAAAAGTATTATCATTGATTAAATTACACGCTAGGGCATAGTTTTGTAGATTCTATTGAACAGTTTAGTGGTGAGTGCCAAATCAAGTTGCCAAAATATACCCTCCGTATATAGCTCAGCAAGAATTCGCTAATCCGCATTGGCTAATGGCATCATAACAAATGCGATGTGGCGTGAGCACAGAAGTGCACTTCTCTGACTCTCCGAAAATGTGTGCAACAAAATCATTGTAAAATTATATGTGCTATATCAAAATTAATTTTTAAAATTACACAGGCTTATATGAAATTTATCAAGGAATCTAAAAATCAATGTTTCTGCAAAACCGGATTAAGCGCCATTAGCCCTTTATTACATCGAACTCCTCATCTATCTATTGATAAACATAGAAAAGAATAAAATTTCACTTTAGTAATGGTAACAAAGGCAGAGTGATAGTTGCATTTTTATCAAAGTATAATCTTTATTCAACTCGACCATGTATTGGGTATATTTTGACGTGTAAAATACGTGGTAGAAGTGATACATTTAATCTTCATTTCTTTTCACTGCAGCGTTGAATAATAAGGATACATTTACAGCCCCATTTTATCAAAGTACCAAATTACACGATCTCGTTGAATAAAATATGATACTCAAATTGTGTCCGAAGTTGTACACTTACATCTCGAGTTGCTGATGCTCTCGGCTCCAGATAGCTTGCTATCGCTCGCTATCTTACGTCTCGAGTATCAACAACTCTCGGTGTAAATGTATAATTTCACACACAAGTTGAGTAACATATCATTTTCGATTAAAGAATTTTTTTTTCCGCGTCTCTTGACTTTTGCACATTTTTACTGTGACTGAAAATTATAACTTATTATAATTTTTAAAATTTATTATAAAAAAATGATTTAAACTCAGAATTTTAGACTGTTTTAGAAAAATTAACATGAATTGTATAACGATTATGTAATGTTTGATCCTTTATTTCTTTCCAATAATTGTATGATTTGAATGTTTTCATACAAAAGTATGTTAATTATTTACAATTTCTGCCTTAATTCGTCGGTTTAGAGTGGAGAACCTACTATCTCAGAGGGTCACAGCAAGAACCTGCTATCTCAGCGGACCAGAGCAAGAACCTACTATCTCAGCGGCCAAGCAAGAAAGTTCTATCCCAGGGGCCGGAGTTAAAAGCTATTCTCTCACAGGCCCATTTAAAACAATGGCATCTAAATTTTTTCCTTTTTTTTGAAGCGTGGCTTCTATACTTACGTTATAATTCTGCTACGCTTCAAAAAGAAAAAAAATTAGTGATGCCATCGTTTAAATGGGCCTGTGAGACAGTAGCTAATTAACTCCAGCCACCGAGATAGCACGTTCTTGCTCTGACCGCTGAGATAGCAGGTTCTTGCTCTGGCCCGCTGAGATAATAGGTTCTTACTCTAAACCGACGAATTATTACACACCAACAAAAAGAGATGCACGTTGTAGAACAAAATTCTGCACCGATTTATTTTCCAACTCATAGAATACGAGTCAGAGGATAAAATGTAGAAATTGGTTTAAATTTTTTCTTACTATTGAAATTCCTTGAGTATTTTTAGATCATTAATAATAACTAATAATTTTATTGTTTTGTTTTTTTTTTTTGTTTTTTTTTTTTATGTTATTCTACGGAGATACTGAAACAATCGGTAATACGTCAAAAAAAAAATTTTTTTCTGAATAAATAATTATGTGATCATTAAAAATTACTGAGAATTCATTTTTTTCTTTTCAAAGCAGGGATTGAAAGTACAAGCAAAAAATATAACGAATAATGGTATACTGGAAAAATTAGAAGAGGCAGAAAAAAAAAAATCTGCCCAAAAGTCTTTTCAACCAAGTAAAACTAAAGTAGAAAAACAACGTTCAATCGAAATTAAACTGAAGAAGATAGAAATGATGGATATAGTAGATCAAAACAGAAAAAGAGAACTAATAGAAATACAAAAAAAAGAAATAGAAAAAGATAAACATAAATTAGAAAAAAAAAGTACAATAGAAACTTCTGCAAAAAACCAAAAACACAAAAACAACAAAAAGTGAAGAAACAAGCGAAGCAGCCACGGGTAAAACAGACGTTTGAACGGGAAAGAAAGTTAGGAACAAAAATGGATAAAGGAAAAGTTGAAGAAAATGTTAACCAAGATCAGGCACCAAACAGAAGATAATATATTAATACCTACCAATAGACAAACCAAGAAAAAAAGAAAAGCAATACAGAAAAAAAAGTAAAACGAGCAAATGTGAAAAAATCAGAACAAGATCAGCAGAAAATCGATGAAACAAGAAAAATGCCTAAGGTTGTTCTCGATCAGCAAGTTTCAGAAGGAACTGGAAAAGCCCTACAACCTTAATAAAGAAAGAAAAGAGAGCAAAATAGCTGAAATGAAAAATCGAAAAATTGAAATAAATATACACCATGACAAACATGTTGGAGTTTCTAAAAAAATACAAACCGCTAGAAAAAGTTTTCCACCTTGCAAAGATAAAGCAATAATCAAAGTTCAATTGAAACTCAACTGCTATTAATAAAGAGATTAAAAATAATTGATGATGCTGATAAAAACCAGAAAATACAACAAATAGCACAACAAAAAAAAACAAAAAAATCAAGAAGCTCATACAGAAAACCTAAACAACGAACATCAAAATTACAATAAATTACAAGAAATACCCACAATAAACTCTATCCCAGATAAAAAAAAAAGTAAAAAAGCAAGAAAAAACAAAAAACGTATACTGTACCATGACCAGCAAGTATCAGAAGATACAACGGAAAAAACCTCAGAAAATTCGATTATGACAGAGAACAGAACAATTTGGAAGACAGAGGAAAACCAAGCCACGAGGAATGTAAAGATCTTGATCAACAGAAGAGCGTTGAAACAGAAGAGTTACCTTCTATTTATCACATCAACGAACTCAATGAAAGCAAAAGAGCACGAAAAAGAAAACTAGAGTGTGGAGATCAACAAGAAAACCAAAAATTGAAAAAGAAAAAAAAAAAACACTCATGGATCGGCTTTACTTTGAACAGGAAGAAAGTGATAGAGACAAAGAAGTAAATATGTGCCAAGGAGAAACAGGATCACAAGTGGAGATTAACCAAAGAACAGATGAAGATGATTTTGAAGATGTAGAACAAGTAAGAGTGGAAGAAAGTAACAGAAAAAAAGTTGTAAAGAAAAAAGAGCACAGATGTTAGCAAAATTCAACGAAAAAAAAAAGCGAAGTAAAATGGAAGAACTAGAAAGATGCAAAATTAAAGGTGGTCGATCAAAATAGAGAGATTGAATTAAGAGCATCGGAACAAATGTTATTAGAGCAGAATTATGAAGAAAAGTACTGGTCTCCATTTACTGAAGACCAGCCGAGAATCTTTGTCTCAAAGAAACACTTTACGTCCGCTCAAATAGATCAATTGATGATAGAGGTGAGAATAACCATGAAAACCGTTTCCAGTACTCACCAATTAATGATATTGGGTTTCAAGAAAATGATTGGCAAGCTCCAAATGAACTTGAAGAATTGTCTGTTTCAACATTTACTTGACCAACCAATTACAAAAATAAGAACACAAAATCTTTTGAATGAACTTAATGGAATTCAAGAGAAAAAAAGTAAGTTTAATAGAAAGTTTTGTATGAATATAAAATCTTTTAGAGCACAAAAAAAAAAAAAGAATTCTGGTTAATAATAAGCATTCATGAAATTATTAATCGACGGGTGATACGAAAAAGGGCACTTCAGCAAAATTAGCAAAATAAAAATTAACAATGTAGGCGAGCCGCGTAAAAAATAACACAAACGAATTTTTCATTATTTTGATAACTTGTTTTATTAAATAATGATGAAATCGCTCGTGTTATTTTTTACGTGGCTGGCCCATGTTGTTAATTTTTACTTTGCTAGTTTTTCTGAAGTGCCCTTTTTCGTATCACCCATCGAATTTTAATAGATAATTTTCTCGAGCTGATTTTCAACCAATAGAAACATTATTTGATAATATTTACAAATATCTGACACTTGGTGGAACAGTAAATAAACTGTGTGGGTACAATTATTTCGATGATTTACAGGTTATTTTTAATAAGTCTCATAGTGACTCGAACTATTAGACTTATTAGATTAAACTTTTAGGTTAGACTGTCTATTTATTCCTATGATAACTCATATATATAGGCTTACACTGCACTCACTCGGGTTAGTTCGAGTCTTACCCAAAAGTTGAATCGAATAGGTCTTTTAGTAAACAAATAGTATCCTCTGTACTTCAAAGAATGTAATTTAAAATAAAAAGTGTGATATTCCTCCAAAATGTGAAAAACTGCGTTTCTAGGGATTGAAATTCAACGGAGAAAATAGTCTAGCCAAATACTCCTCGTGCTTCAAAATCGTAGAAAATTTTGCAGAAGAAGCAAGAACTCGTGGGACAAGATTGACAAAAACATTTTCTAACCTCGTTGCTGTGCAATAAAACAGTCGAAAATGATTGACAATTTTGAAGCACTCGGAGTTTTGCGACTGAATGCTTGGAGGCGAGATTTTGCGTACCCCATTTGAGGTTAGCGTGCGTAGAATCGAGCTTCCATGCATTAGTGTAATAAAAATTTTTAAATACTTATCGTCAGATTATTTTTTAATCAAACAAAATCTCTAAAAAAATTTTCAGTATATTTTTTAAAAAAGGGCCGTTTATCTTATTTTTTTTCAAACATAAAAGATTAAAAACAATTTATATGAGAATAAAAAAAAAAAATATGTTATATTATTTATTTTCAAATATTTTACTCTTACTACGTTGTGTTTTTCATATGCTTAACGCATAACATAATTTTTCGAGTGCTCATACATATTAATAAGTCCATACACAGTCTCTGGAACGCTCCTGTCATGTGATAGATACTTACTCCTGGAATACAGTACCCCCTCATACTCGCCAATCATCATTTCTTTCTAATTTTGAACAGCTCATTTCATTTGACGTCATGACACCTGGTAATTCTTATGGCTATTTAATCTCTACAACAATAAGTACAAGTTATGTACCTAACTCTGCCATAACTGATGTATACCTTGTATTGCATTTCCCTCAATAGGATCTTTGGAAGGAGTCAATTGTTGCTCTTAATAAAATCCCCTCAGCTTCCAGTCTGGATGATTAACATCAGATCTCCGTGCTTAGTTTCTTGTTGAAGGTGTTTGAAAGACTAGTCCATGACCAGATTTATTAATACGTTGAATCGCGGAGACTGATGGATGGATATCAGACAGGTTTTAGAGATTCGGTCTCTCAAGTGATTCTGCTTACGAAGCTGCGATCCCTCGGCTTCTCATGAGGAGTTTTGCGATGGATTACTTTGTGTCTGTTAGGTCGTCTGTAGGCAGTGAGAGCGGAGGACGGTGGTTTTACTTTTTTTCGTCCCTTTAATAAAAGTGTTTCTCAGGACTCGGTACAAGGTCCTCTACTCTTCACTCTGTTTATTTTAGACATCGCTCAGGATCTTGACGCTGGTGTCTGTTACGTAATTTATGCGGAAGACCTGCATATTTATGTGAGGGTCCGAGTCGAGGACATACTTGCCACTCTGGAAATTGAGCCAAGGTGCTGAGTATGTTGCAGACTGGGCTGCTGTTAACCAACTGGTGCTGAATGATGGTAAGGCTAAGACGATGATTTTTGACAGACCATCTTATGTCAATGATTTTAACAATCTGGGAATAGATACCTTGCAGTTTGGTGACTTCACTGTCCCATTTGTATCGTCTGCACGTAGTTTGGGGGCGGTGCTCGATTTCAAGCTGTACTGAAAAGGCCATGTTCGATATGTTTGTGGCATAGTTAATTCTCTTATTTACTGTCTTATCCACTGCAGGTGCAGCACAACCTTTTGAATTACGAAAACATCTCGTGCATACTCTGCTCTTTCCTATTGTTGACTACTGCTTATTGGCATACTGTAATATCTCGGGTGAGCAGGATCTCGTGCTATATAGTGTGCTTAATCGTGGGATCCAATACATATTTGGGATCAGGAGGAGAGAACACGTGACTCCTTTCAGACGTGAGCTGGGCTGGCTTCAAGTATCTGACCGCAGGGATTACTTTGCTGCTTGCTTTATAGGATCCTTAACACAAGTATACCACCTTATTTGGCGGAATTTTTTGTTGAAAGGCTCAGTTCACGTCCGGTGAGAGTGGCGAATCTGCATGCGCTCGATACGTTGATTGTCCTCAGCTTTCATACGGATTCTCTGAAACGCTCCTTTCATGTACCAACTACTTATTTTTGAAATGGTTCACGCTCTCATGTACGCCAATCACCATCCCCTTCCTATCTTCAAACAACTCATTAAATCACGAATCTTTACTGCTGGGGGGGAGGGGATTGAATACTAATATCGTCAGACGTCATGACATCTGGTAAACCCCATAGCTATTTAATCTCTGCAACAACAAGTACGAGTTATGTACCTAATTCTGACATCACTGATGTATACCTTGTTTTTTTTTATTTTGTTTAATTTAATTTAAATTTTACTTTTATTATGATTGCTGATGTTACTTTGTAATTGTTCTTTATCTTTTATTTTTTACATCTTACACTTTGTATACTTTACCTCACATAATATCATGATCGTTATCTAAGTGTATAATTATAACCTAATGTACATATTATGAATCTATGTATTTTGTACAACATAATGTACAATCAATAAATATCAAAATCAAATCAAATCTCTCTCTTTCTCTCTCTCACACCTACACCTACATGAGCTACATCAGATTCTACGTCATCCACCGTTACTGAACAACCTCCTACCATCACAGAAAGTGCTCTCCAGCTACTCTTAAAGGAGATGAAGGACCTCAAGTCCTCTGTAAATGGACGTCTTGATGGCATTGACACTAAGTTGCTTGGACTTGATGCCATACCTGGGCTTGTTGCCCGTGTTGATAATACTGAGGTTGAACTGGCTGAAGTCAAACGGGAACTGGCGGAAATTAAGCAGAGACTTGAAACTGCGCCTCCTGAGTCCACACAAAATAACAACCCAGAGCTTCTAGAAAAAGAAAAAGTCCTCGGCCTGGAGAAGAAAAACACCAAGCCGTCAACGCGCCGCTTGCAAGTCACTACCTCCAGACCACCAACCTCCAACTCAACGGATGTTGTGATTAGTGGCTTGAATGCACCAGCTGGTGCCAACCTTAAAACCCTGGTACTTTCGGTTTTAAAAACCATTTACCCTGACATAGAAGCACATGATGTCATTTCAGCTCGCCTGCTCATTAGCAAGAATGCCGGGAAAGCAGCCCTTCGTGGGGTGGAATCAAGTGAGCCTATCCAGCAACCGAACGGGTTGGCCTCCTCTACAGCATCCCAGCCGCAACCACCATCAATCATTGCGACTCTCAGCTCTCGAGCCTTACTTCTCGAGGTTATTAAAGGCAAAATACAGCTAGGTAAACTACACACCTCTGCTCTCACGCCAAACCTTCCAGTTGGTATAAAACCTACTTTTATCTCGCCTGCTTTCATCAATTTAATAGTATATTGCAATACAAGAGCAGAAAGTTGAACATTGCTGCACTGCGCGATATATGCCCGAGGCGAAGCCGAGGCGCAACAGCCATCAAAACATAATCTGCAAATTAAAATTATAGTATGAGTACTACACATGTACATACAAACAAACTAATCGCCACCAGCCGAGAAAATTTTGAATAATTTGTTGCTGCTGCCCGAGACATAAGAAGAATAAAAAAAACAACATTGGCGTCGGCGTGAACTTACATGCACAGATACACTAACGTACACGTTTAATTGAGCAAGTCAGTTTTCACCGATCGCTGAGACATTGATTAGATTTGTTGCTTAAAAATATAACCTAATTCAGTCGAGGGCTAAACTTCAAGCGTCAGCAATTAGCATCGGCACCATCATAGGCACACATTCTTAAACACGTATACATACACATACACACATTTGCTCGCCACTTGCAGAGGTATTATTTTAATTTCTTCCTATCCTCATAACATAACTTTATTTGTTGTCCAAGGCATAGCAGCAAAAACAAAAACATGATCAGCGTCCGGCGGACAGCACCAGCACCATCACAAACACACATTGCTCGTAACCTACAGTCGCAGTTAAAGATCTATTACGAAGACTGGAAATCTTATTTTGATGACTTCAACTTGTAGCCTTTGCATAAAATTAACAATTAAGTACAAAAATTGCGGGTGAAACGCTTATTACATAGAAGCTTATTCAGCACAGCTGAAGTCGATGCGCTGCTCATGCAAGAGGTTAGAAGCTCGACACTTCTTTCTGCACTGCTGCTATACGTCGGTATAGTAGAGCGCCTGAATGCAGCAATGTTGAACTTTCGACTGAGAAATCGGTGCACAGGATGCGTACTTTCGACAATCGGATGGAGAAAATGAATTTTTTCACCGTGAAAAATTCAACCCTCGTCGCATCGTCTACCAGAAAGCAACCCAGCAGATCTCTGGCTTTGTCACCTTTGTCAGGAATGGACACATCTACGTAAGAAGAAAAAAGGGTGATATCCCTTCTCTCATCTCAACAGGACCTGGATCGATTTTTATCTTAATGGGTATACTTCAACAGCTCTTCTCTCGCGGTAATATAACATTCTTATCATATCACTATAGTTTCATTGATCCCACCACCTGTAATCCTTCTCTCTGTCACGACCCTTCTTTATCATCTACATAAACCTCACGTCCTACCTCTCAGAGGCCGGTGCGGACGAAGGGGACTGAGCTGCGGGCTTGTTGCCTCAATGCAAACTCGCTGCGCGCCCATATTGAGCAGCTCAGGCTCTTTCTCACATTGCAACCCTTGATGCATGTTATAGCCGTTACGGAATCTTGGCTGGGACCCCGATTGAAGACTCGCTTGTAGCTTTGGATGGTTACACTATCCGTAGACGCGACCGTAATACCCAGGGGGATGGTGTGGCACTTTTCGTTCATAAGTCGCTCTCAGTTAAACACCTCTGCACGTCTACTACAATTTGGACTGGCAAGCCCGGACATCCTGAGTATCTGTTCGCAAAGGTTTCTCCAAGAGGGAGTGACCCTATTTTTGTTGGTGTGGTGTGTAGACCCCCGAAAGCTCCATATCTCGCCGGCACAGATTTTATTCCTGCACTGCGCAGTAACATGCACAACTATGGCATCAAGATTATTCTGGGCGCTTTCAACGCTGACCAACTGTCAGAGACAGATGCTGACGCGGGCTTTGTTCGTCGATTAATTGAGGAGAATACCTTGTTTTCAGTACCCTTTGGAGCTACACACCACACCTCTCACTCAGATACCTGGCTTGATCTGGTTCTTGTTGATGCATTTGACACCGTGAATACATTGCTTTTACCCAAAGTAACCACAGATTTAGTTTTCAATCTTCTATCTAGATAAGCAAGAGTTTTATTATCCAAATTAAATTTAAAATCAGGTAAGGTAGGAGTAATGATGTAGTCAGAACTGTTTATTATTTTCTTCAATTTTGTATTCAATATTGAGCATTTACCAATATCCGTTGCAGAGTGTTCACAGTCAATATTAATACTGCTCCTTGAGTTTTCTTTCAGATATGTACAATTTATACACTTTTTATTATTTTTATTATCACACTTACTGGTAGTATGATTGCCAGCACAAATCAAGCAAGTAATAACCTGAGTACACTTGTTCACACCGTGGTAGTACCTTCCACTAAAGAGGCATGGTTTTACATTAAATTCATCATAGGCTCTGCAGCATTGTGACCCAATATAGACTTTATAATTATTTTTCACTACATGTTCATGGAATACACCATGCAGATTTTATTCTCATTTTCATAGATTCTCATCTCATAGATTTTACTCTCATTTTTGAAAGAAAGTAAAAATAAATAAAAACAATTATTTTCTTTTACAGTTGATTTTAAAAATCAAAATTTTCTTTCGTACAACAGAACTGCACGATTCTTTTAATTAGAGTAGTAACAAAACCACAATTGTTATATATGGATTTTACGAAAAATTATGTTATGCGTTGGTTGTACCAAAAATCGTGACAACATTGAAACTTTATAAAATGTAGTTAATCATATTAAAGAAGATAAATGACAGTCATTTAAAAAAAAAAAAATTAAAGCTTCTCAGTATTTTTTTTCAAATCTTGCTTCAAAATTAACGAAAGATCGTTCTTAAATTTGATTCTCACCTGTTTACAAGCTATACAAAAGATATTATGTTGCAATTTCATAAATTATAACTCAACATATTAATCAAAAATGAATTTTTTAATTTTTATTACTATTTCATTGCCTGAAAGTGCAAACTTTCCTCCCGCCAGGTTAGGAGGAAGTTTTTACTATCGAGACTTTTATAATGAAAATTACAGTACATATCATGAGATCGATTAAAGAATCCCCCAGAGCACCTTTTTATAACCGTCTACTGCAGCTCGGATGATAATTAAACGTGCTCTGAGACATTCTTTACTTTGGGTCTCTAGATGTGTAATATACTAATGAAAATATAAGTGCAAATGATCTTATTAAACGTCTTTTATCGGAAAATATAATAATATTTTTTTGATTAAATTAATATTTGAATCGTGTTCTTTTTGTAGAGTCCAAGAAATTTTTCTCAAATAGAGACTATATTTTACATTGTATAAATTATTACGAGTTAGCTGAAGAGAATACAAATGGTTTTCAAGAAAAAAACGCTAGATGGCTACCAGTAGGAGAAAATGAAGTTAGCTCAATAAATACAAATTATCTATTATTCAAAAATTTAATAGATCGAGGCAAAAACCAGCTTAGCAGTGGCTCTAGTACAGCTGAAGATAAAAAATAAAAGTAAAATAAAAGTAAAAAATAAATAAATAAAAGTAAACTTTGATACTTCTCAAGTTTCAAATTTAATTACACAATTTTATACAGTGTAAAATCACGCATTATTAACACCACAAAAAGTTTTTAATTTATTATTTAGTTTTCATAAATATTCAGTTTTTTATTTTCCAGTTGATCACTAAAGAGCGCAAACAAATATCTTTCGCTGCGACAGCTAGTTTTCGTATCGAGATATTCAATTATTAAAAAATATTTCTAACCTGGATTTTTAAATTGTATATTACTTAACTAGACAGCTGAAATGGAAAATGTCTCAGATTTCATGAAATTAAGATGACAAACATGAGGCCTTTCCATTAAGCTGTCAAGTTCAGTATACTTTTTTCCCGCACGACAGTGTCGTGGGAAATGCTCAGTGGCAGAAATTTCAATGGCAGTGGAAGAGAAATATCACTTCCAGGCTAGAAAACGGAAAATATCTTTTAAGCACAAAAATAGTTTTTCTGTCTTGTAAGGGTCAAAAATATATTATCAAATGAAGTTGTTTAAATAAACGCCGAAAAAAGCATCATTTAAACTGCGCGAGCATCGTCGCGCAAGACCGAGCAGTTCGGACGGCAGCAAGCCGAACCGAAACGAACGCGCACGCACCGTCGTTGCCGGCTGTGCTCGCGTTATCGCTCCGTAGTCGAGCGCGGCAGTCTGGCTACGCACCGCAACGCGAATCGCATCTTTCTACGCGATCGTGATTCACTCGTTTAGTTTCGAAGTCTCCCTTTTCCTTTTTTTACGACCTCATGCTTGTAGTTTTCGCCCTGCTCGTGGCCGTCGCATCGCGTTTTCTCGAACGAGTTCAACCGCTCCGGTACTCCCGGCTTCATCGAAACCGAACCGTGTATTTTGAGATTATGTTTTCTTGCAATGCCCTCACGACAAGTACGTCTCGAGCCCATGTTGAGAGTACTCGACACTCTTTTTGGCAAGAGCAGATATAACTCTTTATTTTCTCAGCACATCTTTTACTTTTTTCTAAAACAAAAAAATCCTAATTGAAAGATTTTTTGGAAAAAAGCTTTAATTTCAATAGAAATTCACAGATTAAATTATGCCACTCTGTATGCTATAGCTTATGTGAGCTGCATTGTTGTCATTTTGTAAGAAGCTTCTCAAAATAAAATTGCATAACATTTATTACTCATTGTACGAATTAAAATTTTTTGACCCAATTTGGAAATGAAAGTCAGAGTGGGATGGGTGTTATGTTATATCTAAAGACTTTAGATATACAATACAAATATAGTTCCAACATACATTGATATATTGAGATTGTGAGAATGTGTTAATCTTTCTCTGACTTTATATTATTTTCCAATAAGAAAGAAAAACTATTTCTTATGTATACGAGACAAAAATGATTTTAATAAACGATCCAGGAAATGATAATGTTGTACGTTAAAAAATGTTGTATTGCTCAACTTTTGCATGAGGTAATTAAGAATTAATGATGATAGTTTATTTGGCCCTCAAACTGAAAGCAAGCATTGCAAAAATTGAGACGTCAATAAATAAACTGAAGCAATAGTAAAGTATTATAAATTATATAGTATTATATATTATTTATCAGTGAAATATTTCAATAATAGGGTTGGCAACTTTTTGAAATTTATTATATTTTTTTGCTTATTTAGTTAAAATATCAAAAAATAATCGACACGTATTTTTTCTTTTTAAAAAAAAAAATAAAATTAAAGGAACTACAAGCGTTTAAATTTTTTAAAATTTCAATATATATATATATACTTTTAATGGAATTTCGGGTTAATGACGTCATCAACCCTTAGTTTTAAAAACTTTTCTTAATTTTCTTCTTGCTGATTTTGATTTAAAAATTCTAAAAAAAATGTTAAAATTCATTAAAAATCGAGTACTTTTAAAAAAATATACTTTTAAAGTACCGGTTGCCAACCCTATTTGAAAATCCAAAAGTGTTGGCCTGAGTAAAAGTGAATCTTAAAATAAAGTCGACACTCTTTTAAATATTATGATTTCAGAGACTAACAGATTTTCGGGAATTTTCTGTCCTTCTAATAACAGAGTATCCAAACGTACAATTCTTGAGTAACATAATTGTTGCCCGTAAAAAAAAAAAAAAAAGATATTTTTCACGTACGCACTGTGCATTTACTTTACCTATGGATTATTTTTGTTTAAAATTAAATTCTTTCATGTTTACCCTTGTAGCCTATATAAAAATTGTTACTTGTCCAAAATTTAGATGTATATATTATTATTTTTTTCTATATTAGGTTTACCTAGGACAAGATATTACTGTTAATAATTTGAGGTACAACATGCTGTTAGTTCAAAAAAATCCTGAAAAAATGTTACCTGACTTAATTGACTTCCTCTGGGAAGAAGAAGATCTGGAAAATAGGGCATTAGATACTTCTAAAGTTTGTACTCAAATAAAAGGCCGAGATCCAGTCAAATTGATTCAGATCTATAGAATGCGCCTTTTAGTTAGTAAGTTTAATTTATAATATCCTTTTATAACAATACTTTTACTTTAACTCGTGCTAAAAATATAAAATGATCTTATTTTTGCAAAAACAAAATAAAATCAATGAATACAGTACAACGACCGCTTTGAATTAATTGAATTACCTGAATTCATGCAGTATTTTAGAATTATAATTTCTCAAATCCAATCGTGGAAACGAGTTTTTTCTACTATAGTTTTGTTTCTATGAAGAAGCATATAAGCATGAGTGGAAACAGTTGTTTCCATATCACAGCTTTTATTTCCGAGGATAATACATCATGCAATATCGGTGTTTCTTGTAAGCAAACAAAAAAAACTTGAACGTATAACCAACAAAATTGAGTAGCAAAAAATACAGCACCATAAACGAATGTGAATATTTTAAACAAATATAATAATGATAATATCCATCAAATTTGAGAAAGCACTGTCCTGTACAAGTAAGGGAAACTTTGTCGTTCCGACTCGAGTCGGATTTTTTGGCACTCAACTTCGTCTCGTGCTGAAACATCCAACTCTTGTGGAAACTACGCGTTTCTCTTATTTGTACAGGAATATACTATTAATAGCTATTAATATTTTTAATATATATATATATCTAATTATGAAAAAACAACTTAATATTTTTTTACGCTAGTAGCCCAAAAGTACAATTTTTGGGCTCGTACCGAAAACGAATATTGTACTTTACGACTAGTAGCGTGAAAAATATTATACAGCTCTTGGAAGTGCAAAAATGAGCTAACGTACGATTAACCATTTCAACGTTTAAAAAAAAAAGGACGATGACTTAACCTTTTTAACGTCATAGTAAAGTAAATGTTTAGTAAAAAAAAACTAATACTTCCGATGAAAATATCACTTACTTTAGAGTATTTTTAACTTATAGGTATTTCGTATTGGACTGTGGAGTAGAGGGCGCAAAAGTCGCCACTTCGATCTTCCTTCTCTTTATAACTCAGGTGACGGGACGATAACAGTTTGCTGCATGGAACGAATGTGCGGCGCAAGGAAACTACAGTGATTGGTGTTGATTTTTGATGTCGTGTTTTGTTTCGAGTTTTTTCACACTCGCTTCAGAATATACTGACTGGTCTCGAGAATACTCGATTTGACGACAGTCGTGGATCACTGTAGGAGCCTTGAATTAAACGAGGTTGATCCAAATGTGTAGTGACTAGGCGCTGCAGCAGCGGTGGCATAAACAGCTGTAGTGGGGAAAAACCACATACATGTAGTTTCACTATCGAAGATTTCATTTCTTGAAACTGCAAAAATTTGATCTCTTACAATTTTTACAATAATTTTACAAAAATAATTTTCACGTGAATAAACTTCAAAACTGCGGTATTCAAAGCTGAGGTTAAAAGTTTAAAAAAATGTTTTGTTGTGATTGTAAATGTTTTTTTGGTCGAAGATAATTTCAGAGGCCATAAAAAGTTAAAAAATAAATTTTAATAACCAATTTTTAGTAATTTGGTGAAATAATTTATTTTTTATTCTTGAATTTGACTAACTTTGATAGAAATTCACCTTAAAGAAAACCTGTTTTAAAAAAATTATTTTAAGAAAATTAAGTTTGCTATCCGAGATTGGCCTTCAAATTTTTAGGAATTTTTACGTTCAGCATAGGAATCCTATGTAAAAAATTGAAACTTCTGAGCCCAATATCTCAAAATTAAGTGTGGCTTGGGGGTATAGGAAAAATACCAGCACGTAGAGGACCCAAAAATTTATCTCTGAGCAAAGTTTTAGAGATTTTTTAAGAAACTTAATTTTTGCGGTAACTACCTTAAATAGGAAAATCACGGTCAGCAGCCCAGAAGGCCTCGTGTTGCCTTCTTTTGTGAAAAAACAGCAATCAAGTATTCTTGACAGTAGAAAGAATATTCAAAAGACTTTCTGTTCTGGGCTGGCTGGTAATGATTGTCCTAGCTCACTTATACTGAGCATAAACAGCTTCTTACTGCCTCGCGGCTTTTTATTAATTACTCACTGCCCAAGTGAGGTTTCTGGAATCATGCAACGAGTTAATCGGTCTTTAGCTGTGTGTAGTGTGGGTGTATAATATAAGTGTTAATGCGTGATGGATTTTTCGGAGACAGATTTTAGGACGGACGCGTTTGTCGATGTCGCGACCTTGTACTTGTGGACATCGACAATTCCGGAGAGAGAGGTCGAAATGTGCTGAGTCAGCCTGAGATTGAAAGCTACGGGCGAGCATTATTAATGCAGGGGGTAGATATATAGGTGTTTAGCGGGAGAGTACGTGCCCCACGACTACCTGGAGGATTCATATTTTATGGACATACGATTTTTAGGCCATAAACACGCAAGGCATGACCGGTTACCGGAACAGTCTATGGAGTTACTGCGACGGGAGAAGCCCAGGGCAAATAACTCGAGGGTGGATCCACACACGGAGATGACCCAAGGTCAGAGTACGGGGGCCGATGGGTAGATATATGGGGATATGTCAAGGGTGCTACTAGTCCAGCCGTTCCCACCAGGTTGGCGAGTTTCAATCTGGCCAGAACAGCAAGGAGGCACGGACCAGTTATTTGTAGATACGACAGCAATGACGGAGCCGCAGCCAGAGCAAGTGAACCTGCGATTAAACGGTAAAGAATACGTAGCACCAACGAACCTGCTAGAAACGATCCTGCAGGCACTACGGCTAACTTTTCCATAATTGGATCTATGTCTGCTTGATGCTCTTGACACCGTAGCTGACTACTCGAAAACAGACACCCCATTTATAGCTGGACACGACTTGATAACGGCTACACTTGATATCCTCGAAACTGAGTCCAGCGATTTCACATATGGAGACTTTAACTCAGTCCACCCCACGGTTCTGAATGATTTCTTGGCTAGATGTGACTGGTTCACTTTCTCGTGTAGTTCGGCTTCTCTAGATGTGAGATTGAACTGTTTAGTGGCAAATCACACCTAGCTCTTGAAGCTGCTGCCACACTTAAGACTGTCACCCACGGGAAAAATAAGCACCCTTGATTTACCCTGTGCATCAGATCTCTTATAACTGAGTGAGACCGGCTTTAGAGGCGTTATAAGCGCTCGAAGTTTGAGCCAGAGCTTGATCTATATAGACTGGCCCGAGATTTTTCCCATGAGCTGACTGAAACGGCTAGGCTTGATTTTTACTGGAATCGTATCAAGGACCTGAGTGACCTTCGTCAGATCTGGAAGGAGCTACGCCATCTCGGAATTTCCCCCAAGTCTAACACCAACCTTGCTAGCTTTACTGCGGACGAACTCAATGCTCATTTCGCGTCGGTGTCGTTGGATGCTACGGTTCCAGAATTTTGACGCTCCTTCCATGGTCAGGGTGGTGAAGATCACGTGGGTGGCTTTGAATTCTCTGCTGTAACTGTCGATGATATTGTGCTTGCTATCAATAGTTTACACGGAAAAAAATTTCGGCCATTACTTGACTTTCAGTTGTTTATTTACTGTCCCGCGTGTTGGGCCAGCTGCTGCTCGTTGCTCAAAACGCAGGCATGCCCGTCTAAGCTTCTCAGCGGCCGAACAGCTGAGGGCGCTGCTTGACTTAGCTCAAAAAGTCAGTCACTGAACTGTTTGGGTCATCAGATCACCTTTTTGGGCCGCTCAGCGACCGAAACGAGGTTCGCTGATCTTCTCGAATTTAATTTGCCTTCCGAACTGCAGGGGCGCTATGCGGCCGAAATTTTTTTCCGTGTACATCACGGGTGGTGGGCATCGACCGTCTTCCACAAAGCTTTATCAAGTCCTCTCTGCTAACTATTGGTGCATACATTTGTAACATTTTCAACCAGTCACTCTCAGCATCTACCTTCCCTGACCAATGGAAAAATCACTTGTTGTACACTCAATAAAGTTCCAACTCCAACGAGCCCCAGTGACTTTCATCCAATCTCACTTCTCTGTTTCTTATCTAAAATCCTTGAGAGGCTGGTCTCTGACCAGATCTATACTTTTGTTGAGGCTAAGGTACTGATTGATCGCTATCAGACTTGTTTCAGCACTCAAACTGCGCTACTTAAACTTACGGATGATATTCGTGAGGGCATAAATAGAAGATAAATGATGGCACTATTACTGTTCGGTTTTAGTAAGGCCTTTGACTTTGTCTGTCATCTCACCTTACTCTAAAAGCTCCGTTTACTCACTTGGATTGCTCAATATCTCTCGGATCGTTCGCAGGCTGTGAAAACGATAGCAGGTGAGACTTATTCTTTTCGTCCCCTGAATAAGGGTGTACTGCAAGGTTCAGTGTTAGGTCCTCTACTCTTTTTGCTATTCGTTGTTGACATTGCTTTGGACTAACAATAAAATATGTAATGATGGTCTCTGCGATAAAATTTAAATAAAATTTGAGGCGCAGACCAGCAGCCAGCGGCTCACCAAACTCCTCACCAAGGTGGAGCTGGATGGGCGCACGCCCTCGCAGCTGCTTCGCCACATGCGCAACCTGGCCGCCGGCACGCAGGTCGCCGATGACGCGCTCAAGGTTAAATGGCTCAACCTCCTGCCCGCGCACGTCACACGCACTCTCCGAGTCCTGTGGAACAACACCTTGGACGAGTTGGCCGAGGCAGCCGACGAGATGCACGACGTGCCTCCAGGACTCCAGGCGGTGAGTAGTAGCAGTCAACGCAGCCCGTCCCCTCATCATCGTGGTGGTGCCCAAAGCACCAGCTCTCACAGGTCCAGCCTGACAGATGAGCTCGCTGGCATACGAGCAGCGCTAGCGAAGCTCAACGCATCCAACGACCTGATTCTAAGGGCCGTCCGTGGGTTTCAACCGAGGCCAACTGAAGGTGCCCATCAACCGCGTCGCCGAAGCAGGAGTAGGCCACGCTCATCTACTCCAGGTGGGTTCTGTTATTTTCACCACCAGTTTGGAGCCGACGCACGAAAATGCGAGCAACCCTGCAGCTTCAGATCATCAGCCAACCAGGGAAACTAACTTCGCTGCCATCAGTTGAGGCGACTGCTGGCAGCAAAGATCAGCTCCATGAAAATCACCTCCTCATCATGGATCGGAACACTGGCCTACGTTTCCTGGTCAACTCTGGGTCGGTCGTGTCCTTATTGCCACTCTCGGCTGTGGAAGGAAAACCTCCTGTCCAGGACCTGCAGCTGGCAGCAGCCAACAAAAGCGTCATTAAGACGTACGGCCGACGAATGGTGACCCTCAACCTGGGGCTTCGTCGAGACTTCACTTGGCCCTTCATCATCGCCGACGTCCACAAACCGATTCTCGGCGCAGACTTCCTGGCCAGCACTGGTCTCCTGGTGGACCTCCAGCATCGTCGCCTGGCCGATCCCACCACAACCCTCAGTGTCGAAGCTACGCTCCACACCGCAAAAGTCTTTAGCATTGGCATCCAGAGCTGCTCCACTGAGGACAAACACCGCATGGCCTACGATCAGCTCTTGGTGGAGTTCGCTGACATCACCAAGCCCTGACAGGGAAAGGCAAACCTCAGCGGTACTCCAGTTTTGCACCACATCTTCACAAAGGGCCCTCCGGTCTTCGAGCGCCCACGGCGGCTCCATGGCGAGCGTCTTCAGGTGGCCAAGCAAGAGATCGACGAGCTCTTAAAGAGGGGCATTATCAGGCCCTCGTCCAGCCAGTGGGCGAGCACAATACACTTGGTGCCTAAGAAGTCTGGTGGATACAGGATGACAGGCGACTACCGCCGGGTGAACGCCTGCACACGTCCGGACCGCTACCCGATTCCTGTCATTGAGGATATTCTGCATGACTGTTATGGCTGCAACGTCTTCACCACCCTAGATCTGGAAAAGGGATTCTACCAAATCCCCATGGCAGAGGAACACATCAGCAAGACGGCCGTCACAACACCCTATGGGCTCTACGAGTTCCTGTACCTCTCCATGGGTTTGCGCAACGCCACGCAAACGCTTCAGCGCTTCATGGACACGCTGTTCTTTGACATGACCTTCGTTAGGTCCTATATTGACGATGTGCGCATCAAGTCCCGAAACCACAAGGAGCACCTGGAACGACTTCGTCTCGTCTTCCAGCGACTGCGAGAGGCAGGACTTACCATCAATCTTCAGAAGTGCCAGGTGGGTCAGTCCAAGGTCCAGTTCCTAGGCTACACCATCTCGCCCGAGGGTTTCCGGCCACCAGCACGCAAGGTGGACGCCATCATGGATATCCCCAAGTCTGAGACGGCCACGCAGCTCCGCGGCTTCCTCGGGGTGCTAAACCATTACCGACGCTGTATTCCTGGAGCGGCCAAACGACAGGCGTCGCTGAACGACATGCTGTGCGGCCTTCCCAGAGGACGCAAAGTCAAAGTCATTTGGACCCCTGAAGCGGAGGCAGATTTCCAGAGATGCAAGGAGGACTTGAAAAAGGCCACAACCAACACATTCCTGTCGCCATCGACGCAACTGCGCCTGACGACAGACGCCTCCGACAAGGGCATCGGTGCCGCCCTAGAGCAGGAAATCGACAACGTCTGGTATCCGGTCGGTTTTTTCTCCAGCAAGCTGTCACCCACGCAACAGAAGTACAGCACCTACGATCGAGAGCTACTGGCTATTTTCGAGGTCATCAAGTTTTTCCAGAGGTACTTGGAGGGTCGGAGCTTCAAAGTGTTCACCGACCATAAGCCTTTAACCTTTGCGGCCCAGCAGCGGTCGGACAAGGCCTCACCAAGGCAGCAGCGCCAGCTAGACTACATCCTCCAATTCAATGTCACCCTGGAGCACGTGAAAGGTGAGGACAATGTAGTGGCTGATACTCTGTCCAGAGTCAACGCAATCGCCATGCCATCCGCTCTGCTTGCTCGGGACATTGAGGCAGCACAGTTCGAAGACGACGAGCTGGAACATCTGCTGGACAAAGGCATTTTGGACCTGCAGGTACTCCATGTCGATGGCTCTTCAATCGCTTGCAACATCGAGGATGGCATCATCAGGCCGTACCTTCCAGCCAACTTGCGCCGTCGTGCCTTCGACGTCCTGCATTCGCTGGCGCACCCCAGTCCACGCACGACTACAAGAATCGTCACCTCCAAGTTTGTCTGGCCTGGCATCAAGAAAGACCTCGACCATTGGGCTCGATCTTGTGAACCATGCCAACGATCCAAGGTCAGTCGCCATAACCGAGCCGCACTTGACACCTTCCACGTGCCCAGCAACCGCTTCGAGCACGTCCATCTGGACATTATCATCATGCCGCAGGTAGGCAACCTGCGTTACTGCCTCACAATGATTGACAGGTTCTCGAGGTGGCCTACTGCAGTTCTGCTGTCAGACATCACAGCGGAGACCGTTGTGGCGAGTTTCTACCAGCACTGGGTCTCGAACTTTGGTTGCCCAATCGAGATCACTACTGATCAGGGCAAACAATTCGAGTTGTCACTCCAGGCGGCTCTTGCACGCATGATTGGGGCTTAGCCCATCCACACCACACCCTGGCATCCGAAGTCCAACGGAATGGTGGAGCGTGTCCACCGCACATTGAAGGCAGCTCTCATGTGCGAGGGTCAGATTCCTTGGCCACAACGTATACCCCTTGTCCTGCTTGGCCTGCGCAACTGCTTCAAGGAAGATCTACAAGCATCACCAGCTGAAATGATCTTCGGTACAACCCTACGCATTCCAGGAGAATTTTTCACCCATACTACGAAAGAAGTTAACCCCAGAAGTTTCTTGGAGAAGCTGCGAACCCTCATGCGGGAAATCAAGCCTGTGCCAGCCTCAGACCATGCCAAACATCGACCGTTCACCTTCAAAGACCTCAAAACCTGCTCGCACGTCTTCCTGAAGATGAACACCGTCAAGAAGCCTCTGGAACCTCCGTACACTGGCCCTCACGAGGTAACGAAACGTGTCAACAAGAAGGTTTTTGTTGTCAAGGTCAACGGCAAAGAGAGGGTTGTGTCCACCGACCACCTAAAGCCAGCGTACCTGCCACCGCCGATTTGGAAAATCCTCATCTACCGGAACAAGCTGCAGAGCCGACGACTCCAACAACTCCGGCCCCAGCTGCATCGACGCCATCCTCTCCTCGGAGAACGAAGCGGGTATCGTTCCCTTCGCTGCTTCAACCTGCGAAGGTCTCTGGAGAGGGAGTGGCTGTGGGGATCGCTCCCCAGAACGTTCCGCGCGGACACAGGCGCAAGCGGCAACTTCAGCCACGACTGTGGACCGACGTCGTAAACAATCGAGCCACGCATAGCCAGGCAACGCCTTCAGTCTCTTGTCAACCTCGACACGAGCGACAGCTAACCTTTAACCACACACAAGCTTAATCTCGGCCCTAGAGCCGTTGTAACTTTGAAAATTTAATCAAAAATATTATTAATAATTGGACTGTCTTTCATTATTTATACCCACACCCTATACAGTCCATACATTCATTAGACAACTATCGATCAACTTTCTCTTGGCTGTGTATTATGAAATACAAGGATAAATGAATTTAAAAAATGTCATTTTTTAAAAAGTCATTCAGTTGAGAAAATCGTAAAACGAAAGGAAAATGACTCTCTTGAAAACAATTTTTATGGTTAGAACTTGGAAAAATTCGAAATTCCATACGAGCTTTGAAATACCTATAGGTAAAAAATACTTTAAAGTCGGTGATATTTTCATTTGAAATATTATTTTTTTTACCAAACAATGACTATACTATGGTTAAAAAGGTGACCGTTATTTTTTTTTTACGCCAAAATCGTTAATCACTCATATGTTCGTACGTGCGATCGTACCTAGATTCGTATGTATGATCTCCCATGAGATCTCATTGAATAATCTCAACAGAGTGCTTAGAGCCTGTACCTTATAGGGTTGGTAACTTTTTGAAATTTATAATATTTTTTTGCTTATTTAGTTAAAATATCGTAAAATAATCGACACGTATTTTTTCTTTTTAAAAAAAAAACTAAAATTAAAGGAACTACAAGCGTTTAAATTTTTTAAAATTTCAATATATATAGATATACTTTTAATGGAATTTCGGGTTAATGACGTCATAAGCCCGTAGTTTTAAAAACTTTTCTTAATTTTCTTCTTGCTCAATTTTGATTTAAAAATTCTTTAAAAAATGTTAAAATTCATTAAAAATCGAGTACTTTTAAAAAAATATATTTTTAAAGTACCGGTTTCCAACTCTATTGAAATGTTGAAATTCTGAACATTATTCATAAAACTACGATCAATATTTAGGCTTGTATTATGATCTGCTACGAACAAGAAAATTTTTAACCACTAAAGAGCGGATAGTGATGCTATTAGCTGTACCTGAGAGGTTGAAATATAAAATTCGTGACTTACGAAGTAAAAATGTTATAATCAAAACTTTACAAGGCTCTAGTAAGCGAAAAACTTATCGGTACGACCAAATTAAAAAGCTTGAAAAACGGAAATAACTAAGGTATCAATTGTTTATTAATATTTTACTTGAGTTACCAATTTTAATATAAAATAAATTTATTTAGATCAAGCAAAATACTGGTACCATGGAGAAAAATTGATAGAAGAAAATGAATACCTATCTTTATAAATAAATTTGTTATTGACAAGGAAAACAAAAAATTACCCTGACGCTTATTTTCATAATAAATAAAAAGTTTAAACAAGTTATTATTACGTCGATTAAATTAAAAAAAATTATAATTTATAAATTGAAAGTGTCTAGGTACCATCGCCGTGTACCGTACACGGTGCACGGTACACGGCTCATAAGAGTTATTTTAGAGTTTATGTAAAATTAAGTAGATTATTTTGGATAAACTCTTGGATTAAAAGTTAAAACTAGTATCTTTTAAAACTTAGGTGGGTTATTTAGGATAAATTATAGCATTTTAAGTCAAAAGCTACCGTGTGCCGTATACCAAGTACACGGCGATGGTACCTAGACAGAACCATAGAAATATTATTCGAATAAAAAAATGTTATTCAAAGAATTCATTTAGTTATTATAGATTATAGTATTTATTTTGACATGTTCGATAATGAAGGTTATATACGTGCGTGTGTTTCTAGACGATGCCATAGACTGGGATTAGCGTGCGTGTAGGAGAAAATAGAAAAAATAATCGCTACCCACGCGCTCTCCAGTAAACGCGCCGGTCTCGTAATGAAACATCCAACTTTCATGAAAATGCTGAATTTTAGGTACTTTTAGTGGGACCTTATTTTGAGATTTTTAACACTATCGTGAGGATCTCTAACATATCATTACACACGCGTAGTTTAATTATTTATTCACTTATAACAAAAAACTGGAAGTCGAGTAGGCGCATACGCGCACCTTTATAACGCAAACTTGATCAGTATTTTCCGTTATATTGCATTACGCATGATAACATAAACGTTACATATTAACACATTAATAGTTACCAAAATAATAAAAGCAATAAAATCCGTGTTAATTAGAGATGACGCACTACGCAACATGTAAAGGAGTATTGAGTCATTCGATCGTTTTTGCTTTATTGAAAAATCTATATATTCAATGGTTGCCGACCATTCCCCCGAACCCTATTCGCCCGAAACACTGTTCTCCGAAGAGGATCCCCCGAAAATCCCCCGAATTGAATCTTAAACGTTGACACTAATAATGAAATATCAATATACTTATAAAAATACAAAATATATTTATACAAATTCAACTGTATAACAACAATATAAGAATATAAAAATAAAATATAAGAACATAAAAACAAAATATAAGGATATAAAAAGGTTAGAAGTGCTACATTGTATCGCCGATCGCTTCCAGATACGGTAACATTGAATAACTTTCATAATTTAGAAAGATTCGCGGCAATTTTTGCATAGTCTCCATGGTCTTTCTCTTAGGGGCAGCCTTCACCTTTCGACCAAGAGAAAGTTCGACGACGGCTATCTCTGTTTCTCCTTGTTCCTTCTTCATTTCTTTTATGAAGGAGTAAACATCGGGGTGGTTTTTCCTCATTAAAAGATGAAACCAATTATGCCACCCTTCTGACACGTTATTCGTATTCGCTTCGCCAGATACCATTGTGTCATAGTGATTCTAAAAATGTACTTTGTACCTGGGTGCGACCGCTTTGTGCCTGCCTTGTCTCGGCTTCCTTATACCAAAAATTATGTGTAAATTGATTAAGTAATAGATTAAAATGGTTAGAGTCAATTTACCATTTACATATGTCCGGTCAAAGTAGTCAATGAACTCACTCAACTCCTCCGGTGCCTCGGCCTTCAGGGCTGCAATATAGCACTCCACATCGGAGATAGGGACCATCGCTAATGCTGCTACCATGTGAGTAAATTTCTTCACTGACCTGTCGAGTGGTCGTTGTAGGCGTTCTGCAGGCCCAGACTTTGAATTTTCCGGTACAAGCTCTGCCACAGGTTAAAAAAACACCCAGTCAAAGGTACGTGCGGAAACACTGACATGCAAGCGTTTATTATCGCAAGCTCAAAGTCCATCATCACCGTTTCTGGTTGGCAACGCCTGATTCCATACTTCTCGGCGGTGGATGTTACTGCTCGGAGTACTATCTCATACTGGTAGCTATCTTTGTTTCTACCCCTGTGCTTATTCGATTTTTATCTTTATCTGACCTACATAGATTTCTAACCCTATACGTACTCTTCTGTGCCTACCTTTGTAACGACTACTGTTTTTACTCTTATACCTAACTACTCTCGCGGCTACCTTATTTCTTATTTATGTTTTTACTTTTTTGCTTACCCACGTAATTTTGACATAAAAGTGACCCTGAACCTACTTATGTTCTTATCTTTGGGCCTACTTTTGTTTTTACCATTAGTTCAACTTACGTTTCTACTCTTGCTACTACTTCATTTTGTCCCTATACTTCTATTTCCAAACCTATCCTCCTTCACATCCACGTACCCACCCGGGTCTTCAGCTTTTTCCTCACCTTAAATCCGCTTTTACCTTTATTCTCAATTCATTCTCTACCCAAGTTTCTGTCCATGAGCCTATACTAATTTTTATTTAAGTTTCTACTCATATACATTCTTACATCTGTTTCCAGCTTTGTGCTTGATTACGTTTCTGAAAAAATTTCTTTATCAGTTAATTCTTTTTTATTATTAGATTTCTATCCTTGAACTTACCATCGTTCCTACAGCTGTACCTACCTGGGTTTCTCCACCAGTTTCTTTCCACGTTCCTTAATCTGTTTTCGAACTTGTGCATACTGTGGTATCTACTACTTTTGCTTCTTAGATTTCTACACTGGTTCGTAATTAGATTTTAGCTACAAAACCACATCTATTTTTACTTTTTTTGTTAACCCTATTTATATTATCACTTACACAGTCTTGACTACCTAGTTACCTCCGGCATTACAACCCTCATTACGTACCTTTTGCTATTCGCGTCACTATCTTTTATTCTAGATCTCTTTATGTTGCTCTCGTCTACTTGCCTTGTTACTACTACATTCTGTTTGCTATTCGCATCGTTAACTCTTTTTGTTTACTCCCAATACCTCTTATTATTATTTTAATTAACTCTATATAAACCTCTTCTACCACCATTGTTCTTTTCTACTGTCATTGCGCAAGCGCGCACTGACCTTTATTTATTGCTTTTGCAAAAGAAATTTTTGTTAAATAAAATAAAAAATTCTAACTCCATCAGTTTTTAAGCCCGCAAGCGCGCATAGAAAAAAAAAAATAGTAACCTCAAATGCACTTTCCGAATATTTTAAAAACTTCTTCACCAATCAGCTCACAAATAAATTGTTTATGCATGATGGCGATAGCTCTTTTTTATAAAGGGATATATAAATTGAAAACCTATTTTAAGTTTTAAATGATAAGTACTTGGCATTATGAATAAATATGACTGGCAAGATCTAAGACGTCATCATCCGTACAAAGCAGAGACAATATCACTTTTCTCGTAAAGTATTATTATTTAATTTACAAGCTCCTCTTAGCGTGCTGCAAGTAATAAGAAAAAAATAAAAAACAAAAAACAATCGTTATCTCAGAATGAACTTTATGAACATTTTTAAAAATTTCTCCATCATCTCAAGAATAAAAAGTTCATGTGTAATATCAATAGATACCATAAACAACAGAATAAAAACTAAAGTCAATATCTCCATTTTATATTTTTAAATTTATTTGGTGGTAATGTTCAAGGACTTCTCTGAATATTAAATCATCGAGTTCATCTCCCATCGCTCGAGAAGATGTTTGAATTTTACAATAGAACCTCACGAATTGTTTGAAGCTTGTGAATCGTCCAAAGTAAAAGAAGCCGACAGGGACAATTCGTGAGGCTCCACAGTATTGCAAATACTTTTAATTGATAAAAATGTACATATATAATTACCTGAAAAAATCCGGTATTATATCAAGAAGTTTATTTTCGTCGTCATCGTCGTCGTCGTCGTCGTCGACTTCCTTTTTCAAAGCAATAAAAAGTGACTTGGACGTCTCAGATCAATGAGAAATTCGGTACTCGGGGATTTTCGAGGATGCTGATCACCAAGCCAACATTCATTTTTAAATTTGACCTATGTAAAGTCTATTTATTCAGGGTTGAAATTTATTTTTTCACAGGCTCTTTTCAGACTTTGTCGTCTATGATTAATTAATTAGCAATTGAGTAGTCAAGGGTTTTTTGGGTTGCCGATTACGAATCTGACCTTTATTTTTTGATTTGGCCTATGCAAGGACTACTTACTTAGGGAAAAAATTCATTTTCAATAGTATTCTTTTGAAACTTCGTAACTGGAAGTTTTTGAGGTTGCTGATTACGAATTCAACCTTTATTTTTTAAATTGATCTACGTAAAGGGCTACTTACATAAGGTAAAAATTTGTTTTTACTATAATTTTTTGATAAATTGTATGAAAGAGTTTTTGGGGTTGCTGATTATGATTTCGATATTTATATTTAAAATGGACCCACCCAATGGCTACTTACTTAAGGCAAAAATCTATTTTTAATAGCCTCCCTGTTGAAAGTCCACACGTGTGAGCCACACGGGTGGCACACGTGTGTCACACGTGTGGCACACGTAACGTTATTTTCAAGTAGATGATTATAAAAAGGAATAAAATATGGATATAGTTAATTATTTAATGATTTTATAGCCTCTTATGTCATAAATAATCAACATATTGTTTTTTTTATTTTATTTTACGTGCTTTAACTCACAATGTTTCGTCGTTGTCGTCGTACGTTCAAAACTGCCAAGCTCTAGAACTTGGAGCTTCTAAGACCTGGAGGTCTGAAATTTTGCAGAGGGTCTAGGTTCGGATGACAATACATGAATCCGTAGTCACTTATCGACCTGGACCTCCAGGTCGCCCATGACGGGGGTACCTGAGGGAGTCATCTCCGAGAATTTGGGCTAAATTTTTCGGGGATGACTTTGAGGAAAGTTCTAGAGTATTTATCGAGGCAATTTGAACCAAAGGACCAAGGTCACTGATGATAGGGGTACCCGGGGTACCTGGGGGTCATCTCCGAGAATTCGGGTCGAATTCTTGGGATATGACTTAGGATAGATTTCGGGGGTGTTTTAGAGCATATGAGGAAGAAGTTTGAACCTGGAGAGTCAGGTCGACGATGACGAGTGTACCTAGGGAACCTGGAGGTCATCTTCGAGAGTTAGGGACAATTTCTGCGGAAATGACTTTAAGAGGTAATATAGAGTATTTATCGAGGCAATTTGAACATTATTACCAAGGTCACCGATGATGGGGGTACCCGGGGTACCTGGGGGTCATCTCCGAGAATTCGGGTCGAATTCTTGGGATATGACTTAGGATAGATTTCGGGGGTGTTTGAGAGCATATGAGGAAGAAGTTTGAACCTGGAGAGCCAGGTCGACGATAACGGGTGTACCTAGGGAACCTGGAGGTCATCTTCGAGAGTTAGGAACAATTTCTGCGGAAATGACTTTAAGAGGTGTTATAGAGTATTTGTCGAGGCAATTTGAACATTAGTACCAAGGTCACCGATGATGGGGGTACCTGGGGTACCTGGGGGTCATCTCCGAGAAGTATAATTTAGTTGAACAAAAATGCAGAACTTTTAAGTCATCCCCGCAGAAATTGGCCCAAACTGTCGAAGATGACCTCCAGGTTCCTCAGGAACAACCGTCATCGGCGACCTGGGTACCTAGGTTTAAGTTGCCTCGACAAATACTCTATAACACCTCTTAAAGTCATTTCCGCAGAAATTGTTCCTAACTCTCGAAGATGACCTCCAGGTTCCCTAGGTACACCCGTTATCGTCGACCTGGCTCTCCAGGTTCAAACTTCTTCCTCATATGCTCTGAAACACCCCCGAAATCTATCCTAAGTCATATCCCAAGAATTCGACCCGAATTCTCGGAGATGACCCCCAGGTACCCCGGGTAACCCCATCATCGGTGACCTTGGTACTTAGGTTCAAATTGCCTCGATAAATACTCTAGAACTTTCCTCAAAGTCATCCCCGAAGAATTTATCCCAAATTCTCGGAGATGACTCCCTCAAGTACCCCCGTCATCGGTGACCTGGAGGTCCAGGTCGATAAGTGACTACGGATTCATGTATTGTCATCCGAACCTAGACTCTCTGCAAAATTTCAGACCTCCAGGTCTTACAAGCTCCAAGTTCTAGAGCTTGGCAGTTTTGAACGTACGACGACAACGACGAAACATTGTGAGTTAAAGAAAAGCACGTAAAATAAAAAAAAAAAAACAATTTTTTGATTATTTATGACATAAGAGGCTATAAAATCATTAAATAATTAACTATATCCATATTTTATTCCTTTTTATAATCATCTACTTGAAAATAACGTTACGTGTGCCACACGTGTGGCTCACACGTGTGGACATTCAACAGGGCTCTTTTTCAAACTTTGTCTACAGGGGTTTTTAAGGATGCTGATTACTAATCTGACTTTTTAATCAGGGCTACTTATTTCAGGTTGTTGGGTCGGTACTAGAATAAAAAAGACGATTTGCTCGAGACTTGGCCTAAACGTAGGTAATCATTAGTTATTAAATCAGTTAAATTTCTAGACCATCGGGACATATAGAAAAAAAGATACAAACAAATTAAGTTAAACACGCAATTAAATGAAAAATCACTAAATTTCACGGTTTTTATCAAAATTCATGAAAACGAAAAGAACGATTGTAATAAAAAAAAAATGTAAGTGAAAGAACAAAAAATAATACACGTTTTCCTTCGTTAATTATTCTTGATAGACATATGTAAGTTATAATAAAAAATCAGTGAACGCTAAAATCTTAGGTTAGTTGCCATGTTTTATATGATTGCGAGAGAGACAGAGAGTACCGTTTCTACTCGCAAATGTATAGCGTTCTCTCTCCCACCGACCCAACAACCTTAAGATAAAAATTTATTTTCTATAGCATTTTTTTCGGGGTCTCTAGGGTTGCTGATTATTAATCCGACCTTCATTATTAAAATTGATCCATATAATTGTAAGGGCTATAAAAACAATATATTACCTATGACAAATTTTAAAATTTAATATATTTCGTTATAGACTATTTTTAATATGTAATTTATTTTTGTTTATTTTATTTATTTTTATTATTATTATTATTATCATTATTATTTTATTTTATTTTTTTTATTTATTTTTTTTTATTTTTTTTTTTTAAAATTTTTTTCATTTACTCACGTGATAGTCACGTGATTTTCCACGTTGCATACCGTTCCAAATAACTACGTGAGTTATCACGTGACTAGTCACCTTATTAATCACGTGATTACTCATGTGAGTTTTCACGTGGTCATTTTCAGTAGGGGCCTATACGATTTATGTACTAAATGGTCAGCTTGTTTACATCGCAGCTAACCAAAGTATTGAAAATTGCAGTGAAAGCTTAAAATTTTTAATCCATATAACTTCAAAACTAGAATTCAAGTGTTTTCGTGTGATTATTTATTAACTCATTTTTATGCAAATCATTTATAGTTTATGGTATTCAACCAAAAAAAAAAAAAAAAAAAAAAAAACAGCAAATGCAACAAGTCGTCATATTCTCCAAACGCTAAAAAATTCAAAGCAATGCTGAAGACCTCGTGAAAATTTGAGCGAGATACTTTGCTAGTTAGTCGAGAATCAACGGTGAGCTTATTTCTAACTACTGGAATTTATTAAAATTTGGTAAAGTTGTAATTTGCTGAAATATAACCTATCAACTTTTTTGTTTATCTGTTTTCATAGCACGACTTCATTCGACGACTAGATACGGCGTATGATCTTAACAGTTCTAATAATTATGTCGTACGATTTAAGAGAAAAAGTAGAGCTGACTGGATATATTTCCAATCAAATAGTAGCATCGAATAAATTACCTAGCGGTCTGCAAGTTTTAGCTGTGCTTTTTTATAATCTTCGAAGAGTATCAAACTCAGTTAGCGAAAGTGCTAAATTGGCAATTGAGGAATGTTTAATATTTTGGAAAAAAGCTCGGATCCCAACACAAGAACCAAAAAAGTGTATAAAAAAATTAGAAAGTTTACACGATAGATGGAGGAACTTAAGAAAGAATTCAAAACGTCAAAGTGACACTCAAAAGAAAAAAGAGCAAGAGTTCGAGTCTAGTTTAGATTTATTATTTGATATAGCCAAAGAAAACGCATTAGAGTTGATTACAGATGATAGTGATAAACATTGTTTACTAGGTCAAAGAGGTAATTATTTTTTCTTAATTTTTTTCATTTTTATTAAATACAAATTTAAATTGGTTTTCTTTATTTTTAAACCAAGCTTCATATTTTTTTAAACAAATTTTTATTTTTAGGCTTGCTAAAAAATTTAATCCCATGCAACGTTTCTGTCTCTGTTGTCAAACCACATACAGATGTGTCACCTATGGAAGTAGAAGGTGAAATTTCTAGTGAACAAAATGATGTACCTTCAACTTCAAAGACAGACGTCCCATCTCAAGATGTGCAAAAAAGGGCTCATTCATATCTTTGAAAAAAGGTTTGATTTTTTCTTTGTAATTTGTTGTTTTAAAATTTCATAGCTCAAATTCAATGAATAAACTATTGTTTGACAATTTTGTCATCTATGATTTAAATAAGATGCTACTGGGATCATTATATCAATAAATTGGCTATAAATACTAAATAGTCATAAAGAAACGATAATGGTTCTATAATTTATATCCGGGTAAAAAAAAGAAATTATCATAATTTTTTATAAAATACCTGGACAAAAATGGGCAGCTCAGAGTTAGCAAAGGCTGAGCTAGCTCATGGGACGCTGGCTATAAGGCAGCATTTGAGTGAAAACTGTGCTACAAACTAACACATTTTTGAAAATAAAATAAAATTGACTAAAATATTACGCAGTAAATAATAATAATTATGTTAGTGATCAGGTAATTGATCAATGTGAAAGTTTGTATTTTCTATTTTTTTTAAGTCATGTAAAATTTTTCGATGTAATAATTTTTTAAAGTTTTTATAAAGATTGATTATATTCAAATTATTAAAATATCCCTAGTCATCAATCATTGCATCTGAATTTTGAAAGTACTTACAGTTATCACTTTTGTATATTTTGGTCTTTTATAAAAAAATTATATTTTTAGCCACGCTGAAAATTCATACGCTCGAAGTTCCCACCTCATCAATCTCTGATTGGAGTAAAGAAGATACTCTTCAGTCAAATCATGAAACAAATAAAAACTTGCTTCCGATTGAAAAAAAAGATTTACAGAGAGTGCAAAAGAGTGTTTGTTCCTCTACCGTACAAAAAGGTTTGATTTTTTATTCAGCTATCAAAAGATTAAATGAAATTCTTAGAAAATTTAACCTACCATTATAAAAAAAAAATAAATAAAAACCTAAATTGCTTTCGTACATGAAAAAATGATAAGAATTCTATTATTTGTTAAAATATTTTTTTAATTTATTTTTTTGTCAGCAACTTTAAATCAAAACTATAGTAAAACAATTAAATATCAATATGATATTATAGTAAAAATTCAAAATTTCTGTTTATATAATCTTCAAATTCTTTTTCAGAGGAGTTGGATTTATGAATTGGATCAGAGTCTGAGTCACCTGAATTTAAAAGTACACCTCCGCCGATCAAAAGAGCCACCGAATCCACCATCCACCATTCACGAAGCTCGCCGAGAATTTCGTAAAGAACGATATGAAGCTATCAAAAAACTTGTTCCAAAACTTTTTTTAAATTTACCAACCACGATACATTGGGACGGTAAAATGCTTCCAGGAGATACACGGACTGAGAAGCAAGAAAGATTGGCAATCATAGTTACTAGTGGAGAAATGGAACAGCTTTTAGGTGTACCACACATAGAATCCAGTTCTGGCCAGCATCAAGCCCAAGCTGTTTTTGAAAGTTTAGTAGATTAAACTTTACTAGATAACATTGTGGCACTTTGTTGCGATTCAACAGCCAGTAACACCGGTAACATCAAGGGCTTGCAGAAGAATCGAACAATTGCTTGATAAAGATCTTCTCTACTTTATATGTAGACATCATATATATGAGCTTATTTTAGAAGCAGCGTTTGAAGAAAAGTTTGGTAGGACTACTGGACCAGATGTTCCAATATTTAAGCTGTTTGAGAACTTTTGGACTACAATCGATCAAGAAAAATTTGACACTGGAATAAGTGATAACTTTGTCGAAGAATCTTTGCGAGATGTTAAACAAGAAATTTATTTAGAAAAAGATCATTCTAGAAGTGACTACAAAGAGTTTCTAGAACTGGTCGTTATTTTTCTTGGAGGACTACCTCATGGTATAGTTTTTCATCTGCCTGGTCCAATACACCATGCTCGGTGGATGGCAAAAGCCATTTACTGCTTGAAAATTTTCATATTTCGAAACCAACTTTTATCATTTCATAGTGATTATGAAGTGCCATGTCAAGACGTTTGTATTTTTATAATTAAAGTTTACATTCGAGCCTGGTTTTGTGCACCAGATGCGGCTCTAGCGCCTAGCCAGGACTTGCAGTTTATAAAGGCTCTGCATGATTATAAAATTATTGATCAAGGCATTGCTCAGTGTACTGTTAAAAAATTTATGGGACACCTGTGGTACTTAATACCTGAAATGGCAGCTTTATCTTTTTTTGACCCAACATTGTCTAATACAGAAAAGCTTAGATTAGTAATATCTTTAGAATCAGATTGTACCAGTATTTTTAGTGGAAAACAGATTATTTTGCACGAAAATTTTTTTTCTGAAATACTAAAGTTAAATATTAGTGATTTTGTTAATAAAAGCTCTTTAAATTTTTTTAATCGGTATAAAATTGACTTATCCTTTTTTAAAAAAAATCCATCAGAATGACCAAAAGAAAAATCTTATATTGATGGTATAAATGTAGTAAAAAATTTGAAAGTTGTGAATGATAAGGCAGAAAGGGGAGTCAAATTAATGACTGACTTTAATAAAATTCTTACAAAAGATGAGAAACAAAAACAATATTGGTTATCTGTACTTCAAGAATACCGAGCTTTATTCCCTAATAGTAATAAAGAAACATTAATGCAGCTTTATGAATAAAGAAAATTATGTAGCTATTATTGTTTTCTGTGTGACTTAGAGATTTTTGATCCAAGGTTGAATAAATTTGTTTTTTAATTTAACATGACTTTTATTTCTTTTGTGCAAAAAGAAGAAAAAATTGACAAGATTTTGAGAGTTTTTAAACAGTAATCGTTTGTAAAAAATTTTAATCAGTATAACGGTGAAAAATAATCATTCCATTTAATTTAGAAAAATCACTTTATTGTAATTTTAAAGCTAAAAAAACCGATTTTTAATGGATTTTTGGTGTTATTTTAATGAAAAATTGACTTTTAAAATTTTTAATCGCCAAAAAAGTAGAAAAGGACCATTTAATTGAACTTAGGTGGCAAAAAAACATCGGTACATGCTATTTTCGGAAAAAAAATCAATTTTTTGTAATTTTAAAGCTAAAAAAACTGATTTTTAATGGATTTTTTGTGTTATTTTAATGAAAAATTGACTTTTAAAATTTTTAATCGCCAAAAAAGTAGAAAAGGACCATTTAATTGAACTAAGGTGGCAAAAAAACATCAGTACATGCTATTTTCGGAAAAAAAAATCAATTTTTTGTAATTTTAAAGCTAAAAAAACTGATTTTTAATGGATTTTTTGTGTTATTTTAATGAAAAATCGACTTTAAAAATTTTTAATCCCCAAAACAGTAAAAAAGGACCATTTCATCGAACTTATATGGCAAAAAAACATCGATACATGCTATTTTGAAAAAAAAAATCCTTGATTTATACTCGTTTTTTGAGCAAGAGACATTCAAACCCTTTTTTCACATGCAAAACTAATGGAAAATCTTCACCTGCTTTGAGGCATGGGAAAAAAATGTCCAACCCTTATAATAACAGTTTTCCTATCAGTTTTTTGGGGTAAAGAAGTGATTTCCACCCGGCCCAAATGAAAAAAAAAAAAAATCACGACCAGGCTATTCCCCACCATAGCGTTTAGAAAACTAACCCCACATCAAAACTACGCGTAGTTTTCAATGCTTCACACCTCCCTGCTTCCGGCAAATCTCTCAACGATTGTCTAGCTTCAGGCCCGAAACTTCAGACTGATCTGTGGACGGTAATTACTCGTGCTAGGGCCTTGAAGGTATGTTTTACGGCAGACATCGTGAAGATGTCCCGTCAAAATCTGGTCGATCCCTCAAACCGAATTTGGCAACAAATAGTCTGAAGATCATCGCCCTATCATACTGGACAAACTGGGTCCCTTGATTGGCCCTAGAAACTCTGTTAATGTTGGCCGAGTACGGCAAGCGCGAATATCCCCTTGGCTCCAAGACCGAGAAATATAATAAATACATTGATGACTTTTTAACTGGCGATGACGATCTGGAATCCACTCGAGAAGTTAAACGTCAATTGACAGAACTGTTGCTCTCTGGTGGATTCAGCCTTAGGGGGCCTTAAATGGGCCTCAAATTGTCCACAGCTGTCTGAATGTCCACCTGTCGAATCCAAATTGATCCAAGAGTCCAACACAGTTTCCACCCTTGGCTTAGCTTGGAATACGAATGACGATTCGTTTTCTCTCAAAGTCGCCATGAATCTTTTTAGCTCGTGCAAGCCGACCAAACGATCGATGCTTTCAGACATTGCAAAAATGTTTGATCCATTAAGTTGGTACAGTCCGGTATTAATCTCGGCAAAAATCATTATTCAAAACATCTGGTTGTTAGGTCTTGACTGGGATGAACCAATCACTGTTGAACTTTTAGAGCAATGGACCTAATTTAGGTCCGATCTACCAGATCTAGAAAAAATAATAATACCAAGATGGTTAGGAACCCTGTCCTCTAACACAGACTCGGTAAAACTTTACGCCTTTAGCAATGCCTTGAAGCGAGCATACGCTGCAGCAGCTTACTTGAGGGTGGGAAGGGATGAAAAACCTGTCAGCCACCTTGTCATGGGAAAGACCAAGGTGGCCCCGGTAAAGATAGTCAGCATCCTACGACTAGAATTATGTGGTGCTCTTCTGGCCACCAAACTTGTCGCTAAAATACAAGCAGACTTGCATACACCTACTGTCCCTGTCTTTGCTTTCACGGACTTTCAAGTAACTCTGGCTTGGATAAAAGCCCATGCTTCCAAATGGCCCACATACGGGTCCAATCGGGTAGAAAAAATACAAAAATTTGTCCCACCCCTGAATTGGAATCACGTCCGCACTTCCGAAAACCCTGCAGACTTAGCAATAAGAGGAATCACATCCTCAGAGTTGCAAAGCTCTAGTCTGTGGTGGAACGGACCCACTTGGTTGACGTCTACTGTTAAGACTCCCGTTGGCGTTTTGCAAAACGAGAGCAATATTTTCAAAATTTTAAATTAATATAGTTTATAATTTAAAAAATTTATCATCTGAATTTTTCGTGAATGTTTTTACGTTTTTCGCCGTCTCATCCAGGTAAATAGAGAACGACTTGGCGTGAATAAAGAAGGAGGGAGAAAAGACGCACGGTCAAAAGAAAGAACACAGCGCGGGAGCAGCGCGTTTGTGCTATAACAGTGACACGACGCGACTCTAAAAAATGCTTTTAGAAATCCTCTTAGCGCAGAGTCAAACTCATCAAAAGTAAACTTAAGAATATTTTTCCTTAAAAGAAAATAAAAAATCAAAGAGAATGCGAGGTTTCAGAATTTTGTAAGTGCAATAGGCTTTTTTTCATTTTTTGATATTAGAAAATGATCCCCAAAGTTTCGTCAGGGTCGGTGACTCGCAGGGTGTAGTCTGTCCTTGTAAGTTAGTGACTAGGAAGAATAAAGTTAGTAGGATTTGATGGTAGATTGGGTGAGAGATAAAGTACGGTATTTGAAGTTAATCAAATTAGTGAGTTCAGTAATTCGGCTAAGATTTGTAACGGTCGAGTTAATTAACGCGACGATGTTGGATTAATTTCATGTTCGCCGCGCGACCGTTAGAACGCTGCACGAGTGGGATCGGAATGCGTGGAAAGCGATAGAATATCGGGGCGGGTGGAACGAGGACGGGGGATCCGGAGTGAACGCTTGGTCGAACACGCATCGTTCGTCAACTCGCGTGTTGTAAATTTCACTTGAATCGTTATAAATTCGCTTGAGAGAGATCGGTTGCAGTGTCGTGCGTGTTGGTGAGATATCCAGCAAGATAAACCAAGTCAGCAGGAAGGTTGTCATCACCTGACGACTTGGTATTCTCCAGATCAAGACGACGACGCTGAGCCAGACGCCGGTCGGGAGCCATCGTAGCCTGGAGAGCTACACCCAGCTGAGCGGCTTTGTTTGCAGCCTTGCGGCTTAGGACAGGTGCACCTGCGGCGATCTAGAGTGAGCTTTGTTTTGCGTAAAACAGCGATTGTGAGTGTGTGTCCGAGATCGTTTATTTGTAAATCGCGATATACTTTGTTTTTTTTTCTTTTCTCGCGCGCGCGTAAGCTACCGATAGCGGCAGGTTGTTGTGTACGCACGCCGCTCGATTTAAAGAGCACCGATAATTCTTTGTTGTCGGTTTGAAAACTCGATTGCACGAGTATTTATTTAGAGTGAATTACCGTGTTAGATATTGATTTTGTATTAGTTTTTTTAAGTTGATTTTTTATCATTGAATATTAAAAATTAACTTTTTGGATTATAATTATTTTTTCTAACCAGTGTTCCTTGCGCTCGAATCCACTAGCCCACGCCCACCTACCGAATTTAACGAGCTGTCGCGCCCTCCCCGATTCTTAAATCACTTAGGTATTTATTATCGCGGCCGGGTTTTTCTCCTTTTTCAGGAAGCTTGTCGGCGGATAGCCGACTGCGACAGAGATTATAGAGGCTGCAAGGCGAGCTCGACAGATCAACGTGGGTTGTATTCCCGAGTCTGCCTGATTAATGCGAGCCCTATAACAGATTAAAGTAGGTCAGGTAGTTGAAGATGAAAAAGTAAGTATGGTTAGTAGCGTTCTTAATATGTGTTAGAATAGTGAAGCGGGTGATTGTTGTGGGCTGGTAAAGATATTAAATTCACAGCTTTGGCTTTTATTAGAATCCTTATATGAAATTTTATATCATTAAAAAAGTCTTGAGCTCAGCTTTCTAATCATGTCATTGAAATTTTTATTAAATACGTTTTGTTGACATGAGAGGGTGCTGAAAAAAGCCGTTTATCATTTTAAATTTAACCCTACCACTAAAAAATTATAAATGGGTTTAAACGAAATTTCGCGAGCTGTCACTCTACAGAAAGAAAGTTCATCTCATGAAGAATCTGCAAAAAAATTTTGAAGAAAATCGAGGCTTGTTTGTACAAATTAGAAAATGGTCGTGATTTTTTTATAATTTGGCTAATTATTAGAGCAGTTTCCAGGATGGGCAGACAATAAGCTTGTAACGGGGAAATAATTATAAAAAAAAAAAAAAAAAGCGAGGTCTCACAGGGCCGGTAGAGGTGGTAAGGTAAAAAAGCGCACGCGCTGCGACAAGACACCGCCGACGATCGGATGCGCTCGTAAAGCGATCGCGCCGAGCTGGCTGTTTCTCGCTCTCTCTGCAACTACCCATCAAACTGACCGCACGTATATTTTTCTCAAAGCTCGAGGTAACCTCAAAGATTTAAAGAGAAGTATGTGCAATTCGGGTTTTTAGGAGAAAGCAACTCGTTGTTTAAATCAGAGGTGGGCACTATTCGGACGCTAAGAATTTCGAATAAATTTTTAAAAAAATGAATTTTTCGACCGGATTTTTATGGATGAATCCGTTTTAGAACTTTTCTAACTCAACTGTATAAAAAACCGGAAGTATTCGAAATTTTGTTTATTTTTTATTTTTAGGCCTTCTTAGGCGCATCAGAAGTATTACTTCCCATAATTAAGATCAATTAAACATATTTAAATAATTGAAATTAATTTGCATAAATTATTTGTCAATAAAAATTTAAATGATCGTAGACTGAAATTTTTTTTCAGGCTTGCATCTTACGATGACCTTTCCGATTGGATCGGTAGTTGCTTAAAAACATGCAGAAGGTTCCATGTTACATACTGAATTTTTAATTGATCTGATTATATATCATTTCTGAGTGATTATTGAAATAATATCTAAAAGTAAATCATACTTTACGTTAATTTTAAACGACGTTAACACTTTGTAATGTACTTGATGCCACTTGTACTTGAGAACTAAGACTTCTTGAGCAACGTCTAAGTGTAACCTGCCGCAATTTTGCGCTTACAGCTGCAGCTTTGGTTCCTTTAAGTAAAAGCCATTTTCGAGCTAAGCAACATCCAAGTAACCTTGGAAAATTTAATTTAGTGATTGGGGTGCTTGACCCGACCATAATTGTGGACATCGCTGACGTCATCAGCAAACTGCCGGAAAACAACAAGCTCGTTCTAAACCTTAATCTGCGGAGAGATTTTGTCTGCGACTTCAACGATCCAACACATCGACCCGCCCGATGGACCACTGGCTCGACAGTACACCACCTTATTGGAAGAGTTTTAGGATATTTTCGAGGTTACCACAGAGCCAACTAGCCTCCCGGATTTGTCAGTGCACCACCGCATCGTGACCGCCGAACCACTCGTCGTCAAACGCCCCCGCTGCCATTGCGGCAAGCGGCTTGATGCAGCCAAGACGACTTTCGCCGATCTCCTGGATCGCAGCATCGTCAGGCCCTCATCAAACCAATGGGCCAGTCCACTACATTTGGTTTCCAAGAAGGATGGTAATTGGCGCGTCACCGGGGACTACAGACAGGTAAATGCTCACACCGTGCCGGACCAGTCCCCCCTCCTCGTGATGGAGGATTTACTGCAGGAAAGTAAAGGCAACGTCTTTTCAACTTTGCATTTGCAATCGGCCTACTACCAGATTCCGGTCGCTGAGGAGGACATCGAGAAAACGGTCGTGACCATGCCTTTCGGTTTGTATGAGTTCTTGACAACTTCACTCGGCCTGCACACCGCATGCAAAACAATGCAGCGCACGATGGACGATGCGCTGCGCAAGCTGCGATTTGCTAAATTTTTCCAGGATGTTGTTTTTGTGGCTTCCAAGACCCACGAAAAGCGCTTACAACATTTACGTCAGCTGTTCGAGGTCCTTCGTGAGGCTAAATTGAAGCAAGTGCAGTTTTGGGCAGCCACAGGTCATGTAACTCGTTTACCTGGTATCCAAGGATGGGTTTCACCATAACTTCGTCGAATCGAGGCTGTCAAAGCTATTACTGCACCACGCAACGTACACGAGCCCCGACGTTTCGATTCCACGACATAACATCTAGGCGACAAAACATCTAACGACAAAATATCTAGCGACAAAACGTCTATAAAGAAAGAAAATACGTATAAAATAACATTTTTGTTTTTTAAATTAAGAAAAAATTTAAAATAATTAAATTTTTTTTTTTATCAGGAATATAAAATGATGACTCCCGAGAAAATTGTAAATTAAATTTTAACAAAGATCATACAATACTTGCGAGTCGACTAATATCGATTTTGAATATATTTGTTTTTGTTTACATGATAATAAACTTGCTGGTTGATTTTAAATACATTTGTTATAATTTACATTTATAATAACGATTTTCTACTCAATCATAAGTATTATAAACTTTCTGAAAAATATGATTTTAATCAGTCTCAAATTATCTCTTGTATCGTTCACCTCGTCTGTCAAAATGTCTTTAGTATTTGTTGCAAAAAAACTTATTCACAATAAATTCGTGTATTTAGAATATTTCAGAAGCAAAGATTTTATTCGTTGTAGGTGTGATTTATATAAAGAAAAAAAATGTCCACCAAAAATATCCACTACATCTGATAATAAAACTGGTAAAGTGTTGAAAAGTGATCAGTTAGTTTCTCATAATCATCTTGCTGAGAAATGTGATGTTGAAGCACTAAAAGTTAAAAATTAAATTAAAAAATTAGCGAGTAAAACGGCTGAAAGTTCAATGAATATTATTTCGAAAGGTACAAGTAATATTTCTGCTTCAACATCTGCTGCTTTGCCAAAAAATAAATCTTTAAATCGTTCGGCCCAGCGTCAACGAGTAAAAACTCTGGGAGGTCCAGCTCTGCCAATTAATGCAAATGAATTCGTCGTACCCGAGATGTACACGAAAACTCGAGGGGTATACAACTCCTAACTCAGCGCAACTCAGGCAAGAGTTGCAAAGAGTTATAGTTTTCAACTCCCGTAAGAGTTGCAAAGAGTTGCAAAGAGTTGCAAAGAGTTCCTATACCGAAAAAAGATAGGCAGCCGCCGCCCATGCGTCATCATGTTTACAAATATATCAGAACCGAGGCGGCGTCTTTTAATGCGGAGTGTAGGATTACCCCCCTTTTTTTCCTAGAAAGCTTCTTCTACTTATTTTTTCTGGAGCACCTGAATAAAAATTTTTAACTATTAATCAGATTTTATTTTTTAATTAGGTAAAATATTAATTAGGCTTTATAAAAAAAAAAAAAAAAAGCTCTGAGAAAATAATTCCTTTTTAAAAATTGAGTAAAATAGAAACTAAATAGATACATGAATAATAATATAAATAAAGTTTTGAAATGTACAGACAAAATCAAAACATAATTAAGTTTTATAATCAAGCCCCGAAGGGGCACAGCTTAAATATTAGTTTTAAAATGAACTGGATAATAAGCTCCGTGGTCCAGCGGATAACGTCTTGACATTCAATTTTGCAAGCGTTGGTTCGATTCCCGCTGGGTACATTTTTTTTTTTTTTCTTTTTAGGCTTTTTAAGGCATTTTAAACATTTTTTTATAAATAAATAAATTGATAAACCGCCAAGCACTACAACCCCATAACGCTGGGCACCCGTGTTTTTCTAATAAATAAATTGATAAATAAATTGATAAACCGCCAAGCGCTACAACCCCATAACGCTGGGCACCCGTGTTTTTCTAATAAATAAATTGATAAATAAATTGATAAACCGCCAAGCGCTACAACCCCATAACGCTGGGCGTCAGAGTTTTTCTAATAAACAAATTGATAAACTGCCAAGCGCTACTATCCCATAACGCAGGACGTCTACGTCTCCTTTTTTTTTTAAATAAATTAACCTACCGCCAAGCACTGAAACCCCATAACGCTGTGCGTCCGAGTTTTTCTAATAAATAAATATTGATTTATTCATAAAAAAAAAATTGGACGTCCAGCGTTATGGGGTTGTAGTGCTTGACTGTTTGTTAATTTATTTATTAACTTATTCAATAAAAAAAACTCGGATTTTCAGCGTTTTGGGGTTGTATTGTTTGGTGGTTCATTTATGTATTTATTTATTTATTAATAAAAAACTCGGACGCCCAGCTTCATGGGGTTTTCGTGCTTAATGGTTAATTAATATATTTAAAAAAAAAAAAAACTTGGACGCACAGCGTTATGGGGTTGTAGCGCTTGGCAGTTCATCAATTTATTTATTTGAAAAACTCGAACGCCTAGCCTTATTGGGTTACATTGTGTGGTGGTTAGTTAATTTATTTATTAGTAAAACTTGGGCGTCCAGCGTTATAGGGTTGTAGCGCTTGGCGGTTCATCAATTTATTCATTTGAAAAACTCAAATGCCTCAAATTTTGTGCTTGACGGTTAGTTAATTTATTAAAAAAAAAAAAAAAATTGGACATCCAGCGTTATGAGGTTGTAGCGCTTGGCGGTTTATCAATTTGTTTATCAATTTATTTATTAGAAAAACACGGGTGCCCAGCGTTATAGGGTTCTAGCGCTTGGCGGTTCATCAATTTATTTATTAGAAAAACACGGGTGCCCAGCGTTATAGGGTTCTAGCGCTTGGCGGTTCATCAATTTATTTATTAGAAAAACACGGGTGCCCAGCGTTAAAGGGTTGTAGCGCTTGGCGGTTCATCAATTTATTTATTTGAAAAACTCAAACGCCCAGCGTTATGGGGTTTTTGTGCTTGACGGTTAGTTAATTTATTTAAAAAAAAAAAAAAATCGGACACCCAGCGTTATGGGGTTGTAGCGCTTGACGGTTTATCAATTTATTTATTAGAAAAACACGGGTGCCCAGCGTTATGGGGTTGTAGTGCTTGGCGGTTTATCAATTTATTTATTAATTTATTTAATAGAAAAACTCGGTTATCCAGTGATAGAGGGTTTGATTGCTTGGCGGTGAATACTTATATTATTTAAAAAAAAAAAACTCGAACTCTCAGCGTTATGGGGTTTCATTGCGTGGTAGTTACTTAATTTATTTATTAGAAAAACACGGGTACCCAGCGTTATGGGGTTGTAGTGCTTGGCGGTTTATCAATTTATTTATTAATTTATTTAATAGAAAAACTCGGTTGTCCAGTGATAGAGGGTTTGATTGCTTGGCGGTGAATACTTAATTTATTTAAAAAAAAAAAACTCGAACTCTCAGCGTTATGGGGTTTCATTGCGTGGTAGTTACTTAATTTATTTATTAGAAAAACTCTGACGCCCTGCGTTATGGGGTTGTAGCGCTTGGCGGTTTATCAATTTATTTATCAATTTATTTATTAGAAAAACACGGGTGCCCAGCGTTATGGGGTTGTAGTGCTTGGCGGTTTATCAATTTATTTATTTATAAAAAAATGTTTAAAATGCCTTAAAAAGCCTAAAAAGAAAAAAAAAAAAAATGTACCCAGCGGGAATCGAACCAACGCTTGCAAAATTGAATGTCAAGACGTTATCCGCTGGACCACGGAGCTTATTATCCAGTTCATTTTAAAACTAATATTTAAGCTGTGCCCCTTCGGGGCTTGATTATAAAACTTAATTATGTTTTGATTTTGTCTGTACATTTCAAAACTTTATTTATATTATTATTCATGTATCTATTTAGTTTCTATTTTACTCAATTTTTAAAAAATAATTATTTTCTCAGCGCTTTTTTTTTTTTTTTTTTATAAAGCCTAATTAATATTTTACCGAATTAAAAAATAAAATCTGATTAATAGTTAACAATTTTTATTCAGGTGCTCCAGAAAAAATAAGTAGAAGAAGATTTCTAGGAAAAAAAGGGGGGTAATCCTACACTCCGCATCAAAAGACGCCGCCTCGGTTCTGATATATTTGTAAACATGATGACGCATGGGCGGCGGCTGCCTATCTTTTTTCGGTATAGGAACTCTTTGCAACTCTTTGCAACTCTTTGCAACTCTTACGGGAGTTGAAAACTATAACTCTTTGCAACTCTTGCCTGAGTTGCGCTGAGTTAGGAGTTGTATACCCCTCGCGAAAACTCTTCGTGGTGATTTATTTCTACTTCATGATATAAATGAAAATAATAAACGTATTCTTGTATACTCAACACAACAAAATTTAAAAATATTAAAAAAGTGTAAAGTTTGGCAAGGAGAAGGTACGTTTGATTCAGTTGATTATAATTATAATAAAGATTTTTAGATTAATAGATGTTTTGTCACTATATATTTAGTTGTTGGATGTTTTATCGCAGATGTTTTATCGCATGGATATTTTGTCTCAGATGTTTTGTCGCTAGATATTTTGTCGCTAGATGTTTTGTCGTCCTACCAACGTTTCTTGGGTATCCTCAACTATTATCGGCGTTGCATTCCTCATGCCGCTGAATACCAAGCATCACTCAACGACCTTTTGAAGGGTAGATCAAAAAAGCAAAAAATTCCCTGGACAACAGAAGCTCAAGAAACGTTCAAGTGTTGTAGGAAGAGCATCGCCGACGCAGCCTGTACCACTTTCTTGCACTGGACCCAGCCGCACCTTTGGTGCTCAAATCTGACCCATTAGATTTCGCAATTGGAGCCGCCCTGGATCAGCAACAACCTGATGAATCCTGGCGCCCCTTAGGTTTTTTTTTCTCAGAAGCTTAACGAAATTCAAGCTCGTTACGACATTTATGATCGTGAGGTGTTGGCCATTTACCGGGCCGTCAAATACTTCGAGAGAATTCTCAAAGGCCGCCCTTTTACTGCTTATATGGATCACAAAGCCCTCGAGTCTGCAGCAGAACAACGTTCAGACAAAGGATCTTCTAGGCAAGCTCATCACCTCGAGTACATTCTTCAATTCGACATCAAAATCAAGCACATCAGTGGCGCTGATAATGTCGTCGCTGATGCGCTTTCAAAGATCTGTACCATCTCAATGCCCACAACCTTAATGGGTGCTTCCATCATAGCAGCACAAGCTGAAGACGACGAGCTGCTTGGCCTTGAGAACAACGCCAGCCTCAACTTTCAGAAGCCAACCATCGATGGTCACGAGATCAACTGCGATATTTCCATGGAGACCGTTCAGCCGTATCGTCCAGCTTCACTGCGACGAATTGCTTTCGACGTGGTATACAATATCTCCCATCCAAGCGATAGATTAACATCCCGCACTTTGGCACAGAAGTTCGTCTGGCCTGGCATGCAGAAAGACGCGCTCCAATGGCCGCGCAACTGCGAGGACTGCCAGCGATTCAAAGTCAGCCGGCATAACCGCTCAGCATTTGGTATTTTTAAGGAGCCGGACAACCGTTTTGAGCACAATCACATGGACATAAACAAACTCCCTCTCGTCTAAGGCATGCAGTCCTGTCTGACAATCATCGATAGGTTTACGTGGTGGCCAGAAGTGATACCTCTCTTCATCTCATCAGATCGGAGCTGTCAGTTCGAGTCCAGTCTTTTCTCTTATCTGGCGGAAACACTGGGTATCTAGGTAAACCACACTACTTCTTACTACCCGCAGTCCAACGGAATGGTCGAGCAGATGCACCCCGTCCTCAAGGCAGCTCTCAAATGTTGTCATCAAGCTAGGTTAGATGTCCTGCCTACTGTTGTACTTGGACTGCGGACCGCCTTTAAGCCAGACCTTGGGGCTTCGTCTGCAGAGATTCTTTACAGTACTTCGCTGTACGTTCCAGGAGAGTTTTTTGTTACCTCCATCCCGAAGGCTAGCCAATTGGTTTTCGTCCAGAGCCGGATCCAGCGGCCAGGCACACACTACCCATTTTTTCCAGGACCTAAGAACCTACTCGCACGTTTTCAAGCGTGTAAATAGTATCAGGAAGCTACTGGAACCTCCATACACCGGTCCACACTGAGTGATCTGATGTCTCGATGACAAGGTGAACGTGCTTGATCTTGATTGTCAAGAGAACTCAGTCTCAACGGATCAGCTAAAGCCTGCTTACTTAGACTTCTTGGACATTGACAACGCAAACGCACGAGAATTTTCCAAGAATTTTTCCCATTTCAGCATTTTCAGTCACCGCCTTCATCATCGGCGCCGTCGTCACCCAGACGAGTAACGTTTCCAGATAAGCCCCACACAGTCACTGGGGGGAGAATGGATGCGGCCTCGTCATCGCGCCACCAAGACGTGCGCGTAGGAAGCAGCGTTTTGTTCCTCGCACAGATATATAGCTCACGCGCTCGCTCAGCGAGTGTTTTTAATTCGTCCCTAGCAATCATCATGTATTCACGTCTTTCTTCTATTATTTTGTATTCAGCTCGATCAAATTCAGCAGTCTTAAGTTAAACGTGGTAAGAGTAACCAAAAGTATTAAATTTGACGATGGGTTTTTAAAATTTTGGTTTTTTTTCTAGACTAGCCTCAATTAGCTATAGCTAACGCGCTCAATTTTTTAAATACTCTATCGAATTTCTAATCTTGAATGTTTATAAATTATAATTTTGACTTTCAGTTTAAAAAAAGGAAGCTAAAAAACACTTTTTCTCAGCATTCTCTCAATTAACATGTAAATAATAATAGCATTCATTCATCACGTATCTTTGGAGCCTGCAACTAATTGTAAGTTCAGTTTGATATTTTTGTGGTCATAGCTCAAAAATAGTATATTATTTCCAGAGGGACTAAAGTTTGCAGTGGAGGCCCGCTGTCATTGCAGCCCGAGACGAAGTCGAGGGCTGCAAATACGTGGGCCTCCTCAGCAAACTTTAGTCTTGAGGGATATATGCACTTTTTTAAAGTCCGTTGATCACAAAAAATAACTTGATTTCCTCCGATTAAAGCCAAAAGAACGAAATGTACTCCCGAAGCGCCAGCGGCCGACACGCAGCCGCCATGTTGCGGCCCGAGCGCTAGCGAGGGCATGCAGTAGGCCGGGTGCGCGTTGGTCGATGGCGCAGGGAGTACATTTCGTTCTTTTGGCTTGCGTCGGAGGGACACAAGTTATTACTTGTGATCAACGAGGTTAAAAAGTTTTTTTTTTTTTAAATAATAAAAATAATTTTTATTTCATTTTATAGAATCACACAAAGAAATTTTTTTTATTTATTGAAACAAAGTATTCAATTATTCAATAAACTATTGCGAAAAAATTCTCTATAACAGTTTCCAACATTACAACTTCAACGCAGTTCAAAATTTGAATTTGCCATTCTTGACCAATCAAATGAATCATAAATAGAGGATATTTGATCATTGTTCATTATTATACAGGGTGGTCCATTTAAAAGTCGCACCCAAATAACTCGCTTGGGAAGGCCCAAATTAAAAAAAATGTAGACTCCAAAGTTTCGTTATTTTTTGGGGCTAGTAAGATGAGCCTAACTGAATTGGGCCCAAGGCCTTAGATTGGGCTCTACGGACCTAAAGTTAGTTCTTTTAAATGGGAACCCCTATTTTGGACCCCTGATTCGGAAAGAGCGGAAAATTTTACGATTTTTAGTTATTTTTTGAAATATTTTTGGGCCCTTTTGAGGCCCCACAGGGCCCTCTTACTAATGACCCCTAGTAACAGTATGTTGCTACGTCCTCGTCGTGGGTCCTAGACATCAAGTATTTTACCGATGACTAAACGCAGATAATGGTACTCGACTAATGTCAATTAGAACTCACCACCCAGGGTTAAAAGACTGTTAATTTTGATATCATAAAAAAAAAAAAAAAAAAAAATGTCATTTAAGCCTTATCTTCTAGGGTTATGAGATTGTTTGATTGGTTCTTATTTGGGTTTCAGAGAGGTCAAAAAAATTGTGCGCTCTTTACGATTCCAGGGTAGAAAATAGGGTTTTTCAAAAAAAAAAAAAGTCAGCTTCCGTATAGGGCCCAAAATAATGCATAAGGCCCAATTTAGTTCAACCCATCTGATCAATAATTTTTAGTTATGCAACTTTCCTAATGTATGTGCATTACAAAAAAGTTGACCTCTCGAAATTATTGAAGGTTGTTGATAAATGGGCCCTGAATGGCATTTGGAAGGCCCAAAAAAAGTTTAAAAAAATACTTAAAATTCGTAAACTTATCCGCTCTATCCAAATCCGGGGTCAAAAATAGGGGTTCCCATTTTAAAAAACGGACTTTGGGTCCGTAGAGCCCCATCTAAGGCCTTGGGCTCAATTCGATTGATCCCATCTTACTAGCCCCAAAAAATAATAAAACTTTGGTGTCTACATTTTTTTTCGATTTGGGCCTTGCCAAGCGAGTTATTTAAAATGAGCCACCCTATACAGAGGGATTGTAGTCAGGGTTAAGCATCTCACCGCTGTCACCAAAATTAATTACATCCTTGATTATGATTTATTACCATGGAATTTCATTTGTAAAACAGGTAATTTAAGCATATTATTTTCAAGAAAGTTCAAAAGTATTCTTAAGTTTAATCTTTACTTGGCATACAGGTCCCATAAGGACCTCTCGCATTTTTATCGACATTTTTAAATACCTAAATTCTTTTACAGTAGATCTGCACTGACTTATTGACCTTACAACTACAGAAGAAAATTGCCTGCTGTAGTAGTGAAAGTCTATATACAAGTATATCTTTATACTTTTGATGAAATCAACGCTATGGATATACTCGTTGTTGATTCTTCAGTTGAATAATGACTTTGGAGTCAATTTAATTGATCATAAAAATTACAAACCTGCAAAAATACTATTATGTAATATTATTGTTCTAACTTTCGTTTTTTTGGTAGTTTTTCTGTATTTAGAGGTAATAATTAAAATGACTTCATAAAACCATTCGCTGCTCATGCTTTCCTATTAATTTTTTCTATCAAAGCAGCCGATATTCCCTGTTGTACAGAAAACCATATTGAACATATTGGCCTTGCAACTACCAGGAATATCTTCTGCGATAGGTAATGATTCAAACTTCCTCTTTGAGCCATGAGGAAGACGCGCCAGTCGTTAGTCTAGAAACAGCTGCCATTTGAATCGAAGTGGGGTCCATCTGGACCCCAGTTTGCCAAACACGTTCGGCTGGGTAATTTTGGAGCTAAATTTTTTTTGGATTTTTTCTTATAAGTAAATATATCGTTTATGAAAAGAGCAGTTCAAAATGGTTAAAAAACTATGAATACAAATTTCAGAACTGAGTGTGTCGATCTTATTTTATTAGTCAAATATTATAAATATATTGTTATAACTATTAAAAATATAAAACAAGACTTTTAACAATTATAATCATGAACACAACTTTATTTACAGTTACAAACTAAAACATTTAAGCAAATCGTGACCGAACCTCGAAACTGAATCTCTAACCATACAACATAAACATTCGAATATATACATGATAATGACGCGACATTCAGATACTTTCCAAATTCAAACACATTTATAACAATATGAATATTCTTTTATTTTCAGGATCCAAAAGATTATTTACATCATTATGAAAATATGCTAGAGTTTTTGAAGAATGAAAAAAATCTTGTTATTATGCAAGAAGAACTTAGTAGTCGTGGAGTAAAGTGTACAAATTTTTATGATGTTGTTATTGACTTCATCTTATTAGACGCTTTTGAAGAAATTGAAAAACCACCAACTTCAATAAAGGCTATTTTACAGAACCGATGGATATCCTCAAGTTTTCGGGAAACGGTAATTTTTTATCATTTATTCTAATAATTTTCAAAACCTTTTAAATATCTTTAAACTTTAATTTAATTAATCAATTCAATTTGAAATTTTCAAATGTTGTGTGAATGTGTGCTTACGCATTATTGGGTGTATGTGTATATGGGTCAAATTAATACTTTTTTAAAAAATCGTGCGCACGAGGTCTGTAACGTTCCAGGATACACATATTATGGAAATAGAAAGTTGTTGTCCGAATAATTCATTTCGACAGGTGGCTGCGTGAGTCCGTTTTAGATTACAGCATCGAGCGGCTTACGCTGGAAGTGAATTTACGAGCGTGCAGTTACAATTTGCGAGCGTGACAAAGGGTTTTGTTAATAAATGAAAAATGAGTTAGTAATGGGTTATCAATAATTAAATAATAATTTATTCTTCATCAATACCTTTATTTCACAGCTATGCACTCACTATGCACTGTTAATAATTTTACAATTAAACAAAATTATAATAGAATTCATTTAAGGAATTTTTAAGTTCGAAATATTTAAATTATAATGACAAGTGACTCAAAACATGGTACAAGATGTACTATACTCTTAATACTTTTATGAGTGAAAATCATTTGTCAATTATTCTCTCATAAACGATATTTTATTTTATTTTGTGTAACGAAGTTTTCTTCGTCAGTTGTTTTAAGCTCTTGATGACAAGATTCAGTTGCACTATGTTCACCGTGGAGTGATGAGGTACACCAGAAGGACACCATATCGTTCCGAGGTTTGAACTGCCGCTCGAAATATGACCGTCAGCCCGAGTCAGCCTAAAATTTTTTTAGTACCAACCTCGCATCACGATGTACTAAAAAAATTATCTTGCTTAAAATGAGGTTAGAGAGCCAATGTAAATGATAGACATTGATCTCTACTTTTAATTCTCAAGCTAAATTATTAAAAAATTAATTATTATTGATTGATTGAGTTTAAGTTTCCTTGATCCAAGCATTTAAAGTAAAATCAAAAGAAAAATAAAAAGCGTAAATTTTTTTAATTTTAATTTTTGTACGAATCAATAAAAGTAATAAAAAAACTAACTAGAATATTCACATAAAGCGAGACATAAAGTACTAGGGGGGGTACCCCCCTGCTCGCTTCGCTCGCCAACCCCCCAGAATTTTATGCTTGAATCTACACTTGTACCTACGCTTATACACATACTCTTGTGTCTACCTCTGTACCTACTCTGATACATACCATTGTTTCTACTTTTATAGCTTGTGACTACACCTGCACCTTATTTCGTGCCTACCTTTGTTCTCACCTTTCATCTTACTCCAAACCCGTGTACCCTTGTTCTTACCGTTGCACTTACTGCTTTTTATAACTAAGCTCTTACCCAGGAATATGCTCATGTTTATATATATATTTCTATCATGGTGATAACTGGTGTTTGAATTTTTTTCATGCTTTTATTTCTAATTCTAAGACTACTTTGTTCTAATCTTTGCTCATACTTTCATTTCAATCCTTTGTTAAACATCTGTTTCTATGCTTTTACCGACTTATTTTCGTCTTTTTATTTATTAACCTTCCCTGCTTTATAACCTTGCTACTATCCACGTCTGTTGAGTATTTTTTTCTGACTCTCTTTACTACGTCTGTTGATTTTTTTACTTCCTACATATGTTAATAATCTTGTGCTTACTACCTATTTTTTACTCAAGCTTCTAACGCCGAACCTTCTGCACATGCATTTGTTTCTACATCTGTTTCTAGTCCCATGCTAACTCTAGTTCTTTATTTTTTTTTTTTTTAATCTTCTACACTGAATCTAGCCTTGTGTATAATCTTTTTTATCCTCTTGTACTTACTACTCTAAATAACCCTATAACAAACCTTGTTCATAACATTGTTTCAAACTTGATAACTACTGTGGTAACTTCATTGTACCTACTGCCGTACCTGGACTTGTCATTACGTTTGTAACTTTGAACCTACGCTCATATGTACATTTTTGCTTAATATTGTTTCTATCTCTTTCACATGAATCTACTTGCTTAAATTTTGGTGTTTGCTGTTGTTTTTTCTTTTTTTCATGCTTTGGTCTCTAACTTTGAATCTTTGTTCTCAACTTTGTGAAAACTATCTTTTCTATTGTTCTTCTCAAATTTTTTTGTAATTGCAATCGTGAAACTAATCATCTTCATACAATTTTGCCCACACAGCTCTTTAACTTTTTTGACAAATATTTCCTACATCCTTTTACATTTGTTATCAACGCTTTTTCTACGTAGGTCTGTCCCAATCAACCTATCTTGATTAATATCGAAGTTTATCTTACGACACCAGTTTCCAGCCATGTGTAGCCTCTTTCACTTTGTTATTATTTTCATACTTCAATTTGTAACTTTGAACGTATGTTGTACTTTTTTTTTTTTTTTTTTTTTTTTTTCTCAACATCTAACCCTGAAACTAACATCTTTTATACTATTGTTTTCGATCCTGTACAAACCTTTGTAGATAAACACTAACTCACTTTTGAATCTACTGATGTACCTACCCTCTTGCCAAACCTTGAAGCTCTCTAAGCGAAGCGCACGCAACATTGTATTATATTATCTAAAACAAGTTTTGTCGAAGCTTCATTTAAATTAATCGACAATAAGTTATACAGTAGAACCTGTGTACATTGACCACCTCCCGTTCCAAGGAAAAGTGGCCAATGTATGCAGGTGGCCAATGTACAAAGGAAAGTGAAGGGGTGGGCTAAAAAAAAAGTTTCAAATTTTTAGTAATGTATTATAGTTTAATTTTCTAATTGAAATAATCTGTGATCTTCGTTTGCTTAGCAGCACAAGCTGAAGAAATCCACTTTGCTTCAATCTCAATATATAAATCATATAAATGTTCAACATTAATTTCAACTTTTTCTCAAAATCGAATGATATCGATAACACTCTTTAAAGCTTCATCGTAAGATAAATATTTGTTTATCGTTTGATTTGTGTCCTCTTCCTCATCTTCGTCAATTTCTTCATCATGATTCTTTTGAGGTTCGAGAAAAGATTTTAATATTTCTTCAACGGCTTCATCAATGGTAACCGGGAACGGCTCATGAACAAGCTTTCCTTCATCTCGCTGATCGATTTTATTGATTGAAAGAAAATCATTTGGAAGAATTTGTAAAACTTCTGCTAGAGGCGCTTCATCATCAACGGTCTGAGATTGTTCAGATGACACAGGGAAGTCAGCACGACGAAAACACTTCTCAAAAGTTGACTGTTGAACTTCTTTCCAAGAAGCATACATCCATCTTATTGCGTGTAAAACAGTAATGGATTTTTGAAATTCTGCTCTTGAGCCATCTTTTTCAGCAATAGCAATTAAAAATCTTAACATTTTCGATCTGTAACGTGCTTTCACAGCTCTGATAATTCCTTGGTCCATTGGCTGAATTTCTGATGTTAAATTGGGTGGTGTATATACCCTTTACCTTTGCGGTACGTTCAGAGTTCATATTCATTTAAACTTTTGTGGTTATAGATTCATTGGTTTTGTTTCAGTTTGTATACTAATAATTATTATTTTCATGATTATAATCGGATAATTTCGAACACTTGATTACATAATTATTTTTTCATTAAATCTATTCTCTAGATGTTTTAATTGAATTGTAATATAAAAATTAAAGATAAAAATTCAAATTTTAAATTTTGTTCTTCAACCAATCACATCACGAATAAAATGCTGACATTCTTTTTGGGTTCTCTCTTTTATCTTTGGATAGTAGTTAATTTTTTTAATGCTTCGTAGTTACTTTTTAAATTTCTTCTATAGATACATAGCTGATAACTTGTATCAAAAATTTGCCGATGTGGGTAGAAACTGATAACATATATCAAAGTAAGTAGTAAAAGGACGTAAGTAAAAAAAGGACATGGGGGGGGGGGGTTTATTAGAAAAGGGTTTAATTTATAAGCACGGGAAAAAAAGCAAACGCACGGGAAATTTTAGGTCAAATTCACGGGAAAAAAGACATTTGCACGGAAAAATAAGTGATTAAACGAGAAAGAAAATAAATGCACGGGAAAAAAATACTTGAGCGGAAGTTAAATGTATTAAACGGGAAAAAAAATATATTGAATGGGAGTAGAATTAACATTGCGCGGGAAATAAATGTATTAAACGGCAATAGAATTGATCTCGCACGGGAAAACGTCATATATTTTCTAGTGAATGGATTATCCCACGATTCGATTCGATTTACTATTGCACCTGCCACACTTACCCAGTTAATAAATTTTGTTTCCTGCCCTATAAGTCACTTTGTTGTAAGTTAATTTATAGTACCCCTGGTCACTCTAACCACAAAATCAAATCTTTGATGCGTGTTTTCGGTGACTCGTACTATAAAATAGTATATAGTACGAGTGCAGTACGTCAACAGGGCTTATTAAGAACCTCGTGCTGTGCTTCGCTACGTACTTGGGTCCTTAAAACCACCCCGGTGACGATGCTGCACCTGTACTATAATATACTATTTTAAGTGCATTTATTATTCTACCTACGAGAACGTGTTATTATATATTATATCTTTGTTATTTACTTCGTTGTAATCTAAGTTTTAAGTGCATTTAATTATCTATTTATGCGAACGTGTTACCATATATTTGTATCACTCGATGTACTTGTCAAGCGACCAAATAGGGTTATACCCCAAGGCCGAAATAAAAACCTTATATAGTCAGTCAGTCAGGGTTGGATAAGTTTTTTTGGATCATCGATTGCAGAAACTTTGGAAATTGCTTTCTGGTACCGAATGATGAGCAAAATCATCAATAATTTTTCTAAATGGTCCTTTTTTCGATTATCCACACAAAATGTTTGAATTATTTTTGTTTTTTAAATAATTTTCAAACAATTTGTGTTTAAAGCCCATGCACTCCTAGACATGTGTATCCTTGCATGTTTTTGTCTCTTTATGAACTTTAAGAGAAAAATATTTTCAAATCTTAACTCAAAAAGTATAAATCTGAACAATTTATATTTCAAACCTCAGAAAATGCTAAAAAGTACTTCTAGTAACAAATTATTCCTGTTCAATTTTTTGAGTTTGGACTTGAATTTAAGTTGGTTGAGATCTTCTTTATATTGAATATTGAATCGATTGGGATCTGTCTTGAGTTTTATTTATTTTTTTTATTTTAACAAAGAACTTTTGAAGAAACGATAAGTCGACAGGTTAGATGAATAAGATAAATCTCGTCTATGCTGTGCAATAATATACGGATATACCTTATTGATCTAACCTGTCGACGTGGAAAGATATTTTCGACCGAACAAATTATATTCTAGATTTTTTAAAGTATTTTTGGAAAAACCTCGGCCACGTAATACCTAATAACAAAGTGGATTGTTGAAAAAAAATAAGATAAAAATTTTAAACAAAATTTACTGTGTACTACATTGAGATCAATGAGATAAATATTGACTACGTTGTGTATTAATATTCGTTGTTGAACATGCCTTATTAAAGCAGTAACAGTATCGTGATGCCTGTAAAAAGAACATTGACCAAAATAATCCTGGCCGAGGTTTTTCCAAAAATCCATTAAAGATACTTTTACAAATCTATACTATAATTTGTTCAGTCAAGACTCATCCCAATTGATTCAATATTCAATATAAAGAAGATCTCAACCAATTTAAATTCAAGGACCATTTAGAAAAATTATTGATGATTTTGCTCATCATTCGGTACCAGAAAGCGATTTCCAAAATTTCTGCAATCGATGATCCAAAAAAAGTTATCCAACCCTGAAAGGAGGACCCGCTAGGACTAGACATTTGGGTTACTTCTTTGGGTTTTTAGCTAATTTTCAAACAATTTGTGTTCAAAACTTGAGCCAAAGGCGAGAGTGTCAAGGGTTTGCTAAGGGTTAGCTCATACTTTTCCAGCGTCGAGTGTAATGTTTTTTTCAACTCAAAGCAAGGAGTTCAAACTTCCTGTTTGGGAGAAATCAGAAAGTTTGAACTTTCTGCACCGTGTGTGAAAAATAAATAAGAGTTAGGAAGTTTTTTTAATCACAATTTTAATGTTTAGAAGGACAATAATTGATGCATTTATCGCAACTTATTCAAAGTTTTTGCGCGCACGCGGAGATCTAGAGTTTTGCGCGCATGCGGAGATCTAAAGTTTTTGCGCACACGCGGAGTACCTAGGTTTGCGCGCACGCGGGATAATTTAGTTTGCGCGTACGCGGAACACCTAAGTTGCACGTACGCGCAAATTTTTGTTTGAAAGGGTAAGTTTGCGCCTACGCGGAGACTCCTCCGCGTACGCGCACGAGTACATACATGAATACATACATGAATATATTTGGATGATAATTACAAAATAAAAAAATAAATAAATAAATAAGGATTTAAAGTATAACAAGAATTTTTTAAATAAAATTTTACAATTTATTAAAAAGAAAAAACTACTCCATTAAAAATTTAATTTTTCTGAAAATAAAATCTTTTTTTCATTTTTTTTAAATTAAAAACTTGGATTTTTCTAATTAATCTTATAATGAAATTTTTTAAAATTAATGAATTCAAATTTTAAAATTTTATATAGTTTAATCATACCATTAAAAAAGAATTAATAAATTAAGAAAATATACAAAACTTGTAACAAAACATTAAAAATGGGGGGCGGGGAAAAAAAAGGGCGGGTGGGGGGCGTGGGAAGGGCGGGCGGGGGGCGTGATTGGAAAATTATAGGACAATTCAAAACTCATAGAAATAAGCATATTTTGGTACACTTTTACGGTTAGTTAAGCACTTTTTTGAGAGGCCTGTGGGGGGCGTGGGGGGGGGCGTGAGAGAGGAAAAACAACTATATAATATAGTAAGATAAGACGTCCGGGACGTCACAATATCAACGACTTTAGTTAAAAAATATTTAGCTATTCTCGTTAGTTTTTTTATTTGTTTAATTTTATTGACTCGTATCAGAATTAAAATTAAAAAAATTTACGCTTTTTATTTTTCTTTTAATTTTACTTTAAGTGCTTGGATCAAGGAAACTCAAACTCAATTAATCAATAATAATTAATTTTTTAATAATTTAGCTTGAGAAGTAAGAAAAAGAGATCAATGTCTATCATTTACATTGGCTCTCTAACCTCATTTTGAGCTAGACAATTTTTTTAGTGCATTCGTGATGCGAGGTTGGTACTAAAAAAATTTTAGGCTGACGGTCATATTTCGAGCGGCAGTTCAAACCTCGGATCGATATGGTGTCCGGCTGGTGTACGAAAAAGGTTAGAACAAGAAGAAGTGTCAAGAGATTTAGAAGAATGAAGAGAAACTAGGAAGAATGGACAAGAGACGGAGACAGGCTCAGGAAAAGTAGAATAAAAAAGATTTTCTTCGACGGAGCCTCCTCTAGAAATTTGCTGCTGTAAATTCTAAAGTAATTTTTGTATTAAAAATTTCATTGGGACCAGGTGCAAATAAAATAGTAAATTTCGATTATTTAAAAAAATTATTTATTGATTTAATTTAACCTCGTTATAAATGGAGCCTGGCAACGTGGGGCTCAGATTAAAAAAAATCCTTAGAAACATTAGTATTTGTTGACAAAAAAAGAGGTTACAAGAGAGAAGAATAAGAAAACAAAGAAAACCAAATTAAATATATGCAGCGTTATCAGAAAATAGAGAAGACAATAAATTTATGCAAGTAGATTCATGTTAAAGAGATAGGAACAATATTAAGCAAAAATGTACATATAACCGTAGGTTTAAAGTTAAAAACGTAATGACAAGTCCAGGTACGGGAGTAAATACAATGTAGTTACCAGAGTAGTTATCAAGTTTGAAATAATGTTATGAACAAGGTTTGTTATAAGGTTATTTACAATAGGCCAGATTCAGTGTTAAAAATTTAAATAAAAAAAAAAATGAAGAACTAGAGTTAGCATAGGAGTAGAAACAGATGTAGAAACAAATGCATGTGTAAAGGGTTCAGCGTTAGAAGTTTAAGTAAAAAAAGGTAGTTAGCACAAGATCATTAACATATGTAGAAAGAAGAAAAAGTCAACAGACGTAGTAAAGAGAGTTGGAAAAAAGAACTCAAGAAACGTGGATAGTAGGAAGGTTATGAAGCAGGGAAGGTTACTAAATAAAAAGACGAAAATAAGTCTGTACAAGCATAGAAACAGATGTTTAACTAAGTATAGAAATGAAAGTATGATCAAAGATAAGAACAAAGTAGTCTTAGAGTTAGAAATAAAAGCATGAAAAAAATTCAAAATACAGTTAACAACATGATAGAAACAGATATATAAACATGAGCATATTCCTGGGGAAGAGCTTAGTTATAAAAAGCAGTAAGTGCAACGGTAAGAACAAGGGTAGTTACAAGGGTTTGGAGTGAGATAAAAGGTAGGAACAGAGGTAGGCCTAAAATAAGGTGCAGGTGTAGTTACAAGCTATAAGACTAGAAACAATGGTATGTATCACAGTAGGTACAAAGGTAGTCACAAGGGTATGTGTATAAGTGTAGGTACAAGTGTAGATTCAAGCATAAAATTCTGGGGGGTTGGCGAGCGAAGCGAGCAGGGGGGTCCCCCCCCCCTCCTAGTATATCTTACTATATTATATAGTTTTAATTTGCTCTTCACTCCCACCCCGCTCCCACCCCACTCCTACCCTTAATTCTTCAATTTATACTGTAAAATAGGTTAAAAACTGCACTTTTATTTCGCTCCCAGCCCGCTTCCACCCTCGCCTTTTCTCACCCTTTTTTTTCTCACCTCATTCCGCTCTCACTCAGCTACCACCCTCTCCCACCCCGCTCCCACCCTTAATTCTTCATTTTATGCTTTAAAATAGGTTAAAAACTGCACTTTTACTCCGCTCCCACCCTGCTCCCACCCTCGCTCTTTTTTGGAACCTCCTCATTTGTAATCTACACTATTTGAGTAAAATTTAAAAAATAATCAGATTTCTCCGGATTTGATAGTTCTTGGGGAAATCATCTTTAAGGTGTTATTATTATCAAAAGTTTCAAATATTTATTCTAACTTCTACGGAGTTAAACTACAAGTGCACCAGGTATCTATTCTGACTTTTCCGGAGTCAAAACTTCCTGGGAAAATCATTTCCAAGAAGTAACTATACCAAGTGCACTAGGTGTACACCCTTTTTTACGGAAGAATATCATTGTAAATATTTATTTTTTTCAGGAAACTAGAATTAAAAATTATTATCAAGAAGTTTTTTAAAACTTATGTTAAAACTTAAAATTATATGTGGTTTGTACGGCTACTGGCAAAGGGTTCCACATATAGTTTCTTTTTGTTGTTACATTAAATTAAATATAAAAAAAATTTTCAAAATTTTAAAAAAACCCAACGTGCCGTGCAAGTACCTCCTGGGTGGTGTGGAAATCTGCATAAAGTAAAATTAAATTTAAAATTAATAAAAAATTAAATAAAAATTAGTAATAGTATATGTAGGGGGGTTGGCGAGCGAGCGAGCAGGGGGGTACCCCCCCCCTAGTATGTGTGTGTGTGTGGGTGTGTCAGGATGCTCTTCTGCTTTTCGTTTCAAAGATACTTTGATCTTTTCTGCTTTGCAGTCGTGATTTGGTGGATTATGATGCGGAGACTGTCTAGGGCCTTGAAAAACTATTATGCACTCACCCGGTTCTGTTATGTTTGCAAAAGCCCGAGCCGTGTAACGGGCCCAGAAATTTTCAATTTTCTTTTTGTTTCTTTCTTCCCCTTTTAGATAATAAGAATAATAATAGTAATAACAAGGTGCGCGCAGAAATACATACATTTTTTTTTTATTATTATCTATTTTTTTTTGAAAATAGATTAATAGGTATAATTAAGTTAAGTAATTAAGCGAAGAGAATTAGTTTAAAATAAACGAGAAAAAAAGAAACCAAGAGAATTCAATTTGTAAACGAAAAAACGTGTAAATTGAATATAAGAGTTGGGGGAGATAAGAAGATTCAATTTGAGGTTTCTTATCTCGCGTGAACTCTTGACCGATACCTACACGTGGTTTTCGTTCAAGGTTTATTATTTTACTATTTATTTTATATTAATGTTTCTTTTTCGTTAATGATCATATAAGTAAGCCATAGAATTTTTATATTTTATACACTTATTTTAAGTTGGAAATAATAATAGTTATAGCAATGTTGAAAATCAACTAGTAATAATTATAAAATAAAATAATATAATAAGAGTTTCGCAGATTGTGGGAAAAACTGAATTCGGCAAATAAATAATTTTCAATTAAATAATTTATTCTATGACGAATTTTTTCTCCACCTTCTTATCAAAGTTTTACGAAATCTAAGTAGAAGATGCTTAGTGGGAGCTGACCCCCCCCCCCCCACTCAGTATTTCTAAACACCATGAGAAATCCAGTTTTTCCCACCTCGCGGAAATTATATAGGGAAATAGAAAAAAAATCTGGGGAAAGGGTCAAGATTTCCCTCTCCAGAAAAATTCTGGCATGTCCCCTACTGACTGCCAAAATTTAAGTTAGTCTACTCCGGTCGGGCTCAGTACTCAGAGCTCCCTAGCATCTGATAAAAAAAGGCATCATTGCCTTTCCTTTTTATTAAAAGTTTAGTTTTTTCGAGAAAGTCTAAAACAGGTGTCATTGCCTTTTTCTTTCTTTCTTTTTTTTAAAGAAGTATAAATTTTTGTGTTAAAAGAAATATTCAAACAGGCGTCATTTGCCTACTTAAATTTATCAAAGTGTTTGTGAAACGAAAAAATAAAGGGTTGAGGGCGTCATTGCCAAATTGTGGGAAAATAAACCATTGAGGATATTATGAAAGGATTCTACTTTTCTATACGCCAGGTTACTGCGAAAATCAAGTAAGACTTAATTCATAAGTAAACTTTATACTAACTTATTTTGTAGTAAATAACTTAACATAACAATCTTGGTCGTGGTAGCGCACGCAAAGATTGTTGCCAACACCTGCAACGTTCCCGCTTGCAGAGGTACAACTGAGTACCTATATCTGTTGTTATAAATATATTTTGATTTATTAATTTATTATTTTTTATGTCGGAAATAAAATTAGCTAGAATAATTTGGCAGGAATTTTGAATCGAGCAGTGAGTGGCGCGCTAATTATTCGAATTCGGCATCACCGTGATCTCACTCCTCTGCTTATTAAACGTAGAGAAGGGATTGATTAGGTCCGGATGATCCTTCGCGACGCGTAATAGACTAATACGCGTACTTAATCAAATCCCGCGCACTCCCACCTAAAATTCGGCCCGCACCGAGGTATTGTGCTGACCGCGGCTTGCAAAGGGTGACACTCTCTTTTTACTTCTTGAATCTCTGTGATCAGTTAAACCTTAAACTTTAAACTAAATTTTAGCTGAGAGATTTAGTAGAAATAATTCTAAGTTTTTTTTACGGTACGCGTCGCGAGTGGTGTCTAGGACTCAAGGTCGTCCTTAGACAACGAAAGCTCGCGACCGGGTCGACTCGAGCCGCTGCTCATTCCCGCCGTCTTTGATTTGCTCGGTGTTGAACCGGACTGGGAATTTGGTAAAGCAGAACCAAGAGTCCTGACTGGGTTCCCGCATTTTGTTCTAAGAGAAACTGTGTAAGTTTATCATTTAAATTAGCAAGGCTAATAATTTTTTTTTTTGTGCGGATTGTTTATCTCCCGACTCCAGTTATAAACGGTGCTTCCAGCACGGCAGTTTCAACTGAGTGGGAAATGCTTGCATTTCCCAGGGAGTTTGAACAACCAAGACCCTACTAACTCACGGTACGCTCAGACGCCAAACATTTTTTTTATAAAATCAGTTGTATTTCAAGCACGCTAAGCCCACCGCGTACTCGGGAAACGCGAGCTCGAAGAATTGATAAATTACTCTTTTTTTTTCGTTATATGCGACGCTCACTGCACGACCTTAGATTATTAACCTACGATTACGAAATCTTGTTATACATCGTCGAATCGAAAACTTTGTAGCTGCAGTAAGAGAGCATGCCCATATATAATCTTTAATAAACTTTGAATATCTATAAACCAGTTGATTCATCCTATAAATTATTACCCATACGATAACCATAATTATTCCTTTATTTCTCTTTTTTTTCATTTCTAGTCTATATTTAAATTTCGTTAGTTGCTGCTGGCAGGCATATAACTTCAATTTGCGCATGTAATTTAAAATTTTCAAGGACAAATAACTAATTTTCAATTCCGATTAATAAATAACTCTTCCGATAAATTTCGTCCTACCGGCGCACAGGAAGACATCGACGAGCTTAGACGTCTTTGACACCAAGCCGATCAGGAGTCTTCCATATGGTACCCTCGGTGTGGGACCATCATACGCGATAAAAATATATGCGTTTGATCGAGACGGATCACGGTGCAGGTGACCGATTTAAAATTTTGAAAACTTGGGCAAAATCGCGAAAGAATGGCGAAAATCGGCCAAATTTTGATTTATGTAACAATCCGTTAATAGCCCGGAATGAACAGCGTGTTTACAAACACCACGCTGAGACTATTAACTGATTGTCCCGTTTGAATTTTTCCGGGAAATTCTTCTCGGTGGTACCCTTAGGCTGATTCCAATTTAAACCGCTGCTTAATAGTATGTTTACAAATAATGAACTTGGTTTTATTTGCGAGAATTTCCTAAATGATTAGAGACTTCGCGATAAGAAAACTCGTGCAGTGAGAAAGAGAGAATCGCGGTTGCGTTAGCTTGTTAGACGAAACCACGAAAAACCGGTCGAGTTTGATCTTCTCTCATAGGCGATAGTTTTATCCTTCGTCGTCCTTCAGGTGGGATTTTCTTTTTTTTTTGCTTCTTCTTTTGATCTTTTTTTTTTGAAAGCCTGGTGCTATTCTGGTGTGGAGGAGGCTAGATAAATCTAGTTTTGCTCTCATCGAGGAAGAAAGAGAGAGAGGGAGAGAGTTTTTTTTTGGTGCTCTTGAAAATCGCGTCGAGCGGTCAGCTGGGAATTTAAAGGGCCGGGTTGTAGATAACGTGCGCGGGTCTTTAAATCCTGGCGAGATTCATAAACATTTCTCTGTCGGCCAAAGCAAGCGTAGCATGCAGGTAGTCTTTAAAGGCCACAGCTGATAGAAAATTGATCGGGCTTATTTATTCCTGTCTTGATTGAATTTTAACATTCAGTATTTTTGTTACTTAAGTATATATTTTCTTTTTTTATTACTCTTCAACGGCGATAGCTATTGATTTTCTGTTCGTCGGTCCCAACTGTATTTTTTAAATAAATTTAATTGTCTTTCTTTTGGAAATGACGGGCAAGAAAAAAAATAATAACCGCAGCTGCAGGGCTACAGAGCCGATCGAGAACGAGTCCGCGACTCAGCTGCCTCTTGAGACGTCCGTAAGCGACCCCGGGGAGATTAATACCAACCTGCGTTCGCGGCAACCACACGTGGGGGACAATGGCAGGTACGAGTAGTCCGACGCCCGTGCGAGTATGCAACTTCGTGAATCAGTGACGCCGGGTGGTCGGCCGTCCTTGTCCATGGTAGGCTACTTTGAATTCCCGCTCCCGCAAGCGGTCAATTCATCAGCCACAGACTACGTACCCAATCGAAGATTGAGCATGCCAAGCCAAGACGCGAGGATGACCTTCGAGGAAATGAGAGTCTCTTTGCGTCGAATTGAGTCGGAGCTGCCTTGCTCAATCACTGTTCTCGAGCATAGGTATGAGGAGCAAGAAGCTCGAATGACCGTTGCCTCCTCCAAGGTTAATCGGCTCATGGCAAACGATGAGAAAACGCGAAGCGAAATCGAGAGGGCAACTGCGCGAATTGATAACGCGAATGAACAAATTAATGGTCTCATTGAAGCTTGCGACGAGGTGGCCAGTAACTATGTGACGTTGCGCTACACCGTGATTCAGCATAGTGAGAGCTTGCGGGAGATCGCTCGAGTCCAGCAGAGCTTGTTAGAGCACCGAACGGGGGATGAAATCGACCCCTCACGCGTCCGCAGGGAAGTGACGAGCCAGATCTTAGGCGAACATAATCGGCATCCACAGGGCGGACTACGGGATTCGCTCGATGCAGCCGGGCCTAATCGTGATACGATGGGGAGAGGGGCATACTCCCGTAACCTACCGCCACGAACTCCACCATGCGTGACAGAGTACGCTAACCTGCTAGGATCAAGTGGGCAAGGTACTCGGGACCATGTCCCTGTGCAGGGTAATTTAAGTCAGAGTAATTTGAAATCTGAACTGCCTTGTTTCGAGGGCCTACCCCGCGAACGTCCCGTGCGGTACCTGAAGCTCTTAAGAGCTTACCTCGATGGGATGAATATGCTACCTTCTCGGGTTATGCCAGTGCTCGAGCAATCCTTGAAGGGACTTGCGCTCGACTGGTACCTATATGCTAGCGAGAACTTTCAGGATTTTCAGGGTTTCGTCCACGCATTTACCCAACGGTTTTGGAGCGTGGACATACAACTGAAAATCATGCGTCGTTTAGACTACGGTCATTATACCACGGAGGGAAATCTGAGTCGGTCAGAATACGCGATCCGGCTGATTAATGATGTGAGGGCTCTGGACAATCCACCGACTGAGGGAAGTATGGTGGAGAGTTTGTCGCGCCATTTTGACGAGGCAATCCAGACTGTTACTTCAATACGCGGTATTAATCGGGTCGACCCATTTTTAAAGTTTCTTGATAAGTTAGAAAATGCGTGTACCTTGAACTCAACTTTCGAAAACGCTCGGAGGGAAAATTTTGAAAACATATCTTTCAAGCGTCACCCGCTGACCCGAATTTTATCCAACACTAATAACGCGTCGAGCTTTCGTACGTCCACACCCACGCGGAATCTGACGTGTACAAACCTGAGCTCACCTCGACCAAATTACCATAACCAGGGTAATAATCAGAGGCGTTATCCTCCGCGTAATCCGCAGGTTAATGAGATTGAAATCTTGGAGGTCCCCGACCCCGAACAGATAGTGGAGGTTCACGAACCTCAGGGAAACTAGAGGTTGTTGTAGCAGAACACTCGGAGGTGGGTGTGGCCAAAAGCCACACGCCAGCGCATGCTACAACCAAATCCATTGGGGCGGGGGGTCTGGATGATGGGCAGGGGGCAAGAGTCAAGCTTTGGTCAGACGCGCGTATTCAAAGGGTGGAGGCGAATGTAGTGTCCATTTTTGACTGCCCGCGAGATTTTTTGTTAAGTGAGGATCCAACTCCGGATTGGGGTAAGGTTGACGTTGAGCCAGTCGTGGAGATTTTAATAAATAGAGTGAAGGTTAGAGCTTTTATTGATTCGGGAAGCAGCATCTCGTGCGTGTCTGAGTCGCTGTATCGCGAGAATTATGAATCGTGGAAGGATTTACCGACCCTCCCGTTGGTAGATCTGCAGGCTATCGGGTTTGTGGGCGAAAAATCAGTGAGGTTAAAAAAACAATTTTTCGCGCCAGTATTTTTAGGCCTGTCACAGTGCGATGGCACCCTAATCATAATAAGTAAGCTCATACGCCCTTGCATAATCGGGCGAGACATTATTCGGTTATAGAATTTTAAAATTAGTATACATGAAAATTGCTTGACCTCGCATGATAATTTGGTTTATAGTTTTATGAATGACGGAAAAAGTAAAGAATCGGTGGTGGGGCTGATTGAGGGCGTACACCCGGGATTGAAATCCAACCCCCCAACCGAGTCCGAGATTTGGGATAAAATCAAATTCATCCCAGAACTGGATGACGCGGATAAATTGAGACTATTTAATCTCTTGATTAAATACCGCGAAGTTTTTAGCGACACTCGCGGGAGATTTAAAAATTATGTGTACGAGTTCAAAATTCGAGATACTACGCCGTATCTGAGGAAATCATATCCCATACCCATCCACCAGCGACAGCTCGTAGCAACGGAAATTAACCGGATGCTCCAGCTGGGGGTGATAGAACCGTGCAAAAGCCCTTTTGTAAACCCCCTGGTCCCGGTAATCAAACGCGACAAGTCCGTCCGAGTCTGTCTTGATGCGCGAGAACTGAATGAGAGAATCGACCCGGACTACAACAACCCCGAAGGCATTGAGATTGTTTTAAGCAAATGTAAGGGCATGTCCTAAATGACAAGCATCGATCTCACAAGCAGCTTTTGGCAGGTGGAGTTACACCCGGATTCGCGAGACATAACCGCGTTTATGTTTAACGGGCGTGTTTATCGGTTCACTGTAACTCCGTTCGGAACAAAATGTTCGATGGCGGCTCTCTTTGAAGCGGTCCAACGCATGAAAGCTGGTCTTGAGGACCATGTGTTGGATTTTGTAGATGACTTGCTCCTCATCGCTCGATCGATTGAGGAACATTTTGTCTACTTGGAGAAACTTCTTAGCCGTATACGAGACGCGGACGTAACCATTAGATTTTCGAAGGTGCAGTTTTTTCGTAAGGAAATGCCGTTTCTTGGGCATATCTTAACCCCTGAGGGTGTGAAAATCGATCCCACGAAGGTGGAGGGAATTCGCGATCTCGCCGCGCCGCGAAATATTACACAAATTCGCGCCTTTTTGGGCCTGATTAATTTCACGGCTAAATTCACGGACAAGATCGCAAGGGAGGCGCAGCCACTGTATGAGCTGTTGAAAGCGGGAAGGAAATGGGAGTGGGGCGACGTGCAGCAATCGGCCCTCGATCGAGTGAAGGACCTTTTTTCGAAAGAGGCGTACCTTTACTACCCTGTGAAAGATTGTGAATTTGTTTTATTCACTGATGGCTCTGACTACGGCATGGGGGCAGTTTTGTGCCAGTACGATAGTGAGGAGAGACTGCGCATAGTGGCATGTGCTAGCAAAATCTTTTCTGTGGCGGAACAGTCCTACTTCGCCACAGAAAAGGAGCTTAACGCGATCAAATGGGCACTTATGAAGTACCGTACGTACCTCCTGGGTGGCAAGATCCTGATCAAGTGCGACCACAAGAGCTTACAGTTCTTTTTCTCGTGCCAACACTTGACGGGGCGCCTTTATAGGTGGGCGTTAGCGATTAGCGAGTTTGCTCCCCGAGTGGAGTACATAAAGGGTCGTGAGAATGTAGTCGCAGATCTGCTCAGTCGGATGCAGCATCCAGACGCGTATCGCGATTCGAAAGCACTTATAGCGGCCGCAGTTTTGAGAGAGCCGAACGCTACAATGGCCAAGCTTGTAAAAAATTTTGAGAAAGCACAGGCTAACGATGAAAACTTATCGGTGATTTTAAAAAAATTAAAGGATGGTGGAGAGGTTCCGGGGTATGAGTTGAACGGACAATTTTTGTGTAAGACTTTTTCTAACCTCGGCCCGAAAGTGATAGTACCGGCTTCATTAATTCTTGACTTGGTCCGCAGTACACACGAGGTGTACTGTCATCCGGGTAGCAAGAAAATGGTTAGGATTTTAAGTCCCGACTTTTATTATCCGGGTTTCAAAAAATACTTAGCGCATTTTGTGCGCAGTGCGTTGCTGCGATTCTTGTCAGCGCAACAAGACTTATACGCAAAGCACAGCCGCTAAATCGCGACCGATACTACCGAGAACCATAAACGAGCTTGCAAGCTTGGATTTTATGGGTAACTTGCCCACCTCGATCGGCGGTGTCCGGTACCTCCTTGCGATACATGATGCGTTTTCCAAGGTTGTTAAATTATACCCTATAAAACGGGCCACGACTCAAATTGGCATTAATAAACTTTTTGTCAACCTACTCATGGTAAAATGCGAGCGGTCTCCTCAGATCACGGGTCTCAATTTAACTCGCAAGCTTGGACTGAAAAGCTCACACGGGAAGGGATACGCGTAATCTTTTCGTTGGCTAGACACCCGCAAAGCAATATCGTTGAGCGGGTGAATAAAGAATTGGGGCGGTGCTTTCGCACACTCACGTTAGACTGACATAAAAAGTGGGCATCGTGGGTGGGGCTTGTAGAACACACGCTTAATGACCTACCTCATGAAACAACGGGTTTTACCCCAAACGAGCTACACTTTGATAAAGAACCGGAAAAGCCGTGGTCCTAATTAGTCCCTGCAAAAAGGACGAAAGCTTTAACCTATGAGAGAAAACTTGAACTAGCTAGCGAGCGCATGTCGCGCTAACAAGTTTAACGCGAGCCATCAGTTGGTTACGTATGCAATAGGAGATGAGATTCTGCTTAGAGTAAATAACATTTCAAGCGCGCCTGACGAGATGATCGCGAAGTTTATGCCTATAAATAACGGACCATACCTCATCGAACGAGCGTACCGTGATTGTACTTATAGCCTTACTAATTTGAATAATGAGCCTGTAAAAGGGCAATTTCATGTTTCTTCCTTAAGACCATATTACCGCAGAACACCAGAAGATGGATCCCAAGCCAAAGCAGTCGCGCCGAGCACAGCTGAATCAAAAGAAGAGGCTGCAGAGGCGCATTCAACAGGTGCAACGGGAAATCGACGCCCTAATAAAGAAGCAAGTCGAACATGGCTTGAAGAAAAATCGTCGGACGCAACGCAGGTTGGCTCGATACCAGAGGAGATTACCCGAGCTTGAGGCTCTAATGAAAGGACGCATCACCCTCTACTCCCAAATCCACGAATATCGTAAAAGCCACGCATGGTCCGAGCTGCAGAATCAGAAAACCGGAGTCATAAATACCACGCTTGATACTGTATCAACGCCAGCCGAGGCACGATACCTCGACAAAGTTCAACCTCTGCCCGAGCAATACATAAGAGAACGGTACCGGGCCCAGATCAGGGTGAAAACGAGGACCCAGACATCAGCTATGCCTCCACCGCCAACAACAGAGCTGCCTAACGATGCCGCATTCCCCATGGCATGGACCAATATCATGGGTAAGGTATACGAAGAGGCTTGGATTCCCCAAGTCCAAGCTACGATGCAAGAACGAGCTATTGAAAAGGCTAAAGTGCAAGGCACGCAGGCGCCGCACTTACCGTTACAAAAACAGGCACGTGACGCATCCAGAGCTCGGACAATACACGGCTGTCCGATACTAGAGGAACAACGAAGGACCTCCAAGGTCAAAAGGTGGTTGGCTCACGAAAACGAAGAAAACTGGATTGACCTTGACGCTCCCGATTTTGTGCTGTGTTAAAAGTGCAGTGCGGTCACATATACTTTTTTAATTTTCCTTTCCTCCTTTTATAATTAGTTGCTAGTATATTCTGATAATTATTATATTTTGTTTTTTTATGAAAGAAAGAAAAAAAAAAGAAAGATTAGAGTAAGCCCCGCGATGGAATTTTGCCACGCTTAAGTGAAGTGATTAAATAAAAATAAATATTATTTCTTTTTATTTTGTGGGGGGGAGGCTATCTGCAACGTTCCCGCTTGCAGAGATACAACTGAGTACCTATATCTGTTGTTATAAATATATTTTGATTTATTAATTTATTATTTTTTATGTCGGAAATAAAATTAGCTAGAATAATTTGGCAGGAATTTTGAATCGAGCAGTGAGTGGCGCGCCAATTATTCGAATACGGTACGCGTCGCGAGTGGTGTCTAGGACTCAAGGTCGTCCTTAGACAACGAAAACTCGCAACCGGGTCGACTCGAGCCGCTGCTCATTCCCGCCGTCTTTGATTTGCTCGGTGTTGAACCGGACCGGGAATTTGGTAAAGCAGAACCAAGAGTCCTGACTGGGTTCCCGCATTTTGTTCTAGGAGCAACTGTGTAAGTTTATCATTTAAATTAGCAAGGTTAATAATTTTTTTTTTGTGCGGATTTTTTATCTCCCGTTTCCAGTTATAAACGGTGCTTCCAGCACGGCAGTTTCAACTGAGTGGGAAATGCTTGCATTTCCCAGGGAGTTTGCACAACCAAGATCCTACTAACTCACGGTACGCTCAGACGCCAAACATTTTTTTTATAAAATCAGTTGTATTTCAAGCACGCTAAGCCCACCGCGTATTCAGGAATCGCGAGCTCGAAGAATTGATAAATTACTCTTTTTTTTTCGTTATATGCGACGCTCACTGCACGACCTTAGATTATTAACCAACGATTACGAAATCTTGTTATACATCGTCGAATCAAAAACTTTGTAGCTGCAGTAAGACAGCATGCCTATATATAATCTTTAATAAACTTTGAATATCTATAAACCAGTTGATTCATCCTATAAATTATTACCCATACGATAACCATAATTATCCCTTTATTTCTCTTTTTTTTCATTTCTAGTCTATATTTAAATTTCGTTAGTTGCTGCTGGCAGGCATATAACTTCAATTTGCGCATGTTATTTAAAATTTTCAAGGACAAATAATTAATTTTAAATTCCGATTAATAAATAACTCTTCCGATAAATTTCGTCCTACTGGCGCACAGGAAGACATCGACGAGCTTAGACGTCTTTGACACCAAGCCGATCAGGAGTCTTCCACACCCTTGGGGATGTAGGCACACACGCCCCTCGGGATTTTTCTTAAATAAAATTTTTACTAAAACTATGAAAAAAACATTAAAGACGAAACTAACATAACAAAAAAGATCAATCGATATTCCTTGGGTCGGCTGAGCCGTTCGAGGGAATAAAGGACCACACGTGCTGAAACCCCGGCAACCACTCGATGGAGTCCCGCGATTTTTCCTTATGGTCTAGAAGGATAAGTATTTAAGATTTAACCATAAGAGGTGAACAAACAGGGTGATCAGTAATAACGCGCCCGTTACAGCCGTACATTCTTTCTTGCCTACTCTTAAACATACTCAGTGGTGACGACCATTAATATATTTATTATGATAGTACAAAAATCTGTCAAGTGTTAATTTAGTTCCAACAATACAATTTCAGGTTCCATACTTTCCATATTTTAATAATTTAAATTTAGATTTACTTTCAATTTAGATAATTTTGAAAATTAAAGTTGTGTGCACCAAGACATATAAGGTTATCGAAAGATTTGAATTTAAGGTTTTTTCCGGTTGCCATAGACGTTACATTCGAAATTTGGGATTACATTTCGATTGACTTTGAGTTTAAGAGTTATTTTGTTTAATCGAAAAATAAAAACTCAAAAAAAAGGTTTATCAAAAAAATTGTATTTGAAAAAACGGTCAGTCGAAAATTTTGAATTCGAAAATCTGGAATCGAAAAAATTACCCCCAATCATATTATTTATCTATTTATATATAGTAGTAACCGACCTGAAGAAATCATTCTCTGATGTAGCCGAGTACACGGCATACTTTAATTAATTGGAAATAAATATTTTCTTTATGGTTTTTATTACGGGATCAGCTTCGATATCTTATATCATAACCTCAGATTCCCGACTTTATTCAAAATTGAAATTTATTTCAACGGATCAAGGTGGTATGCATTTGGACTATAACTATATGTGTATATAAATTGAAATTTAAAAAAATTGAAGCGCTTTCAGTTTCTTCGTTTTTGTTTTTTCGAAAAAAGAAAAATACGTGTTGACTATTTTTTTATGCTCTAACCAACCAATCAATAAAATATTAAAATTTAAAAAGTTACCAACCCTTTTTTGGATCTACAGGGGATCCAATTAAGGGGATCCAATACTTTCGACGAAGATCCAATTTAGGGGATCCAATTTCGGGGATCAAAAAAGTACGATATTTAACTGTGTTTTGACCGTGTTTTTAAAAATTTCAAATTTTCGAAGATCCAATTTAGGGGATCAAAATAAAAAACGGAAATATAATATATTTAGATGGAGATAAGAACATGAATTTGAGAAAAAAATTCATGAACCCTCAGTCTTGAGACCGCATGGCATTTTCCCTACAGGGTGGGAAACGCTACATGATACCCTCGCTGTAAGACAAGTAACGCGAAGAATAAATAAACTCGCGATACGGGACGTTCTCCCGTTGGAAACCGTTGAAAATTTAAGAATCATGGAGCAGAAAGAAAGAAATTTGAGCGCGAAACGTGCGAAGTGAAATTTTGAGATTTTGAGAACAAAGGGAGTACAAAAAAAAAAAAAAAAAAAGGATAAATACAATAAGGAAGAAAAAAAAAATTAAAAAATAAATCGCGAGAAGTGGCAACGAGACACAAGCAAAGTCATGTCAAGGTGAGCTGGCTAAGAGTAAGCTAGTGGTGGCTGCTCTACGGTCAATACCCCTCGCGACGCTCCGAAAATAATTACCGAATTATTTCGTTTCCTGAAACTTTTATTTATTTATTCTGTATTTAAATACAGTGGTACCTTCAAACATGATCGAGTAAACAAATTGAAAGTTACGAATAATCAACGGGTTAGAACTTGATAATTGAGAAAGTTATAAGAGTCAGATTTATTCGACGTCGGTATAGAAATCTGAACGATATCGTTTAAATAATTTTGAGAAAGGCGAAAGAAAAATCTTAAAGGCCGTTTGGCTATTTGGCCATTTAAGTTTCGAAGAAATTTTTCGATGACGCGAGCGAAGGTGAGTACATGTGACGTCACGAACCCAGCTGACGTTACATCACCGCACAAACATCTGCCCACAGGTCATTGATCGGACGTTCAAAATATTGATGAAAAAACATGGCGGCACGATTGACGAGAACGACGACTTTTGTGAGTTTTGATAACTACTTTTCTTTTTCTCTTTGCTCATTCAATCCATTGGGTTGACTGAAGTGTTTTTTTTGTTGAGATGCTTGTGAATTGGGAGGGGGGGCTGGATTCATGGGGAGACTCTATAGAACCTTCTGAAAATTTTCTTTATAAGCTTTGAGTTGTGGATTGCTTTTTCTCTGTTGTTGAACTAGGGTTTTGTTTGAAGATCAAGAAACTACGAGAGCTTGCGTAAAAATCGGGAGGCAAATTTTTTTTTTTGAAAGATTATTTTTTATTTTATTTTTTGTGGGTTCGAGTCCCACCGAGGTTTAAAATTCGTAGTTTGCGCGTGGCGACTCCTTTGGATTTTTAAGTCAAATTAGAGCGGTTATGACTACCAGTAGAAGGGGTGCAGCAGGACGCGCAGGAATGGAGACGCGGCAAGTTTCGAGGGAACGCGAGGAAGCACAAGGCGAAGAAAACGACATCGGAAATGCCGCGGTGGCAGACCCGACTACATGCATGTCACCCGAGATTTTACCTCCCTCATACGAGGATATAAATGGAGTTAGAGTCCTTGATGGGAGTGCGCTCACAAATCGAGTAGCTCGCATCGTAGACGGGGGTCTTTGATTTCCCATCACCAGGGGATGTACTAAGCTCGATGCGATGCGATGAAAACCCCGGCTCCAGGGTTATTGAAACAACCCGCTCATCGCGGCCAGTGACATTTGAAGAAATGAGGCGTAAGATACGAAACTTGCAGGCCGAGATAGCAAATTCGCGTGCACAGGTCGACCTTAGACTTCGCGAACAGGACCTTAGGCTCACCGAGATGTCCGGTAAGACTAATCGGCTGCTCAATTACGAGGTACAAACGCGTTCCAGAAATGAGCGAGAAAACGCGCGTATCGACGAGCTTGGTGCTCGGGTAAACGCGCTTGACCAAAATCGGGGCACGCTGGCGCAGGACGTGAATGTAATCAGGGGGCACGTTGAGCTCCAGAGAGAGATTAAATAGAGCCCTTGCTGTTCAAGCTAGCTTGATCGATGAGGGTGAAAATCGAGCTAATCAGCTCGAGAGAGAGATCGCACGGCAACATTAAGAACAGACCACCCGGCCGAACGATAACCAAACCTCCGACACCAGAACCCACTGGTTGACGATCCCCGAGGTGCTAGGCCAAGGGACGTCTTTCCATTGATTACGGAGTGGGTTGAACCGGCATGCAAGAGCAATCGCGACACGGGGATAGAGAGGCCAGAAAAGGTACGCGAGAGCGAGAACGGAATTCGTACCAAACGTAACACAGGAGATGTTCAACAGGCATCTCTACCCTGCACTGCCGGTTGGCCTGAAGTTTGACTTACCTGTATTTGAGGGACGTTCACAGGAACGACCAGCTCGCTACTTGAAGCTCCTGACAGCTTATTTAGAGGGCATGAGTATACCAGCTCAGCGGACTGCACGTATTTTGGGGCAATCCTTAAAGGGATTAGCCCTGGACTGGTATATCTTTGCCTGCGATCGTTTAAGAGCGCGTTCACTCAACGGTTCTGGAACGCGGATATACAACTCGCTTTTCAGCGAAAGCTCGAGTTCGGCCACTATGTCGCGGAGAATAATTTGAGCCGTTTGGAATACGTGATTAGATGGGTTAATGACGTAAAGGTCCTTGATAATCCTCCGGAGCAAGCTTGTATTATCGCGGCTTTATCACGTCATTTTGTCGACCAGGTCCAAGCAGCAACGATATCGCGTGGTATTGTCACGATCGATTCTTTTTTTGCGCTGCTTGATAAATTGGATAATGAGAGTATTTTCGCAAATGTGTCATTCCATCGAAAAAAAAACCGATGCGAATTTAGTCAAACCCTGCTCATAATAATTCATTTTTTTCAAATATACAGGGTGATCGAAAAAGGTTGGATATAGCAAATAACTCGAAAAATATGCATTTTTTGTATAGCATATGCATTGGGAAAGTTTCTTGAAAGAAAATTTTCTACCTGATGGGCTCAAAAATTTTGGGCCCGGGGCCTTATTTTAGGCCCTACGGACTCTAAGTCTGGTTTTTTAAATGGGAACCCCTATTTTTGACCCCGTATTCAGAAAGAGCGGAAAGTTGTACGATTTTAAGGTATTTTTTGAAAAAAAATTTCGGGCCCTATGAGGCCCTGCAGAGCTTACAAGGCTTTCATAAGGCCCATTTCTTTTAAACGCGAATTAAGTCGGAAATAACGCATTTTTTGTATTGCACATGCATCGGGAAAGTTTCTAAGTTTGAAATTTTCAACAAAATGGGCCCAAAAAAATGGGCCCAGGGCCTTATTTTTGGCCCTACGGACCCTAAGTCTGGTTTTTTAAATGGGAACCTCTATTTTTGACCCCGGATTCAGAAAGAGCGGAAAATTTTACGATTTTCAAGTATTTTTCGAAAAAATTTTTGGGCCCCCTGAGGCCCTGCAGCGGCTTATAAAGCTTTTATAAGGCCCATTTCTTTTTAACCCGAATTAACTCTAAAATAACGCATTTTTTGTATAGCACATGCATTGGAAAAGTTTTTTGGTTTGAAATTTCCAACAAAATTGGCCAAAAAAAATTGGGCCCGGGGCCTTATTTTGGGCCCTAAGTCTGGCTTTTTAAATGGAAACCCCTATTTTTGACCCCGGATTCTGAAAAAGCGGAAAATTTTACGATTTTTGAGTGTTTTTTGAAAATTTTTTGGGCCTTACTGTGGGACTTGGAGGGACTTTTTCCATTTAGCCTCTTTCATCTCCGAGAATACGCAATTTTCGTACAGCACATGTCAGGGAAAAGTTTTTTGGGTCAGAAAAGATAGCTGAAATTTCACCGAAGGCCTCAGATTGGGCCTTACTCCGACACTGCAAGTATTGATTTTTAAAAAATGGAAATTTCTACGATATAATTTAATTACAAAAAAATAAAATTAGTTTTCAAAGGTAGTTGTAAACGTAATTTGACCTGTTTCTTGAAAAATATTGTTTAATTCTAATAAAAAGATTTAATTCATGTCAAAAGTAGAATTTATTTATAATGTGTCAAGATTATTTTACAAAAAATCAAAACATAATTCCTTAATTATTATTATTATCTTTTTTAAATCGACCTCTTTTTATTGCATTTGTTGGTATTATTTTTAAAGTAAATGTTCAAATTGAAGACCTTCTACCTCTTAATACGATAAGCAATACGATGATAAAAATGATCTACAGCTTTTCTGATCATTTCTCCATCTATTAGAGGTGCCTGTTCAATTATCCGGTCTCGTAGTTGGTCCAACGTTTGTACGGGTGTTTCATAAACCGTACTTTTGAAATAGCCCCATAAGAAAAAATCTAACGGCATAAGGTCGGGCGACCGTGGTGGCCATGCTATCTCTCCCTCACGACCGATCCACCTATGCGGAAAAATTTGATCCAAGTACTCGCGCACTGCAACTCCGAAATGAGGAGGCGCACCGTCCTGTTGAAACCAGGTATTCATAAAATTATTACCGGCTATTTGTTGAATCGCTGGGACTATCTGGTTCTCAAGCATTTCTCTGTATTTTACAGCAGTCAAATTTCCATCAATTATGAATGGACCAATGATTCTGTTATTTAAAATACCAGCCCATAGATTCAATTTTGAGGATATTGAGTATGGTTTTCCAACATTTCATGTGGATTTCTATCAGACCAATAACGCCAATTTACAGTATTTACTTTTACATGTAATGTGAAAGTAGCTTCATCAGTGAAGACCATGTTTTGTAGAAAATGATGATCTTGATCTATTCGCTGCATCATTATTTCACAAAATTCTACACGTTGGGCAGGATCATTTAGCATAAGTTCTTGCACTAGATGAACTTTAGAGGGATGGAATTTAAGGACTTTTTTCAATATTTTATGAACCAATGCATATCCAATGTTATTTATAAGAGAGGCACGGCGTATTGACAAACGAGGATTTTCTACGAAATCTACAGCAACCTGAAATTGATGATCATCGTCGGTAGCTGATCGGTGTCTACCAGGAATAGGTCTGTTCTTAACCGATCTCGTTTGTTCGAAACGTTTAATCGTTCGACTGATCGTTGACTGTGAAACTGGAGTCATATTGAGCCTGTGACTCTCATTGAACAAAGCTCTTATTTCATTTTGAGAACTGACTCTATCACCCAGGCCACGCAACATTAAAATAGTTATTCTCTCTTCTTCAGTAAGATTGACCATTGTTAATTTTTTATAGTAAGATTGCTCAATAGACAATTTTTTACCTACAATGAAGGGTCAAGAAAAAATAATTAACGATATTACATCATCTCATTTGATAGACGGTCACAAAAAATTAAAAAGATAAGTACGTAAAAATAAAACTAACTGAAAATTTTTACGTACTAAATTTATTTTTTTTTCTTAACCCATTTGGGACCAAGGGAAAACCAGAATAGATATTAAAAACTAATTACCAGAAAACCTGTATTTTAAAAAAATTAAGGTTACGTGTTTTTTCTTTTTTTAATTTTTATTGTTTAAACATTATTTGTTTAAACAAATTAGGAAAAAAAGTTATAATTTTTATAAACTAACAGTTGCATTCGATTCTTTGACAACAAATAAAACGAAAATCATCTATCCGATTTTTTGATCAGACGCTTAGATCTTTTGCTACGAGTGCTCAAACATGTGAAAATCATGGTCTTATAGTGGTGAGCTCTGATTCGCAAGAGTGTATCTTTGGTGCGGCGCGGCAGAGCTCGCTATAAAACCATGATTTTCACGTGTTTGAGCGCTTGTAGCAAAAGATCTAAGCGTCTGATCAAAAAATCGGATAGATGATTTTCGTCTTATTTTTTGTCAAAGAATCGAATGAAACTATTAGTTTATAAAAATTATAACTTTTTTTCCTAATTTGTTTAAACAAATAATGTTTAAACAATAAAAATTAAAAAAAAGAAAAAACACGTAACCTTAATTTTTTTTAAATAAAGGTTTTCTGGTAATTAGTTTTTTAATATCTATTCTGGTTTTCCCTTGGTTCCAAATGGGTTAAGTTAGCGAATTGCAAAATTTCAAGATTATTTCAGATTTTTTTAGAACATTTTTTTAGAGTACTGTAAAAAAATAGTTTTTTTTAATTAAGTACAAATAATAAAAATTTAGGATATTATTGGATAAGATTTGTTTTTTTATTAAGTTTTATTAATCGTAAAAAAATATTTTTGATTTATTGCAATTTTAACTTTCTATTAATGCCCCAACCGTGAAATTAATTCTTACCTAATTTAATTCAAAAATTTAGATACAAATAACTATCAAACTATGAAAGCAATTTTAGCATTTTTATCACAGATAACTCTCAATAATACATTTTTTATCACTTAAGCAGAACTTTAATCACTAGAATAAATTAATAATAAGATAACATGATTTGGATTGCATGAAATGTACACTTTAAGTAAAACACGTGGACTTCATTAATTGGTAACAAAAAAAAACAATAAGAATTGAGTTAAGGTCCTGTCAGCGATAGAAAAATAGTCATGGTGTAGAGTAAAGGCCGTGCCATCGAAAACAATTCGTAAAATAAAAGCCATCTTTCCAGAATAAATTAAGGCCCTGTCAGCGATAGAAAAATAGTCATTGTAAAGTGTAAAGGCCACATCTTTGAGAACAAATCGAAGAATAATAACCAACTTTCCAGAATGATGCAGGTAGTTTTAATGCATGTTTTATTGAAGATTTTTTGATATTTATCATTTGTTTTTATAAAAAATACTTTTTTTTTTTTTTTGTTTCTAAGAAGTAGAAGCTGGCAATTAATGAAAGAGTGATTCTTGAATATTTTGCTACTCTTGATGGCTTGAGTTTTTTATCCGCCGTAACAACGACTGATAAATAGGAACTCATAAAAGCGCTAATTCCATTTAAATTCTTTTTTTAATTGACAAATAAATAATATTTTTCAAGAAACAGGTCAAATTACTTTGACAACTAACTTTGAAAACTAATTTTATTTTTTTTGTAATTAAATTATAACGTAGAAATTTCCATTTTTTAAAAATCAATACTTACAGTGTCGGAGTAAGGCCCAATCTGAGGCCTTCGGTGAAATTTCAGCTATCTTTTCTGACCCAAAAAACTTTTCCCTGACATGTGCTGTACGAAAATTGCGTATTCTCGGAGATGAAAGAGGCTAAATGGAAAAAGTCCGAAAAGGCCCGAAAATTTTTTTCAAAAAATACCTTAAAATCGTAAAATTTTCCGCTCTTTCTGAATCCGGGGTCAAAAATAGAGGTTCCCATTTAAAAAACCAGACTTAGGGTCCGTAGGGCCAAAAATAAGGCCCCGGGCCCAATTTTTTTTGGCCCATTTTGTTGGAAATTTCAAACCAAAAAACCACTCTACATCTAAAAGGCAGGGGTGTCGATGCGGTCAAGAGAACGCAGTTCAGCATACAAGGTGAGGTGATGCGCGCCCTAGACCGTGGCGAAGCCTACAAACACCTGGGCACTCTTACGGGCTTTCAGGACAAGCAGACGCCATACACCGCCATAGAGGAGCTGACAGCGGACATCCGTGCGGTTGATGGTTCACTGCTGGCCCCCTGGCAGTAACTTGAGACCGTGGCTACTTTTATCCTGCCACGGATGGACTTCTGTCTGCGGGGGTCGGACCCCCAAGAGGAAGGGTCCTCTTGAAGAGGCTGACAGAGAGTTGAAAAGAATTGCCAAGAGATGGATGAATCTCCCCCGACGTGCAAGCGCCGAGCTCGTCTTCCTCCCTCCCTACATGGGGGACGGAGGGCTCTTGCCTCTCGCAGACATGGCTGATATCCTTACCATCGCCCACGCCTTCAAGCTCCTGAGCTGTGAGGATGCGAGTGTGGCGAATGTGGCCATGTCAACGTTGCGGGAGACGGTATCCAAACGAGTGGGCCACCCGATGAGGATGATATGGCAAACTAGTTGTCGGGCTCCCTGAAGGGAGAGTTCGCTCGACCATCAAGAGCCAGAAACGCAACCAGACGGATGTCCCGTGCCTTAGGTCTTAAATGGAGGTGGACTGCTGAGCGTGCAGAACTCTCACTGGAGTGCCACCGTCAAGGTAACAGGAGTGAGGACAGCAACATTGTCAGCATCCCACCCATGGCTCGCGGACAGATCGTGCGGAGGCTGAGGGCGGCATTGGTGGGGTACTACGAGGAGAGAGTCCTTGCCAAGCCAGATCAAGGCAAGGTGCTCGAGGTAACCGGCCGGAGTGCGGTGAGCAATCACTTCCTTCGCACCGGCAGTTTCACCCGCTTTGCTGACTGGCGCTTTGTCCACAGAGCTCGCTTGGGGGTGGTATGTCTAAACGCCACCATGCGCTGGAAAGCTCCTGGGGTGGGCAGGCAATGCAGAAAGTGTGGTGACCTCAAGACACTCCCTCACGTGCTCCAGCACTGCGGCGTTCACTCCGACGCCCGTACCAAACGCCATGATGCCATCCTGGACAGGCTCGCCAAGGCCAGTAGTGTACCCGGGGAAATCAGGGTAGATCGAGCCATCAGGGGTGTCGACGAGGAGTTTGCCAGACTGCGTCCCGATCTGGTGATCTGGAACGAGATCGAGAGAAAGATCACGATCGTTGATGTAGCCGTGCCGTTCGAAAACCGGTTAGATGGATTGTGTGAAGCAAGAGCAGGGAAGCTTACTAAGTACCGCCCGCTCGCTGAGAACTTGCAACGGCAGGGCTACACGGTTGTAGTGGAAGCATTCGTCGTCGGCGCCCTTGGCGGCTAGGACCTTGGCAACGAGCTGGTCATGGAATTTCTCAACATCAGCCCGTTTTATGAGATAAAACGGGCTGATGTTGAGAAGGCTCATGATCAGCGACACTATTAAATGGTCCCGAAACATTTATGTAGGGCACCTGTCGGGGGTCAGGCAATATTGACTTTATTCTTGAGTAGTTTGTTTTATTGTTTGTTATATTGTCACTTTGTGTGATTTAGCCTGGCCCCATCAAAGCGCGCCCTTTATTCTTTTGTTGTACGTAGCGTTTTTGTCCGATTCTGCATTGTATTGTTACTGATTGATATTTATTTTATGCTGTGTATACGAATTTTGTACTTATTACCTGTTATGTTGATTATTGCACGGCAGTCTTATTTATTTACCTATTTATTTAGTTTGTCTCAGTTGCTCAGCAATTACCTGACTGTGATCCCCGATATTGACTGTGATCACTTTATAGTAAATATGTGACTGAGAATATGTATGTTATATATTTGTATATGTATGTAGTTATAGCAATTGTAAGACAGACATTATTTTGTTGACGTATTGCCAAATATATAGAACAATGGTCTGAGTGATGAGACTGATAGAGATTTGACAGCAACTTATCTGTGATGAAAAAATTGTAAGATCTAACTAAGTGCCGAGTGCGAATGAACTATTTAATCTTGAGAATACATTAGCAACATACACACGCATAAACATAACTTGTAACCTCCTTCGGGGGGAAGTCATCTTTAATAAATAAAATTTGGTTATTGTTCTTTAAATTATTAAAAGATTCAATTAAAATTGACAAAATGGCTGAATTTTTTTTCAAGTACCAAACATCCTTAATTATCCCCCTAAACGACTAGGCAGTTATCTTTCAAACCTCTAGACTCCAAAACCCTGGGTGCCAAGTTCTACAAACATTTTATCAGCTAACTCCTAAGCCCTAAACCTTCAAAACCCTGGGCGCCAAGTACAATAAACGACTAACCAGTTATCTTTCAAACCTCTAGACCCCTAAACCTTTGGTTACGAATTCAATAATCGACTAATCAGTTATCCCTCAAGACATAAAACCCAAAATTCCTGGGCGTCGAGTTCGATAAGCGATAGATCAGTTATACCTTAAGCCTCAAACCCCCAAAACCCAGGGTGCCAAGTATAATAAACGACTAGCCATTTAACTTCCAAGCCTTTAGATTCCAAAACCTTAGGTGCCGAGTTTAATAAACCACTAGCCAGTTATGTTTTAAGCCTCTACATTCCAAAACCCAGGTCGCCAAATTCGATAAATAAACTGATTAATTTTTTCCCAAGCCTCAAACCCCCAAAACTCAGAGCGCCGAGTTCAATAAACAAGTATCCAGTTATCTTTCAAGCCTCTAAATTCCAAAACCTTAGGTGCCGAGTTCAATAAACAACTAGCCAGTTATCTTTTAAGCCACTAGATTACAAAACCTTAGGTGCCGAATTCAATAAACGACTAGCCAGTTATCTTTTAAGCCTCTAGATTCCAAAACCCAGATCGCCGAGTTCGATAAATAAACTGATTAATTATCCCCCAAGCCGAAACCCCCAAAACCCAGGGCGCCGAGTTCAATTGTTGAATTATGTGAATATTCCGACATCATTTATAACGAGCGGATCAAAAGCAAACGAATCCTATCCTCCGACCCTCTTGTGCGCATGCTCGTGGACTTAGCTTTCAGATTTAGTCCTCTCAGCTGTGGAGCCGCGGGTGCCGATTGCCGAGCGGCTGCTGCAATAATCTGATTGTGTTGCCGTGTTTATATATTTTACCTGCTCTTCTAAGTACTTAATCCTTGTGTTCATTAATTGTTTTTAATAAAAAAACGATTAACGGTTGTACCTAACGTTTCTGAGTGTGCATGAGTCAGTAGTGCACTTAAACAAGAATTTCAATTTTCTGCTGTTCTCGGCTTTTCATTCAGACATGTAGACTTCGGTTGTGCAAGTGTAAATTTATTTATACAACAAGGATGGAGAAATCAAAAGATAATTTTAGTTGTCCCACCTGCAGTTCAACTTTTACAGAGAAAGGAAGCCTAACAAGGCACCTGAAAAATAAGCACCCTTCAACAAATATTGTCAGTCAAAAGACTCCTTTGGGTCAGTTTAACTGCACATCCTGTGATAAAACCTTCACCACTAAAGGCAACTTAACTCGGCATTCCAATGATAAACATAATGCAGCAAAAAAATCAGTTAACATTTATTGTCACTATTGTGAAGAATGTTTTACCAGGAAGGATAATTTAACTAGGCACATTGCCTCCAAGCATAATGGAATTAATACAAAGTAAGTTAAATTTTATTTTAAAAAATGTTTAATTGAATATTACTATCAGTTGTCAGTTTTTATTGTTTTTGTGCATTAAAAAAAAAAATTTTAATAAATTTAAAGGTGTTCTATCAAGACCAGTACAGAAAATCAACATTTTGAAAAAGATGACGCACCCACTATTCCTTGTCCCTTTTGTCAAGAATGTTTTATAAATCAGGACAATTTAACTATACATATTGCCTCCAAACATAAAGACAATGATGGAACTAGTGAAGAGTAAGTTAAATTTTATTTAAAAAAATGTTTAATTGAATATTACTATCAGTTGTCAGTTTTTATTGGTTTTTTTTTCACACTAATTAAAATAATTTCTTTATTAATTTTTAGATGTTTTTTTAGGACTTCTTCAGGAGACCTTACACCCAGTGTCACATGGGTTATGATGGTAGGTAGAATACTATTAGAATCACTTGTGGTTTAAAAAATTTTGTTAAAAATGATGTAATTTTTCAAGCAAACAATATTAACAGTAAATTAAATGATCCTTGTGAAGCTATATAAAAAAAAAAATAAAATAAAATAAACAGCTAGAATGTGTAGACTAAGAATGCAAACAGTTTTTTCTTCCAAAAAATTGCAGGCAGTTGATTAGTGTTGAATGATACAAATGATCAATTTTTATCAGCAATTGTAACTACCTACCATCATAACCCATGTGACACTGGGTGTAAGGTCTCCTGAAGAAGTCCTAAAAAAACATCTAAAAATTAATAAAGAAATTATTTTAATTAGTGTGAAAAAAAAAAAAAAAACAATAAAAAGTTACAACTGATAGTAAAAAATTTAAATTAAAAAAAAAATTTAACTTACTCTCTACTTGTACCATCATTGTCTTTATGTTTGGAGGCAATATGTATAGTTAAATTGTCCTGATTTATAAAACATTCTTGACAAAAGGGACAAGGAATAGTCGGTGCGTCATCTTTTTCAAAATGTTGATTTTCTGTACTGGTCTTGATAGAACACCTTTAAATTTATTAAAATTTTTTTATTTAAAGCATAAAAACAATAAAAACTGACAACTGATAGTAATATTCAATTAAACATTTTTTTTTATAAAATTTAACTTACTCTTCACTAGTTCCATCATTGTCTTTATGTTTGGAGGCAATATGTGTAGTTAAGGGGGTACATATACCTAAAAAAAAAAACTCAGAAAAAATTTTGTAAGTTTTTTAAAAATGATTTATTTAAAAAGATATTTTTTTTCCATAATATATACACATTTTTACATAATTTTTTACATTTAGAAAATTAAAATAAGTGTTTTTATAAGTGTTATAAAATTCAGCTTATTTAGGCTATGAAAGTTCATTGCTCGTAAAGTCAAAAATTTTCCTTAAAGCGGATGGACCCAGGACTTGGCATAGTTATTGTACATGTGAACCCTCATGAGCGGAACCTCAGGCAACCAAATCCAAGCACTATTAAGCTACTTGCATACTCTAAAATTGCTTAGTGTGGTTAAAATTTTGATAGGTTTTATCATTTTAGTCAATTTATGGTGTGCCATCAGCTTAATAATGCTTAGATTTGGTTGCCTGAGGTTGCGCTCATGAGGGTTCACATGTACAACAAGTGTGCAAAGTCCTGGGTCCATCCACTGTCTGGAAAAATTTTGGCTTTACGAGCAATGCCCTCATTTTCTCAAAAATCACATATTTGAGAAAATGGCTTTTAAAGTTCTGAACAGATTTTGATGAATAAAATGTAACACACCAACACATAAACATTTATATCTTGAAAATATCTTGTCACAGGACTCTTGCTTGATGTAAATACTCTTTTGCACATAGCCGGATACTTTATTTTTTTTCTCCTGCTCCTAAAGTGACCCAATTAGCTTTTGTATCAAAAACACAGATCACACACTATTAGGCACCACGAGCAAGTTAAGACTTTGAGTCAGCGGAGTCTTCACATGCAATTATCTAAAAATTATCTTTAATTTTAAATCACAGAATTATTTTTTCACTTCACATTTGCACACAAACACCTTTTTTTTAATAACTAAAAAACTTCATTAGTTTACCTGATAAGAATTGGTCATTTATTCTTAAATTTTTTTTTTGAATAAAACTAACTTATTTACTTCAGATTGAAATAATAACAAAAACAAAACCAAGTAAAGTAGAATTTCACTAGAAAGATGACTCAAAGAACAAAAAAGTCGTCATGAACTTGCACCGCTGTAGAAATACCTAATTTGATATCGATAGATCGATATTGGTGTAATATACTAAAGTAGACTCGTACAGGTAATATATGTCATATATTATGTCATAAAGGTTATAAATTTTTTTATGCGATCGATTCTAACTTAATAAATTGTTTTAGCATTAGACTTGAAATGAAAGTTAATCTGTCATTCTTAATTTTCATTATTAAGATATTATGTCACGGAAAAAATCTAATCACAGATAAAAAAATTTTCTGTTTTTTCATCGCTTTTATTAGACGAAAACGATATAAATACTTACAGTTCTGTTCGTGGATAAAAAAAAAACTATACCTACATTGCGAAAATTAAAAAAGGAAAAAATACATCGAAAAAGCATTTGTACCTATAGTATCGTATAAAGTATTTCTGCTACTAGAACTGACTTGAAATTCTTGAATTTCAAAAAAAGCCATTTCAACGTTAATTTAATAAATTGAATGTCTTTATTAAATTAACTGTAACTTTTTTCCCTTAACGAATTAAGAAACGCGGTTTGCGGCATTTGAAAGCTGATGTAAAAGTACATCAAAAAACACAAAAACCTGAAAATTGATTTTTTGAAAAATTTTAGGTATATGTACCCCCTTAAATTGTCCTGATTTATAAAACATTCTTGACAAAAGGGACAAGGAATAGTGGATGCGTCATCTTTTTCAAAATTTTGACTTTCTGTACTGGTATTAATAGCCTTTAAATTTATTTAAAAAAAAAATTTTTTTAAAGTGAAAAAACAATAAAAACTGACAACTGATAGGGGAGAGCGGGGTAATATAGCCACTGCAGGTAAGAGTGTCATGTTAATTTCTCAGTCCCAAATTAATATGAACCGGCAAAATCTCTCAAAAATGGTTCAAATACCAGTATAGTTTTTCCCTGTAATGATTTTAGAAAGAAAAAACCCTTCAGAATAAAATAAAGACATGTTGAAAATAAGGGTCATGAGATGAGGTCCGGAAATGGATTTTCAGTTGTCTATTACAAAAATAATATGCCCTTAATCGATCTGAAATAAACTTTAATAAGAAGTTAAACTCTTAAATTTTCTTTTTCTTTTTTAATAATTACCATAAGATACCTAATAACAAAGAAATCATGATTTCAAACGACCTACTGTTTTGGGGCGTCAGTGTCTTTTGAGTGGAGGCACGAGTGTCTCTTGAAACGCAGCTTTTGAGAGATTTTTTGGAGTCGTCTCGAATCAGCTGATAGAAACTCTAACCTCAAATTTTAAGCGATCTTAAAATAATTCGCACTGACACTGGGACACACGTACCCCCAAACCCATGACTCTCGTGCCTCCAACAAGACTTCCCCGCCCCGCATAAGTAACCCAACTTTGAGACTTTATTTTAAAAAAACCACAATACATGGGATAAATTAAATTATCAAAGAATATATTAGACAGTTTTCTCTGTTGAATGTACTTTTTTGTTTTTATTGAAAGAAAAAAAAATCATCGCAGTAATTAAATATAGCTAACACTGGCACCCACGCCCCGCTCTCCCCTACTAATATTCAATTAAACATTTTTTTAAATAAAATTTAACTTACTTTGTATTAGTTCCATTATGCTTGGAGGCAATGTGCCTAGTTAGATTATCCTTCCTGGTAAAAAATTCTTCACAATAGGGACAATAAATATTAACTGATTTTTTTGCTGCATTATGTTTATCATTGGAATGCCGAGTTCAGTTGCCTTTAGTAATGAAGGTTTTATCACAGGATGTGCAGTTAAACTGACCCAAAGGAGTCTTTTGACTGACAATATTTGTTGAAGGGTGCTTATTTTTCAGGTGCCTTGTTAGACTTCCTTTCTCTGTGAAAGTTGAACTGCAGGTGGGACAACTAAAATTATCTTTTGATTTCTCCATCCTTGTTGTATAAATAAATTTACACTTGCACAACCGAAGTCTACATGTCTGAATGAAAAGCCGAGAACAGCAGAAAATTGAAATTCTTGTTTAAGTGCACTACCGACTCATGCACATTCAGAAACGTTAGGTACAACCGTTAATCGTTCTTTTATTAAAAACAATTAATGAACACAACGATTAAGTACTTAGAAGAGCAGGTAAAATATATAAACACGGCAACACAATCAGATTATTGCAGCAGCCGCTCGGCAATCAGCACCCGCGGCTCCACAGCTGAGAGGACTAAATCTGAAAGCTAAGTCCACGAGCATGCGCACAAGAGGGTCGGAGGATAGGATTCGTTTGCTTTTGATCCGCTCGTTATAAATGATGTCGGAATATTCACATAATTCAACAATTGAACTCGGCGCCCTGGGTTTTGGGGGTTTCGGCTTGGGGGATAATTAATCAGTTTATTTATCGAACTCGGCGATCTGGGTTTTGGAATCTAGAGGCTTAAAGCTAAGTCCACGAGCATGCGCACAAGAGGGTCGGAGGATAGGATTCATTTGCTTTTGATCCGCTCGTCATTTATATTATTATTTGAATACACGCGGTTAAGTGTCGTGTGCATAACTGCTATGCGCATGCGTGTGTTCTGAAGCTTTTGACGAAGACCGACGGCGAAGCTACTCTCTTTTCGTTCTGGTACTCGCGCGTACGGCAGTGATCGGCGCTGAAGTTCAGGCTGAAGTTCAGTCAACTTCAGTGAACTTCACTGAAGTTAAGTTGAGCCATATTTATATTTTTGGAGTCATATAGACATGGTGCCCCCCAGACATGGTAAATAAAAACCTTTTTATAAACAATTAAATAAACCGACAAGCTCTAAGCCCCCATAACGCTGGGGAGAGCAATAAATAAATCATTTTTTATAAACAATTAAATAAACCAACAAGCTCTAAACCCCCATAACGCTGGGGAGAGCGATAAATAAATTATTTTTTAAAAACAATTAAATAAACCGACGAGCTCTAAACCCCCATAACGCTGGGGAGAGCGATAAATTAATGATTTTTTATAATCAATTAAATAAACCACCAAGCTCTAAACCCCCATAGCGCTGGGGAAAGCGATAAATGAATGATTTTTTATAAACAATGAAATAAACGTACAAGCTCTAAGCCCCCATAACGCTGGGGAGAGCGATAAATAAATCATTTTTCATAAACAATCAAAGAAACCGACAAGCTCTTAACCCCCGTAACGCTGGGGATAGCGATAAATAAATAGCTTTTATAAACAATAAAATCAACCGACAAGCTCTAAAATCCCATAACGCTGGGGAGAGCAATAAATAAATAATTATTTATAAGCAATTAAATAAACTGACAAGCTCTAAGCCCCCATAGCGCTGGGGAGAGCGATAAATAAATTAATTTTTGTAAACAATTGAATTAAATGACAAGCTCTAAGATCCCATAACGCTGGGGAGATCAATAAATAAATAATTTTTTATAAGCAATTAAATAAACCGACAAGCTCTAAACCCTTTGAACGCTGGGGAGAGCAATAAATAAATCATTTTTTACAAACAATTAAATAAACCGACAAGCTCCAAGCCCCCATAACGCTGGGGAGAGCAATAAATAAATCATTTTTCTTAAACAATTAAATAAACCAACAAGCTCTAAACCCCCATAACGCTGGGGAGAGCGATAAATAAATAGTTTTTTATAAACAATTAAATAAACCGACAAGCTCTAAACCCCCATAACGCTGGGAAGAGTGATAAATAAATATTTTTTTACAAACAATTAAATAAACAGCCGAGCTCTTAGCTTCCATAAGGCTGGGCACCTGAGTTAAACAAAAAAACTAATCGGCTATGCCCCAATCTTTACATTCCAAAAACACGGAACACCCAAGTCCAACAAAAAAGCTGATTGGCTACCCCCCAAACTCTAAGCCCTATGAACCCTGGGAACGGGAGTTCAACAAAAAAGCTGATTGATACCCCCCAAGCTCTAAGCCCCCTAAACCCTGGGCGCGCGAGTTCACCAAAAAAGCTGATTGGCTACCCCCCAAGCTCTGGCCTCGCAAGACCCAGGGCGCCCGAGTTCAACAAATGAACTGATCAGCTATCCCCGAAGCTCTAAACCCCAAACTGATCAGTTTGTTTTATTGAACTCAGGCACCCAGGGTCTTGGAGGCTTGGAGCTTGAGAGGTAACCAATCAGCTGTTTTGTTGTACTTGCGCGCCCAGGGTTTGGGGGCTTAGAGCTTTGGGGGTAGCCAATCAGCTTTTTTGTTGAACTTGGGTGCTCCGGGTTTTGGGGGCTCAAAGCTTGGGGCATAGCCAATTAGTTTTTTGTTGAACTTGTGTGCCCAGCGTTATGAGAGTTTACAGCTTGTCGGTTTATTTAATTGTTTATAAAAAAAAAATCATTTATCGCTCTCCCCAGCGTTATGGGGGTTTAGAGCTTGTCAGTTTATTTAATTGCTTATAAAAAATTTTTGATTTATTGATCTCCCCAGCGTTATGGGGGCTTAGAGCTTGTCGGTTTATTCAATTGTTTATAAGAAATTATTTATTTATCGCTCTCCCCAGCGTTATGGGGCTTTAGAGCTTGTCCGCTTATTGAATTTATCATAAAAAATTATTTATTTATCGCTATCCCCAGCGTAATAGGGGCTAAGAGCTTGTCGGTTTGTTTAATTGTTTATAAAAATTAATATATTTATCATTCTCCCTAGCGTTATGGAGGTTTAGAGCTTGTCAGTTTATACGATTGCTTATAAAAAATTATTGATTTATTGCTCTCCCCAGCGTTATGGCATTTAAGAGCTTGTCAGTTTATTTAATTGTTTATAAAAAATTATTTATTTATCGCTCTCCCCAGCGTTATGGGGCTTTAGAGCTTGTCCGCTTATTGAATTTATCATAAAAAATAATTTGCTTATCGCTCTCCCCAGCGATATGGGGGCTTAGAGCTTGTCGGTTTATTTAATTGGTTATAAAAAATTATTGATTTATCGCTCTTCCCAGCGTTATTTCAGCTAAGAGCTGTTCATTTAATTGTTTATAAGAAATTATTTATGTATTGCTCTCCTCAGTGTTATGAGGCTTTAGATCTTGTCAGTTTATTTAATTGTTTATAAAAAATTATTTATTCATCGCTCTCCCCAGCGTAATGGGGGCTAAGAGCTTGTCGGTTTGTTTAATTGTTTATAAAAACTATTCATTTATCGCTCTCCCCAGCGTTGTGGGGGCTTAGAGCTTGGTGGTTTATTTAATTGTTTATAAAAAATAATTCATTTATCGCTCTCCCCAGCGTTATGGAGGCTTAGAGCTTGTCAGTTTATTCAATTGCTTATAAAAAATTATTGATTTATCGCTCTTCCCAGCGTTATTTCAGCTAAGAGCTGTTCATTTAATTGTTTATAAGAAATTATTTATGTATTGCTCTCCTCAGTGTTATGAGGCTTTAGATCTTGTCAGTTTATTTAATTGTTTATAAAAAATTATTTATTCATCGCTCTCCCCAGCGTAATGGGGGCTAAGAGCTTGTCGGTTTGTTTAATTGTTTATAAAAACTATTCATTTATCGCTCTCCCCAGCGTTGTGGGGGCTTAGAGCTTGGTGGTTTATTTAATTGTTTATAAAAAATAATTCATTTATCGCTCTCCCCAGCGTTATGGAGGTTTAGAGCTTGTCAGTTTATTCAATTGCTTATAAAAAATTATTGATTTATCGCTCTTCCCAGCGTTATTTCAGCTTAGAGCTGTTCATTTAATTGTTTATAAGAAATTATTTATGTATTGCTCTCCCCAGTGTTATGAGGCTTTAGAGCTTGTCAGTTTATTTAATTGTTTATAAAAAATTATTTATTCATCGCTCTCCCCAGCGTTATGGGGGTTTAGAGCTTGGTGGTTTATTTAATTGTTTATGAAAAAAAATTCATTTATCGCTCTCCCCAGCGTTATTGGGGCTTAGAGCTGCCTATTTATTTAATTGTTCATAAGAAATCATTTATTTATCGCTCTCCCCAGCGTTATTGGGGCTTAGAGCTGGCTGTTCATTTAATTGTTTATAAGAAATCATTTATTTATCGCTCTCCCCAGCGTTATGGGGGTTTAGAGCTTGTCGGTTTATTTCATTGTTTATGAAAATTATTTATTTATCGCTTTCCTCAGCCTTATGGGGGCTTTGAGCTTGTCGGTTTATTTAATTGTTTATAAAAAACTATTCATTTATCGCTCTCCCCAGCGTTATGGGGGTTTAGAGCTTGGTGGTTTATTTAATTGTTTATAAAAAATAATTCATTTATCGCTCTCCCCAGCGTTATTCGGGCTTAGAGATCGGCTGTTTATTTAATTGTTTATAAGAAATTATTTATTCATCGCTCTCTCCAGCGTTAGGAGGGCTTAGAGCTTGTCGGTTTATTTTATTGTTTATGAAAATTATTTATTTATCGCTTTCCTCAGCCTTGTGGGGGCTTTGAGCTTGTCGGTTTATTTTATTTTTTATAAAAAACTATTCATTTATCGCTCTCCCCAGCGTTATGGGGGCTTAGTGCTTGTCGGTTTATTTAATTCTTTATAAAAAATTATTTTTTTAATGCTCCTCCCAGCGTTTTGGGGGCTAGAGCTGGGTTGTTTATCTATTTGTTTATAAAAAATAATTTATTTATCTCTCTCCCCAGGGTTATTGGGGCCTAATGCTTGGTTGTTTATTTATGTGTTTATAAAAAATAATTTATTTATCGCTCTCCCCAGGATTAGGGGGGTTTAGAGCTTGTCGGTTTATTTATTTGTTTATAAAATATAATATATTTATCGCTCTCCCCAGCGTTTTGGGGCCTAGAGCTGGGTTGTTTATCTATTTGTTTATTTATTTATTTATTTCATGTGCCCTTTAAATACATAATTAATAACATAATTTTGCTGGGTTTATCTTATATTAAATATTTAAAATTATAGTGACTTAGTATTTCATTTCATTGCTTGACTAATAGCTAATTCAGATATAATTAAATATAAAGTTTGCATAATAAATAAGGTAACTTAATAATTTAGTATAACATTTAGGTAATAGATTTCTATCTTGAATATTTGGTTGGATGACAAGATTACTCAGATAGGAATCTTAGGCTTGTTTCCCTATTGACTCTAATAAAATTGTTGAGGTTTAGACCCAGTTAGTTCGGAATCCTGTTGTTCAAATTATTCAGGCCAAGGGATGCACGATCAATTATGGAGCGATGATTTAGGTCAGTACATATGAGATTAACTGTAAAAATGTTTTGATGGTTTCGGAGAGTTCTGACTGGGTTAAAGAAGTTTAGCTTATTTGAAAGATATGGGGCATCAGTGTAGTTTGTGACAATCTTAAATAGAAATAGGTTATCCTGGCAGTGGTGGTAAGATTTAAGAGAGGGAATTTGAAATTTCGAGTAGAGATCATCATAATCATGGTCTATGTATGCCATTGGAGTATTTGATTTGAGGGCTAGAAAGCGAAGGAAACGATGTTGCAATTTTTCAAGTAAAATTGATTTATAGTTTGTTTGTGGTGACCAGATAACTGAAGCATAGCAGAGAGAGGGACGAACTAATTAAAAATATAATGTTTTTAGAGTGTCAATATCATTAAATGATTTGGCAGATCTAAGAACCCAATATAAAGATTTTGAAGCCTTATTTTTTATAAGTTTAATGTGAGAATCGAAGGTTAATTTACTGACCAAGGTCTTTTACTTCATCGCAACATAATAAAGAGCAGCCATCCAGAATATATTCATATTTATTATATGGCGTTCGAGAAAAGGAAACATAGGAACATTTGTCAATGTTTAAGGGTAAATCGTTTAAAATTGTCAACTGGTATAGTGAATCAAGGTCTTGTTGAAGCTCAAGACAATCTTGTAGAGATCTGATGATTTTATATAGTTTGGAATCATCCGCAAATAGAAGAAGAGAGGAAAATTTTATAACAGCTTTCAAATCATTTATAAAGATTAGAAAGAGTAGCGGACCAAGATGTGAGCCCTGAGGTACACCAGAAGATGCTGTAAATTCACTAGAAGTAGTTCCTTTTATTTTAACTTTATAAGAGCGATCACGTAGGTAAGAGTTTAACCATTTGAGTAAAGAACCTGAAATCCCAAGAGATTGTAGCTTGTTAAGAAGACGAGAATGATTAACCGAATCGAATGCTTTTTGAAAGTCTAGGTAAATGCAGTCTAGATGTGTTTTGTTATGAAATGAATTTACAATATCTTCAGTTAGTGATGCCAGATTAGTTTCAGTTGAACGATATGGCATAAAGCCATATTGTTCGGCAATAATGTGGGGACGAAGAAGAGTAGAGAGATATTGTTCGACTAGCATATCGAAGATCTTAGCAAAAATACACATTTTAGCAATGGGACGATAATTTAGTATATCATTTTTTGGACCCTTTTTATGAACTGGTGTTAAGTATACATTTTTCCATTTATCAGGGAAAATACCACAGCTAAGTGATTTATTATAAAGGATGATGAGAGGCTTAGCTAATTCAGAGGCACAATTTATAGATAAAAGAGGATGTATACCATCAGGTCCTGGACTAAAAGTTTTTTTAGTATTTCGGAGAGCAGCTGTAACTTGGGTAAGAGAAAGTTTAAGAATTGGAAGAGAATTTGTTAAACCAGTATTTAAATCAGTGTTTAATGTATGAGTATTATTTTGGGATCTACGAAAAACAGAGGAAAAATTTTGGGCAAAAAAAGAAACTGTGTCATCTATATTGGAGGATTTATTTTCATGGTAGAACATGACATCAGGGTATGAATGAGAATTTTTACCTTCATTTATGAAGCTCCAGAATTTACGTGGATTAGTTTTCAGATCTTGAGAAGTTTGATTAATAAATTTTTGTTTATCATGAGCAAGTAAATTTTTACAAGTTGATCTTTGTGCTTTGAAGTTGAGGTAGAGTTTTAGGTCATTTTGTTCTTTATGCTTCTTGTGAAGATGTTTTTTTAATTTGATAGCTTTAATTAGATTTGAGCTAAACCAAGAGGGAAAAGTACTGGTTCTAAAACGAGTTTTTGGAACGAATTAGTCAATTATTTCAAAAAGAAGATTATAAAAATTTTGAACACAAGTATTTATGTCATAATCAAAGAAAATTTCCGACCAGTCTACGACTGATAAATTATTGTTTATAGCAGTAAAATCAGCAAGTTTAAAATTGTAATAAACTTCTTCTAGTTGAGTATAAGACATGCAGGGGAAAGTAAATGAAATATCAAGAGGAGGATGAAATGAGTCTACAAGACTAATTGGATCAGGGGCATAGGCAATATTAAACTTATTTATATTGGTCAACACAAGATCAAGTGTATTGCCATTTGGGTTTACTATATTAGATATTTGTTTAAGTGAAAGATAATTTATCATATCCTCAAGTTTAGATGCTGCAAGAGAAACAAATTTCGATGGGTGAGAGCAGGTTACATTGCTGGTGTTATGTTTGAAGTTCCATGTTGTTTTAGAGAGATTGAAGTCTCTACAAATGATCAGGTTATCTAATTCAGAGGCTGGTAATGAAGAAAGGAACTCAGAGAAGCTATTTGTACTATTAAGGAAATCAATGTGTTCTAAGAAAGAAGTAAAAGGTGGAAGGTAGACAGCAAAGAAATTTATGGTTTGTTTATAATAGAATAATTTAAGGAATATGTACTCGAGGTCAGAACGACTAGACGAAATAAACTCGCAACGAATGTGTTCCTTAATATAGTTTAAAAGACCACCACCTTTTGATTTTCCAGTAAGTAACAAAATCCCTGTCTGATCTGAATAATTTGAACCCCAGTATGTAAAGCTCAGTATCTGCAACACTGTCATCCAACCAAGATTCTGAAATAATAAAAATATCGTAAGAAACAGCATTTTGTATAATATTTAATTTAATAGATGATAATTTATTTTTAACACTTCTACAGTTCTGGTAGTATATTTGAAGATGACCATGATCCGGTGAAATCAGTTTTTTGAACTTTTCAATTGATGTCACTTGACTATTTGTGGTATTCCATTGATATGCTGTATTTGGATGTCTGTCTCATTATTTTTCCTTCTATTTTCCAATTCATTATATAGATTCATATAGAGCTGAATCTGTATTGGTGTTTTGTCTGTTGATATTGAGATGTCCTTGAAATCACCAACAAGAATGTCTTTCTTATGAATAAAAACCCAGTCAACATCATTAGAGTTCAAAAAGCATACTTTAAGAGGTCTTGGACCAGGTCTTGTTGAATCAAGTTTACCTAACCTAAAAAATCTGATGTTGGAGGTGATGATGGGAGTATTTTCAAAAAGGTCAATAATTTTGGAATGATCTTGTTGATTTGAGGACTCAGGGAGTTTACGGATGATGATATTTCTTGATCTTTGTTGTCTATCATTTAATTCAGAAATTATCTCACTTTCCAACTGATGATTGGTCAAGGTCAGTTCATTTTTGAATTGGGTGATATCATCTGCTTGTTTTTTACATGATATAGTCAGATTAGAAAGAACTTGATCATTTTGATTCACTTGTGAAGTAAGAGTAGTTAGTGAGTTTGTTAATTTATTGATATCTGAAGAAAACTTAGCAGAGAACTTATCTATTTTTTCACTTAGTATAGTAATATCATCACTTAACTTATTCATATGCTTGGTGCTTGAGGATTGAAGTTTGCTGAGTTGAGAGGCACTGTTTTCTTTTAGTAATTGAAATAATTTTTGATTGTCTGGAGAAAGTGATGAAAAGGATTCAGGATTTGTTTCACTACTTTTATTTTTATCTTCATCAGCCAATGTTTTATCCAGAATTGATATTGTTGGAAGAGGTTGTACATTTACTGAATCCTCATTATATTTGGTTTTCAATATTTTATTACCACAGCACTTTTTGAAGGAACCATTCTTGAGTCGACCAACGCGATCAGGAGCAGAACAAGATTTATGGTAAGGCTGGTCACAGCCAGGACATTTCACTGCACTTTCAAGAACTAATCCTTCTTTGTTGCAGTAAGCACATGTAGCCATTTTGAGGTTAACCCGTTTTTGTTCAAGTAGTTTATAAGGATTTATTTCACTCAAGTAAAAAAGTTTAAGTAGAAAATATAGAATAAATTTATTTAGTCTATTTTTGGTGATTTTTACTAATTTTACGGCTATTTTTGTGTTAAAGAAAAAAAAGTTTAAGTTAGAGCAGGCCAGCAAGCGTGGGCTATGGGCGGAGCCTAGCAGACGAGCTGATACGAGTTTATAAAAAATAATTTATTTATCTCTCTCCCCAGGGTTGTTGGGGCCTAATGCTTGGTTGTTTATTTATGTGTTTATAAAAAATAATTTATTTATCGCTCTCCCCAGCGTTATGGGGGCTTGGAGCTTGAGTGTTTATGTATTAGTTTATAAAAAATAATTTATTTATCACTCTCCCCAGCGTTATTGGAGCTTAGAGCTGGCTGTTCATTTAATTGTTTATAAGAAATCATTTATTTATCGCTCTCCCCAGCGTTAAGGGGGAATAGAGCTTGTCGGTTTATTTAATTGTTTATAAAAAATGATTTATTGATTGCTGTCACCAGCGCTATGGGAGTTTAGAGCTTGTCGGTTTATTTAATTGTTTATCAAAAATAATTTATTTATTGCACTCCCCAGCGTTATGAGGGTTTAGAGATTGTTGGCTTATTTAATTGTTTATAAAAAATGATTCATTTATCGCTCTCTCCAGCGTTATGGGGGCTTAGAGCTTGTCGGTTTATTTAATTGTTCATATAAAGGTTTTTATTTACCATGTCTGGGGGGCACCATGTCTATATGACTCCAAAAATATAAATATGGCTCAACTTAACTTCAATGAAGTTCACTAATGTTGACTGAACTTAAGCCTGAACTTCAGCGCCGATCACTGGCGTACGGTCACGCGATGTAAGGCTTATCGAAGCCAAGTATTTATTTCATCCAATAAACTTATAATAACTATTTTAACCATACTGAACCTTTATTTAACGATCCACGATCCCTTTATTTAAAACATGGTAGCCGCGAGCGTAGTTTAGTAAAAAAAAGTGTGGTTAAAAGTAAAAAGTGTGGTTAGTAAAAAAAACATGTGCTCCGAAAATTATCTCTTTCCATGCCACCTTTTTAAGGAGCATGGAAAATATTTTTACGAATAATTAGCTTAGAAGCTAACTTAGTGAGAGGCGTGAAAAGCCTGTAGAAAAATGAGTTTAAGCACATGTTAAGATTTTTGAAAATCGAGTTTTGAATTAAATGAACATAGCAAATGTTTAATTGGATAAAAGACAAAATAAATAACAGTGAAGAGTCGAAATTTACGGAAATTTCTATTAGTAAAGAGAATAGAAATTATTTAAGAAAGATATTTCTAAGAGGTTTAATTAATGTTTTGAAAGTAAGTTTATACATAGAAGAGAGTATAAAATTAAAACTAAAAATGGCTAAATATGCAATAGTCGACGATATCTCAATTCCTATTTCTGATGGGATTGATTATGAGAACTGGAAGTTCAGATTAATGGCTACATTGGATTATAAAGAGTGTTTAGAACTAGCAGAACGAGAAAAAGAAGCCGGTGAAAAAGCAGAAGATTGGAAAAGGAAGGATTCAAAAGCAAAAACAATTTTGATCAGTACAATTTCTAACAAACAGCTAGAGTATGTACGTGAATGCAAGACGACTCTAGAGATGATGAATGTTTTGAAAAATATGTACGCGAAAGAATCTACAACTCTACAAATAATAAACAAACACAAGCTAGAACAAGTGAAGTTAAAAAATTATGACACACCTGAAGAACTTGTGGATTTTGAAAATGCATGCAATGTAAAAGTGAAATGAATTAAAAACCAAGTGTTAGTACTTTCAAAGCAAAAATGAAAGGTACTTGTTTCCAATGCGGAAAATTCAGCAAATGATTGTCCACAACAACAACAAAGCAGCAACGGCAGAGGTGCTCACTCTAATCGAGGTAGAGTCATTGAGCAGCTGAGTCAACCAACGAGCAGCGCAGCGATACCGAGAGCTGGGCGACGGAAGTACACGTGAATAGTTTAAGTGAAAATTTAAGTGAAAATAAAAATAAAATAAAGTGGTTGCTAGATAGTGGTTGCACAGATCACATAGCTAACCGCGAGGATTATTTTTGTGAGTACGTAAATTTAAAAAATCCAATTAATGTTAAGTTGCCAGATCGCAAAATCATAAAAGCGACTAAGTAAGGAAAAATTCAAATATTTTTTAAAAATTATGATAGCATAGTTCAAGTTGATTTAAAGAATGTTTATTTTGTTGATGGTGTAAGAAAAAATATTTTGAGTATTTCTAGAATAAGTGAATCTAGCACCGTTGTGATTAAAAATAAAAATGCAAAAATTTACAACAATGATAGAAAATTAATAGCTATTGCAAATAAAATTGATAATTTATACGTTTTGGAAAGTTTTGTTAATAAAAATAAAGATGAAAATATTTATGCAAATACTTTGAAATTGACAGATAAAGAAAACCGGCATAGGGCTTTAGGCCACGTAAATTTCAATATTTAAATAAATTAGTTAAAAATAAACTGCCTGAAGGTTTGCCAGATCAGCTAGAAAATAATATTTTGAAATGCGCGAACTGTATACAGAGTAAAATGGCAAATGTACCATTTGATAATGAGAGAACTGAATCGTCGGAGATTTTGAAATTGATCCATACCGATTTGAATGGTCCACATAAAACTACTGGTTATTGTGGAGAAAAATATTTTTTGACTTTTATGGATGATTACAGTAAGTGTACGAGGACTTACTGCATTAAGAGTAAGAATGAAATAGCAGGTTGTTTCGTAGAATACGTGAATTTAGTCGAGAATCCTTTTAGTAAAAGAGTAAAGAAATAACGTTGTGATAACGGGAAAGAATATTTAAATCGCGAAATTTATAATTTTGTTAAATATAAAGGCATTGAGTTGTCACCATGCCCAAGCTACGTACACGAATTGAATGGTGTGGAAGAACGATACCACAGATTCGCAATGGATATCGGTCGTTGTTTAGCCTGGGAAGCGGGAATTGATAACAGGTATTGGCCTGAATTTATGAAAACAGTCTCGTATTTAAAAAATCGTACAGTTGCTTATACTCGGAAGAATAAAACTCCTTTTGAAATATATTTTGGCAAAAAACCTAATGTGAAACATTTAAAAATTTATGGCAGTAAAGTTTTTGTGAGAATCCCTGAAGTTTTAAAGAAAGGTAAATGGGATGATAAAGCTAAAGTAGGTATTTTGGTAGGTTATAATAATGATAGCTATAGAGTTTTGTTAAATAACAAAGTAATTAATGCCAGACACGTCAAAGTAATCGAGAATGAGAAAGAATTAATTTGCATGAAAAGAATGAATATGAGCGAGAATGAAAATGTTGATGAGGAAAATTGTATTAATTTAAGGTTAGAGAATGAGGATGATTCTGAGAGAGATAATGATGATGATGAGTATGAATCGGATGAAAATATTTCAAGCGAGCGCGATAATGTTGAGAATATTGATGAAATGATTAATGAAAATTTGACTATTCCTAAAAGATCGAGTAGAAAAAGAAGTCCTATTAAAAGATACGGTAATCCTGTAACACATTGTGTTTATGTCAATTACGTAAATGCGAATGTACCGAATACATTCGAGGAGGCGCTAAACTCCAGCGAATCGAAAAATTGGCAAAAGGCAATGAACTCCGAAATTGAAAGTTTAAATAAAAACAAAACATGGGTAGTTGTTGACTAACCTAAAGATAAGAAAATAATTGATGTTAAATGGATAAATAGAAAGAAAAATGATGATACTTATAAAGCCAGACTAGCAGTTAGAGGTTTTCAACAGAAAGAATACTTAGAAAACGTTTATTCATCTGTCGGTAAAATGCAAACTTTAAAAATTTTATTAAGTTACAATTGTGCGAATAATTTATTTGTTGAACAAATGGACGTTGAGACAGCATTTTTAAATGGCAACATAAAATCCGAAGCTTACATTTATGAACCTAAAGGTTATGAAACTGGTAAGAATAAAGTTTGTAAATTATTAAAAGCTCTTTACGGTTTGCAAGAAAGCTCTAGATCTTGGTACGAATGTTTTAATGCTTTTATTGAAAAGTTAGGATTTAAAAGAAGTAATTATGACTATTGTTTGTATGTAAATAACAAAGGCAAAGATCCAATATATATTTTAGTTTTTGTTGTCAGGGGTCATTCTCAAAGTACGTCACCACAGGGGAGGGGGGGAGGGGTTTTTAAGATGTTACTATTGGTGACTTGGGGAGGGGGAGGGGTTAATATGATTTTTACGTCAGAAAAAAAAATTTTTTTTTTAACAAACAAAAGTTTTTTTTAGAAATGATTTCTGTTGAAAAAATAAATATTTTTTGCTAAAAAGTGAATTAAAAAAATCATACTTATATGAATCTCGTTGATGAAAATTTAAAACTAAGTAAAATTGCACATGCATACAATTTTTTTCTTTTCTTTTTATTTCTCAAGATTTAATCGCACCAAAATGAATTGCACGTCTTCTAAAAAGCATATTAAAGAAACGTACAAAAAAACATCGGCTCGTGCTACCAAAATTCGACCCGTTAGAATTGCAGCTCAACGAGCACGCGAATTAATGATTATAATAAAAGATCAAGAAACAGGAGCAGAAGATACTGAATGGATCGAAGAATCCGATGTTGAGTATGATTCTTCAAATATAGATAAAACTGATCCATCAAATAATATTCCTGTAATAGAATCTATTGAAAATTGCATGGAAAATCCTTGGCTAGATGTAAAAGGAAGATAAAAATTGGTTTTGTATGTTACCGTCAAAATTTTTCAGTATTACTAAAAAGCAGGCGCTCAACAACAGGGGGAGGGGGGGCGGAGGTGTCCTGACACCCCCTAAGCTAGTAGAAGACACCCTTTACAATTACTTAGGGGTATCCGAGACTCTGGGCGCCCAAGTTCAACAAAAAAACTGGTCAGCTATCCCCCAAGCTCTAAACCCCCAAATACCCTGGGCGCCCGAGTTCAACAAAAAAACTGGTCGGCTATTCCCGAAGCTTTAAACCCCCAACTACCCTGGGCGCCCGAGGTAAACGAAAAAACTGGTCTGCTATCCCCCAAGCTTTAAACCCCCAAATACTCTGGGCGTCCGAGTTCAACAAAAAAACTGGTCGGCTATCCCCCAAGCTTTGAACCTCCCAAAACTCTGGGCGCCCGAGGTCAACGAAAAAACTGGTCGGCTATCCCCCAAGCTTTAAGCCCCCAAATACTCTGGGCGCCCGAGGTCAACGAAAAAACTGGTGGGCTATCCTCCAAGCTCTAAACCCCCAAATACCATGGGCGCCTGAGTTCCCCCTTGGGGGATAGTTGACCAGTTTTTTTGTTGAACTTGGGCGCCCAGGGTATTTGGGGGTTTAATGCTTGAGGGAAAGCCCACCATTTTATTTGTTGAACTCGGGCGCCCAGAGTTTTGGTGGTTTAGAGCTTGGGGGATAGCCGACCAGTTTTTTTGTTGAACTTGGGCGCCTAGGGTATTTGGGGGTTTAGAGCTTGGGGGTTGATTAACCAGTCTATTTAGTAAACTCACATTTTTTTTTTTTTAGACGTCAGTATTATTGGGGGGGGGGGGGGGTGTTGGACTTCAGGACACCCCCTAGCTGGAAGGAGTTGTTGCGCCCCTGCTAAAAAGTATAATAGTTTTAATTTACTTTAAGGATGTTTGGTACTTACAAAAAATGCACCCATTTTGTCAATTTTAATTGAATCTTCTAATAATTTATATTAAAATAAACGTTGGATTTTTCTCCGTTTTGGTTTTTCAAAAATTTAAATAGTTGTTTAAATAACTGAACACGTAATCTTATGAAAAATTTTATTAAATAAAAAAAATTTTAAATTCAATATTTTAAAAATATTAAAATTTTCTTTGAAGTGTCACTGAAACTACCTCATAGTTTTTTCAGCGATCTCTGCATTTTTGAGAGAGTTACAAGTGATTAAGAAAAAAAATGCTTGATTTTTTTAGACCACCTCTTCAATTGTTTAAACAAATAATTCAATTTTTCTAAAAACTAAGATGGACAAAAATAAAGAAAAACTCCAACGATTATTTTGATATAAATTATCAGAAGATTCGATTAAAATTGACAAAACGGTTGCATTTTTTTGTAAGTACCAAACATCCTTAATTAACTATTGATTCAACTCTAATGCACCAAGTATTAAAATAAAAATGAAATTAATAATAAATTTAGTAACATTATAATTATGAATAAAACTAAGCATACCATCTAAAAGTTTTTGTTTTCATTTATTATTACTGCTAATTTTTTAAACACTTATGGAAAGTTATAATAGTTCATTTCCCAGAAAAAGGGGGAGTTAATGATAAAATGGTGACGTACTTTTAGGGGGAGGGGTTTGCGAAGATGTGACTATCTGTTACAAGGGGGGGGGGGGCGTCAGAAGTGTCTAAAAAATTGGTGACGTACTTTGTGAATGACCCCCTGATGACTTGTTGATTGTTCACGGAGAGAACGTTTCGGTCGTTTCTACCGAAGTGGTTCAGCAGTTTCCGCTAAACTCGTTTAGCGCTGCGATTTTGGTAGTAATCGCTAAAAAAGTTTAGCAGAAACTACCGAACAAAATTTTAGCTGAAACTGCTAAATTTTATTGGCAATAATTGCTAAAAATTGTCATGGAGCTAATTTCCCGTGCGGAAGTTCTTTAAAATTTTTTTGGTTTATTATCCAGAGTTCATACCTGGCGACCAGGTCGAACTTTAAGTCCAGGAGATGATTTCCACTAAAAATTTTTACGAATGTCTATTGTCTAGGGTTCGTACCTGGTGCACCAGGTCAACGAAATCGTCCCGAAGATGATTTTCCCTGAAAGTTTTTATGAATATCTACTGCCTAATATTCAAGAATGATATATTTCATGTATTGTTTAGTAATTTATCAAAATTCACAAAGAACAACACGTGCCATTTTACTGCGTGAGACTTATACAGGTTATGTCGAGCCGAAATTTTAGCCACATGTATATAAAAAACTAAATTTTTAAATTTTATACACCATAATTTTGCCCCTCGTAACGATTAATATTATTGGTTAAAACTGGTTAATTAATATTACAATGGTCGTGATATCCTATACAACTTCTAATAGAAACTGCTAAGCAGTTTTAGCAGTTTCAGCTAAAATTTTGTTCGGTAGTTTCTGCTAAACTTTTTTAGCGATTACTAATGAAATCGCAGCGCTAAACTCGTTTAGCGGTAACTGCTGAACTAGTTCGGTAGAAACGACCGAAACGTTCTCTCCGTGTTTGCAAAAATCTTGAGAAGATCAGAGAGATTAAAGCTAGTTTAATGCAAAGATTTGTTATGAAAGATTTTGGTAAAATCAAGAGTTATATCGGTATTGATATAGATTATAGTAAAGATATAAAATTGATGACTTTCAGTCAAACAAAATATATTGAATCTTTGGCTGAAAAATATAATCTTGAGAATGCGAAATTATATGAAACTCCTATGGAGAGTAATTTGAAATTAAATCAAGCGACAGATGTTGATGAAAGAATAAAATATCGAAATTTAATTGGCGAATTATTATATATTAGCACAGGCACTAGACCTGATATTACTTATAGTGTTAATTATTTAAGTAGATTTCAAAGTTTTTATGATCAAACACATTATAAATATGCTTCAAGAATTTTAAAATATCTGTATAAAACTAAGAATTTAAAATTAACATATAATGATAAGAATGTAAATAGAGTAAAATTAGATTGTATGGTTGATTCAGATTTTACGGGTGATAATATAGATAGAAAATCAACAACCGGTTTTGTAATAAGACTTTTTGGAGATTTGATTTATTGGAAAACGCGAAAACAGAATGTAGTGACAAAATGTTCAACTTTTGCTGAATACACTGCTTTATCGGAAGCATTAACTGAAATTTTATTTTAAAAAAATTTGTTGAATGAATCGTTTAATTTGAGAATAGCAAAACCGATAAAAATTTATGAAGATAATTGCGGTGCGGTAGCAATTGCAAAATACGGTAATTTTACAAAAAATTCAAAGCACATTGAAGTGCAATATCATTATGTTAATGAGAATTATGAGAATGGCGTGATTGATATTATAAAGATAGATTCTAAATTTAATTTGGCTGATTTATTTACTAAAAGTTTAGATAAAACAAAATTTGTTAAGATTAGAAATACGTTAAGATTAATTTGAAACAATTAGATTGTAAGAACAGTTACTAAGATAAAAGTGAAGTGTCGTAAATTCAAGGAGGCGTGTTGAATTATGTGAATTTTCCGACATCATTTATACTATTATTTGAACATACGCGGTTAAGTGTCGTGTGCATAACTGCTATGCGCATGCATGTGTTCTGAAGTTACTGACGAAGACCGACAGCGAAGCTCTACTCTCTCTTCGTTCTGGTACTCGCGCGTACGGTCACGCGATGTAAGGCTTATCGAAGCCAAGTATTTATTTTAAACAATAAACTTATAATAACTATTTTAACCATACTGAACCTTTATTTCACGATCCACGATCCCTTTATTTACAACAAGAATCCAGTTATCTTTCAAGCCTCTAGATTCCAAAACCTTACACTCAAAAACTTCTGTCGGTCAGAGGACGGCAGCTGTGTCCTTCGATCAGAGACACGAGCTGTTTCGGTGTTTCACCGGCACACTCTGCCGGCCTGAGGCCGGCAGAGATTAACATTTAAGCAGTTTGGTGCTCTTTGCATGGAAAGATTTTTGAAGGTTAGGTGCACCGCATCGACTAAAGAAATACACTTTTTAACATTATTTTTTTGTAATATTGTTTCTTTAGTGATTTAACAGATTTTTATAAACAGCAGCAGTAATTGCGACCTGCTTGTATATATTAGTCATGATCAGAATAGTTTCAAAACTAAATCTTCTTTATGCAGCAAACTGCTTAAATTTGAATCTCTGCCGGCCTCAGGCCGGCAGAATGTGCCGGTGAAGCACCGACACAGCTCGTGTCTCTTATCGAAGGACACAGCTGCCGCGCTCTGACCGACAGAAGTTTTTGAGTGTAGGTGCCGAGTTCAATAAATGACTAATCAGTTATCCCTCGAGCCATTAAACCCCAAAACCCTAAGCGCCGTGATCGTCAAACGATGGATCAGCTATCCCTCAAGCCTGAAAACCCCAAAATCCAGGGTGCCGAGTTCAATCAACAACTTTCCATTCATCTTTCAAGCCTCTAGATTCCGAAACCTTAGGTGCTAAGTTCAATAAATGACCAATCAGTTTTCTGTTAACTGTAAAGTGTGAGAAAGTCTTCGGCTTGTTTACGGCCGTAGACTTTCTTAGTTTCATTTGTGTGCAACCTAAATTAATTTTTTTCAAGAGATTATCACATCACATAGTGCACCCGAATAAAAAGTAAAATTCGAGTCAAGACTTGGGGGATAGCTGATCAATTGTATATGGTCAAAAGTCAAAAAGTCGGCCACGTTGGTAAAGTCATGTCCTGTCATTCCGCACGGAAAAAGGTACTTAAAAATGAGATATCATTACAAAAATTTGACAGCAACTATTTTTCAATGGGATCAGAAAGCTATCAAATTTTTGTAATGATATCTCATTTCTAAGTATTTTTTTTTTGTGCGTAATTACAGGACATGACTTTACAAACGTGGCCGACTTTTTGACTTTTGACCATGTAGAACTTGGCACTCTGGGTTTGAAGGCTTAAGGGATAACTGATTAGTCATTTATTGAGCTCGGCACTTAAGGTTTTGGAATCTAGAAGCTTGAGAGATAACTGGCTAGTCATTTATTGAAGTCGGTGCCCTGAAGCTTGGGGGTAATTAATCAGTTTTCTCATCGAACTCGGCACCCTGGGTTTTGGGGGTTTGAGATTTGGGGGATAATTAATCCATTTATTTATCGATCTTGGCGCCCAGAGTTTTGAGAATTTAAGGCTTGGGGGATAGCTGATAAAATTTTTGTCAAACTCGGCACCCAGGGTTTTGAGTGTTTGACGCTTGGTAGATAGCTGATAAAATGTTTTTAGAACTCGGCACCCGGGGTTTTGGAGTCTAGCGGTTTGAAAGATAACTGCCTAGTCGTTTATTGAACTTGGAACCCTGGGTTTTGAGGGTTTGAGGCTTGGGGTATAATTAATCAGCTTATTTATCGAACTTGGTGCCTTGGGTAATGAAAAAAACATTACACGCCAGGCAGGAACAGTATTAGCCAACCCCTAGCAAACCTTAGACACCCTCGTCTTCGGCTTGGGAGTCAATTTGGGCTTGCTAAGGCTGGCCAATAATTTTTCAGTGGCCGGTGTGTAATATACTATTTAATCTCGTACTCACCCGCCGAAGAACCTGTACCTAATGCTTGGATGAAAAGTATGCCCTGAGCTTAGTCCTCTGAGCAGAATATGGTTATGGTTATGGTTATTGATTTTTCCGAGTATAGGGCAAGCCTTACCATACTCGTGGCAGATATACAGTTTTGATGCAAGGTTTTTTTAAGGGGGGGGGGGGGTAAACCCGGGAGGGCAAAAAAAAGCAAATTTTTCATGATTTTTCTCGAGCAAAGGGCAAAAGTTATTTAATTTATTAATAGCGTACATAATAAAGTAATATTTAAACTACTTTCTGTAGTTTTTTTGAATAAAAATATTAAAAAACAAGCCGATGCCAGTGCTTTTTCGGAGACGCCTTCGCTTGACGATTTTTTCCCGTGGTAAACGCCATTTTGTCCATAAACATCTGAAACAAAAATTTCAGGAAGATTCTGTTAGAAGATAAGTTTTTCCTGGTAATAACACGAGGATTTTTTTTTTCACTTTTTGACGATTTGGTAAGTGACATTTTTAGTCGAAAAAACGATCTTTGACTTCAAACAGCCGCCAAATCGTCAAAAAGTAAAAAAAAAAATCCTTGTGTTATTACTAGGAAAAACTTATCTTCTAACAAAATCTTCCTGAAATTTTTGTTTCAGATGTTTATGGACAAAATGGCGTTTACCACGGGAAAAAATCGTCGAGCGAAGGCGTCTCCGAAAAAGCACTGGCATCGGCTTGTTTTTTAATATTTTTATGCAAAAAAATTACAGAAAGTAGTTCAAATATTACTTTATTATGTACACTATTAATAAATTAAATAACTTTTGCCGTTTGCTCGAGAAAAATCATGAAAAATTTGCTAATTTTTGCCCTCCAGGGTTCAACCCCCCCCCCCCCCTTAAATTATAGAAAACTTAAATTGAAGTACAAATGGTTCGCAGAGTTTAGCCAGGTGAGAGAACGTAACTAGTTATGATTGAGATTCTGAAGATATACTAGTTTTTTCTTAGTCACGTCTCTGTACACCTGCGTAATTATTCATTCACAACAACTATATTGTAGCAAGGATAACGGTACTTTAAGATATATAAAATATTGAAATAACTCTTAAAAATAACAATAATAATATATCACACTGGTTAGCAATTATATATATGGGTCAAAATAATACTTTTTTAAAAAACCGTCCGCACGAGGTTCACCGATTTTATTGCAATTTTTTTTGGCAAAAGAACTATTTAATATAAGACTTTTGCCACAAACTAGAGGTCTCTATCTTATTTCTGCTTGGTGCTAGATTTTTTCAAAGATTGAAAAATGGCCTATTTTTAAGCTGTTTTAAGCAATTTTAAGGTATTTTTCGAAAAATTCTAACTTTTGATCAAAATGAGATAGAAACCTCTAGTTTGCGGCAAAATTTTGTTCAAATTAAGTTCTTTTTTGTAAAAATATTTTGACAACATAGTTTGGTTATTTTCATAATATTACAGTCCTACACAGATATTGCTATTTTTGCTCATTTGCAGGTATCTTCAAACGACCGTAGCTTTTTCTAGGCTATATTTTTGTGCATATAAAAAAATTGTTAAATTTTTTTTATGAAAAAACAAAAATTTTGCGACCAACCGGAACGCTGTACGATCTTCCACTTCCAAGATACAGTTGTTTAAAGTTGTCAAAAAACACAAAAAACGCATTTTTTACGATTTTCACACGCATTTTTGAACGGTTTCGACCTTTTTTTTTCTCTCAAAAATATGTGGAGTCTTCTCTTCATATGTTTCCAAACAAGCTCCCATAGTAATTGTAGTGCGGATTTGGGGTTTTAGTTGATTCCAAAGCATACACTTTTGACACATTTTATGTGCTAAACTAGTGTTTTTTTAACAATATACACGCTACATTTAACTTTTTCGTTCATTATAGATGTTTTGAAATTATTTTTTGACTAAAAACTATTCAAATTCCAGCCAAAATAAGGTCCCCTGCTTTGAAAAAATTGATACTCAACGAAGTATTGATCTCAATATCAAAATGATATACTACTTTTATTCAGTTTTTTAGTTTTTTGATTCGTTAAAAATCTATGTTCAAATATTGTAAATAATATACCACTTGTTGATTTATTTTTTTCTATTTTTGAAATTACAAATAATTGATCATAGTTTATCAATTATTCTGATAAAACAATCATGGATTACTATTGCTTACTCTGAAAAAAATGAGTCCAAATTAAAAATGTTATTTTTTGAATTCTATGAAGCATGCAACAATCTACCAATCTACATTCTACTTATAATTATGTCCACTTATGAAAAAGAGAATAAGAGATTCGATTAGATAGTCGAGTCGATATATCGAATGAAAACTTGATCTTTGATTCTTGGAGCAAGAGCGCCGTCTTAAAGGCCTCTCAAAAGTGTGAACCAGCCAGACGCGCCAAATTTAAAATCTTCAGGCATGCTTGATTTGAATTTTTTGTTTTTTTTTTTTTTAATTAATAAAGTGAGTAACGAAATTTAAATTTTTAATTGACAAATAAGCGGACAAGCTTACAACCCCATAACCCCAGGCGTTGTGAATAACAAATAATTAACTTTTGTAATAAACAAATAAGCCGATAAGCTACAACTCCAAAGCACTGGGCGTACTCAGTAAAAATAATTGATTTTTTTTAATAAACAAATAAGCCGATAAGCTACAACACCATAACCTAGCGCATGGCTGAAAAAAATGTTAATATTTTTAATAAACCAATAAGGTGACAAGCTACAACCCCATAACTTTCGGCATGGCTAAAGAAAATGTTAATATTTTTAATAAACAAATAAGGTGACGAGCTACAACCTCATAACCTTGGGCATGGCTAAAAAAAATATCAATATTTTTAATAAACAAGTAAAGCGATGAGCTACAATCCCATAACACTGGGCAGAATGAATGAAAAATAATTAAATTTTCTAATAAACAAATAAGCCGATGAGCTACAACCCCATAACCTTGGGCATGGCTGAAAAAAATGTTAATATTTTTGATAAACCAATAAGGCGATAAGCTACAACCCCATGACGGTTGGCGTAGCGAATGAAAAATAATTAATTTTTTTAATAAACAAATAAGCTGATGAGCCACAACCCCATAACATTGGGCGTAGGGGATGAAAAATAATTAATTTTTTTAATAAACAAATGAGCCGATGAGCTACAAACCCATAACATTGGGCGCAGCAAATATTAAATATGTGAATATTTAAATAAACAACGAAGCAAACAAGTTTACCACCCCATCACCTTGGATATGGATAAAAAAAATTTTTGAGCCATGCCCAATGTTATGGGGTTATAGCTAATCGGCTTATTTGTTTATTAAAAAATTTAATTATTTCTCATTCACTCTGCCCAGTGTTATGAGGTTGTAGCTCATCGCCTTATTTGTTTATTAAAAATGTTCACATTTTTTTTAGACATGCCCAAGGCTATGGGGTTGTAGCTTATCACCTTATTTGTTTATTAAAAATATTAACATTTTTTTCAGCCATGCGCTAGGTTATGGTGTTGTAGCTTATCGGCTTATTTGTTTATTAAAAAAAATTAATTATTTTTACTAAGTACGCCCACTGTTTTGGAGTTGTAGCTTATCGGCTTATTTGTTTATTACAAAAGTTAATTATTTGTTATTCACAACGCCTAGGGTTATGGGGTTGTAAGCTTGTCCGCTTATTTGTCAATTAAAAATTTAAATTTCGTTACTCACTTTATTAATTAAAAAAAAAAAACAAAAAATTCAAATCAAGCATGCCTGAAGATTTTAAATTTGGCGCGTCTGGCTGGTTCACACTTTTGAGAGGCCTTTAAGACGGCGCTCTTGCTCCAAGAATCAAAGATCAAGTTTTCATTCGATATATCGACTCGACAATCTAATCGAATCTCTTATTCTCTTTTTCATAAGTGGACATAATTATAAGTAGAATGTAGATTGGTAGATTGTTGCATGCTTCATAGAATTCAAAAAATAACATTTTTAATTTGGACTCATTTTTTTCAGAGTAAGCAATAGTAATCCATGATTGTTTTATCAGAATAATTGATAAACTATGATCAATTATTTGTAATTTCAAAAATAAAAAAAAATAAATCAACAAGTGGTATATTATTTACAATATTTGAACATAGATTTTTAACGAATCAAAAAACTAAAAAACTGAATAAAAGTAGTATATCATTTTGATATTGAGATCAATATTTCGTTGAGTATCAATTTTTTCAAAGCAGGGGACCTTATTTTGGCTGGAATTTGAATAGTTTTTAGTCAAAAAATAATTTCAAAACATCTATAATGAACGAAAAAGTTAAATGTAGCGTGTATATTGTTAAAAAAACACTAGTTTAGCACATAAAATGTGTCAAAAGTGTATGCTTTGGAATCAACTAAAACCCCAAATCCGCACTACAATTACTATGGGAGCTTGTTTGGAAACATATGAAGAGAAGACTCCACATATTTTTGAGAGAAAAAAAAAGGTCGAAACCGTTCAAAAATGCGTGTGAAAATCGTAAAAAATGCGTTTTTTGTGTTTTTTGACAACTTTAAACAACTGTATCTTGGAAGTGGAAGATCGTTCAGCGTTCCGGTTGGTCGCAAAATTTTTGTTTTTTCATAAAAAAAATTTAACAATTTTTTTATATGCACAAAAATATAGCCTAGAAAAAGCTACGGTCGTTTGAAGATACCTGCAAATGAGCAAAAATAGCAATATCTGTGTAGGACTGTATTATTATAAAAATAACCAAACTATGTTGTCAAAATATTTTTACAAAAAAGAACCTATTTTGAACAAAATTTTGCCGCAAACTAGAGGTTTCTATCTCATTTTGATCAAAAGTTAGAATTTTTCGAAAAATACCTTAAAATTGCTTAAAACAGCTTAAAAATAGGCCATTTTTCAATCTTTGAAAAAATCTAGCACCAAGCAGAAATAAGATAGAGACCTCTAGTTTGTGGCAAAAGTCTTATATTAAATAGTTCTTTTGCCAAAAAAAATTGCAATAAAATCGGTGAACCTCGTGCGGACGGTTTTTAAAAAAAGTATTATTTTGACCCATATGTATAAATAACAAATTTTTACAGTTTACAAGCCATTAGAGATCTATGGAAAATAATAATAAAAAATGTCAAATCCGGTTCAGAAGTTCAGAATATCGGTTCTAAGGTAGCACAGCAAAGTCACTGAGTAACACTAATATCACAACTGGCAGACTGAGGAGTCATCACAGTGATTGAGCCTGTGCCTGCCGCTCTTACGCCGTGTCTCGCTGTATCTCGGGACAGAAGTTGCGCATGATGGCCAACAAACGTGTCTGGATTTGTAGTGGCACAATAACGAGGTCATCGTGCTTGGCTCTATCTATCCAGTTGCTACAGTCACGTGAAAACAGCTTTCGTCTGAGCGCACTCTTGTACATGTTGTGTGTAGTGAATTCGAGAAGGAGGTCCCGGAATTGATTAATTGAAATACTCTCTTGGTTCACAAATGAGCCATAAAGTGCGGTGGAGGTTATGAGTGAGGTAACATTTGGTGGACGTATAGGGTTTCTGGGTGATCTCCAGAGAAAGTCAGGGCCTGGATCTATCTGAAATCTACCGAACAAATAGGTGGGTGTACGCGAGTTGATAATTGAGACTGCAAGAGTGTTGATCAGGTACTATCTCCTTGTTCTGGTGGAGAGCCACCCGAGTGAGATCCTGTAGGGGGTCACGACTGCCCTGCGCGGGATACCATCGTGAGCAAATCGCACATATGCATTGTGGAGAGTGTGGAGTCGATCAGCTTGGTAGTACGTGATCGAAGTGATCATGGGGGTCGTGTAATCAAAAATTGCGAGCACAAGGGACTGTAAAAGATTCACTCGGGTGGTTCGCGAGAGGGACTTGCAAAAATGCTTGAGTGCATAGAGTTCATAGTGTACCCTTCTTGAGGTTTCATTGATCGATCTGCTCCAATTTCTCGTTCAAGTGGAGACCGAGGATTTTGATCTCAGTAGAGAAACTGATCTGGATGTCATTAATGATGAGTGGGGGGAAGGCGAGGCTCTTTGAGTTTCTTGAGCAGTTGATCGGAAGCAATGACAATGACTGTTGTCTTGGTGGCGTTGAGCGTTAGCCCGTTAACTTTGGCCCAAGTGGCAACAGCTTGTGCATCAACGTAGAGAAAAGCAAGATTACGTAGTAAATCACAAAGTTTTAAAGAAATGTAGATGTTCGAGTCATCTGCGAACTTGGAGCGTAGTGAGTCCCTTATATATTTGCCAAGATCGTTGATGAAAATGATGAAAAGGAGAGGTCCCAATACGCTCCCTTGGGGCACTCCAGCGGTGATGGATTAAACTAATAAACAAACTGATATTATCGATACCAACGCTGACTGGCATCGAATTAAGGACATCACTGTTCCCCAGCAACTCTGGAAGGAACTTCGTCATCTTGGTATCTCCCCTAACCCTGACTGTAACTTGGCTGGTTTCTCTGTGGAAGACCTCAACGCTCACTTTGCTTGAGATTGACAAATCCGCATGCGCTTGATGCCTTGATTTCCCCTTTTTCCGCGCGGAATCGATCGTAAAAGTGCTTATTATTAGATTTTGTTGATTCTTGTTCTTTCTAGATGATTTTAAATTGTATTTTGCTATTAAGTCAATGTATGATCCATTTTTGCTTAAGTCAGATTTGCGTATGATTGAGGGTTGGTGTAATATGAATTGTCTTTTATTAATATCTCGAAATGTAACATCAGTAATCTCATTTTACACAAAAAACCCTGTAGTAAATTTGGTTAATAACTTTGGTTTCCAGGGTTTCGTAGTTTTGAAGCTCGGAAGATAATTAGTTTATTCACTTATTTATGAAAAAATCAAACACGGATGATTAGGGTTTTGTGGTTTTGAAGCTTGCGTAAATTCAGCTTACACCTCGAGTCACCAGTTTTTTGTGCTTTTAATGCTGGGTGGATAGTAAGTTTATTTATTTGTTTATTAAAAAAGTAATCTCAGATTCCGAGAAAGACATGGTTTTCGAGCTTGTGAGATAAACAATTTATTTATTTGTTTTTTAAAATAGTAAACTTGGGTGCTATGATCTTCTGGTTTTGGAACTTGGGTGATAATCAGTTTGTTTATTAATTTATAAAAAAATCAAATTCCAACCTTAGGGTTTTGTAATTCTAGAACTTGAGGTATAACTTGTTTATTTGGTTGTTTTTAAATAAAATTTAATTTGGAACACTAGGGTTTTATGGTTTTGGAATTGATGGGATAGTTAGATTATTTATTTGTTTATTCAACAATTGAACTTTTGAAATGAAATGTTGAGTTGTCACCTTTTTAAACTAAAACTTTGAGCTGTCAACTTTTTTAATCGAAAGCGTCGAGTATTAACCTTCCGTAACTAAACCAACAAGCTAAAAATTGCCGAAAAACTTCACTTTCCCTTCAATTTTTTGTTTTAGTCGGTACTCATTTTTTGCTCAGTTTTACTCACCTTTCTTCTACTAGTCTCTCTCAGCGCGCAAGCACGCGAAATTGTATTACATTATCTAAATAATAAATTCTAAAAAAAATTTTGTCGAAGTTTCATCTGAATTAAAAAATAAGTTATATATACCCTTTACCTTTGCCGCTACGTTCAGAGTTCATTCAATCTTTCGTGGTTATAAATTCATTGGTTTTGTTTATATTCTAATAATTATTATTTTCATGATTTTACTCGGATAATTTCAAACACTTGATAAAATAATTATTTTTTATCAAATTTATTATTTAAATGCTTCAAATAAATTGTAATATTTTTGTTATATATTTCAAGATCTAATGATTAATTTAGTACGTTACAATTACATAAGTCAATTGAAAGGTTTGTAAAAAAATAAAATAAATCGGTTTTTTAAGAGCAGAACCCTAGAGAGGTTGAAATCACTGATACGGAGTTGAACCACCTCGAATATTTAGTGATAAAAATACAATAAATATTGTTTTGAATTAGAAGAATAACTATTATATTGAATATATAAATCTTTAAGTATAAAATGAACGTTTATTTTCTTTAAAAAAAATTTTTATGATAAAAATAGCGTGACCCAGTATTGCTTCCATAAAACTTTATTATGACCAATAGTGGGTAGTCCAAACTTTTGTAACCTACTACTAGTACCAAATTTGCAAATAGCATCAATAGTGGGTGGCCTATTCCACTAGAAAAGGCCCGTTTACTAATTACCTCCAGAGTATCAGAATGTCGCACCCAAATAACTCGCTTGGAAAGGCCAAAATCAAAGAAAATGTAGAGACCAAAATTTCATCATTTTTTGGGACTAGTAGATCAGCCCAACAGTCCCAAAGTCAGTTTTTTAAAATGGGAACCCCTATTTTTGACACTGGATTTGGAAAGAGCGGAAAATTTTTAAATTTTTAAGTATTTTTTGCAATTTTTTTTTGGGCTCTTCTAAGTCCCGTTAACAGAACCCGTTTACTAATCACCTCCAGTATAAGAATGTCATATTAAATAGCTCGCTTGAGATATTCCAATCGCACAAAAAGGAAGAGACCAAAGTTTTAACATTTTTAAGGGCTAGTAGGATGGGCACAGGGCCTTACATAGGGCCCTACGGACACAAAGTCCGTTTTTTAAAAAGGAACCTCTATTTTTGACTGTGGGTTCGGAAGGAGCGGAAAATTAAAAAATTTTGAAGTATTTTTTGAAATTTTTGTTGGCCTTTCTAAGGTCCTGCAGGGCCTATTAACTAATCACCACCCAGGGCTAATATACTAATACTTCTAATATCTTTTAGGCCTCACCACCCTGTGTTACGAGGTTGTTTATTTGGTTCTCATTTGGGTCCCAGAGAGGTCAAATAATTTTTTCGCTCTTCATGATTCCAGGGTCAAAAATAGGGGTTTACATTAAAAAAAAAAAAAAAAAAAAGGGAAGTTTGGGTCCGTAGGGCCCAAAATAATACATAAGGCTCAAATAAATCCGACTCATCTGATCAATAATTTCGAGTTAAGAAACTTTCTCAATGCATGTACATTACAAAAAAGTTAACCTTTCGAATTATTGAAGGTTATTGATAGATGGGCCTTGCAGAACCTCTAATAGGCCCAAAAAAATTCCAAAAAATACTTAAAAATTTTTAAATTCTTTGCCCTTTCCGAATCCGAGTTCAAAAATAGAGGTTCCTATTTAAAAAAAAACGACTTTGGATCCGTAGGGCCTAATCTGAGGCTCTGGGTCCACTTTGGTTGGGTGCATCTTACTAGCCTCAAAAAATGATGAAACTTTGGTCTCCTACATTTTTTTCTATTTCAAACTTCCCAAGCGAGTTATTTGGATACGACATTGAAAATGCGTCACCCTGTATATAACTTAAGCACAGCAAAGAGTCTTGTCAAGAGTTTTATAAATCATCGTATGGGATATCCCCCTGACGCCAAAAAATTTCAATATTTGAGAAGAAAAATTAGAATGAAGTCTAAGAAATTGCCGCTCAAAGTGCGATTGAAAAATTTATTCCCAAAATTCAATTCTCCTTTGATATTGTATTTTTAAGTATTAAAAAAAATTTATAATATTCCTTGAAACACACTAGAAGCGGCTTCTCTTCTAATTTGATAAAGAGTAATAGTTTTTTTACAAAAAAATGTTTAAAAATCCATAAACAAAATTTATCTGTTCTTGTCCCGGCTAATTTAGATTCTGTAGTGTGCTAGTTTAGTTCTGAGCTAATCTCAGATTACACATTGAATCTTTATTAACTTGTTGTGGTATTAAGTTCAGTTCGAATTACGATCGTCTACTTCAAACTCGCTTTAGTTTCTATCTTTTATCATCAAAAAATTCAACAAGTTGCCTTTATTATAAAATCAGAGATTCAGCGTGAGAAAAAATCAAAGCAAAAAAGAACTTACGTGTCGCGAGTTATTAGCCACGCATTTTGCGAGAGTACGGACAGTGAATTTCAGCGAGATCCTGGGTGGCAGCCACCGTGGAAGCAGTCCATGGTTAAATCGTGTGATTTCAACAGCATGTAAGTCCTTTTACATTTGCCAAAATTGGGTTCAACCCGCTCGGCGATCACAACTCTCTTACGAGTAGCAGACTGTAAAAAAGTCTCGAAGCTAAAGCGGAGGAAAAATCGTTTACATGTTTTGTCTTCTACAATGTCAAAGTTATCAATAAGGAGTTTACTCATCTGCTTGGTGAAATCCATCTTCACATAATGAAACATATAAATACATGACTCCTATTTATACTCCCAGTTGGTTTTCATCGTTTCGTCAGTTGATTTGGTAATGATGATGAATATATTAAACTTCTCAAGTGAGGTGATACAATTTCAGATAAAATTTATGGTGTAATACAAAAAGAAGATGGTACATAAACTCTTGGAAAATCTAAAATTTCTTTTAACTCTAATCATATCATCATAGTTGATGAAATGAAATTCAACAGAAATAATGGTTGGATGGATTTGTTATTATTGAGAGCACCAGGAGTACCTCAAAACTCTGAAAAAGTGGATCATAAAAGAATCTTAGAGTTATCTAAGGTTCATTTAAATAAAGATGGTTTGTTGAAAGTGCATACAAGTAAAAAATTCACTGACGTCATCGCTCCTTTGTTTGATCACGTGCGAAAAAGTGGTGGTATTTTACCTGATTTTATGAATGCGAGAATAAATTCAAAAATTAATTACAAATACCGGGACGATCTCAATGAATTAGTTAAATGGTTACGGTTAATCATTGCTGAATGTAGGAGACCAAAGTTTCATCATTTTTTGAGGCTAGTAAGATGCACCCAACCAAAGTGGACCCAGAGCCTCAGATTAGGCCCTAGTCGTTTTTTTTTAAATAGGAACCTCTATTTTTGAACTCGGATTCGGAAAGAGCAAAGAATTTTAAAATTTTTAAGTATTTTTTGGAATTTTTTTGGGCCTATTAGAGGTTCTGCAAGGCCCATCTATCAATAACCTTCAATAATTCGAAAGGTTAACTTTTTTGTAGTGTACATGCATTGAGAAAGTTTCTTAACTCGAAATTATTGATCAGATGAGTCGGATTTATTTGAGCCTTATGTATTATTTTGGGCCCTACGGACCCAAACTTCCCTTTTTTTTTTTTTTTTTTTAATGTAAACCCCTAAGGTAAAGGACCCAATTGTGGACCCCTTACCCCAATTAATGGTCCCCTTCAGCAAAAATCATTTTTAAATATTTTTTTAATGCAAATATCGGCATAAAACTATTTTAAAATAAACTTATGTTATCAAAGAATATTTCGAAATTTTTTTTTCAAGTTTACGTTAATAATTCCGTTTTATTTTGAAAGTCACAATGTTGGTTGACTCGAGGGTTAGGTTGGTGTTCTCGTTGCAGCGAATCAAGCAACTTTCAAACTTGAATTTCTAGGCATACTTTATTTATTTACGCAATGTATCACTGATCAATGAAAAGCTTAGACTTCAAAAACTACTATAGTATCAATTTTGTAAGTTAGAAATATAAATTTTTAAATAAATAATGCAGTTCTCATAATTGGGCCCTAGTCTCAAAGTACCCCAATTAATGGTCCTGAAGAGCAGCGGTCCATTAATACGAACCTTTAAATGAAACTCCGAGTACCCCAATTAATGGGACGTTAGTTTTGGCTTTCATACCGAGTTTTATACACTAAAATATCAGCTTTATAAATCTTCTAATTTGGTTAAATTACTTTTGTCAATGAAAACTGTAACTACTTTTAACTTCAATGTCAACAAAAATCGTAACCTCAAAAGTCAATAGTTTGAAATAAAATCACAGGGTCCATTAATTGGGGTAAGAAAAATGTTAAGGGGATATCGCATGTAAAAAAGGTCCATTAATCGGGGTACTTTGACACACAGTTTCAAAAATACGGTCCAAAAGGTCTCTACTTTAAACATTAATTACTCTGTAAATAAATAAAATTTTTTAATAAAAAAAATTGATTTTGATTCTTAAGACCACTAAAATTAAGTATGTACAAAAAAAATTAACCTCACTTGCTTGGTTTTTTCTATAAAATTCAAAAACCCCGAAAGTTGTGATTTTTGGGGTCCACAATTGGGTCCTTTACCTTATTTTTGACAATGAAATCATGAAGAGCGAAAAAATTATTTGACCTCTCTGGGACCCAAATGAGAACCAAATAAACAACCTCGTAACACAGGGTGGTGAGGCCTAAAAGATATTAGAAGTATTAGTATCTTAGCCCTGGGTGGTGATTAGTTAATAGGCCCTGCAGGACCTTAGAAAGGCCAACAAAAATTTCAAAAAATACTTCAAAATTTTTTAATTTTCCGCTCCTTCCGAACCCACAGTCAAAAATAGAGGTTCCTTTTTAAAAAACGGACTTTGTGTCCGTAGGGCCCTATGTAAGGCCCTGTGCCCATCCTACTAGCCCTTAAAAATGTTAAAACTTTGGTCTCTTCCTTTTTGTGCGATTGGAATATCTCAAGCGAGCTATTTAATATGACATTCTTATACTGGAGGTGATTAGTAAACGGGTTCTGTTAACGGGACTTAGAAGAGCCCAAAAAAAAATTGCAAAAAATACTTAAAAATTTAAAAATTTTCCGCTCTTTCCAAATCCAGTGTCAAAAATAGGGGTTCCCATTTTAAAAAACTGACTTTGGGACTGTTGGGCTGATCTACTAGTCCCAAAAAATGATGAAATTTTGGTCTCTACATTTTCTTTGATTTTGGCCTTTCCAAGCGAGTTATTTGGGTGCGACATTCTGATACTCTGGAGGTAATTAGTAAACGGGCCTTTTCTAGTGGAATAGGCCACCCACTATTGATGCTATTTGCAAATTTGGTACTAGTAGTAGGTTACAAAAGTTTGGACTACCCACTATTGGTCATAATAAAGTTTTATGGAAGCAATACTGGGTCACGCTATTTTTATCATAAAAATTTTTTTTAAAGAAAATAAACGTTCATTTTATACTTAAAGATTTATATATTCAATATAATAGTTATTCTTCTAATTCAAAACAATATTTATTGTATTTTTATCACTAAATATTCGAGGTGGTTCAACTCCGTATCAGTGATTTCAACCTCTCTAGGGTTCTGCTCTTAAAAAACCGATTTATTTTATTTTTTTACAAACCTTTCAATTGACTTATGTAATTGTAACGTACTAAATTAATCATTAGATCTTGAAATATATAACAAAAATATGCTTTAATGCATACAATCGTATAAGGTTATAAAAAATAGTGGTTTTCTACCAGAGCTAGTCAAATTCAACACAAAAAATAAATTTTAATAAGCAATTGTTAGTAATTTGGTGAAACAGTTTTTTTTTAGTTTTCAGGACTTTTTAGGACTTCTGAAATTACTTTCTACCAAAAAAAACATTGACAATCACAACAAAACATTTTTTGAAACTTTTAACCTCACCTTTGAATACCGCAGTTTTGGAGATTATTCACGTGAAAATTTTTTGTAAAAGGTCAATTTTTACTAACTGAAAGTTTTTAATTGATTTTAATTTACGATTAGTGCTGACTTACAATTCTAACCTTAATCTTTTCAAAATATAGTTATGTTAATTTTTTTTATTATTAAGTCAATTAAATATAAGTGATATACAGATGATGTAAACGATATGAGTGATATATAGATGATGACTTCTAAAATATTATAACTCTAATCATTGCTAAAATGGGAGATTTTAATTGAAAAATAAAATTAACTTAAGTTTCAAAATTTTTTCTTTAATTTGATGCTTTTTAACTACATCAAAAAATTCCTCGGATTAAATTTGTAATGAAATTTTTCTTTTAGTAATAACTCTAATTTCAATTTATATTCCATTGACTGATATTAGTGAAAACTGTAAATTAATTTATAATTATAGCTGTTCTCAATGCTCTTATAAAAAATGAATTATCATTGTTATTAGATTATGTATATCTATATCTATTCCTAACGATAGCCTTGAGAGGCCCAAACTAGCACCCCGTTACATGCTACATGCTAACCAAGCAAAAATTTAACGAGGCCCCCATTCGACTCTCGGGGCATTAAGCGAGGCCCTTACTAGCGCCCTGACAATATTTCTGTTCGGGTATATGCATGTGTTTTTCTAAAGGATCTCTATTGTAAGAAGATAAATACCAATAAGTTAGTACACTTTTTCAGCATAGCGGCCATTATCGTAATAAAAAAAATTCGATCTTTAACTTGCTGTAACACGTAAACTATATGGTCAATTTTGATCAGACTTCGTAGAAATGTTTATTAATATCTAATAAACACCTCCAAATTTGAACTGATTCTCTATTGTCATGCACTTGGTAGAAAACCACCTTAACTATCACTGACCCACTATCCATACCAAATTCTGCTGTGACCCAGTAAGCCCTCTTTTCAGGGGCGTTATTTCCCTTATAGTGGGTCTGGATTCATCCAGACCTGGGAAATTCCGAGTCTGGAAATCCAGACCCGGGCACGTTTAACCAACCATTGATCAGTTATCCCTCAAGCCTGAAACTCCCCAAACCCTGGGCGCCGAGTTCGATAAATGATCGATCGGTCATTCCCCAAGCCTTAAACCCCCAAATACCCTGGGCGCCCGAGTTCAGTAAAAAAACTTATTAGCTATCCCCCAAGCTGTAAACCCTCAAATACCCTGGGCGCCCGAGTTCAACAAAAAAACTTATCGGCTATCCCCCAAGCTCTAAGCCCCCAAAACCCTGGGCGTCAAGTTCAATGAATAAACTGATCAGCTGTTCCCCAAGATGTAAACCCCCAAATACCCTGCGCACCCGAGTTCAATAAAAAAAACTGATCAGCTATCCCCCAAGCTCTAAACCCCCAAAACGCTGGGCGTCAGGTTCAATGAATAAACTTATCAGCTATCCCCCAAGCTCTAAACCCCCAAATACCCTGGGCGCCCGAGTTCAATAAAAAAACTGATCGGCTATCCTCCAAGCTCTAAGCCCCCAAATACCCTGGGCGCCCGAGTTCAATAAAAAAACTGATCGGCTACCCTCCGAACCCTGGGTGCCCGAGTTCAACAAAAAATCTGATCGGCTATCCCCCAAGCTCTAAACTCCCAAATACCCTGGGCGCCCGAGTTCTACAAAAAAACTGATCGGCTTTCCCCCAAGCTCTAAACCTCCAAAACCCTGGGTGCCCAATTTCAACAAAAAAAGCTATCAACGAATTTTTTTTTTTTTTCAACTAGAAAATAAAATCCACAACCTTATTCTGGAACAAAAAAAAAAAAAAAAACACTTTAAATAAAGTACGTTTAACTTCTAAAATTATTCTACTCGGTAACCAGAGTTTTGGGAGGTTTAGAGCTTGGGGGATAGCTGATCAGTTTTTTCGTTGTCTTAGGGCGCCCAGGGTATTTGGGGGTTAAGAGCTTGGGGGATAGCTGATCAGTTTTTTTGTTGAACTCGGGCACCCAGGGTATTTGGGGGTTTAGAGCTTGGGGGATAGCCGACCAGTTGTTTTGTTGAACTCGGGCACCTAGGGTATTTGGGGGTTTGGAGCTTGGGGAATAGCCAACCAGTTTTTTGGTTGAACTTGGACACCCAGGGTTTTGGGGGTTTAGAGCTTGGGGGATAGCCGACCAGTTGTTTTGTTGAACTCGGGCACCTAGGGTATTTGGGGGTTTGGAGCTTGGGGAATAGCCAACCAGTTTTTTGGTTGAACTTGGGCACCCAGGGTTTTGGGGGTTTAGAGCTTGGGGGATAGCCGACCAGTTGTTTTGTTGAACTCGGGCGCCTAGGGTATTTGGGGGCTTAGAGCTTGGGGGATAGCTGATCAGTTTATTCATTGAACTTGACGCCCAGGGTCTTGGGGGTTTAGAGCTTGGGGGATAGCTGATCAGTTTATTCATTGAACTTGACGCCCAGGGTCTTGGGGGTTTAGAGCTTGGGGGATAGCTGATCAGTTTTTTTGTTGAACTCGCGCGCCGAGGGTTGTGGGGGGTTCAAGGTTTGAGTTTTTTTTTTTTTATAAATTAGGTACTGAACTGTTCAGAGTTGAAAAATATTAAGATTAGTTGGGGGGGGGGGGGGGGGTTCGAACTTTATCCAGACCCGGGCCCAAAATGTTATAACGCCCCTGCCTCTTTTACTTTACCATGCCTTTTGCATGTAGCTTTTTGTTCCATTTGCCCCAAAAAATGATTTCGCTACTCCACATGGATTTTTTTTTAATTGACAGTTTTTAAATGAAAAACATAAAAACATGTTTAAAACTTTATGTATAATTAAAGCCAATAAGTTAAAATTTTTTATTTTGGTTACCAAAACTTTTTTTTTGCAAAAGCAATAAATAAGGGTCCGTGCGCGCTAAGTAATTACTAGTAACTAAAAATTAAACAAATTTTATAGAGAAAAAATTGAATCTGTGCGAGAATTCATCTCAATTTTCCTTACTGGAATCCCGTCCGGATTTCTGTACGGATTTTTCCAGCTAAGATATAACTTAAGCTAAATTTCATATTACAAAATTGAAAATTTTTAGTCTTTTTTCTTATGATAGTCATTCCGAGATACCATTAGATATAAAAAAATTGCTATCAACTTGGTATCTACTTTTTTTTTAGCCTATCTATTGGATTTATATAAAAAGTTTATATTCATAATTTTTAGTTATTTAATTTTAACTTTATTTGAGTTCTTCTGATGGTTCCTTCAAATTTAAACCTTTGTTTTTATTAGAGAAAAAATAAACTATGATTATTGATAATGATATTTTATTTTTCAGGCAATTGGTACAGCAGTGTGGTCTGTACTGATGGGCAAAAGACAGATGCTCAAGTATCCAAAAGGCTTTATGGCACATTTTTATTCGATTTCTGAACAGATTACTCCAGTTTTGGTTTGGGGCTTCTTAGGTCCTGAAAGCAGCTTGCGCTGTACATGCTTTTATTTTAGAGAACAGATAATAGGTTTTCTTATTGATATATTCAATTTTTTTAAAGTAAGATATACCAACGTTGATAATCTCGCCGAAGACATTTTAAGGGAAATGAAAATCCGTGTGGAAAATATAAACAATCGGTTATCTTTGGACGAATGTTGATTTGACATTTATAGTTTTTATGGTGCTGATTTAAATATTTGAGATACATTTTTTGAAATGAATATAATTGATGGGATGTGTGTAAATAAAGTAATTGAGTAATTAAATATAACTGAAAAGTTTTTAATTAATCAAAAAACGCATTTCTCGACTTGAAGCATACTTTTCCCCTTCTCCTTTTTTTATTTTTTGTCCAAGAGTTTGAGATTTATTCATCTGGCGTATAACAATGTAATTGAGAATGCAAAAAAATAGCAAAATTGTAGAAACATGATATAATTTTGAGTATATTAATATGAGTATAAGAAAGCATATTTTCAACGTAAAGAGCAGCACAAAAATAACATAAATATAAGATAAAACTCAATAATTTGGCTGCTCCTCAGTGAGGAGCAATGCTGATCAAAAGTATCAACTCTTATTAAGTAAGCGATATCGATTTTTGAGTTTAAGACTTTTATTTTTGATCCTATTGGTTAAGCATGTCGTCATCTATCGTGAAATTGGTTATTAATCAACAATAAATTTTAGAGGTTGTAATTTTGTCAAATTCTGCGCGGCGCGCGTACGCGCGCCCACTCGACTCCTATTAAGGTAAAAAAAGACACACTGAAGAGCACGTGAGGAAGATTCGGTAACTCGAAAACGAAAGCAAATTTCATCATAGTTCGTCTTCTAAAAGCAAGCGAGGAGCGAAAAATCGCAGTAAAATTTCAAAAATAGTATGTAACCCATATTGATTACGTTTTTTAATAATTTTTTTAATTTTTAAAAAACCAAGTAATCCATTTTTATTTTTTATAAAAATTTATTTCTTTTACCAAATGGCTTCTTGCCCGAGGGGTGGGGGTGGGGGTACGCTGGCGAGCATAAGCCAAGCAGTTTTGTAGGCTCTCTTCCCATTAGAGTGAACGTAAAAATTTGTAAAAACTGATTTATTTAAGTTGCTGTGCTGTAAATTGCAAAAATAGGGGTCGAAATAGCAACTATAAGTTTTACTAATTCTCCTGCGCCAAAAAAAAAAGACTTAAGAAATAAGTAGATAATGGCAGTGAAAAGAAAAAAGAGAGTGATTCTTATGACTTGTGTTTCGATTTTCGTGCTTTAATTTTTATCTATAGTTTTTGTAAAGACTTAGACGTGTTTACCGCTACTTATTTGACATTCATTTGTTAATTTCTGGCTTGAAAACTCAATGATATGAGTTATTTTTTTGAAACCAGTATTTATAATTATTTTTATACTAATTAAATTACACTAATAAATAAAAAGATTTGAAAAAAAAGTTAATAATTGCTTGTATTATCTCTAAATTAATGTTAAATATTGTGATCAAAGAATAATAGTTTATTAATTTCTTATCTTTCTTACATTAAATATATAAATAACAGGACGAGCCATAGTGACGTCTCGATAACGGTTTACCAAATGGCGTAAATATTACAACTTTGCGCCTGCACAAATACACTGTCTAAAAAAGCAACTAAGCATTAACACACATTTAATGTAGTTCAATGCTCGGAGGAATTTACTGCCTCTCCTGTCAGCATTTCATCATACGATTTGCTCACATAAATTTGTTTCAATTCCAACACACCTCCTCAAATTTATTATTTACAAACCTACATATTTTTAAAATATCTTTAATGCATGCCTAAATTTTTCAAAATTATTTCGACCAAGCGCTTTTGTCAAAATGTCCGCAAGATTATTCTCAGACTCAACTTTTACAATGTTTACAATGCCTTGCATATAGCATTCGTTCACAAAATGATAATGCCACTTCGATGTATTTAGAGTTTTTCGTTAAATTACTAAATTTTGGTATCGCAATCGCACAACTGTCTCCATAAATTTCAACCGGTTTATCAATCTTCAACCTAAAATCACTTAGTAAATTGAAAATCACTCTCACTTCACTAAGTGCGTCGGATAATGCAACATATTCAGTAGCTGTTGACGAATTCGTTCATCACTCTGCCTTACTTACGCGATTTCCAGTAAATAACATTTCTGAAAACTCTCACTACATAGCCTGTAGTTGATTTTTGATCAACTTTATCGCCAGCCCAGTCAGCATCAACAAAGTAATCTAACACGTCAGCGTTCAAATTTCTTTCGTACGTCAATTTAAGATCTTTCGTCAAAAATAAGTATTTCAAAATTCTCAACAAGGATTGATAATGAGATCCATCATAACTATTCTGAAATCTATTCAAATAATTTACACTATAATTCACATCTAATAGCGTTCCTGTAATAAGGTATAATAAAACTTCGATCAAATTTATATATTTCAGATCATTTGATGCTGGCTGTGCAGGCTCCACACATAAGTTTTGTTCCATAGGTGTAGAATTAAGTTTTGCACCCAAAATATTATATTTTTTCGCTAGTGAATTTATATGATCACTCTGATCGAGTGTCATAACACATTTCTTACAATCATACTTAATATTTAACCCCAAATAACCATTTACTTCGGCCATATCTTTCATAGAAGATTTAAATGACAATTGATTTTTAATTTTCTCAACCCTTACCTTACTTTTCCCATAAATTAATAAGTCATCAATAAATAGTATCAAAGATACTACTACTATAATAATTTGGCTGACTCTACTTTGACACAAAACTGCAAAATTCTCCTAGCTGACTCCACTATGGACCACTCACGACCTTACTTCTCTCAGGCCGGAGCGATCACATTCATAGGTGACTTCGACAATTTTATTTCTGAACAACTGAGTGAGAACTTATCAGCAGCTTTAAACTATATTAGTATTAGGTATAACGATAAATTTATTCTAACTATATGTACGTCCGTTTTTAATACTTACTCAAAAATAGCGTCTTTTAAAACCGATAGACTTTTTTTGTTAAAATACACAAGGTCAGACATCCTTCCTGCACATGTAAATAATATTTTTAAAAATACTGTTCATGTTGATCTTAAATCTAAATCCGCTATTGAAAGTTTTGAGAGAATGATCTTATCATGCAAATTGAAAACTTTAAATCTAGAAATTAGAGATGTTTATGCAAAAATCGTTTGCCTTTTTCACACCTCTCGTGATTTAATTACCGCTTTAATCCCACTTATCAGTGAAAATCTAACCGTTAAATTTGTTAGATTTTGTAAATACGTCAACTATAAAGGGAAAGCCTCGCTTAATGTACAGAAGAAAAGAAAACTCGAGAAACTTATTTTCAATAAATCGAAAAACACGGTGATTGACACACGCGAACCACCTTTCGAGGGAGACGAAAACATAAACAAGGACCAATGGGTCACTAACCTCACAAACTCTGAACTCCCTGCTGGAGTTCAAGATACTTTACTTTTGGGTGACAAATTTAATTTCACCTTTGATACTGACAGACAGAAGTTTTTTGAAATTTTGAAATCGGTGAATTCTTCTTACAAAATGACTAAGGAGATAAAGAGTAAAATAATTACGACAGTCTCTGATAATGTAAATAGCTTTGTCAAACATAAACATCATACTACCGTGATCGACGTTAAGAAAAATAATGACTTGAATATTAGAGAGATAATCCTGACGTAATGTTTACCCGTGCGGACAAAGGTGGCAATACAGTTGTTATTAATAAATACGATGACACTGGGAAGATGAATTTAGCGTTGTCGGACGATAGATATTATAAACTTTTAGAGAAAAATCCTGTAAAGGATTGTATTGAGAAAATGAACTCCCTTATTAGCGAATGGAGCGATTTAGGTATGTTTCAGAAAGACTATTTTTACCTTACACGCAAGCAGGGAAATATAGAGAGTACTTTGACCCCACGTGCATACGGCCTTGTGAAAATATATAAAGCCGACTTCCCAGTACGCATCATTGTCTCTGCAATAAATAGTCCGACTTACACCTTTGACAAAGCCCTAAACGACTTTCCAAACAAAGTGTTAGAGATGTCTGCTAGTTGTGTGAAAAACAGCTTCGAATTTCAAGATCAGATCGGGAATATTATTTTAAACAATGACCATCGATTGGTCATTTGATGTTGCTTCCCTTTTTTCGAATATTTCTCACGACCTAATTTTGCAAACTTTGAGTGACAAATGGGAGTTTATGAGCCCTTATACCTCATTACGCAAACGTAATTTTCTACGCGGCATCTCAATCCTTTTAGATTGTACTTACTTACAATTTGACCAGAAATTTTATAAACAAATTTTCGGAGCCCCTATGGGTTTTTGCAGTAGCCCCTGTTTTGCTAATTTTGCGTTGGAAAGGTTAGAGAAGAGAGCTTTGAGTACAACACTTAATACTTTTTTTACTATCGTAGGTACGTCGACGATTGTTTTTTAATTATTGACAAGAACGAAATTAACAGTACTCTTGACATTTTCAATAACCTTGACAATAATTTGAAATGCAAGAACGAATCCAACAACAAACTAAATATTTTGGATCTCACAATTATACGCGAAAATGACAAATTAATTACAAATTGGTATCAGAAACCGACTGCTTCCAATAGATATATCAATTTTAATTCCCACCACTCCCAAAGCCAAAAAATTGCAATAGTCTTGAACCTAATTGACCGCGCTATCAAATTATCAAACCCCCGATTTCACACAGAAAATTTCGGGAAGACAAAGAATATTTTACTAATTAATAATCCCACAACCTTTTATTGAGAAATACACATAGAAAGGACTTATAAAAATTCACAATGACAAAAAAATAACAGAATCCGACGAAACTGACCAAAACAATAACAATAATTTGAACGTCAATAACTCCAATTCCGACTCAAAATCTTTTTTATGCCTCCCTTTGGTAAAAAATTTATCACAAAATATTTCTGATAGCTTACGCAATTTCAATTTGAGAATTGTCCATAAGAACATAAATTTAATTCTATAATTAAGTTAGGGAAAGACAAAGTACCGAATTTCCAATGTAATAACACTGTATACAAAATAGATTGCGCGGATTGTTAATGTTGCTATATCGGACAAAGTTCACGCAAACTTAAAATAAGACTTTACGAACACAATTATGCAGTTAGGAAATGCAAACTTAATAATGCACTCGCCGCACATGTAGCTGAGACAGGACACACCATAGATTTCGACAATGCGAAAATAATTGACAAAGACCCTAATTACTATAAGCGAAGTTTCAGCAAAATGATTAATATTCATTACCATGATAATACTCTGAATATAATAACAGACACACTAAAATTAAAAAATGACTACAAGAAATGTATTGGCATAATAAAACATCACAACCTGTAATTTCACTTACATTGATTCGCATTATGTACACATTTTTACAAAAATTTAGCCTTAACGACCGTATTAGGAGCACATAACAACTTGAGAGGTAGCCATCTAAGTGTACCTATTAGGCACGCCCATAGGCACACGGCCTCTACATACTCACACCTTTTCTACCAATGACACACACCCCCCTGTTTTCATTTTATCCTCTTATCTTGACTCGTGTCTCTTCACCTAACACTCGTTACTCCACGCCTCCAACATTCCTAAATATCCCCCTCCCTTCTCCTAGGAAAGGTTAACTATTCCGACCAACAACTCCTCAAACTGAGTAGGAAGTTTATCTAATTGTAAGTTTATTTTAATTATATCGTTTGTACCTATGATTTTTAATGAATAACTTGTAAAAACAAATTGTATATTCTCATGTAAAAAATCTTTTTCCAATTTGTATACTTTTAAAGAAAAATCAAATTCTATTTGTAAACTTATCTAATTACTACAAATAATTTTAATTATAATCAAGCCAAATTATATACTTATACTGTTATATATATACTATTATATATTATATCTTACTATATTATATAGTTGTTTTTCCTCTCCAACGCCCCCCACAGGCCCCTCAAATAAGTGCTTAACCAACCGTAAAAGTGTACCGAAATATGCTTATTTCTATGTGTTTTAATTTTTCCTATAATTGTCTAATCACGCCGCCCTCCCACGCCCTTTTTTTACTCACGCCCCCCATTTTTGAATTCTGTTATCACTTTTACCTATACCTTCTTTTTTTGATATATGTTATATATTACTTATGTAATTATAGAAATTTAAAAAGTTACTATTGAAATACTAAAAAAAACTTATATTTCATAAAATAAAAATAATAAAATAAGAGCAGTAATCAAAATATATAAAACAGTTTCAAAAATATATTTTTATAATTTTTTCAAGTCAGTAAAAACTCACTATTATTGCACAATACTTAAAAAGTGCATTCAATACATCACTCCTGCAGTAGGCACAATGATCAAACAAAGGTATGAACGAATGTAAGTACACTGATACGCATACGGGTTGATACAAGTTTAGGCAAGAGGGTAAGAACAGGAGTGAACATGAGAGTAGGTACGGATTTGGTACGATCTTATATAGTAGTTTTTCTTCACTCCTGCAGTAGGCACAGTGATACGTACAAAGGTATGCACTTATGTAAGTACGCGGATACGCACACGGGTTGATACAAGTTTAGGCAAGAGGGTAAGCACAAGAGTGAACGCGAGAGTAGGTACGGATTTGGTACAAGAGAGTCTAGATAGTACTTACAAGAATAGGCACAGCAGTAGAAATAAAACTAGGTACACGGATACACACAAGGGTGGGGAAAAGAAAAGGCACAAGGCTATGTGCAGGAGTAGACACAAAATTAAGCACGTTGGTAGGTTCAGGATTAAAACATTAAGTAGAAAAAAAGTTAAGAACAGAGTAAGCACAGTAGTAGCAAAAAATATAAGAATAATAAAAAATGAATCAGTAGAAAATTAAGTAGAAAAAATGGAAGTTATAAGGAAAGAAACCAATGCATCTTGTTCGAGAAATATAAATTAACGCGAGCGAAAAGGGAAGAGGAGAGGACAGGAAATCACTGGGCCTCGAATAACTGACACTGGCATTTAACAACTTTAACTTTTGGTAAATTTATTTATCGGTATCTAAGTTTACAATAGAGGAGAGTGGTCACGCCGTTTTGACCGGGTGGCACTCTACCTCTGGGAAACTAGGTGGAATCGTCGTAGATAAGCGGTCGATCTACGACGACGGCGCTGAGTCCCGTGATGCGTGGTCGCGGCATCACGATCGCAGCAAGACTGGTGAGGGCGGAAACTGGTCACTCTGGGCAGCTCTGGCGTGGGTCGCTCGCATGACCAATCACGTGGCAATAAAAGGCGGTAAATCTCAAACACATCTATAGAAGGTTCAACAGTATGAACAAGTATAAGGTAGGCACAAGTGTAAGAACAATAGTTATACTACCAGAATTTATACATCTCTGTTTTCTCATTCTCCCATTCAAAGTTTTATAAAAATTGGTGAAGTAGTTTTAACGCCAATTTCTTGACTAAATTCGCAAAAAATTGCTAAAAATCTGCCGAAAAGGGTTTTGTACTACTGGCTAAGTACAAGGATATGAGTAATTGTATGCACGTGAGTAGGTACAGTGGTAGTCATAGAGTTACGAGGGTTTGTACACGAGTTTAGCAGACATAAAAACAAAGATATGCACAGGAGTAAATACAAGGATAACTACAAAAGCACAAAACAATAGTAGCTACGAGGGTAGCCACAATTTTAGACTAAATAGTAAGCACTAGCATAAAAATCTGGGCGGGGGGGGGGGGGTTGGCGACTGGAGCGAGCAGGGGGGTACCCCCTACTCTTCTCCCACGCTCTCCCCATGCCCTCCAAAAAAGTGCTTAACTAATCGTAAAAGTGTAACGAAATATGCTTATTTCTATGTGTTTTAATTGTTCCTATAATTTTCTAATGGTAAGTATTAAAATGCACGGGAAATAAAATCATTTGCACGGGATGTGGGTCGCACAGGAAAATAAATACGTTTGCACGGGAAAATAAATATATTTGCACGGGAAAAAAAATACATTTGTACGGGAAAATAAATACATTTGCACGGGAAAATAAAAACTTTTGAACGGTTTTATTAAGGAGTGTTTACCTATAGCCTAGAAACAAAAGACTACGTGCTCTTTCACTAAGCATCTCTCCACCCATTTTATTATTCAGCTCAGTTCAACTTACAGTGTCGCCTCAGTCGACGAGTAAAGCAAAGAGCCAAAAGATGACTGGTGACTGAACGTATTTTGAAACTTCTGAGGACTCATCTGAAGAAGAAAATTCATCTGAAGTGATCCAGCAGACTAAAAAAAAGCAGGCCATTGTATGAGCGCTTGGATTGTTAGCATTGGCCAGGAAATTCATGAGATTAGTGCACAACAGATGCGACCTACAACCTGATTTACAAAATAAAAAAAAGCTTTACTAATGTATTAATCTTTTATAAAAAATATCGTTAATTTCAATTACAGTTGTATAATGTTCAATAAAACAAATTTTTTGCTTGATTTTTGTTGAGTTTTGCTCTCAATTCTTATTCCCGTGCGAGATCAATTCTATTGCCATTTAATACTTTTTTTTCCCAAGCAATGTTAATTCTACTCCCGTTCAATATATTTTTTTCCCGTTTAATACATTTAACTTCCGCTCAAGTATTTTTTTCCGGTGCATTCAATTTCTTTCCCGTTTCATCACTTATTTTTCCGTGCAAATGTCATTTTTTTGTGAATTTGACCTAAAATTTCCAGTGCGTTTGCTTTTTTTTCCCGTGGTAATAAATCACACCCTCTTCTTATCACCCCCTCCCCCCACGCCCTTTTTTTTTACTCGCGCCCCCCTTTTTTGATATAAGTTATAAGTTTCTACCCACACCGCCAATTTTCGATACAAGTTATCTGCTATGTAACTATAGAAATTTAAAAAGTAACTACGGAACATTTAAAAAATTAATTAATATCCTAAGATAAAAGAAAGAACCCAAAAAGAATAACAGCATTTTATTCGTGATCTGATTGGATGAAGAACAAAATTTAAAATTTGAATTTTTATTTTTAATTTTTATATTACAATTCAATTAAAACATCTAGAGAATAGATTTGATAAAAAAATAATTATGTAATCAAGTGTTCGAGATTATCCGATTAAAATCATGAAAATAATATTTATTAGTATACAAACTGAAACAAAACCAATGAATCTATAACCTCAAAAGTTTAAATGAATATGAACTCTGAACGTAGCGCATAGGTAAAGAGTATATATAACTTATGGTAGATTAATTTAGATGAAGCTTCGACAAAATTTGTTTTAGATAATATAATACAATTGCGCGTGTGCTTCGCTTAGAGAGCTTCAAGGTTTGGCAAGAGGGTAGGTACATGGGTAGATTCATAAGTGGGTAAGTGTTTATCTACAAAGGTTTGTACAGGATCGAAAACAATAGTATAAAAGATGATAGTTTCAGGGTTAGATGTTGAGGAAAAAAAAAAAGAAAAAGAACAACATACGTTCAAAGTTACCAATTGAAGTATGAAAATAATAACAAAGTAAAAGAGGCTGCACATGGCTGGAAACTGGTGTCGTAAGGTAAACTTCAATATTAATTAGGATAGGTTAATTGGGAGAAACCTAAGTAGAAAAAATGTTGATAACAAATGTAAAAGGATGTAGGAGATATTTGTCAGTAAAGTTAAAGAACTGTGTGGGCAAAATTGTATGAAGATGATAAGTTTCATGATTGTAATTACAAAAAAATTTGAGAAGAACAATAGAAAAGAAAGTTTTCACAAAAATGAGAACAAAGATTCAGAGTTAGAGACCATAGCATGGAAAAAAGAAAAAACAACAGCAAACAACAAAATTAAAGCAAGTAGGTTCATGTCAAAGAGATAGGAACAATATTAAGCAAAAATGTACATATAAGAGTAGGTTCAAAGTTACAAACGTAATGACAAGTTCAGGTACGGGAGTAGGTACAATGTAGTTACCAGAGTAGTTATCAAGTTTGAAACAATGTTATGAACAAGGTTTGTTATAAGGTTATTTACAATAGTAAGCACAAGAGGATAAAAAAAGATTATGCACAAGGCCAGATTCAGTGTTAAAAATTTGAATAAAAAAAAAATAAAAAACTAGAGTTAGCATAGGAGTAGAAACAGATGTAGAAACAAATGCATGTGTAGAAGGTTCAGCGTTAGAAGCTTAAGTAAAAAAAAGGTAGTAAGCACAAGATTATTAACTTATGTAGCAAGAAGAAAAAGTCAACAGACGTAGTAAAGAGAGTCGGAAAAAAATACTCAAGAGACGTGGATAGTAGCATGGTTATAAAGCAGGGAAGGTTAATCAATAAAAAGACGAAAATAAGTCGGTAAAAGAATAGAAACAGATGTTCAAGAAATGAAAGTATGATGAAAGATAAGAACAAAGGAGTCGCAGAGTTAGAAATAAAAGCATGAAAAAAACTCAAAGTACAGTTATCACCATGATAGAAACATATATATAAACATGAGCATATTCCTAGGTAAAAGCTTAGTGATAAAAAGCAGTATGTGCAACGGTAAGAACAAGGGTTTTGAGTAATATGAAAGGTAGGAACAAAGGTCGGCATAAAATAAGGTGCAGGTGTAGTCACAAGCTATAAGAGTAGAAACAATGGTATGTGTCACAGTAGGTAGAGAAGTAGACATAAGGGTACCTGTATAAGTGTAGATTCAAGCATAGAATTCTGGGGGGGGGGGTTGCGAGCGAAGCGAGCAGGGGGGTACATATTATATATATATATATATAATGTGCACTAACCGGACATTTCATATATACGACCGGCACTATCCGGACATTTCAACACTATCCGGACAGTCAGGATAGTGTTTGGTCCCATTTTTTCCGAGACCAAATAAAAATGAGTTCCAGGAATTGGGTGATGGGTTATTTGGGATGGGTTATTTGGTTGAACCGCGCAAACCTAGAAAATTTTTTTATTGATGGGTTATTTTGGAAAAAAAAATAAAAAAAAGATGGGTTATTTTGGTTTTTTTGAATACGTGAGTGGATTGCGCGTGATTTGCGCTTTAAGAGGGTGTATTATTACTTTAGTAATTTATGATGCGGTATGTACAGTGGTCACTGTCCGGCCGAAGGCGTGTACATATATATCTTACTATATTATATAGTTGTTTTTCCTCTCTCACGCCCCCCCACGCCCCTCGCCCGCCCCCCACAGGCCTCTCAAAAAAGTGCTTAACTAACCGTAAAAGTGTACCGAAATATGCTTATTTCTATGAGTTTTGAATTGTCCTATGATTTTCCAATCACGCCCCCCGCCCGCCCTTTTTTTTTCCCCGCCCCCCATTTTTAATGTTTTGTTACAAGTTTTGTAAAAAAGAATTATTAAATTAATAAAATAAATGATATAATTAAACTATATAAACTCACGAATCATTAAGGTTCCTTTTTGCTCGAAGATTTCGAAATGAGTGACGATTCGATTTCGGATTAAAACTTGTGCGCTAAAGATTTGAGCAAATGAATTTCGTTTATTCATTTTGCAAGGTAGGCTGGTACTTGGAATAATATATCAATAGATATAGATAAAAACTATTTTTTGGTTTGGGAAAATTTAAATAAACCCTGGTCTAGTGGGTTAATTGCTTATCAAATAGTGTGAGTGATATGGGTTCGATTCCTCACTGTTAAAAAAAAAAAAAAAAAAAAAAAAAAATCAAACTCTCTTTAAAAGATTTGTGCAAATTCTTAATTTTTTTATTTTTAAATATAATAAAAAAAAATTTTTTAAATATAATAAAAAATTCTCTCAATTACATAATAAATAATTTGAAAATATTACAAAATAATACGTATTATTACATTGAAACATCTTAATCATATTGTATTTGTGTGTTCTACTGAAACCTCTAAATTCTGAAAATCTTTTGAAAAAAAAAAAAAAATCCAACTGAAAAAATTCATAAAAAAAAAAATGCAGCAAAAAATTGAGTTTTTTTTTTTTAATTTGTTAATTAACAATTGAAAATGACATTTTTGATTTTTTAAAACTACACCATCGTGTAGAGCATACCCGAAAATAGTTGTATATGGTCTTTTTGAAAATATTTTTTATCGTTTTCATCAAAATTCCAGAGCTCAAAGTACAAGAAAAATTTAAAAAATCCTGGGACTTAATGGGTTAAGCAATAAATAGAAAGTTTAAAAGTAAAATAGAAATGGGTTATTTGGTTTATTTAAATAATAATAATAATAAAATTGAGTTATTTTAAGGTATGCAAGTACACGCATTCATCTTATATCACGCGCGCACTCGATTGCCTCCGCTGAGATGTAGGAAATATTTGTCAAAAAAGTTAAAGAGCTGTGTGGGCTAAATTGTATGAAGATGATTAGTTTCACGATTGCAATTACAAAAAAATTTGAGAAGAACAATAGAAAAGATAGTTTTCACAAAGATGAGAACAAAGATTCATAGTTAGAGACCAAAGCATGAAAAAAAGAAAAAACAACAGCAAATACCAAAATTTATGCAAGTAGATTCATATGAAAGAGATAGAAACAATATTAAGCAAAAATGTACATATAAGCGTTGGTTCAAAGTTACAAATGTAATGACAAGTCCGGGTACGGCAGTAGGTACAATGAAGTTACCACAGTAGTTATCAAGTTTGAAACAATGTAATGAACAAGGTTTGTTATAGGGTTATTTAGAATAGTAAGCACAAGAGGATAAAAAAAGATTATGCACAAGGCCAGATTCAGTGTTAAAAATTTGAATAAAAAAAAAATAAAAAACTAGAGTTAGCATAGGAGTAGAAACAGATGTAGAAACAAATGCATGTGTAGAAGGTTCAGCGTTAGAAGCTTAAGTAAAAAAAAGGTAGTAAGCACAAGATTATTAACATATGTAGGAACTATTGGATTGAGTTGGCATCTACTTGATGAAAATTCATAATATGTTGGAAGTAAAAAAAATCAACAGACGTAGTAAAGAGAGTCGGAAAAAAATACTCAACAGACGTGGATAGTAGTAAGGTTATAAAGCAGGGAAGGTTAATAAATAAAAAGACGAAAATAAGTCGGTAAAAGCATAGAAACAGATGTTTAAAAAAGGATTGAAATGAAAGTATGATCAAAGATTAGAACAAAGTAGTCTTGGAATTAGAAATAAAAGCATGAAAAAAGATTCATACTACAGTTATCACCATGATAGAAATATATAAATAAACATGAGCATATTCCTGGGTAAGAGCTTAGTTATAAAAAGCAGTAAGTGCAACGGTAAGAACAAGGGTAGTTACAAGGGTTTGGAGTAAGATGGAAGGAGAGAACAAAGGTAGGCACGACATAAGGTGCAGGTGTAGTCACAAGCTATAAAAGTAGAAACAATGGTATGTATCAGAGTAGGTACAGAGGTAGACACAAGAGTATGTGTATAAGCGTAGGTACAAGTGTAGATTCAAGCATAAAATTCTGGGGGGTTGGCGAGCGAAGCGAGCAGGGGTTTACCCCCCTAGTATATATCTTCCTATATTATATAGTTATATCCAGGAGGAGCTCTTTTTTTTTTGGCTCCTCCGGGAGGAGCTCTGAAAATTACGGCTCCTCCGGGAGGAGCCCCTTAAAACATGTTAAATATAAGGTTTTTTGAAGGTTTTGAGGTGCTCCTCCGGGAGGAGCTCTTAATTTTAAAAGCTCCTCCCGGAGGAGCCAATTTTAGTAGCTCCTCCCGGAGGAGCACCTTAAAACGTCAAAAACCCTTATATTTAACATGTTTTAAGGGGCTTCTCCGGGAGGAGCCGTAATTTTCAGAGCTTCTCCCGGAGGAGCCCCTTAAAACGTCAAAAAACCTTATATTTATTATGTTTGAAGTGGGCTCCTCCCGGAGGAGCCGTAGTTTAAAGAGCTCCTCCCGGAGGAGCACCTCAAAACCTTCAAAAAACCTTATATTTAACATGTTTTAAGGGGCTCCTCCCGGAGGAGCCGTAATTTCCAGAGCTCCTCCCGGAGGAGCCCCTTAAAACGTCAAAAAACCTTATATTTATTATGTTTGAAGTGGGCTCCTCCCGGAGGAGCCGTAGTTTAAAGAGCTCCTCCCGGAGGAGCACCTCAAAACCTTCAAAAAACCTTATATTTAACATGTTTTAAGGGGCTCCTCCCGGAGGAGCCGTAATTTCCAGAGCTCCTCCCGGAGGAGCACCTCAAAACGTCAATAAATCTTATATTCAACATGTTTTAAGGGGCTCCTCCCGGAGGAGTTGATTTTAAATTATAGGAGCTTCTCCTGTACGAGCACCTTAACTGTCAAAAAACTCCATATTTAACCTCTTTGAAGGGCGCTTTTCCTAGAGGAGTCCTAATTTTAAAAGCCCTTTTTAAAGGAGTACTTCAAAACGGTTAAAAAATATTATATTTAACATGTTTCAAGTACTTGAAGTATTTTAACTTACTAATATAAAATTTTCTTTTTTCAATTTAAATCATATTCAACAATTTTACCTAAACATGTTTGAACTTTTATTCATTACACAAACTCAACTCAAGAAACATGTTAAATATTAACTGTCAAAAAACTGTATATTTTATAACTATTTTTATGGGGGTTGGCGAGCGAAGCGAGCAGGGGGGTACCCCCTAGTATATATATATATATATGTATATATTACAATATTATATAGTTGTTTTTTCTCTCCCACGCCCCCCCCCCCCGCCCTCTACACGCCCAATATATATTAAGTATTTACTTAAGGTACAAATGAATTATTTATTAAATATTTACAAATAAAGTAAATTAAACTATAACATGATATAAAATATTTATTTTACTTTAATTATGCAGATTTCCACACCACCCAGGAGGTACTTGCATGGTGCGTTGGGTTTTTTGAACGATTTTTAAAACAATATTCAACTAACAATACTTAAATAAGCAATTTTACATGGCCAGCAAAAACGGAATTTTCATTTATCTAAATATAGTTTAACATTTTAAAATACAAATTTAAAAATAAATTTTAAGGGTCCTGCTAAACAAACAATTATAAACACGGAAGATTTTTTGATATTGAAGATATTATTGAAAAAAAATTTTCACGGAAGATCATTGTGAATATTTATTTTTTTTCGGATAATAGAATTGAAAATTATTATCAAGAAAAGTTTTTTAAAATGAATAAGTTTATACGTATATTATTATTTATTATATGAAGTAGTTTATACGGCTACTGGCAAAGGGTTCCATATATAGTTTCTTTTTGTTATGACATAAATTTAAAATATCGAATAGATATTTTCCCAAGAAGTTTTGACTCCGGAGAAGTCAAAAGAATAGACACCTGAAGCCCTTGGTAATAGCAAAGCCTTGAAGATCATTTCTCCAGGATATTTTGACCCTAGTGGAGTCAGGACAGACACCTGGTGCACTTGGTAATAGTAACGCCTTGGAGATGATTTTCCCAGGAAGTTTTGACTCCATAGGAGTTAGGGTGTATACCAGGTGCACTTGGTAATAGTAAGGGCTTGGATATGATTTCCCTAAGATTTTTTAACTCCAGAGGGGTCAGGACAGACAACTGGTATACTTGGTAATATTTACGCCTTGGAGATGATTTACCCAGGAAGTTTTGACTCCAGAGAGGTCAGGACAGACACTTGCTGAACTTGGTAGTAGTTATGCCTTGGAGATGATTTCTCCTGGAAGTTTTGACTCCGGAGAAGTCAGAATAGACACCTGGAGCCCTTGTTAATAGTGACGCCTTGAAGATGATTTCTCCAGGATGTTTTGACTCCAGAGAAGTCAGGACAGACACCTGCTGAACTTGGTAATAGTAACGTCTTGAAAATGATTAATCCAGGAAGTTTTGACTCCAGCGAGGTCAGGACAGACACCTGCTGAACTTGGTAGTAGTTATGCCCTGGAGACGATTTTTCGACAAAGTTTTGACTCCGGAGGAGTCAGAATAGACACTTGGAGCCCTTGTTAATAGTGACGCCTTGAAGATGATTTCTCCAGGATGTTTTGACTCCAGAGAAGTCAGGATAGACACCTGTCGCATTTGGTTATAGTAACGCCTTGGAGATGATTTCCCCAGGAAGTTTTGACTCCATAGGATTCAGGGTGTATACCTGGTGCACTTGGTAATAGTAAGGCCTTGGAGATGATTTTTCCAAGATTTTTTAACTCCAGAGGGGTCAGGACAGACAACTGGTATACTTGGTAATAGTGACGCCTTGGAGATGATTTACCAAGGAAGTATCGCCTTCAGAGAGGTCAGGACAGACACTTGCTGAACTTGGTAGTAGTTATGCCTTCGAGATGATTTTCCCAGAATATTTTGACTACGGAGTAGTCAGAATAGACACCTGGAGCCCTATGTAATAGTAACGCTTTGAAGATGATTTCTCCAGGATGTTTTGTTTCCAGAGGAGTCAGGACAGACAACTGGTGCACTTGATAATTGTAATGCCTTGGAGATGATTTTCCCAGGAAGTTTTAATGCCGGAGAATTTGATGTGGTTACTTTTTAACTTTTACTCATATAGTGTTAATTTTTACAAATCAGGACGGTCCAAAAAAGAGTGGGGGTGACAGCGGGATGGGAGCGGAATAAAAGTGCAATTTTCGACCTTTTTTTAAGGGATAAAATGATGAATTAAGGGTGGGAGCGGGGTAGGAGAGGGTGGGAGCGGAGTGGCAGCAGAATAGGGTGAGAAAAAAAAGGGCGAGAAAAGGCGGGGGAGGGACTGGGGTGAGAGCGGGGTGGGAGCGGAATAACAGTGCAATTTTTGAACTATTTGATGGTATAATTGAAGAATTAAGAGTGGGAGTGGGGTGGGAGCGAAGATGAAATTACGACTATATAATATAGTAAGATGTCTATATGCAGTCAACATTTTGGGGATTTTTCGTGTTATGCAATAGGGTTTTTGAGGATTTTTCGAGCATTTGAGGATATTCTCAAAAGCTATACCTTCATTTTGAGAATTTGGGATATCTCAGTTATGATTGAGTGATTTCGTCAGTTTGAGGAGTTAATATTTTTTTTAAGAATGTTTTAATAATTGGTTAATTATAATAATAAGTTAATCACTTACTAATCTAGACTTATAATTCACTATAGAGCAGACAGTACCCAAAGTTTCAGAAATTTTAAATATTGAATTTAACTTTTCTTTTTTTTTATTATTATTTAAAATTAATATTATTATTTCTTACCATACTAATAACTTGATTTTGTGAATACGTTTACTCAGAAAGAAAAGCGTAAAGGTCAAATTAAATGACAATTAAAAAAAAATTATAGCTTTAATCATGCGTAGAGTCTCTTTTTTCTAAAATGTAGGTATAACTTTAGTTTCTCTTTCGATTTCTCGGTAAAATAAGAAGTCATCCAAAACTAAAACTTATACATAGATGTGATATTTTTAGTTGTAAAATATTGCGAAGCCTTATCTCGATCGTATCATTATACAAATCTATCATTATGAATACTTTTGGTAGTGTTATAGGGCGTTATTTAAACAAGCAGACTCAGGAGTACAACCCACGTAGATCTGCCGAGTTTGTCATACAGCCTCTATAAGCTCTGCCCCAGTCGACTACACGTCGACGAGTTTCCTGCAAAAGGAGAAAATTCCGTCCGCGATTATATATCCCTAAACGGTTTATTAATCGGGGAGGGCGCGACAGCTCGTTGATTTCGGTAGGTGGGCGCGGGTTAGAGGATTCGAGCGCGGGGAACACCGGTCAGAAAAATAATTGTTACTCAGAAAGTTAATTTTGAATATTTAATAACAAAAAATTAACTTAAAAACTAAAACAAAAATCTATGCTTGACACGGTGATAATTTATAAACAAATACTCATATGGTTGAGTATTTCAATCAACAACAAAGAGTTATCGGTGCTCTCTAAGTTGATTTGCGCGCGCACACAACAACCTGCTGCTATTGGCAGCTTACGCGCGCGAGAAAAACAAAGTATTTTACAACTGATTTTAATCACTCACACTCTCACACGATAACGATTATGGTCGCTTAACAAACAATAACTCACGAGGACGCCGCAGGTGCACCTGTTACAAGCCGTAAGGCTGAAACCCTAGCATCCAAGCTAGATACCCAAATCGTAGACTGCCGTGTCTCGATGCCGGCGTACGGTCCAGTGTCGTCGTCTCGTTGTCGCAGGTTAACAAGTTGTCCAAGGATGACAATCCTGTCGAAGACTTGTTTTCGTCGCGACGATAACTCCCGAGCACGCGCGACACAATAAAATTGACCTTTCACTCGTACTTTCTATAATTTCGCGAAGCTTCGAATCGGTACGATCTGTACTTGAACGCGTGCGATGATTAGAATGACTCCTGTTTTCCTTCTCACCGGCCCGATATTCTACCGATTCCCGCGCGTTCCATTCCCACTCGTGCTGCGTTCTAACGGTCGCGCGGCGAACATGAAATTAATTTAATGTCGTCGCGATTGATTAACTCGACCGTTACACCCCCCTCCCAGAGGTGTCGTATCCGAAAAATACGTCACTTCGATATACCACGAACGTGGCCCATCCGAGTTTAGAGAAACGTATATATATTCTGCCATCGCCTGTAACAAACGAAGGGAGGAATAAGGACAAAAACAGGATATACGGATTAGGCTTTGCGTTGTGCGCGAGTTTTCCGCGGCGACGGTGTTTTCGTGTTGTCGACGCAAATTTTCTTAGTCGACCCTTTCGGCCTACCTCTACGCCTTCCAATCGTCGGGTCAACTTGTACACATGGCTTGCTGCCATTTACAATTTGCCGAACAGACTCATTCAAAACATTCGCCCTCGCGGTAGGCTCATTCCTGCACACCACCTCACGCTCGCTAGCGTTAGGATTTTCGCACGCATTTTCCACCGCTGTATCTTCCTCGCCTGAAGACTCCGGTTCAACTCTTGCGATCCATTTCTTCAGTGGTTGTACAGCCACTGGACTTTGTTCGTTGCCAAAGGCGTCTACAATCGTATACGTATTGCTACCTAGCTTTTCGACCACTGTATACGGACCTGTATACTTAGGCGCTAGGCTAGCTGTGAAGCCTTTAGCCTTACTGGATAGGACTTTGTTTTTCCTCCAAACCATGTCACCAGGCTGGAAAATTACTTCGCGGTGTCGCTTGTTGTAATGCTCAGCCGCTCTGTCCTGTTGAATTCTTGAATTTTCGCCAGCTTTTCTTCTTAAGTCTTCGGCTCTGGCTGCCTTGTCCAGCCTTTCTTGAAGAGCCATTTCTTCATATCTCTTTAGTGTCTCGTCAGCTAGCTCTTTGCTGACCACACTACAGTCGATCGGCTGACGTAACATGTTCAACATGGCCGGATTCGTTTTTATTGCAGAATGCTCCGCCCTGTTGTACGCGCAGACCAGCTCGGGTAAAAGGACGTCCCATTTTTGCTGATTGTCTGCAATAAAACATCGGATCATAGTTTTTAGAGTCCTATTCAGCCTTTCTACTTGGCCGTTAGACTCAGGGTTATTAGTCGGCGAGTTTTCATGCTCGACGCCGAGTTCTATCAGACGGTCGTCTATCTTGCGATTCTTAAACTCCGACCCTTGATCCGATAGGAACATTTCTGGCTGACCCCACCGTAGGAATACGTCTTGCCAGATGTGTTTCCATATGGCTTCACCATCAGCCCGTTTTAACGGTGCTACTTCTGCCCAACGTGTGAACAGATCCGTTAAAACCAAGACATACTTGTGTCCGTTGTCGCTACGGGTATATGGACCTAGTATGTCGCCTGACACCACCTGCCATGGTCTTACGATCGGTCGCTTTCCCATCAGACCCCCAGGCAAACGCTGTTCCACCTTTTGCATTTGGCATATCTGGCATGATTTTACATAAGCCTCTATGTCCTTATACATACCAGGCCAAAAATACTCTTGGGTAACTCTCTTCAGAGTTTTATCTCGGCCCAAGTGTCCTGCAAGGGGTGCGTCTTGTTTTTCCTTAAGGGTATCGTTCCTCAAAAACACAGGTGCCACCAGTTTCCAAGCGGAGTCGTCACCGACTGTTTCTTCAATTAAGTCGTCAGACTTCTAAAAATAAAGCTTGCCACCCACGACCTTCCATCTAAGGAACTTGCCTGGATTTCTCTGCACGGCCTTCATTTTATTTACATACCAGTCGTCCAGCTCTCCGTCAGGATAGCCTACGGCTGCAACAGTCGTCTCGTCTCCCTCATACATACGTGACAGGGCGTCGGGCACCACATTTAAGGAACCTTTCCGGTATTCCGTCGAAAATGTGTAGCTTTGCAGTTCTAGCGACCATCTTGCTAGCCTGCCCGTCGCGTTCGACAGTTTGTTTAGCCACTTCAGCGAATTGTGGTCCGTAATAACGTGAAATTAAAAACCTTCTACGTAACATCGAAACTTCCTAATCGCCTCGACTACTGCCAAACATTCACGTTCTGTCACCGTATAATTGCGTTGTGCTGGATTCAGAACTCGGCTAAAATATTCAATGACTCTCTCCTCGCCATTAATGGTTTGAGTCAAACATGCCCCGATACCAGTGTCTGAAGCATCGGTCTGAATCACGAATGGCTGGGTAAAATCCGGCCTTGCCAGCACTGGGGCTGAGGCTAGCAGCACTAGGATTTTCTCAAACGCCTGTTGTTGCTCAGCCTCCCATTTATAACAGACTCTTGTGCTTGTGAGTCTCGTCAGCGGTTCGGCTACCGTAGCGAAATTTTTCAAAAATTTCATGTACCAGGAAGCCATTCCCAAGAACCTCTTCAATTTCTTGCGGTTGTTTGGGATAGTATAATTCAAGATGGCCTCGACTTTTCCTGGACATGGTCGAATTCCATCTCTGCTGATGTTTACGCCTAAATATTTTACTTCAGACTGGCAAAATTTACTTTTACTGTGGTTTACCGTCAGTCCAGCCTCTCTCAATCTAGCCAGTATGGCTTCGAGGATCCGCATATGCGTCTCGAAGTCTTCCGTAACGATTATGATATCATCGAGGTACGCATAGGCATATGGGCCAAACTCTCGAATTATCATATCTATCAGGCGTTGGAAAGTCGATCCAGCCTGATCTAACCCAAACGGCATTCTTTTAAATTGGAACTGGCCTAAGTCAGGCACCGTAAAAGCCGTTATTGGCCTCGACTCTTTCTTCAGTGGCACCTGATGGTACGCCGATGACAAATCCAGAGTCGATATGTATTTGGCCGTTTTAAACCTTCTCAGAATATCATCCATATAAGGTAAAGGATAGGCTTCGATTATCCTGTAGACTGAATTAACCTTACGGAAACCTATACAAAATCTCCTAGTGCCGTCTTTTTTCTTCACCATGACCATCGGCGACGACCAACCGCTCCTCGGAGCAGGCTCAATAATGTCGTCGTCTAGCATTTTTACTACATGCTCGTACATCTCCAGCTGTACTACCGGTGAAACTGGATAATACCTCTGTTTGATAGGCTTTGCGTCGCCTACGTCGATCTCATGTTCGATCCACGTAGTGCAGCCTAAAGGCTTGTCTTGTGGCTGGAAAACTCTATCCAGCAAGTCGTTTATACGTTCTTGCTCTTCAGAACCAATGTCGGCTAGACCTATTGACGCTAGGCTTGTTACTTCAGCCTCAGTCACGGCTGCAACCTCTAGGTCTACTACTTTATCAGCAATCCGGATGTTCAACTTATTTGTGGCTGGATCTAGTATCGTATCAAATGCACGTTCGAAATTTGTCCCCAGATAACAATCTGAGTCTAGATCCAACATGATAGCCACTTTAATTTCTTGCGTCGCTCCTGCAACTTCAAACGGTAGGACCACATGTCCTGCAATTGGGCATCTACGGCCATCAGCCACTTTGGCTCCTTTGCCGTGGTAGATCTCAATTTTTCGCCTGAGCGCTGACGCCATCTGGATAGCTGAAGATCCCATAACTGTGAGTGATGCTCCGGGATCATACAGAGCTCTGACTCGGAATTCACCAATGTCGACAGGTAGCCACCATCTTCCTTCCGACTCAGCCTCCTGTGTAGCCGACTTCCTTCCTGCTCGCTCAGTACCCTTCGGGTCTACCGAGCATGCATGATTACCATCTCCGAGTGATGGTTGATCTGTGACCTTGGCGGAGTAGGATCGACGTCGTCCTACTCCGCCTTTTTCCCGTTTTCCGACCTCTCGGGACATTCTGGACGCTTGTGTCCTTCTTTGTCACAGTGGTAACACCGAACCGTCTTATAATCCCGAGGTTTTTTCTTCCTCTCCCCACTCCCGTCCCGCTTTGGAGAAGGGCTTCTAGACTTTCCCCCGCCCCCCGATTTACGTCTCTGTTTGGTCTGTTTGGCTTTGTTCGAACTCTGGGGCTTCGGGCCCGATGGCTTACCAGAGTTCTTATACTTAACCTGGATTTGAGACATCAATTTTTCCAGGCGGCTCATAACCGAGGCGTCGTCAGACTTGCCTCCCATAGCCGTTGCGGCTACGTTAATTTTCGGTTTCTTTGCCTTGCTTTCCCTATATACCAGATTTGGCCAAAGAGACGTTGATGGTGACGGTGGTGGTCTATATGACATTTCGCTAATCGTTGTTTTCTCTACCGCTTGGCTCAACAAGCCCTTAACCGACTTCACTTCGTCTCGCCTAATTTGTCTACGCAAATTTGGCCGCATATTCGTCAACATGAAGTCAACTCTCTCCATTTCGGTAGGTACAGGCCTCATTTTCAGTAACAACGACTGTAGGCATGTCAGGTAATCCCGCACTGACTCTTCTGCCCCTTGCGTACGATTGGTAGCCTCTACGCGTAGGCTTTGTTGATAATCACCAATGCCGTACCAACCACGGGCTTCTTGACAGAACTTTGCCCAGGTGTCGATAATTGATTTATTATCCCGGTACCATGTCGACGCCAAACCGGTCAAGAGTATGGGTAATGCATCTAGCAATTGTTTCTCTGTCAGTCCGGCTAGTTCATTAGCCTCGCCGACTTGAATCAAAAATTGCTCGATGCTTGACTCGTTACTACCGTCGAACTTAATGTTCCACCTTCGGACGATTCTCGCATACGCTCCAACTCAGCCATCAGGGCTTTTATTTGGTCTTCGATCTTCCGTTCTGCACTAGACATCGAAGCTCTGTTAATAGGGCTCGAACTGTCTCTCTCGTGCATCGACGTATCACCAAAATTCACCCTAGGCCCTTGGGCATGGTTAGTATTTTCCGTAGAAATACTACACTCATCCATAGAGTGTTGCAAAATGCCGGGCCTTATTGTACTGGACACCGGTCCATTTGTCTGCCGGTTACGGTCAACCAAACCATGTCGGTCGTCCTTTTCCTCGATAACCCTTATCCTCTCTTGCAGTTTCTTAAATTCTCCCGTAAACTCCTGCATTGTCGTCCTGAGGAGGTCGTCAATCATACCGCCATCACGGTTGTTTGTTTCTTCAGCCGCAGCCCTGTCGGCCACCTCGCGGCTTCTGGTAGTCGCTTGCACAAACTGAATGTGCTCCGCCGCCTTCATCACGCCTTCGTCCATCAAGATGGCTAGGGGGTGTTCCCCACTTGTGTTAAAATTCGGGTCCGATTTTCTCACAAGTCTTTCGCATGCACCGTTGGATTCTGGATGATATGATGAAATTTTAATTTTGTAGATTCCATATTTTTCTACAATTTTTGTTAACAATTCTGATTTAAATATAGACTCATTATCGGTTATTAAATTCTGCGGAATTCTCTGCTGGAGAATGAATTCTTTGAACACTTTGTAAGGATTTTTTCCTCTTGTTTCTTTTAACCATGCATATCTAGAAAATACGTCTTCCAAAAGTAAGTAATTTCTTTGTTCAAGCATTAAATAATCGATCGCTATTGTCTCAAATGGTTGAGTTGGCGGTTCTATATTCATGCCTGGAGTATTATATTTTCTAGAGTTATCTTTCAGCCTGTTACATACCTGACATATTTTAATATATTGTTCCACATCACTAGGTAAGTTCTCCCACACGTTCTGTTGGCGGAGTTGCATAACAATCTTCTTTGAAGCTTGATGTCCATGCTCGTGAGCCCTTGCTATTAAGTTCTTTCTTGAATTTAAATCTTCTATATAAATTGGATATTTTTGTCGTATATGCAAAGTTCTTTCTGTCATCTTTGTATAAATATATGTACCAAGTAATAAATTTTCATGCTGATTATCTTGAACGTGGGTAAATTCAATGATGGTTTCATCATCTTCTATATCATCCAATAATGAGAACAGACTGATGATGTCACCTGGTTCACAATATGGTGCACCATTAATTCTTTTATCACCTCTTAATTTGTATTTTTCTATTTCTCTAGACTTTTCTTTTAGTCCAGCCTTTTTCCTTACCTCAAAGTGTATTTCAAAATTCTTCATGTCGGAGGCATTTATAGTCATGGTGTTCTTACCTGCCTTTATGATTCTTTCAAAATCTCGCTTTGTCACGTAGAAGAGTGTAAATTTATTAATATTTACCCATCGATCAATCTGCTCACCACTGGTTTTCTCAGTTACCAGCCTTATTTTACTCAATCCCACATTTTCAAATTCATCACCAATTGTCACTTCTGGTTGTAATTTAGACTCATCTGTCGTTTCCTTCTCACAAGGTAAATTTTCTTCAGCTGCCTCTTTATCCACTGTCTCATCTATCCAGCTTGGGTATTCTGATTCATCTGCTTCCATCTCGTTCATATAATCCAACAGTTCTTCGATTGGAGTATCATCCTCGTCTTCTGCAACGAATGCCCGAGAAAAAGCATCAGTGTTTTGATTTTTCTTACCTTTTTTATATTTTATCTCTGGGTGTTAATCAGTTAATTTTTCTATAAATTTGAAACATCTTGAAGTTATGTCTGGGGATTGACTTTTCATTATTCCTTCCAACGGTTTATGATCTGTGTAAACTGTATATTTCCTTCCCCATAAGAAGGGTCTAAAAACTTTCGATCCCCATACTATTGCCAAAAATTCTTTCTCTGTAGTTGAATATCTTCTTTCAGCTGCATTCAGTATCCTTGAAGCAAAAGCACACGGATGTTCATCTCCTTTATCGTCAAGTTGCGATAATATACAACCAATACCTTCATTAGAGGCATCTGTATTTAAAATAAAGGGTTTTTTTATATCAGGATATTTCAATACTGGATCACTTGTTATTATTTCCTTCAGTTTCTTTATACATTTCAATTCTTTATCTGTGATTTCATATTTCTCATTTTTTTCTTCTCATTTTATGAAGAGGGGCTGTTATTTCGCCACATTTTGGGATAAATTTTCTATAGTAATTTACCAATGCCAAAAATCTTTCCATCTCTTTCACGTCCTTGGGAACTGGAAAATTTTTCATCTTCTCAACGTGCTTCTCTTGAGGTTTTACACCTTCTGGTGTAATGAGATGCCCTAAATAGTCAAATTCCGGCTTTATATATTCACACTTATCTGGCTGTAGAGATAATTTAGTTTCTCTCAGTCTTTAAATATTATTTCCAAATTTCTCAAATGTTCTTCGTACGTAGAAGAGAATACTATGATGTCATCTAGGTATACGAAGCATATCTTTCCTATCAAGCCTCTCAATTTAAAATTCACCATCCGTTGAAAGGTTGCTGGTGCATTCTTCAGTCCAAAAGGCATTCTCAACCACTCCCAGTGTCCTTTGTGTGTACTGAAAGCCGTCTTTGGGATGTCTCTTGGTTTCATTGCCACCTGATGAAATCCATTAGCGCAGTCAAATGCACTCATATATTTTTCCTTTCCCAATAAGCAAAGTATTTCCTCGATACAAGGAATAGGATAATTGTCTTGCTCGGTTTCAAAATTAAACTTCCTGAAGTCAAAAACCAGCCTCCATTTTTCTTCTCCAGAAGCATCCATCTTCTTTGGTACCAACAGCACATTTGCTGAGTAAGGTGACGAACTTGGCCGTATTAAACCTTTGCTCTCGAGTTCTCTAATATGAGCATCAATTTTTTCTTGTATATGAATAGGTTGCCTATAAATTTTTGAAGACATTGGCTTACCTGTTTTTAGTAGAATTTCATGTTCTACATCACTTACTACAGGCATTGGGTCACCTGGCAAATTGAATATATCATTATATTTCTTTATAATTTCCCACAAATCATTCTGTTCATCTTCAGATAAGTGAGATAATCTTGTTTTATTTTTCAACAGCTCAATGCGTCTTTCATCTTCAGACTTTTTCATTGTAAAAATTTTTGTTTCATTCTTACTTTCATACAAATTTCTCAACATCTGTTTTCTTTTTTCTTGAGGTATATTATTGTCTAGAATTTCCGACACGAGGGACTCTTGCTTTCTTTCCTTTCTTCGAGTTTGCATACATGGTGCCCCTAACTCATCATTCTCGTAATATTCATGACAAATGTCTGACTTGTAAACACGGATTTTCTTATAAGAGTCGTTCATTAAATACAAAGTAGCCTCGACTCCTGTGTATAAAGCAGGGACACAGTTAGAGCCGAAAAACACATGAGTACCTGGTTTTGTATGTACTTTCAAATGTTTAACAGAATTTGGTTCTACTTCTGTAAGCAATTCTGTATTTAATTTAAAATCGTGTTTTTTCTTACTTATATCAGACAGAGTAATTATTTTATTTTTACAATCAATAAGGGCTCCATAATTTTCGAGCCAGTCCTTACCTAAAATTCCTTTATGTGTATTTAAAGGAAACTCATTCATGGCTACATGAAAAATATGCGACCTACCTAAAGTTTTTAATGTACATTCACCTATCATTTCGTGAGGGCCATCTACAATCTGGAATTTCCTTCTATCTCCCGGTGGTATTTTCTTTGGGTTGCAGTCTTCTAATTTTAATATTGAATTTTTTACAATTGATTCTGGCGCTCCTGTGTCGACCAGAAATTTGTTAACTCCTGTTGTTCCTTGGAGTTGGATGTAGAGGTCATAATATTTTCCTCCAGATCCAACGTAGTATCTTGCTGGTTCTCGTCGGTCATCAGAAATTTTCGTGGGGGCCCTTTGTCGATCTGTGGAATTCTTTGAAAATTTCGAAGCTGTGGATTTTTTCTCCAACATTCATTTTCGGTGTGATTCAATTTATTGCAAAATTTACACCTTTTTAATTCGTTTCCACTATTACTTTACATTACATAATTATTATTTTTTAAATATACATAAAATTATTTTTAATTTCATTTTTATCATCTTGCTTATTATTATCGTCTCTGGGTTTACTCTTTGTATTATTTAATGGCTCACCTCTTCTTTGTGTTCGGCTTCGGATTACTTCGTCGTCGCGTAGTCTTTTATCAATAGCCCGTGCCTCCTGCATGGCGTGACGCAGAGAGTCAATTTTTATATTTAAAAGCCTTATCTCTAGCTCTGGTTTCAGTGATTGAATAAAGCGTCGGACATGGGAGTCCTCTTCGATGTACCGAATTCCAGCTCGATATTCAATCTTTATTTGCTCGATCGATTTTTGCACACGTCGATGTACTTCTTCATATCTTTTTACATAATTATCTATAGATTCGTTCTGGCCCTGTCTAGTATTATTACGAATTTCCGATATTTGCTCGTATGTCAAATCGGCCTGCCCAAAACTAGCTCTCAACGCGTAAGCTAAATCTAAATAGCCAGCACCTTGTGTACTTTCCCCTATTCTTGCAGCCTCTCCTATTAATCTCGAAGCTATTACTTTTCTTAACAGAGCCTTTCTTTCGGCTTCATTTTCTAGCTGGTCCCGTGCATTTCTTAATTGATCGAGAAAATACTCAACGTTCGAACTACTATCAAAAACTCTAATTTCATTCAATAATTCTCTAACTAACCGATGAGAATCTGTGGAAATCGTCGTTGGTGGCGACGGCGCCGTTGGCTCAATTTTTTCTCCCTTTAAAGAATTTATTTCAGCCTGTAAAGATGATACCGCCTGCTGCATTACTCTTGATTGTTCTAAAAGTATCTCTTCCGTCTGAGTTTGTGGTACGATTGTTTGCTGCTCGTGACTCATTTTTTTATCTCTAATTATTTCTATCAAAGGTTTATGTATACCGTCTACTTCGTAAAATCTATCAATCTCTTCGTCGGATTGTAAATTTGAATTAGAATCTGTGTCTGAGCCTGTGCTTTTATTCATAAGGTAAGTGTATAGTTTTAACTAACCTTAATCAGCATTTTTCGTTGAACTGCTTTGAATTGTCCTATCCGGAGTACGTTGTCCTTTAACTTTAGGAGGCGATTTATCACCGAACAGTGTTCACAGTCCTTATTCACAAATTTGATGCACAAAACATCAAACACAACCGATTTTCACTTTTCGGCCACGTACGTTGGGCGCCAACATGTAATACCTGTCTTTATGGTATTTATGTTTTTTAAAAGAAATGTTTATATTTCACTTTTATTATCTTTATTTATTAGTTTCTTTATTATACATAAATTGTACGCAGTGTTTGCGAGCAGAAGTGTGACGGCAGACTGTCGCCTGCGAGCAATTACACTCGTTTATATTACTTACTCTCCCATTGTTTAATAATAATCAATAATTCAATATAGATATATAAACGATTAATTTGAGTTATGTTACAGTACCTAACTTTTATACAGGGTGAGTCATTTTAATCTATAGGCTCCAAAATCTAGAAACTGAAGCCCCGGACAAAAAAATTTTTCATATAAAAGGTTTATGATTTGGAGGGGGAAAAAATGGTAACCTTGGATTTGGGCCCGGGGCCTTATTTTGGGCCCTACGGACCCAAAGTCCGTTTTTTTGAATGGGAACCCCTATTTTTGACCCTGGATTCGAAAAGAGCAAAAATTTTACGATGTTTAAGTATTTTTCGAAAATTTTTTTGGGCTTCCTGAGGCCCTGCAGCGGCTTATAAAGCTTTTATAAGGCCCATTTCTTTTTAACCCGAGTTAACTCTAAAATAAAGCATTTTTTGTATAGCACATGCATTGGAAAAGTTTTTTGCTTTGAAATTTCCAACAAAATGGGCCAAAAAAAATTGGGCCCGCAGCGAGAGAACAATAAAAATTTCAAGAAAACACAATGCATCGCAATCAGGTTACCTTTATAAAAAACAATAAGATGTTGGATAGCAATTTGTTATTTGTAGTTATTTAATTATTTTGGACAGTTTTAATGTCTAGATCAGATTTATTACAAGATAATTCATTTGATAATTATAGCTAACAACAGCTCATTAAAAAAAAATAGTAAACTCCTTCTTAACTCTGATAACACTTACGATAAAGAAAGTAAACACGAACACGTGGTAATACTTCTCGCACTTTAAGGCTACATCATGCAAAGACCATGAACACACACAGGACGTATCCAAAGAAAAGCTAGAAACGCATAGCGTACTGTGCATCTTAGGTATGCATGCGAGGTGTAAACAACACGTAGTGATACTTCTCACGCTAAAGTTATGTAGGGAAAAACTTGACGACCCAATACACTGGGCATTCAAGTAGTTTTATAAATAAATAAAAAAATAAATAAATGAACAAATGAATGAATGAATGAATAAAACCCTAAACTTTTCCAATGCATGTGCTATAAAAAAATGCGTTATTTTAGAGTTAATTCGGGTTTAAAAGAAATGGGCCTTATGAAAGCCTCATGAGCCTTACAGGGCCTCATTGGTCCCCAAAAAAAAATTCCTAAAAATACCTAAATCGTAAAATTTTCCGCTCTTTCCGAATCCCGGGTCAGAAATAGGGTTTCCCATTTAAAAAAACAGACTTTGGGTCCATAGGGCCCAATTTTTTTTGGCCCATTTTGTTGGAAATTTCAAAGCAAAAAACTTTTCCAATGCATGTGCTATACAAAAAATGCGTTATTTTAGAGTTAATTCGGGTTAAAAAGAAATGGGCCTTATAAAAGCTTTGTAAGCCCCTGCAGGGCCTCAGGGGGCCCAAAAAAATTTTCGAAAAATACTTAAACATCGTAAAATTTTTGCTCTTTTCGAATCCGGGGTCAAAAATAGGGGTTCTCATTCAAAAAAACGGACTTTGGGTCCGTAGGGCCCAAAATAAGGCCCCGGGCCCAAATCCAAGGTTACCATTTTTCCCCCTCCAAATCATAAAACTTTTATATTAAAAATTTTTTTGTCCGGGGCTTCAGTTTCTAGATTTTGGAGCCTATAGATTAAAATGACTCGCCCTGTATAATCCAGCTAGACCCTTTCTTATTTATGATGAAGACAATGAAGATCTAAGGTAGGAACTAAACTATTACTACAAACTTGAAATCAATTAATTAGCTATATAACTTCAATCATCATTATCATGTTAAATCGGCATTTTGAGAAGCTTGGATTCCAAAAAACTCAGATCATAGATAAAAAGAACACGTTTGATTATGTTCCTTTTATTTTGACATTGTAAACAAAACGAGTAAAACGCATGCGTGAAGCTTACAAAATACCAAAACATTTAACAGGAACTTTAAACAGCACAAGATTTCAAAAATTTCTTACGAAAATCTCATCTGAATTTTTCAGCGAACAAATAACTATCTTACTATGAACGTATTGCAAAAGTTCATCCTAAAAAAGAATTACTATCAGAATCTAGAAAAATACATTTGGTAGATATCAGACGAATGATTCGAAAATAGTTCAAACTTAAATTTTCTGAATAAGCAAACAAATAATTACTATTTTATATAAGTGTTGCAGGAGTTTAATTCTAAAGTTTAATTGGTATGGTATGGAAATCTAGAATAATGAATGCTTTTTGTAAATAATGACCGAATCAATAAAAAAAAGCACATTAAACATCATATAAAAATCATTCAAATTCTTGGATGATTAACAGAGAAAAAAAAGCCTATTTGTGTAAAGAGAAAATTAAAAAAAGTAGATGGCATAACCTCAAAAACCTCAAATATCAAGAAACTGGATAAATAGACAGTTAAATTAAAATTTTGGTTTTTAATCATGATTTTTTTTATACAAGAAAGATAGACATCAGAGTTTTAAGGAAAACTATTTTGTAAAAAATGTTATTGAATTAGTTTCGCTTTATTGCCTCAATAAGCAACATCATATTCAGCAGGCATTTTGAATGCAGAAGATTTTAGTGTACACAATCGTAAAAGTAGGGAATTTTTTAATTCAATAACATTTTATTGCTTAATTCATTAGCATGCGTAGGTGGTATTTCGGATAATTTAGATACCAGCTAACTTAGGAAAAAGTCAATTAAGATACATTTTTTTTATTCATTGACCAAAACTTTTTTTCATTAGAAGTAAACAATGAGAGTAAATTCATAAACTCTAGTAGACAAAGTTCTATTCAAGAATTTTTGCTTTCTTGCCTAAAAGGTCATCGTATTACGTAAACATCTGGATAACGAAGTTTTCAGATTATTCAGAAAAACGGTAAGTAGATATAATTATTTTCTTTAATTTTTTTGGTTTTTTGTAGTTCGGATGTTCCAATAAGAGTGAAGAAATAAGCTACTGATATAAAACAGATTTAAGTAGAATTTTCCTTTACCAATTTATCAAACATTTTAATTGCTCGGCATTTTGAATACCTTTGGTTTCCATAAACTTACATACAAACGGCAGTCAGAAATAATTAACTTTACCAACTCAATCTTTGCTTTTTCAAATGGTAAACAATTAGACATCCAAGCAAGAACATCGAAAAAACCTCAAATAAATACTATGCTTTTAAAAAATCTAATTTTCAACATTATAATCAGCTGGCATTTTAGATACCAAGAATTTCTATGCAATTAAAACCAAAACAATATTGTCGCATCAAGTTTTTTCTATATTGATTTTAAAAAGAAAACGTCAAGATTTCCAGCGTAAAGCTGAAACAACCCATTAACATTTAGCAGAATCTTAACCAAACAAGACAGTAATAACGTAAATCAAATTTTTTTATATGAATAGTACGTATCCATCGAATCCTTATGAATACTTGTTTCTATTGAAAAACCTCAGAGACATTCCGTAGTGAAAATAAATTTTACACGATAGTCGCAAAATGTTTCAGTTAACGAAGTGGAAAAACAAATGTGTTTCATTTATGTCTCCGATAACTGTGACATCTTTGGTTATCGTTTTCAAAAATGGTGTGCAACTATTTATATGCTGGGAAACTTTAAACAATCGAATATGAAATCATGATTACATTTAAACATTGAAATACTTGTATGATCAACCAGACTGTATAAAAAGCAATCGTAAAAATAGGGAATTTTTGAATTCAATAACTTTATATTGCTTAATTCATGAGCATGCGTAGGTGGCATTTTGAATACTTTGGATACCCGTATAGTACGTATCTATCGAGTCCTCATGAACACTTTTTTCTATTAAATAATCATAAAAACATCCCTTAGTGGAAATAAATTTTACTGGATAGTCACAAAATAGTAAATAGCACACCATTTTTGAAAACGATTAACAAAGATGTCACGTATATCAGAGACATACATGAATTACACTCATTCATCAACCTCGTTAACTGAAATATTTTGCGACTAACGTGTGAACTTTATTTCCACTAAGGAACGTTTCTGTGATTTTTTCATAGTAACAAAAGCTCATAAGGATTCGATGGATACGTACTATCGAAGTAAGAAAAATATGATTTACGTTACCCAGCTGAAAAAATCCATATGGAAATCCATGCAGGACCCCATACGGAAATCCATAACGGAATCCATATGGAATTCCGTATGGTAAATTGGAACAGATTTCCATATGGATTTTCAAAAGCAATGAATTTTTTTTTTAATATAATTTTTTTTTTTTAATGTTTTTTATCATTTAATAATAATTCAAAAAATTTGGTTAGCATAATTATTTTTATGCTTTTTTCCAATTAATATTTGTACATGTTTTTTCTCTTAATATCCAAATTTTTTTTTTTTTATTCAATTCGTTTCATTTTGATTTTATTAATATTTCACAATCTTCATATTTTATTTTGATTATTGATTGTTATTGATAGTTATATAATTTAATGTAACCAAACAGTATAATTAATTGTGATTTTTTTTCAATTTGATTAATTATTTTTTTGAAGTATAATATACTGAAAAAATTAATAATTTACACAAGTTTTTCAAGTAAAAAAATTTATTTTATTTTATAACATGTTCTAATTTGTGATATGGTAATTTTATCAATGGATGACAAAAAGATTTTAGTATCTCCCTATATTATAATCCGGTTTTTTTTATTATCCTCAAAGTTGAGTCCTCAAAATTGAAAATTCAAAAAAACACGGTCAAAAGACAAGTAAAAACGATACTTATGAGTCCTCAAAGTTGAGTCTACGACGGAAAAGTTGAGTCCTCAAAGTTGAGTCCTCCTTTTCTCAAAACGATGTTTTTTAGATTCTCATGTAATATTTTCTATAGAAGCAGCTTGGTGTATAGAAAGATTTGAATTGTGTAAATGTAGTCATTCAGTACAACGTTTAGAAATTCATACAGAAAATCAACAAAACATAATATAGTTAAAAAATTAAATAGTTAAAAAATTGGAAAACAACTTTAGCAACTTGGTTTGAATTAATTGATCTGTTAGAAATATTAAAAATGCCAATATACCAAATTACTATAGATTTCTAGATGATAAAACTTTTGTTAGATAGAAAAATTAAAAAAAATTTCAAACTATAGGTAGAATAAACGTTGTTTCTTCTAAAAATTCAGAGTTTTCACTTAAAATTAATATCAGATAAAGTAAAAGGTGGTACTTCTCACGAATACTTGAGAACTCATAATAAAATTATTTATAAACATATAGAGAAGGAGCTATTTAAATGGGTCTAATAGTAAATGATAAAAATGTATATGCCATTTTTGAAGAATCTATAAACTATTTAGAACCGAAAAAATTACAAGAATTTTTCGGATTATTTTTATTGTCTAAAAAAATTCCTGGTAATTTAATTTGGAATAAATATAAATTACATTTTATAAAAGATTTCAAAGATAATGCAGAAGATAGAGGTTTGAATGAAATAATCAAATTTCTATCTAGCGAAGATTCTAATTTAAGTTATAAATGTTTTGGTTTACCAGAACCATGCTTAGAAAATATTTCTAATATTTCTGAAAATTATGACTGCAAAATAAACTGAAAAGAAGAGTATGAAAAAATGTTTGAAAAATTTAATAATGATCAAAAAAATATATTTAATACAATAACAAAAAACAAAAATAATATGTACACCAGCCGGACACCATATCGTTCCGAGGTTTGAATTAGGCGCTCGAAATATGACCGTCATCCCAAAGTTTTTGCAAAAGTGCCAACCTTTGGGACGGCCCGTTCACCGTGGGACGAGTAAAAAATTATTTTTCATAAAGTAGGGTTAGAGAGTCGATGTCAATGATCAACGTCAGAAATAAATCAATGTTGATCATTGACATCAACTACCTAACCATACTTTTTGTTGAATAACTATTATTACGTAATTACATAATTGTTTTTAATATTTTACTTTCATTTTGAGAGAAGGTTTTTGTAAATGGATAAAATTTTAAAAATAATTTATATTAGATTTTTTTAAATACGGCTCTCATTCAAAACAAGTAGACCGCAGCGATCAATCATTAATTTTTTCAATAAAAAGCTTGACAAGTCTGAAATAAATCAATGTTGATCATTGACATCGACTCTCTAACCCTACTTTATGAAAAATAATTTTTTACCCGTCCCAAAGGTTGGCACTTTAGCAAAAACTTTGGGTTGACGGTCAAATTTCGAGCGCCTAATTCAAACCTCGGAACGATATGGTGTCCGGCTGGTGTACTTAAAAGATGGACCAGGTGGTACAGGTAAAACATTTTTTCCTTTTGGAGGAAAATTAATAATTTTAGGTGACGATTTTAGACAAATCCTTCCTGTAGTCAAAAGAGGCAATGAAAAAATTATTGTAGAAGATACGATTAAATACAGTAAATTGTGGAAAAATTTCAAAATTCTTAAACTCACTGAAAATATGAGATGTAAAGATAAAAATTTTTCTAAATTATTACTAAAAATAGGAGAAATTGAAAATTTTAAAATACCTATGAAATGGAAAAATAAAGATGTTTGTTATTCAATTTTTGGAGATATAAATGAAAATAATAATTTAAACAAAGTTATTTTAGCTTCAAAAAATGAAAATGTTGCATTGTTAAACAGAAAAGTATTAAACATATTAAATGGACCAAGTAAAACATATTACAGTATAGACAAAGCCATTCATAAGGGAGTAGATCAAACTGATTCAAATATATGTTTAGATTATCCAATTGAATACTTAAATTCAGTAAATTACGGGCTTTCTACACATGAACTAAAATTAAAAAAAAAATGCAGTGGTAATGTTAATTAGAAATCTAAGTAAAAAAGATGGTGTATGCAATGGAACTAGATTGAAAATAACAAATTTATATAAACATAATATTGAAGCTACATGTGAAAAAACAGGAAAAATAGTACAGGTTGGTAAGGTAGATGAGGTTGGTTAGTCGGAGGTTATGAGGAGGAGCGTGGAAGGGAAGGTGAGGTGGTAAGGGTTTGTTATTGCACTTAAAAATGTTAATAGAGCTTTTTCAAAATTTAAAGTACTTCAACAAAACTTTAAAGTTAGTGACTGAGTTGATGAATAAAGTGAATAAGATTTGTTCGTAGATTAGGTGAGATAAGTTTGGGGGATAAAATACGGTATTTGAAGTAAATCAAATTAGTGAGGTCAGTAATGTAGCTAAGATTGAATTAGGTCAGGTAGTTGAAGATAAAAAAGTAAGTATAGTTAGTAGGGTTCTTAATATGGGTGAGAATAGTAAATCGGGTTAGATAAGGCGAGTCTATGCGGAGGGTAGAGTGTAGGTAAGGTGGTTGTGGGCTGGTAGATCAGATATTAAAATTATAACTTTGGCTCTAATTAGAATTTTCATATAAAATCATATATCATTAAAAAGGTCTTGAGCTCAGCAGCTTTCTAATTATGTCATTTTATGTCATTGAAATTTTTATTAAATCCTTTTTGTTGTCATGAGAGGGTGCTGAACAAAGCCGTTTATCGTTTTAAATCCAACCCTTCCCCCACAAAATCATAAATCGGCTTAAACGCAATTTTGCGAGCTGGTACTATGCAGGAAGTAAGTTCATCTCAAGAAGAATCTGTAAAAAAATTTTGTATAATCCAGCCGAATAACCCTTCGTGCTTCAAAATTTTAGATAATTTTCCTCCAGTTTTTTTGCACAGCAACGAGGGGGGCAAGTTTGACAGGTTAAAAATCACGAGCGCGAAGCGCGAGTGATTTTTTGTCAAACTTGCCCCGCAAAACACAGTCGGAAAATTATCGACAATTTTGAAGCACTAGGGGTATTACGACTGAAAATCGAGGCTTGCTTATACGAGATTGCAAAATTTGAAAATAATCGTGATTTTTTTATTATTTCGCTAATTACTAGAGTAGTTTTCAGGGTGGGCAGTTTAAGCTAGAGATCTAAGATGAGTCAGGTCCAAAATGAATAAGGTGAGTAGGGTTTGTTGGTAGAGTGAGTGAGAGATGAGTTGGGGATTAAGTGCGGTATTTGAAGTAAGTGAAATTAGTAAGGTCTGTAATGTGGCTAAGATTAAAATATGTTAGGTGGTTAAAGATGAAAAATCAAGTAGGGTTGGTAAGGTTATGAATCTTTTGGTAACATAATTTGGTAAAATTATGATGAGTAAGTAAAGTTCAAACTGAACTCTCGTGTCTAATTTTTATTGGTTTTAAGCACTTAAGTCTTTTTATTATTTTACCAAACATAGAGCTTACGTATTGTTTAGATTAATTTTTATAGTTATCAATTATAATTAGGGGGTTGGCGAGCGGAGCGAGCAGGGGGGTATCCCCCCTAGTATGAGTATATATACAGTTAGTCGCTGAAAGTTTCTAACAAAACAATAGTTGCTTTTCTTCTGTTTTTAGTGAATCCAGAGGAAACCAAATTTATTCTTTTAATTTTTGAAGTAGTTTATTATGCTATTGCTACTATTTATTTTACTAATTAATACAACTTTTGACTAAATAAACAAAATTATAATTTTTTAGATAATCAACAACACTACATAATAATATTGTAAATATAGATGTCAGGACAATATTTAAAAGCTACAAAAGAGCCGAAAAAAAAAATTAATTTCTCAGCTATTAGACTTTGAATCACTTCAGCATTTTAACAGAGTATTTTTTAAGTTCATATCTAACTGTCCGTAAATTTTCAGAATTTTCTCAGCATGATTAATTTTTGGAGTTGGATGTCCTAAAGCAAAATGAACATGTGATTTATTGATACAGATCTTTAACAAGTATCTCACAACAGAAAAACTAAGAAATTATAGTATTGTAATTTTAGAAAAGAAAATCAACGTTTGCAAGTTATGTAATATATCTTATCAATACTTTGTCTATACTTACAAGATTTGATTATGAAAAAATCCACTATCAAATAAGAGCTAGCGCCATATTGCGTAAACTTTTTATTCGTGAGCTGATTGGTAGAGAAGGTTTTTTAAAATATTCGAAAAGTGCAATTTAAGGTTACAATTGTTGTTTTTTTCCTATGCGCGCTAGCAGCGCGCTGAAGGGTCCTATTTAGGTAAAAACCATGCTGACCTGGAATTATGTTCTAGGTTTGAAATTTCATGATCATACACATTGCACACTTTTTTACACTTACTAATTTAAATTTCTTCACTTTTATACTTAAAATTTGCTGATTAAATTTGAAACAACACTTTGAAAAGAAATTTGTGGTAAAACGTTAACAGCAAATACTCCTATCTTTTTACTATTGAAATTTAACAATAGTTTTCAGAATATTCAGCGAAGGAATTGTAGCGTTGACACAAGTCCACTCCCAACACCAAGTGTTATCGGCCAAGACTGAAAAAAGAATTAAAAATTGCACAAAGTTTAAGGTCCTATATTTTACTACTAAATTGAAGAATTGAAGCAAATAGTAAGGTGAGCATAAACTTATCTAATGATGATGAATTCATTTGTAATTATCAATAATTTCTTCATTGGCGCAATTGAGTTTCATACTATATCACTTTAAATTATACTTGGTTTCAATTTTGTAAATACTGGTCTCTCTCAGCGCGCAAGCGCGCGTAATTGTATTACACTATCTAAAACAAATTTTGTCGAAGCTTTATCTAATTATCTAAATTAACCTACAATCAGGGTTGGGCAGGTGCGCCACTTTGGTAAGATACCTAGTAAGTTACATGGTGGATTAAGTGTTTTGGTGTTTTATGTCATCGGTGAGTCATATATATGAGTAGTATGTAAACGAGTGCGCACTCGTACCCCCTCAGAGGGTACGAGTGCGCACTCGTTTACATACTACTTATATGGTGCCCCCCGCTTTATTTGGGAAAATTGACCGTCACAGTTAACGCGCAAGATTTAAAGCTGAATAACAGAAACCGTTGCAAATAATTAATTAATAAATAAATAAATAAATAAACCGACAAGCTCCGAACCCCCATAACGCTGGAGGGAGCGATAAATTAATGATTTTTTATAAACAATTGAATAAACCACCAAGCTCGAAACCCCCATAACGCTGGGGAGAGCGATACTTAAATTATTTTTTATAAACAATTAAATAAACCGACGAGCTCTAAACCCCCATAACGCTGGGGAGAGCGATAAATTAATGATTTTTTATAAACAATTAAATAAACCACCAAGCTCGAATTCCCCATAACGCTGGGTAGAGCGATCGATAAATAATTTTTTTTAAACAATTATATAAACTGACAAGCTCTAAACCCTCGTGAAGCTGGAGAGAGCGATGAATAAATATTTTTTTATAAACAATTAAATAAACCGACGAGGCTATTTAGGTTCAGAGCTTTTCGGTTTATTGAATTGTTTGTAAAAAATTATTTATTTATCGCTCTCCCCAGCGTTATGGGGGCTTAGAGCTCGTCGGTTTATTTAATTGTTTATATAAAAAATTATTTATTTATTGCTTCCCCCAGCGTTATGGGGGTTTCGAACTTGGTGGTTTATTCAATTGTTTATAAAAAAATATTTTTTTATCGCTCTCTCTAGCTTCACAAGGGTTTAGAGCTTGTCGGTTTATTCAATTGTTTATAAAAAATAATTTATTTATCGCTCTCCCCAGCGTAATGGGGGTTTCGATCTTGGTGGTTTATTTAATTGTTTATAAAAAAATATTTATTTATCGCTCTCTCCAGCTTCACAAGGGTTAAGAGCTTGTCGGTTTATTTAATTGTTTATAGAAAATAATTTATTTACCGCTCTTTCCAGCGTTATGGGGGTTTAGAGCTTGGTGGTTTATTTAATTGTTTATAAAAAATCATTAATTTATCGCTCTCTCCAGCGTTATGGGGGTTTAGAGCTTGTCGGTTTATTTATTCATTTATTTATTGAATAATTATTTGCAACGGTTTCTGTTATTCAGCTTTCAATCTTGCGCGTTAACTGTGACGGTCAATTTTCCCAAATAAAGCGGGGGGCACCATGTATATGACTGGCCGATGACATAAAACACCAAAACACTTAATCCACCATGGTAACTTACTAGGTATCTTACCAAAGTGGCGCACCTGCCCAACCCTGCCTACAATAAGTTATATATACCGTTTACCTTTGCGCTATACGTTCAGAATTCAGAGTTCATTTATACTTTTGTGGTTATAGGTTGGTTTTTTTTATTTACTAATTATTATTATTTTCATGATTTTAATCGAATAATTTCGAACACTTGATTACGTCATTGTTTTTTATCAAATCTATTCTCTAGATGTTTCAATAAAAATTAAAAATAAAAATTCAAATTTTAAATTTTGTTCTTCAACCAATCACATCACGAATAAAATGCTGACATTCTTTTTGGGTTCTCTCTTTTATCTTGGGATCTTAGGATTTATTGACGGGCGAAAAACTTTTACTTTTTCTTAATCAAAAGTTCACTTTCTCTATTCTCTATAGACGTACTAAAATCGCGGGTGTGTGCTCACTGCTGTTGTCTATTCGGAGGGAACAACAAACAATAAAGGTTTAGTAGGTACGCTTAGGGCCCGCGCATCGATTTCATTGACCGTGAGTTTTCCTAACGATAAATTAATTTATAATGTCAGTGCTAAGACATTTTTCTGATAGTACACAACATTTTAAGTAACTATTTAATAAGCTTACTTCCATTATAAATTAGTTTCAACGTTATTTTTTAACACAATGCTAATGCTGAAAGCTAACTTCACGTTACAGTTAAGTAAGTCTCTTGATCGAGGCGCGGGCCCTAAGCGTACCTACTAAACCTTTAGGGCCGGGACAGAGATAAATGCACAGAATCCTGTGCGCCTGCACAGAGCTCTTGTGCAGCTCCACAGACAGCACCTGAGCAAAAATAAAGGGCCGATTTCATGATGGCGAGTATATAGTGAATAAACCCTGAAGGTGACAAGACCTTAAAATACCATAAAAAATAATTCGCCCCCTGTGTTTTCATGGCAGCGAGTACTCGCTGCAGTGTGTGCGAATGAATTTCAATGCATTCAACTTATAGATTAACCTCAAAACTGTTTTTAGTAAAAAAAAACTGTCGGTCTTATAATAAAAAATAAATCTTTATGTTTATATAATTGACAGTATCTTTTTAAAGTTTGGTTATTTACATTCAGAAGTTATTATAGTGGAGCATCAATAAAAACGAAAAAGTAATAATCAAATGGTTGAGAAAAATAATTATCGACAGATTATTGGTTAAATATTGTTTACTTTAATTACAGTAGTGATCAAAATTATAAGGCACCCCCTAAAATTCGTCTGTTTCAAGTTAATATTTTGACTTTGTGCATGCCTGCACGTGTTTAAATATTTAAGTATTCATCTCTAAAATTTTTTTTGTTCAAAACAAGTTCAGTACTTGAAAAAAAAACGTTTACTTTATATTAATTCGTCTTTCCAATCAATTTTTATCCTCTTTTAAGCTTAAAATGACTTTTTTTAAAAAACAGCTAAATTTAGTTCTTTTATGATCTAGATAGTGTTCTGAAAATTTCTATAAACACCTAAGTGAATAATATTTTTTTTTTCGCGTTTCTCCGATGTTCAAGTTTATCGAAAAAAATTTTCAAGTTGATTAATAGAAAAATGTTCAAGCCACAAAGAAAAAATACATTTTTTTAAACTTGAAAAAACATTGATTTTTTGTACTTTTACATTGTTTTTCGCTTAAATTTGCTTTTTTTTATTAATTTGGGAGGTAAAAATTATATTAAACTGATATTTGATGAATTTTAAACTAATTCAAATTATTATGAATCAAAATCTTACAGAGAATTTTAAAAAAGTATGTTAAAAAACGGTTTTTCTAATACAGTTAAATTTCACAAAAAAACTTCAATTTGTATTTAATTGATTACAAGTAATAGTATTAATTTATTTTTAGAAATAATTATTATATTCATTTTTATTATTTAATATAATATGTTTTTTACATATTTAGTAATTAGTTTACCCTTCTTTAGTACTTAGTTGATCCTCCTTTAGCCTCGAAGCAAGCGCGAACTCTTCGGACCATAGATTCTGCAAGTTTTTTACAGTAACTCGGACTCAATTTTTGCCAGGCTACAGCAATCTCTCGTTTTAAATCTTCCAAATTTCTCAGGTGTTTGTCTTTGATCATTATCTCTATTTGATCCCAAGCATTCTCAATTATATTCAAATCTGGAGAACGTGCTGGCCAATCTAGTATAGGTATTTTATTATCATTAAACCATTGCATCGTTTTCTTTGATTTGTGACACGGAGCGTTGTCTTGTTGGTGATACCAAATTTTTTGACGTCCATAAACCTTTGATTTTGATGGAAGCATAAAATTTTCCATAGTCTCGATGTATTTCTCGTTGTTCACTGTACCTTGCACAAATTGAAGTTCTCCTTTTCCTTTTCCTGACAGGCAACCCCAAACCATAATTGATCCACCACCTTTCTGCACTCTTGGAGCAAGTCAATCAGGATTGTATTTTTCACTGCTGGTACGTCTTATTTGCTTTGGTCTGTTTGAAAAAAGTTGGAAGCTAGATTCATCGCTAAAAAGAACTAAATCCCATTTTTCAACTGTCCATGATAGCTTGCCTTTGCACCATTCATACCTAGCTTTTCGGTTTTTTGCAGTTAGAAGAGGCTTACGAGTTGCGACAGCAGATTTCATGTTCTTCTCAAGCAAACGTCTATTAACTGTTACTCGAGACACTTTTACATTAAGTTCTTCATTTATTTGATTTTTGATATTGTTTGCTGTAACTGCACGATTATTCTTTGCCTTTTTAATAATAATTCGATCAATCCGGTAACTTGTTATTCTTGGCCTGCCAGCGCCACTTTTCACTTTTACGGATTTCGTGCTTTCATACGTCTTAATGGTGTTTTGAACGCAACACCTACTAACTCTTAATATTTTTGAAATTTGACTCTGATTTTTTCCTCCTTTCAACAATCCTATAATCTGCCACTTAATTTTATCAGAAACTGCTTTTCTTACCATGATGAAAGTTATGCAAGCTTATGAACATTTAAAAAACTAATTTATCAATAATGACGGCTCGGTCGGTAATGTAGATAAATTCTTTACTGATCGAACAATTGTCGCTACTGGCATTCGAATTCTACGAATTTGAAAAATTACTTCAAGTTGAATAAACTCTCTGAAACTTCTAACTGAATATTAAAATTAATGAAAAAGTCAATTCGATAAATATATTGCTTGTAATCAATTACATACAATTTGAAGTTGTTTTTGTGAAATTTAACTGTATTAGAAAAACTGTTTTTTAACATATTGTTTTAAAATTCTCTGTAAGATTTTGATTAATAATAAATTGAATTAGTTTAAAATTCATCAAATATCAGTTTAATATAATTTTTACCTCCTAAATTAATAAAAAAAAGCGAATTTAAGCGAAAAACAATGTAAAAGTACAAAAAATCAATGTTTTTTCAAGTTTAAAAAAATGTATTTTTTCTTTGTGGCTTGAACATTATTCTATTAATCAGCTTGAAAATTTTTTTCGATAAACTTGAACATCGGAGAAACGCGAAAAAAAAAATATTATTCACTTAGGTGTTTATAGAAATTTTCAGAACACCATCTAGATCATAAAAGAACTAAATTTAGCTTTTTTTAAAAAAAAGTCATTTTAAGCTTAAAAGAGGATAAAAATTGATTGGAAAGACGAATTAATATAAAGTAAACGTTTTTTTTTCAAGTACTGAACTTGTTTTGAACAAAAAAAATTTTAGAGATGAATACTAAAATATTTAAACACGTGCAGGCATGCACAAAGTCAAAATATTAACTTGAAACAGACGAATTTTAGGGGGTGCCTTATAATTTTGATCAATACTGTATAATTAATATTGTAAATTTGATCAATTTTAAATTTACATAGTGCCAATATTTATTCAGTATTTATAACTCAAAAAAATAAAGTTCCAAAACGAAAAACTTGTGTGAAATATGTGTTCTTTTAAATCTAAGAAAAAATAATTATAAAACGGAAAATAAATATTGAATTTTTCATAAGCAGTCGAATTAATAAATTTTCCATGTTAAATTTAAGATTGTAGCAATATACAATTTAGGCTTGATTTTGTAAAAACCAATTCTGAAATAGAAAAATCAATTGGTCATTATACAATAAAATTATTTTTCATTCAAATTGAATCTTTTTTATTTCACTAAAAGTGATAAACAATAAAACCTTTTTTTGCCAATGCATTTAAGCAGGGGTGCAACAACTCCTTCCAGCTAGGGGGTGTCATGAGGTCCAAACCTCCCCCCCCCGCCCAATGAAACTGACGTCTAAAAAAAAAAAAAAAATGTGAGTTTAATTAATAGACTAGTTAATCATCCCCAAGCTCTAAACCCCTAAAACCCTGGGCGTCGAGTTCAATAAATAAGCTGATCAGCTATCCCCCAAGCTCTAAACCCTCCAAATACCCTAGGCGCCCGAGTTCAACATAAAAACTGATCAGCTATGCCTCAAGTTCTAAACCACCAAGACCCTGGGTGCCCGAGTTCAACAAAAAAACTGATCAGCAATCCCCCAAGCTCTAAACCCCTAAAACCCTGGGCGTCGAGTTCAATAAATAATCTGATCAGCTATCCCCCAAGCTCTAAACCCTCCAAATACCCTAGGCGCCCGGGTTCAACATAAAAACTGATCAGCTATGCCTCAAGTTCTAAACCACCAAGACCCTGGGTGCCCGAGTTCAACAAAAAAACTGGTCGGCTATCCCCCAAGCTCTAAAGCCCCAAAAGCCCTGGGCGCTCGAGGTCAACGGAAAAACTGATCAGCTATCCCCCAAGCTTTAAACCCCCAAATACCCTGGGCGCCCGAGTTCAACAAAAAAACTCGTCAACTATCCCCCAAGGAGGAAATCGGGCGCCCATGGTATTTGGGGGTTGGGAGCTTGGAGGATAGCCCACCAGTCTTTTTGTTGAACTCGGACGCCCAGATTATTTGGGGGTTTAAAGCTTGGGGGATAGCTGACCAGTTTTTTCGTTGACCTCGGGTGCCCAGGGTAGTTGGGGGTTTAAAGCTTAGGGGATAGCCGACCAGTTTTTTCGTTGGCCTCGGGCGCCAAGGGTATTTGGGGGTTTAGAGCATGGGGGATAGCCGACCAGTTTTTTTGTTGAACTTTGGCGCCCAGAGTCTAATTGGACACCCCAAATAATTGTAAAGGGTGTCCTCTACTAGCTTAGGGGGTGTCAGGAAACCTCCGCCCCCCCCCCCCCCCCCCCGTTGTTGCGCGCCTGTATTTAAGTGCATTTTGTAAATAATTTTAAAATAAAAACATAACTCTTGGTAAAATATACTATACCAGATGTAATCTTATTTTATACATAAATACTATAAAATAGTAGAGATTATAAGATATTATCATAATATACAATCGTATATTAGTAATTATTGACAGTGAACGAAAAAATTATTAACAATTTAAAGTTCCTAACATTTCTTAAAATGAAAATAATTCTGTTATATGAAAATTTCATTTTAATATAATTAATGGGTTAATAACCTCAATTTTTGCTACTCGCTTTCTCTACTCGCTGATAGTTAAAAAAATCCAACTAATGAAGCGAATGAAAATCACTTGCTGCTCTGGCCGTTTCAGCGACTTTTTGTTAGTCACGTGACCTCAGATTTTCATTCGCTAGCGAATGACTAATCAAAAGTCGCTAAAACACAAACGGATCGCTGCCGTACGGGACTACGAACTCCTACCCCCACCACATCCCAGCGTGAGCCGAGCGCCGAGCGGTGTACCTGTATATGTTGAACCTGCCTATAACTGCAGGCTACAGGCAGTGTGGCCGATCCCGGCCCAGGTGGTATCACGAAATTTGAAACTCTTCCGGCACAGATCAGGCAAACAAAAAACTCAATAACGCTGGGCGCCCAGTTTTTTTTATAAACTAATAATTCAATAAATAAAACTCCCCCTAATTTTACAACCCAAAAACGCTGGGGGTACCAGTTTTTTATAAATAAAAAAATTAATAAAAAAATTAACCCCCAAACTATGCAACCCAATAACGCTGGGCATTCTAGTTTTTTTTAATCGATAAAAAAACTAATTATAAGATTATCCCTCAAGCTATACAACCCAATAACGCTGGGCGTCCGAGTTTTATATAAATACAAAAATTAACTAAAAAATTATCCCCCAAGCTATAAAACCCAATAACGCTGGTCGTCCTGGTTTTGATATCAATAAAAAAACTAATAAACAAATTATCCCCCAAACTATACATCCTAATAACGCTGGGCATCCAAGTTTTTTATAAACAAAAAAATTAATAAATAATTAACCCCTTAACTGTAAAACCCCATAACTCTGGGGATCCTAATATTTTTATCAATATAAAAATTAATAAACAAATTAACCCCCAAGTTAAACAACCCAATAACGCTGGGCGTCCGAGTTTTTTATGATTAAAAAAATTAATAAACAATTAACCCCTTAGCTGTAAAACCCAATATCGTTGGGAGCCCGAGTTTTTTTATCAATAAAAAAATTAATAAACAAATTATCCGCCAAGTTAAACAACCCAAACTATACAACCCAATAACACTGGGCATTCTAGTTTTTTTATCGATAAAAAACTAATTATAAGATTATCCCCCAAGCTATACAACCCAATAACGCTGGGCGTCCTGGTTTTGTTATCAATAAAAAAACTAATAAACAAATTATCCCCCAAACTATACATCCCAATAACGCTGGGCATCCAAATTTTTTATAAACAAAAAAATTAATAAACAATTAACCCCTTAACTGTAAAACCCGATAACGCTGGGCATCCTTATATTTTTATTAATATAAAAATGAATAAATAAATTATCCTCCAAGTTAAACAACCCAATAACGCTGGGCGTCCAAGTTTTTTTTAATTAAAAAATTTAATAAACAATTAACCTCCGAACTCAACAACCCAATAACGCTGAGCGTCCTGTTTTTTTTTTTAAATAAAAAAATTAATTAAAAAACTATCCCCCAAGCTATAAAAACCAATAACGCTGCGCGTCCTGGTTTTGTTATCAATAAAAAAACTAATAAACAAATTATCCCTCAAACTATACAACCCAATAACGCTGGGCATCCTCGTTTTTTTATCGATAAAAAAATTAATAAACAAATTATTCCCACAATTAAACAACTCAATATCGCTGGGTGTCCGAGTTTTTGATAAACAAAAAGATTAATAAACAAATTATCCCCCAAACTATACAACCCAATAACGCCGGGCATCCTCGTTTTTTTATCGATAAAAAAATTACTAAACAAATTATCCCCCAAGTTAAACAACCCAATATCGCTGGGCGTCCGAGTTTTTGATAAACAAAAAGATTAATAAACAAATTATCCCCCAAACTATACAACCCAATAACGCTGGGCATCCTCGTTTTTTTATCGATAAAAAAATTACTAAATAAATTATCCCCCAAGTTAAACTACCCAATATCGCTGAGCGTATGAGTTTTTGATAAACAAAAAAATTAATAAACAAATTATCCTCCAAGCTATACAACCCAATAACGCTGAGCGTCCGAATTTTTTATGAAAAAAACAACTAACCCATAAGTTAAACAACCTAATAACGCGGGGCATCTTAGTTATTTAATCAATAAAAAAATCTAATAAACAAATTATATCCAAGCTATTAAACCATAACGCTGGGCGTCGGTTTTTTTGTGGTTGTCAACGGTAATTTAATCCTGGATATATCAACTGCAGTTTTTCTGAATATTAAAGATAAGTGTCTCGTGATAGTCTATTAAATCATTTATTTATTTATAAAGAGCCCAAAATTTTTCACTGGATTTAACGATTAAGCCTGTTCATTTATTGAATTGTTAAATTAATTTTAAAAAGTCCCGTACTCCCAACGTTATTGGCTTGTAAAACTTGAGGGATAATTTGTTTATTAGTTTTTATTTATAAAATAACTAAGACGCCTAGCGTTATTAGGTTGTATAGTTTAGGAAATAATTGGTTTATTAGTTTTGTTATCTAGATAAAAAAATTAGGATGCCCAGCGTTATTGGGTTTTACAGATAAGGAGTAACTTGTTTAATAATTTTTTATTTACAAAAAACTCGGACGCCCAGCGTTTTTGGGTTGTATAGCTTGGGGGATAATTTGTTTACTAATTTTTTTATTTATAAAAAAATTAGGATGCCCAGCGTTATTTAGTTTTACTGCGAAGAGGTTTATTGTTTATTAATTTTTTTGCTTATAAAAAACTCGGATGCCCAGCGTTATTTGGTTTTACAGTTAAGGGGTTAATTGTTTATTAAGTTTTTTAATTATAAAAAACTCGGACGCCCAGCGTTATTGGGTTGTATAGTTTAGGGGATAATTTGTTTATTAGTTTTTTTATTGATAGAAAAACTAGGACGCCCAGCGATATTGGGTTGTATAGCTTTGGGGATAATTTGTTAATTAATTTTTTTATTTATAACAAACTCGGACGCCCAGCGTTATTCGGTTGTTTAACTTGGGGGATAATTTGTTTATTAATTTTCATATTGATAAAAAAATTAGGATGCCGAGCGTTATTGGGTTTTACAATTAAGGGGTTAATTGTTTACTAATTTTTTTGTTTATAAAAAACTCGGATGCCCAGCGTGTATTGGGGTGTATAGCTTGGGGGATAATTTGTTTATTAATTTTTTTGTTTATAAAAAAGTCGGACGCCCAGCGTTATTGGGTTGTATATCTTGGGGGATAATCTTATAATTAGTTTTTTCATCGATAAAAAAACTAGAATGCCCAGCGTTTTTGGGTTGTATAGCTTGCGGGTTAATTTGTTTATTAATTTTTTTTATTTATAAAAAACTCGGACGCCCAGCGTTGTTGGGTTGTTTAACTTGGGAGATAATTTATTTATTAATTTTGTTAATTTTAAAAAACTCGGTCGCCCAGCGTTATTTGGTTGTTTAACTTGGTAGATAATTTGTTGATGAATTTTTTAATTACAAAAAACTCGGACGCCCAGCGTTATTGGATTGTTTAACTTTGGGGATAATTTGTTTATTATTTTTTTTAGTTATAAAAAACTCGGACGCCCAGCGTTATTGGGTTGTATAGCTTGGGGGTTAATTTGTTTACTAATTTTTTTATTTATTAAAAACTCGTACCCCCAGAATTATTGGGTTGTAAAACTAGGGGGAGTTTTATTTATTGAATTATTAGTTTATAAAAAAAGCTGGGTGCCCAGCGTTATTCAGTTTTTTGTTTGCCTGATCTGTGCCGGAAGAATTTCAAATTTTGCGGTACCACCTGGGCCGGGATCGCCCACACTGGCTACGGGGCCTAGAGAGTGGAGAGAGGGAAGGGAAAAGAGTTGAGTGGCCAATTTTAAAAACCTTTGCTTACGAAGATGAAAAACAAGTTGATGTGACATGCTTTAAATAAATTCCATTGTAATATTTTCTTTAATTAATGATTTTTTATTAAAATATTTTTGTAACACATAAAAATACGTAAAATACATGTAAAAAATAAGAACTAGATACACAATAACATTTACAATTTGTCAGGTGCATATTATTAAATATATATATATCTTACTATATTATATAGTTGTAATTTGGTCTTCGCTCCCATTCCGCTCCCACTCTTAATTCTTCATTTTATACCGTAAAATAGGTCAAAAATTGCACTTTTATTCTGCTCCCACCCCCACCTTTTCTCGCCCTTTTTTTCTCACCCCATTCCGCTCCTACCCTCTCCCACCCCGCTCCCTTTCCGCTCCCACCCTTAATTCTTCATTTTATACCGTATAATAGGTCAAAAATTGCACTTCTATTCTGCTCCCACCCCGCTCTCACTCCCGCTCTTTTTTGTACCCTCCTCATTTGTAAAAATTTACTCTACATGAGTAAAAGTTGAAAAGTAACTATATCAAATTCTCCGGACTCAAAACTTCCTGGAGAAATCATCTCCAAGGAGTAACTACTACCAAGTACACCAGGTGTCTGTTCTGACTCCTCTGGAGTCTAAACATCCTGGGGAAATCATCTTCAAGGCGTTACTATTAACAAGGGCTCCAGGTGTCTATTCTGACTTCTCCGAAGTCAAAACTTCCTGGGAAAATGATCTTTAAGGCGTTACTATTACCAAGGGCTTGAGGTGTCTATTCTGACTTTTCCGGAGTCAAAACTTCCTGGGAAAATCATCTCCAAGGCATAACTGTCACCAAGTGCACCAAGTATACACCCTGACTCCTATGGAGTCAAAACTTCCTAGAAAAATCATCTCCAAGGCGTTACTGTTACCAAATGCACCAGTTGTCTGTCCTGACCCCTCTGAAGTTTAAACATCCTGGGGAAATCATCTCCAAGGTCTTACTATTACCAAGTCCTCTAGATATATACCCTGAGTCCTATAGAGTCAAAACTTTCTGGGAAAATCATCTCCAAGGCCTTACTATTACCAAGTGCACAAGTTGTCTGTCCTGACTCCTCTGGACTTAAAACATCCTGGGGAAATTATCTCCAAGGCATTACTATTACCAAGTGCACCAGGTATACACCCCAACTCCTGTGGAGTTAAAACTTCCTGGGAAAATCATCTCCAAGGCGTTACTATTACCAAGTGCACCAGGTATACACCCTGAGCCCTCAGGAGTCAAAACTTCCTAGGGAAATTATCTCCAAGGCGTAACTGCTACCAAGTGCACCAGGTGTCTGTCCTGACACCTCTGGAGTCAAAACACCCTGGGGAAATATCTATTCGATATTTTAAATTAATGTAATAACAAAAATAAATTATATGTGGGACCCTTTGCCAGTAGCCGTATAAACCACATATAATTCATTTCAAAAAACTTTTCTTGATAATAATTTTCAATTCTATTTTCCTAAAAAAAATAAATATTCACAATGATCTTCCGTGAAATTTTTTTTTCAATAATATCTTCAATATTAAAAAATCTTCCGTTTGAATAATTCAATAATTTTTCATAAAAATCTTCCGTGTTTATAATTGTTTGTTTGGTAGGACCCTTAAAATTTATTTTTAAATTTGTATTTTAAAATGTTAAACTATATTTAGATAAATGAAAATTCCGTATTTGCTGGCCATGTTAAATTGTTTAAATATTGTTAAATATTGTTAGTTGAATATTGTTTTAAAAATTGTTAAAAAAACCCAACGTGCCATGTAAGTACCTCCTGGGTGGTGTAGAAATCTGCATTGATAATTATAATGAATACTTAAAAAGGTGTTTTAGTATGAAACATTTATTTTATGTAAAACAGGTTATAATAATCAAATTACAAACATAAACAGTAATCAATCACCAAAAACAACAAAGCAACGCTACACAACCGAACGTGTTCTCAAACACACACACTCACACCATTCAAATAATTCCACCATTCAAATAATTCTAAACATTCCGCCCGCCTTGTTCCTTGAACAAAACCCGGAACCTCTTCAATCAGATGATTATTAAAATATAAGACAAGGCAGTTTCATCGATGTGAAGATGCATGGTCTCGTGATTTTTCCACCGGTAGTAGTGACAGCTTACTCAAATCCCTGACGTAAGTTCCGTTTGCTGTACGAACTGTAGCCACTCGAACAAGTTTGTCTTCACCAGGATGAATTTCCAAAACACGTCCTAAAGGCCATTCACCGATTGGTCGAAGCAGCGATGGATCAATAATTACCACCATATCGTTTACCGAGATGTTAGGCTTGACAGGGGTTAGTTTAGTACGCTGTGAGTGTGTTGAGATACTCGCGGCTCCAGCGTTTCCAAAAATGATCCCTGATCTTGTCCACTAATTTCCAGTGGGTGAGATGATTGACAAATTCGGTGATATCTGACGGTTTTGGGATGGCAGACAATCTTCGGCTGTTCATTAGGTGACTGGGAGTTAAGGCTTCCGTGTCTTCAGGATCTCCTGAAAGTGTTCCCAGTGGTCGACAATTTAATATGCGCTCCACATGCGTCAACAGTGTGGCAAACTCTCCGTATGTGAGGCGTCGATTCCCGATGAGAATTTTCAAGTGCTTTTTTGCTGACTTAACTCCAGCTTCCCATAGTCCACCAAAATGAGGTGCGCCAGGCGGTATAAAGTGCCATGTTATTCCTTTCTTGGAAAGTTCATTCTCAACCATTCCCCAATCTGGGCCAGCATTTTGAAGCATCTTCTTTAATTCAATGTCAGCTCCCCTAAATTTCGAGGCATTATCGCTCCACATTTCCGTGATAGGCCCACGCCTATTGTTCAATCGATCCAATGCTGCAAAAAATTTGACAGTCAAAAGATCACTTACCAATTCCAGAGTGATGGCCTTAGTGCTCATGCAGACAAACAGAGAAACATATCCTTTCGTCATAATAGAGTGCCTGCCTTGTGATCTAAGTATTTGAAAAGGTCCAGCAAAGTCAACTCCGCAATTGCTGAAGGGTGGAGTTGGATTTACACGAACGGCTGGGAGCAGACCCATTGACTGTTGCATAGGCTGTCCTCGCTCTTTCTTACATCTAACACAGGCTCGGAGAAAAGCTCGAACTCTGGCAGCTCCTCCCACTATCCATGCGAGCTGAATTGCCTGTGTAAAAGTACCACGGCACCCGGCATGTGAATTGTGCTCATGAGCCCAATGAATGATCAGGTGAGCTAAATGACCTCTGCCACTTATTATTACTGGGAACTTCTGATCGTATGATAAGGGTGCGTTTCCTAATCGACCACCAGCTCGCATGATACCTGAAGAATCCAGAAACGGAGCAAGATCTCGGATGTCATATCTACATTTGCGACCAATGGACTGCCCATGCTTCAATCTTTCCAACTCAGACCCATAGTGATCCTGCTGACTGACGCGTACGCACGTCATCAATGCCTGATAACGCTCGTTTGCCGTCATTGCAGACAAAGGAGGCGGAGTCTCCCCTCCCTTTTGCCTTTGGAACAATCTCTTCAGGTTCACAATTGCTCTGAGTAATCTCTCGAGCTCCGAGAAACGCTCAATAAATGTTGTTTTACCAGGAACAGGAACAGTTGTACGGAGCACGAAACAATTCGTCACCACTGGTTCCGAGAGCTGCCCAATTGATTCGTCAGACTTGCCGAAACATTCAGTATGTGGCCAGCTTTCAGAGGGTTTGCTCAACCATGAGGGACCTTGCCACCACATAGAATCCTTAACAAGCTGTTGAACTTCAGTACCTCGAGATGCAACGTCGGCTGGATTCTCCTTTGTTGGTACTTGATGCCAAGTAATTCCAGGAACTAAGAATTTGAGAGACATAGCCATCAACGTATTCACTCCCAGTTGTCCCATCTGTGTGCAACCAACAAAGAACAGTCCTGTTATCGCTCCAAGCGTGGCATCTTTCCAAGGAAATCTTAAGGCTTTCTGACATCAAACGTAACAGCTTTGCTGCCAAAAGAGCAGCCCGTAGTTCCAACCGGGGAATAGTCGAACGGGGTTGAGGCTTACTTGCTGGTCGAAGACTTCGAATGGTTTCTAGCTTAGTTTTTGAAACAATCAATTCTGTTTTTATATTAAAATTGCCGTCATCAACTCGTGAGTAAACAACCGCGGCCATTGCTCGACGACAGGCATCGGCGAAGACGTGAAGATCAATCGAACTAACGTTGGTTTCACCGGTCCATCTGGGAATGATAACTTGATCCAAATGAGTCAGGGAGTTCTGAAACTTCTGCCATCGCTGTGCCAACGACGAGGGTAACTTTGTGTCCCAATCAAGCTTTGCTCGCCAAAGATCTTGAATCATCAGCTTTGCAGTCAATACCACTGGAGCCAACCAGCCAGCTGGATCAAAGATTCGTGCCATCTCTGATGTAAGTGTTCTTTTCGTGAGAATTTCGCTAAAATTCGTAGGCACTGGAAATCGAAAGTTGTCTTGCACCGGATCCCAGCTCACTCCAAGCTCACTGACCGGTCCATCTTTGGCAAACTGAAGCTAATTTGATCTTAAATGATCATCCACTGCAACCTCTCTCAAGATCTCAGGATTGTTTGATACCCATTTTTTTGCAGAGAAACCACCAGCCTTGAAAAGTTGAATCAGCTGCTTAATCTTTCTCACAACATCATTGATTTCAGCTGCTCCACTGAGAACATCATCGACGTACATTTCATCTTCAACGATTTCCACTGCTTCCGGGTAATCTTTACCAACGTCCTTGCACAGTTGAATCAAAGTTTCAATAGATAAATAAGGAGCGCAGTTCTCTCCGTAGGTCACAGCAGTACATAGTGCTTTACTGGCTCCTTAGAAGATGGGCTCCAAACAATTCTCTGAAGATGAATGTGATCTGGATGTACCAAAATCTGTCGAAACATCATTTTTATATCCGTACAGAATACCCATCGATGTCGTCTAAAACGAGTGAGAACTGCCAAGAGATTAGTCCGAAGTTTGGGTCCAACAAGTAGCACATCGTTCAAACTGTATCCAGTCGAGATTGGACGAGAGGCGTTGAAGACCGTTCTAAATTTCTTGACATTATCGCCCCACTGCCAGATGCCATGGTGTGGGATGTAATTAACGACGATGCTTTTATCTGCTTGCTCAGCTGATGTTACGAGTCGCATATGATTCATTTCCAAGTATGTCTGCATGAATTTGCGATACTCAGAACCGAATTCTGGATCCCTTTCCATTCTGCGATGCATTACAGACAGTGATGTTAAAGCATACGAAAGACTCTCACCAATCATCGACAAACCATTTTTCTTCAATGGAAGTGGAACTACGTAACGTCCGGATGAAAGTCTGAAGTGTTTGGTGGTGAAGATCTTTTCACATTCGACATCTGATGATGAGCGACGAATTGATTTGGGTATGATTTGGGTATGCGGGGGGCACCATGTATATGACTCGGCGAAATTTCCAACGGTCAAATTTGCAGACGGTGAAATTTCCATTCTATCAAATGCTATATACCCACTAATACAACTCTATAACGCCGAGATCGCGAGTTTTTTTAAAAATAAATGAATAAATAGATAATCCCGCAAGCAGCTACCACTCAATAACACCGAGCTAACGAGTTTTTCTTATAAATAAAAGAATAATTACATAATCTCTCAAGCTGCTACAACCACATAATGCCGAGCTCGCGAGTTTTTTTTATGAATAAATTAATAAATACATTATCTCCCAAGCAGCTACCACCCAATAACACCGAGCTCGCGAGTTACTTTTAATAAATAAATGAATAAATAGATAATCCCCCAAACTGTTACAACCCCATAACGCTGAGCTCGCGGGTTTTTTTTATGAGTAAATGAATAAATACATCATCCCCCAAGCTACTACAACCCCTTAATGCCAAGCTCGCGAGTTTTTTTTTATCAATAAATGAATAAATACATAATCCCTCAAGCAGCTGCCACACAATAACGCCAAGCTCGCGATTTTTTCATGAATATTTTTTCTATTTATTTATTTTTATAAAACTCGCAAGCTCGGCATTATATGGTTGTAGCAGCTTGGGGGATTTTGTATTGATTCATTTATTTATAAAAAAAACTCAGGAGTTCAACGTTATGGGGTTGCAGCAGCTTGGGGGATTATGTATTTATTGATTAATTTAAAAAAAAAAAAACCAGAACTCGGCATTATGGGGTTGTTGCTGCTTGGGGGATTATCTATTTATTCATTTATTCATAAAAAGACTCGCGACCTCGGCATAATGGGGTGGTTGGAGCTTTGGGGATCGTGTATTTATTCATTTATTCATAAAAAAAAACTTGCAAGCTCGGCGTTATTGGGTGGTAGCAGCTTGGAGGATTATACATTTATTAGTTTATTTATAAAATAAACTAGCAAGCTCGGAGTAATCGGATTGTAGAAGCTTTGAGTATTGTGTATTTATTTATCAAATTGAAAAAAATTTTATTATTATTTGATTAATTATTTTATTAAATTTTATTAATTTATTGATCTCTTAAAAACTCGAAAGAGCTCGGGTGGCGTTACTATGACCAGGTGCCCCAGGTATCCATCTTGACCCCCCTGGAGTCAAAACTTCCTGGGGAAATCGTCTCCGAGGCGTTATAGTTACCAGGTGCCCCAGGTGTCCGTCCTAACCCCCCTGGAGTCTAAACTTCCTGGAGAAATCGTCTCCGAGGTGTTTTAACCACCAAGTGCACCAGGTGTCCAGCCTGACCTCCGTAGGGTCAAAACTTCCTGGGGATATCGTCTCAGAGGCGTTATGATTACCAGGTGCTCCAGGTATCCATCCTGACCCCCCTGGAGTCAAAACATTCTGGGGAAATACTTTCCGAGGCGTTATAATTACCAGGTGCCCCAGGTGTCCATCATGACCCCCCCCTGGAGTCAAAACTTCCTGTAGAAATCGTCTCCGAGGCGTTATAATTACCAGGTGCCCCAAGTGTCTATCCTGACTCCCCTGGAGTCAAAACTTCCTGGGGAAATCATCTCCGAGATGTTATAATCACCAAGTGCCCCAGGTGTACGTCCTGACCTCCGTAGAGTCAAAACTTCCTGGGGAAATCGTCTCTGAGGCGTTATAATTACCAAATGCACCTGGTGTCTATCAAGGCGTTATAATTGCCAGGTGCCCCAGGTGTCTGTCCTGACCCCCCCCGGAGTCAAAACTTCCTAGGGAAATCGTCTCCGAGGCGTTATAATTACCAGGTGCTCCAGGTATCCATCCTTACCCCCCTGGAGTCAAAACTTCCTGGGGAAATCGTCTCCAAGGCCTCATAAATACCAATTGCCCAGGTGTCCATCCTGACCCCCCCTGGAGTCCAAACTTCCTGGGCAAATCATCTCCGAGTTGTTATAATCACCAAGTGCCCCAGGTGTACGTCCTGACCTCCGTAGAGTCAAAACTTCCTGGGGAAATCGTCTTCGAGGCGTTATAATTACCAAGTGCTCGTGGTTTCTATCAAGGTGTAATGAATTCCAAGGGCCTCAGGTGTCTGTCCTGACCCCCCTGGAATCAAAACTTCCTGTAGAAATCGTCTCCAAGGCCTCATAAATACCAATTGCCCAGGTGTCCATCCTGACCCCCCCTGGAGTCCAAACTTCCTGGGCAAATCATCTCCGAGTTGTTATAATCACCAAGTGCCCCAGGTGTACGTCCTGACCTCCGTAGAGTCAAAACTTCCTGGGGAAATCGTCTCTGAGGCGTTATAATTACCAAATGCACCTGGTGTCTATCAAGGCGGTATAATTGCCAGGTGCCCCAGGTGTCTGTCCTGACCCCCCTGGAGTCAAAACTTCCTAGGGAAATCGTCTCCGAGGTGTTATAATTACCAGGTGCATCAGGTGTCTATCCTGACCCCCCTGGAGTCAAAACTTCCTGGGGAAATTGTCTCTAAGGTGTTATGATTACCAGGTGCATCAGGTGTCTATCCTGACTCCCCTGGAGTCAAAACTTCCTGTAGAAATCGTCTCCGAGGCGTTATAATTACCAAGTGCTCGTGGTGTCTATCAAGGTGTAATGAATTCCAGGGGCCTCAGGTGTCTGTCCTGACCCCCCTGGAATCAAAACTTCCTGTAGAAATCGTCTCCGAAGCCTCATAATTAACAATTGCCCAGGTGTCCATCCTGACCCCCCCTGGAGTCCAAACTTCCTGGGCAAATCATCTCCGAGATGTTATAATCACCAAGTGCCCCAGGTGTCCGTCCTGACCTTTGTAGAGTCAAAACCTCCTGGCGAAATCGTCTCCGAGTCGTTATAATTGCCAGGTGCCCCAGGGGTCTATCAAGGTGTTATAATTACCAGGTGCACCAGGTATCCATCCTAACCCCCCTGGAGTGAAAACTTCCTGGGGAAATTGTCTCCAAGGCGTTATAATTCCCAGGTGCCCCAGGTGTCTATCAAGTTTTTATAAATATCAGGGGCCCCAGGTGTCTGTTTTGACCCCCCTGGAGTCAAAACTTCCTGTAGAAATCGTCTTCGAGGCGTTATAATTACCAAGTGCTCGTGGTTTCTATCAAGGTGTAATGAATTCCAAGGGCCTCAGGTGTCTGTCCTGACCCCCCTGGAATCAAAACTTCCTGTAGAAATCGTCTCCAAGGCCTCATAAATACCAATTGCCCAGGTGTCCATCCTGACCCCCCCTGGAGTCCAAACTTCCTGACCAAATCATCTTCGAGTTGTTATAATCACCAAGTGCCCCAGGTGTACGTCCTGACCTCCGTAGAGTCAAAACTTCCTGGGGAAATCGTCTCTGAGGCGTTATAATTACCAAATGCACCTGGTGTCTATCAAGGCGTTATAATTGCCAGGTGCCCCAGGTGTCCGTCCTAACCCCCCTTGGAGCCAAAACTTTCTGAGGAAATCGTCTCCGAGGTATTATAATCACCAAATGCCCCAGCTGTCCGTCCTGACCTCCGTAGAGTCAAAACTTCCTGGGGAAATCGTCTCCGAGGCGTTATAATTACCAAATGCGACTGGTGTCTATCAAGGCGTTATAATTGCCAGGTGCCCCAGGTATCTGTCCAGACTCCCCTGGAGTCAAAACTTCCTAGGGAAATCGTCTCCGAGGCGTTATAATTACCAGGTGCACCAGGTATCCATCCTGAACCCCCTGGAGTCAAAACTTCCTGGGGAAATACTCTCCAAGGCGTTATAATTACCTGTTGCACCAGGTGTCTGTCCTGACCCCCTGGAGCCAAACTTTCCTGTACAAATCGTCTTCGAGGCGTTATAATTACCTGGTGCTCCACCTATCTATCAAGGTGTTATAAATCCCAGAAGCCTCAGGTGTCTGTTCTGACCCCCCTAAAGTCAAAACTTCCTGTAGGAATCGTCTCCGAGGCGTTATAATTACCAGGTGCGACAATTATCCATCCTGACCCCCCTGGTGTCAAAACTTCTTGGAGAATTCGTCTCCGAGGCGTTTTAATTACCAATTGCCCAGGTGTCCATCCTGACCCCCCCTGGAGTCAAAACTTCCTAGGGAAATCGTCTCCGAGGCGTTATAATTACCAGGTGCTCCAGGTATCCATCCTTACCCCCCTGGAGTCAAAACTTCCTGGGGAAATACTCTCCAAGGCGTTATAATTACCTGTGGCCTCAGGTGTCCGTCCTAACCCCCTTTGGAGTCCAAACTTCCTGGGGAAATCATCTCCGAGGTATTATAATCACCAAATGCCCTAGCTGTCCGTCCTGACCTCCGTAGATTCAAAACTTCCTGGGGAAATCGTCTCCGAGGCGTCATAATAACCAAATGCACCTGGTGTCTATCAAGGCGTTATAATTGCCAGGTGCCCCAGATATCTGTCCAGACTCCCCTGGAGTCAAAACTTCCTAGGGAAATCGTCTCAGAGGCGTTATAATTACCAGGTGCACCAGGTATCCATCCTGAACCCCCTAGAGTCAAAACTTCCTGGGGAAATTGTCTCTAAGGTGTTATAATTACCAGGTGCATCAGGTGTCTATCCTGACTCCCCTGGAGTCAAAACTTCCTGTAGAAATCGTCTCCGAGGCGTTAAAATTACCAGGTGCACCAGGTATCTATCCTTACCATCCTGGTGTTTATACTTCCTGGGGAATTCGTCTCCGAGGCTTTATAATTACCAATTGCCCAGGTTTCCATCCTGACCCCCCCTGGAATCAAAACTTCCTGGGGAGATCGTCTCCGAGGCATTATAATTACCAGGTGCCCCAGGTGTCCTTCAAGGTGTTATAAATACCAGCGGCCCCAGGTGTCTGTCCTGACCCCCCTGGAGTCAAACTTTCCTGTACAAATCGTCTTCGAGGCGTTATAATTACCAGGTGCTCCACCTATCTATCAAGGTGTTATAAATCCCAGGGGCCTCAGGTGTCTGTTCTGACCCCCCTAAAGTCAAAACTTCCTGTAGGAATCGTCTCCGAGGCGTTATAATTACCAGGTGCACCAATTATCCATCCTGACCCCCCTGGTGTCAAAACTTCTTGGAGAATTCGTCTCCGAGGCGTTATAATTACCAATTGCCCAGGTGTCCATCCTAACCCCCCCTGGAGTCAAAACTTCCTAGGGAAATCGTCTCCGAGGCGTTATAATAACCAGGTGCTCCAGGTATCCATCCTTACCCCCCTGGAGTCAAAACTTCCTAGGGAAATACTCTCCAAGGCGTTTTAATTACCTGTTGCCTCAGGTGTCCGTCCTAACACCCCTTGGAGTCCAAACTTCCTGGGGAGATCATCTCCGAGGTATTATAATCACCAAATGCCCCAGCTGTCCGTCCTGACCTCCGTAGAGTCAAAACTTCCTGGGGAAATCGTCTCCGAGGCGTTATAATTACCAAATGCACCTGGTGTCTATCAAGGCGTTATAATTGCCAGGTGCCCCAGGTATCTGTCCAGACTCCCCTGGAGTTAAAACTTCCTAGGGAAATCGTGTCCGAGGCGTTATAATTATCAGGTGCACCAGGTATCCATCCTGAACCCCCTGGAGTCAAAACTTCCTGGGGAAATTGTCTCCGAGGCGTTATAATTACCAGGTGCCCCAGGTATCCGTCCTGACCCCCCCTGGAGTCAAAACTTTCTGAGGAAACCTTCTCTGAGGTGTAATAATTACCAGGTGCATCAGGTGTCTATCCTGACTCCCCTGGAGTCAAAACTTCCTGTACAAATCGTCTTCGAAAGGTTATAATTACCAGGTGCTCCACCTATCTATCAAGGTGTTATAAATCCCAGAAGCCTCAGGTGTCTGTTCTGACCCCCCTAAAGTCAAAACTTCCTATAGGAATCGTCTCCGAGGCGTTATAATTACCAGGTGCACCAATTATCCATCCTGACCCCCCTGGTGTCAAAACTTCTTGGAGAATTCGTCTCCGAGGCGTTATAATTACCAATTGCCCAGGTGTCCATCCTGACCCCCCCTGGAGTCCAAACTTCCTAGGGAAATCGTCTCCGAGGCGTTATAATTACCAGGTGCTCCAGGTATCCATCCTTACCCCCCTGGAGTCAAAACTTCCTAGGGAAATACTCTCCAAGGCGTTTTAATTACCTGTTGCCTCAGGTGTCCGTCCTAACCCCCCTTGGAGTCCAAACTTCCTGGGGAAATCATCTCCGAGGTATTATAATCACCAAATGCCCCAGCTGTCCGTCCTGACCTCCGTAGAGTCAAAACTTCCTGGGGAAATCGTCTCCGAGGCGTTATAATTACCAGGTGCTCCACCTGTCTATCAAGGTGTTATAAATACCAGGGGCCTCAGGTGTCTGTACTGACCCCCCTTGAGTCAAAACTTCCTGTAGAAATCGTCTCCGAGGCGTTATAATTACCAGGTAGACCAATTATCCATCCTGACCCCCCTGGTGTCAAAACTTATTGGGGAATTCGTCTCCGAGGCGTTATAATTACCAACTCCCAGGTGTCCATCCCGACCCCCCCTGGAGTCAAAACTTCCTGGGGAAATCGTCTCCGAGGCGTTATAATTACCAAATGCACCTGGTATCTATCAAGGCGTTATAATTGCCAGGTGCCCCAGGTGTCTGTCCTGACCCCCCTGCAGTCAAAACTTCCTAGGGAAATCGTCTCCGAGGCGTTATAATTACCAGGTGCTCCAGGTATCCATCCTTACCCCCCTGGAGTCAAAACTTCCTGGGGAAATACTCTCCAAGGCGTTATAATTACCTGTGGCCTCAGGTGTCCGTCCTTACCCCCTTTGGAGTCCAAACTTCCTGGGGAAATCATCTATGAGGTATTATAATCACCAAATGCCCTAGCTGTCCGTCCTGACCTCCGTAGATTCAAATTTTCCTGGGGAAATCGTCTCCGAGGCGTCATAATAACCAAATGCACCTGGTGTCTATCGAGGCGTTATAATTGCCAGGTGCCCCAGATATCTGTCCAGACTCCCCTGGAGTCAAAACTTCCTAGGGAAATCGTCTCCGAGGCGTTATAATTACCAGGTGCACCAGGTATCCATCCTGAACCCCCTGGAGTCAAAACTTCCTGGGGAAATTGTCTCTAAGGTGTTATAATTACCAGGTGCATCAGGTGTCTATCCTGACTCCCCTGGAGTCAAAACTTCCTGTAGAAATCGTCTCCGAGGCGTTATAATTACCAGGTGCACCAGGTATCTATCCTTACCATCCTGGTGTTTAAACTTCCTGGGGAATTCGTCTCCGAGGCTTTATAATTACCAATTGCCCAGGTGTCCATCCTGACCCCCCCTGGAGTCAAAACTTCCTAGGGAAATCGTCTCCGAGGCGTTATAATTACCAGGTGCTCCAGGTATCCATCCTTACCCCCCTGGAGTCAAAACTTCCTAGGGAAAGACTCTCCAAGGCGTTTTAATTACCTGTTGCCTTAGGTGTCCGTCCTAACTTCCCTTGGAGTCCAAACTTCCTGGGGAAATCATCTCCGAGGTATTATAATCACCAAATGCCCCAGCTGTCCGTCCTGACCTCCGTAGAGTCAAAACTTCCTAGGGAAGCCGTCTCCGAGGCGTTATAATTATCAAATGCACCTGGTGTCTATCAAGGCGTTATAATTGCCAGGTGCCCCAGGTATCTGTCCAGACTCCCCTGGAGTAAAAACTTCCTAGGGAAATCGTGTCCGAGGCGTTATAATTATCAGGTGCACCAGGTATCCATCCTGAACCCCCTGGAGACAAAACTTCCTGGGGAAATTGTCTCCGAGGCGTTATAATTACCAGGTGCCCAGGGTATCCGTCCTGACCCCCCCTGGAGTCAAAACTTTCTGAGGAAACCTTCTCTGAGGTGTAATAATTACCAGGTGCATCAGGTGTCTATCCTGACTCCCCTGGAGTCAAAACTTCCCGTACAAATCGTCTTCGAGGCGTTATAATTACCAGGTGCACCAGGTATCTATCCTTACCATCCTGGTGTTTAAACTTCCTGGGGAATTCGTCTCCGAGGCTTTATAATTACCAATTGCCCAGGTGTCCATCCTGACCCCCCCTGGAGTCAAAACTTCCTAGGGAAATCGTCTCCGAGGCGTTATAATTACCAGGTGCTCCAGGTATCCATCCTTACCCCCCTGGAGTCAAAACTTCCTAGGGAAATACTCTCCAAGGCGTTTTAATTACCTGTTGCCTTAGGTGTCCGTCCTAACTTCCCTTGGAGTCCAAACTTCCTGGGGAAATCATCTCCGAGGTATTATAATCACCAAATGCCCCAGCTGTCCGTCCTGACCTCCGTAGAGTCAAAACTTCCTGGGGAAACCGTCTCCGAGGCGTTATAATTATCAAATGCACCTGGTGTCTATCAAGGCGTTATAATTGCCAGGTGCCCCAGGTATCTGTCCAGACTCCCCTGGAGTCAAAACTTCCTAGGGAAATCGTGTCCGAGGCGTTATAATTATCAGGTGCACCAGGTATCCATCCTGAACCCCCTGGAGTCAAAACTTCCTGGAGAAATTGTCTCCGAGGCGTTATAATTACCAGGTGCCCCAGGTATCCGTCCTGACCCCCCCTGGAGTCAAAACTTTCTGAGGAAACCTTCTCTGAGGTGTAATAATTACCAGGTGCATCAGGTGTCTATCCTGACTCCCCTGGAGTCAAAACTTCCCGTACAAATCGTCTTCGAGGCGTTATAATTACCAGGTGCTCCACCTATCTATCAAGGTGTTATAAATCCCAGAAGCCTCAGGTGTCTGTTCTGACCCCCCTAAAGTCAAAACTTCCTGTAGGAATCGTCTCCGAGGCGTTATAATTACCAGGTGCACCAATTATCCATCCTGACCCCCCTGGAGTCAAAACTTCCTGGGGAAATTGTCTCCGAGGCGTTATAATTACCAGGTGCCCCAGGTATCCGTCCTTACCATCCTTGTGTTTAAACTTCCTGGGGAATTCGTCTCCGAGGCTTTATAATTACCAATTGCCCAGGTGTCCATCCTGACCCCCCCTGGAGTCAAAACTTCCTAGGGAAATCGTCTTCGAGGCGTTATAATTACCAGGTGCTCCACCTATCTATCAAGGTGTTATAAATCCCAGAAGCCTCAGGTGTCTGTTCTGACCCCCCTAAAGTCAAAACTTCCTGTAGGAATCGTCTCCGAGGCGTTATAATTACCAGGTGCACCAATTATCCATCCTGACCCCCCTGGAGTCAAAACTTCCTGGGGAAATTGTCTCCGAGGCGTTATAATTACCAGGTGCCCCAGGTATCCGTCCTGACCCCCCCTGGAGTCAAAACTTTCTGAGGAAACCTTCTCTGAGGTGTAATAATTACCAGGTGCATCAGGTGTCTATCCTGACTCCCCTGGAGTCAAAACTTCCTGTACAAATCGTCTTCGAGGCGTTATATTTACCAGGTGCTCCACCTATCTATCAAGGTGTTATAAATCCCAGAAGCCTCAGGTGTCTGTTCTGACCCCCCTGAAGTCAAAACTTCCTGTAGGAATCGTCTCCGAGGCGTTATAATTACCAGGTGCACCAATTATCCATCCTGACCCCCCTGGTGTCAAAACTTCTTGGAGAATTCGTCTCCGAGGCGTTTTAATTACCAATTGCCCAGGTGTCCATCCTGACCCCCCCTGGAGTCAAAACTTCCTAGGGAAATCGTCTCCGAGGCGTTATAATTACCAGGTGCTCCAGGTATCCATCCTTACCCCCCTGGAGTCAAAACTTCCTAGGGAAATACTCTCCAAGGCGTTTTAATTACCTGTTGCCTCAGGTGTCCGTCCTAACCCCCCTTGGAGTCCAAACTTCCTGGGGAAATCATCTCCGAGGCATTATAATCACCAAATGCCCCAGCTGTCCGTCCTGACCTCCGTAGAGTCAAAACTTCCTGTAGAAATCGTCTCCGAGGCGTTATAATTACCAGGTGCTCCAGGTGTCTGTCAAGTTGTTATAAATACCAGGGGCCCTAGGTGTCCGTACTGACCCCCCTTGAGTCAAAACTTCCTGTAGAAATCGTCTCCGAGGCGTTATAATTACCAGGTGCACCAATTATCCATCCTGACCCCCCTGGTGTCAAAACTTATTGGGGAATTCGTCTCCGAGGCGTTATAATTACCAATTCCCAGGTGTCCATCCTGACCCCCCCTGGAGTCAAAACTTCCTGTGGAAATCGTCTCCGAGGCGTTATAATTACCAAATGCACCTGGTATCTATCAAGGCGTTATAATTGCCAGGTGCCCCAGGTGTCTGTCCTGACCCCCCTGCAGTCAAAACCTCCTAGGGAAATCGTCTCCGAGGCGTTATAATTACCAGGTGCTCCAGGTATCCATCCTTACCCCCCTGGAGTCAAAACTTCCTGGGGAAATACTCTCCAAGGCGTTATAATTACCTGTGGCCTCAGGTGTCCGTCCTAACCCCCTTTGGAGTCCAAACTTCCTGGGGAAATCATCTCCGAGGTATTATAATCACCAAATGCCCTAGCTGTCCGTCCTGACCTCCGTAGAGTCAAAACTTCCTGGGGAAATCGTCTCCGAGGCGTCATAATAACCAAATGCACCTGGTGTCTATCAAGGTGTTATAATTACCAGGTGCATCAGGTGTCTATCCTGACTCCCCTGGAGTCAAAACTTCCTGTAGAAATCGTCTCCGAGGCGTTATAATTACCAGGTGCACCAGGTATCTATCCTTACCATCCTGGTGTTTAAACTTCCTGGGGAATTCGTCTCCGAGGCTTTATAATTACCAATTGCCCAGGTGTCCATCCTGACCCCCCCTGGAGTCAAAACTTCCTGGGGAGATCGTCTCCGAGGCGTTATAATTACCAGGTGCCCCAGGTGTCCTTCAAGGTGTTATAAATACCAGCGGCTTCAGGTGTCTGTCCTGACCCCCCTGGAGTCAAACTTTCCTGTACAAATCGTCTTCGAGGCGTTATAATTACCAGGTGCTCCACCTATCTATCAAGGTGTTATAAATCCCAGGGGCCTCAGGTGTCTGTTCTGACCCCCCTAAAGTCAAAACTTCCTGTAGGAATCGTCTCCGAGGCGTTATAATTACCAGGTGCACCAATTATCCATCCTGACCCCCCTGGTGTCAAAACTTCTTGGAGAATTCGTCTCCGAGGCGTTTTAATTACCAATTGCCCAGGTGTCCATCCTGACCCCCCCTGGAGTCAAAACTTCCTAGGGAAATCGTCTCCGAGGCGTTATAATTACCAGGTGCTCCAGGTATCCATCCTTACCCCCCTGGAGTCAAAACTTCCTAGGGAAATACTCTCCAAGGCGTTTTAATTACCTGTTGCCTCAGGTGTCCGTCCTAACACCCCTTGGAGTCCAAACTTCCTGGGGAAATCATCTCCGAGGTATTATAATCACCAAATGCCCCAGCTGTCCGTCCTGACCTCCGTAGAGTCAAAACTTCCTGTAGGAATCGTCTCCGAGGCGTTATAATTACCAGGTGCACCAATTATCCATCCTGACCCCCCTGGTGTCAAAACTTCTTGGAGAATTCGTCTCCGAGGCGTTATAATTACCAATTGCCCAGGTGTCCATCCTAACCCCCCCTGGAGTCAAAACTTCCTAGGGAAATCGTCTCCGAGGCGTTATAATAACCAGGTGCTCCAGGTATCCATCCTTACCCCCCTGGAGTCAAAACTTCCTAGGGAAATACTCTCCAAGGCGTTTTAATTACCTGTTGCCTCAGGTGTCCGTCCTAACACCCCTTGGAGTCCAAACTTCCTGGGGAGATCATCTCCGAGGTATTATAATCACCAAATGCCCCAGCTGTCCGTCCTGACCTCCGTAGAGTCAAAACTTCCTGGGGAAATCGTCTCCGAGGCGTTATAATTACCAAATGCACCTGGTGTCTATCAAGGCGTTATAATTGCCAGGTGCCCCAGGTATCTGTCCAGACTCCCCTGGAGTTAAAACTTCCTAGGGAAATCGTGTCCGAGGCGTTATAATTATCAGGTGCACCAGGTATCCATCCTGAACCCCCTGGAGTCAAAACTTCCTGGGGAAATTGTCTCCGAGGCGTTATAATTACCAGGTGCCCCAGGTATCCGTCCTGACCCCCCCTGGAGTCAAAACTTTCTGAGGAAACCTTCTCTGAGGTGTAATAATTACCAGGTGCATCAGGTGTCTATCCTGACTCCCCTGGAGTCAAAACTTCCTGTACAAATCGTCTTCGAAAGGTTATAATTACCAGGTGCTCCACCTATCTATCAAGGTGTTATAAATCCCAGAAGCCTCAGGTGTCTGTTCTGACCCCCCTAAAGTCAAAACTTCCTATAGGAATCGTCTCCGAGGCGTTATAATTACCAGGTGCACCAATTATCCATCCTGACCCCCCTGGTGTCAAAACTTCTTGGAGAATTCGTCTCCGAGGCGTTATAATTACCAATTGCCCAGGTGTCCATCCTGACCCCCCCTGGAGTCCAAACTTCCTAGGGAAATCGTCTCCGAGGCGTTATAATTACCAGGTGCTCCAGGTATCCATCCTTACCCCCCTGGAGTCAAAACTTCCTAGGGAAATACTCTCCAAGGCGTTTTAATTACCTGTTGCCTCAGGTGTCCGTCCTAACCCCCCTTGGAGTCCAAACTTCCTGGGGAAATCATCTCCGAGGTATTATAATCACCAAATGCCCCAGCTGTCCGTCCTGACCTCCGTAGAGTCAAAACTTCCTGGGGAAATCGTCTCCGAGGCGTTATAATTACCAGGTGCTCCACCTGTCTATCAAGGTGTTATAAATACCAGGGGCCTCAGGTGTCTGTACTGACCCCCCTTGAGTCAAAACTTCCTGTAGAAATCGTCTCCGAGGCGTTATAATTACCAGGTAGACCAATTATCCATCCTGACCCCCCTGGTGTCAAAACTTATTGGGGAATTCGTCTCCGAGGCGTTATAATTACCAACTCCCAGGTGTCCATCCCGACCCCCCCTGGAGTCAAAACTTCCTGGGGAAATCGTCTCCGAGGCGTTATAATTACCAAATGCACCTGGTATCTATCAAGGCGTTATAATTGCCAGGTGCCCCAGGTGTCTGTCCTGACCCCCCTGCAGTCAAAACTTCCTAGGGAAATCGTCTCCGAGGCGTTATAATTACCAGGTGCTCCAGGTATCCATCCTTACCCCCCTGGAGTCAAAACTTCCTGGGGAAATACTCTCCAAGGCGTTATAATTACCTGTGGCCTCAGGTGTCCGTCCTTACCCCCTTTGGAGTCCAAACTTCCTGGGGAAATCATCTATGAGGTATTATAATCACCAAATGCCCTAGCTGTCCGTCCTGACCTCCGTAGATTCAAATTTTCCTGGGGAAATCGTCTCCGAGGCGTCATAATAACCAAATGCACCTGGTGTCTATCGAGGCGTTATAATTGCCAGGTGCCCCAGATATCTGTCCAGACTCCCCTGGAGTCAAAACTTCCTAGGGAAATCGTCTCCGAGGCGTTATAATTACCAGGTGCACCAGGTATCCATCCTGAACCCCCTGGAGTCAAAACTTCCTGGGGAAATTGTCTCTAAGGTGTTATAATTACCAGGTGCATCAGGTGTCTATCCTGACTCCCCTGGAGTCAAAACTTCCTGTAGAAATCGTCTCCGAGGCGTTATAATTACCAGGTGCACCAGGTATCTATCCTTACCATCCTGGTGTTTAAACTTCCTGGGGAATTCGTCTCCGAGGCTTTATAATTACCAATTGCCCAGGTGTCCATCCTGACCCCCCCTGGAGTCAAAACTTCCTAGGGAAATCGTCTCCGAGGCGTTATAATTACCAGGTGCTCCAGGTATCCATCCTTACCCCCCTGGAGTCAAAACTTCCTAGGGAAAGACTCTCCAAGGCGTTTTAATTACCTGTTGCCTTAGGTGTCCGTCCTAACTTCCCTTGGAGTCCAAACTTCCTGGGGAAATCATCTCCGAGGTATTATAATCACCAAATGCCCCAGCTGTCCGTCCTGACCTCCGTAGAGTCAAAACTTCCTAGGGAAGCCGTCTCCGAGGCGTTATAATTATCAAATGCACCTGGTGTCTATCAAGGCGTTATAATTGCCAGGTGCCCCAGGTATCTGTCCAGACTCCCCTGGAGTAAAAACTTCCTAGGGAAATCGTGTCCGAGGCGTTATAATTATCAGGTGCACCAGGTATCCATCCTGAACCCCCTGGAGACAAAACTTCCTGGGGAAATTGTCTCCGAGGCGTTATAATTACCAGGTGCCCAGGGTATCCGTCCTGACCCCCCCTGGAGTCAAAACTTTCTGAGGAAACCTTCTCTGAGGTGTAATAATTACCAGGTGCATCAGGTGTCTATCCTGACTCCCCTGGAGTCAAAACTTCCCGTACAAATCGTCTTCGAGGCGTTATAATTACCAGGTGCACCAGGTATCTATCCTTACCATCCTGGTGTTTAAACTTCCTGGGGAATTCGTCTCCGAGGCTTTATAATTACCAATTGCCCAGGTGTCCATCCTGACCCCCCCTGGAGTCAAAACTTCCTAGGGAAATCGTCTCCGAGGCGTTATAATTACCAGGTGCTCCAGGTATCCATCCTTACCCCCCTGGAGTCAAAACTTCCTAGGGAAATACTCTCCAAGGCGTTTTAATTACCTGTTGCCTTAGGTGTCCGTCCTAACTTCCCTTGGAGTCCAAACTTCCTGGGGAAATCATCTCCGAGGTATTATAATCACCAAATGCCCCAGCTGTCCGTCCTGACCTCCGTAGAGTCAAAACTTCCTGGGGAAACCGTCTCCGAGGCGTTATAATTATCAAATGCACCTGGTGTCTATCAAGGCGTTATAATTGCCAGGTGCCCCAGGTATCTGTCCAGACTCCCCTGGAGTCAAAACTTCCTAGGGAAATCGTGTCCGAGGCGTTATAATTATCAGGTGCACCAGGTATCCATCCTGAACCCCCTGGAGTCAAAACTTCCTGGAGAAATTGTCTCCGAGGCGTTATAATTACCAGGTGCCCCAGGTATCCGTCCTGACCCCCCCTGGAGTCAAAACTTTCTGAGGAAACCTTCTCTGAGGTGTAATAATTACCAGGTGCATCAGGTGTCTATCCTGACTCCCCTGGAGTCAAAACTTCCCGTACAAATCGTCTTCGAGGCGTTATAATTACCAGGTGCTCCACCTATCTATCAAGGTGTTATAAATCCCAGAAGCCTCAGGTGTCTGTTCTGACCCCCCTAAAGTCAAAACTTCCTGTAGGAATCGTCTCCGAGGCGTTATAATTACCAGGTGCACCAATTATCCATCCTGACCCCCCTGGAGTCAAAACTTCCTGGGGAAATTGTCTCCGAGGCGTTATAATTACCAGGTGCCCCAGGTATCCGTCCTTACCATCCTTGTGTTTAAACTTCCTGGGGAATTCGTCTCCGAGGCTTTATAATTACCAATTGCCCAGGTGTCCATCCTGACCCCCCCTGGAGTCAAAACTTCCTAGGGAAATCGTCTTCGAGGCGTTATAATTACCAGGTGCTCCACCTATCTATCAAGGTGTTATAAATCCCAGAAGCCTCAGGTGTCTGTTCTGACCCCCCTAAAGTCAAAACTTCCTGTAGGAATCGTCTCCGAGGCGTTATAATTACCAGGTGCACCAATTATCCATCCTGACCCCCCTGGAGTCAAAACTTCCTGGGGAAATTGTCTCCGAGGCGTTATAATTACCAGGTGCCCCAGGTATCCGTCCTGACCCCCCCTGGAGTCAAAACTTTCTGAGGAAACCTTCTCTGAGGTGTAATAATTACCAGGTGCATCAGGTGTCTATCCTGACTCCCCTGGAGTCAAAACTTCCTGTACAAATCGTCTTCGAGGCGTTATATTTACCAGGTGCTCCACCTATCTATCAAGGTGTTATAAATCCCAGAAGCCTCAGGTGTCTGTTCTGACCCCCCTGAAGTCAAAACTTCCTGTAGGAATCGTCTCCGAGGCGTTATAATTACCAGGTGCACCAATTATCCATCCTGACCCCCCTGGTGTCAAAACTTCTTGGAGAATTCGTCTCCGAGGCGTTTTAATTACCAATTGCCCAGGTGTCCATCCTGACCCCCCCTGGAGTCAAAACTTCCTAGGGAAATCGTCTCCGAGGCGTTATAATTACCAGGTGCTCCAGGTATCCATCCTTACCCCCCTGGAGTCAAAACTTCCTAGGGAAATACTCTCCAAGGCGTTTTAATTACCTGTTGCCTCAGGTGTCCGTCCTAACCCCCCTTGGAGTCCAAACTTCCTGGGGAAATCATCTCCGAGGCATTATAATCACCAAATGCCCCAGCTGTCCGTCCTGACCTCCGTAGAGTCAAAACTTCCTGTAGAAATCGTCTCCGAGGCGTTATAATTACCAGGTGCTCCAGGTGTCTGTCAAGTTGTTATAAATACCAGGGGCCCTAGGTGTCCGTACTGACCCCCCTTGAGTCAAAACTTCCTGTAGAAATCGTCTCCGAGGCGTTATAATTACCAGGTGCACCAATTATCCATCCTGACCCCCCTGGTGTCAAAACTTATTGGGGAATTCGTCTCCGAGGCGTTATAATTACCAATTCCCAGGTGTCCATCCTGACCCCCCCTGGAGTCAAAACTTCCTGTGGAAATCGTCTCCGAGGCGTTATAATTACCAAATGCACCTGGTATCTATCAAGGCGTTATAATTGCCAGGTGCCCCAGGTGTCTGTCCTGACCCCCCTGCAGTCAAAACCTCCTAGGGAAATCGTCTCCGAGGCGTTATAATTACCAGGTGCTCCAGGTATCCATCCTTACCCCCCTGGAGTCAAAACTTCCTGGGGAAATACTCTCCAAGGCGTTATAATTACCTGTGGCCTCAGGTGTCCGTCCTAACCCCCTTTGGAGTCCAAACTTCCTGGGGAAATCATCTCCGAGGTATTATAATCACCAAATGCCCTAGCTGTCCGTCCTGACCTCCGTAGAGTCAAAACTTCCTGGGGAAATCGTCTCCGAGGCGTCATAATAACCAAATGCACCTGGTGTCTATCAAGGTGTTATAATTACCAGGTGCATCAGGTGTCTATCCTGACTCCCCTGGAGTCAAAACTTCCTGTAGAAATCGTCTCCGAGGCGTTATAATTACCAGGTGCACCAGGTATCTATCCTTACCATCCTGGTGTTTAAACTTCCTGGGGAATTCGTCTCCGAGGCTTTATAATTACCAATTGCCCAGGTGTCCATCCTGACCCCCCCTGGAGTCAAAACTTCCTGGGGAGATCGTCTCCGAGGCGTTATAATTACCAGGTGCCCCAGGTGTCCTTCAAGGTGTTATAAATACCAGCGGCTTCAGGTGTCTGTCCTGACCCCCCTGGAGTCAAACTTTCCTGTACAAATCGTCTTCGAGGCGTTATAATTACCAGGTGCTCCACCTATCTATCAAGGTGTTATAAATCCCAGGGGCCTCAGGTGTCTGTTCTGACCCCCCTAAAGTCAAAACTTCCTGTAGGAATCGTCTCCGAGGCGTTATAATTACCAGGTGCACCAATTATCCATCCTGACCCCCCTGGTGTCAAAACTTCTTGGAGAATTCGTCTCCGAGGCGTTTTAATTACCAATTGCCCAGGTGTCCATCCTGACCCCCCCTGGAGTCAAAACTTCCTAGGGAAATCGTCTCCGAGGCGTTATAATTACCAGGTGCTCCAGGTATCCATCCTTACCCCCCTGGAGTCAAAACTTCCTAGGGAAATACTCTCCAAGGCGTTTTAATTACCTGTTGCCTCAGGTGTCCGTCCTAACACCCCTTGGAGTCCAAACTTCCTGGGGAAATCATCTCCGAGGTATTATAATCACCAAATGCCCCAGCTGTCCGTCCTGACCTCCGTAGAGTCAAAACTTCCTGTAGGAATCGTCTCCGAGGCGTTATAATTACCAGGTGCACCAATTATCCATCCTGACCCCCCTGGTGTCAAAACTTCTTGGAGAATTCGTCTCCGAGGCGTTATAATTACCAATTGCCCAGGTGTCCATCCTAACCCCCCCTGGAGTCAAAACTTCCTAGGGAAATCGTCTCCGAGGCGTTATAATAACCAGGTGCTCCAGGTATCCATCCTTACCCCCCTGGAGTCAAAACTTCCTAGGGAAATACTCTCCAAGGCGTTTTAATTACCTGTTGCCTCAGGTGTCCGTCCTAACACCCCTTGGAGTCCAAACTTCCTGGGGAGATCATCTCCGAGGTATTATAATCACCAAATGCCCCAGCTGTCCGTCCTGACCTCCGTAGAGTCAAAACTTCCTGGGGAAATCGTCTCCGAGGCGTTATAATTACCAAATGCACCTGGTGTCTATCAAGGCGTTATAATTGCCAGGTGCCCCAGGTATCTGTCCAGACTCCCCTGGAGTTAAAACTTCCTAGGGAAATCGTGTCCGAGGCGTTATAATTATCAGGTGCACCAGGTATCCATCCTGAACCCCCTGGAGTCAAAACTTCCTGGGGAAATTGTCTCCGAGGCGTTATAATTACCAGGTGCCCCAGGTATCCGTCCTGACCCCCCCTGGAGTCAAAACTTTCTGAGGAAACCTTCTCTGAGGTGTAATAATTACCAGGTGCATCAGGTGTCTATCCTGACTCCCCTGGAGTCAAAACTTCCTGTACAAATCGTCTTCGAAAGGTTATAATTACCAGGTGCTCCACCTATCTATCAAGGTGTTATAAATCCCAGAAGCCTCAGGTGTCTGTTCTGACCCCCCTAAAGTCAAAACTTCCTATAGGAATCGTCTCCGAGGCGTTATAATTACCAGGTGCACCAATTATCCATCCTGACCCCCCTGGTGTCAAAACTTCTTGGAGAATTCGTCTCCGAGGCGTTATAATTACCAATTGCCCAGGTGTCCATCCTGACCCCCCCTGGAGTCCAAACTTCCTAGGGAAATCGTCTCCGAGGCGTTATAATTACCAGGTGCTCCAGGTATCCATCCTTACCCCCCTGGAGTCAAAACTTCCTAGGGAAATACTCTCCAAGGCGTTTTAATTACCTGTTGCCTCAGGTGTCCGTCCTAACCCCCCTTGGAGTCCAAACTTCCTGGGGAAATCATCTCCGAGGTATTATAATCACCAAATGCCCCAGCTGTCCGTCCTGACCTCCGTAGAGTCAAAACTTCCTGGGGAAATCGTCTCCGAGGCGTTATAATTACCAGGTGCTCCACCTGTCTATCAAGGTGTTATAAATACCAGGGGCCTCAGGTGTCTGTACTGACCCCCCTTGAGTCAAAACTTCCTGTAGAAATCGTCTCCGAGGCGTTATAATTACCAGGTAGACCAATTATCCATCCTGACCCCCCTGGTGTCAAAACTTATTGGGGAATTCGTCTCCGAGGCGTTATAATTACCAACTCCCAGGTGTCCATCCCGACCCCCCCTGGAGTCAAAACTTCCTGGGGAAATCGTCTCCGAGGCGTTATAATTACCAAATGCACCTGGTATCTATCAAGGCGTTATAATTGCCAGGTGCCCCAGGTGTCTGTCCTGACCCCCCTGCAGTCAAAACTTCCTAGGGAAATCGTCTCCGAGGCGTTATAATTACCAGGTGCTCCAGGTATCCATCCTTACCCCCCTGGAGTCAAAACTTCCTGGGGAAATACTCTCCAAGGCGTTATAATTACCTGTGGCCTCAGGTGTCCGTCCTTACCCCCTTTGGAGTCCAAACTTCCTGGGGAAATCATCTATGAGGTATTATAATCACCAAATGCCCTAGCTGTCCGTCCTGACCTCCGTAGATTCAAATTTTCCTGGGGAAATCGTCTCCGAGGCGTCATAATAACCAAATGCACCTGGTGTCTATCGAGGCGTTATAATTGCCAGGTGCCCCAGATATCTGTCCAGACTCCCCTGGAGTCAAAACTTCCTAGGGAAATCGTCTCCGAGGCGTTATAATTACCAGGTGCACCAGGTATCCATCCTGAACCCCCTGGAGTCAAAACTTCCTGGGGAAATTGTCTCTAAGGTGTTATAATTACCAGGTGCATCAGGTGTCTATCCTGACTCCCCTGGAGTCAAAACTTCCTGTAGAAATCGTCTCCGAGGCGTTATAATTACCAGGTGCACCAGGTATCTATCCTTACCATCCTGGTGTTTAAACTTCCTGGGGAATTCGTCTCCGAGGCTTTATAATTACCAATTGCCCAGGTGTCCATCCTGACCCCCCCTGGAGTCAAAACTTCCTAGGGAAATCGTCTCCGAGGCGTTATAATTACCAGGTGCTCCAGGTATCCATCCTTACCCCCCTGGAGTCAAAACTTCCTAGGGAAAGACTCTCCAAGGCGTTTTAATTACCTGTTGCCTTAGGTGTCCGTCCTAACTTCCCTTGGAGTCCAAACTTCCTGGGGAAATCATCTCCGAGGTATTATAATCACCAAATGCCCCAGCTGTCCGTCCTGACCTCCGTAGAGTCAAAACTTCCTAGGGAAGCCGTCTCCGAGGCGTTATAATTATCAAATGCACCTGGTGTCTATCAAGGCGTTATAATTGCCAGGTGCCCCAGGTATCTGTCCAGACTCCCCTGGAGTAAAAACTTCCTAGGGAAATCGTGTCCGAGGCGTTATAATTATCAGGTGCACCAGGTATCCATCCTGAACCCCCTGGAGACAAAACTTCCTGGGGAAATTGTCTCCGAGGCGTTATAATTACCAGGTGCCCAGGGTATCCGTCCTGACCCCCCCTGGAGTCAAAACTTTCTGAGGAAACCTTCTCTGAGGTGTAATAATTACCAGGTGCATCAGGTGTCTATCCTGACTCCCCTGGAGTCAAAACTTCCCGTACAAATCGTCTTCGAGGCGTTATAATTACCAGGTGCACCAGGTATCTATCCTTACCATCCTGGTGTTTAAACTTCCTGGGGAATTCGTCTCCGAGGCTTTATAATTACCAATTGCCCAGGTGTCCATCCTGACCCCCCCTGGAGTCAAAACTTCCTAGGGAAATCGTCTCCGAGGCGTTATAATTACCAGGTGCTCCAGGTATCCATCCTTACCCCCCTGGAGTCAAAACTTCCTAGGGAAATACTCTCCAAGGCGTTTTAATTACCTGTTGCCTTAGGTGTCCGTCCTAACTTCCCTTGGAGTCCAAACTTCCTGGGGAAATCATCTCCGAGGTATTATAATCACCAAATGCCCCAGCTGTCCGTCCTGACCTCCGTAGAGTCAAAACTTCCTGGGGAAACCGTCTCCGAGGCGTTATAATTATCAAATGCACCTGGTGTCTATCAAGGCGTTATAATTGCCAGGTGCCCCAGGTATCTGTCCAGACTCCCCTGGAGTCAAAACTTCCTAGGGAAATCGTGTCCGAGGCGTTATAATTATCAGGTGCACCAGGTATCCATCCTGAACCCCCTGGAGTCAAAACTTCCTGGAGAAATTGTCTCCGAGGCGTTATAATTACCAGGTGCCCCAGGTATCCGTCCTGACCCCCCCTGGAGTCAAAACTTTCTGAGGAAACCTTCTCTGAGGTGTAATAATTACCAGGTGCATCAGGTGTCTATCCTGACTCCCCTGGAGTCAAAACTTCCCGTACAAATCGTCTTCGAGGCGTTATAATTACCAGGTGCTCCACCTATCTATCAAGGTGTTATAAATCCCAGAAGCCTCAGGTGTCTGTTCTGACCCCCCTAAAGTCAAAACTTCCTGTAGGAATCGTCTCCGAGGCGTTATAATTACCAGGTGCACCAATTATCCATCCTGACCCCCCTGGAGTCAAAACTTCCTGGGGAAATTGTCTCCGAGGCGTTATAATTACCAGGTGCCCCAGGTATCCGTCCTTACCATCCTTGTGTTTAAACTTCCTGGGGAATTCGTCTCCGAGGCTTTATAATTACCAATTGCCCAGGTGTCCATCCTGACCCCCCCTGGAGTCAAAACTTCCTAGGGAAATCGTCTTCGAGGCGTTATAATTACCAGGTGCTCCACCTATCTATCAAGGTGTTATAAATCCCAGAAGCCTCAGGTGTCTGTTCTGACCCCCCTAAAGTCAAAACTTCCTGTAGGAATCGTCTCCGAGGCGTTATAATTACCAGGTGCACCAATTATCCATCCTGACCCCCCTGGAGTCAAAACTTCCTGGGGAAATTGTCTCCGAGGCGTTATAATTACCAGGTGCCCCAGGTATCCGTCCTGACCCCCCCTGGAGTCAAAACTTTCTGAGGAAACCTTCTCTGAGGTGTAATAATTACCAGGTGCATCAGGTGTCTATCCTGACTCCCCTGGAGTCAAAACTTCCTGTACAAATCGTCTTCGAGGCGTTATATTTACCAGGTGCTCCACCTATCTATCAAGGTGTTATAAATCCCAGAAGCCTCAGGTGTCTGTTCTGACCCCCCTGAAGTCAAAACTTCCTGTAGGAATCGTCTCCGAGGCGTTATAATTACCAGGTGCACCAATTATCCATCCTGACCCCCCTGGTGTCAAAACTTCTTGGAGAATTCGTCTCCGAGGCGTTTTAATTACCAATTGCCCAGGTGTCCATCCTGACCCCCCCTGGAGTCAAAACTTCCTAGGGAAATCGTCTCCGAGGCGTTATAATTACCAGGTGCTCCAGGTATCCATCCTTACCCCCCTGGAGTCAAAACTTCCTAGGGAAATACTCTCCAAGGCGTTTTAATTACCTGTTGCCTCAGGTGTCCGTCCTAACCCCCCTTGGAGTCCAAACTTCCTGGGGAAATCATCTCCGAGGCATTATAATCACCAAATGCCCCAGCTGTCCGTCCTGACCTCCGTAGAGTCAAAACTTCCTGTAGAAATCGTCTCCGAGGCGTTATAATTACCAGGTGCTCCAGGTGTCTGTCAAGTTGTTATAAATACCAGGGGCCCTAGGTGTCCGTACTGACCCCCCTTGAGTCAAAACTTCCTGTAGAAATCGTCTCCGAGGCGTTATAATTACCAGGTGCACCAATTATCCATCCTGACCCCCCTGGTGTCAAAACTTATTGGGGAATTCGTCTCCGAGGCGTTATAATTACCAATTCCCAGGTGTCCATCCTGACCCCCCCTGGAGTCAAAACTTCCTGTGGAAATCGTCTCCGAGGCGTTATAATTACCAAATGCACCTGGTATCTATCAAGGCGTTATAATTGCCAGGTGCCCCAGGTGTCTGTCCTGACCCCCCTGCAGTCAAAACCTCCTAGGGAAATCGTCTCCGAGGCGTTATAATTACCAGGTGCACCAATTATCCATCCTGACCCCCCTGGAGTCAAAACTTCCTGGGGAAATACTCTCCAAGGCGTTATAATTACCTGTGGCCTCAGGTGTCCGTCCTAACCCCCTTTGGAGTCCAAACTTCCTGGGGAAATCATCTCCGAGGTATTATAATCACCAAATGCCCTAGCTGTCCGTCCTGACCTCCGTAGAGTCAAAACTTCCTGGGGAAATCGTCTCCGAGGCGTCATAATAACCAAATGCACCTGGTGTCTATCAAGGTGTTATAATTACCAGGTGCATCAGGTGTCTATCCTGACTCCCCTGGAGTCAAAACTTCCTGTAGAAATCGTCTCCGAGGCGTTATAATTACCAGGTGCACCAGGTATCTATCCTTACCATCCTGGTGTTTAAACTTCCTGGGGAATTCGTCTCCGAGGCTTTATAATTACCAATTGCCCAGGTGTCCATCCTGACCCCCCCTGGAGTCAAAACTTCCTGGGGAGATCGTCTCCGAGGCGTTATAATTACCAGGTGCCCCAGGTGTCCTTCAAGGTGTTATAAATACCAGCGGCTTCAGGTGTCTGTCCTGACCCCCCTGGAGTCAAACTTTCCTGTACAAATCGTCTTCGAGGCGTTATAATTACCAGGTGCTCCACCTATCTATCAAGGTGTTATAAATCCCAGGGGCCTCAGGTGTCTGTTCTGACCCCCCTAAAGTCAAAACTTCCTGTAGGAATCGTCTCCGAGGCGTTATAATTACCAGGTGCACCAATTATCCATCCTGACCCCCCTGGTGTCAAAACTTCTTGGAGAATTCGTCTCCGAGGCGTTTTAATTACCAATTGCCCAGGTGTCCATCCTGACCCCCCCTGGAGTCAAAACTTCCTAGGGAAATCGTCTCCGAGGCGTTATAATTACCAGGTGCTCCAGGTATCCATCCTTACCCCCCTGGAGTCAAAACTTCCTAGGGAAATACTCTCCAAGGCGTTTTAATTACCTGTTGCCTCAGGTGTCCGTCCTAACACCCCTTGGAGTCCAAACTTCCTGGGGAAATCATCTCCGAGGTATTATAATCACCAAATGCCCCAGCTGTCCGTCCTGACCTCCGTAGAGTCAAAACTTCCTGGGGAAATCGTCTCCGAGGCGTTATAATTACCAAATGCACCTGGTGTCTATCAAGGCGTTATAATTGCCAGGTGCCCCAGGTATCTGTCCAGACTCCCCTGGAGTCAAAACTTCCTAGGGAAATCGTGTCCGAGGCGTTATAATTATCAGGTGCACCAGGTATCCATCCTGAACCCCCTGGAGTCAAAACTTCCTGGGGAAATTGTCTCCGAGGCGTTATAATTGCCAGGTGCCCCAGGTATCCGTCCTGACCCCCCCTGGAGTCAAAACTTTCTGAGGAAACCTTCTCTGAGGTGTAATAATTACCAGGTGCATCAGGTGTCTATCCTGACTCCCCTGGAGTCAAAACTTCCGGTAGAAATCGTCTCCGAGGCGTTATAATTACCAGGTGCTCCAGGTGTCTATCAAGTTGTTATAAATACCGGGGGCCCCAGGTGTCCGTCCTAACCCCCCTGGAGTCAAAACTTCCTGGGGAAATCGTCTCCGAGGCGTTATAATTACCAGGTGCACCAGGTATCTATCCTTACCATCCTGGTGTTTAAACTTCCTGGGGAATTCGTCTCCGAGGCGTTATGATTACCAATTGCCCAGGTGTCCATCCTGACCCCCCCTGGAGTCAAAACTTCCTGGGGAGATCGTCTCCGAGGCGTTATAATCACCAGGTGCCCCAGGTGTCCTTCAAGGTGTTATAAATACCAGCGGCCCCGGGTGTCTTTCCTGACCCCCCTGGAGTCAAAACTTCCTGGGAAAATCGTCTCCGAGGCGTTATAATCACCAGTTGTCCACCCTGACTTCATAGGTGTTGTAATATTCAGCAAAAGTAAAAAAATTTGCTCAAGTCCATCGCAGTGAACACAGCGATCACGCATACGAAGCACATTGTGCAGCCGAAAATTTTTACCATTCGAATTTCTTTTAGGTCTTAAGGTGAGCACATGAATAAATCCGTGAGCTGTAAGAATGTATACGTCAGTCTGCCGGCTTACGGCAGGATTACGGCCACCTACAGCTCGCTTACGTCCGCTCAGCGATGGATTCGAGAATCTGTTCATGGGGACCAAGCACTCATTTCAGGTCAAAGAAAGTCGCAAACGGTCGACAACAAGCTCTAAACCCTCATAGCGCTGGGGAGAGCGATGAATCAATAATTTTTTATAAACAATTAAATAAGCCAACAAGCTCTGAACCCCCATAACGCTGGAGGGAGCTATAAATAATAAATTTTTTATAAACAATTAAATAATCAGACAAGCTCTAAACCCCTATAACGCTAGGGAGAGCGACAAATAAATTAATTTTTATAAACAATTAATTAAAAATTAAGGGGGTTCAGAGCTTGGTGGTTCAATTAATTGTTTATAAAAAATAATTTATTTATCGCTCGAAGGGGCGAATAAATAATTTTTTATAAACAATTGAATAAACCGCCAAGCTCTAAACCCCCACAACGCTGGGAAGAGCGATAAATAAATAATATTTTATAAACAATTAAATAAACCAAGAAGCTCTAAGCCCCCATAACGCTGGAGAGAGCGATAAATAAATTATTTTTTATAAACAATTAATTAAACTGCCAAGCTCTAAACCCCCATAACGCTGGGGGGAACGATAAATAACTAATTTTTTATAAACAATTAAATAAACCGACAAGCTCTAAACCCCCACAACGCTGGGGGGGGGGATAAATAAATAATTTTTTATAAACAATTAATTAAACTGTCAAGCTGTAAACCCCCATAATGCTGGGGAGAGCGATAAATAAATAATATTTTATAAACAATTAAATAAACCAAGAAGCTCTAAACCCCCATAACGCTGGAGAGAGCGATAAATAAATTATTTTTTATAAACAATTAATTAAACTGCCAAGCTCTAAACCCCCATAACGCTGGGGGGAACGATAAATAACTAATTTTTTATAAACAATTAAATAAACCGACAAGCTCTAAACCCCCACAACGCTGGGGGGGGATGAATAAATAATTTTTTATAAACAATTAATTAAACTGTCAAGCTGTAAACCCCCATAATGCTGGGGAGAGCAATAAATAAATTATTTTTTATTAACAGTTAATTGAACTGCCAAGCTCTAAACCCCCACGACGCTGGGGAGAGCGATAAATAAATTATTTTTTATAAACAATTGAATAAACTGACAAGCTCTAAACCCCCATAACGCTGGGGAGGGAGACGAATAAATTAATTTTTATGAACAATTAAATAAACCAACAAGCTCTAAACCCCCATAACGCTGGAGAAAGCGATAAATAAATTATTTTTTATGAACAATTAATTAAACCGCCAAGCTCTAAATTTCCATTACGCTGGGGAGAGCGATAAATCATTAATTTTTTATAAACAATTGAATAAACCTACAAGCTTTAAACCCCCATATCGCTGAGGAGAGCGATAAATAAATTATTTTTTATAAACAATTAATTAAACTGACAAGCTCTAAACCCCTATAACGCTGGGGGGAGCGATAAAAAAATATTTTTCTATAAACAATTAAATAAACCAACAAGCTCTAAACCCCCATAAAGATGGGGAGAGCGATAAATTAATCATTTTTTATAAACATTTTTATAAATAATTGTTTATAAAAAATTGATGAATCATCGCTCTCCCAAGCGCTATGGGGGGTTCAGAGCTTGTTGGTTAATTCATTGTTTATAAAAAATTACTCATATATAACTCCCCCCAAAGCAAAGTTGGAGTCACGTGCTTTACAACCAGATACAAGATGGACCCTGTCAAGGGCCTACATCTCATGGGAAGGGCACTAGACCTGACCAGTGAGATTAAGTATCTGGGAGTCACATTCGACTCCAAACTCAGTTGGAAAAGGCATCTCGATATCACCTCCACAAAGGTGATTCAGTCCTTCTGGGCATGCAGAAGAGCTTTTGGCAGGACATGGGGACTGGAGCCCGAAAAGATACACTGGCTATACACAGCGGTGTTGAAACCCAAGCTACTACACGGGGCAGTCATATGGGCTCCCCGGGTGGCGACGGTAAAGGGCGCCAAGTCAATTTTGGATCGCGTACAGGCCCTCGTCTTGAGAGGCCTTACGGGATGCATTAGCACCACACCACTGGTTGCGATGGAACGTCTGACGGGAACCCTTCTGCTCGACCTCGTGGTTAGAAGTGCGGCCTTCAAGGCCGTGTGTCGCTACGATGGCAAAGTGAAGGTTGACCACCTGGCAGACCGGCAGATAACCAGAGAACTAAATCTGGAGAAGCTGCCCAAGCTCGATCATACGGCAAGGAACATCAGTTTCAACAAGCCGTTTAGGGTCGAAACGGGCAGCCGGGCTGACTGGCAGGGAGGACGGCACAAGTATACAGGTCAGGGAGTTGTCTGGTTCACAGATGGCTCGAAAAGAAAGGAAGGCGTGGGCGCCGGAGCCTGGAGACAGGGCTGTTCCAGGGAGATAACGCTACACCTTGACGACTTTGCCACAGTCTTTCAGGCTGAGGTAAGGGCGATTACGGAGTGTGCACGGGCCACGCTGAGAGAGGTTAACAGGAGATGCCCAGTCACGATTTGCTCCGACAGCAAAGCGGCGCTTTTGGCGCTCAAGGGCTGGGCCACAAGCTCGAGGGAAGTGGCCCTCTGCAAAGAGGCACTGACTGACATGGCGTTGAACCACTGTGTCACCCTATTGTGGGTGCCAGGACACTCGATGATCCTGGGCAACGAAAAGGCAGACAGGCTGGCGAACCGGGGCGCCTTGGGCATCAGGGCGGACCAATGCAACGTTGGAATGCCCGATTGCTCAATGCAAGAAGCCATGGAACGCTGGATGACAGCTGTAGCTGACCGAAGATGGAATGATCACCAGGGGCTGAGGCAGGCAAAGAGCCTCATCGGTGACAAGCCGCCTGAAACATGGCTGCGAGACCTGAGAAGGACTAGCAGAACAAAACTCAGGATGATCATCGGCTGGCTTACGGGCCACTGGATGGTGAGACATCACCTATCAAGGATAGGACTCAGCGATGTCTCAAACTGCAGGTGGTGCGGAGAATCGGCCGAAACGACGGGACATCTTCTCTGTGAATGTCCCGCTTGGGCCACACTCCGGACCAGAAGGCTTGGCGGACCCATTATAGATCCATTGGATCTAAGGGAGGCAAGTGTGTCGGCAATCACGACGGCAATAGGCCACATCGAAGTGGCCTTGAACAGGGATTGAGTAAGGCAGGGAAATCAGCACAATGGGTGTATACCTGAGTGCTGGGGTCGCATGTTCCCGGGTAGGGACCGCGTACCCCTCCCACAAATACCATACCATAGCATACCAACTCCCCCCAGCGTTATGGGAATTTAGAGATTGGCAGTTCAATTAATTGTTCATAAAAAATAATTTATTTATCGCTCGAAGGGGCGAATAAATAATTTTTTATAAACAATTGAATAAACCGCCAAGCTCTAAACCCCCACAATGCCTGGGGAGAGCGATAAATAAATAATTTTTTATAAACATATTAATAAACCAACAATCTCTAAACCCCCATAACGCTGGGGGGGGGGATAAATAGATTATTTTTTATGAACAATTAATTGAACTGCCAAGCTCTAAATTTCCATAACGCCGGGGAGAGTTATAAACAATTAATTTTTTATAAACAATTAAATAAACCAACAAGCTCCAAACCCCCATAACGCTGGAAAGATCGATAAATAAATTATTTTTTATGAACAATTAATTAAACCGCCGAGCTCTCAGTTCCCATAACGCTGGGTAGTGTGATAGGTAAATAATTTTTTATAAGCACTTAACTAAACTGCCAAGCTGTAAACCCCCATAACTCTGGGGAGATCGATAAATAAATTATTTTTTATAAACAATTAATTGAACCCCCAAGCTCTAATCCCACATAGCGCTTGGGAGAGCGCTAAATCATTAATTTATTATAAACAATTGAATAAACTGACAAGCTTTAAACCCCCATATCGCTGGGGGGAAGCGATAAAAAAATTGTTTTTTATAAACAATTAAATAAACCAACAAGCTCTAAACCCCCATAAAGCTGGGGAGAGCGATAAATTAATCATTTTTTATAAACGTTTTTATAAATAATTGTTTATAAAAAATTGATGAATCATCGCTCTCCCAAGCGCTATGGGGGTTCAGAGCTTGTTGGTTAATTGATTGTTTATAAAAAATTACTCATTTATAACTCCCCCCAGCGTTGTGGGAATTTAGAGCTTAGCGGTTTATTCAATTGTTTATAAAAAATAGTATATTTATCACTCTCTTCAGCGTTATGGGGGCTTCGAGCTTGTCAGTTCAATAAATTGTTTATAAAAAATGATTAATTTATCACTCTCCCCAGCTTTATGGGGGTTTAGAGCTTGTTGGTTTATTTAATTGTTCATAAAAAACAATTTTTTTATCGCTCCCCCCAGCGTTATAGGGGTTTAGAGCTTGTCAGTTTAATTATTTGTTTATAAAAAATAATTTATTTATCGCTCTCCCCAGCGATATGGGGGCTTAAAGCTTGTCAGTTTATTCAATTGTTTATAATAAATTAATGATTTATCGCTCTCCCCATCGTTATGGAGGTTCAGAGCTCGTTTGTTTATTTCATTGTTTATAAAAAATGATCCATTTATCGCTCTCCCCAGCTTTATGGAGGTTTAGAGCTTGTTGGTTTATTTAATTGTTTATAAAAAACAATTTTTTTATCGCTCCCCTCAGCGTTATAGGGGTTTAGAGCTTGTCAGTTTAATTAATTGTTTATAAAAAATAATTTATTTATCGCTCCCCCCAGCGATATGGGGGTTTAAAGCTTGTCGGTTTATTCAATTGTTTATAAAAAATTAATGATTTATCGCTCTCCCCAGCGTAATGGGAATTTAGAGCTTGGCGGTTTAATTAATTGTTCATAAAAAATAATTTATTTATCGCTTTCTCCAGCGTTATGGGGGTTTAGAGCTTGTTGGATTATTTAATAGTTTATAAAAATTAATTTATTTGTCCCCCTCCCCAGCGTTATGGGGGTTTAGAGCTTGTCAGTTTATTCAATTGTTTATAAAAAATAATTTATTTATCGCTCTCCCCAGCGTTGTGGGGGTTTAGAGCTTGGCAGTTCAATTAACTGTTTATAAAAAATAATTTATTGATTGCTCTCCCCAGCGTTATGGGGGTTTACAGCTTGGCAGTTTAATTAATTGTTTATAAAAAATTATTTATTTATCCCCCCCCCCCAGCGTTATTGGGGTTTAGAGCTTGGCGGTTTAATTAATTGATTATAAAAATTAATTTATTTGTCCCCCTCTCCAGCGTTATGGGGGTTTAGAGCTTGGCGGTTTATTTAATTGTTTATAAAAAATTAGTTATTTATCGTTCCCCCAGCGTTATGGGGGTTTTGAGCTTGTTGGTTTATAAAATTGTTTATAAAAAATTATTGATTCATCGCTCTCCCCAGCGCTATGAGGGTTTAGAGCTTGTCGGTTGAATTAATTGTTTATAAAAATTAATTTATTTGTCGTTCTCCTTAGCGTTATGGGGGTTTAGAGCTCGTTGGTTTTATTTAATTGTTTATAAAAAAATTTTTATTATCGCTCCCCCCAGCGTTATGGGGGTTTAGAGCTTGTTGGTTTATTTAATTGTTTAAAAAAAATTATTTATTTATCACTCTCTCCAGCGTAATGGGAATTTGGAGCTTGGCGGTTTAATTAATTGTTTATAAAAAATTATTTATCCACCATTCTCCCCAGCGTTATGGGGGTTTAGAGCTTGGTGGTTTAGTTAATTGTTTATCAAAAATAATTTCTTTGTCGCTCTCCCTAGCGTTATTGGGGCTTAGAGCTTGGCGGTTTATTTATTTATTCGTTTATTTATTTATTAATTATTTGCAACGGTTTCTGTTATTTAGCTTTCAAACTTGCGCGGTTACTGTGACGGTCAATCTTTCCAAATAAAGCGGGGGGCACCAGCCACCATGTCTATGACTCCCGTTTTCGGCGGCTACCGACTTGAAACTATCGCCCTGTCGACCGTTTGCGACTTTCTTTGACCTGAAATGAGTGCTTGGTCCCCATGAGCAGATTCTCGAATCCATCCCTGCGTCCGCTTGCGGCAAACAGCGCCTGAGCAGTTAGTCACACTTTGGGGATGATTTCCTCAGGAAGTTTTGACTCCGGAGGGGTCAGGGTGGACACCTGGTGCACTCGGTGATAGTTACACCTTGGGGATGATTTCCTCAGGAAGTTTTGACTCCGGAGGGGTCAGGGTAAACACCTGGTGCCCTTGGTGATAGTTACACCTTGGGGATGATTTCCTTAGGAAGTTTTGACTTCGGAGGGGTCAGGCTGGACTCCTGGTGCACTTGGCGATGAGTACATTCTGTAAATGATTTCCTCAGGAAGTTATGCTCCGGAGGGATCATATAATCAGGTTTACTACGAGGAGACTATCTCCATGGTGTAACTATCACTAAGTGCACCAGGTGTCTACTCTAACCCATCCGGAGTCAAAACTTTCTGAGGAAATCATTCCTAAGGTGTAACTATCTCCAAGGGCACCAGGTGTCCACCCTGACCCCTCCAGAGTCAAAACTTTTTGAAAAAATTATGCTCAAGGTGTAATTATCACCAAGGGCACTAGGTGTCGACCGTGACCCCTCCGGAGTCGAATCTTCCTGAGGAAATCATGCCAAAGGTGTAACTATCACAAAGGGCACCAGGTGTCCACCTTGACCCCTCCGGAGTCAAAACTTCCTGAGGAAATCATCCCCAAGGTTTACTTATCACCAAGGGCACCAGATGACCACCCTGACCCCTCTGGAGTCAAAACTTCCTGAGGAAATCATTCCCAAGGTGTGATTAACTGCTCAGGCGCTGTTTTCCGCAGGCGGCCGTAAACCTGCCGTAGACTTTCTTACAGTTCACGGCTTTATTCATGTGGTCTCCTTTGGGCTGACTTAGGTTAGGTACCGAATAGGTACCTAACCTAAGTCAGCCCAAAGGAATTATTAAAATAAATAAAAAAATTAATGAATGATTCCCCACCACTGAACCCACGAAAGTTTGTGTGAACGAGTTTAATTTTTTACCAAATAAATAATTCCTCAAGCACTGAACCTTGAAAACCCTGGGAATGCACGTTTAATTTTTGAATAAACTAATGATTTCCCAAGCACCAGACCCACGAAACCCTGGGCGTCTTAGTTTCATTTTTAACTCAATAAATAATCCCCCAAGCAATAATCCTTAGAAGCCCTGGGTGTGCAAGTTTGATTTTTTAATAAACGAAGGAACCCCCAAGCCCTAAACCCTGGGCGTCCGAGTTTAATTTTTAACTAAATAAATAATCTTTCAAGCAATAAACCTTGGAAACCCTGGGAATGCAAGTTTAATTTTTAAATAATTAAATGATCTTCCAAGCTTCAAACCCACAATACACTTGAATTTTTAAATGAACAAACAATCCCACAAGCTCTAAACCCACAAAACCCTGGGCTTCTGAGTTGAATTTTTAAATGAACAAATAATCCCCCAAGCTTCAAACCCTCAATGCCCTGGGGGCCCCAGTTCAATTTTTGAATAAACAAATAATCCCCCAAGCTCCAAACCCACGAAACCCTGGGCTTCCGAGTTCAGTTTTTGAATAAATAAATGATCCCCCAAGGTTCAAACCCACAATGCCCTGGGCTTTCAAGTTCAATTTTTGAATAAATAAATGATCCCCCAAGCTTCAAACCCACAATTCCCTGGGCTTTCAAGTTCAATTTTTAAATGATTCAAATCTTGAATAGTGGTAGCTTCTACTTGATGAAGATTAAATAACATTTTTAGGAAATAAATAAATAAACTCTTTTAATAAACATTGTAGAGTTATTGCATTCACTTGGTGAAAATCCATAGTCAATTTGATAATAATAAAAACAAAATGTTTTCGATTTTCACAATTTATTTATTAACATTAGTTAATACATTAGCCTCATGACAGCCGTTTCGACATACAATGTCATCTTCAGATGAGTATACACAATACTAAACTTAATTACAAACATCTATTCACTTAAAGAGTTATCCTTATTTACAAAGTATACAAATTTAAGATTAATAGATTAGTTAAATCTTTTAATAGATTAGTTAAATCTTCATTTTATTATTGTTTAAAAATATTTGGAAAAACCGTTACATAAGTTTCATCACACAGTGGCTTCTTCAGACGGTAATCATTCAACTGATTGATAATTAGTTTTTTGAGAGATTAAATACAAGGTACATCGTCGTTAACATCATACACACACTAACAGCTTTCACAGATATACTAATACATAATTGAACATAAATACATAACGTGACTAATATTGTAGGTTTCGTTTACAAATATAAAAAGGGGGGGGGAGTAGGGAGACAATCAAAACAATGTTAACGACGATGTACCTTGTATTTATTCTCTCACAAAACTAATTATCAATCAGTTGAATGATTACCGTCTGAAGAAGCCACTGTGTGGTGAAACATATGTAACGTATTTTCCAAATATTTTTAAACAATAATAAAGTGAAGATTTAATTACTCTTTTAAAAGAGTTTATTTATTTATTTCCTAAAAATGATTCAAACTCAGAATACCCTTGGCTGCCAAGTTCAATTTTTGAATAAATAAATAATCTCCAAAGCTTCAAACACACAATGCCTTGGGCGTCCGAGTTCAATTTCTAGGTAAACAAATACTACTCCGAGCTCCAAACCCACAATGCCCTGGGCACCAGAGTTCACGTTTTAAACTAATAAACAATCCCCCAAGCTCCAAACCTACGAAACCCTGGGGTTCCGAGTTCAATTTTTAAATAATTGAATGATCACCCAAGCTTCAAACTAACAATACCCTGGGCGCCCGATATCAATTTTTAAATGAACAAATAATCCTCCAAGCTCCAAACCCATAATGTCCTAGGCGTCCAAGTTCAATTTTTGAATAAATAAATGATCCCCCAAGCTTCAAACCCACTTATTTAAAAATTGAACTCAAAAGCCCAGGGTTTCGTGGGTTTAGAGCTTGGTGGATCATTTATTTATTAAAAAACTGAATTCGGGAGCCCAGGGTTTCGTGAGTTTAGAGCTTGAGAGTTTGTTCGTTCATTTCAAAATTGAACTCAGGTGCCCAGGGTACTGTGGGTTTGAAGTTTGTGATATCGTTCATTTATTCAAAAATTTTACTCAGGAGCCCAGGGCATTGTGGGTTTAAAGCTTGGGGGATTGTTTGTTCATTTAAAAATTGAACTCGGAAGCCCAGGGCATTGTGGATTTGAAGCTTGGGGGAACATTAATTTATTCAAAAATTGAACTCAGAAGCCCAGGGTATTGTGGGTTTGAAGCTTGAGGGATCATTTAATTATTTAAAAATTTAACTCAGAAGCCTAGGGTTTCGTGGGTTTAGAGCTTGGCAGATTATTTATGTATTTAAAAATTAAATTTAGGAGCCCAGGGTATTGTGGGTTTGAAGTTTGTGAGATCGTTCATTTATTCAAAAATTTAACTCAGGAGCCCAGGGCATTGTGGGTTTGAAGCTTGGGGGATATTTATTTATTCAAAAATTGAATATGGAATCCTAGGGTATCGTGTTTTTAAAGCTTGAGAGATTATTTGTTAATTCAAAAATTTTACTCAGGAGCCCAGGGCATTGTGGGTTTAAAGCTTGGGGGATTGTTTGTTCATTTAAAAATTGAACTCAGAAGCCCAGGGTATTGTGGGTTTGAAGCTTGGGGGATCATTCAGTTATTTAAAAATTGAACTCGGAAGCCCAGGGTTTCGTGGGCTTAGAGCTTGGCGGATCATTTATTTATTCAAAAATTAAACTTGCATTCCCAGGGTTTCCAAGGTTCAGGGCTTGGGGTATTATTTAATTAGTTCAAAATTAAACTTGCACGCCCAGGGTTTTGTGGGTTTAGAGCTTGACGGATCATTTATTTATTTAAAAATTAAACTTGCATTCCCAGGGTTTTCAAGGTTCAGGGCTTGGGGTATTATTTAATCAGTTCAAAATTAAACTTGCACGCCCAGGGTTTTGTGGGTTTAGAGCTTGACGGATCATTTATTTATTTAAAAATTAAACTTGCATTCCCAGGGTTTTCAAGGTTCAGGGCTTGGGGTATTATTTAATCAGTTCAAATTTAAACTTGCACGCCCAGGGTTTTGTGGGTTTAGAGCTTGGCGGATCATTTATTTATTCAAAAATTAAACTTGCATTCCCAGGGTTTCCAAGGTTCAGGGCTTGGAGTATTATTTAATTAGTTCAAAATTAAACTTGCACGCCCAGAGTTTCGTGGGTTTAGTGCTTGGGGGATTATTTATTTAGTTAAAAATCAAACTCGGACGCCCAGAATTTTGTTGGTATAGTGCTTAAGAGATGATTCATTGAGTTAGAAATGAAATTTAGACGCCCGAGGTTTCGTTGGTATAGCTTGGGGGTTTATTTATTTAGTTAAAAATTAAACTCAGACACCCAGAGTTTCGTGGGTTTAGTGATTGGGAGATCATTTGTTTATTAAAAAATAAACTTGCCTTCCCAGGGTTTTCAAGGTTTATTGCTTGGGGGATTATTTATTGAGTTAAAAATGAAACTTTGACGCCCTGGGTTTCTTGGGTTGAGTTCTTGGGAGATCATTTGTAAATTAATAAATTAAACTTGCACTCCTAGGGTTTTCAAGGTTTAATGCTTGGTGGATTATTTATTTGGTAAAAAATTAAATTCGTTCACACAAACTTTCGTGGGTTTAGTGGTGGGGGGAATCATTCATTAATTTTTTTATTTATTGAAATAATCCGAACGCTCAGGGTTCTTGAGTTTTACAGCTTGGGGGAATGGTTAAATATTTATTTATGAAAAAAACTTAAATGAATCAATCGTATAAATTTCGTAATAAAAATTTTGTAATAAATTTAGTATTTTTAAATACATTCGAATGTTCTTTAACCTTAGCACACAGAACCCCTAGCAATCTGAAATAACCTCTTGGTCGAGCTTCTACGGTCTGAAGTAACCGCTATGTCTCCATGTCCGCTTTCTCGAATTCATCACTGGAGCTCGCACATACACGAACTGTGCAGTGCAGCTATCCTGTGCAAATATCTCTGTCCCAGCCCTCTGCGAGCACAGAGCACAACCGGTAATTTCTTAACAAAGGCCTTGAATGAAGAATACAGTTGTCTGTTATAAAACGATATTGCTTTTATTATTACTTGTTAAGACCGTAATGTCAAAATATTGTTTTCAACTAAAAAAGTTTTAATGTTTTTGCTGTAATAGGTAAACGTATTATTTACTTAGAAAAATGTAATTTTCTGAAAACGAATGAGAAAATTCCTTGATTAAAAGAATTAAAGTTTAAAAAAAAAATTATTTTAAGCTACTTAAAAATATCATTTTTAATATACGTACGAGATCATAGTATGTTTTTCGGGAAGAAGGAACGGTTTATTTTTGAAAACTAGCTTTTATCGAGGACGGTAGATAATGCGGAATGTACTTCTACTATTTTTGTTTCTTTTTAAAAATGAATGAAAAAATGCTTCAAAGTTCTTTTAGACAAACATACGTTAATTCAGCGGTTTTTATTTTTCGGCATTCAAGTTTGACTAGATTCATTAAAGCTCTTATTAATGAAAGATTTGATTAGCTGAGCGATTATTACGCAATGGTGTAAGTTTGTTCTTTTAATTCAGTAATTTTTAAAATTTTAGCCAGTCATCTCTGGTAGGACAAACATTTTTTAAAGAAAGACTTACCATTGACATTCTAGTATCTGAAAAAGATAATTATTAGTGTGTTGAGTAAAGCTAATTATCTTCTGGTGTTAGAGTGATAATAATTTCTAGTCTTAAATTTGTGTAATTATTGAATTTCATTATAAACATTATTTCTTACAGTTACACTTTAGACTAATTCAAGGAAATGTGGAAGTTCAGAAAAGAATTTGATGCTCTTAATTAATTAACTATATATTAAGTTATCAATACAAAGGAAAATTGCCAAAACAACAGGTTTTTATAAAATTTCATTCAATTTTTTCTATTTTATATGTTTCCCAATTTTTCAAAATTAAGTCTATTGTTAACTATGGTTTTTCAAAAAAAGTTAAGAAAAAAAAAAATTAATTCGACTAACACAAAACTTAAAATACTTTATAAATCAATCAAATAGAAATAATCATATTAGATAATTAAAATGCCAAAAATTTTTTTTGCCTTTTATTGCAGTAGCATTGTTAAACAAACTGTAAAAACTAATTTGATTTAATTTCTTCATTTATTTTTAAAATGTTGCATGTTATATGAATGTAGATCAAGTTTAGAGGAAAACAAGGAATTCCTATGTATTTGTTTAATTGAAAAAATATTTAAAAAAAAAAAAAAATTGCAGATAATGAAAATTAAAATGTTGAATAAAAATAAAATGTAAAAAAAAAAAATCTTTAAAAGATGCTGATGTTTTTATTTGAGCATATGCAATTGCTGATCTTTCAACTGGTTTACAATGAAGTCATTCAGCGATTTCAGCTCTTGCTCAAGAGCTTGAAGGGATAAAATTCATTCTAAATGATTTTCAGAAACTAGAAATTTTTTAGATTATTTACACACTTATTCTCAATAAGATGGTATAGAAAATATTTAAAAAAAATTTATTATTAGTTTCACTTTGAAAAAATTTGTGTCTAGTTTTTTTATTAGACCTTACTTTTGAATTTCATCTGTTATGAGGCCTATTTAAGGAGGATGCCTACCAAATACATCAAATGTGCATTTGATGAAAGTAGTTGACTGCTTAGTGGCTCAGCCACTTTCTAACCTCTAAGTAGCCAATGAGAAGTCATATTTACAAGAATAAAAAATCAATTTTTTATAATTATTGCTATAGTTACCTATTGAATGTTTTGAAAGAAAAATAACCAAATTCTGATTTTTTAGAGTTTCTTGCAAACTTACATTAAAATAAGTGAGCCTGAAATTAAGTAATAGCGTTTTTAGTAAATTTCCCACTAGATGTCTTGTTAATTTGTTAAATTTAAAATGTTTATAACTTTTATCACAAGCGCCCCATGGGATTGAAAGTTTAGCTAAGCTATTTTTATATTTAACTTGGACAAAATCTATTTACTAGATCCATTTGGTAGTGAACCTTTTTAATAAAATAATGTCTTTTTTTTTTTTTGTTGAACTCCATACTTATACTTACAGAGATTTTTGAGGTAACCAAATTTGATACTAACCAAACCTTAGTTTTTTTTTTTTTGCTTTAACAAAAATAAAAAAAATTTTTTTGGTTTATTGAACTTGGTAAGCAGGTTGATTATGAGTTCGATCTTGGTTTTTGAACCAATGCAATTATTGCTTTTTAATGATAAGAAACTTATTTTTTTAAAGATCTTATCAAATCTGAGTAAACAGTAGGGCATAAAATTTTTGGATTTTGATTTCAAACAGCATTTTCATCTTATAATTTTTTTTTTTTTTTTAATATATGAATCTTTATCCAATACAAAACATTTTTACAAAGAATTTCATTATAATCCTGCCAAAAAAGCCTATATGTGAACCCACAAGGTTACTCTTGTGGGATCCTGCATGGTTTACCATGTTGTCTCCCATGTGGGAAACCAGGTGGGGTCCTGAGAGGTGTTTTGACTGGAGCAGCCATATGGGATCCCACATTTTTTTCCATATGGGTAAGGTTTGTTTAAATTATTATTATTATTTATTTATTTTTTTTTCCATTAAATTATTGTTTAAAACATGGATGTCGTTTTTTTTTTTTTCATCATTGAAACATTTAACTATCATAATTGAACTTCAAAATTTATTTAGCTTTTTTACAGTTTTTACGAGCAAATTTACATTTTTATTTATAAGATATTTTTTTAGAATTTATTTACAATTATCATATTTTATATTTTAACAAAGATATTGCAAAGAGATGAGTAAAATTTTTCTGAATCTCGTTGACTTGGATGATGGGCTAAAAGTTTTGCAGAAGTGATGTCATCCCGTGGAAGGAAATTACAATTGGACCAAGCATTTTTTCTAAGAACAGAGAATGATTTTTTTTCATGATTAACTGTACTTAGATTGTCCCATGTGGAAAAATTATTTATAGACCATAAAATAGACCATGTATGGACAACCATACCTAAACCATACATAGTTTATGTATGGACTAGTTATGGAAAAAACAAAAAAATTTTTTAAAATACTTGCTGGCATTTTTTAGACACCCCGAGTTTTAAGGTAAAAAAAAAAAGATCATTAATTTGCACAAAAATCATGCTTGTATACAAGAACAACCATTATTTTTAAAATCATAAAGATATACTTTGTAGTTAATTAAAATTAATTAATTTGAGAAACATCGTTTACAGGCTTGAAGAGAACAAAATAAACTCAAATTGAAAAATCAAAGATTTTAAGGACTAAAATTTACCAAAAAATTATTTAAAGAGTTGAAAATAGTAACTTTACAAAGTAATCTTAAGCAATTTTCATTAGTTGGTTCTTGAGAGATTTTCTTGTTGAAGTGTGGAATTTTTTATCGTTTACGAGATCAGTAATCCAAATTAATTGAGGACCAGGATAATAGAAATAAATGATTTTACATACCGCTTCGTTTGGACACTTAGCAATTTTGAAACCATATCTAAGCTAGGCCACCTGAAATAAATTGATACAATCACAAAGTACCTATTTTGTACAGTAACTAAGAGAAATAATTTTATATTTTAAATTAATAACTTATCTGATATATGTTTTCAATGTAGCCAATCTTTTGTGTAACCTGTAACTTCATCAATTCTATAGTTTTGAATTTCAAAAAAGCCGCTTCAAATTGGAACCATTTTTTTTTATACCTCATGCCGTTTTGCTTTTGAATTATTTTACATGAGAGACTTTTTTATTTTAAGTTGTATTTGAATTTTTAATCAATTTTAATTTTTTTGGAATTAAAAATTTTTTTGATCACTGAAGACTAACCCTACTAACTTGTAAATGACTACATTCAACCAACAACTTACTTTTGTTTGTTTTCAAGTTAGTAGGGTTAGTCTTCAGTGATCAAAAAAATTTTTAATTCCAAAAAAATTAAAATTGATTAAAAATTCAAATACAACTTAAAATAATAAAGTCTCTCATGTAAAATAATTCAAAAGCAAAACAGCATGAGGTATAAAAAAAAATGGTTCCAATTTGAAGCGAATTTTTTGAAATTCAAAACTATAGAATTGATGAAGTTACAGGTTACACAAAAGATTGGCTACATTGAAAACATATATCAGATAAGTTATTAATTTAAAATATAAAATTATTTCTCTTAGTTACTGTACAAAATAGGTACTTTGTGATTGTATCAATTTATTTCAGGTGGCCTAGCTTAGATATGGTTTCAAAATTGCTAAGTGTCCAAACGAAGCGGTATGTAAAATCATTTATTTCTATTATCCTGGTCCTCAATTAATTTGGATTACTGATCTCGTAAACGATAAAAAATTCCACACTTCAACAAGAAAATCTCTCAAGAACCAACTAATGAAAATTGCTTAAGATTACTTTGTAAAGTTACTATTTTCAACTCTTTAAATAATTTTTTGGTAAATTTTAGTCCTTAAAATCTTTGATTTTTCAATTTGAGTTTATTTTGTTTTCTTCAAGCCAACGATTCAAGTTTCAAGTAAACGATGTTTCTCAAATTAATTAATTTTAATTAATTACAAAGTACCTTTATGATTTTAAAAATAATTTTTACAAAAAAATAATGGTTGTTCTTGTATACAAGCATGATTTTTGTGCAAATTAATGATCTTTTTTTTTTTTACCTTAAAACTCGGGGTGTCTAAAAAATGCCAGCAAGTATTTTAAAAATTTTTTTTGTTTTTTCCATAACTAGTCCATACATAAACTATGTATGGTTTAGGTATGGTTGTCCATACATGGTCTATTTTATGGTCTATACATAATTTTTCTATATCTACATGAGACAATCTAAGTACAATTAATCATGAAAAAAAATCATTCTCTGTTCTTAGAAAAAATGCTTGGTCCAATTGTAATTTCCTTCCACGGGATGACGTCACTTCTGCGAAACTTTTAGCCCATCATCCAAGTCAACGAGATTCAGAAAAATTTTACCCATCTCTTTGCAATATCTTTGTTAAAATATAAAATATGATAATTGTAAATAAATTCTAAAAAAATATCTTATAAATAAAAATGTAAATTTGTTCGTAAAAACTGTAAAAAAGCAAAATAAATTTTGAAGTCCAATTATGATAGTTAAGTGTTTCGATGATGAAAAAAAAAAAACGACATTCATGTTTTAAACAATAATTTAATGGAAAAAAAAAAAAAAAAAATTAATCAAACCTTACCTATATGGAAAACCCTATGGGATCCCATATGGCTGCCCCAGTCAAAAAACCTCTCATGACCCCACATGGTTTCCCACATGGGAGACCATAGTATAAAACATGTTTTGAAGTTAATTACATATTACACCATAGACCTTCAAATTATTCAACATTACACATTGCAGAAATTATTTTTAATATTGTTGTAAAACACATTGGTATCAGTAATCACATCGTATTCATCCTTAAGTTTATTCCATCTCGAATGCTGTCTATATGTTATTGAAGACCATATTTCATTTGTTTGATGACTTTTATCTTCAAGAATAAAGTGATGTTTAGGTTGTGTATGGTTTACTTATGTGATGTGAAAACTATTTAGTTTTCTTGTTTAAGATTCTAAGATAGTCATGGCAGATGCATTTGTGAACAAATATTAGGTCATTTTGGTAGTTAATTGCTTCAATGAATGCTATACCAAATCTTATTACCATTGAAGAGTAATAATACAAAATGGGAAACCCAGTTCTATGGGTCAGGTAAACTTATGTTGGACTGATCCCATGGTAATTATGCTGTTTGAAGTCATAGGTGAACCATATAATAGATCTAAACAAAAGAGTAAGCAACTCTAGAGTTTTGCCTTTGCCTTAAGGTAATTATTATCAACTTATATTGTAGCCCAGTCCTCAGATCAATTTTTACAAGCGTTTTTCTCCGCAAACATTTATTAATGTTATGTCGGTCTCACCAACACATAATCTCGGCCCAGCATGGGGTGCTTACCCAATCATTCAGTAATGACCAATTTATTGTTTTTGAATGACTTTGTAACTGAAAATTCTAATCCATCTGGTCAGGTTGATTTAGTCTATTTGAATTTCTCAAAGGCTTTTGACACAATCAGTCACAGCATTTTAATAAAAATTTAAATTCTTGGGAATCGGTAGTAAGTTGATTGCTAGGGTAACTTTATACATGACTTATAGAAATTGCAAGATATTAGTGAATCAAAATTTGTCTGACTCCTTCACATCAACATCAGGGGTTCCACAGGGCAGCTACCCTGGACCATTGTTATTCATCTTATTTTCAAATGACATAACAGATTCATTACTCAGGTCAGTCATCATTATCTATGCTAATGATATTAAAATATTTATATTGATAAACAATATCAGAGATTGTCAATTACTGTAAGAGAATAAAATAATCTCCCACTTAATGTAAATAAATGTAAAATAATGTCCTAATACTAGGAGCCGTCGATGGCTCAGTCGGTTAAAGCACACGTCTTAGTCGGCTGAAACATCGTTGCGCCGAGGGATGCTTGTTCGAATCTCCGCCGACTCGATTTTTCGAGCCTGGTGGCGAGGCGAGCTGTGCGACCCGCCTTGGGCGAGACAAGAATTCTGGTCGAATACTGATTTGTTCTGAGGAACAAAGGAGATGGCCACGGAGGAATGAATTAATGCTCACCACAAATTACAAAATGGATCACACCGGATAAGGCCAGGACCGTTTAACCCGTCACCGCTAACCATCTATAGCTGATGGAATACCGAAGGGCATCTTTACCTTATAAGATGAAGCATTCAAGGACTGAATCACCCGACGAACGCCATGTATCCTACAGATAAACCCGATTGTATACCCCCTGTAATTAAATGTTCTGTGTGATTGTATCTAATAACCTTACATAGGTAATAAAGATTAATAAAAAAAAAATGTCCTAATACTGAGGTTACTGCTATCTACATAATGAACTATGCTCCATGAACAGTCACTAATTGGAGAAACCAGAATTTGTGACCTAGGTATAATTTATAACCACAAATTTAATTTTTTTTTATCACATTCAACATTAATCCATGTTGGCATCCAAATTGAGAATACTAAAAATGGCCTTAAAAGTTTTCAAAAATCCTTGCACGATAATTCACTTATATAAAACTCTAGAGTTGCTTACTCTTTTGTTTGGATCTATTATATGGTTCACCTTCGACTTCAAACCTCATAATTACCATGGGATCAGTCTGAGGGAAAAATTCCACAAGCAAGCGAGTAGTTAAAAATCTTGGTGAGAGATGATAATAAGGCGATAGACAAGTTTGAGCATTGTTAAGGAAATGTAGTCTGGACGTATGCCTTTTAAATTATTATCTCTGAAAATGCTGGATATTTTTTCTCAGTAGTGGGTTTGAAGTCGAAGCAGTCCGAGAATAAGTCAAATGGTGAATCCAGTATCTGGTCTATTTCATGATCTGTGAGTGGTGGTCGGCGGAGACGGGTAATTTTGTGCAGTGATACCTGCTTTCCTGATGGCTTTCTACTTAGACGCGATATCAGGCTGAGATTCTATGTGTTCCAGGATGTACTCAGCTTCAGCTATTTCTAGGATTGATTTGATTTTTGTTACTTAAGGCTATCAGAGGAACTCGTGGGATGCGAGAATTCCCGCATCCCGCGTCGCGCGTTTCGACTGTGAGGTTAGGGTAGTGCGAGACGTGGGACGCGGGATGAAGGAATTCTCGCATCTCGCGAGTTCCTGTGATAGCCTTTATATACACGGAGAGAAAAATGTCAGGTTCGACCCATGCTACGCCATATGGAACAGATCTATAAGCAGCGCATGGAATCGTCCCATGATATTAATCGGTCGATTCCATGCTCGCCACTGGATTATCCGGTGCTGCTCATGCGATTGGACTGGTGAAACAAAACACGATGACTCGCATGCGCTTGCGGGCAAAATATTATAATTTTTTTTTGCAGTAACATTTTTTTAACAGTGATATATTAATTAATAATAAAGATTTTATTAAAAATTATTTTTTAATAAAAATTATCTAACAAAATTTATTGCCTGCATAATATTTTGCCCGCAAGCGCGTGCGAGTCATCGTGTTTTGTTTCGCCAGTTCAATCGCATGAGCAGCACCGGATAATCCGGTGGCGAGCATGGAATCGACCGATGAATATCATGGGACGATTCTATGCGCTGCTTACAGATCTGTTCCATGAGCGTAGCATGGGTCAAACCCGACATTTTTCTCTCCGTGTACGGTGTAAGTAACTGACTTGATCGCAAATTTTGATCTCAGGGAAATCTGGTCCGTTTATAGGATACTGCTAGTTCATTGTAATGTGCGGTGTAGTCCGCGGTGGTAAAGAGGACTACACCAGCTCCAGGAGAAAATGGCCCATGATTACGTAATTGCGTAAGCCACGATGCCGTAAATCAGTTTTGTAGATCCAAGTACATTGGACCGATTCTCGGAGGAAAAAGAATAATGTGCTGAAAGGAAAAGACCTTTAAACATTTATTTTAATGTGGGACTAAGGTCAAACGGTACTAAAGCATTTTATCGTTGATTTTTAAAAGAAAATCAGGTAAAATCTGTGTTTTAAAAAATATAGTACATTATTCAGTTACGTTTGATGAAAGTTTTGTTAAATTTTTAAGAAAAAATATTCAGATTTGAGCCAGGACGGGCTGTTGGAGACATCTTGAAAAAAATGTGTTGTTCCGTGATCACTTCCACTCGTGACTGGATAATCTGAAACACAAAATTCAAAAATATTTAGTTAGAGGCTAAGTTTCTCCAGGTCCTCACGAGCCGTTTTTTCATTTTTTTTATTTTTTTACAAAATGGCGAAATTTCGAGGTAAAAATGAGTTTTTGCTTCAAATATACCAAAAGTGTAAAAATTAAACGAAAAATGGCTGGCCAGGAGAAACTTACTTTTTTCAACCAAATCTTTTTGAATTTTGTGTTTCAGATAATCCAGTCACTATCGAGAGTGGTCACGGAATAACACCTTTTTTTTCAAGACGTCTCCAGCAACTGTCCGTCGCTGGCTCAAATTTGAACATATTTTTTAAAAAATTTAATGAAACCTTCATCAAATGTAACTGAATAATGTACTATAGTTTTAATACACAGAATTTACCTGATTTTCATTAAAAAGACGACAAAAAATTGCTTTTTTATTGCTGTACCGCTTGACACAAATCCCCCCTTAAGGAATAGAATGATTTGCAGCTGAGGAAAGCATGCAAATACCAAAGCTTTTGTTATTTGTTATTTGTTTAAACAGTTTAACATACATTTTTCGAGTGTCCACTCTAGAAATTCTTATTTAGGGAGTCAAAATACATCTTTTGAACCTGGATGGATCGCAGGACGCATGTAGGCACACGAAAATTACTTAGAGCGACCTGACTATATACAGTGACGCGACGCGACTAACACCGAAAGGTTAATCGTAGCGATGAGACGCTGCCGGTCTCATTATTTTTAGGGCCAAATCAAAGCTATTTTTTAATGGCAATCGATTAAAATTTTTGTAGCATGTTATATAATGGAATACTGCCCCGTGCGAAAGTTCAAGTTGAAGTTCAGATGTATTACGGTAGAAGAAGAAGAAGGTTGTTTTATAAAAAGTTGACCAATAAAAATAATTTTTTTACAACGTTTATCGTAATTTTGTGTATTATATTATCAGTTATAATAACTACAAAGTATTTTCAACAATTCGAAGTCTTAACCTTACAATTGGCGCCTCAACAGAGGCCCGAATCCACCAAACTGGCATTCGGCGGGAGAACCCCGATTCAATCAAGTTGCAACACGAGAAGTAACCCGTTGTAACGACAAAACGCTTTTCAGGAGCAACCCAAGGAGAACAAACCAAAACAACAAAAAGAAAACCACCCAACCTGTAATGGGTTGAAGGAGGAGTATTTAAATGAACTGTTGGTGTAAAGTTAAAGATATTAGATTATTCCATTGACGTTACATGATGAATGAACTGTAGCAAGAGTGTTGCTCGCTGTATATATAACGCTCGATCAGCGTGTCAATAACCCGCTGGCTATACTTTTTGCTAACTACGCTTTAGCACCTTTAACATTCTTTCTGAGTTCATTCACTCTCATAAAATGCATACATTACAATTCCCCCCTTTTTATTTTTGATTCGCTCTAGTTTTATCTCGCAACCTTTCTGACCTTCTTGGTCCACTTTGGTTTTCCACTTTGCACTTATTTTTTTGTTTCACTGCACTTTTTTTTATTATCTTGCACTTGCTCCATGTACTCTCTCTAGTCATTCATCATACTCTTTTTTACAATTTTATTCCACTCGCAATTTTTCACAATTTTTTCATTCGCTGTGCTTTTTACTTTACGCTCGCCTGTCACAGATTTTTTGTTTGCTTGATTTTTGGAAATAGACTCGCTCTCGTCTAATTCCCCCCTTTTTTGATTTGACTTTATTTGCGTCTTTATAATTTGGTTTACGTGTCTTTTAGTAACATCTTTGAATTGAATATAGTAAACTATTGGTGATGTTCTTTCTAAAATTTTAGCTTCTGCTTTTTTATCGGTAAAATTTCGAAAATCTTTGGCATCAACTATGTCTCCTACTTCGAATTCTATTTTTCTATCCCCTGATCTAAATCTTTTTTGGTTGAACTGTTGCCATTCAACTTTTGTTTTTGCATCTGGTTTTAATAATTCAAAACGAGTTCTAAGTTCACGTTTAAACATTAAAAATGATGGTGTTTTTCCCATTGTTGTATCTTTAGTGGTTCTGTAGTCAAATAAAAATATATTTAACGCAAAATCTAATCAGTGCCTGTCTCGTATCATCTTGACTACTTTATCTTTCACGGTTCTCACAAAATTTTCTGCAACTCCATTTGTAGCTGGAAAATATGGTGCGGAAAAAATTTGCTTTATTCTAAGACTTTTCAAATGTTGTCGAAATTCTTCGCTTTTTAGTTGTGGACCGTTGTCACTAACGAAAATTTTCGGCAAACCTAATCTACTAAAAATTGAATCTATTACTTTAATCAGGTTTTTTGCTGTCGTGTCTTTCTTCATATTAATGATTTCTGGCCATTTCGAATGAGCATCTACTATAGCTAAAAACATACTCTCGTAAACAGGTCCTAAAAAATCTATATGTATTCGTGTCCAAGGTGTACTTGGCCATCGCCTCGGTGAAAGCTGTACTTTTCTCGAATCCGGTCGCGCTTCTAAGCAAATTTTACATGTATTAGCTAATGCTTCTATATCTGAATCTATTCCCGGCCACAAAAAGTAGTTTCAGGCTACTTGTTTCATTTTAACTATACCCAAGTGAGATATATGTAAGTCGCGTAGCATTTGTGCTCTAAGTGTTTCAGGTATAACTAATCTATGACCCCATGTGATACAGTTTTCTTCTATGTCTAATTCATTGCGTTTCGCGTGTAATGCTCTTTCTGTTTCCGTTAATTTATTGATTTTCGGCCAATCGTTTTTTATAAATGCAATTATTTGTTTAAGCTTTAAATCTTTTGAAGTATCCTTGGCTACTTGTTTAAAATCTATTATGTACCAACCGTTTTGAATATAATTTAAATTACTGTACTCTGAAGGAAATACAGGTGTTTTGTCATCTATCGGGAGACGTGATAACGCGTCGCAATTCCCATTTGCTTTTGATTTTACAACTCTGATCGTGTACGTGTACCCTGATAAAAAATACGCCCATCTTTGTAATCTACTGTGTAACATTGTTGAAATATTTTTACTTCCGAAAATAAACTTTAACGGTTCATGATCTGTTTTCAAAATAATATGATTATCAATAATGTACTGGTAATATTTTTTAAAACCGAAAATAATTGCTCCTGCTTCTTTGTCAATTATAGCGCGATGTCTTTCGCTTTTCGGAATTACTTTTGAAGCAAAGGCTATTGGCCTTTCCGTACCGTCATCGTACCTGTGCGATAAAATTGCTGACATGCTTACGTCACTCGCGTCGCATGCTAAAACTAGCTGTATGTCTGGATCAAATAATGCTAACACATTTTCGTATGTAATTTGACTTATTATCCAGTTAAATTCTTTTTCACACCGATCTGACCATACCCATTTTTTTTCTTTGAATGTTTAAGTAACGCGTACAGTGGGCAAACGTGTTCTGCCCTGTCTTTTAAAAATTTTTCGTAAAAATTTACCAAGCCTAAAAAAGCTTCTAATTCTTTATGGTTTTTTGGCGATGGTGCTTCTTTAATTGCTTTTATCTTAGATGGACTTGGGTTTAACCCGTTCTCGTTTTGGACAAACCCTAAAATTTCAATGCTTTCTTTAAAAAAATCACATTTATCAAAGCTAGCGGTAGCTGGCTTGGGAGAGTTTTTCGCGCCAAAATAGTAGCCAGCTGCCGTGCTTTATTTACAGCTGCTGGAGCTACGTTAACCCTACTAACCATAATTAATTTATTATTTAAAAATTAAAACAAGTTACCTGCATCATTAAACCTCTAGAGTACGCCTATTTTTCACTTTCGAAGAGATGAGGATTGTTTTCGCATCGTATATTTTTTTAACGAAGTGTCTAGGGGCACAACGTCGCGTACGCGAAATTTGTTGTAAAAATCACCATAATTAGGATACTTTTCGCGCACGTGAAATTTGTTGTAAAAATCACCATAATTAGGATACTTTTCGCGCACGCGAAAGATGTTGATTTCGCGTACGTGAGAATTTAAATATAGGTCGCGTAACAAAAATGATGATGTCGTGTTAAGTTTAAAAAATTATTCACAGCTTTTACAATCAAGCTCATCATTAATGTAATATTAATTATAATGGTGGATGTCTAGGTTTCAAAAAAAATTACTAAATTTAAATAACTAAATAAAGAGTTGTTTCTATAAACACTCTTGCACATATAACCTCCTTTTCTCATGTACTTGCGTGCGAATCTTCATTTGTTTACATTTATCTTTCTCTCTTTATATACATATATGAATGTGAAACCTAGATGAGTTATTGGTTTGGTGGTTAAACCTAGTATCTAGGCAAACCTAGGAGGGTTATTTGGGATGGGGTATTAGTTTGGAGATTAAACCTAGTATCCAGATGCACCTAGGAGGGTTATTTGGGATGAGTTATTGGTTTGGATGTTAAACCTAGTATCCAGGCGAACCTAGATGGGTTATTTGGGATGGGTTATTGGTTTGGAGGTTAAACCTAGTGTCTAGGCGAACCTAGGAGGGTTATTTAGGATGGGTTATTGGTTTTAAGGTTAAAACTAGTATGCAGATAAATCTGGGAGGGTTATTTAGGTTGGGTTATTGGTTTTAAGGTTAAAACTAGTATTCAGATAAATCTGGGAGGGTTATTTTGGATTGAAAAAGTGTTATATGGTTTCAAAATAGGGTTATGTGGTTTTTTGAAAAAAGATATATGGCGAACTATATTTTAATTTTCCTGTACGCGAAAAGTATCCTAATTATGGTGATTTTTACAACAAATTTCGCGTACGTAAAAACGTTTTCGCGTACGCGACGTCGTGCCCCTACAGACATCGTTTTTTTAATTTCCTTATTTATTAACTCGCGTTTTTGAATTCGGCATTTTTTTCGGACTTTCCAAAGTGTTCGAAAAATATTCAAACGCCGATCGACATTCGGCACTTTACATTTTTACCAGATGGCGCAGTAGCGATTTTTATTAAAAAAATAAATTTAAATTTGTTTCCTTCATTTCTTTTTAAAAATAAACTTAAAAATATATTCGAATTGCTTGAAACATTTCTTTCTATTATTTTGGGGATTGAAATAGATTTAATGATAAAAAAAAAATTGATTATATAACCAATCAATAGATTGATAAAACTTTAAAAGCTAAGTTGTCAATCGTTTAAAAAAATTTTTTACCGGTAGCTCTCTTGGCTGGATCTTAAATTGATCCTACTTCCCTATTTCATTAGAACCTAAATTTATTTTTAGTACTTCATAAAAAAGCATAAAAAGTTCTTAAAGCAGAAACAATGGCAAATTTTTACACTATTTTTTAAATTTGAATTATTTTGAAAGAAAATTGATATCAATATTTTATGACAAAAAATTAAATAAAAAATTTTTGTATCTTATTTTAAATTTTGATTTAATTTCGATTATTAAAATTGAAGGAGAGGCAAAAAAACGTATTAAATAAAACATCATACCAAACAAAAAATAGTGATATCCCTTAAAAAACCCTCAAAGAGGTAAACAAACTTAGGGAGAGTTTTAGCACCAAAATATTAGTTAAAGGATTTTTAACAAAAATTCGTGATATCAAACTATAAGAATTTTTTGATTTTAAAAATACGACATTTATCTGTTAATTCAACTAAACTCTACCAAACTCTACATGAAGATACTTTTTTGACTTCTGTAAGATTTGGTAGAGTTTAGTTGAATTAACAGATAAATGTCGTATTTTTAAAATCAAAAAATTCTTATAGTTTGATATCACGAATTTTTGTTAAAAATCCTTTAACTAATGTTTTGGTGCTTAAACTCTCCCTTGGTTTGTTTACCTCTTTGAGGTTTTTTGGGGTTTAAATTTACGCGTAGACCTGCTTTATCTAGTCTCGCAAAAATCTCTGTCAAAATTTCAATTTTTTCTTGGTCAATTTGACCCGTAATATAAATATTATCAATATAAATTTCCGTATGTTTTATACCTTTTAAAATTTCTTCGAGAATATCCTGACATTCTCCCGGACTTAATGCTATACCTTCGCCCAGCTTTGTGTATCGATATAAACGTTCATGTGTAATAATTGTTAGCGCGTTTTTAGATTCGTCATCTAATTCAAATTACATAAACGCGTGTTTTGAGTCTATTTGCGACCATTTACTTCCTACTCTTAACGTCCCGATCAGAAGGCTATTGGGGAGGGAATGAGGGCCTCGTAAGGTAGCCTTCGGAGGCCCTAGCTCGGTTTGTAACGGGGCGAAGCCAAGGCGCTATTTCGGGCCTCGCTAGATCATTTGCTATGAATGTATGCAGTAATTGACTGAAAATTGGACACAGGTGGATTTTTTTAAGAGAATGAAATTGAAAAGTTAAAGCTTTAGTGGGGATAATGAATTGAAAGAATTAAACAAAAATTTTAGCTAACCCTCTAAACAACACTGACAGTCATAGAATATAAAGAAAATAACTTGTTTTAGAGATTATGTGTCATGTAAACATTGCGATTTTAAGTTGAATATATATATATATATATATATATAGTGCTTGTTACGGAAAAAGTGATTTTAAAAATAAAACTAAAAATATATTCAAATTCCGTGAAAACAAGTTTGATTAAAAAGTAGTAGTGGTTTTAGTAAAAAAAACCTCGTAAAAAACTTTTACTAAATTATTTAAAATCTTAGTGACATTTTTTACTTCATCTTTTTTAAACAATGAATTTTTCGATTTTTTCAGAATTATTACGTGAATAAATAAAATTAAACTATCAAGATTTTATTGTCTAAGTTGTTGTTTATACATTTGGAATTAGTTATAACCATGAAATCTAAATACCAAAAATACTATTTTAACTGAACCTTATTAAGCCCTAAGTCTCGCAATGCCCCGTTACAATTCTAACGAGGGCCTTACTATGCTCTCGGGGCAATTAACGAAGCCCTAGCTAGCGCCCTGACAATCTTTCTGATCGGGGTGTTTAAAATTTTTTCTTTAAGAGGTATTGGATGCCTTTTAATTACTAATTGCGGGTTGACTGTTAGTTTAAAATTACCGCAAATACGCACTTCTCCGTTTTTCTTTAAGGTAGTTGTCAAGTTACAGTCACTCTCAAAAGTTAGTCCGTCGCACACTAACGCAACTTACGTATCTGTGTACGCGCACACATGCAGCGGTGTGCTCTAAACTTGCACACGGACGAAGATTTTTTGACTTTGGATTAAAATATCTCGAAAATTAGTTCCGCTTGGTCAAATGTGTAAACGAGAAAGTTAATTAGAATTTAATCAGCTGTAACATACTGAAATTTGGAAAAAAACTGGGGCATTTTGAGTTTATGGCTGATCAAAATGTGAAAAAAAATATCGTTTTTCTCGCTTTCTAAGAAATTTACTTTTACTTTTAAAATTCCGATAGGATTCAGTGGTAATCCTCCGTAACACGTTCATGTAAGATCACTTTTGCTTAATTTTTCGTTTGGAAAATATTTATTCTTATTTTTTTCCGACATAGCTGTTACATATGACCCGGTGTCAATTTCCATTTCAAATTGAATATTATTCATTATTACCTCTGCAAATTAAGGTTTTGCGTCTATTTTATTAATTTTTACATTGTTTTCTTTAATAGAATAAAATTCATCGGAATGTTCGAACTCATCGTTTGTTTCGCGCTCTTCAGCCTGCACGTAATTGCACTGTCTGCTACTGTTGCTTCTCGCGTTACCGTCAGCATTTTCAAAAATTTAATTTTTTCCGTGTTTTTTAATACATAATTTTTCTAAATGACCTACTTTTTTGCAAAAGTTACAATTATAATTTATGAATTTACAGTCTTTCGCTAAATGATTATTCATGCCGCACCGATAACAATTGTATTTAAAATCACGTGAATTACTTGCGCTATACTTATGATTTACTTACCGCTCTTGTAGTTGCCGTTGTTGCTGTTGCCGTTGTAGTTGCTGCTGCTGCTGTTGCTCTTGTTGTAGCCGCCGTTGTGTGGTGCTCCGCCCTTCCTTTGGAATCTTTGTGAGCTACTTACGTGTTGAATTTGTTCGAAGTTTGTTTTCTTTTCAGTGCTCGTCGCACTTTTAACTGCTGCCTCTCTAGTTGTAGCTATTTCTGTGGCTGTTTCTACCGTTAGAGCTTTTTCACTAAATAATGCGATTTTTGTATCACGATCTTTGTTTTTTTGCGGTGTTTTTACACCACACACTAATTGGTTACACAGAGCCTCCTCCAACTCTGTAAAATTGCAAGTTCTCTTAATCTTGCCACGTATTCTTTGATTGTTTCTCCAGTATTTTGTTTAGCTTGACTGAAGATACACCTTTTCATTGCTGTGTTCTTCTTTGGTGTTAAATGCTCTTTCATAAGTTTGATAATATCTTCAAACTTCTTATCTTTAGGTTTTGCAGAACATAGAGTAAATCTCTAACTAGTTTATATGTTTCTGAACCACTTTTTGTGAGCAATGTAGTGACTTGTGCTTTGTCCTCTGTGATTTTATTGGTTATGCAGTATAACTCTATCCTCTTGACGTACTCCTCCCAGATGTCCTTGTTTTTGTGAAATTCTAGATCTGACATTTCAAGATCTAATATAATTTTTTCACTTTCTGCTGAGTTTGCTGGTTCAGTTTCAGTTTGCGCAATTTTTTCTTCTTTATTTTCTAAGCTTGAATTTATTATTGTGACGTTAAAGTCGCTTTCTTGTTCTTATCTTCTTCTTCTTCTTCTATCGAACCTTTGCTTTTCTCAATGCTTTCTTTGTAATTTTTTAACACGTTATTGGCTACTTTTCTTAAATCGTCGAAGTTGTACAGATTCAGTAATTTCAAGTATCTTTCTCAAATCTGATCCTGGAAACAGCCCGTTTCCATGCCTCAAAACACGGTCGGAAACTGGCCTTTTCCTCCACAGTTTTTGTTTCCATGGAAAAAACAAGCACGATGCTGAATTAGCTTTTCTAATCAAAACCTCAAATTTAAAGAAGTAAAAAATGAACGATTTTAGTTAATATGACTGTTGATTCTTTCAATGAAAAATTTATATTGAATTAATACGTAACGCACGATACAAATGAAAACTTTTACCTTAGAAAATTTTTGAATAACAAAATTAATTTTTTTTATTTTGAAGATTGGATTTTGAAAAAAGTAACAATGTATTGTTGTTGACAAAAAATTTACTGTGCTCTGTGCACGAGATAAATATTAAAATTTTAATAATTATTACAAATACGCGTGAGGTTAAAAACACCAATACCATAATAATAATAATAATTAGGCACTCAAAATAAAAATAAAGTGCGTGCTACGTATACATAATAAAAGGGATAAAAAATAAAAATTTTAATTACTGTTATTTGTTAAAAATTCGCGTGGAGTAAAATCAGTAAAACCGCAATGTTAAAAATTTAGGTAGGTGGATGATTGTGAAGTATCAAGGGGGAACTTTCAACACAACTCAAATCCAAAAGATCAAATGATTGTTTCGAATGCAATTAAAAACTAACTGTTTAATACATAAAGTAATGCAGTTTAAAGTAAAAGTAATAATTAAAGTAAGACACTCCGATTTAATCAACCAACCAATACACGAAGCAGACCAAAACATTCGAACTTATAACCAAAAAATTGAGAAACAAAAAACATAGCATCACAATTGAATGTGAAAATATTTCAAATTATTAAATAATGATGACCCATCAAATTTGAGAAAGTACAGTCCTGTGCAAGTAAGGGAAACTTGTCGTTCCCACTCGAGTTGAATTTTTCGGTACTCGACTTCGTCTCATGCTGAAATATTCAACTCTCCTGGAAATGACGCGTTTCCCTTACTTGTACAGGAATATACTATTCTTTGCTGGTGCAGTAATATTTAAATACTGCTAAAAGATGTATTAATGTATGTTTTGCAACTTCTTTTGCGTTGATAGAGCTGAAATTTTTTGCTAATTTACGTAATTCTTCTTCAGGAAATTCCTCTAGAACTGTTTCTATATCGAATTTTTCTAAGAAATCCACTAACTCTTCTTTATTCAACGTATGAATCCACATTGATGTTTTATCTTCTATTAGCTTTTTTATGTTTTCAGAAATTTCACTTTTCTCACACATTAAATTTTATGCTCTCGTCGCGTTTTGTAAATTTTATAGTGAAAATACTTTATTTGTTAAACACATCGGCGCTCGTCATGCCCTTTTTTGTATGCACTCTTTCACTGTACTAGTACCACTCAGCGCGCTGCAAGCGTGCATAGGAAAAAAACAATCATTGTAACCTCAAAAGGCATTTTTCGAATATTTTAAAAACTGCTCCACCAATCAGGTCACGAATAAAATCTTACATTGAAAATCTCACCAAAATGGCGATATCTCTCTTTTATAGATAGAATTGAATTTTTTCACGTTTTATTATTTTTAATCCTCGTCGGATTTTTCTTGAACTTTTATCACTGTTTTCCAACCTCGTTGGTTACTTTGCTTTTATCCTCGTCGGATTTTTTGCTTTTATCCTCCTCGCCAATTGTAATGGGTTGAAGGAGGAGTATTTAAATGAACTGTTGGTGTGAAGTTAAAGATATTAGTTTATTCCATTGACGTTACATTGTGACTGAACTGTAGCAAGAGTGGTGATTCTCGTTCGAACGCTCGTCCGAGTAAGACGTGTTTGTCAACACCACAAGTAGTGGGCGTGTCGTGTGAGAAAGCTTGATTCTCGGAGCTTCGAGGTTATCTGACAGTGCCCTGGTGTCTAGCTCGACGATGGAAAGGACCAAGAATACACTCGAGTCGTCACCAAGAAGCTGATACATCGATTTCATCAGCCTCCACAATCTGAAGCTCATCTCCTCTGCCTATAATGGGGACACCTACCATGTAAGCATGTCGCCGCGCTCCTGCCTGGTGTGCCTTGAAATTCTACAACGTAGTGGTGAGTCTATGCAATGTGTATTGTGTAGGAACCTTGCTCACAAAAACTGTGTCGACCCAGAGATTCTGACAGGCACCTTTATTTGCAAATCGTGCGCGGACAGTCCCAAATCGTCTCGTCACCAGCTAAAATCCACCACTTTGTCCTTTGAAAAATCTGACGTGCATAATCAGACATTTTCTTCACCCACCCACGTCCTTAACGATCGAAAACGCCTTGCTAACTCGCCCCCAGAGATTGAGCCTGTCACGCAAAAAGCCGCCATTCAGGGGTTGCGTATTATTCCAGCTCGGCTTGATTCTAACTCGCCTGTGATGGCTGGAAACGACGAGAAGGTTGCGGCCTTTATGGCGAACGATAAGATCAGCGGTGAGGCTAAGGCACTTTTTGAGCTCATCAGAGCCGACATGGGCTCTATGAAGGCTGATTTAAAATCTGACCTTAGCCAAATTAATTCAAGTTTGAAAACAATTCGGTAAACATAGATAGTCACGTGTCTAGTCTTGAACGAGAAGTCTCCGTGTTGAAACGTCAGCTGACTGAGACTGATCCGTGCGAAGTTCGTTGTCGTGGAGTTCCGGTAATTCCTGCTGAGAAGAGACTTGGGGTCATTGAAAAAATTCTCACTTTTATATCATGCTCTCTTGTGATCCCGCAAATCGCTGACCACCACGAATGGAAATATAAGTCCATCAATGGTAAGCCTACTCCTCCACCCGCATTACTCGTAAAATTTTCCGGACCCACCTCGCGCGACCTTGTCATGTCACATAAGGGAGCTCTTCGTGGTAAAACCTTTTATGACATTTTCGGGGAAGGACCAAAGAGTCCTGTCTACATGGACTCGATCGTCAGCAACGAACCACAACATTCGCATAAAGGCTATGAAACTTGCTCGCGAACTAGGGATAAATCGTCCAGTCTTTCGCCCTCATCATGTTATTATGAGGAAAGCAAATGACTCACCTCCCTGTGAAATTTTTTCCAAGGATGACTTGCTGGACTTTGAAAATGCCGTCAGAGAGGAGCAAGCGTTGTCTGCTGCACAGACTCCAGCTCAGCATAATGTTAGCAACCACCTCGGATCAATTTTTACCGCCTGAGGCACACAGGATTTGCAGGACATATTTTTACAAGCTATTTCACTGGAGACATCAGTTCATTCACCAACTCCCAATCAATCGTCATCACAACCTCATTCTTCGATAGAGACTGCACAAGTCAATACCGTTCTACCTGCTATTTTGCTTCACTCATCATTATCAAATCAATCATCATCACTGCCTGGTTCTTCAATAAGGATAGCACACGTTAACATTCATCATATGTTAAAAAATTTTCCGTCACTTCTTTACGAAATGAATATTCATAACCAAGACATCGTGGCAGTTTCTGAAAGTTTTCTTACTCCGCTTATACCAATTCATGTTTATAATATACCTAATTATACGTTTTTTCGCCACGGTAGAATTGGCAAAGAAGTTGGAGGAATTGGTTTCTACTGCCGTGGGTTGAAATTCTTCATGTGTCAGAAATTCCCTATCATGCTGCTCCAGAGTTTATTATTGCACGGATCCATATTAATCAGCAGCGTTTTCTTTTTGCGACAGTTTATCGTCCACCTGATACTGATTTTCCAGATTTTTTTTCCAAAAACTTTTACCACTGTTGCCGACTTGTGAACAAGTGGTGCTCACTGGAGACTTTAACTACGATATGTCACGAAGTGAAGGAGACTTGGAGAAGTTTGGTGATCTGATTACAGCTCACTGCCTCTCCTTTGTTAGTCGTGTACCTACTCATCATGCTATGAGACATGGTGCTGTCGTACGACATACCTGCCTAGATCTATTCATAACAAGAAATCCAGTTCTTACTTTCAGAAAATAAGTATCACCTTTCACACCTGGTCATGATCTTATTGAGATACAACATTATCACCCCACACATTTCACCAAAATATTTGCGTACTCGCAAACTCAGATTTATTGATAACTCCACACTTACTGATCTTATACGTTCTAATTTGACTAATTTTTCTACCGAACTCAGCCCTGCAAATCCGCTTACTTATCTACCGGACCTAAGTCTTCCGCAATATCAACATCTAACCCAGCAACACATAGACTCAGATATCCACATTCTCACTACTTCTGTCTTGAATGCTTTTGATATCCTAGCACCGTACAAACTTAGAAAGATAGCACAAGACAATCTTTCTTGGATAACCGAGGATGTGAGAATTAAAATGAAAAAAACGCGACGCTCTTCATCAACGTGCTTCAAGTTGCGAGCCGGGCTCCAGACAGGCCAAAAAACTATTTTCTGAGTACAAGAAACCTCGAAATTTCGTCACGAACGAACTGAAACGTGCCAGAAATAGATGTATACTCGAGAAGCTTGAGGCTCAGAAAGATCCAGCCGCCCTGTGGCGTGAGTTCCGAAAACTCGGTATCACTCGTCGGAAGAATCCTTCACCACTTGAGTTTTTCCCGGCAGAAATTCTGAATGCCCATTATGCGTCAGTCACCCATGATCGCCAACCCCTCAGGGATCTAGATGTTGAACACGTTCTGATTACACCTCTCAACCCGCTTTTGCCTCATTTCGACTTTAAACCTGTGAGTCAGCAGGATGTTTTCAATATTTTCTCAAACAGCTCGTCAAAGGGTATTGGTCATGACAATATCTCTTCAATTATGTTAATCTAGCTTTCCCTGTGCTGCTTCCGGCGATTACCAAGATCTTCAATGATTCTTTATCGAGTGGCACCTTTCCATCACTATGGAAGCTCGCGTCTGTCGTACCCCTGGCAAAGTCGAGTAACCCTCAAACCCCGTCTGACACCCGGTCAATAGCTCAACTTTGCGAGCTTTCTAAGTTACTTGAACGTGTTGTTCATGTGCAGCTTTCTGATTATCTGGCGAAGAATAAAGTCATTGACCCTAATCAATCTGGCTACAGGAAGCTGCACTCCGCTCAGACTGCCATTCTGGGTATCATTAACGATGCGCGTCTTTCAATAGACAATAGGAAGCTTACGGTTTTGATTTCCTTCGACTTCTCGAAAGCCTTTGATACTATCTTTCACTCGAAGTTACTTCGTAAGCTTAGAGAAGTCGGATGCTCAGATCGGGTTGTCAGGTGGTTTGCAGGCTACTTGCGGGATCGAAAGCAAGCTATTCGTCGTGACGACAGTCTGCATGAGGAGTGGCTTAACTTAATGGCAGGTGTTCCACAATGTAGCGTTTTAGGTCCTCTCTTATTTCTACTTTTTATAAATGATCTTCCGAAATGTCTGCGTCACTCCAGACATGCCATTTATGCTGACGAGTCGCAGATCTATCCACATGCCTTACGGCGCGAGATGCATGAAATGTTGAAGCTTATTTTCCAAGATGCTGAAGCCGTCGCACGCTGGGCAGATGAGAATGATCTGGTTTTAAATCCAGAAAAAACCACAATAATGATCCTTCACAGCAGTGGTTATCATGTAAACCTCAGTCAATTGCCTCGCCTTGTTCTTAACAACAGTGAAATACTCGGAATTTATTAAAACTCTTGGTATCTACTTCAAGTCAGGATTAAGTTGGGATAGGCAGATAAATGAGACTATCAGAAGAGTTCACTACTCCCTACATCTGCTACGCCATTTTTATAAATCGCTAACTCGAAAAGTCAGAGTTAAACTGGTTGAAACTCTCGTTCTGCCTTTGTTTGATTATGCTGCACCACTGCTCACGTCTATTACGAAAATTCACGAAGCAAGATTGCATACTCTTCACAATGCATGCGACCGTTTTGCACATGCTGGGATACCATGATCAAGACACGTCTCGCCTTTTCGTATCAGTCTTGATTGGCTATCAGCTAGAGCTCGTCGCGAGTATCTCACTACCACACTGGCCTTCAGTATCATTAAAACGGGTGAACCAGTATATCTTTTTCGAAAATTCCAACTCCACACCTCATACAAACCACTATTATCTCTCTTTCACGACACAGTCGTACATATCTATCAATGATTTCCGAACGATCTTTCACTCTAATCCACTACTTGATTCTTTCAAGCCAGTACTCAAACACGAACTTTTCCGGCGTGAATGTTATGACTGGGTTTTAAGATCGAACTGTCAGAATCTTCAATTAATCCCCCCACAGTTAAACTTGGTTCTGCCAGATATTTTGTCAGAAAGGAATATCGTCGTGTCAGACTAGAAAATCTGAAGTACACTAATGTACACATTGCACATGACGACTTAAAAACAACTCAACGTCAAACCAATTGCCAGATCAAAGCCGCATTATTAATCACACAAAAATCCGGAAAGAAGAGACTTCGTCGAGAGAGATCGAGAAAGAATTCATCAACATTGAAATATTTGTTAACTTAGTTTTAACTTTTTACTTTCTTGTTAAAAATGTATTATATATATTTTGTAATTAATTTCTTAAAGTTCTAAAAATGTATCATATATTTTATACTAAATTTCTTACATTGTTGCCTATTACGTCAAAGTATCATATTTTATTGAATTGTAAAAGTGTGTATCTGATACGAGTATGATAGGGTTACATCCCTGTAGTCGGAAAATAAATAAATAATAATAATAGTGTTGCTCGCTGTATATATAACGCTCGATCAGCGTGTCAATAACCTGCTGGCTATACTTTTTGCTAAATACGCTTTAGCACTTTTGACATTCTTTCTGAGTCCATTCACTCTCATAAAATGCATACATTACACAACCGTGCCAAGCTTTACGGACGAGCAGTTTGCCCAACTTCTGCAGGCTATGAAAGCTCCAGCCGTTAATCCCCCTGCTGCAATATCTCCTTCAGGCAGTTTCACGAAGTGTGTCATCCACTTCTCTGGTTGGAGGGTAAGGTCTGATGTCGACGATTTTACCATCGCTGTCGATATCTACAAGCGCGCCGGGAGAATTGCCGACGCAGACGCGCTATCGAGTTTACCGCTACTCCTCAAGGGTGAAGCCCTCACTGTTAGATGGGAATCAAGAACACTATTACAACCTGGCAGCAGGCCCTTGCGCCGAGTAAGGCAAACTTCCCGGGTAGGGAGAACCACATAGTATTCATGGAGATATTTAGATCAACCCAAACCAGTTTAACGACCACTGATATTTTCTTGACAAGAAAACGCGCTCTTCTTGCTCAACTTACTAATTTTGCATCGAGTGTTACGGATGCGGCGCGCCAGGTGTCATTCGTTCCAAGTGGCTTACTTGTCATAAGCCTAAAAAGACACAAGCAGCTTTTTGCGCACTCGATACTGGTTCCCGACGAGGACGACCACGCGTCAACGTCTTGGTAAGGCATTTAACGTCTTGGTAAGACACTTAACGTTTCCCGAATTTTAGCAGCCCGGGTGGGAAAAGAAACCGGGGATCGCGGTCCCCACGCGTACGTGGACGGGAGGAGAGATTAGGCGATTAAAATATAGGGCGAGAAATGATGCTAAAATATTAAATTCTAAAGCTAGATTATACAAACTAAAACTTTACTTTGGGAAGTCTCTGGTACGCTGCTTCGGAGTGAAGGGTGGCCGTTGGGACAAAACAGGCAATTAAACTCAAATGATTAAATTTATTGCGTCCCAGTACACTTTAATATTACACAGTATTTAATATGACACAAATACAGAAAACAATGCATCCAACAAAGGATCACTGGCACGCACTTAACTAATTCTAAAAAGGGCGATCTTCCGGCAAAGGAAGTTGCGTCTGCGCTTAATTAAATTATATCTAAAACTACTCATTTGCTCCAGTTCCAGCATCGGTTGGTCGGTAGCTTCCCCCGCCCGCGCGACTTTTTCCCAGAAATTGTTGAATAATCAAAATTAGTCAAAAGTACTCTGATATCTATATACCGTTATATGCATTATAACTGTCACATAACAAGGATAATTCACTAATATTTACTGGTTGTTAAATACTATTCAAGACCATCTGATACAAAAATTCTATTCATATTGACACACAGTAAAAGACTGTCAGACGATGATAAAAGAGTGAGGTTACAAATTAAAAAAAAAAACTCTCTGACGAACAAAAAAAAGGAACAACAATCAGTCAAAATCTATCGAACGTCTTGGAATTTTCACATTCTCATCCTATTTTTGAAGTCAGTAAGAATGTAAAAGTTTTTCCACAGAACTAGCACATCCAAAAGTGCCAATTACATGGCAGAGTGGAATAAACATGTTATTTTTATCAGCTCGAAACATTGATGTGGATGAGCTTAAGAACGAGTCACAAATCTTTTAGTTCCAAATACGGAGTGTATTTTTACTAGCATTAACAGTTCAGAAAATTGTGATAATGATGAGCTGGATGAAGTAATTACAACTGAGTATTTAAATACACCCGCAGTTTACCACCTTATAAGTTGCGTTTGAGTATTATTATAAGAAATATAAGTATAAATGAAGGTTATATGGGTTGCGCTCAAAAAATTTTCCACTTTGGCAGTAACATTAAAAATAATGCATTTTTTGTATTGCACATGCAAAGAGAAAGTTTCTTAGTTTGAAATTTCCAACAAAATGAGCCCAAAAATGGCCTTATGTTGGGCCCCACGGACCCAAACTTCGTTTTTTCAAATGGGAACCCCTATTTTTGACCCCGGATTCAGAAAGAGCGGAAAATTCTGCGATGAATGACATGTAGCATGACAAAGGTTCAAGTTATTTTGAGTTTATTTAATGGTTTACTTATTAAATATTTACTTAGTTACCTTTATTAAAAGGAATTGTAAATAATTGTAGTTTATTATCATATGCCGTAAATGGTTTTAATAAGTTTTGTGTAGTGACAAGTATCCCAATTAATATCTGATAATTAACATAACAATGCATTTTTTGAAGCGTAGCTTTTGCTTATTGCTGTGCTTATAATTTTTGCTTGCGCCATAGCTGTATGTCTGTCGTGTCTTGGCTTTCATGTTTGAACCACGTTTTTTCATTTGATCAAGTTTTGGAAACACGTGTTTCAGTGAATGTTTATTCTTTGAGGTAAAAAATTTGAATTATGATCAAAACGTTTACGCTTAAAACAAAAAAAGTTTTTTTAATAGAAAAAAAAAAAATAAAATAAAAGAAAATTCATGAAAGTATCAATTACGATTACTTATCTTTACTTTCAAAGCCAATCAGAAACTAATTATGAACCAATGAGCTATTAATTAAGCAGTATTTAACAAGAAATGCGTTATTTTCGAGTTAATTCGCGTTTAAAAAAAAAATGGGCTTTATGAAAGCCTTATAGGGTAGGGTGGGGTAATCGTGTCGGTAGGGTAATCGGACCGTGTTTTTTTATTTTTATTATTTTTTTATTAAAAAAAAAAAAAAAAAAAAATTATTTATGAAAAATTGAAAAAAAAAAAATTTTTACATAATTTTTAATAAAAATAAAAAGAAACTGTCTGATTACCCCACTGGCACGACTACCCCACCCTACCCTAAGCCCTGCAGGGCTTTATAGGGCACCAAAAAAATTTCCAAAAAACATAAAAATCGTAAAATTTTCCGCTCTTTCCGAATCTGGGGTCCAAAATAGGGGTTCCCATTTGAAAAAACGGACTTTGGGTCCATGGGGCCCAAAGTTTGGGTCTTAGTCCCTGGGCTAAAGTCTAGAGTCCCTGGGTCCAAATTTTTTAGGCTCATTTTGTTGGAAATTTCAAACTAAGAAAGTTTTTCTATGCATGTGCAGTACAAAACATGCGTTATTTTCGAGTTAATTCGCGTTTAAAAAAAAATGGGCCTTATGAAAACCTTATAAGCCCCGCAGGGCCTCATGGGGCCCCAAAAAATTTCCAAAAAATACCTAAGAATTGTAAAATTTTCCGCTTATTCCGAATTTGGGGTAAAAAATAGGGGTTCCGATTTGAAAAAACGGAGTTTGGGTCCGTAGGGACAACGTAAGGCCGCAGGCCCAAATCCAAGGTTACCATTCTACTTCCCCCCCCAATTCAAACAACTTTTATACGAAAAACTTGTTTATACAGGGCTTTGTTTTCAAGATATTTCTGCCGATAGATTAAAATGAATCACCCTGTGTATATGAAGCTGTCAATGTAGAATAAAAATCATTCAGAAAAAATGTAGGCAAAAAAAATTTTTACCTAAAAACTTTTTCAAATATTTTATTATTATTACCAATAAAGATAATTCAATTTTTTATAAATTTCATATAAACTTTCTTTATTCAAAACTAACTAATAAAATTTACTTACTTTTATTTATTTATTTTTTATGACGTTTTTAATTTTTTTACAGCCTTTATTTTACTATTTTTAGTAACTTTTTTTAGACTTGTTGTAACACCCTTTTTTTTAATTCTACATTTGAAAATCCCTTACCAGCAGAAAACTGATTGCAAGTTATTTTACAGAAACAACTTATTAATCGTGTAGAAATTTTTTCGGGATCTTTTTTATCCCATTTAATTTGATAAAGCTGAGTTACATTAGGATTAGCTGCTGCTGATGTTGTATTGATTGATATTATTTTGGCAATATTTTCTTTAGGAATTTTTATCAATGAAACTGAAGGACATTTATATGTTAATATGTTTACAAAATTATCACAAGAAGTAATATCATTTCCATGTAACACATGCATTCCCGCAGTTATTTTTAGAACTTCTCCGACTCCATTTTCTTGGTATTCAATTGTTGTATTCTCAGTAACTTTTTATCAATTAAAAGAAGCTTATTGAGTCATTTTCTACATTTAAACTCTCTTTTTTATTTACGTCACAACAAGCTAATTTACACACTTCACTGAGTTTTTTTCGTATTTATCAAACCTTTGGTAAATTAAGTTCGAATGTTTTGCACATATGCAAGTTTCTCGATCTGATTTTTTCGGAAAAGTTATCCAGGATGGCCGTAATCGTTTGAAAGTCGCATAATGTATTTTTAACGAGTATTTTTCTTTATATTTTTTATGTAAGTCTTTCATATGAAATAATAATAATCTTTTTTGTGAACCTTCTTTTTCAACTTTTTTACCAGGGCACACTTGACTATTTTCATCTTGTTGTAAAAATTCTAAAACTTCTTTTTCTTCTCTTTTTCTCAAACTTAATATCTCCTTTTTTTCAAATACATTTCCACTCGATTCAAAATTTTTCCTGTATTTGTAACTAACAAATTTTTCCGCACTCCGGCCGGGAAGCGCTACTTCCCTGCCGCTGCCGCTACAGTCAGTAGCGCTTCCCAGCGCCGTCGTGCGGAAAAATAGCATACTCAACTAGGCACCTGAATGGGAAGGTCTCAGATCACATGTTTGTCACACTCGGCTACGCCTCGGACGACAATTTCATGCGATCTGAGACGTTTCCCATTCATACTGCCTAGTTAAGTAATATACTATTTTACAATTTTTCATTATTCTGTATTTTTTTAAATAATCATTACGGACTTAAATAGCTTTGGCACGTTTGAAAAGTCTTTTCTTTACACAATTCGTAATTTTTCCTTCAGATTCGACAACTAAATTATCAATTTTCGAAGAAGGAGATTCTGGTTCTTTCACGCTTTGATTTACATATTTTTCACTCGATATTCTCTTTTCTTAATTTTTCATATTTAGTAGTCAATTCTTCCAATTTCTGCTCTGTTTTTGTCAAATCTTTGTAAACTTTAGAACGATTTCTTTTAATTTTTTTCTTCCTCATTGTTTTTACACGGTATTTGATCATTCGAATTTTTTCGTTTTTTCTTTAGATTTTGTTTATTTAATTTCCACTTCTCACGAATTTTTATTGAATTTTTATTGAATTTTTATTGAAAAGGGTCCGTTGAGTATGAAAACGATGATATTGGTATTTTAAGTGACTAGAAATTACTCATCGCGCAAGCGCGCACGGACCCTTACTTATTAGTTTTGCCAAAAAAATTTTGGTTGAATAAAATAAAAAATTCTAACTTCATCAGTTTTTTTAAATTGTTTTAGTTTACATAGTCCCGCTAAGCGCGCATAGGAAATAACCAAAAATAGTAAACTTAAATGCACTTTTCGAATATTTTATAAAATTCTTCACTAATCAGCTCACGAATAAAAAGTTTACGCAAGATGGCGATAGCTCTTTTTTATAAAGGGATAAATAAAAATTAAGTATATGAATTTCCGTATCTCAAATTTCAAATTTTTTTTTTACAGCTGACTAATCTTCAAACTAGAAATGTTACTTGTAAAACTCGTCGTAATTCAAATGTTAGATTTTACTACATTCAACTGTTTATTTTATAAAACCTCACCATATATGATGAGGGAGGGCTAAAAAAAATGCCATGGAGGCGCCACTGGCAAAGAGAGCCTATCTGCCCAACAGATTAGACAAGGATAAAATGAATTTATCTCTTTGTCTAACCTATTGAGCAGATAGGGGATCTTTGTCAGTGGTGCCTCCTGGCATTATTTCTAACCCTTGTCTACTCTTAATATAAATCATGTTGAATAGCATTACATTGCGTGCATATGACTTTCAACACAATTATTTATCTGAGTGTACATTAAAAAATTGAGTAACATAAAAAATTTTTTTTTAATGTATCAAAAAAATTTTTATGTAACTTTTAGTAAAGCGCGTCGATATTTAATTTCACTATATATAATCGAATACTTGTAGAATCCAATTTTATAAATACTAAAAGTGAAATAATTTATGTACAAGGAAATACATAAAAAAATAATAATAATAAAGATATAAGCCAATTTTTCAAATGTGCTGTTTAAATGGTATTAGAATAATAAAGCCTCTCGCCGTTTCTTTTATTATGGTTTTACTTTTACTACGTTTTTCTATAAATCTTCGGAAAGATGTTTTCAATCATGTACATTTATAAGTAGCATTGTCAAGAGTTCGAACTTTTTAATTTAATTAAAATATTTTTTGGGAATCAAAGAATTTATTATACCACGAAGAATATCAGTTATAAAGAATTATGTTTGAAAATTTTTTAAACATTAAGGTGGCTTGTAAGTATTTTAAAAAAACACTAATAAGTTTCGAAAAAAATCAGGTAGATTCCTTGAAGTGAGACCAACAACTTTCCTAGAGGACACTAGGAAGGTCATCGGACTTATTTTCGAGAAAAAAATCATTAAAAATTTTTTTTTTTAACATGGACTCTTATGGGAAAAAACATTTAAAAATTCCCCAAATTGTCTAAATACACTAGTTTGCTACGAGTCAGGTATCATTTTAAAGGTAAAAAGTCAAAGATCATTTTAAAATTATAACAATATGGGGTTATCGGACTAATTTTTAAGAAAAATAAAAAATTGCGGTACATAACCTCTAAAACATGAAATTTTTCACTGTTTTTTATGTTTTTTATCTCAAGTTTTGTTTTAAAATGAATTATAACGATCATAATAAATAGTAATAATCATTAAAAATAAAAAAAATTGCTTTTTTTTCTTGTTTAAAATTTTTGTAAACTTATGCACCCGCAAGGGCCCCTGCTAGATACGGGGCAGCACTTACAAGCCACCTTAACTAAAATTAAGTTTAGACATTTTACAGGCTTTAAGGAATTATTTATAATTTTATTTAGATAAACAAAAACAGCTTTTTGAATAAAAAATGAAAATGCGAAGTTGTAGAATTCTGTAAGTGCAATAGGCTTTGAAGAGGAATTTTTAAAAAATTAGCTATAAATGCCATATAAACTATATGGCGAATCGATATCAAGGCCCCATTGGACGGAATTATTGATGGATTTCTTCATTTTTGATATTAGAAAACGATCCCCAAAGTTTCGTTAGGATCGGTGACCCGCAGGGTGTAGCCTCTTCTTGTTAGTTTGGTCGAAACGTTGGCAAAATAATAAAAAACCTATACTTGTAATTAAGAGTAAAAGTTTTCAATTATATAAACCTTAACATTTACAACAAGCACCTAAGTAAAAAAACCAATTTTATGTAAGTATATTCATACTTCAACTTTGTATTGCCCAACGAATTTCAAATTAGTTATGATGACTTTGTATTGATGATTCGGGCATTGGTTTTTAAATAATTAAAAATCTCGTGAACATAGTTCACCTAGAGTAATCCCTTAATTTAAAATAAATGAAAAAATTGAGAAGAAAAAAATTGTCCCAGGTGAGATTCGAACACACGACCTCCTGCATTCCGGGCAGTCGCTCTACCACTGAGCTACCGGGCGATTGTGTGTTCATACTCTTCTAGTCAAATTTATTTTCTACTCAATTAAAAACCCGATTCCCCGTACCCACCCATTTTACCCGTTGCGACCTACCTCTCAATCAGGGTCGATATTACTTATGTAAGTATATTCATACTTCAACTTTGTATTGCCCAACGAATTTCAAATTAGTTATGATGACTTTGTATTGATGATTCGGGCATTGGTTTTTAAATAATTAAAAATCTCGTGAACATAGTTCACCTAGAGTAATCCCTTAATTTAAAATAAATGAAAAAATTGAGAAGAAAAAAATTGTCCCAGGTGAGATTCGAACACACGACCTCCTGCATTCCGGGCAGAGAGGTAGGTCGCAATGGGTAAAATGGGTGGGTACGGGGAATCGGGTTTTTAATTGAGTAGAAAATAAATTTGACTAGAAGAGTATGAACACACAATCGCCCGGTAGCTCAGTGGTAGAGCGACTGCCCGGAATGCAGGAGGTCGTGTGTTCGAATCTCACCTGGGACAATTTTTTTCTTCTCAGTTTTTTCATTTATTTTAAATTAAGGGATTACTCTAGGTGAACTATGTTCACGAGATTTTTAATTATTTAAAAACCAATGCCCGAATCATCAATACAAAGTCATCATAACTAATTTGAAAACCAATTATAAATAAAATAACGAATTATCTTAAAAATTATTAAAAAATGGAGAATTTAATCTTTTTACTTTATTTAAACTAAAGCTCTATGCATTTGATGATTTTCTCTTGTGAACAGTTTTTTTTTACTATTATTTATCTGGTTTCTAGAATTTTTTTTTTAAGTTCACCCAAAAAAAATTTCTCACATTCAATTGCTGCCTAATGTTTATTTATATTAGTTTTCAATTTTGTTAATGTGATAGAGCACCATAATCGTGTTTTTCAGAGTATGAAGCTTGTTTCGCATGAGAATTACGTAGATCATTGTTTTCTTTAGAGCATATAGAGGACTTGTTAGGTTTAAATTTTGTATCTAAAAATTTCTGTCGTAATTATTCTTGTTTATATTCTTTTAAGTAACTTATTATTTTCTAAAGGAGAGGAAAAGCTCGCGTCACGGCAGTCGATAACCGATAGTACGTATCCAGCTGCGGATAATGCTCGAGTTCGCAAACAGTTCATGCCGTTGTAATATGGTGTGGATTTAAAATTTATCGATAAATCAATCGCCGCGGGTATATAAAAAGCAGTCGCGATGCGGTGAGACACTCTTGTTTTTTTTCATTTTCGAATACCCTACAAGACTTCTTATAGTCACGCGGCCGTTCCAGTTGGATCATCACGTACCGTTACCCTGGGCATTAGAAATTCGATTGTTCGCGTAAGCATCTGTTTTTACTCTTGTTTGAGTTTTTGATAATAAATTAAATTGCTAAATTTAGTAAATCTCAGTGTAGAAATTAACACTGATGGTTTATTTTCTTTCAATTTCGACCGCAAATTTTCACCTACGCTTATTTAAAAATAAGCTCGGAAGGCAATCCAAGTCTTCTAGATATTATCGCGATATAACCCACGTATTATTAACTTGAGACAAGGAATCAGATCAGTATCGCGTCACCTGCACGGAAACCTGTCTTCACAAGTATACAAGTGATGGGCAATCACGGCTATACTGGTGATGATCACCTTGATTTCGAGTGATCGTCACTAGCATCTTGACTTTAGGCGCTCATAACCTCACATTTCACAAATTTATAAGTCGTTGTGATAAAAAATATTTAATGAATAACTATTTTTCGGTTCGCTAAAACTATTAGAAACATACTTTGAAAATAAGAAAAAACTTCAAAACAAAGGTTAAAGCTAAAAAAAACTGTTTTTAATGGTAAGACTCTTAGTTCGTGTAGCAGACCAAAATCGACTTGAAAACTTCGATCGTTGCTCGTGACTGATCACTGTAAATTAGAGTGATCCACGTCCTGAACAGTGAATCACAATTATATAAATGATCGTCGTATTAAAAGTTTGTGATTCACGTGCATGGTCGTGAACACGGGTTTCCGTGTGAGCACCGGGCGATCTTCACATGTGGCGACTGCTGAGGTGCCGTAAGAAGAGGAGTGAGGTACTGATTAAAAAATAGAGTATTATTTTTTCTTATTTAATCATTTTTTTTTTTCTTCCGTTGTTTAACTTAACTAATGGATAATAGGAAAGCTACTTTTTTGAAACTATTGAGGGTTTTATTTTTATTGTTTACTAAGAATTAAAAGGAAAGTCTTTTACTATTCGATAAAAGCATAATAAAAATTAACTTGTGATCTTAATTCTTTATGAGATGGTGTTAGCACCACCGTAAAACTATGATCAATCGGAATAACGATTTGAATAATATGAAGTTATTTATTTTTGGCAATAAACTCCTCTATATGTATTTTATACAACCCATGTTTGTTATCATTTACTGACAAATTCCTATCGATTATTATTATATGAACTGAATTTTTTTGGTTGCGTTGTAATTTAAGCCATAAAGGATTCGCGTGTATGGATGTGAGAGTAGATTTTATGAATTACTTGACCGGATCGCTTCGGAAACGACAGTCCTTATTCTGATTCTCATTTCAGACGACAGTTGCTTAAAAACTACTGATACTCATTAAGGATATTTTTTTTTTTTTTTTTTTACTACTACTAGAGTATCGAAATTTGGACAACCGACTGTAGGCGAGAAAAGAACGTTTGAGACAATTTTCGATTACTAATAACAAACTAAATTTTCCCTACCTAACAGACTGATGGTAAAAGAATTTCAAACTTTTTTTTATACATAAACTGATTCCCTGTAAAGAATATTGCAATTACTTGAGCTTTCAAAGTTAATGATTTATCTCAAAGCTTTGAATATTTTTTATTTGATTAATTTTTATTACTATATACGAACTTTTTACGTCAAAAACTCAAAAATTGACCACAAAATAGTTAGAATTCATCAAGACCTAGTTTGAGCCCGGAATACATAACCCATGTGCTGTATCAATTTGAGAAACAAACCTGTTTAGTTGGGAATCAATTGACAATCGTCTAATGCACTACAAACGCTTAGAAATGAAGTCTGAACCTATAAAGGAACAGTGAGACCTGGTTTCCACCTGATATACATAACCTAGCTCAGGTATGAGTTTTCAATGAACGCCCTAAGAGTTGAAAATCTATTGACAATTGATTATTTTACGGCAAAAACTTCAAAAACAATTTAAAAATAAACAACAAATTTTAAGATCGGTTTTGAGCCAAAAATCCTTAACCTATGTGCAGAATCAATTTTCATTCAATTCTGTTGTATCTAAGAATCAATTAGCAAATAATTTTTTCACAGCAAAAACTTTGAAATTGATTGTAAAATAGTGACAAATTATTAAGACCTAGTTTGAGCCCGGCAAACCTAACCTACGTGCAGTATCAATTTGAGAAACAAACCTGTTTAGTTGGGAATCCATTGACACTTGTCTATAAACTTACAAACACTTAGAAATGAAGTGTGAACCTATAAAGGAGTAATCAGACATGCTTTTCAGGTAAGATACATACCCTAGCTAAGGTAACAGTTTTCGATGAACGCTCTAAGAGTCGAAAATCTATTGGCATATGATTTTTTCACGGCAAAAACTTTGAAAACAATTGAAAAATAATCAACAAATTTTAAGATCTGGTTTGAGCCCGGAATACCTAACCAATGTGCAGTATCAATTTTCATTCAATTCTGTTGTATCTAAGAAACAATTGAAAAATGATTTTTTCACGCAAAAACTTTAAAATCAATTAAAAAATAATCAACAAATTTTAAGATCTGGTTTGAGCTTGGAACCCCTTACCTAAGTGCAGTATTATATTTCATTCAATTCTGTTGTATCTAAGAATCAATTGGCAAATGATTTTTTCTCGGCAAAAACTTGGAAATTGATTGTAAAGTAGTGACAAATCATCAAGACCCAGTTTGAGCCTGGAATACCTAACCTATGTGCAGATTCAATTTGAGAAATAAACCTGTTTCGTTAGGAATCAATTGACACTTGTCTTATGACTTACAAACACTTAGAAATGAAGTGTAAACCTATAAAGGAGCAGTCCGACATGGTTTTAACATTAGATACATGACCTAGCTACTGTAACAGTTTTCGATGAACGCTCTAAGAGTCGAAAATTTATTGGCAAATGATTTTTTCACGGAAAAACTTTAAAAACAATTGAAAAATAATCAACAACTTTTAAGATCTGGTTCGAGCCCGGAATACCTAACCTATGTGCAGTATCAATTTTCATTCCATTCTGTTGTATTTAAGAATCAATTGGCGAATGATTTTTTCTCGGCAAAAACTTTGAAATTGATTGTAAAGTACAGTACTGCTCAAAAGTTTAGCGCACCCCAAATTTCATATTATACATATATGAAATTTGAGTTCACGCTCAACCGTGGCAACTCAAATCGTTGCGTCAAGGTCTTAAACTTTTTTTTTCACTCAAGGAACACATTAATTTGAAAGAAAAAAGTTTATTACTCTTATATTTAGATTAAAAATGAATGCTGATTCATATTTTTGTTAGAAAAGTTATTATTTGAAAAACAGCAAATTTCAGCCATTTTTTGATTTTAGGGACTGTTTTGAAATTTATTATAAACATCCTTCTACATAAGTTATTTTTTTCATTGTTATTGTTGAAGTTTAACGAAAAAAAATTTCTAAGTTATATGTTTGAATTTATTCAAACCACAGAGAAAAAATGTAAGTTCTTAGTCACTTATGAATAACTATTTTTTAGTAATTTTACTGAGTTTTATGCCGAAATCTGTTATTTTTTTTAAATATCATGGAAAAGTAATTATATAATAACACATATTTATTGTATTTTCAATTATTTTATTTCATTCATTTTTAAATTAAATATATGAGTAATATAATTTTTTCATTCAAATTAATGTGTTCCTAGAGTGAAAAAAAAAGTTTAAGACCTTGACGCAACGATTTGAGTTGCCACGGTTGAGCGTAAACTCAAATTTCATATATATATATATAATATGAAATTTGGGGGTGCGCTAAACTTTTGAGCAGTACTGTAGTGACAAATCATGATGACCTAGTTTGAGCCCGGAATACCTAACCTATGTGCAGTATCAAATTGAAAATTAAACCTGTTTCGTTAGGAATCAATTGACTGGTTTTAACATTAGATACATAACCTAGCTATGGTCACAGTTTTCGATGAACGCTCTAAGAGTCGAAAATCTATTGGCAAATGATTTTTCATGGAAAAACTTTAAAAACAATTGAATTGAATAATCAACAACTTTTAAGATCTGGTTCGAGCCCGGAATACCTAACCTATGTACAGTATCAATTTTCATTCCATTCTGTTGTACTTAAGAATCAATTGGCAAATGATTTTTTCATGGCAAAAAATTCAAAATCAACTGGAAAATCATGAAAAATTATCAATATCTAGTTTGAGCCCGGAATACCTAACCTGTGTGCAAGATCAATTTGAAAAACTAACTTGTTTTGTTGGGAATCCATTGACACTTTTCTAATGACTTACAAACACTTAGAATATAAGTGTGAACCTATAAAGGAGCAGTCAGACATGGTTTTCACTTAAGATACATAACCTAGCTCAGGTAACATTTTTCAATGAACGCTCTAAGAGTCGAAAATCTATTGGCAAATGATTTTTTTACGGCAAAAAATTCAAAATTCATTGAAAAATCATTACAAATTATCAATATCTAGTTTGAGCCCGGAATACCTAACCAAAGTGCAGTATCAATTTGACAAACAAACCTTTTTAGTTAGGAATCAATTAACACTCGTCTAATGTCTTAAAAACACTTAGAAATAAAGTGTGAACGTATAAAATAGTGAGAAATTATGAAGACCTGGTTCGAGCCCGGAATACTCAAACTATGTGCAGTGTCAAATTGAAAAGAACGCCCTTGTAATTGAAAATTAATTGACAAATGGTTTTTTAACAGCAAAAGTTTTAAAATTGACTATACAATGGTGACGAATCGTCAAGACCTGTTTGAGCCTGGAGTACCTAACCTATGTGCAGTATTAATTTTAAAATAACACCTTGTAGAAGAAAATCGATTGACAAACCAGGTATTGATAATTCCTCACTATTTTATAGTGATTTAAATGGTTTTGCCGTGAAAGAATTATTTGTCAGTTTATTTCTAACTTTTAGAGCTTTCATTGAAAATTCATACCTGAGAGAGGTTATGTATCCCAGCCGAAAACCTTATCACTTAAACTTTCTCTTTCCATTCTCTTATCTTACTGCACTTTATAGGTTTTGACTTTGTTTCTAAGCCTTTTTAATGCTTTCGACGATTGTCAATTGATTCTCAAGTACAAGGGCGGAATTTTTAAATTAATACTGCACATAGGTTAGGTACTCCGGGCTCAAACTAGGTCTTGATGGTTTTTCACAACTTTACAATCAATTTCCAAGTTTTTGCGAAAAAAAATCGTTCGCTAATTGATTCTTTGATACAACAGAATTGAATGAAAATTGATACTGAACATAGGTTAGGGATTCCGGGCTCAAACCAGATCTTAAAATTTGTTGATTATTTTTTAATTGATTTTAAAGTTTTTCGTGAAAAAATCATTTTTCAATTGTTTCTTAGATACAACAGAATTGAATGAAAATTGATACTGCACATTGGTTAGGTATTCCGGGCTCAAACCAGATCTTAAAATTTGTTGATTATTTTTCAATTGTTTCCAAAGTTTTTGCTGTGAAAAAATCATTTGCCAATAGATTTTCGACTCTTAGAGCGTTCATCGAAAACTGTTACCTTAGCTAGGTTATGTATCTTATGTGAAAAGCATGTCTGATTACTCCTTCATAGGTTCACACTTCATTTTTAAGTGTTTGTAAATTTTAAGATGAGTGTCAATTGATTCCTAACTAAACAGGTTTGTTTCTTCAATTGATACTGCACATTGGTTAGGTATTCCGGGCTCAAACTAGGTCTTGATGGTTTTTCACAACTTTACAATCAATTTCCAAGTTTTTGCGAAAAAAAATCGTTCGCCAATTGATTCTTTGATACAACAGAATTGAATGAAAATTGATACTGAACATAGGTTAGGGATTCCGGGCTCAAACCAGATCTTAAAATTTGTTGATTATTTTTTAATTAATTTTAAAGTTTTTGCGTGAAAAAATCATTTGCTAATAGATTTTCGACTCTTAGGGCGTTCATCGAAAATCATACCTGAGCTAGGTTATGTATATCAGGTGGAAACCATGTCTCACTGCTCCTTTATAGGTTCAGATTTCATTTCTAAGCGTTTGTAGTGCATTAGACGATTGTCAGTTGATTCTCAACTAAACAGGTTTGTTTTTCAAATTGATCTTGCACACAGGTTAGGTTTGCCGGGCTCAAACTAAATCTTGATAATTTATGATGATTTTTCAATTGATTTTGAATTTTTGCCGTGAAAAAATCATTTGCCAATTATTCTTGGATACAACAGAATTTAATAAATATTGATACTGCTCATAGGTTAGAGATTTCGGGCTCAAACTAGATCTTAATAACCCGAAAATATCATTTGTCAATGAATTTTTCACTGCAAGAGAATATAATGAAAATTGATACTTCATACAGGTTATGTATTTCGGGCTTGAACCAAATCTCGATATTAGCAGGCTTATAATAAGGAACGTGAAGTTGAAAAAAAAAATTTTTTATCAATCAGATCCCTATTATAAAATTTTATTTCTTTTCGCTATGGGTCAAGGACCCATAGTAACTTATTACCTTACGTAACTTATGTTTTTTTTATTTTATTGTGTATCTTTTATTTCTAATACACCTTTTTACTGTGCTTATCAGAAATTCAATTATTAAATTAAAACTATGTAATAATTTATATTATCATGATCACTCCCGTTCCCACTCCCCTTTCTCCCTTCACAAGCAAACGTCAGAGTTGACGTCACCTGGCCCACGGGAGTGTCCCGGTGGCTTCTAACCTAATGTCCAAATTTTGACGTAAAAAAACAACATCAAAACATTGTGTCTTTTCGAACTCGAATTTTGAATATGGATCACACGTATACATCGCACTTTTAATGGTTATGTATATGATACATGCAGATAGTTTTTTTTTTTTTGGGAGGTCGCATCATTCTTTCTTTACGAACCTTACTTCTAAATTATTTACATCATTAAAAAAAAACGAATTAAGAATAAAATATTCTATGATAGTAATTATGATCAGCGAAAAATTATGAACCTAGTAATATTTTATAAAAATATTCTTTCAGCTGGTAATTATTAAAATCTGAGGCAATGACTGATTCTCAATCAGTTGAAAGCAATAAAAATGATGACAGTATCGCTTGGACAGAAGGTACTACTAGTAACTACAGCAGAAATAAAATTTCCAATTTTCATAATAATAACAATAATCATAATAATAACAAAAATATTGAAGAGCCCAAATATTTGCACAAAAAGTTTAAAAAAATGGCAAATAGAAATTCTCATAGAATTTTCGAAGCTGTGAATGAATCAAATATAAGTCTAATAGAACATAAAAAATTTGAATTAGATGAAATTTCTTCAAAATTCGATGTCAAATTAAAAAATCTTGATGAGTCTTCTTACTCACATAAGTTTCATTATACATGTCCTTACTGCAAGTTATCTTATGCCAAATCAAGTATTCTACAAAAACATATTCAAGCTCATTTGTCTTACGATGAAAGGTCTTATTTATGTATGGCTTGTAGATTTTCATTAAAATCTAAAGCTAATTTATGTCAACTTTGTAGCTCAAAAACCCATTTTTGCAAAGTTGAGGACGGTAATACTATCAAGGTATTTATTAAATTTCGTTTTTATTTATTTTTAGATTAAATTTCAAAAAGTCATACTTAAAATTTTCATCGAAATTTTTATTTATTTTTTTACTGTATGAACATATATATTTTGCAGCTTTCAGAAGACTGTAATGTTAATTTGGATAATACATCTGATGACTGTTCAACTCAAGTGCTCCGAACTAGTTTACCCTCATATACCGAGATGCAATCTATTGTTTCACAGGTTTGTTGTGCTACCTCCTACTTCAATTCAATTTCAAATTCTGCTTGTACTTCACGTTCGACTGTCAATATTAGCCGTAGTGAAGATAGGAGTATTGACTTTAGTATAACGAAAAGTCTTGTCGATAATAACATTTATACCAATGCTGCTTTGAATTGTGGTAAAATTTATAAGCCCAAGTTTCATACTTTCCTTCAGCAGCTTGAAATTAGTAAACCACCAAAGAGTCAATCCACTAATGAACAGTTTAATGAACACATTGAGAACATGATTAATGAAAAAAGTATTATGGAACCAAACTATTTACATCCACAAAAAATTTTGTACAGACAAAAAAGCCTTGAGCCAGAAAAATTATCTATGTTTCAAGATAGCGTAATAACATCACCTCGTAAACGTTGTCATAGTGAAAATTTGGATACACATGATTTCAATCTTAATAGAACTTCCAATAGTTTGAAGAACTCGGATCACTCTCTTAATTATATCCGACAATCTGATTTATCAGCGAGTGTAAAAATAAATTATCAAAAGCAGCATAGAGGTAACATTGATTTTAAATTAGCTTCGGAAATATGTGAGGATATTCCGTTGGCTCTGCAACCCATGGCATCTCCAGGACCGTTATTGGGAAATACACGACTTATAAGCACTCGGACTTTTCAATCTGATATTAAACGAACTCGATATGAATTTTCAACTGATGAACACTCTGTTAATAAATTTTCTGATTATTCGCGAGCTAAGGCATTGCAAATGTTTGGGGGTGAAGTCAAGGTTCTTGATAAAATCGGAGAAAAACAAATAATGCGCATAGAATCTATTTCTAACAGTTCGACAGATGTAACAGTTACTACAAAAAGTAATGAAAATAGTGGCCCAGAAACTTCAGTCGTTGTTCGTTCCACCTTACATTCAGGTGGCACGATTTTACACAAGACCAAGAAAGAGATTGCCGATTTTTCTCTAAACAATAGCGCACAAGTTGAAGTTAGTCTGAACTATGCAAAACCTAATATCGCATCTCCTACTCTGGCACCTACCGTCTCGTGCCTTAAATATTCGAAACCCAGTAAAATTCTACTTGAGGGACAATTTGTACCATATGTACCAGGAATGCCAGGTCCGCACAATTTACCTGTTTCTGTGAAACCCTTGGATCTAGCACTTTCAACTTCCTCATCAAAAGAACTTTTTAATTTTAGAGATTGTAAAAATATTCCTTTTATTTGCATGAATTTTTCAACTGATTCAGGTTCATTGACTAATACTTACTCTGCAAATAAAGTTGAGAAAACTACCAGCAGTGCCGGAAGTAGATTTCTCAGGCCCAGTTCACTCGCACTCAAGCCGGGTACATTTAAACCAAAGCAGCATCACGGCATAACACCTACAAAGAATACTTTACCTTTGATTAGTCCAGAAACTCCACGTTCCAAAAAATCTTACGGTCAATTATACCTAAATGGCCATGCTTACACGTATTTGGGACTAAAGTGTTCGACACGTCTTTTCTACTGCACACTTAACAGACCCCAACCAATGTATGTTATACAGCAACATAGCTTGTCTATGTATTCAAACTGGAAGGTTTGTGACGAAAAACCTTGTGAGGTCCAGCTTGCAGATTATGATTCTCGTCAACGACCGACAACTTTCACTCTTGCTTGTCCTCGACAAGATGACATTCTTACTCATTCATCGCAATATCTAAATATAATTAAACATTCAACTGATAATATTAAAAATGATAACCAAGATAAAAATAAACGCATCAAAATATTCGATGGAGGCTTCGAGAGCAATGAAGATTATACTTATGTACGTGGCAGAGGTGTGTATTAAATTTGATTTATTCATTTAAAAATAGTATATTATATAAGTTGTAAAAATGATTAGAAATCTTACACACAATACTATATTATATCGTTCTAAATGCGTGAAGCTCGATTTTACGTTCACCGTTTGAGGTTAGCGTGCGTTAAATCGAGTCTCGCATTACTGCATACATTTTTTTAAATAATTATGACATACTTTTAAGATTTTACACTATCAAACTAAGCCTGTCATAAATCGCGGTCACAACAAATCAGCTGTTGAAGTACACTTAGGAAAAAGTGTACGGAGACTGTACTAATGTAAAGACGATGTATCTGTACACCGTAACTGTCACAAGTCTCACGTGCAGTCTGTATCTGGCAACCAATTGGAAGTTTTTTTTATGTTTTCATCTACTCTTGAGGTCATGTCAATAGGCTCTACAATATTTATTTTTTAATTGCGAATTATACGTGATCCCGTTATTTTTATATGATCTATTAAGTGATAATCATTTAGAATTGATGTACACGTATTGCAAAAGAAAATAAATAGAGACTAAGAGGGTAATCCCTACTGAGGCGTTCTTCGTGAGATCGAAAGCGATCTGACGTGACATCTCCGATCTTGATGAAAATTAGCATAAAGTTAGTGTTTGGCATATACAGTAGTGATCAAAATTATAGAGCACCCCCAAATTTCATACTTCAGTCTTTAAATTTTTGTGCTTTTATACGACTGCAAACACTTAAGTATTTTTATAAATGCCTGAAACTTTTTTTTTCACTTAAACTACATAAAAACTGGAAAGAAGAAGTTTTACTTAACTTAAATTCAATAAAAAAATTAAGTTTTACCTCCATTTTTATTAAAAAGTTCATTTTTCAAAAAACACCTAATTTTTGCTTTTTTAAAAACTTGCGTAGTATATTTCAACCAGTTAAAAACATCCGAAAATATTGTAAATTTTTTTTCTTTTCTTTTTAGTATTCAAAATCAACGAAAAAAATTTTCAAGTTGATTGGTGCAAAATTGTTCAAACCACAAGCAAATAACTCATTTTTTTAATCATTGTAAAATTACCGATTTTTCATGATTTTACATAATTTAATGCCTTAATCTCATATTTTTTTTCAGTATTACAGGTAAATTTGAATAAAAACACTAAATTAATAATAATTTAACTAATTTAATTTTAAATTGAAGAAAATCTTACAGAAAATCACCATAAGTTTTAAAATTTGTAAAATTTTAATGATCTTATTTTCTGTAAGATTTTCTTCAATTTAAAATTAAATTAGTTAAATTATTATTAATTTAGTGTTTTTATTCAAATTTACCTGTAATACTGAAAAAAAATATGAGATTAAGGCATTAAATTATGTAAAATCATGAAAAATCGGTAATTTTACAATGATTAAAAAAATGAGTTATTTGCTTGTGGTTTGAACAATTTTGCACCAATCAACTTGAAAATTTTTTTCGTTGGTTTTGAATAAAAAAAAGAAAAGAAAAAAAATTTACAATATTTTCGGATGTTTTTAACTGGTTGAAATATACTACGCAAGTTTTTAAAAAAGCAAAAATTAGGTGTTTTTTGAAAAATGAACTTTTTAATAAAAATGGAGGTAAAACTTAATTTTTTTATTGAATTTAAGTTAAGTAAAACTTCTTCTTTCCAGTTTTTATGTAGTTTAAGTGAAAAAAAAAGTTTCAGGCATTTATAAAAATATTTAAGTGTTTGCAGTCGTATAAAAGCACAAAAACTTAAAGACTGAAGTATGAAATTTGGGAGTGCTCTATAATTTTGATCACTACTGTACATGAACGTGGTAAAATGATTTTTCATAAATCCGCTTATTTTCAAAATGGCGGCCATTTGAAAATTTGGCAAAGAAAAAAAAGCTTGTTTTTTGAAATCTCATAACTTCTCGGGGTTTTAATCGATTTTGATGAAATTTGGTGAGTAATCGGAAAAAAACCTAAAGTTTCTGAAAAAATTATAAAAAAAAAAAATTCCTATTATGTATGCCAAAAAAAAGGAATTTTTTTTTTTCAGCCAAAATTTGACCCCCGAGCACCCTTTTTATTTTTTTTGAAATATTTTTAATTAAAAGTAAATTTAATTAAGAAAATTTTAAGACCTTCCAAATGATGGTATGTCTTCTAGTTTCTGGGATATAATTTTTTGAAGTTGAGGTTACCGAGAATGGAGCTCGCGCGCGCTGCTGCTTCCAAGAGCACCATACTCGGTTTCGTGTTTTGTTTATATTTATTTCTTCTTTATTATGCAACCGATAGGGGGCCTTTACTAAAATAGGTGATGATAAACAAAACCTTGCGATTAACCTTGAGTACTAAAACGTTTCAGCGTGCAAATCTTTGAATTTTGAGCTTAACAGTGAATTTTTCAGTTTTTGAAATGAGTTCGCAAGCTCGTAAAAAAAGTCGTTCGTGCTGTAGTAACCCTTTTAACATGAAGAATCATAAAAAATATGGCGTTACTCTTCGATTGGTTAAAAATGGTGTGAATAATATTTTAGTTTGTAATATTTGTAGAATATATCTCACGAACGGCAAGCGTGGTGTTTCTTTAAGTGTTTCAAGTTTGACGAACTTACCAAACCCTGACGACAATAGCGAAAATTTAGAAATGCAAACGACTCAGTATGATTTAGAAAACGAAAATGAAGTTGCTGAACCAGTCACGGATGATGAGCTTTTTGAAAAAGAAATGGTGTCTGAAACTTTAATTTTAGAAATAAATAAGATTCTTGAGCTTTTAAAAGTTACTCCAATTTGCGCAAATGATCGTAAAACAAAAAAAAATCAACTGTCTAAAGTGCGTGAAATTCAAAATGTATTAAACGAAAAATTGAAAGAAATTTTTTAATTTCAAACTGATGATCCACAAGATTTACAATCACTTGTTAATGAAATCGAATCTAAAATTAGTCAAACAAATAAATCATCAGAAAAAATTAAATATTTGACTATGGCACCAATTACTTGGAGTCCTTCTGAGTTAAAATCACGCTTCTCAGTAAGCTATCACATGGCGGTAAAAGCAAAAAAATTACATGAAGAAGAGGGCATTGGTACCACTTCAAATCCGAGACCCGGTAAAAAGCTCGACACTGCTACTGATAATTTGATAAAGCAATTTTATTATAATGATGACTACAGCCGTGTGATGCCTGGTCAGAAAGATTATGTGTCGGTAAAAAAAGATGGAGTTCGAGTGCACTTGCAGAAGCGTTTATTATTAGGAAATTTGAAAGAACTGTGTTATGCTTTTAAACAAAATAACTCTGATATTAAAATAAGTTTTTCTAAATTTGCTGAACTTCGACCATCGGAATGTATTTTAGCTGGAGGCAAAGGCACTCATTTTGTTTGCGTTTGCAAAATTTACCAAAATGTGAAACTTATGATTGCTGGAGCTCAGTTCAAAGAATTAACAAAAAACGATGATTAAATCTCTTTTTTACAAGATTATAAATCAATTCTTCCAAAAATTGTATGCAATCCTGCCACTCTTTCTTGTTACTCAAATGAGTGTTCAAATTGCCCCGGAGTAACTGGCATAAAAAATGTTTTAAGGGAGTTATTTGATAAAAATTTTATTGACACTGTGACAAAAAGTGGACGTCAACAGACCGTTCTAATTTAGAAACGCAAATAGATAGTATTGATGAATTTATTGAAAAATTTTGTGTTGAATTATTAAAACTTTTACTACACGACTTCGTTGCAAAGTCACAAAGCCAATACTTGGGTGAACTTGAAGCGAATTTGGAACCAGGAGAATTCTTAGTACTTGGTGATTTTGCGGAAAACTTTACATTTGTTATTCAAGATGCAATCCAAAGTTATCATTGGAATAATGCTCAAGCAACGCTTCATCCCATAGTGGTTTATTATAAAAAAGATGACCAGTTACTTCACGAATCATACGTCGTGATTTCTGATTGCTTGCAACATGATGCTATCACTGTAAATTTATTTATAAAAAAGTTTATTGAACAGCTCAAGTTAAAACATACACTCATTAACAAAATTAAATATTTTATTGATGGAGCGGGTTCACAGTATAAGAACAAATCAAATTTCATTAATCTTACTCATCATTATAAAGACTTCAAAATTAAAGCTGAGTGGCATTTTTTCGCAACTTCACATGGCAGAAGTCCATGTGACGGAATCGGTGGTACAGTTAAGAGATCAGCTACTAAAGCTAGCCTACAACGTCCTGTTGGTGATCAGTTAACTACTCCGTTATCTCTTTACGAATGGGTCAAAGAAGCGCTACCTAATATGACTTTTATCTATAGTACTGAAGCCGAGTATGAAAATCACACAAAATATTTGAAACCACGTTTTGACAAAGCCAAACCTTTGCCTGGATCAAGAAGTTTCCACTGCTTTATTCCTATGAATGAAACGAGAATTTCTTGTAAATCTGTTTCAATCTCAGATCAATCTTAAGAATTTGAAATTCAGAAAAAAAAGAAAAAAAAGGTGACCCCTTGATTGAAAACAAAAGCTTTTAATGGAAAACGTGGGCGAAAATCCGCCGCGTCTCAAAAAATCGCAACAGGCAACGGAAAAAAACGATCAAGACGCACTCAACCCTAATTTTATTTAACATGTGAAGCCATTTTTGTATTATAAATGTTGATGGAAGCCTGACGAATGAACTCTGTAAACAAAATTTGACATAAATTATAAAAAACTTACTTTAGCAACAGATTTTTCATTTCGCTTTGTATAAAAACTGCAGAAACTAAAAATGTTCCAAATACTGTAAATTTGAACATTTTAATTAACAAAGTCGTATATTTAAACAATTTTAAAACACAAAAATTAATATTTTTTGAGATACAATGGTTAAACTCTATGCCGGAAAGGCTTTAGTAGTATGGTGCTCTTGGCAGCAGCAGCGCGCGCGAGCTCCATTCTCGGTAACCTCAACTTCAAAAAATTATATCTCAGAAACTAAAAGACATACCATCATTTGGAAGGTCTTAAAATTTTCTTAATTAAATTTACTTTTAATTAAAAATATTTCAAAAAAAATAAAAAGGGTGCCCGGGGGTCAAATTTTGGCTGAAAAAAAAAAATTCCTTTTTTTGGCATACATAATGGGAATTTTTTTTTTTTTTTTTAATAATTTTTTCAGAAACTTTGGGTTTTTTTCCGATCACCCACCAAATTTCATCAAAATTGATTAAAACCCCGAGAAGTTATGAAATTTCAAAAAACAAGCTTTTTTTTCGTTGCCAAATTTTCAAATGGACGCCATTTTGAAAATAAGCGGATTTATGAAAAATAATTTTACCACGTTCATGTATATGCCAAACACTAACTTAATGCTAATTTTCATCAAGATCGGAGATGTCACGTCAGATCGCTTTCGATCTCACGAAGAACGCCTCTACTCGCTCCGCTCGTCGACCCCCAACTTTTTTTTTTTTTATATGCATAACCGTACGAAGTAACATTTTTATTTTATTTTTAATTTAATTCAGATTCAAATGAAGTACTTAATCGAAAATCTAAAATCAGACTCTTTTAGAATAGAATAAAAAAAAATTTTGTATTCATACATATTGTAACAAAAACAAAAAGGTGGTAGAAAATATTTTGAAAAAACTGTTAAAAACGTTATTTTAGAACTCGTAGACTAAATCTGTCTCAAATGATCAGCATGGTCACCGACTCATCTCTAGTCGTCTTAATAACTCGAGTCATAACTATCAAATATTATCTTAAAAAATAACTTTTTTTTTTGTTTTAGTTTTTGCACCCTGAATGCGCCTTTTAACGCAGAAAGTAAAACTTAACTTAAAAAAAAAAACGTACTAAGGGATTGTTCTGATACGGACAGGACATTTTTTACTCTTAAAGAAGTGATAGAAAGGTTATCATTGAGATACATTAAACAATTGAATTATTTAAAACTCCTATAGGAGTTTTAAATAATTCAATTCACGTATAAGTTTTTAAATCAAAGTGTACTCTATTTAACGCTAAATTTTATAAAGATTTTTTTACTAATCAAATAGCTATGACTTTTCAAAAAACCCGTTACGGATTGGACAAAAAAAGGACATCAATTCTAAATGCAATAACTGAAGTCAATTTTTTTGGTAATTAAAAAAAGTTGATGAGCCTCGATTTCTAAGAATTAATACTACTCAAAAACCATATTAGAAACAAAGTTCATCACATTTTTAAGATAATTTCTGATTTTTGTACCGTTACAGACGGAACAACCGTTCGTTACGGACGGGACACTTAAAACTACAGTCAACTTTGAGTCGCAAAATTTCTATTAAAAAAAAAAAAAATTTGCTCCTATAAATAAATTACATCAAAGTTTTATTTCGAGTAACTTATACACAGCACAAAAATTACTTTTATTTTGGACGTTTTTTAGCCATTTTACCGATTTTTTAAGTAAAGTTTTGAAAAAAAATTGATTTTTTAATTTTTTGTTCAATTATAAAGTAGCAATTAATTTTTGATATCCAACACTGGTCTATTTTTCCATCCAAATATATATATTTTTCAATTATTGCAAAAAAACCGAAATTCTGCAATTCCCCTTTTACGTAGAATCCTTCTACTGCTTTGCACTATAAAGCCTCTATACTTTTCCACAAAAATATTTTTTTTTAAACAATATTTTAAAAATACCTTTTACAGGAATTTATAAAAATAAGAACAATATAATTTTTTTTTCTTTTTACGTAGAATCGATTAATAAAGTTAACTTATCAAAAAAAAAAAATTATTTTCACCGTTTTTTATCAATTGAGTAAACTTTGAGTTCCAAAAGACACATGTTTTTGAAAACTTTGAACAAAAAAGAACAAATAATTTGCGGGACAACTTTGTCGTAATAATTATTTTACCCGTGAAAACTAAGGCTTAAGATTAAAAAACTCTAAATATTTGTTAAAAAAAAGAGAAAACAATTCATTTATCCAGTGTCGTACGAACAATTTTGGATTTATATACCTAAAAGTTGGCAAAAAACTTTCTTTTGTGTATATCAATCGAATGGTATATATATTGTGAGAGTTGAGAAAGAATTTTTTAAAATTATTTTTCAAGAACACTAAGGCTCTGGGGTCAAGACTTAGAAAGGGACAAAAATAATTTTTTTAATAAAAAATTTTTTTTAATAAAATAATTTTTTTTTGGTTTTAAACTCACTTTAAGAGGGGTGGCACTGGGGACAGTGATATTTCGGGAACTATCTTGCACCCTAATCTGCATGTGCCCTATTAACATGTTGATAAGTTTTTTTTTACTGATAATTGTTTTTTTTTTTTTTTTTTTTCATGTATCCATATCTGAAATCGACCAACTTTTTGACTTTTACCCATATATACCTTAGAAATCTGCCGTGGGAGTCAATCTGACTGTCTTACCCAGCTATACCCTTTCTGTAATTCAATAAAATACAATTGAAGTTTTTTCTCACTAGTTTCATGAAGTACATATTAAGTGCAGTATCTAACACTCAAAAAAAAAAAAATAAAAAAAAAAAAAAACTTTTTTTTTCTACTACGAAGATTTTTTTTTCTTTTACGATAAAAAAAAAACTTTTTTTTTATCGTATAGAATACGGCTCCTCCGGAAGGAGCCCCTTAAAACATGTTAAATATAAGGTTTTTTGAAGGTTTTGAGGTGCTCCTCCGGGAGGAGCTCTTTTTTTTTTTGGCTCCTCCCGGAGGAGCCTCTTAAAGCATGTTAAATATAAGGGTTTTTGACGTTTTAAGGTGCTCCTCCGGGAGGAGCTTTTAAAATTAAGAGCTCCTCCTGGAGGAGCACCTCAAAACCTTCAAAAAACCTTATATTTAACATGTTTTAAGGGGCTCCTCCCGGAGGAGCCAAAAAAAAAGAGCTCCTCCTGGATATAACTATATAATATAGGAAGATATAAGTGATATTAATTTTTTTTCTTATATCACAAAAATCGTGCTTAAAAAATCGATATAATGATTATAAATCTTAAAATAAAAAGAAAAATTAATTCAAGAAAGTATATTCGTAGCGCGTTCCTTCTTTTCATTTTCAATTTACGAATCATTAACTAATTTTGTTTTCAAAATAAATATATTATTTTAATAATTGCCAAAATTTTTTATTAATAAAAAGGTGTTAAATTTTAGTTATAAATACTAGGGTGGAGTGAACTTTTCTGGAGGCCATAACAAACAATTAAGGGTCTAGAAAATTAGTAAAAAATTAAAAATTAAAGGCAAGGCTATAATTACCAGGTTAGGATGACTATTGATCTAAGCACACCACGTTATAACCTCAAAAAAATTATTTTACCCCTTAAAAAATGTAAAATAGTTATGTTCAATAGTATAAATCGAAAATATATGGCATTAAAGTTGACTTACAACAGCTAGAATATAAAAATTCAAGTAAGGGGCTTAATCACGAAGACCGAATTGTTGCAAACTAACAAACTAAAAATTAGAGGTTGAAAAAAATACTGTAACATAATCTTTGTAAAATTTAAATCGAATTTTATACTTGATATTTCATGCAAAAAACGGTCCGTTTTCGAGTAAAAAATCAGAGAAGATCCCAATTCGTCAAAATGGGACGAATAAAGCTTTTTTTTGTGTTTTAATTCCAAATTTAGTCGCTTGTTATCAATTTTCGTCGTATATAATAAACTTCTGCGTTTTCATTTAAAGAATGTTAAGCGGATTACCTGATTAAAACTATGATGATGCAAACTATGCCCTTATCAAGTAATAAACACAAAATTTTGTCCTTCTAGCTGCGCTACTCGCGAATATCAGCTCCAATTTTTTCCAAATCATACAGTTTGCAAGAGAATCTTTCAAGGAAAGAAAAAAAATCTCAGTTAAACCTGCGGAAAAGATTGTCAAGGGCCTGTCAGTGCCCTTATCGAGTGATGAACGCAAAAATCTGTCATTCTTGCTGCTCCACCCACGAAGTACCAGCTCTGACGTTCATCAAATCACAAAGGATTTGAGAAAATTGCGTAAAAAAATACAAAAATCCTTGATGAACCTTCGGAAAGGACTTGCAAGGGACCAAAGGTGCCCTTAAGGGATAAATACAAAATTTTGTCCTTTTAGCTGCTCTACTCGCGAATATCAGCTCCAATTTTTTTCAAATCATACAGTTTACAAGAAAATCTTTAAAGGAAAGAAAAAAAATCTCAGTTGAACCTGCGAAAAGAACTTACAAGCTCTCTTGGCAGTGCCCATGTTAAGTGAGTTGGTACTCACGAGTAGCACAGCTATAGGTCTCTTGCAAGTCCTCTCCGAAGGTACATCAAGGATTCTTGTATTTTTTTACGCGATTTTCTCGAATCCTGTGTTATTTGATAAAAATCAAAGTCGGTACTTGGTAAGTGGCGCAGCAAAAATGGAAGATTTTTGCGTTCATCACTCGATAAGACAATCCTTTCCGCAGGTTTAACTGAGATTTTTTTTCTTTCCTTGAAAGATTCTCTTGCAAACTGTATGATTTGGAAAAAATTGGAGCTGATATTCGCGAGTAGCGCAGCTAGAAGGACAAAATTTTGTATTTATCACTTGATAAGGGCATAGTTTGCATCATCATAGTTTCAATCAGGTAATCCGCTTAACATTCTTTAAATGAAAACGCAAAAGCTTTTTATGTACGACGAAAATTGATAACAATAGACTAAATTTGGAATCAAAACACAAAAAAAAGCTTTATTCGTCCCATTTTGACGATTTGGGATCTTCTCTGATTTTTTACTCGAAAACGGACCGTTTTTGAAATATGAAATAATTTAAAATATGAAGTATAAAATTCGATTAAATTTTAAAAAGATTACGACAATACTTTTTTCAACCTCTAATTTTTAGTTTGCAACAATTCGATCTTCGTGATTAAGCCCCTTACTTGAATTTTTATATTCTAACTGTTGTAAGTCAACTTTAATGACATATATTTTCGATTTATACTATTGAACATAACTATTTTACATTTTTTAAGAGGTAAAATAATTTTTTGAGGTTAAAACGCGGTGTGCTTAGGTCAATAGACATCCTAACCTGGTAATTATAGCCTTGCCTACAATTTTGAATTTTTTACTGATTTTCTAGACCCCTAACTTTTTTTTTAAGGCCTCCAGAAAAGTTCACTCCACCCTAATAAATACAATTTAATACTATTTACATCAATTTTAGTATTTTAACTATCTAATTTTTGTAATATTTATTTAAAGTTTCTAACTAAAATATTTATTTTTATCTTTTTAGTTACTGGTGCGTATTCTATCATTTTTATTTTATTTTCTCGATTAGTTTCTAGAAAAGCATGTTTAAAAAAAAATTTTTTTAGATCGGATCATTAAGGGGATAGTAAAATCAGCTATTTTCAAAAAAACAGATTTTTTTTGTGATAGTACATTATCTTAAGAATGTTTTGTCAAAATTTTAAGTTGATTGGAGCAAAACTCGAGCCGTAGTAGAGTTTTAAGCCCACGAATACTCGCGCTTAGAGAACGACTTTCGCGAGGTCTTGACAAACAAAAAAGCAGCTGCATCGACTAAAGAAGCAAGAATTCTTCAAAGACAGAAGTAAAAAAATGCTCTGGACATTACAGCAGCAGCAGTCACGTTACTTGATGGTATTGGCATGGACGATTCAGTTAGAGGTAAAAAAAAAGTTTTTCATCATTTTTTCAAACTTTCAAACTTTAAACACTTTTTTCTCGTAACTACTTTTTTGAAATCGGTGTCCACGATAACTCGAAAACCATTGCACCGATCACTTCCAAATTTTGTACACACTTTTCTAACATCAATTACCTGGTATTGTAGAGCAAGTTTTTCAAATTTTTTATTTTTAACAAAATGAAGGCCCTGAAATGGCGAGCTTTTGTGGTAAAAATCGATGATTGTTTGGGAATAGAAATTAACGCGAGTGAAAAGGGACGAGGAGAAGGCAGGAAATCACTGGGCTTCAAATAACTAACACTGGCATTTAATTATAAACTTTAACATTTGAGGTGAATTTATTAATCGGTGTCTAATTGTTTACAATAGAGGAGAGTGGTCACACCGTTTTGACCGGGTGGCACTCTACCTCTGGCAATAGTCATTGACTTTAAGTAGCGGAGCACACTAAACACGACTGCTCGCTTTCTTTAACTGATGCCGACTGCCTGCGGACGGAAGTCTTCTCGGAGACCACGCCTCGCGTGAGTCGCTCGGCTGATTTCCGACCGAGGTAGTCCAAACTAACGGCTTAAGCGCCAAAATTTAAATTTATACTATTAATTCTAAACATTCCGCCCGCCTTAATCCATGCGGGCATGGATTAATTATTGATAGTTTTGTTAGCGGGCTGAAGTAACACTAAGTTGCAAGCTCCAACTTCCACGGCTGGAGGGGGCGTCTGGCAAGCTTCTGCTGGCACTAAAAGGAGCAGCTTCACTGACGGTCGGCGAAGCTTGGAAGTGGCCGTCCTCAGCTCACACACCCGATTGTCCCCCTGGGGATCAGGGTAGGTCTCCATTACACGCGCCAAAGGCCACTGTCCAGGTGGTGTGTTTTCAGCTTTGATAAACACCACGTCCCCTGGTTGGAAGGAACGAGTGCGAGATCTCCATTTATCTCTTGGCTGCAGGGAATACAGGTACTCGTTGCGCCAGCGAACCCAAAAATGCTGCATTTTTTGGGAAATGAGCTGCCACCTACGGCCCACAGGAACGTTTTCGGTTGTGAAGTCTGGTTCTGGAATCAAATGAGAAGGTCTTAAAATTAAGAAATGTGAAGGAGTTAGAAAATTCGGGTCAGAGGGATCGTCTGAAAGAGGCAACAAAGGCCGTGAATTTAGACAAGCCTCAATGCGACAAAGTAGAGTAGTCATTTCCGAGAAAGTAAGAATGGTGTCCCCGACCACTCTACGTAGATGATGCTTCGTGGCTTTGACGCCGGCTTCCCAAATGCCCCCGAAATGGGGGGCGCCTGGAGGGTTGAATTTCCAAAGGGTGCCTTGTTGAGCAAAAACCTCGATAACTTCGTTTATGAACACAGAACGTTCGCGGAACATTTGGCGAAGCTCGGCGTCGGCACCGATGAAATTGGTGCCCTGATCACTATAGATTAGAGAGCAATGTCCTCTCCTAGACGAGAAACGGTGGAATGCAGCGATGAAAGATTGAGTAGAATAATCCTCGGCGAGCTCTAAGTGGATGGCTCGGGTACATAGACACACGAACAAACAAACATAACCTTTCGTGGTGCCGCGACCTCTACTCTTGGTTAGCCGAATCGAAAAGGGACCAGCGTAGTCCACGCCGGAGTGGGCGAAGGGGCGAGCTGGTGTGACACGAACACTTGGTAACTCTCCCATGAGAGGGTTCATTGTCTGGTGCGAAAACTTCAGACAGGATTTACAATTTCCCAACACTTTCTTAACAGTCTTACGACCGTTGATGATCCACACGTCTTGTCTGAGGGTCCCCAAGGTCAATTGTACTCCTCCATGGAGAGTATCAAGATGGGCTTTTCGGACAAGCAACTGGCTTAAGTAGCAGTCGCCAGGCAAAATGAACGGATGTTTTTGGTCAAAAGAGAGTAGGGCACGGTCCAAACGACCACCAACCCTAAGAAGGCCGTCTTTAACGATTGGATTGAGCTTGAGGAGTGCTCCTGGTAGTTTCCTACCATGCTTGGAAGTAGTCAAAATTCTTTCAATCTCGTCACTGAAAAAGGCACGCTGGTTATGGTAAATCCATAACAATTTAGCGTCAGTCAGTTCGATCGGTCCCAAGACGTCGCTCTCGAAACTGGGGAGACTCAAAAAGCTATAAAATTTAAAACTTATGTTCGATTTTTTATGTAGTACTTTTAAAAACAATTTCCGAACGAATCGTATCACATAAGCTGTAACTCGCAACAGCCTTCCCAAAGTGGAATAGCGAAGGCCCAAGCTCCAGATTTCGGGAAGCGCAGTTTGGGTAGCGACGTGAGCAAACAAGCCAATGTCAGTCTTTTTAACCTGGGTAGGATGGTGAGAGGACAAGTCGTCCGGAATTGTAGACCAAGGGCTTGAAGATTCTGAGAGCCAAGATGGGCCCTGCCACCACAATTTGCAATCCGACAACAACTCGGGGTTCATCCCGCGCGAGGCAATGTCGGCAGGATTTTCGGTGGACTTGACGTGATGCCAGAAAGCATCCGGAACCAAGGATTGAATTTCGCTGCACCTGTTGGCTACGAAGGTTTGCCATTGCGATGGGTGGCCTCGAAGCCAAAACAGGACATCTCGCGAATCAGACCAGAGATGCACCGTGTCGATTTTGATGGGCAAGATTGAAAGTTGATGATTGACCAATTTCGATAGAATATGAGCGCCAGCCAACTCAAGTCGTGGGATGCTCAGCGTCTTGAGTGGGGCCACTCTTGTTTTGGCGATCTGGAGTGAGCAGTGAACTGCAGAAGGGTTCACGAATCTTAGGTAGACAGCAGCCGAGTAAGCTCTCTCCGACGCATCGGAAAATCCATGAATCTCGCAGATCAAGGTTTCAGGAGAGTAGTTCAAATAGCGAGGTATACGCAAGGATCCTATGGCAGGCAACTTCGAGATCCAAAGCTCCCACTGTCTGACGTATTCGTCAGGGAGTGGATCATCCCAAGTAGCTTTCAGCAGCCACAAGGACTGCATAAATATTTTGGCAGATACAACGACCGGGGCCAGCCAGCCCATGGGGTCGAAAATTTTGGCAATGCTAGACAGAACTAGTCGCTTAGTGGGTCTAACTGGACTAATTTCACAATTCACGTTGGATCTCAACGTATCTTCCAGAGAATTCCAAACTAAACCAAGCACCGTGGACGAGGACGAGTCCTCGAAGACCGATTCTGGGTTAGTTGCGAGGTGATCTGGCGGCAGATCCGCCAGAACAGCCGGGCAATTCGACAGCCATTTTCTCAACTCGAAGCCACCCTCTTTGAGAAGACCTATCAATTGGGATTTCTTCTCAAGGGTTTCTTTAAGCGTATGCCCGCCGGAAGTTTCGTCATCCATGTAACTTTCATTGTCGATGATAGGTACCGCCAGAGGGTAGATTTTACGATAGGCCTTGGCCAGCTCTCGTAAAGTACGAATGGCCAGGTATGAAGAACAACCCAAGCCATAGCTGACAGTCAGCAGGTACCAGATTTGAAGGGGGTCGCTCGGATTGAAACGCCAGACGATAGCTTGAAAGTGCACGTCTTCCGGGTCGACCTTTATTTGGCGAAACATCTGCTTGATATCGGCAACGAAGACGAATTTATACAGTCTCCATCCACAAATTAAGTCAGGGAGCTCTGGCAGTAGATTAGGACCAGTGTGGAGTAGGTCATTCAATGATATGTTTAAGTCGGTTTTGCTTGACCCATTGAAAACAGCTCGAAGCTTAGTAGTTGAGCTAGTTGGTTTGAGCACACCGTGATGAGGCAAGAAGAAGCTGTTTTCCAGGGGCTTGAATATCGGATCCTCGTGGGACACAGGGATCATGTGACCAGCGGCAATGTAGTCCATCATGAACTCACTGTACAATTCTTTAAATTCAGGATCCTTCTCGAAGCGCCGCTCCATCTTTCTTAACATGGCGACAGCCTTACTGTAGGAGTTACCAATTCGAGTTGGTTTGGATGATCTGAAAGGCAGCTTGACGACGTAACGGCCGTCATGGTCTCGCTTAACGATTCTTACATAGTGCTGCTCGCACTCCTCGTCGTCGGGGCGAGAGTACTCAGATTTGGAGGGCAGCTCCTCCTGCTTCCAGAATCTTTGCAGATCGAAGTTGAGTGAATTGTCTGTACAGTGTAATGACACTGAATTGGACACATACGAATTCAGTAGTGGAATCGGGCCAGAGATCAGCCACCCCAATTGAGTGGCAGTGGCAATTGGTTGATCGGGCTTGCCTCTGATTACGCTCTCTTGGACTATCCGAGCATGTATTTCGGCTCCTAAGAGTACGTCTATCTGAGCGTTATCCAAGAATTGTGGATCGGCCAGGTTGAGGTGTGACAGATACAAGAGGTCTGAAACCTGGCGCTTCTGAGGGGGCACGTAGTTACACACCCGTGGTACTACCAATGCCTTAACCTCACACGAAAACCGAGAATCGAAATGCGGACTAATTTGGAAATGTGTGATAGCTTTGCTAGTGACGGCTTGGACACCGCCAACTGCAGACACTTGAGCGTTGGTGGAGGAGCAGACTAGGCCAAGTTGTTCTCTCAAATTTTGAGAAATGAACGATGACTGAGAGCAATTGTCGATAAGAGCTCTAGCTTTTATTTTCCGACCGTCGGGTCCTTTAACGAAAACCCGCGCTGTCCCTAAAAGGACCGTCGAGTGATGTTCGGTTTGAGCGGTAGCCCCATTAAAGAAGGGCGTAGCGCCAATGTCCAATTGAATGTTAGCCTTAGAAGCGGTAATGGTTCCCGTATTGGGAGGCCCACCAGGTAGCAAGGTCGTTGTTGGAGCGGGAGGTTTATCCTTAAAAGGAGAATGAAGCAAAGAATGGTGTTGACCTTGGCAATGCTGACAACTGAATCTGGATTTGCAGTCCCTCATGTGATGAGGACCGAAGCAGTTAAGACACAGCCTCCTTTGAAAAACAATTGTTTTCCTTTCAGCCGGTGTCTTTTCCTTGAATCTGGGGCAACGAGCGAGAGCGTGATCCTCGTTGCACAAGCTACATCTCTTGTCATCCCTTTCCTTCCTCCTCGAAAAAGTCTTGGGAGTCTCGACCGAGGCCACTGCCGTGGTGGTTGCACCTGATTTCCTATGGGTGCTAGGGGGAGTGGCTGATGCAGGTTTATCGATTCTCTCGACAGATTCAAACACTAAGGCTTGAGCTTCCAAAAAGGATTTTACTCTCTCAATAGTAGGCGACTTCATGTGTTTTCCGAGACTTTTCTCCCAATCGCGACGAGTGTTACTGTGCATGTTTCGAACTAACATGAAGACAATAATGTCGGACCAGTACTTGGTGGGCCGCTCCAAGGCTTGGAGCGCATTCAGAGGTGTAAGGGTTTCGCTAAGTAAGCGCTTAACTTCAATATAAGTCTCGGAAATCATTGGTTTGACGGAGAATAAATCTGACAGGTGATTATGAACCAGACGACGCTCGTTCTCGTAGAAGAGCTTCAACGTTTCCCAAGCTGGCGCATAGCTCTTATCTGAAATAGGCAAATCCTTAATGACATCGAGGGCTTCGCTTGTCAAATAGGACCGAAGGCAAGTTAATTTGATAACGTCGGGAATTTGCTGACTATGGACCAGAGATACAAACATATCCCTAAAGTTGGGCCATTCGGCAGATTTACCCGAAAATTTAGGCAATTGTATTTGAGGCAGAGTCTTAGTCAGAGCTCTGAGATCTAGTTGTGGAGTGGGATCCGGCACATTCACATGGATGGGCGGATCCACCGAGTGAGATTTAATGAACCTTTGATAACTGGTCAGAGAGTCATCATACTCCTCCTGCACCAGGAAAAGCAGATCCTCTTGGAAATAATCATGATCCGAATCAGCACTATAGTCGTCCTTGATTACTTGATCATTATCAACGAACTGATTCCAAAGTTCATCAAGTCGAATGAGTCGAATGATTCTCCTCTGGGCTAATTCCACCGACAAGTTGGCGGCACCCTTCTTGAGGAAATTTGTGTAATGATTTGCAATGTACCCACGAATGGTGAGCTGCTTGGCGACTAGTTTCTCCATCTTGAGGTAGTGCACCAAGGGAACAATTCTACTGAAAAAATATTTCAATGTTTTTATAAGCCGGTAAGGCTGGATATGGTTCCTAAACAACAATCTTTAATTGAAATGCAATCAAGATGAGGCAATTATTCCTTAAATAAAGGAATAAAAAGAAAAACTTAAACTTACGAATCGTTCATGAAGAAATAATTTTAAATTGAAATACAATCTAAAATGAAGGAAAACTAATTAACTAGGGACAGAAAAGGAATGAAAGATTGAGTGTCTAAGTGTAAATAAAAAATAGAAAACTGAGCAACTAAAGTAGGTAAAGAAGGGGTGTCAAATAGGTTAGTAGTGTGCAGTCACCTGACTGCTAGGCTAAGCTTTTTAAATAAAAAAGCTTGAAACTATCCAAACAAGCTGGATATCCTTGGTCGATGACTGGCAAACCAGGTTATTCAAGAGAACAAACTATGATTGGGTAGGTGGTTTGTGGTGTTTGATTATTAATCTTGACAAGTTCCTAAAAATGAAAAAAATTCAATTGGAATTTTTGAAAATATAAACTTGAAAAAAAAGATATCAACAGATTGGCTACTAGAAATAATTTGATTATACTATACTAAGGAGATTGGCAAAAAATTGATTCCAACGCTGACTCTAACAACCATAGGAAACAGTACATTTAAACCCAAGGCTATCGAAGAACTCTGGGAGTGCTGCTGCAGCTGTACGAGGGCTCGAGGACTACCAGTTGGTGAAGAAAGTCCTTTCGCTTGCTCCCACAGGTGCCAAAGGTTGCTCAGATGTGGTTGGACAGTAAGCGTGGACCTCAGTTTGACATGTAGTTTCACCTGCAAATTCAATAATGTCAGATAAGGTGGAACAAAATAGAATGAAATCAAGTTTTCAGGTGAGCTCAATATTAACAAAGTAAAAATTGAAAAAATTATTCCTAATTTTATTGGTCACTTGACCCTAAAATAATCAATTGTTTGCCAAAATAGTAACAGCTGTACTCAATTATTGAGGAATTGGGTCAACTGACTATTTGTTTTGTAAGGATAAAAATAAATAAATTTAAGAAAAAGGCAAAATAGAATAAAGAACAATGCAGCTAACTTTACCCACACAGTTCCAAGGCTAAACAAATACAAGAAAAAATTGAAATTATTAAATTGCGCAACACAAGTTTGCGACTTGGAGCGGACCCACCGTATTAGTGGAGTCAGCTGGTCGAGGTGCCTTCTCTCTCTCTCTCCCACTGCAGAGGGGCTGCAGTGCGGCACGGATGTAGCAGGCCGATGGTCTTCAGCTGATGGCAAGCGGTGTTGCCGAGTCGCCTTCCGATCCACCGTCGTCTTAGTTTTTGGTCGAGCCGTTGGGCGTCTTTATTGCTCCGTGGCTCGTGCTGTAGGCGAGACTCCTCCCCTTTTCAAATATGGCCGCGAAGCTTCACGTGGCTCTCCGGCGAGGCGTCTTTGCCGTTTGCGGTGATGAAACTAGCAGCGTCGATGCACTTCTCTTCTATTTTCACTCGCGACGCGCTTTTTTCCGGGGAACTTATCCCCACAAGGGATGCCAAATGTTTGGGAATAGAAATTAACGCGAGTGAAAAGGGACGAGGAGAAGGCAGGAAATCACTGGGCTTCAAATAACTAACACTGGCATTTAATTATAAACTTTAACATTTGAGGTGAATTTATTAATCGGTGTCTAATTGTTTACAATAGAGGAGAGTGGTCACACCGTTTTGACCGGGTGGCACTCTACCTCTGGCAATAGTCATTGACTTTAAGTAGCGGAGCACACTAAACACGACTGCTCGCTTTCTTTAACTGATGCCGACTGCCTGCGGACGGAAGTCTTCTCGGCGACCACGCCTTGCGTGAGTCGCTCGGCTGATTTCCGACCGAGGTAGTCCAAACTAACGGCTTAAGCGCTAAAATTTAAATTTATACTATTAATTCTAAACAATGATTTTACCTCAAACTGTCGACAAAAATGTAAAAACTAAAACAAATAAAAAAATAAAAATATAAATAAAATAAAATAAAATAAAACACCTCGTCAATCCCTAGAAAAACTTATTCTTTAACTAAATCTTCTTGAAAATTGTGTTTTAGATAAGCCAGTAACGAGTACGAGTGGACACCGCAAAACCCCTTTTTGGAAAGGTGTCGCCGAAAATCGCCTGCCAGGGACTCAAATCTTAATATTTTTACGCCAAATTTTGACAAAAGCTTCATTAAATATTACTTAATACTGTACTATATTTTTCGATTAACAGAGTTTGATTCATTTCATTTTTTGTTATCCAACCCGCTTAACCCTACTAGCCATACTAACTTTTTTATCTTCAACTATCCGACCTACTTTTATCTTAGCCACATTATTGACCTCACTTAATTAATTTACTTCAAATACCATATTTAATCCCCCAAACTTCTACCAAAAAACCTTACTCACCTTATTCATCCAAGTCACTAACTTAATCACTAACTTTAAAGTTTTGTTTAAGTACTTTAAATTTTGAAAAAGCTCTATTGCGTGAAATGGAAAACCCTCCTCGATCTCATCAAACTCTCCCACCCTTCCCCTCCATACCCCGCATAACCAACCTCATTAACCTGACCTACCATACTAACCTGAACCACCTTAGTAACTTCAATTACTAACCTTCCTCTTCCATCCTACAAAACTCACTTACCCTCCCTATCTTCTGCACCCTACTGCAAGTCTAACTAGACCAACATATTTTGCTCATCTCACCAGCCAGCTTAGGATTGCGCAAATCTACCCACTTTAGTGTCCCTTAATTACCCTAAAAAATTTCTTGTACAGCACAAATTTTAATTACTGATCCTATTTTGTCCTGGGCTATTTTTTCATCTAGGAATTCATTTGTGTGACTGGATCGAGTAATGATCTAAAACATCAATGAGTTGTTTCTTTACCGTGAGCGTGGCTGGTTATAGTATTGATCCAATACATAGATGCGTTATTTTCTCATTGCGAATGTGAAAGGATCTTGTATTTATTTAACACATCAGTGAGACTTTTTTTTTATTTCGCGTGGAGCCGCAGTGGCTCGGGGCATAGAGCGCGCGTCTCCCAATTTTAAGGTCGTAGGTTCGAGCCCAAGTCTCGGCGATTTATCGAGTATTTTTTTCACGCGTTACAATTGTCGAAATTAAATTCACTGTAGCTTAGGTGCGGTAGTATGCCCTATATCACGTTTCCCAACTCTGACATCTAAAAGGCCAACTAAATTCTCTCCGAAAACATTGACCAGCCGCGAGTCCGAATCGGACGTATAAAGCCGGCTGATGCCAGATTGGTAATAAGTGTTTGAGGCTACCTAATTTACCGAGTTGCGCTCGAGTTTCCAGATGCGATTGCCGGTTGATTGCGGTAGGGTTGACTGAGTCCCCGAACAAAAAATAATATCAAGTGCAAAAATATTATAATTTTGGTATCAATAGTTTAAAAAAAAAATTTTTAAGCTAATAAAATGAGAAACACTTTTTCAAATTGCATGAAAGCGTGAAAATAATAAAGTATAAAAGTTAAATTTGGAATAATATTTTAAAAAAGTGAGGAATAAATAATAATTAATAAGTAAAATAAGAGGAGACGTTTATGTTTTGTTAAGTATTAAATTAAAATAATTTATAACATTTTACAATTGAGGATGTTAAAACCGCCTTAGCGGCCAAGACTCTCGTAAATCGGCTCAGGCAGGCCCAACCGATTTTTCAAAAATGCTGTCATTTTTTTCTTACTTGAAATATTGCTTTGAAACATTACAGAAAACTTTTTCAAAGCTTGATGCAAAACTTCTCCGCTGGATGTTTTTACTGGATGGTTTAAAAAAAAGACTATAAAAATTTATATTTGAAAAAAAAATCCAGCGGAGAAGTTTTTCATTAGGCTTTGAAAAAGCTTTCTGCAAATTTTCATAGCAATATTTCAAATAGGAAAAAATTGACAGCATTTTTGAAAAAGCGGTTGGGCATGCTCGAGCCGATTTTCGAGTGTCCCGGACGCCCAAGCGGTTTTTTTTTTTTTTTTTTTTTTTTTTATTCATCAAAGCTTACCCAGAACCTAAGGTCAATACAGCTAACCCAAGCGGTTTTAACATCCAGGATCTCAATTGTTATTATTATTATTATTAGTATTATTATAATTATTTATAGAATAATCTAAGACTGTGCGTATCTTTCTGTATCTCTCTCTCTCTCTTGTGACTTGTGTCTCCGTGCAGGCCCAAACGCGCGCGGCCGCATCAGGCGTCTGTGTGAAGAAAGAGAGAGAGAGAGAGCCTGCTGGCTACGCGGCGGTCACCCCCCACTCTTCGCCCGCTGTCGTTTCTTACGATTTTTTTTTCGTAGCGCCCTCCGCCAGAACCTGCGATAAGGAACTTCGTTCCAAAAAATGAAAATATCAAACCAAAAAAATTACAAAACTTACAAAAATCACCAAAGTCAACCACATGCCAGCTTCGCTTAGCTTGGGGTTTTACAGGTGGGTTATAAATGGAAAGAATATATATAAAAGGTGGGATTTTGGGAGGTCTACACAAGTGTAGAGGATACCTTCCCCCTCTTTACCAATGGTTGTCCTCAGGGTGACGAGGTACAAAACTAAACTAAACTAAACTATAAATGTCGTGTAAAACATGTAAAATTTTAAATCTTACAGTACCAACTACTGTTGTATGTGCTTCGGTGTCACCAAGCACGTCTGATCAATATGATTAGTTCTATAGACATCTGGTTAACTGATTTTCGCCTTATGCTGTTAGTATCTTTTAAATACTCATTCCTAATCTCCTCCTCCTCCAACATAAACAAACATCGATCCATCTTTTATAGCTCCGACTCCCAACAAGAATACAAAAACATCCTGAAGTCTACGGCTAACTTAATCCCGCTCTGCATTTCTCCTCAACTAATCCCCCCTATACACCCTCCACCTGCCCGACTTCAAAACCTCCAAGCCAACTCCTCTTCCATGTGGTACACATATTGTGGACTCATACAACATTGTGAAAGTGCTACCAAATTGTTTGTTAAAAAGACTGTTTTTTTTTTTTTTTCATTGCTTTTTAGTTGTACTACTTGATAATTTAAAAATTTTTCTTTCTTAAATTCTACTGGTGTTATACCTGTATATATATGGGTCAAAATAATACTTTTTTTAAAAACCGTCCGCACGAGGTTCACCGATTTTATTGCATTTTTTTTGGGCAAAAGTACTATTTAATAGAAGACTTTTGCCGCAAACTAGAGGTCTCTATCTTATTTCTGCTTGGAGCTAGATTTTTTCAAAGATTGAAAAATGGCCTATTTTTAAGCTATTTTAAGCAATTTTAACGGATTTTTCGAAAAATTCTAACTTTTGATCAAAATGAGATAGAAACCTCTAGTTTGAGGCATAATTTTGTTCAAAATAAGTTCTTTTTTGTAAAAATATTTTGACAACATAGTTTGATTATTTTTATAATAATACAGTCCTACACAGATATTGCTATTTTTGTTCATTTGCAGGTATCTTCAAACGACCGTAGCTTGTTCTAGTCTAAATTTTTGTGCATATTAAAAAATTGTTTAATTTTTTTTATGAAAAAACAAAAATTTTGCGACCAACCGGAACCCTGTACGATCTTCCGCTTCCAAAATACAGCTGTTTAAAGTTGTCAAAAAACACAAATAAACGCGTTTTTTACGATTTTCACACGCATTTTTGAACGGTTTCGACCTTTTTTTTTTCTCTCGAAAATATGTGGAATCTTCTCTTCATATGTTTCCAAACAAGCTCCCATAGTAATTGTAGTGCGGATTTGGGATTTTAGTTGATTCCAAAGCATACACTTTTGACACATTTTATGTGCTACACTAGTGTTTTTTTAACAATATACACGCTACATTTAACTTTTTCGTTCATCATAGATGTTTTGAAATTATTTTTTGACTAAAAACTATTTAAATTCCAGCCAAAATTAGGTCACCTGCTATGAAAAAATTGATACTCAACGAAATATTGATCTCAACATCAAAATGATATACTACTTTTATTCAGTTTTTTAGTTTTTTGATTCGTTAAAAATCTATGTTCAAATATTGTAAATAATATACCACTTGTTTATTTATTTTTTTCTATTTTTGAAATTACAAATAATTGATCATAGTTTATCAATTATTCTGATGAAACAATCATGGATTACTATTGCTTACTCTGAAAAAAATGAGTCCAAATTAAAAATGTTATTTTTTGAATGCTATGAAGCATAAAACAATCTACCAATCTACATTCGACTTATAATTATATCCACTTATGAAAAAGAGAATGAGAGATTCGATTAGAAAGTCGAGTCGATATATCGAATCGAAACTTGATCTTTGATTCTTGGAGCAAGAGCCCCCGCTTTCAGTCCTCTCGAAAGTGTGAACCAGCCAGACGCGCCAAATTTAAAATCTTCAGGCATGCTTGATTTGAATTTTTTGTTTTTTGGTTTTTTTTTAAATTAATAAAGTGAGTAACGAAATTTAAGTTTTTGATAGACAACTAAGCGGACAAGCTTACAACCCCATAACCCTACGCGTAGTGAATAACAAATAATTAACTTTTGTAATAAACAAATAAGCCGATAAGTTACAACTCCAAAACACTGGGCGTACTTAGTAAAAATAATTAATTTTTTTTTAATAAACAAATAAGCCGATAAGCTACAACCCCACAACCTTGGGCATGGCTAAAAAAAATGTTAATTTTTTTAATAAACAAATAAGCCGATGAGCCACAACCCCATAACATTGGGCATAGTGAATGAAAAATAATTAATTTTTTTAATAAACAAATGAGCCGATGAGCTACAACCCCTTAACATTGAGCGTAGCGAATATAAAATATGTGAATATTTAAATAAACAACTAAGCAAACAAGTTTACCACCCCATAACCTTGGGCATGGATGAAAAAAATTTTTGAGCCATGCCCAATGTTATGGGGTTGTAGCTAATCGGCTTATTTGTTTATTAAAAAATTTAATTATTTTTCATTCACCCCTCCCAGTGTTATGGGGTTGTAGCTCATCGCCTTATTTGTTTATTAAAAATATTAAGATTTTGTTTAGCCATGCCCAAGGTTATGGGGTTGCAGCTTATCGGCTTATTTGTTTATTAAAAAAATTAATTATTTTTACTAAGTACGCGCAGTGTTATGGAGCTGTAGCTTATCGGCTTATTTGTTTACTACAAAAGTTAATTTTTTGTTATTCACTACGGCTAGGGTTATGGGGTTGTAAGCTTGTCCGCTTATTTGTCTATTAAAAAAGTAAATTTCGTTACTCACTTTATTAATTAAAAAAAAAAAAAAAAAAAAAATTCAAACCAGGCATGCCTGAAGATTTCAAATTTGACCGACTGGTTCACACTTTTGAGAGGCTTGAAAGGGAGCGCTCTTGCTCCAAGAATCAAAGTTTAAGTTTCGATTCGACATATCGACTCGACTTTCTAATCGAATCTCTCATTCTCTTTTTCATAAGTGGATATAATTATAAGCAGAAAGAAGATTGGTAGATTGTTTTATGGTTCATAGCATTCAAAAAATAACATTTTTAACGCGGATTCATTTTTTTCAGAGTAAGCAATAGTAATCTATGATTGTTTTATCAGTCGTAATACCCCTAGTGCTTCAAAATTGTCTAAAATTTTGAAGCACGAGGGGTATTTGGCTGGATTATTTTCCCCAGCTGAATTTCAACTTATAGAAATGCTGTATTTTACATTTTTGCGGTTATAGTTCTATTATCATTTGTTGACTATGAATATAATAATTGCAACGGTGTACCTGGGGGACAAGGCCACGCAAAGCCAGCCCCGAGGTCCCGTCGGCCAACGCCCAAGAACCTAAAAATAAAAAGAAAAATCTACACTCGGGAACGGGCCAGTATTTCGAGGCACCCTGATTCCCGTCCCGGCTAGCTCGAACACAAAGAAAAATAAGAATAGGTGGAGCCGGAAAACTACCCGCGAAGGGCCTGATTCACTGCTCCACCGCTGGCTGCTGTCTCGCCGTCCTCTACCGCGGCTCGTCGCGGAGAATCAGCCCTGCTAGGCGACGCCCTAAAGGAAAAAGAGAGAAAAAAACACAGAAAAGAGAGAAAAATATTTAAGGAAAGAGAGAGGTAAAGTACCATACAATTTAATGCCGACGCGAGGCCCAAGAAACGCAAGCCCGTAGGCCACACACCGGCCGGATCCGCTGATCCGGGCCTTGCACACCGCACGCGGAGGGAGCACCGGGAATTAATTACACGGAGAGACGTAGGCAGAGAGAATTACAGTGCACCGTGCACGCTCAGCGACGATGTGGTGCGCAGGCTGCGGGACTCTGCCGTGCAGGCTAAATCAGCCTGCAAGGCAGAGTCCCGCAGCCTGCACGCGCGGCAGAACCCGCCGCGGTCGCGGCAAGCCGCAGCGCCCTGCTCTATCGCTTGACATTACATATTTCGTGCGCTGATAAATAAAACATATTTTTATAAATTGATTGTTCCTTAAATTTTGAATTAGTTGAGCTTACTTTAAATATTCTTATTATTTACTTACCACAAATGCTTTTAAATTAAAATTTTCTTTAAAACGACTTCTAGAAGCCCTGAAAATTTCCCATAAATAGCTAACAATTTCAAAACAACTTTTTTTAAAAGATTTTTTAACATTTATTTTAATTCAAATTTTACGACACTTATTATATTGTAAAATAATTTTTCTTGTGTGTATGTTTAAAAGAACGCTAAAAAAGTTATGATGGTTCAAAGATTTAAAATAAAAGTAATTCAAAACGCACAAATAATGAAATAAAAATTTTACGATGTATCGTTATTATTACTCCGTATCTTTTGTTCAATTTAATTATTTAAAAAAAAAAAAAAGTTTCTTTTTTTTTTTGTTTATAAATTTTGATTGACTCATCAACCTTTTGCGATAATTTTTTTTTTTTTTTTTTTTTTTTTTTTTTTTTGAAAGGATTTATTTTGGTCAATAAATTTTTGTACTCATATTACAGATTAAACTTAAATAATGATTAAAAAATATTGACATTTTTTTAACCTAAATTAAAATTTTTTATAAGCATTCTCTCGTTGCTACATAACTCAAACCATTTCGTTTAAACAATATACACGTTGATCTTTTATACAGTGATGAATATTTTATATGTTCTATTGCGTCCAAATGCTCATCTACGCAATACGCATGATAATGTTTTTCAAACCCAATAGTTTCTAACAATGTATAACTTAAACATATCTCATCATTAAGTACATAGACATTTTTTATTTTACCGAAATCTGAGAAATCTTCCCCTGGAACAATTATTATACAACCACTCTTATAAGTTACATCATTTACTGTTATAGATTTATATTCTACAGCCATACTTTTTTGCGGATATTCTACAAGTAAATCTCGAGATATTATCTCACCATACTTGATGTAAGCAGTTTTGTACTCTTGACTAATTTTACTCATCATTCGTAACTCGTGTCTTACCGCTACGCTCTTTACGATACAAATTTTACTAGCTACTGCACTCAAAATTTGTTTAATTATAACGTGAAACGATTCAAATCGCATTGCGGAAATTTTAACCAACGGTCCAAGTTTTTTAATTAAGTTCGGATAGTGAATAGCGTTGTGATTCGGAGTCATACTTCCGAATAGAGTTTGATAAAGAGTATGATGTTCTTTTAATCGCTGCCTTAAAATAACTATGTTATTTGCAGTAATCATTGGAGAAGTAACGATTTTTATAATCTCTCGAAGTAACACGTACAAACGCCAATGACTATCGTATTTTGGAATTTTTTCTCCAACAATTACTCCAAAAAAACGAGCAAAAAACAAGGACTCGCTTGCTGTCATTTTTAACTTTTGATTTTTTTTTAAATAATTTAAATCTTGATCCAGAGGCTTATTCGCAGACTCGGGACCAAAATCAATTATATTGAGTTGCCGGTTTACAAAATCAATATCAAAATATTTTTTTTCCAAAATATAAAAAAGTAAAAGTTTTGTTATTACAAAATTAATAAAGCCTTCCGGCCCGTCGTGCATCAAATCGACAGTGGCATTCTTTATTACGTGGAAATCGGGAATATCGTTAAAAATGCAATTTTCTTTCACACTGGTTTCTGATACATTTAGATTAACTACATCGAGATCATATTTTTCTGGTGTTCGCAGTAAATTAGGATCTTCTACTACTAAATGTGAAATTTCATCAGATCCAGCGTAACAAATGCGACAACAGTGTGTCGATGAAAACGATTCGGTAAACCCCAATATACTGTTCATACCTAAGTTGTCCCCATTAACTAAAACTGTTACAAAATAGATTTTATGAGATTTTCCATTAACATTAATAAGAATACCTTTTTCTCGTAGACTCCTTAGGTCCTTAATTAATGGGGTAAAAATCGCTTTATTTCCGTGTACTTTTCGGTGTTTTGTTAAAAAAAGTACAGCAAGAATTATGCTATCTAATTTCGAGGCCTCACTAGGCGGTTCACAAAGTATGTGCGCGTTAACAACACCAACTTGACATTTTCCTGCATGTGGGCCTTGAGCTTGCTTTGTTTCTAGATCGTCAAAATTGACGAGTAATGGAAATATCGTTCCATCTAAGTCAGCTAAGGCTTCCAAAACTTTTTGCCACAATTCAGCTTGAATGAAATTTTGCAAAATAGTTTTATTACTGTACAAATAATTCGTATAGTTTATCATAGCCTCAAAAAGGCCTGGTTTCTCCAGACGCCTTTTTAGTGACAAGCTAAGAGGTATATGAACAGCGTATTGGGGTTTTTCATCAACAGCAGTTTTGGATGCAGAATTTTTTTCTTTAAAGACTGTATTAACAACGTACATATTTGGTTCACGATATAATCCTAATTTTGAAAAGTATCTAAATCTTTTGCCTTCAGTTGAAAATTTTAAAAATGGATTACTGTATTCATTAAAAGTTCTCGTTAATTGTTCACTTGCTTGTTCACTAATCGCATTTTTCAAATATTTTTTTAATTGTTCAAGTAGAAACGGATTATAAAGTTTATTTATAAATTTTTGCATTAATTCAATTATGAATTGAACATCATCGCGGGTCAGATGTGAACGACCGTATAGATCAGAAATATTACTCAATATTTCGGTGTGTAAAAATTCCATTTCAAATGATAATAACGACTAAGCCTTAATTGAGTTATAGATTAAATTATAGTAATTTTTTATTGTTTTTTGCAGTTGTTTAATTGAAAATTTTATTCATTCCATTAATTAAATTTAAGTTTTTTATAATGAATATCTAAATCGTATATATAGATTCATACTTTTACCAGTAAAAGAAATATAAAATATTTACTGAGGCACTGAGGCATAAAAACTAAGACTGAGCTTTTGAAGGAAGCAGACTGCTATTAATTTTTTTACTAATGACAAAAAAAAAAATATTTAAATATAAACCTATTTATAAAATGTTTTTTTGGTTTTCTCGCTTTTAATTACTTCTATTTAGATAAAACTTATACAGCTATGCTAATTATATAATGTATTTTCACATAAAAACTAAAACTCGCTGTAATCGCTGTATTAAATCTTTTTCGGTAAAACGACGTAATCAAGTTGTTCGCGCAACTCTGCAATCTTTTTATAAGCAACGGATTTCGATTTTTTTCTTAGTTTAAAAATTTCAATTTCTAAAAAGTACCATATGTGAGGACATAACAAAGGATACTCTAATCGTAATGAATGAAATAATTGAAAGCCAAAATTGACAGACTCAACGGCGCTTTGAAAGTCCCAAACATTTTCATTTAAGATTACGTGACAACAGCTTAAGTTGGTCAGATTGCCACAAAAAATTAAATACGCTTGATTAGCTATTCCGTGGGAGTTGAAAGTTGCGTACTTATCTTCAATCAATTTTGGAAATAGTTCATGCTTCTGAAATTTAAATATTGAATATCAACTTTTTATAAAATATGTAAAAAAATTAATTTAATTTTTGTTTAGAAAACAAATTGAAAATTTCATTACATAAATATTACATCGACAGTCCCAGCGAAGAAAAACCCGAGGAAAAACCATAGCCAAAAATCTACCTCAAATAAAGTTACAACGAAGGTACTTTTTGCCAATAAAATGTCTCTAATCCACTTTATTCATGACTTTAAGTCTTGTAAATTGGAAGAAAGTGAGTTTTACTATCAGTTCTTTGCTACACGAGAGCGAAAAATTTTTTTTCGACACGCTAGCCATGAAAACCACGACTTAAGTTTTCAACTTATAAAAAATGCAAGGAGTCATTTCATTTGATTTTAAAATTGTTTTTGCAAGCTATAATAATATATAAAGTGGTTTGGAGACAATTTTGTTCTTGAAAAGTATGCCGATTGTAACTTTATTCATGGCAGATTTTGGGGTTAGTTTTTTCTTCGCTGGTACCATCGACATGACTAAATAATTAAAGTGTAAAACAATATAAATAATTTAATTGAATTATATGAATATTTTATTGAATTATTTTTTCGTGTAATGGAGAAAGCAGTGCTTTCCGAGACAATTTTTCAGCACAGTGTGCGTTTTAGTGAAAATTCGACACATTTAATTATTTAAAGTGTTTTAAATTTTTATTGATTCAAAGAATCTTCTTCAAATATGAATATATATATTAATGTTACAAGACTAATTCAAATTTAATTTGACATAAAAACAAGAAAACTATAAAAATATTAACTTGAAATAAATGTCAGCTTCATAAAAAAAAAGTTATTGATTAGTAAATCTAGCGATTCAAATTTTTAAGACATTATTGAAAATTGGTTTTCGTAGAAAAAATTTTCAGTAAACATCATTCATTAATGTTTCATTGTTTACAATTTTCATAATTTTTTTTTTTCTTTTATTTTTTTTATCAAATTACAATTTTAGATAAAATTTATTTTGATAAATATTAAATTTGAAGAATTCATCCAAAACGAATTTAATACGTTACCTCAATATGATGAATAAACGAATTTAATTTATCTGTTGGAGTAGCCCCTAGTAGCTTTATGATTTGTTTGTCTGAATTTTTAACAGAATATTTCATTAAAGGATAAATTAGTAAAAAAGCTAATGCTTCTTGGTGATCTGAGAAATCAAATGTTTTTGATTTATTACATTAATATTATTCAGTATATTATAATTTAAAAACAAATTTTTATTTATTAAGACTTTACCTGTAGATAAAATATGCTGATTATTTTCCAACACATCTTGGGTATTTAGATAATCTGTGGGAGCTCCATACACGCTTGGAAATGGCGGTCCTTGATAAATTCCCTCATATTTTTGAGGCAGAGAGTAAGTTAATTTTTTTTTACCCTTTGCTGATGAATAATTTACTACAAACAGTAAAGAAACCAATTTTTCAGAAAAACTGGGCCATGCATTGAATAAACTTTGTGACTTATTTTCTCCTGAATCGTAACGAAACTCAAAATCTGATCTAATCTGTAAAATATCTTTTCAAATTAAAAATATTACCGAAAATAAAAAACATTTTTTTTTTAATAACACGTACCAAGTCTGCAGCAATATCTAAAGTTAATACTTTGTATTTTTTTAGAATTTCATCGCTAGTTTTCAACTTGTCATAATCATACGTTTGTCGAAATTTTTGCGATTTTTGCCACGTTTCAATTATAGTATTTATGGTACACTCACTCAGGTGAGAAGATTTATAATCTTTTAGTAGGCAACTTATGTCTATTTCCGGTTCGATCGCTAAAATAAAAAATTAAATTTTTTTAAAACTTTTTCAAAAAAAACTTTTTATTATTTTAAAATTAATAAATATTTTTTTCGATAGTTAAATTTAAATTGTACATAAAGTATTTGATAGTTTTGGAAATGATTACAGATGAGTCGGTCACAGACTCCAATGATTTGGGATGAATGTCATATCTAGGAATGCAAATATATGTGAATAATGGCAAAGTTTTTGTAAATCAAGTAAAATATACCCGAAAAATCACGAATAGGTTTAACTTTGGTGAATCAAATTCAGTATCAACACCAATGGAACGAGGAATGTTCACAAATGAAAGTAATTTCGTAAACGATAAAATACTTGATAAATCAAAACCTTGGGTTTACTCCAAAATTAATAAAAATCAACATTCTGGTACTATGACGTCATCGTACAGTAGTTATTAGAAAGGTTGGGAGATGATATGATTCGGACATCGTAAATCTAGGCTGATCGTTTTGTTACTGGGCAAACTCCACGAATATGCGTATTGTGCCAAGTCCGTAACGACCGCTGAAAGTTTTGTGCAAATACAGAAGTCCCAAAAAAAGACAAAACCTATCGATGAAGATGATTTTGATTGATTTAATAATTTATTTCGACCATAGGGAAAACCCTACCATGCTCGTATTTGCAATTTACCGAGAGTTAACATTGAATTTGGAATATATATATATATATATATATATATATATATATACACAGTAGTGATCAAAATTATAAGGCACCCCCTAAAATTCGTCTGTTTCAAGTTAATATTTTGACTTTGTTCATGCCTGCATGTGTTTAAATATTTTAGTAATTATCTCTAAAAATTTTTTTGTTCAAAACAAGTTCAGTACTTGAAAAAAAAACGTTTACTTTATATTAATTCGTCTTTCCAATCAATTTTTATCCTCTTTTAAGCTTAAAATGACTTTTTTTTAAAAAACAGCTAAATTTAGTTCTTTTATGATCTAGATAGTAGATTCTTTTCGATACTGTTACGATACACATTGATAAACTATGATCAATTATTCTTATTATTTTCCCGAGCTGAATTTCAAGCAATAGGAACGCCGCATTTGACATTTGGCGGAGGTGTGTGGGTAAAATTATTTCGATAATTTTTCGGTTATTTCCAATTCGAACGATTCAAGTCGCATAGCAACTCGAATTGTTGGACTTACTCGATTCAGCTTTTGGGTTACATCCAAGTCACTGCGGTGTATACCTATATATGAGTATTCATTATGTGATACGGGGAGATCGGGAGCTTGAGCACAGGCTCACGGCATTCTTTCTTTCGTCAGCTGGGCTCCGAGCCGACCGTTCAAACGGTCGGTTCGAAGCCAACCCGAGCGTGCAGCGAAACAAGGAGAGAGACGGCCGGGAGCCTGATTCCCCTCCCCTCCCCGGCTCAGCTGAGTGGCGCTGGCGGTGACCGCCAGCGACCGAGCCTCGCGAGGCAGTCTATGTTCTACTCACTCAAAGAGCACCCGCGTAAAAATTACACCGAGCTGAAAGACACCTTCACAGGCGTGTCCGGGAGAGGCGAGAGTTATATTAATCGTATTAACGAGTTTTATTGGAGTGCTGTCCCGCTGACCTGAACCTACCTTCGGCAGCCACGCGTCACCGTTTCTCCGTTGAGAGGATCGACCGGACGAGGACAATCGGCCTTCTGCTGCTGTGACGAGCCATCGGATCGAGCCTCGTGGCCGCCCAGGACGAGCCGTTGGTGTGATACGCTAAGGTAGTTTACTACACGGAGAGACGTAGGCAGAGAGAATTACAGTGCACCGTGCACGCTCAGCGACGATGTGCACACGCGGCAGAACCCGCCGCGGTCATGGCAGGCCGCAGTGCCTCGCTTGACATTACATATTTCGTGCGCTGATAAATAAAACACATTTTTATAAATTGATTGTTCCTTAAATTTTGAATTAGTTGAGCTTACTTTAAATATTCTTATTATTTACTTACCACAAATGCTTTTAAATTAAAATTTTCTTTAAAACGACTTCTAGAAGCCCTGAAAATTTCCCATAAATAGCTAACAATTTCAAAACAACTTTTTTTAAATGATTTTTTAACATTTATTTTAATTCAAATTTTACGACACTTATTATATTGTAAAATAATTTTTCTTGTGTGTATGTTGAAAAGAACGCTAAAAAAGTTATGATGGTTCAAAGATTTAAAATAAAAGTAATTCAAAACGCACAAATAATGAAATAAAAATTTCACGATGTATAATTATTATTACTCCGTATCTTATGTTCAATTTAATTATTAAAAAAAAAAAAAATTTCTTTTTTTTTTGTTTATAAATTTTGATTGACTCATCAACCTGTTGCGATTAAAATTAAAAACAAAAGGTTAATTTATTCGCAACTGAATATACTCAATATCTTTTCACCAAAGGTCATTTCAAAGAATTTGTGCAAAGGTCTTGCTCAGTTAGAATTTATGTATTTACAAATACAATTTATCATTCAATGGTATGACTCCAATGTAACATATATACGTCTAGTTAGTATTTATACTGTGTATGTATATATTTTTGGAGCAAGAAGAGAAGGAAAAGATCAAAAAGAAAAATGGAAGGGGTAAACTCAAATAAAACGGACACTCTGACACTCGCTCAGACAATAGCAACCGATGCTTTTTCCGAAATGTCCGCTCTAGACTTTGCAGGTACGAAGTATAAACTTCATCCATGCAACTAAACTCGCTTACGGTTTTAAATTATTAACACGATTATTAAATATTTTAGCTAAATAGTTTCAATTTTCTAAGTAGTGTAGTTTAAAAATAGTGATAAAATTTTAAGAAAATGCAGCACGAGCCCAGTACGAGTAACGCAAGTCCGAGTATCGTTCTAGAAGGTTAGTTGTTGTTTAAGTTAGTTAATGATGTAAGTAAAAGTGAAATGTGTTTTAATCTCAAGAGTATTTTCTCGCACAAAATGTTTTAAAAATTGAAGAAAAATAACGGAATTTTAGAAGAAATATCTGATGAGGAAGGAGATGGAAATACTCAAAGTTTAGTAAATTTACATAAGTACAGAAAATCTCCTAAATTTCAAGGCGGTACGGTCAAAAAAAATTTCAAACTTAGTTCTCTTAACAATTTTTTTTTTTTTTCATTTTTTTTTTTTTCAAGCAGTAGTTTCCAATCAAGAATTGTTTATTTTGCTTGATAGTTCTTCCAATACAATCGGTAATTTGATTTTATCGTATTATGATGAGCATGAAAAAGTAGTGCTTAAAAAAGAGTTGGCTCACATAATAATGAATGATGCTTTAGGGACGTTCCAGCTAAAAACGATCACGTTTCGGAGTCGAAAATAAACCCTATATGAAATTTGGCCCATTTGTTGGGTGGTATAAAGTAAGTATTTTGGCCAAATATGAAGTGATTATCTTCAACCCCCTCGTAGTTACAGCCCCTGGAGTGTCGAGGGTTGTAAAATTTCAAAAATTCATAACTCCGGAGCGGATGATCCGATTAGGATGGTTTTTTTTTTTAAAATACGCGTTTTTATATGAAGTTTTTAGAAAAAATTAAAAATTTCATAAAAAATATTAAAAAATGCAAAAAAATTGCAAAAAACAGTTTTAAACTTATTTTGCTGAAAAACTCCCAAACCGATTTTAAAAATTAAAAGCTCAAATTAAAGAGCAAAGTTTACACTTTAAAAATCCGTTTGAAAAATTTTGTGATCTCAATTAGAACCAGAGATATGAATTTTTGAAGTTGCGGTGCGCGCTGCTCCGCCCGCCGCGCCGTGCTGACTCAGCGTCGGTACTCATGCCGCGCCGCGCGCCGAAGCAGGTATCACTGCATTTACTGAACAATTTACTTAAACAATTTTCATACAAACTGCGCGTTATCTTTTGTTAAAATGTAAGTTTGATTGCAGTGAAAACGAAATTTGTTTGAAAAACGAATGAATTGCTGCTATTAATCATTTGTTTGATAAGAAAGTTAAGTTTAAAACTGCATGTTATTTCATTTATAATTGTAAATTTAAAAAATAAATTAACAAAAGATAACGCGCAGTTTGTATAAAAATTGTTTAAGTAAATTGTTCAGTAAATGCAGTGATACCTGCCTCGGTGCGCGGCGCGGCATGAGTACCGACGCTGAGTCAGCACGGCACGGCGCGGCGCGGCCGCGGCGGGCGGAGCAGCGCGCACCGCAACTTCAAAAATTCATATCTCTGGTTCTAATTGAGATCACAAAATTTTTCAAACGGATTTTTAAAGTGTAAACTTTGCTCTTTAATTTGAGCTTTTAATTTTTAAAATCGGTTTGGGAGTTTTTCAGCAAAATAAGTTTAAAACTGTTTTTTGCAATTTTTTTGCGTTTTTTAATATTTTTTATAAAATTTTTAATTTTTTCTAAAAATTTCATATAAAAACGCGTATTTTAAAAAAAAAAACCATCCTAATCGGATCATCCGCTCCGGAGTTATGAATTTTTGAAATTTTACAACCCTCGACACTCCAGGGGCTGTAACTACGAGGGGGTTGAAGATAATCACTTCATATTTGGCCAAAATACTTACTTTATACCACCCAACAAATGGGCCAAATTTCATATAGGGTTTATTTTCGACTCCGAAACGTGATCGTTTTTAGCTGGAACGTCCCTTTATTAAGAGCTAAAGATGCTCATTTTAGGTATGAATGGTTTTTATATATATATTTGATTTTTATATTTCGCGTTAATTATTGGAATTAAAAACTAATGGTTTTTACTTTAAACTTTCGAATGTAAGCACTGGATAATTTTTTATTTAATTTTTATTGAATAAAATTTATAATCACATTTTTATAAACAGTATCGAGAAAAACGAAATGAATCGATTGGCCGATTCGATTGGCATTGTTTTTTCAAAGGAAAAAAAAAAAACATTGGACTTTATTATCGACTGCCTACTAAATATGTAGATGAGCAAAACGTAGAGCGACGACTGAATGCAGAAGGGCTACTACAAACCGAGTATCTCGATCTTCGTAAACTCTTAAGAGAAGCCAAAATTATTTCCAAAAAAAAAAAAAAAAGGAAAATAATATTTTAACTGCTGGTAAAAATATTATCTTTACTTTAAATTTAACTATCGAAAAAAATATTTATTAATTTTAAAATAATAAAAAGTTTTTTTTGAAAAAGTTTTAAAAAAATTTAATTTTTTATTTTAGCGAGCCAACCGGAAATAGACATAAGTTGCCTACTAAAAGATTATAAATCTTCTCACCTGAGTGAGTGTACCATAAATACTATAATTGAAACGTGGCAAAAATCGCAAAAATTTCGACAAACGTATGATTATGACAAGTTGAAAACTAGCGATGAAATTCTAAAAAAATACAAAGTATTAACTTTAGATATTGCTGCAGACTTGGTACGTGTTATTAAAAAAAAAATGTTTTTTATTTTCGGTAATATTTTTAATTTGAAAAGATATTTTACAGATTAGATCAGATTTTGAGTTTCGTTACGATTCAGGAGAAAATAAGTCACAAAGTTTATTCAATGCATGGCCCAGTTTTTCTGAAAAATTGGTTTCTTTACTGTTTGTAGTAAATTATTCATCAGCAAAGGGTAAAAAAAAATTAACTTACTCTCTGCCTCAAAAATATGAGGGAATTTATCAAGGACCGCCATTTCCAAGCGTGTATGGAGCTCCTACAGATTATCTAAATACCCAAGATGTGTTGGAAAATAATCAGCATATTTTATCTACAGGTAAAGTCTTAATAAATAAAAATTTGTTTTTAAATTATAATATACTGAATAATATTAATGTAATAAATCAAAAACATTTGATTTCTCAGATCACCAAGAAGCATTAGCTTTTTTACTAATTTATCCTTTAATGAAATATTCTGTTAAAAATTCAGACAAACAAATCATAAAGCTACTAGGGGCTACTCCAACAGATAAATTAAATTCGTTTATTCATCATATTGAGGTAACGTATTAAATTCGTTTTGGATGAATTCTTCAAATTTAATATTTATCAAAATAAATTTTATCTAAAATTGTAATTTGATAAAAAAAATAAAAGAAAAAAAAAATTACGAAAATTGTAAACAATGAAACATCAATGAATGATGTTTACTGAAAATTTTTTCTACGAAAACCAATTTTCAATAATGTCTTAAAAATTTGAATCGCTAGATTTACTAATCAATAACTTTTTTTTTATGAAGCTGACATTTATTTCAAGTTAATATTTTTATAGTTTTCTTTTTTTTATGTCAAATTAAATTTGAATTAGTCTTGTAACATTAATATATATATTCATATTTGAAGAAGATTCTTTGAATCAATAAAAATTTAAAACACTTTAAATAATTAAATGTGTCGAATTTTCACTAAAACGCACACTGTGCTGAAAAATTGTCTCGGAAAGCACTGCTTTCTCCATTACACGAAAAAATAATTCAATAAAATATTCATATAATTCGATTAAATTATTTATATTGTTTTACACTTTAATTATTTAGTCATGTCGATGGTACCAGCGAAAAAAAAACTAACCCCAAAATCTGCCATGAATAAAGTTACAATCGGCATACTTTTCAAGAACAAAATTGTCTCCAAACCACTTTATATATTATTATAGCTTGCAGAAACAATTTTAAAATCAAATGAAATGACTCCTTGCATTTTTTATAAGTTGAAAACTTAAGTCGTGGTTTTCATGGCTAGCGTGTCGAAAAAAAATTTTTCGCTCTCGTGTAGCAAAGAACTGATAGTAAAACTCACTTTCTTCCAATTTACAAGACTTAAAGTCATGAATAAAGTGGATTAGAGACATTTTATTGGCAAAAAGTACCTTCGTTGTAACTTTATTTGAGGTAGATTTTTGGCTATGGTTTTTCCTCGGGTTTTTCTTCGCTGGGACTGTCGATGTAATATTTATGTAATGAAATTTTCAATTTGTTTTCTAAACAAAAATTAAATTAATTTTTTTACATATTTTATAAAAAGTTGATATTCAATATTTAAATTTCAGAAGCATGAACTATTTCCAAAATTGATTGAAGATAAGTACGCAACTTTCAACTCCCACGGAATAGCTAATCAAGCGTATTTAATTTTTTGTGGCAATCTGACCAACTTAAGCTGTTGTCACGTAATCTTAAATGAAAATGTTTGGGACTTTCAAAGCGCCGTTGAGTCTGTCAATTTTGGCTTTCAATTATTTCATTCATTACGATTAGAGTATCCTTTGTTATGTCCTCACATATGGTACTTTTTAGAAATTGAAATTTTTAAACTAAGAAAAAAATCGAAATCCGTTGCTTATAAAAAGATTGCACAGTTGCGCGAACAACTTGATTACGTCGTTTTACCGAAAAAGATTTAATACAGCGATTACAGCGAGTTTTAGTTTTTATGTGAAAATACATTATATAATTAGCATAGCTGTATAAGTTTTATCTAAATAGAAGTAATTAAAAGCGAGAAAACCAAAAAAACATTTTATAAATAGGTTTATATTTAAATATTTTTTTTTTTGTCATTAGTAAAAAAATTAATAGCAGTCTGCTTCCTTCAAAAGCTCAGTCTTAGTTTTTATGCCTCAGTGCCTCAGTAAATATTTTATATTTCTTTTACTGGTAAAAGTATGAATCTATATATACGATTTAGATATTCATTATAAAAAACTTAAATTTAATTAATGGAATGAATAAAATTTTCAATTAAACAACTGCAAAAAACAATAAAAAATTACTATAATTTAATCTATAACTCAATTAAGGCTTAGTCGTTATTATCATTTGAAATGGAATTTTTACACACCGAAATATTGAGTAATATTTCTGATCTATACGGTCGTTCACATCTGACCCGCGATGATGTTCAATTCATAATTGAATTAATGCAAAAATTTATAAATAAACTTTATAATCCGTTTCTACTTGAACAATTAAAAAAATATTTGAAAAATGCGATTAGTGAACAAGCAAGTGAACAATTAACGAGAACTTTTGATGAATACAGTAATCCATTTTTAAAATTTTCAACTGAAGGCAAAAGATTTAGATACTTTTCAAAATTAGGATTATATCGTGAACCAAATATGTACGTTGTTAATACAGTCTTTAAAGAAAAAAATTCTGCATCCAAAACTGCTGTTGATGAAAAACCCCATTACGCTGTTCATATACCTCTTAGCAGGGCTGATTCTCCGCGACGAGCCGCGGTAGAGGACGGCGAGACAGCAGCCAGCGGTGGAGCAGTGAATCAGGCCCTTCGCGGGTAGTTTTCCGGCTCCACCTATTCTTATTTTTCTTTGTGTTCGAGCTAGCCGGGACGGGAATCAGGGCGCCTCGAAATACTGGCCCGTTCCCGAGTGTAGATTTTTCTTTTTATTTTTAGGTTCTTGGGCGTTGGCCGACGGGACCTCGGGGCTGGCTTTGCGTGGCCTTGTCCCCCAGGTACACCGTTGCAATTATTATATTCATAGTCAACAAATGATAATAGAACTATAACCGCAAAAATGTAAAATACAGCATTTCTATAAGTTGAAATTCAGCTGGGGAAAATAATCCAGCCAAATACCCCTCGTGCTTCAAAATTTTAGACAATTTTGAAGCACTAGGGGTATTACGACTGATAAAACAATCATAGATTACTATTGCTTACTCTGAAAAAAATGAATCCGCGTTAAAAATGTTATTTTTTGAATGCTATGAACCATAAAACAATCTACCAATCTTCTTTCTGCTTATAATTATATCCACTTATGAAAAAGAGAATGAGAGATTCGATTAGAAAGTCGAGTCGATATGTCGAATCGAAACTTAAACTTTGATTCTTGGAGCAAGAGCGCCCCCTTTCAAGCCTCTCAAAAGTGTGAACCAGTCGGTCAAATTTGAAATCTTCAGGCATGCCTGGTTTGAATTTTTTTTTTTTTTTTTTTTTGAATTAATAAAGTGAGTAACGAAATTTACTTTTTTAATAGACAAATAAGCGGACAAGCTTACAACCCCATAACCCTAGCCGTAGTGAATAACAAAAAATTAACTTTTGTAGTAAACAAATAAGCCGATAAGCTACAGCTCCATAACACTGCGCGTACTTAGTAAAAATAATTAATTTTTTTAATAAACAAATAAGCCGATAAGCTGCAACCCCATAACCTTGGGCATGGCTAAACAAAATCTTAATATTTTTAATAAACAAATAAGGCGATGAGCTACAACCCCATAACACTGGGAGGGGTGAATGAAAAATAATTAAATTTTTTAATAAACAAATAAGCCGATTAGCTACAACCCCATAACATTGGGCATGGCTCAAAAATTTTTTTCATCCATGCCCAAGGTTATGGGGTAGTAAACTTGTTTGCTTAGTTGTTTATTTAAATATTCACATATTTTATATTCGCTACGCTCAATGTTAAGGGGTTGTAGCTCATCGGCTCATTTGTTTATTAAAAAAATTAATTATTTTTCATTCACTATGCCCAATGTTATGGGGTTGTGGCTCATCGGCTTATTTGTTTATTAAAAAAATTAACATTTTTTTTAGCCATGCCCAAGGTTGTGGGGTTGTAGCTTATCGGCTTATTTGTTTATTAAAAAAAAATTAATTATTTTTACTAAGTACGCCCAGTGTTTTGGAGTTGTAACTTATCGGCTTATTTGTTTATTACAAAAGTTAATTATTTGTTATTCACTACGCGTAGGGTTATGGGGTTGTAAGCTTGTCCGCTTAGTTGTCTATCAAAAAATTAAATTTCGTTACTCACTTTATTAATTTAAAAAAAAAACCAAAAAACAAAAAATTCAAATCAAGCATGCCTGAAGATTTTAAATTTGGCGCGTCTGGCTGGTTCACACTTTCGAGAGGACTGAAAGCGGGGGCTCTTGCTCCAAGAATCAAAGATCAAGTTTCGATTCGATATATCGACTCGACTTTCTAATCGAATCTCTCATTCTCTTTTTCATAAGTGGATATAATTATAAGTCGAATGTAGATTGGTAGATTGTTTTATGCTTCATAGCATTCAAAAAATAACATTTTTAATTTGGACTCATTTTTTTCAGAGTAAGCAATAGTAATCCATGATTGTTTCATCAGAATAATTGATAAACTATGATCAATTATTTGTAATTTCAAAAATAGAAAAAAATAAATAAACAAGTGGTATATTATTTACAATATTTGAACATAGATTTTTAACGAATCAAAAAACTAAAAAACTGAATAAAAGTAGTATATCATTTTGATGTTGAGATCAATATTTCGTTGAGTATCAATTTTTTCATAGCAGGTGACCTAATTTTGGCTGGAATTTAAATAGTTTTTAGTCAAAAAATAATTTCAAAACATCTATAATGAACGAAAAAGTTAAATGTAGCGTGTATATTGTTAAAAAAACACTAGTTTAGCACATAAAATGTGTCAAAAGTGTATGCTTTGGAATCAACTAAAATCCCAAATCCGCACTACAATTACTATGGGAGCTTGTTTGGAAACATATGAAGAGAAGATTCCACATATTTTCGAGAGGAAAAAAAAAGGTCGAAACCGTTCAAAAATGCGTGTGAAAATCGTAAAAAACGCGTTTATTTGTGTTTTTTGACAACTTTAAACAGCTGTATTTTGGAAGCGGAAGATCGTACAGGGTTCCGGTTGGTCGCAAAATTTTTGTTTTTTCATAAAAAAAATTAAACAATTTTTTAATATGCACAAAAATTTAGACTAGAACAAGCTACGGTCGTTTGAAGATACCTGCAAATGAACAAAAATAGCAATATCTGTGTAGGACTGTATTATTATAAAAATAATCAAACTATGTTGTCAAAATATTTTTACAAAAAAGAACTTATTTTGAACAAAATTATGCCTCAAACTAGAGGTTTCTATCTCATTTTGATCAAAAGTTAGAATTTTTCGAAAAATCCGTTAAAATTGCTTAAAATAGCTTAAAAATAGGCCATTTTTCAATCTTTGAAAAAATCTAGCTCCAAGCAGAAATAAGATAGAGACCTCTAGTTTGCGGCAAAAGTCTTCTATTAAATAGTACTTTTGCCCAAAAAAAATGCAATAAAATCGGTGAACCTCGTGCGGACGGTTTTTAAAAAAAGTATTATTTTGACCCATATATATACAGGTATAACACCAGTAGAATTTAAGAAAGAAAAATTTTTAAATTATCAAGTAGTACAACTAAAAAGCAATGAAAAAAAAAAAAAAACAGTCTTTTTAACAAACAATTTGGTAGCACTTTCACAATGTTGTATGAGTCCACAATATGTGTACCACATGGAAGAGGAGTTGGCTTGGAGGTTTTGAAGTCGGGCAGGTGGAGGGTGTATAGGGGGGATTAGTTGAGGAGAAATGCAGAGCGGGATTAAGTTAGCCGTAGACTTCAGGATGTTTTTGTATTCTTGTTGGGAGTCGGAGCTATAAAAGATGGATCGATGTTTGTTTATGTTGGAGGAGGAGGAGATTAGGAATGAGTATTTAAAAGATACTAACAGCATAAGGCGAAAATCAGTTAACCAGATGTCTATAGAACTAATCATATTGATCAGACGTGCTTGGTGACACCGAAGCACATACAACAGTAGTTGGTACTGTAAGATTTAAAATTTTACATGTTTTACACGACATTTATAGTTTAGTTTAGTTTAGTTTTGTACCTCGTCACCCTGAGGACAACCATTGGTAAAGAGGGGGAAGGTATCCTCTACACTTGTGTAGACCTCCCAAAATCCCACCTTTTATATATATTCTTTCCATTTATAACCCACCTGTAAAACCCCAAGCTAAGCGAAGCTGGCATGTGGTTGACTTTGGTGATTTTTGTAAGTTTTGTAATTTTTTTGGTTTGATATTTTCATTTTTTGGAACGAAGTTCCTTATCGCAGGTTCTGGCGGAGGGCGCTACGAAAAAAAAATCGTAAGAAACGACAGCGGGCGAAGAGTGGGGGGTGACCGCCGCGTAGCCAGCAGGCTCTCTCTCTCTCTCTTTCTTCACACAGACGCCTGATGCGGCCGCGCGCGTTTGGGCCTGCACGGAGACACAAGTCACAAGAGAGAGAGAGAGATACAGAAAGATACGCACAGTCTTAGATTATTCTATAAATAATTATAATAATACTAATAATAATAATAATAACAATTGAGATCCTGGATGTTAAAACCGCTTGGGTTAGCTGTATTGACCTTAGGTTCTGGGTAAGCTTTGATGAATAAAAAAAAAAAAAAAAAAAAAAAAAAACCGCTTGGGCGTCCGGGACACTCGAAAATCGGCTCGAGCATGCCCAACCGCTTTTTCAAAAATGCTGTCAATTTTTTCCTATTTGAAATATTGCTATGAAAATTTGCAGAAAGCTTTTTCAAAGCCTAATGAAAAACTTCTCCGCTGGATTTTTTTTTCAAATATAAATTTTTATAGTCTTTTTTTTAAACCATCCAGTAAAAACATCCAGCGGAGAAGTTTTGCATCAAGCTTTGAAAAAGTTTTCTGTAATGTTTCAAAGCAATATTTCAAGTAAGAAAAAAATGACAGCATTTTTGAAAAATCGGTTGGGCCTGCCTGAGCCGATTTACGAGAGTCTTGGCCGCTAAGGCGGTTTTAACATCCTCAATTGTAAAATGTTATAAATTATTTTAATTTAATACTTAACAAAACATAAACGTCTCCTCTTATTTTACTTATTAATTATTATTTATTCCTCACTTTTTTAAAATATTATTCCAAATTTAACTTTTATACTTTATTATTTTCACGCTTTCATGCAATTTGAAAAAGTGTTTCTCATTTTATTAGCTTAAAAATTTTTTTTTTAAACTATTGATACCAAAATTATAATATTTTTGCACTTGATATTATTTTTTGTTCGGGGACTCAGTCAACCCTACCGCAATCAACCGGCAATCGCATCTGGAAACTCGAGCGCAACTCGGTAAATTAGGTAGCCTCAAACACTTATTACCAATCTGGCATCAGCCGGCTTTATACGTCCGATTCGGACTCGCGGCTGGTCAATGTTTTCGGAGAGAATTTAGTTGGCCTTTTAGATGTCAGAGTTGGGAAACGTGATATAGGGCATACTACCGCACCTAAGCTACAGTGAATTTAATTTCGACAATTGTAACGCGTGAAAAAAATACTCGATAAATCGCCGAGACTTGGGCTCGAACCTACGACCTTAAAATTGGGAGACGCGCGCTCTATGCCCCGAGCCACTGCGGCTCCACGCGAAATAAAAAAAAAGTCTCACTGATGTGTTAAATAAATACAAGATCCTTTCACATTCGCAATGAGAAAATAACGCATCTATGTATTGGATCAATACTATAACCAGCCACGCTCACGGTAAAGAAACAACTCATTGATGTTTTAGATCATTACTCGATCCAGTCACACAAATGAATTCCTAGATGAAAAAATAGCCCAGGACAAAATAGGATCAGTAATTAAAATTTGTGCTGTACAAGAAATTTTTTAGGGTAATTAAGGGACACTAAAGTGGGTAGATTTGCGCAATCCTAAGCTGGCTGGTGAGATGAGCAAAATATGTTGGTCTAGTTAGACTTGCAGTAGGGTGCAGAAGATAGGGAGGGTAAGTGAGTTTTGTAGGATGGAAGAGGAAGGTTAGTAATTGAAGTTACTAAGGTGGTTCAGGTTAGTATGGTAGGTCAGGTTAATGAGGTTGGTTATGCGGGGTATGGAGGGGAAGGGTGGGAGAGTTTGATGAGATCGAGGAGGGTTTTCCATTTCACGCAATAGAGCTTTTTCAAAATTTAAAGTACTTAAACAAAACTTTAAAGTTAGTGATTAAGTTAGTGACTTGGATGAATAAGGTGAGTAAGGTTTTTTGGTAGAAGTTTGGGGGATTAAATATGGTATTTGAAGTAAATTAATTAAGTGAGGTCAATAATGTGGCTAAGATAAAAGTAGGTCGGATAGTTGAAGATAAAAAAGTTAGTATGGCTAGTAGGGTTAAGCGGGTTGGATAACAAAAAATGAAATGAATCAAACTCTGTTAATCGAAAAATATAGTACAGTATTAAGTAATATTTAATGAAGCTTTTGTCAAAATTTGGCGTAAAAATATTAAGATTTGAGTCCCTGGCAGGCGATTTTCGGCGACACCTTTCCAAAAAGGGGTTTTGCGGTGTCCACTCGTACTCGTTACTGGCTTATCTAAAACACAATTTTCAAGAAGATTTAGTTAAAGAATAAGTTTTTCTAGGGATTGACGAGGTGTTTTATTTTATTTTATTTTATTTATATTTTTATTTTTTTATTTTTTTTAGTTTTTACATTTTTGTCGACAGTTTGAAGTAAAATCATCGATTTTTACCACAAAAGCTCGCCATTTCAGGGCCTTCATTTTGTTAAAAATAAAAAATTTGAAAAACTTGCTCTACAATACCAGGTAATTGATGTTAGAAAAGTGTGTACAAAATTTGGAAGTGATCGGTGCAATGGTTTTCGAGTTATAGTGGACACCGATTTCAAAAAAGTAGTTACGAGAAAAAAGTGTTTAAAGTTTGAAAGTTTGAAAAAATGATGAAAAACTTTTTTTTTACCTCTAACTGAATCGTCCATGCCAATACCATCAAGTAACGTGACTGCTGCTGCTGTAATGTCCAGAGCATTTTTTTACTTCTGTCTTTGAAGAATTCTTGCTTCTTTAGTCGATGCAGCTGCTTTTTTGTTTGTCAAGACCTCGCGAAAGTCGTTCTCTAAGCGCGAGTATTCGTGGGCTTAAAACTCTACTACGGCTCGAGTTTTGCTCCAATCAACTTAAAATTTTGACAAAACATTCTTAAGATAATGTACTATCACAAAAAAAATCTGTTTTTTTGAAAATAGCTGATTTTACTATCCCCTTAATGATCCGATCTAAAAAAATTTTTTTTTAAACATGCTTTTCTAGAAACTAATCGAGAAAATAAAATAAAAATGATAGAATACGCACCAGTAACTAAAAAGATAAAAATAAATATTTTAGTTAGAAACTTTAAATAAATATTACAAAAATTAGATAGTTAAAATACTAAAATTGATGTAAATAGTATTAAATTGTATTTATTAGGGTGGAGTGAACTTTTCTGGAGGCCTTAAAAAAAAAGTTAGGGGTCTAGAAAATCAGTAAAAAATTCAAAATTGTAGGCAAGGCTATAATTACCAGGTTAGGATGTCTATTGACCTAAGCACACCGCGTTTTAACCTCAAAAAATTATTTTACCTCTTAAAAAATGTAAAATAGTTATGTTCAATAGTATAAATCGAAAATATATGTCATTAAAGTTGACTTACAACAGTTAGAATATAAAAATTCAAGTAAGGGGCTTAATCACGAAGATCGAATTGTTGCAAACTAAAAATTAGAGGTTGAAAAAAGTATTGTCGTAATCTTTTTAAAATTTAATCGAATTTTATACTTCATATTTTAAATTATTTCATATTTCAAAAACGGTCCGTTTTCGAGTAAAAAATCAGAGAAGATCCCAAATCGTCAAAATGGGACGAATAAAGCTTTTTTTTGTGTTTTGATTCCAAATTTAGTCTATTGTTATCAATTTTCGTCGTACATAAAAAGCTTTTGCGTTTTCATTTAAAGAATGTTAAGCGGATTACCTGATTGAAACTATGATGATGCAAACTATGCCCTTATCAAGTGATAAATACAAAATTTTGTCCTTCTAGCTGCGCTACTCGCGAATATCAGCTCCAATTTTTTCCAAATCATACAGTTTGCAAGAGAATCTTTCAAGGAAAGAAAAAAAATCTCAGTTAAACCTGCGGAAAGGATTGTCTTATCGAGTGATGAACGCAAAAATCTTCCATTTTTGCTGCGCCACTTACCAAGTACCGACTTTGATTTTTATCAAATAACACAGGATTCGAGAAAATCGCGTAAAAAAATACAAGAATCCTTGATGTACCTTCGGAGAGGACTTGCAAGAGACCTATAGCTGTGCTACTCGTGAGTACCAACTCACTTAACATGGGCACTGCCAAGAGAGCTTGTAAGTTCTTTTCGCAGGTTCAACTGAGATTTTTTTTCTTTCCTTTAAAGATTTTCTTGTAAACTGTATGATTTGAAAAAAATTGGAGCTGATATTCGCGAGTAGAGCAGCTAAAAGGACAAAATTTTGTATTTATCCCTTAAGGGCACCTTTGGTCCCTTGCAAGTCCTTTCCGAAGGTTCATCAAGGATTTTTGTATTTTTTTACGCAATTTTCTCAAATCCTTTGTGATTTGATGAACGTCAGAGCTGGTACTTCGTGGGTGGAGCAGCAAGAATGACAGATTTTTGCGTTCATCACTCGAAAAGGGCACTGACAGGCCCTTGACAATCTTTTCCGCAGGTTTAACTGAGATTTTTTTTCTTTCCTTGAAAGATTCTCTTGCAAACTGTATGATTTGGAAAAAATTGGAGCTGATATTCGCGAGTAGCGCAGCTAGAAGGACAAAATTTTGTGTTTATTACTTGATAAGGGCATAGTTTGCATCATCATAGTTTTAATCAGGTAATCCGCTTAACATTCTTTAAATGAAAACGCAGAAGTTTATTATATACGACGAAAATTGATAACAAGCGACTAAATTTGGAATTAAAACACAAAAAAAAGCTTTATTCGTCCCATTTTGACGAATTGGGATCTTCTCTGATTTTTTACTCGAAAACGGACCGTTTTTTGCATGAAATATCAAGTATAAAATTCGATTTAAATTTTACAAAGATTATGTTACAGTATTTTTTTCAACCTCTAATTTTTAGTTTGTTAGTTTGCAACAATTCGGTCTTCGTGATTAAGCCCCTTACTTGAATTTTTATATTCTAGCTGTTGTAAGTCAACTTTAATGCCATATATTTTCGATTTATACTATTGAACATAACTATTTTACATTTTTTAAGGGGTAAAATAATTTTTTTGAGGTTATAACGTGGTGTGCTTAGATCAATAGTCATCCTAACCTGGTAATTATAGCCTTGCCTTTAATTTTTAATTTTTTACTAATTTTCTAGACCCTTAATTGTTTGTCATGGCCTCCAGAAAAGTTCACTCCACCCTAGTATTTATAACTAAAATTTAACACCTTTTTATTAATAAAAAATTTTGGCAATTATTAAAATAATATATTTATTTTGAAAACAAAATTAGTTAATGATTCGTAAATTGAAAATGAAAAGAAGGAACGCGCTACGAATATACTTTCTTGAATTAATTTTTCTTTTTATTTTAAGATTTATAATCATTATATCGATTTTTTAAGCACGATTTTTGTGATATAAGAAAAAAAATTAATATCACTTATATCTTCCTATATTATATAGTTATATCCAGGAGGAGCTCTTTTTTTTTGGCTCCTCCGGGAGGAGCCCCTTAAAACATGTTAAATATAAGGTTTTTTGAAGGTTTTGAGGTGCTCCTCCAGGAGGAGCTCTTAATTTTAAAAGCTCCTCCCGGAGGAGCCAATTTTAGTAGCTCCTCCCGGAGGAGCACCTTAAAACGTCAAAAACCCTTATATTTAACATGCTTTAAGAGGCTCCTCCGGGAGGAGCTCTTTTTTTTTTGGCTCCTCCCGGAGGAGCACCTCATAACCTTCAAAAAACCTTATATTTAACATGTTTTAAGGGGCTCCTTCCGGAGGAGCCGTAATTTCCAGAGCTCCTCCCGGAGGAGCACCTCAAAACGTCAATAAACCTTATATTCAACATGTTTTAAGGGGCTCCTGCCGGAGGAGTTGATTTTAAATTATAGGAGCTTCTCCTGTACGAGCACCTTAACTGTCAAAAAACTCCATATTTAACCTCTTTGAAGGGCGCTTTTCCTAGAGGAGTCGTAATTTTAAAAGCCCTTTTCAAAGAAGTACTTCAAAACGGTTAAGAAATATTATATTTAACATGTTTCAAGTACTTGAAGTATTTCAACTTACTATTTAATTTTTATAACTATTTTTTTAGACTCACCATAATAAAATTTTCTTTTTTCAATTTAAATCATATTTAACAATTTTACCTAAACATGTTTGAACTTTTATTCAATACACAAACTCAACTCAAAAAACATGTTAATATTAACTGTCAAAAAACTCCATATTTTATAACTATTTTTAAGGGGTTGGCGAGCGAAGCGAGCGGGGGGGTAACCCCTAGTGTATATATATATATATATATATATCCCTGCTCGCTTTCCTCGCCAACCCCCAGAAAAAATTAAAAAATGTAAAAATAAGAGAAAAATAAACAAAATGAAAAAAAAAAGAATTATGTAACATTTTCTCTCTGTGTTTGATGGGCTTGAGACATAACCAAAGGAAAAAGTACTTTTTAAGGTGGATTTTTTGAAAATGAGGGAGGAGCACCTCAAAACAGTCGAAAAACCTTATATTTAACACTTTTTGTAGCTCCTCCGGAAAATTATGTGAAATATAAGGTTTTTTGACGCTTTTAGGTGCTCCTCCCAGAGGAGCAATAATTTTAAAAAGCTCCTCCCGGAGGAGCACCTCAAAACGTTTAAAAAACCTTATATTTCACATAATTATAGGGTGCTCCTCCTAGCTCCTCCCGGAGAAGTCAATTTTTTTTTACCAAAAAATTAACATTTTATTGAAACAGGGAGGAGCAGCAGGAGGAGCTGAGCTGAATGGGAAGAGCACCATTTACTTATGTAAAATATAAAGTTTTTTAAACGTTTTGAGGTGCTCCTCTCGGAGGAGCAAGAAAATTTGCTCCTCCGGGAGGAGCAATGAATAATTTGGGAGGAGCACGGGAGGAGCACCCTTGAACTAAATAACTAGAAGGAATTTCTTTATAATTATGCTCCGTTGCTCCGTTAAGGAAGGAGGAGCAAAATGTCTTCAAAAACCCGTTATAAAATAGTGCTCCTCCCGGATATAACCATATAATATAGGAAGATATATATATATCTTCCTATATTATATAGTTATATCCAGGAGGAGCACCTCAAAACCTTCAAAAAACCTTATATTCAACATATTTTAAGGGGCTCCTCCCGGAGGAGCCGTTATTTTCAGAGCTCCTCCCGGAGGAGCCCCTTAAAACGTCAAAAAACCTTATATTTATTATGTTTGAAGTGGGCTCCTCCCGGAGGAGCCGTACTTTAAAGAGCTCCTCCCGGAGGAGCACCTCATAACGTCAATAAACCTTATATTCAAGATGTTTTAAGGGGCTCCTCCCGGAGGAGTTGATTTTAAATTATAGGAGCTTCTCCTGTACGAGCACCTTAACTGTCAAAAAACTCCATATTTAACCTATTTGAAGGGCGCTTTTCCTAGAGGAGTCGTAATTTTAAAAGCCCTTTTTAAAGGAGTACTTCAAAACGGTTAAAAAATATTATATTTTACATGTTTCAAGTACTTGAAGTATTTTAACTTACTATTTAATTTTTATAACTATTTTTTTAGACTCACAATAATAAAATTTTCTTTTTTCAATTTAAATCATATTCAACAGTTTTACCTAAACATGTTTGAACTTTTATTCAATACACAAACAAAACTCAAAAAACATGTTAAATATTAACTATCAAAAAACTCCATATTTTATAACTATTTTTATGGGGGTTGGCGAGCGAAGCGAGCAGGGGGGTACCCCCTAGTATATATATATACACAGGGTGTATCTTAACCATCGCATGTGAGATATACCAAGCGAAAGAGCGGAAAAAGTTGAATTAGGATATAACTATTGTTTTGCTCTAAGCTAATAAATTAAGCTTTAATTAAGTATTCAAATTAACTAATCATAGCGAACTCAAGAAAGATGTGGGCGGGTTCTGGTACAGAATGGAGTGGGACATCTTTGATTCGTAAGCAAAGGGAAAAGTTGGGCTTAGGTGAGAAAATAAGTCCAAACATGTGTCAAACATGTGTTAGTTTCCAGAATTACAAAATGTTTTTTTAAATTGCAATTTTTTTTTTTTAATAATTGTTTTATTTATAAAATGAGAATTCACGTAAATTTTTAATCGCAATTCTACGATAAAAATTGCCAGAGTTGGAGTATCAAATTAATTCACGAGAAGATTTTATTCAAAATCTAAATCAGCTAATTTTTGTGGTACAATTATGTTTCAAACTTCTTTGGAATCGACGTGTTACAAGGAATGTCACCAGCTTGACAAAAATAGTCATTTATAAAAATTTGTAAAATTGGTTTTTGCATCTTAAAAGTGGTAAATCAATACCCCCCCCCCCCCCCGTGGTTCACAAAGCTGTCCAGCGCTACAGCGCGCGGGGGTCCGGCCACCCCGCTCTCTACCTGGCCGTTTCTCTCTCAACAATGAAAGAAGTGGGCACTTATTGACTTACCACTTTTAAGATGCAAAACCAATTTTATAATTTTTCATAAATAACTATTTTTGTCAAGCTGGTTACATTCCTTGTAAAACTTCGATTCCAAAGAAGTTTGAATCATAATTGTACCACAAAAATTGGCTGATTTAGATTTTGAATAAAATCTTCTCGTGAATTAATTTGATACTCCAACTCTGGCAATTTTTATCCTAGAATTGCGATTCAAAATTTACGTGAATTCTTATTTTATAAATAAAACAATTATTAAAAAAAAAAAATTTCAATTTAAAAAAAAAATTTTGAAATTCTGGAAATTAACACACGTTTGACACATGTTTGGACTTATTTTCTCACCTAAGCCCAACTTTTCCCTTTGCTTACGAATCAAAGATGTCCCACTCCATTCTGTACCAGAACCCGCCCACATCTTTCTTGAGTTCGCTATGATTGGTTAATTTGAATACTTTATTAAAGCTTAATTTATTAGCTCAGAGCAAAACAATAGTTATATCCTAATTCAACTTTTTCCGCTCTTTCGCGTGGTATATCTCACATGCGATGGTTAAGATACACCCTGTATATATATGTATATATTTACTAGGGGGGGTACCCCCTGATCGCTTCGCTCGCCAACCCCCCTATATATACACGGAGAGAACGTCCACTCTTCTTTTGTAGCGCCCCCTGCACGAGAAAAGACAGTGCAGCACGCGCACTCGTTTTTGTGGTGCGTGGTGCACTGTAAAATCCAGTGCACCCGTTCAACTCAAAACGAGCTGGTGATGCTGATCTGAGCACGATGCGGTCTCTTAAAAAATCGCTGGCATTTTCCATCTGATACGAATATTGTACATACTGCAACTTTAGTAAAACATTTTTTAAAACCTAATGAAAAACTTCCTCGCTTGAAGTTTTATCAACTCTTAATTTTGATACCTACTTCTTTAATCCAAAGTTTGAGGTTAAAAACTATTAATTTTCGATTTTTAATAGTTAATTACTTGGCATTCAAACACTTTGAAGATATCCGGACCGTTTCATTAGCAGCGGAAAGAGTTCAAGAATATGTTGCGAAAATTTCATTAAAAAATATTCAATGGTTTTCGAGTTCTTGCGAGTTAAACGTAAAATTCATAAATCCAAAGAAAATCAAGTTTTGTGTTTAACTCGCAACAACTCGAAAACCACTGAATATTTTTTAATGAAACTTAAGCAGAATATTCTTAAACTCTTTCCGATGCCTATCGAATGATCTGGGTATATTTAAAAGTGTTTCAAAGCCGAGTAATTAACTAATTAAAATCAAAAATTCACTGTTTCTAACCTTAAACTTTGAATTAAAAAAGTAGGTATAAAAATTGAGAGTTGAAAAAACTTCAAGCGAGGAAGTTTTTTATTAGGTTTCAAAGAATGTTTTACTAAAGTAACATTACAATATTCGTATAAGATAAAAAATGCCAGCGATTTTTTAAGAGACCGCATCGGGCCCAAATCAGAACCGCGTCAGCTCGTTTTGAGTTGAACGGGTGCACTGGATTTTACAGTGCACCACGCACTGACACACCTCAAAAATGAGTGCACGTGCGCACCATGTTTTCTAATGCAGGGAGCGTGCTACGAAATAAGAGTGGACCTTCTCTCCGTGTACAAATATGTACTATGTATTTACTTGAGGTACAAATGAGTTATTTATTAAATATTTATAAATCAAGTAAATTAAACCATAATATGAAATAAATTATGTTTTTTACTTTAATTATGCAGATTTCCACACCACCCAGGAGGTACTTACATGGCGCGTTGAGTTTTTTTTTTTTAAATTTTTAAAACAATATTCAACTAACAATATTCAACTAACAATATTCAACTAACAATATTTAAATGAACAATTCAACATGGCCAGCAACTACTGAATTTTCATTTATCTAAATATAGTTTAACATTTTAAAATACAAATTTAAAAATAAATTCTAAGGGTCCTGCCAAACAAACAATTATAAACACGGAAGATTTTTATGAAAAATTATTGAATTATTCAAACGGAAGATTTTTTGAAATTGAAGATATTATTGAAAAAAAAAAATTTCACGGAAGATCATTGTGAATATTTATTTTTTTTAGGAAAATAGAATTGAAAATTATTATCAAGAAAAGTTTTTGGAAATGAATTATATGTGGTTTATACGGCTACTGGCAAAGGGTCTCACATAAAGTTTCTTTTTGTTATTACATTAAATTAAAATATCGAATAGATATTTTCCCAGGAAGTTTTGACTCCGGAGAAGTCAGAATAGACACCTGAAGCCCTTGGTAATAGTAACGCCTTGGAGATGATTTTCCCAGGAAGTTTTGACTCCGGAGAAGTCAGAATAGACAACTGGAGCCCTTGTTGATAGTAATGCCTTGAGTGATTTCCCCAAGATGTTTTGACTCCAGAGGTGTCAAGACAGTCACCTGGTGAACTTAGTAGTAGCTACGCCTTGGAGATGATTTTCACAGAAATTTTTGATTTCGGAGAAGTCAGAATAGACACCTGGAGCCCTTGTTAATAGTAACGCCTTGAACATGATTTCGCCACGATGTTTTGACTCTAGAGGAGTCAGGACAGATACCTGGTGAACTTGGTAGTAGTAACGCCTTGGAGATGATTTTTACAGAAAGTTTTGATTTCGGAGAAGTCAGAATAGACACCTGGAGCCCTTGTTAATAGTAACGCCTTGAACATGATTTCGCCACGATGTTTTGACTCCAGAGGAGTCAGGACAGATACCTGGTGAACTTGGTAGTAGTAACGCCTTGGAGATGATGTCTTCAGGATGTTTTAACTCCAGAGGGGTCAGAATAGACACCTAGAGCCCTTGTTAAAAGTAACACCTTGAACATGATTTCACTACGATGTTTTGACTCCAGAGGTGTCAGTACAGACACCTGGTGCACTTGGTAGTTGTTACGCCTTGGAGATGATTTCCCTAGAAAGGTTTGACTCCAGAGGGGTCAGGACGGACACCTGGTGCAATTGGTAATAATAACGCCTTGGAGATAATTTTCCGAGGATGTTTTGACTCCAGAGGAGTCAGGACAGACACCTGGTGAACTTAGTAATAGTAACGCCTTGAAGATGATTTTCCCAGGTTTTGACTCCATAGGAGTCAGGGTGTATACCTGGTGCACTTAGTGACAGTTACGCCTTGACGATGATTTTCCCAGGAAGTTATGACATCAGAGAGGTCAGGACAGACACCTGGTGAACTTTGTAGTAGTAGAAGTTGGTAGTAGTTACGTCTTGGAGATGATTTTCACAGAAAGTTTTGGCTCCGTACAAGTCAGGACAGGCACCTGGTGAACTTAGTAGTAGCTACGCCTTGGAGATGATTTTCACAGAAATTTTTGATTTCGGAGAAGTCAGAATAGACACCTGGAGCCCTTGTTAATAGTAACGCCTTGAACATGATTTCGCCACGATGTTTTGACTCCAGAGGAGTCAGGACAGACACCTGGTGAACTTGGTAGTAGCTACGCCTTAGAGATGATTTTCACAGAAAGTTTTGACTCCGTAGAAGTCAAGACAGTCACCTGGTGAACTTAGTAGTAGCTACGCCTTGGAGATGATTTTCACAGAAATTTTTGATTTCGGAGAAGTCAGAATAGACACCTGGAGCCCTTGTTAATAGTAACGCCTTGAACATGATTTCGCCACGATGTTTTGACTCTAGAGGAGTCAGGACAGATACCTGGTGAACTTGGTAGTAGTAACGCCTTGGAGATGATTTTTACAGAAAGTTTTGATTTCGGAGAAGTCAGAATAGACACCTGGAGCCCTTGTTAATAGTAACGCCTTGAACATGATTTCACTACGATGTTTTGACTCCAGAGGAGTCAGGACAGATACCTGGTGAACTTGGTAGTAGTAACGCCTTGGAGATGATTTTTACAGAAAGTTTTGACTTCGGAGAAGTCAGAATAGACAGCTGGAGCCCTTGTTAATAGTGACACCTGAGTGAAGATGATTTCTCCAGGATTTTTTGACTTCAGAGTAGACACCTGTTGAAGTTGGTAGTAGTTATGCCTTGGAGATGATTTCCGCAGGAAATTTTGAGTCCGGAGAATTTGATATAGTTACTTTTTGACTTTTACTCATGTAGAGTAAATCTTTACAAATGAGGAGGTTCCAAAAAAGAGCGAGGGTGGGAGCGGAGTAAAAGTGTTGTTTTTAACCTATTTTTAAAGATAAAATGAAGAATTAAGGGTGGGAGCTGAGTGGAGGCGGAATGAGATGAGAAAAAAAAGGGTGAGAAAAGACGAGCGTGGGAGCGGGGTGGGAGCGGAATGAAAGTGCAGTTTTTAACCTATTTTACAGTATAAATTGAAGAATTAAGGGTTGGAGCGGGGTGGGAGCCAAGAGCAAATTACAACTATATAATATTGTAAGATATATATATATATTTACATGGAGTTGGTGAATGCATTTACGCACCGTCAGGTGTTGGATGACACCCGGAGTGTGAGGTCAGAGTCTTCTCTATTTTTTTTTTTTTTTTTTTTTTTTTTTGGTAAGTGGGTGAAAAATGCTTTTACGCACTACGGGGAGAGGAAGGTGTTGGTTCTTTCCCCAGTGTGGGACTCAACTCCAACAGCTGGCTTGCTGCAGAGCAATACCTACTAAAAAACATACCACTTAGATTTCGCGCTTTGTTGTTACGGAGATCGCGTTTCCGAATAGTTGACCACCAGGGGGTCAGGATTCAACCGATCCCGGCCCTCGGTACGCCTACCCTCGCTCGATGGACAATACCCGTCATTTTATTCTACCTTATCTAATTTTGATGGCTCCCTTGGAGAACTCTGGTGGTGATTCCAGCCAAGAGTCTCTTAGATAGCCCCATTCCCACGAGGAAGTCAGCAGATTTCGACGACCACATACCCCTCCACTATAAAGTCCAAGAGGAAAATTCGGGTACCACTCTGCCCTCTCGACTGAGAGATCAGACAACGTCCGCATTGGCAGAGTAGTTACTCGAGTTTACGCTTGTGAGCGTCATCGAGATGTTGTGCTCCGCTGACAACCTGTGCATCCACAACGCAAACGCGCTCTTTCTTGGACGCGACAAGATCGGGTTTACGAAGGTTAGCGCTGATATTAATGCGCGGCTCTTCTTCAACTCTCCACCCGAGATCCTTAAAGCCGGCTGCAATGACCCTGCACACGGCGTCGTTGTCTCGTAATCTCGCCGGGTATACCATCCGGCTTCGGGGCCTTGCTGGGCTTCAGTAAGGAGATTGCTCTCTGTAGCTCTACCTCCGTAAAGCCCGGCACGTCGGGCAGAATGCACTCGTCACGCGTGTCCGCCCTCACCTCGTGTGTCGGGAATAGTCCGTTGACTATTCTTCGCATCGACTCGGCGTCCTGGACCTCTGGTGGACTCCGCCCCCGTAATTTGCCGGTTACCAACTTGTATCCGTTGCCCCAGGGGTTCCATCTACCGCCGCGCAAAGTTCCTACCTGCAACGGCGTTTACTGGCCTTGATCACTTTTATAATACTATTTTTAGAAATTTCGATTTTTAAAATAGTTTTCATCAAGCAATTATATACTCAGCGCATCTATGCTTTTCGTTTTCAATTTAAGAGGCGTAGGGCGCGACGAACCACTAATGTCAGCGAAATACAAAGTTTCTTTTGAGGTTAAAGGAACGAATCAATTTTTTACTTTGAAAAATGTACTTGTCGTTGATGATTTGGCGTTACCAATGCACACTTTACCTTCAATGATAACTGATTATTGTGTGAATGAATTTAAATTAGATATTAAACCTTTCGAAGCCATTCCGGATATTTTAATTGGGCAGGATTACGCTGAACTGATTGTAAATCGTCAAACTATTGAGTTGAATGAGTTTAATTTATTTCTTTCAGAATGTTATCTTGGTTGGTCCGTTCATGGTAAAGTTTTTTTTAATAAAAGAAATGAAAATTATGTTTCTGACTGTCACTTTTTGAATCATTTAGATGATAAATATGATGAGCTAAATGAGTTAGTAATGCGAACTTTTGACTTGGATGCTTTGGGCGTAAATATCAAACCTCGGGTGCGTGATTCGGAAAAACTTGCTATTAAAATCTTAGAAAAAACTAGTAAACGTCGTTCGGACACTGTTTGGGAGGTTGGTTTACTGTGGAAGAATGATGACGAATCTTTACCCTTGAGCAGGTCGACTGCTTTGAGACGACTTTATCTGTTAGAACGAAAGTTGGATCGCGATCCTGAGTACGCTAATTTGTATTATGCTGAGATGGATAGGTTATTTCAGAAAGGCTACGCCGAACGGATTGATGAAACACCTCAGGGTCGGGTCTGGTACCTTCCGCATTTTGGGGTAAGGAATGTAAATAAGCCCGGTAAACTAAGATTGGTATTCGATGCAGCTGCTAAATCCGGTGGGACGAGTTTTAATGATTTACTATTAGCTGGGCTGGATTTATTAAATCCAATGATTGGAGTTCTTATGCGTTTTCGACAAAATTTTGTGGCGGTAAAAGCGGACATGCGGGATATGTTCTTGAAAGTTAAAATTTCATATAAAGACCGCGACGCGCAGAGGTTCTTATAGAGGGGAAGTGACAAGTCTATAGATCCGCGAGATTATGTGATGAGTTCTGTTCTTTTCGGCTCAACTTCGTCGCCTTCTTCTGTTTTATTTATTAAGAAAAAAAACGCGAAACAATTTAAATCAATTCATCCGAAAGCAGCCGAGTCTGTTGAGGAAAATTTTTACATGGACGATTATTATGAAAGTTTTGATTCCGAGGATGACGCTGAAATCCAGATTAAAAATATTATTGAAATAAATGCTGCAGCTGATTGGGAAATGCATGGTTGGGCAACGAATAGGCCTGAAATTTTAACATCAATTGACATTCGCGAAAACAATGCGAAATCGACTGATTTAATCAAATCAGGAAAGTCAGAGGAGAGAGTGCTCGGTATTCAATGGTCTACTGTCTCCGATGAGCTTATTTTTAAATTTAGTGACCTAAAAATTCCATCTGATTTTCGATCTGGTTTGAAAATACCTAGCAAACGCGAATTTTTGAGTGTGATGATGTCGATTTTTGATCCTTTAGGTCTTATTTCGCCGTTTATCATCCAAGGAAGAATTTTAATGCAGGCAGTCTGGATAAGCAAGATAGGTTGGGACGAGAAGCTTCGCGAGGATGAGTTCAGTAGGTGGAAATCGTGGCTGGGAGATTTAAACAAAGTTGAGTCCTGTAGAATTCCTCGTTGTTATAAGTTTTTTGGAGGTGAGATATTATCAACGGAGCTACACGTCTTTTGTGATGCGAGTGAAAAAGCGTACGCTGCAGTCGCTTACTGGCGTTTTCTTTTGGCGGGGGGAGATGTACACACTTCTATTATCATATCTAAATCTCGTGTGGCTTCTTTGAAACCATCAACGATCCCTCGTTTAGAATTGCAAGGTGCAACGCTCGGAGTGAGGTTAGCCGAGACAATATCAATAGAACACAAATTTAATGTTAGCCGGAGGGTGTTTTGGTCAGATTCACAAACCGTCTTAAAATGGATAAGATCCGATCTAAAGTCTTACAAGGTATTTGTGGGTATTCGTTTGGGTGAAATAAGCGAAAAGTCATCTGTGTCGGAGTGGAGGTGGGTTGATTCTAAAAATAATCCCGCAGATGACGCTACTAAATGGTTTCCTGACTGTTTGCAACAGGGCAGCCGCTGGTTTGTTGGACCTTCTTTCCTACGTGAATCTGAGGAGTCCTGGCCGAAAGAGAAAACCGGAGAACTGATTCAACTTCATGATAGTGAGCTTAGACCGAAAGAACGCAAAATTTATACTATTCGTGAGTTTAGTTTAATTTCAAATTTTTTACCGAAATATTTTCGATTTTCTACTTGGTCTCGTCTTGTGAGAGTAACTTCTCAAGTGTTGAAAGCTACTGACATTTTACTGAAGATAGAAGAATCTCGTTCTGATTTAGATAGAAGGTTGCATTCTGAGGAATTGTGGTTTAGAGAAATTCAGACCTCTTGTTTTGAGAAGGAATTAAAATCATTTGAGAAATCATTGCCTTTGTCTAAAGATAGTCGAATAATTTGCTTAAACCCTATGTTAGATAATCGTGGTTTGTTGCGAGTGAGGGGTAGAGTTAAGTTTTTAACAGGCACGTGTGAGAAACTGCAGCCATTGATTCTGGATGCCAATCATCCAGTTACACAGCTTCTAATTTTACATTATCATGAAAATTTTTACCATAAAAATCACGAAACGGTTATAAATGAATTGAGGCAAGATTTTTGGATATTAGGACTTCGCAGGTGTCTACGTTCAATTGTAAATAAATGTAGCTTATGCCGGTTAATGCGTGGAAATCCTTACAAACCTATAATGGGTTATTTACCCAAAGAACGGTTAGGTTATAAATTAAAACCGTTTACTCACTGTGGGATTGATTATTTTGGCCCAATTTGCGTAAAAGTCGGTCGCCGGCGTGAAAAACGTTGGGGCGCGTTGTTTACTTGTCTTACGACCCGAGCGATTTGGTTGGAAGTCGCTCACTCTTTGAGTACTGAGTCCGCGATAATGGCAATTCAGAGATTTGGGGCTAAAAGAGGGATACCATCGATTATTTACAGCGATAACGGGACAAATTTTTGTGGCGCTGATCAACTAATGACGAGACACTTCGGACAATATTAGCCGAGATAGAGCATTCAGTAAATTCCAGACCTCTAACACATATCCCTCCGGATCCGAATGAAGAAGAAGCATTGACACCAAATCATTTTTTGTTAGGGTCATCGTCAGGTACATTAAGGTTACGATTTTATGGGCCTTAGTCGGAATGCTTACGTAAGCAATGGCATTTGGCACAGCACTTTGCTGATGCTTTCTAGTACCGTTGGATTCGTGAATATTTACCAACTTTACTGCCACGCAAAAAATGGTCACGATCGGAAGACTTAGTGGAAATCGGAGATGTAGTCTTGATAATTGATAATCAGGCACCTAGGAATACTTGGCGAAAAGGGGTCGTAGTGAGTTATGTAGTTGATTCCGACGGTGTTTCGCGTAAGGTCGAGGTCAAAACATCATCAGGTTTATTGAAGCGTCCATGTCAAAAGTTAATTAAATTTACGTCTGTATAAAACGCATAAGTTTTATACAGGGGGGAGAATGTAACGGAACAAAAGTTAATTTTAATTGATTTGATTTAGTTCTTAACTGTAATCTCATTACGTCTAAATATTGTCAGTTAGTACTAAATTGACAATTGTTTTAAATTAATATTAATGAAACATGTATTTGTTACTTTGTGAGCTTAATCTATCCGTTTTTGTTTTAATTAATTAATCGACTTTCTGAGTATTGCTTTTATGACCTCGCAAAGCAAAAGGCTTACAGGTTTTCAGCCAAGTTGAGCTAAGATTTCATCGCGGGGTGACGTAAGGAATGAAGAGGTTACTTATCGGCCAACCCCGAACTTCGTAGTGATCATGCGAAAGGCATATCACTAGCGTTGCTTTATTCGGAAGCAATACTCAGTTTTAGAAGCTACGTTATTTCAATTGAGTGTTCGAAATTTGAGAACGCGCTTTCTTTTTTCGAACACTTGTTGGATGCCCGTAGCAACTTTTGTTTTGTTTTTATAATAACGTAATTTTGCAACTGAACCTAAAAAAAAATAGAATTGACACGAGTAGCTTAAGCCAATTAAGCATTTTTATTGTTTTGTATTTGATATTTGAATTTATTAAAGTTAAATAAAAATCATATTCGAATATTTTGGCTACAGTTTTGAACAAAAATTATTCATTTTTTAATTATTCGATTTTTTCCCTTTTGACGAAAACAAAAATAATTATGTCCTTTCAAACATTTGTTTTTGTTTATGTTTGTTTTTTTTTTTCTATCTAACGTCAAGCTACGCATGCTGGAAGAGTGGGGGAAGGGCTCACGCGTGGAGGAGAGAGAGAGACGGAGCCGCCGCCGCTCGCTGCTACAGCGTTGCCACGATTTTTCAGCGCGATCTATTAACTCTGAGCCCGAGTAGAATTTGTGCTGCATAAAGATGACTGGGAAACGTTTGTCGAGCAAATGGATATGTTTTTTGAAGCAAAAGATATTAAACCAGAAAAGAAGAAAGCACAATTATTGGTACAAGTAGATACAGAAGCGTTTAAATTAATTAAACAACTGTTATCACCATCCAAAATAAGTGAAAAATCGTACGAGGACATTGTAAAAGTGATGAGTGAACATTTAAATCCTAACCCTTTAGAAGTTATGGAAAGATGCAAATTTAATAAAGCAAAACAGGAAGCATCTGAAACAGTATCAGAGTTTGCAGCTAAACTGAAAAAATTAGCGCTAAACTGCAATTTTGAGACAAATTTAAATTCTGCATTACGAGATCAGTTTGTATGTGGACTTCAAAATAATGATACAAGAATAGCACTTTTAAAAAATGAAAAATTGACATTTGAAACGGCTTACAAAGAAGCAGTCGCTCAAGAATCAGCGGAAAAAGATGCACTTGGTACGCAAAAAATTCTACAAAATAAAGAGACGAAAAGTGAAGTATTTGCAATTGGAATTTCAAATAGTCCCACGCGGTCAGGTGAAAGGAGGACTATGAAATCAAAGCCAGAACAAAACATGCAAGCTACTGGTGGTAATAATTTTCAAGTAAGAGATCAACGAGGAAGGGTGTGTTTTTTTTGCGCCTCCCCTTACCATCTAGCCAACAGGTGCAGGTATATCGATTTTGAGTGTGATTTTTGTCAAAAAAAAAGGACATTTAAAAAGGGTTTGCCGAAACCACAAGGAACCAACGGGTAGGCAACAACAAGTGCAGCTGATGCAGTACGATTATGACGGGGAGGCAGTGAGCAGCACCGGCAGCGGTATCAGCGAGGTCAATGGTAAAAACTCTGGACAAGTGCAGGAGTGGTCAGCGAAAAGTGAGTTTCTGTACATCATGGGCGGTGATGAGAAAAAGTTCATAGGTAAGGTAATAAGTGATAAGGATTTGGAAGGAAATCCAATGTTTGAAAATGAGAAAATAAATGGTTCTACGGTGAAAATGGAAATCGATCCGGGTACTTATGCTACTGTAATATCGGAAAAATGTTACGATGAAAATTTTAAAAAATTTAAAATTGTTAAAACAGAGCGAAAATTGGAAACGTAGGATAGTAGTGTTTTGCAACCAATGGGAAAATTATGTAATTTAACGGTAGGGTTTCGGGGAAAAAACTTGCTTATTGGAGTATTTTGTATTGCCGGGGAGAGGACCGTTGTTAATGGGTAGACAATGCTTAGCAGCTTTTGAATTATGGCCGTTAAAATTTGACGTTAAAAACGAGAATGAAATTAATAAATTGAATGTTGAAAATGTGGCGGTTAGTATGAAAAAAAAATTTAAAGAGTTGTTTAGTGACTCAGTGGGTAATTACAATAAAAGTAAAGCCAAAATCTATTTGAAAGAACATGCAAAACCAATTGCTTTAAAATGTAGAAATGTAGCGCATGCTTTAAGACCATTAATTGAGAAAGAGATTGAGAGGTTAGTTAATTTAGGGCATTTGAAGCCAGTGGACGTGAGCGAGTAGGTTACACCCATCGTGCCAGTCTTTAAAGAAAACGGAAATATTCGAATCTGCGGTGATTTTAAAATGACCATAAACCCGCATGTTATTGTTGATAATTATCCTTTTCATACGATGGATGATATTTTTGCAAAACTGCAAGGTAGTAACATCTTTACTGAACTGGACTTAACACATGCGTACATGCAATTTCCGGTAGATGAAGAAAGTTCGAAATTATTAACTATTATTACTCACAAAGGTTTATTTAGATGTACAAAAATACCGGAAGGGGTATCGCCTGCACCATCAGACGTGCAGAAAAAAATGGATGAGTGCTTAAGAGGGATTGAGGGTATTATAGCATATCTTGATAACATTTATGTTACAGGCAAAACGGACGAAGAGCATTTAAAAAATTTAAACGAAGTATGTGAAAGATTACAAGAATGCGGATTGAGATTGAATAAGGGGAAATTTAAATTAATGCAGAAAAAAATTGGAGGTGTTGGGATTTGTAATTGATAAAAAGGGATTACACAAAGTTAAATCCTAAGTAAATGCAATGGTTAACGCGCCACAGCCGAAAAATGTTAAAGAGTTAGAGTCGTTTTTAGGTTTGATAAATTTTCATGCACGATTTCTTGAAAAATGGTCGGAAAAGTTTAAGCCATTATAAGATTTATTAAAAAAGAAAAATTTTGAATGGGACAAAAATTGTACGATATCTTTCGAATGGTTAAAACGAGAATTAATTTTGCCGAAAGTTTTGGTAAATTACGATCCGAAAGAGAAAATAATACTGGCATGTGACGCGTCGGATTACGGGTTGTCAGCTATATTATCACAGCAGTATACAGACGGCTCAGAGAAACCAATTGCATACGCGTCTAAAAAAATTGGAAAAAATGAGTTGAATAGGAAAATATTAGATAAAGAAGCGATGGCAATAATTTTCGTAGTTAAACATTTCTATCAATTTCTTTTTGGGAGAGAATTTATTTTGAGACCCGATAATAAGGCTCTAGGATTAATTTTGTGTCCAAGAAAAGGGATTCCATTGACAGCTGATAACCGATTTGGGATTTAGATATAAAATAGAACACGTAAAGTCGGAGGCTAACGCGAATTGTCAACCGGAGACCGCGTTATGATAGACGAGTACGGTGTGAGATCTGATAAGAGGTCAGGCAGGACCATTGCGAAACAATTGTCACCATCTACTTATGTTGTTACAAATGATAAGAATGTGCAAGTCACTTGACCTCCAGTCTCGTCGACTCCAAATCCTTCCTCTGTGAATCATTTGAAATGGACAAAATCCGATCTGTCACATCATTTTCCTGATTTTGAAAACCTTCAATGAGGAAAACCAACCTTTTTCGACTTGACTTTCTTCAGTTTTTCTTCAGTTCAATCCCGGATGCAACTCCCAAATGTTATGAATGTGTTCGAATTTGGAACGTATATGAATGTCTCGTCGTTGTCATTCGAATGTTTATGTTGTTGTTCGTTCGCGAGTTTTGAGGTTTGGATGTGATTTTTGTTGTGCGAGTGTATTTTAAGAATGAAAGTTTGTAAATAAAGTCTGAATGTTCGTTTTGAAAGTAAATAATAGTGTTTTTATTTTAATATAAATTACGCGGTTATTACATTTGGGGCTTCATGCGGGATTGAACCAGGTGAAACAAAAGTTGAAGAGTCGTATAGGTTGGTTCTCATGGTAGTCAATTTTAGAGAAGAAGAAATGCAAAACTATTAAAGTACTTGAGGACGTGAAAGTTCGTAAATTTTGGAGGATTCTTGGAATCGATGTCGACGGTCGGAAGACAACTCTGAAGTTTAGGTGAGAGAGCAGCAGTGCAGCTTGTTTCGAGATCCACATCGATGGACTAGAAGTCAAAATGCTCAGAGAACGTAGGAGATTCAAATTAAGAAAAACTCTGGGACTGATTCGGGTGAATCTAAATACAGGGTGATGATGATTGTGAGTTTGAATTAGTAAAGTTTCGAGATGTGATCCTTTATACAATTGTTATGTGACGAGACGTGACCTGTTGTACGGTGCAGTTTGATTGGCAACGGGAGGTGGCCCGTTGTGCGACAGAGATTAGCCCGATCTCAAAAGGCGGCACGGCAAAGATCCGTTCCGGGCCCGGTTGCCGTGTTGCCGGGCCACGGATCGGATGTGGCATGTAACGCTAATCCGGACCCGGCACGGATGATTTGCCGTGCGAGTCGCCGTTTGATCAGATATATATACACATTCTATATAGACGCCATATATGTTGTCTGCTGTATCATTCATAAAAAACATTTGTAAATTGCTTAAATTACATTCATAAATTCATGAATGTAATAATTAAAAATAAATGAAATTTGAAACAGCCAATACAGTATGAGTTATATACCACCAGTATAAATATATGTATACCATACAGCATACATCCTGAAAAATTTTTAATTACAAACAGTTATTTTTCAAAGTAAGAGTGGCAGGTAGTTAATAAAAAATAAATTAATACAGAATTAATTTTCATTTTTCTACATTATTAAACGAGTACTTTTGATTTTGAAGAAGTTTTATAGTCAAAACTTTTAAATATAATACACACAGAATAAGAATAAACTTTATATAAATATTAGCTCAGTATATCTGGTTTTACAAGTAAAATATTCGTTGAAAACCTGAACTGCAATTGAGACATTGATTTTAGATGTTGTTACCTAGGCTTTGATACTGATTAATATAAATGAGTCGAATGTAGAGGTTATGTTACTCGTCATACAACAATCATACACCAATGAATAAATATTTTTCAAGATTCAAGAATTATTATTAAAACAAATTATTTTGGTTAATACTTTTAACTTTATTAACTTATACTTAATATAATAGTATTATTTTAGAAATAACGACACTGCAACGAATATCACCGTGTAATTATGACTGTTTACACACTGGTATATTCACACACTGACACAAATATTTACAATACACATATTATATCACACGGCAACTCGCACGACTGTATTGGCTGTTTCAAATTTAATTTATTTTTAATTATTACATTCATAAATTTATAAATGTAATTTTAGCAATTTACAATTGTTTTTTATGAATGATACAGCAGACAACATATTTGGCGTATATATAGAATGTGTATACATAGCTGATCAAACGGCAACTCGCACGGCAAATCATTCGTGCCGGGTCCGGATTAGCGTTACAAGCCGTGCACGGGCCACGCACGGCAAACGGGCCCGGAACGGATGATCTGACACGGTTGCCGTGCCACCATTTGAGATCGGGAGGTTATATGGTAGGAGGTTAGCCGTTGTACATGGGGTTGTGCTGCAGGAGGTGATCCGTCGTATGGTGTAGTTGGTGTATAGTGGTAGGCAAGCCATGTACGGTGAATGAGTTGTACAATAGTTGGTACCTTGTTATGCGATAGTTGTGTGATGGGATGCACTCGTCGGAATCTAATTGTGATATGGGAGATATTTCTTGTTAAGAGCAGTTTTAAAAACTAACATTCAGACAAATAGGTTAAACAACAACAGACAACACTAGAAAATAACTCTACATAAATCAGAAAGTCAAGAATATTTTGACTGGTGGATCTCACTGTTTTTGTTAGTTTACAGGTTTTCAAGGCTAAGGACCTGACTGTGTTTGACTCCCCAGGGTTGATTAGTCGTTGTCCTCCGTGAAGCGGTCCAGGTTGTGATTGTCGGGTATCTTACAGTGAATTCATAGTGAACGGTGTACAAAGATATTAAGCGTAATATTTCTGAGTATCAACGTACAGCTTATTAGCCTGAAATTAATTCATGACGTTTTGAAAATTCGTAAAAGTAATGAATCGAAAGTAGAAATCAAATGCGAATCTTTTGCTCAAACTTTCGACTTTTAAAAATAATTTTAAAATAAATGAGGAGTTAAATGTTAATAGTTGAATTTAAAAATTGTTTTTTGACATACACCGTAAAGTCTTAAAAAAGTTTCATTCATAGTATATTACAGTAGTGGTCGAAATTATACGACACCCCCTGATTCTGTTTCTTTTTAATTAAAAATTTTAACTTTGACAAGACCGCGCACATCGAAACCATTAAATTATATTTGTTCAAAGGTTTTTTTTACTAATATTACCCAAATACTTCGAGGAACAATATTTACTTCGCCTTAAAATTGTTTTCTTCTCACTTTTTACTTCAATTTAATTTAAAAAGTTGTTTTTCGAAAAAAAGCAAATTTTAGTCTTCTTCATAGTTTACATGTGTTCGGAAAAATTATTATGAAGATTTAACTATACAGTTTTTATTTTTCCGTATTATACGCATAATTAAGTATAATGAGAAAAATTTTCAAGATCTTAAATCAAAAATTGTTCAAACCACAGGCAAATAATGAGAATTTTTATGTACAACAAAATTAGCTATTTTTGGTTTTTTTTTTAGTTATCCTGTTGTAAAATGAGTTTATTTCTTCAAAATATTAGGTAAAAATCACATGGAAACGCATATTTTATGTCATTTTAACAAGCTTATTAAGAAACTTACTAAATAAAATAAAAATATTATATTTTTTAACTTATTTACAACATTGATACCTTTTTTAAAACCTTTTCTTTTAATAGTAAATTTAAATTAATTTCATATTATGTAATATGACTATTCATTTATACTCATTCATTTTATTGAATAAAAAGCGAACATAAGCTGGAGATTCTGCATTGTTTACATCAGTCAAATGTGAAGCAATTCGAAATTCAAAAAAATGTGATCACAGTGCTACCTACTTCTAAGTAATGAGTATTAAATCTTTATCGAGGTTAATTATTTGAGTAAACTGTTTTTTACAATAGTATGCATTTGCATAAGCAATTATGGGTGGAAAATCAGTACCAGAATCTGTCAAGTGGCAAATGATTGGCTTATTTAAAGCAAAAAAAAATTTATCACAGATATCAAGAATATTAAACTAGATGTTTTAGAAATACAATTTCTGCGTATCAAAACAGAAATACGGTGAAAACTAAAAGTGGAGCTGGTAGACCGCGAGTAACAAGCACTCGGACAGATAGAATAATTATTCAGAAAGCAAAAAAAGACCGTTCAGTGACTGCGAACAGAATAAAAATTCAACTTAATCAAGAATTAAAAGTTCAAATTTCTCGAGAAACGGTTAACAGACGTTTACTTAAAAATAACTTGAAGTCTGCCGTTGCGACTCGCAAGCCCCTACTGACGGCCAAAAATCGGAAAGCTCGGTTTGATTGGTGCAAAATTAAACTTTCATGAGATGTTGAAAAGTGGAATTTGGTACTTTTCAGTGATAAATCTTCTTTCCAACTCTTCTCTAATCGACCACAACGAGTGAGACGCGTAGTGAAAAATACAACAGCGATTGTCTTGCCGCAAAAGTGCAGAAAGGCGGAGGTTCTGTAATGGTTTGGGGATGCTTATCATAAAAAGGAACAGGAGAACTGCATTTTGTAGAAGGTACAGTAAATAGCGACAAATACATTAGTATCATGGAGAATTATATGCTTCCTTCGAAAAAAAAAGTCTTTGGAAGACGTAAAATTTGGTACCATCAGCAAGATAACGCTCCATGTCACACATCCAAAAAAACTTTAAAATGGATGAGTGACAATCAGATTCCTATTTTGAGTTGGCCTGCTCAATCCCCAGACCTAAACATCATAGAAAATGCTTGGGACCAAATCGAGAGAATGATTAAAGACAAACATGTGCGCAACTTAAATGAGTTAAAAAAAGAAATAGCTCTTGCTTGGCAAAATTTAAGTAAAACTTATTATATGAAACTTGCAGAATCTATGGTAAAAAGAATAAAAGCATAAGGAGGGGCCACTAAATACTAAATAAATGTTGTAATGTTGTTTTGTATTTGTATACACGTAATTATCAAATTATTGAACTGTTCAATAAATACTTCTAATTATTTAATGATAATTATAACAAAAAATATGTTGTTTTGATTTACTGAATTTTAAAAGACACGTTTTGATTTCAAAAAGGTATCAATGTTGTAAATAAGTTAAAAAATATAATATTTTTATTTTATTTTGTAAGTTTCTCAATAAAATTGTTAAAATGACGTAAAATATGCGTTTCCGTGTGATTTTTACCTAATATTTTGAAGAAATAAACTCATTTTACAACAGAATAACTAAAAAAAAAACCAAAAATAGCTAAATTTGTTGTACATAAAAATTCTCATTATTTGCCTGTGGTTTGAACAATTTTTGATTTAAGATCTTGAAAATTTTTCTCGTTATACTTAATTATGCGTATAATACGGAAAAATGAAAACTGTATAGTTAAATTTTCATAATAATTTTCCCGAACACATGTAAACTATGAAGAAGACTAAAATTTGCTTTTTTTCGAAAAACAACTTTTTAAATTAAATTGAAGTAAAAAGAGAGAAGAAAACCGTTTTAAGGCGAAGTAAACATTGTTCCTCGAAGTATTTGGGTAATATTAGTTAAAAAAAATCTTTGAACAAATATAATTTAATGGTTTCGACGTGCGCGGTCTTGTCAAAGTTAAAATTTTAAATTAAAAAGAAACAGAATCAGGGGGTGTCGTATAATTTTGACCACTACTGTATATAATAAGTGCGTAAAATGCATCATTCACGCACGCGTGCTGGCGTCGGCTTTGCCGACGCCAACAGCACAAGTGTGTGAACAATGCAGTTTACGCACGCATTATGTATACTATTTTATATTACGAGTACTCGAAAATGCGTCAAAAGTGTGAATTTATTGACAGAATTTGGCTAAACTTTTAAATTTTTAGATTGATAGGTTAGATCCTGCTAGCAGACCGCCATAGTTGTTCTTGCTAGCATGGGTACTTTGATTTTAGCTGTACACTATATAATATACATGGGTTTGCTATAGGGTACGTTTCACACCGTGGCCTCGAACTCGAACTCACAACAGCGCGTTGTAAACTTGTAAGGAGAAAAGATTTCACGATTTAGCGTAGCTTGATTTGTTTACTTAGGAATGCTAACGTTGAAACTGATGCACAAAAATGATCCCGAACTAATCATTTATATATGTATAAGCTCGGTCATCAAAACACAGCTGCTGCCAGTGTCGTCTGCTTTCTCCACGTTGCCGCCGCCGGCCGCTGTCTCGGTATTGTGGTTACTGTTTATATAAGTACCTACACCTAATTTTTCCTGACGTTAATTTTTTGAAGTCGCGGCCTCCGCCGGTGCTCAAGCCAAAAACTGAGGTAGTAGCTCGTGTTTAAAAACATTTGATCCTTCGTAATATAGTGTAATGTGTTTTAAAATAAAATATATTTTTGAAATCAAACACACTGTTCTTCCTAAGTTAACTTCAACTTACAGTTTAAACACTTTTTATGACATTTGATACTATTATTATTACACTTTTAACTATAAGCAAATTTTTATTTAAGTAAATATATTTGAACTGCTGATTATTATTTTGTAAAATTAGATTAGCAAAATCTACGTAGCCTCACCGCTCAACACAACTTGATGGCCGAGGTTATGTACGTTTTCTTTTTAACTAAGTAGACTTTTTATAAAAAGAAAAAAATAAAACTTTTAATAACTACCTATACTAGACATTTAATTTTTATAAATAAGTATTATTTTGTAAAATACACGGACGATTAATATGATCCGCAGGCCGCAGCAAGACACTTGCAACAAGCAAATGCAGCTAAAACCAAATGTGCCTGCTAATCAGCTTTGAATTTAAATCAATAGATGGCAGCTCTATCAACATGAGCACAATCATAATGTGCGATTTTACACACTCAAAATAGCTCTTTTGAACGCGTAAAATACGCATTTTAGAGTACGGGTAATATGAATTCATTTAAGTATTTTATGCATGATAATTTTTAGACTCTACAAACAAAGTCTTAAAATTAGCTCAGCCATAGAGTTACTTGAAGTTTGATGTACAAAAAATTAAAATAGAGTAAAAAAAAATTATGTTTTTGTAAGGAATCCAGGTACTCATAGCGAAGTTTTTCAATAAAAATTTGATGCCGTGTGTCGCGTGAAAATATAACCCTGAATACCGGTAATTTAATTTTTTTACTCCTGCGCCATCTGATAGTAGAAGTTTGAACCCGATAACCCAATAACACAATGAATTGGGTTATCTAAATTTGCCAAGCTCGGAATATGCCGACCTATGCTCCAAGCTGAGCTATTCCAGGCTCCGAGCTATCGAGCTAAGCTCTGAGCTGAGCTATTCCAGGCTGCGAGCTATCGAGCTAAGCTCCGAGTTGAGCTATACCAGGCTCCAAGCTACCGAGCTAAGCTCCAAGTTCCTACGCTAGGTTCTGAGCTCCTAAGCTAGGCTCCAAGCTTTGACGCCGGGCTCCGAGCCACGTTAGCTGGACACTCTGGAAGCCCAGGATGGTCCTCTCACCCTCGGTGAGAATATTCGGAACTATTTAGCCCCTTTTAAGGGCTTGATTTGTTAGAAAAAGAGCATCGGTACACCAGGAGAACATATTGCATCAGTAGTAAGCAATCGATCGGTAAGGCTTGTAATCTGTGACTTTTTGTTTTAGCTGTTCTCCTGATCGGCTCTATTTTTAAAAGCCGAAGATTTCTTTCAAACCGTAATGCTATACTTATTAATTGATTTTTTTATTCATAATTTTACTCAATTTAGAGTTTGGTTAGCGTTTAGCAGTCCCAAGAGTGCATAAATACGAGGTGGTGATACTAGTGCGCTTTGCATAAAAAGTATGAAATCAACCGTATGCATATAACCAAAGTAATTAGAAGTTTCAATTAGTAGTAACTTTATTTAAAGTTGTTTGATTTGTTCTATTTGAAAAAATAAATTATCAGTTTTTTGAACTACCTAAATAAATTATTTCAAAGCATTTCTTCCACGCCAAATTTAGTAATACTTTTCATCGTACTCATGTTTGAGTCTTTTTTTTATTTTTTTATAGACGAGTTTTTAATACACTGAGTTGAAAAAAAAAAAAAAAAATCAGAAACAAACGAAAAAAATGATGATTAAATTTTAAATAGTAAGAACCGATTTTTGATATTTTTCCATTATGCATTCCTAGTAAGTGATTAAAATCGCAGCCGTTGCTATGGAGACGCGGTGGCTTCGCTACCACGCCTTTCAACTATATGCTTATTCGGCATGCTTCAGCTCTGTATAAAGCGCGTCGGAGTTTCGGATCCACGTTGCGGCGTTCATGCAAGATACAACCAAACAACCAGTACAAAGCAAACAATCTCATTATTAAATTTGGTTTTTTTTTTTATCACAGTATTATTTATTGAGCGTGAAAAAATGACACTAACGAAAAAAAATTATTTAAACGTTTCAATGAATTTTTTTTACCAGAAAGAGTGGTTGAAAAAAGTGTAAGATTTTTTTCGGTTTTCTCCTATTATAATAAAGCCCAGTGTTAAAAAAAAAATTTTAACGAATTTTTTTTCAAAAATGAGCATTGCAACCTTTTGATGGGTCGAATATAAATGTTGTAGCTATTTGTTTAAGGAATCACCTGGAATTTTTTGAACAAATCAAACGGTTGAATCAAAATTGCGTGAGCTTCCTTAAAGGCGCTTTGCTTTTACAGCAGAGAGTGAAAATCACTCACCGCAAAAGCGCTACCGCGCTTTAGGATTGAAACGTGAACAAAATTAACACTTTTATCTTCATTTTTATTGTGACCACAAGCACTGACAAAAGGAAGCACTTCAAAATTTACGAAGAAAAATTCGAGTAAAACACCATGATCCTTCTTTTGAAAACTTATAAAGTTAGAAAAAATTAAAATAAAAAGTGATTAGCATTTTAATAGTAAAAACTAGCCGTAGATGGATCAGTCGGTTAAGGCACATGTCTTAGTCGGTTAAAACATCGTCATAGAATATAGGAAATTTGATAAAAAAACTCACACTTCAAAAAACATGAAGAATTCAAGTTTAATAACTGTATTATTTTCACTAAAATTTGAAGAACATTGAATAAATAGATATTTTTTCATGCTGTTTGTGTTATTTGTTTCTCGAAATTATAATAATCTGTATAAGATAGAGTAAAAAGTTTCACGCGGTTTGAAAAAATGAAAAATTTCGAGACTAAAAATGTATTATTTTTACTAAATTTTAAATAACTATTGATTAAATAAATTTTTTTGATGCGGTTTGCAATATTTCACTCATTCTTGTCTCAGAATCAAAATAGTATATAAAATTTGTTTAAAAAAATTCACAGAACTCTGTATCTCAAAATATCTCAAAAGTTTTAATTTCAAAACTTCTTTTTTTACTAAATTTTTAATAAATTTTGAGCAAAAGAAAATTTTTATTAATGGTTTAGGTTTTTTTTTCTTTTTGTCTTAAAACTTAAAAAGGCTATACAAAGATTGGGCAAAAGGTTTTACATGATTGAAAAACCTCCAAAAATCAAAATTTAACACTGTAGTTTTTTATTTCAATTCTACTACGATACTCAAATAAAAATAACGATTTGCGCGAAACTTGGTGAAAAGGCTATCATTAGTTAGTAACTCAGCTCATTTTTCAGAGCACTGAAATAAACGGAAAAAAAGAAATGATGAAATATAGTTTAACAAGTAATCATACGGAGAATCACTGTTACTTTTTTTGAATTCAAATATCCAGACAGATAAATTTTTAGAAATATTTTAGTGAAACCCTGCGAGAAATTTCCGCCAGAATATTGCCAGACAGTGGGCAGATTTAGCGAAATTGGGCAGAAATTTAGTAGGGTTAATCGCCAGATTCTTGACAGAAGGCCAATGCTTTACGCATAGGGATTCTGGCAAGCTATAGCCTAAACCTTTTTATTTTAAATTGTAACATTGATTACTAACAAAAATATGTTCAGTTTCATAACTTGACTCTGAAATTTTTCTTTTTTTTTTATCCTTATGTAGAACATTTTTCTCATCCATTTTGATGTAATTTTAAAATATTATTCACACAATACCAGCCCTGCTGTATAGCCACACGTACAATGGACTTGAACAAATTTTTTTTCTTCTTCTATATATTTTAACACCTATGGAGTCAGGGCGGAGACCTAGTGCATAGGATAGCGATTACAACCTGGACATGATTTCCCCAGGAAGTTTTGACTCCGGAGGGGCCAGGGCGGATACCTGGTGCACTTGGTGATATTGATGCCTTGGAGATGATTTCCCCAAGAAGTTTGGACTCCGGAGGGGTCAGGCTGAACACCTGGTGCACCTGGTGATACTTACGCCTTGGAGATGATTTCCTCAGGAAGTTTGGACTCTGGAGGGGCCAGGGCGAATACCTGGTGCACCTGGTTATACTGAGGCCTTGGAGATGATTTCCCCAGGAAGTTTGCACTCCGGAGGGGTCAGGCTGAACACCTGGTGCACCTGGTATTAATTACGCCTTGGAGATGATTTCCCCAGGAAGTTAGGACTCCGGGGGGGTCAGGGCGGACACCTGGTGCACCTGATGATACTTACGCCTTGGACATGATTTCCTCAGGAAGTTTGGACTCCGGAGGGGCCAGGGCGGATACCTGGTGTACCTGGTAATACTTACGCCTTGGAGATAATTTCCCCAGGAAGTTTGGACTCCGGAGAGGTCAGGCTGAACACCTGGTGCACCTGGTGATACTTACGCCTCGGAGATGATTTCCTCAGGAAGTTTGGACTCCGGAGGGGTTAGGGCGTACACCCGGTGCACCTGGTGATACTTACGCCTTGGAGATGATTTTCCCAGAAAGTTTTGATCCCAGTGGGTTCACATCATCAAGTTTACTATTAGGATAGCATCTTCAGAGTTGGGTTATTACCGGGTACACCAAGTATTTTCCCTGGCCCATCCAGGGTCAAAATTTCTTGATAAAATCATCTCCAAGGCGTAAGTATCACCAGGGGCACCAGGTGTCCGCCCTGGCCCCTCCGTGGTCCAGACTTCCTGAGGAAATCATCTCCAAGGCGTAAGTATCACCAGGTGCACCAGGTATCCACCCTGGCCTTCTGGGGAAATCATCTCCAAGGTTTCAGTATATCCAGGTGCACCAGGTATCTGCCCTGGCCCCTCCGGAGTCAAAACTTCTAAGGGAAATCATCTCCAAGGCGTAAGTATCACCAGGTGCACCAGGTGTCCGCCCTGACCCCTCCGGAGTCGAAACTTCCTGGGAAAATCATCTCCAAGGCGTAAATATCACCAGGTGCACCAGGTGTTCAGCCTGACCCCTCCGGAGTCCAAACTTCCTGGGGAAATCATCTCCAAGGTTTCAGTATAACCAGGTGCACCAGGTATCTGCCCTGGCCCCTCCGAGGTCCAAACTTCCTGAGGAAATCATCTCCCTGGCGTAAGTATCACCAGGAGCACCAGGTATACGCCCTGGCCTCTCCGGAGTCAAAACTTCCTGGGGAAATCATCTCCAGGTTGTAATCGCTATCCTATGCGCTAGGTCACTGCCCTGACTCCATAGGTGTTAAAATATTTAGCAAAAGAAAAAAAATTTGTTCAAGTCCATTGTACGTGTGGCTATACAGCAGGGAGAGGTTAGGATTTTCAAACAGCAAGCATAATTCATCGATTAAAAATTAAAATTATATTTCTATAAAATTATTTGATTATTTTTTATCAATTTTGTAACATCGGAGCTGCATGCTGCTGCTCCGATTTGTAAACTAACCTCTCATCAACGCATCTAGGTACATATACATATATGTATATATATAGACATATACATAAAATAATAAGCTTGACAGAATTTTCTGCCCACTATCTGGCGAGCACCCCAGACGTTCTGTTGAAACTTCTAGCAGGGAAAGAATTCAAGAAGTAAAAAAATTTTGATGCACCCTTTTCTGTTCAGATAAACTCTTCAGAACATATTTCAGTTAGATTAAGTTAAATCATCAGTCGTAATACCCCTAGTGCTTCAAAATTGTCGATAATTTTCCGACTGTGTTTTGTTTGAGGGGGACAAGTTTGGCAGCAGGTAGGTTAAAAATCGCGAGCGCGAAGCACGAGTAATTTTTTGTCAAACTTTCCTCGCAAGTTGCTGTGCAAAAAACTGGATGAAAATTTTCTACAATTTAGAATAAGGTTGGCAAACAGTACTTTAAAAATATATTTTTTTAATAGTACTTGATTTTTAATGAATTTTAACATTTTTTTTAGAATTTTTAAATCAAAATTGAGCTAGAAAAAAATTTTAAAAAGTTTTTGAAACTACGGGTTAGTGACGTCATTGACCCGAAAACCCATTAGAAGTATCTTACTATATTATATAGTTGAAAGGGTTTTTTTTTTTTTTTTTTTTGGGAGGTGCACCGAGGCGCAGCCAAAAGTACCATAAATATGCGTTATTTTAGTTAAAAATATCGGAACTTAAGATCTTTTTTTTTTTGGCTGCGCCTCGCTGCGCCTCAGATTTTCATTTGGAGGGCCTGAGGCACAGCCTGAGGCGCAGCCAAAAGTACCTTAAATATGCGTTATTTTAGTCAAAAATATAAGCATTTTTTTCGGCGGCGCCTCAGACTTCCATTTGGAGAGCGGTGCAGCCGAATTAATGTTTTGTTAACACACAAAATATTAAAAAATGAAATTAAAGATTAAATTCAATCATATAGTATTTATTTGGACATGTTCTATTATGGGGGTCATATACGGGCGTGTGTTTCTAGGCAATACCACATGCTGGGAATGGCGCGCTACGCGCGCGCAATCCCAGCATGCGGCATTGCCTAGGAATACACGCTCGTATGTGACTCCCACGATCGAACATGTTCAAATATATGCTTATTCCGGCTTCAATCAATTTTAGGTGCTTTATGAGTGTTGTTTTCTGAATAAATGACAGCAAGTTCAGTCATAAACTGTGTTGCCGCGTTCTAACCTCAAAGCCTAGCACCTTGATCGTTTTCATTTTTGAGTAAGTTTTTTGACGGTCCGATAGGTGGCGACTGCAAAACAGACCAAATATCGTAAAACAGACCAAATAACGGAAAATATTTGATCTGAAAAACAAACCATATATACACCTGTTATTTGGTCAGGAAACAGCACGAATAAAGCACCGATAATTGGTTGCTGACCAAATAAGTATATATTGAATTTAATCTCATCGATGTTGTTAAAAACAATTAAAAAATTGTTCTATAATTGAATTATTTTCAATTATATTGAATATAGATATCAAAACAGATCAAAACTTCGTCCCAAGGACAAACTTTTAATTCTGTTGGTATATATATTAATAAACCACTTTTTTTTACATGGTCAATTGTATGTCGCTATATCAAGATGGACATTTTCAAATATTTATAGGAAGCGAAAATTCTGATGAAATTAATAATGTCGTTTGGATAAAAATTTTAACAAAGTAATTAAATATTTCTTTCAAAATTTTGTTTTTTTCCTCTATCAATTTTAAAAATTTATCATTCGATCTATATTACTTTATAAGTGAAAAAAAATCTATTGCATTTTTTTGTGTTAAATGTAAAAATTCTACAAAATTTATTATTCAATTTATTATTCTATAAAATTATTATACATTAATAAAATTAAGCATTTTAAAAAATTTAAGTTTTATATAAAATTAATAATATCGTTTCGATGAAAATTTTAAAAAAAGTATTTTAATTAAAAACTTTTAAAGAATTTTGCAATGTTACCATTGGAATCGAAGTTCAAGATGTAACCATCTTAATCTTATAAATTATTTCCTATTTTTAAAGTACAAATTCATCCTTTAACCATGCGGGAACACTGCAAAATTCATTAAACAAAGTTAAGCCGAGACGCGGCTAAACCACCGGTGTAAACGGGGCATTGGAGTCATAAATTCAGTTTTTATTACTATTTTGTCTTGAATATCAATCTTACATCTAGGATTTCAAATTTAAAAATGTAATTAAAAAAAATTTTTTTTCAGGATTTAAATTTAGCATAAATTTTTTTTAAATTATTTTCAATTAAAAATAAAATTTATGTTTCATTATGGTTCAAATTATGTTTAATTAATAAAATAGATTTTGGTACAAAATCTTTTTTGTTTTAACAAAAAAAAATAATGTTTAGAGTGAAATGAAACGTTAGCTATCAGCTGAAAAAGTACTTCTTAAAATTTGAGGCTAATTTTTATCGTATGTTAATTTTTTTGGACTCTAAGTGTAGCTTATGATGGCAGTTTGCGGGCTAAAGAGCTAGTTTTTTAATGTTTCTTAATTTTTAAGTATTTTTTAAATTCAATCCTAACACGACAACGCATTACTTTTGGCAGGATTTAAATATTAGTTTTACAAATAATAATAGCAATTGTAAAAAAGGGCTCTTTAGCGCGCAAACTGCCATCAAAAGCTATATTTAGAGTCCAAAAAAATTAGCATTTGATATAAATTAGCCTCAAATTTTAGGAAAAACTTTTTCAACTGAGGGGTTACCTTTACCTTTGCCTTCACCTTAAGGGGGGAGTAGGGGTTAATTGGTAAAAAAAAAGCACTTTTTCGACGATTTTTTGGGGCGACGTATAAACAAATGCATTTATTTAAACAATGATACATAATAGAGCAACATTTAAAGTAAATTTTGTCAAATTTTTGAATAAGAATATTCATAAATGAGCCTCTGACGTAACATTTTCGGAGGCGTCGAAAAAAAAGGTCATCCGCGGTGAACACTCCTGGGCTGCACTGGGTTACCTGAAATGAAATGAAATAATTTTTTTAGTTAAAGTAGGAGTTTTTTCCGACCCCTACGGAGAGTATTTATTTTTAAAATTTTTTTTCAAGATTTGGCAACAATTTAAAAAAAAAACCGGATTTTTCGCGGAAAATTGACGCCATTTTGTATCCGTAAAACCGAAAAAAAAAAAAAACTCTCCGTAGGGGCTGGGTATTTTATATAATAAGTAAATGTGTCAAATTTTAGAACGATCGGTTGAGTAGTCTTTAAATGGCAGCGTTCACCGACTTTGAAAAAGTTAGTTTCGAGAAAAACGCGTTTTAAGTTTTCGAGGGGGAAAAATCATGAAAAAATTTTTTTTTTACAACTTACACTGAATCGTCGATTCTAGCTGCATAAAGCACATTCCCTGCTGCAGTTTCCTTGTCAAGGGCTTGTTTTGATTGCTGTCTACGAAGTCCTCGAGCTTCTTTCGTCTGCTGTTTGTTTTTTACATCAGCCTTTCTGATGCGATCGAAATCGTTTATTCGCGCGTATTCGTGTGGCAGGCTCTGTCTCATCTAAAAATTCAGGTGTACATGGACGTAGGCACGTAGCCTTGTAGGGTGTGAATAAAAGAGAATGAACAGCTAGTAGAAAAGGGAGGGCAACAAAATCTCATCGCCCGAAAGACACACCTGCCGCTCGGCCGTGCGACGAGCCGTGCGACCGAGCTGCAGCGCCCGGGCTTAGAGCTCTGTATCTTGGAAAGTTTTGCTCCGAATTACTTCTAATTTTGAGAGGGTATTCATAAGACCCTATTCTTTACGAAAATGTAAAAAAAAAAATCGATTTTTTGAAAATGTCTAGCCCCTACTCCCCCCTTAATCAACCAAAAAAATTACCATTATTTTTTTCTTGATAATAAACTTCTTTTACAATAGGGAAGATAACGAATTTTCAGAAATATTTTTTTCTTAAAATTCTCGTTTTTTAATGATTTTTTGAATCATTTTTTGATCAACATTTCCGAAGATATAATTTTTTAAAAATAAAGAATTTTGACATCATTGCTCTAATTTACACGGTTAGTATGTCTATACATATCAGTATTTCAACAACTTCAAAAGTCAATAACTCCTTTGATTTTTACCATTTTATTGGTTCTATTTTATCAAATTTTGACAGAGTTTTTTATTTATTATTTTTTTTTTTTTTTTTTTAGAGTTATGATGAATTCTGAAGAAATATCATAAAATAAAAAATTGCAAATCTCTTTTTGCTTGATCTGGTTTTAGACCAATAAATTGAAACACCTTAAATTATTAAAATATCACTTCTTTTTGTTAAATTAACTATGACAAAAACCCTCCCAGATCTCTCCTTGATAAATACATTGAATGGGAGTAGAATTAACATTGCGCGGGAAAAAAATGTATTAGACGACAATAGAATTGATCTCGCACGGGAAAACGTCATATATTTTCTAGTGAATGGATTATCCCACGATTCGATTCGATTTACTATTGCACCTGCCACACTTACCCAGTTAATAAATTTTGTTTCCTGCCCTATAAGTCACTTTGTTGTAAGTTAATTTATAGTACCCTTGGTCACTCTAACCACAAAATCAAATCTTTGATGCGTGTTTTCGGTGACTCGTACTATAAAATAGTATATAGTACGAGTGCAGTACGTCAACAGGGCTTATTAAGAACCTCGTGCTGTGCTTCGCTACGTACTTGGGTCCTTAAAACCGCCCCGGTGACGATGCTGCACCTGTACTATAATATACTATATTAAGTGCATTTATTATTTTACCTACGAGAACGTGCTATTATATATTATATCTTTGTTATTTACTTCGTTGTAATCTAATTTTAAGTGCATTTAATTATCTATTCATGCGAACGTGTTACCATATATTTGTATCACTCGATGTACTTGTCAAGCGACCAAATAGGGTTATACCCCAAGGCCGAAATAAAAACCTTATACAGTCAGTCAGTCAGGGTTGGATAAGTTTTTTTGGATCATCGATTGCAGAAACTTTGGAAATTGCTTTCTGGCACCGAATGATGAGCAAAATCATCAATAATTTTTCTAAATGGTCCTTTTTTCGATTACCCACACAAAATGTTTGAATTATTTTTGTTTTTTAAATAATTTTCAAACAATTTGTGTTCAAAGCCCATTGCACTCCGAGACATGTGTATCCTCGCATGTTTTTGTCTCTTTATGAACTTAAAGGGAAAAATATTTTCAAATCTTAACTCAAAAAGTATAAATCTGAACAATTTATATTTCAAACCTCAGAAAATGCTAAAAAGTACTTCTAGTAACAAATTATTCCTGTTCAAATTTTTCGTGTTAAGACTTGAAAATTATTGATGATTTTGCTCATCATTCGGTACCAGAAAGCGATTTCCAAAGTTTCTGCAATCGATGATCCAAAAAAACTTATCCAACCCTGAGAGGAGGACCCGCTAGGACTAGACATTTGGGTCACTTCTTTGGGTTTTTAGCTAATTTTCAAACAATTTGTGTCCAAAACCTAAGCCAAAGGCGAGAGTGTCAAGGGTTTGCTAAGGGTTAGCTCATACTTTTCCAGCGTCGAATGTAATGTTTTTTTCAACTCAAAGCAAGGAGTTCAAACTTTCTGTTTGGGAAAAATCAGAAAGTTTGAACTTTCTGCACCGTGTGTGAAAAATAAATTTTATAGAGTTAGGAAATTTTTTTAATCACAATTTTAATGTTTAGAAGGACAATAATTGATGCATTTATCGCAACGTAATCAAAGTTTTTACGCGCACGCGGAGATCTAAAGTTTTTGCGCACACGCGGAGTACCTAAGTTTGCGCGCATGCGGGATAATTTAGTTTGCGAGTACGCGGAACACCTAACTTGCGCGTACGCGCAAATTTTTGTTTGAAAGGGTAAGTTTGCGCCTACGTGGAGACTCCTCCGCGTACGCGCACGAGTACATACATGAATACATACATGAATATATTTGGATGATAATTACAGAATAAAAAAAATAAAAAATAAATAAATAAGGATTTAAAGTTTAACAAGAATTTTTTTAATAAAATTTTACAATTTATTAAAAAGAAAAAATTACTCCATTATAAATTTAATTTTTCTGAAAATAAAATCTTTTTTTCTTTTTTTTTAAATTAAAAACTTGGATTTTTCTAATTAATCTTATAATGAAATTTTTTTAAATTAATGAATTCAAATTTTAAAATTTTATATAGTTTAATTATACCATTAAAAAAGAATTATTAAATTAAGAAAATATACAAAATTTGTAACAAAACATTAAAAATGGGGGGCGTGATTGGAAAATCATAGGACAATTCAAAACTCATAGAAATAAGCATATTTCGGTACACTTTTACGGTTAGTTAAGCACTTTTTTGAGAGGCCTGTAGGGGGCGGGGGAGGGCGGGCGAGTGTGGGGCTCGGCCTCGTCGAGCCACGGTAGAGCGAGAGAGATAGCGAGTGTGCGAGTGAGAAAGAAGTTGTGTGAGTCACTACACGGCTTGCTACGCCAAGCCGAGCGCGTGTAGTATAGTGTAGCATAGTATGATAAGTTAGTGTGCCTCGAGCCTTCGGCGAGTAACGACCATAACGTTACCGCCGTCCTTGTACCTAAGCTAATAAAAGCCTATTGACATAATAATCATCAGTGTTCTAACTATCCTCGTCCTTATAACTGGAGCGTAGGCCTCCGAAATCATCCTCTGGATACCCAGAGCCTACAATTGGTGACCCCGACGTCGAGGATCAGTTTTCGCCATCAAAGAAAGCGCGCCAAGAGCTTCCTTTGTCCGGCATACAAGCTCGAGCGTGTTATCGCGGTGTCTATCCTAAACACCCGTATCACGGAAATTTCGGTGTCTCGTCCGTCAAGCACGAGGACACCCGAAATTATTGAAAGAAAGAAAGAAAAAAAACCGTACAAGGTTCCGCCTTTCCAGGCTCGGCCGCCCGGCGAAGACACGTACATCTGGGTACGTGTTGGCTTCGTAGGAGCACCTGGGGGAGGCAGGCGCGAAGTCACTCCCCGAAGAGGGTTTCATCCTGCGTGAAGCGGGAAACCCGAAGAGAGGGCTCAGACGCGAAGTCACCCTCGTGGCTGGAAAACCGGCGACTTCGAAGCCGGCACCTCGTCGTGTGCAGCAGTTTGCAGCTACGAGCCAGCCCGCCACCGTCTTCACCATCATCGCGGTTGGCGCACCAGCTCGACCATCGAGATCCACTAGGAGTATCCTCTTTTAATTTTCGCTCGTTTTGTGAGGAATTTTCGCGGTCGGGTAGAATTTAAGACTATGCGTGTGTGTGCTTTTCGTGTGAACCGCGCGCGTGAAACACTCCCCCTTTTCCACGAATTGGCCGTGTTTATCGCAGCACGCGGCGCTTCTGTTCTTCGCAGCGGTCGCGTTTCACGTTTTTTTTTTCTGAACTATCGCGTTTCAATATTCCTCACAATTAATCTGTATATATTAGATTAGGAGTACATTTTATATTTAGATATAGGTTCTCGCGACCCGTGCGCAATCATTTGCGGTTTCCTCTGGGAAATTTAGATTTTAGAAAAAGACAGCTATTCACACTGCGTGTGTTTAGCTCGCGGTCGCGTCGGGGTGTGTTAGGACTTGTCCTTGTGAGCCTCTCTACACCCATCGGCGAGCGTAAGTCGCGAGCTCACTGGCCAACTCCCCGAGCCATATCGCACTAGGACGCGGGCCCACAGCCAAACTCCCGGGCCTCCTCGCGCTAGGTTTGTTTTTTTTTCTCGTCACAGTTGCACCTGACACCATGGCCGATGAAATCGTCGACGACAGCAAGGGTTCGGGCATGGACGCAAAGACCTCCTCCCTACAGCCGGTTGATGGCCAGGATCGCCGTCCCGAACCGTTCGACCTCGAGGCACGCTTGGCGCGGCAGAAGGCCGAGATCGAAGCTTCTTTCACGAAGTCCCTCGAGGGTTTGTTTTCAAAGCTCGGGCTCGTGAACCTTGGGGCTATTACCACTGACCAGGAGAACGCCCGCGTGCCAATCTCCGGTCAGCCGCCCCCGCCGGGAACCGAGCCACATCCAGCGATCAGCTCCGATCGTAAGGTTTTGCCTAACCCTCACGCTCCAAACTTCGTTCCGGGAAACGTGACCCTTCGGCCACATGTTAGCGACCATTCTGGTCCCACTACTTCACAGCAACCGTCGGGTCCTCAGCGCGTCCCTCCTTTCGACATTTTCGGGTTAGGGTTACCTAACCCCACCCCCCGGACCGTAGACGGCCGATTCGTTCGAGATTTCTCAGATGCTACCCAACAGTCCTCGTTCGAGGATCTCAGAAATCCCCAGCAAGGCTTTGCGTCAGCCCCTGGGAACACGGGTCGTGGCTCCGGTGATCACGGTAGCCGCTCCACTCTTAAATTTATCCCATTCATGAAGCGAGACCCAGCATTTTGGTTTGGACTCTTGGAGTCACGCTTCATCGACGACGGGATAACGTCCGATGGCGCCCGTTACTGGGCTGTCATCCACAACCTGCCTCAGCCTATTTTCGAGGACATGAGTGCAGCAATCAGGTCCATCCCTCCCCACGATCGGTACGAAGGCTTGAAAAAAGCCCTCATAACTCGTTTCGCTGAGACCGGAGACCAGAGACTCGAGCGTCTCTTGGAAAGTTGCAGTCTCAATGACCGCCGCCCGTCCGAACTCCTTCAGCACATGAGGAGTCTCGGAGGCACCGAACTTGCTCCGTCTTTGATCCTGAAGCTTTGGTGGAGGAGACTCCCCGATCAAATCGCGATAGCGGTCGACCCGGAGGTTTCCCGGGGCGACGGCGATGCCGCCGCCGAGAGGGCGGATCGTTTATTTCTTCTTCGACCTGTCAGGAACCTCGTTCATTCCGTCAATGCTGTCTCAGACAATGGCGACCTCGCGGCCCAGGTAGCCGCCCTCGTTAAGCAGCACGTTCGCCCCCGCGGGCGTAGCCGCTCCCGGTCCAAAGGCCGTGACGGTGACAAGCCTCGGCTTTGTTACCCCCACTCTAAATACCGCGAGAATTGCGCTCGTTGCCGTGGTCCTCCGTGTCCTCTCTGGGAGGAATTCGCGAGGAAAAACAAGTTTCCCCTGGATTACCAGGAATACAGGAAACTTCCAAAAAACTGATTGGCCCCAGCGTGTGTGAGGCGAGCGCACCGGGCTCCGCTAACCTTCGCCTCTTCGTTGTCGATAGAAAGACAAGTCGGCTTTTTCTCGTCGACACCGGCGCCCAAGTGTCGATTATCGCCAAGAACACGGTTTGCACTGATGCCCCACGCGGTATTCCTTTGCAAGCTGCAAATGGTACCGAAATCGCGACCTTCGGTGTATTAACCAAGTCTTTCGACCTTGGCCTACGACGCCAAATGTCGTGGAAATTCTTTGTTGCCGATATTCCCTATTCGATTCTCGGAGCTGACGTCCTCCGTCACTTCGACCTGATGCCTGATCTGAAACGCCAACGACTCGTGGACAACATCACGAAGCTCCACGCCGACGGTATCCTACAGGAACCGCCCCTCGCGGGCGTTAGTATCGTCGGTACTTCTCAGAAGTACGGTTCTATTCTCGCAGATTTTCCCCGCGTCCTTGGTCTTGAGCCTCCGGCTCCTCTCCACGATCGTGACATCAGCCACAAAATTAACACAACCGGACCACCTTTAGCTCAGCGCCCCAGGCGTCTTACTCCCGAGAAACTTAAGTTTGTCAAGGCGGAGATAAAACGTTTGTGCGACGCTGGCATTTGTCGTCCTTCGGACAGCCCTTGGGCTTCTCCGATCCATCTCGTACCCAAGCAAGACTCTTGGCGAATGTGCGGCGACTTTCGCTGGTTGAACTCTGTCACCATTCCTGACAAGTTCAACGCCTCGAATTTGCGTGATGCCCTCAGTTCGTTGACCGGGAAGAAAGTCTTCACTGTCATCGACCTGGTTCGCGCGTATCAGCAAATTCCGATCTCCCCTGAGGACATTCAGAAGACAGCCATTATCACCCCCGACGGTCTTTTTGAGTACCTGGTGATGATCGAGGGTCTGCGTAACGCCGGCGCAACCTTCCAGCGCCACTTGCATAAAGCCCTCGGAGACCTTGACTTCGTCATCAAGTATTACGACGACATTGTCATCGCGTCAGCCACCCTCGAGGAACACGAGCGACACTTGCGCATCGTCTTCGAGAGGCTTGACAAGCATCACATGCAAGTCAACCTCGCCAAGTGTATCTTCGGCCAGGCTGAAGTTCCCTTCCTTGGTCACGTCATCAACGAGGAAGGAATTCGTCCTAACCCCGAGAAGGTCCAGGCAATCCTCGATTACCCCAGGCCTGAGACTCTCAGCGAACTCCGTAGCTTCCTGGGGTTAATCAACTCGTATAGACCCTTCCTCAAACGGGCTGCGTCCACCCAGTACCCGTTGAACATCTTGATGCGCGACGTCAGGAAAAAAGATTCGAGGCCAGTCCCCTGGACTCCCGAATCCGAGCAAGCCTTCCTGGACTGTAAGAGAGAGCTTGCCGAGTGCGCTCTTCTCGTGTACCCAGACGACGAGGCGGAGATCCGTCTCGTGTCTGATGCGTCGGACGGTGCAATCGGTGCAGTTCTGGAGCAACGGAAACCCCCGGAGATTTCTTGGCAACCTATTAGTTTTTTCTCAAAAAAACTTTCCCCGTGCCACCAGGCGTACTCAGTCTTCGACCGCGAGCTTACCGGCATCTTCGAGGCCGTGAAGCATTTTCACCATTACCTCGAAGGTCGCCACTTCGAAATTTTCACCGACCACAAGGATCTCACTTACGCGTTCGTCAACGACCCCGCACACGCGCCCGCGCGCCGTCAGCGGCAGCTCGCGTACATCTCCGAGTACACCACCTCGATCAGGTATATTCCTGGTCGGGAGAACGAGGTCGCGGACGCGCTTTCGCGTATTGAGATTCCTGCCTGCGTTGATGCTTTTGCATCCCCAACCACTCTGAATTGGAGTGGATTGTCTCATGACGTAATCCAGCTCCCACAGGTTCAAGCAATTTTGGCTCGGATTGACGCCTTTAGATTGCCAACCATTTTCTCTCTTCCTCATCTCGCAGCTGAGCAAGCGGCTGACGAGCAGCTTAGGGATATTGTCGCGGATCCGTCCCACCCCCTGAAGCTGATTCCTTTGACCTTCGGCGAGAATCATATGCCGATTCGGTGCGATACTTTCGACCACACGATTCGCCCTTACATTCCCGCTTCACTCCGGAAGGACGTGTTCGACCTCTTCCACAAGAACTCGCACCCTAGTGCGAAGGTCTTCCTCGAGCTTATTCGGAGGAGTTATGTGTGGCCGGATATGTCTCGTGACATAACTCGGTGGTGCAAAGCTTGTGTCCCTTGCCAGCAGTCTAAAGTGACTAGGCATAACAAGTTTGTTCCCGCTGAATTCCCGGTTCCCGATGGCCGTTTCGACCACGTCCACATCGACCTGGTCGGGCCGCTCGCCGAGAGCGAGGGCAACTATTATGCCTTGACCATGGTCGATCGGTATTCACGATGGCCTGAGGCCGTAGCCATCCCCGATATGGAGGCAAAGACCGTCGCGCGAGCCTTCTTTGATACTTGGGTCACGCGATACGGCGCCCCAGAGATCCTGACCACCGACCAAGGCGGCCAGTTCGAATCCCAACTATTCACAGCTCTATTGCAAATGATAGGCTGTGAAAGGATTCGGACGACGCCTTACCACCCGCAGTCGGACGGCCTGGTCGAGCGCTTTCACCGAGATCTGAAAGCCTCGATCATGTGCTATGGCGATAGGCCCGATTGGTCCCGGATTCTTTCATCCGTCCTCCTCGGACTTCGTACCCGCGTCCGCCTCGATCTGGACGCGAGTCCTGCGGAGTTTGTTTTCGGCACCGTGCTGCGAATTCCCGGCGAATTCTGTGTTCCCGGAGACTTCGAGCCGAACCGTCAGTTCTTCCTCGAAGAATTTCGGGAACACATGAAGGACGTGAAACCCGTTCCCTCCGCTCGCAAATTCCGCCTCAAGCCCTTCATTTTTAAGGACATGGCCACTTGCACCCATGTGCACATGAAGTCCAGACCTGTGAAGAGCTCCCTCGAGAGACCTTATCACGGGCCGTACAAAGTCCTTGAGCGTCTCACAGACCGGACTTTCCTTATAGATGTTAAGGGCGAGCGAAAAGTGGTAAACGTGGAGCGACTGATTCCAGCCCACTTTATCGCTGAAGACTTCGCCGACGACGTCCTCGGCCCGGAGCCGTCAACCACACCTCCGGGAAACTCGCCTCCGCCACAAGTCGCTCCCGACTTCGTCGCGGAACCCCCGAGTTCTCCCGTTCGTCCACCGTCATCTTCACGTAAGCCTCCTCCGGCTACACCACCGACCCCGGCAATTAGCTCGTCTGCGAGCTCTCGTTCGACCGCTCGGAAATCGGTACGGTTTGCCGACCAGTCCGCCCCTATTCCGGATTCTGCTCGCGCGCGATCTCAGCCCGCGAGCCAGGGTTCATTGCCCCCGTGCACGCGCACTACCCCTTACCGCAGCCCTCACCCTATTCCGATAGGCCCTGCTCCTGCACGCCCGACATCGGAGAGGACCTATCGACGAGTCCGTCCCGATCATACATACGCCACCGCTGCTAGACAGTGCGACCTGATCGCGATCCGCGCGTAGGAGGGAGAGCGAGGGTAGGGAAGAAAAAAAAAAACATACGTTTTTTTTTTATTTCGGGGGGGTGTAGTGTGGGGCTCGGCCTCGTCGAGCCACGGTAGAGCGAGAGAGATAGCGAGTGTGCGAGTGAGAAAGAAGTTGTGTGAGTCACTACACGGCTTGCTACGCCAAGCCGAGCGCGTGTAGTATAGTGTAGCATAGTATGATAAGTTAGTGTGCCTCGAGCCTTCGGCGAGTAACGACCATAACGTTACCGCCGTCCTTGTACCTAAGCTAATAAAAGCCTATTGACATAATAATCATCAGTGTTCTAACTATCCTCGTCCTTATAACTGGAGCGTAGGCCTCCGAAATCATCCTCTGGATACCCAGAGCCTACACGAGGGGCGTGGGGGGGGGGGGGGGGGGCGTGAGAGAGGAAAAACAACTATATAATATAGTAAGATATATATATATATCTAATGATATCTATATTCTAGGCGATATTACATACTATACATATATACAAACACACATATATGTATAAATATATTATTACGTCACTATCCGGACAGTCAGGATAGTGTTCAGTCCCATTTTTTCCGAGAACAAATAAAAATGAGTTCCAGGAATTGGGTGATGGGTTATTTGGGATGGGTTATTTTGGTTGTACCGCGCAAACCTAGAAAAATTTTTTATTGATGGGTTATTTTGGAAAAAAAATAAAAAAAAGATGGGTTATTTTGGTTTTTTTGAATACGTGAGTGGATTGCGCGTGATTTGCGCTTAAGGGGAAGTCAGACGAGTTTCCCACTGTTCTTAATCAAAATTGAAAAAAAATTAATTGAGGAGGTAAATTAAAAAAAGGGCTCTGTAGCACCCTAGCGACACTCGAAATGTATCTTTTAAAAAAAAAATTATCAAAATTGGTTGAGAACTGGCTGAGAAATCTGCTGAACGGTAATTATATTCCATTCTTCATAGACATTATATTCCATACTTCATAAAAATTACCGTTTGGCAGATTTCTCAGCCAATTTTCAACCGATTTTGATAATTTTTTTTTTAAAGATACATTTCGAGTGTCGCTAGGGTGCTACAGAGCCCCTTTTTTTAATTTACCTCCACAATTTTTTTTCTCAATTTTGAGTTTCTCACCGTATTTAATCAAAATTGAAAAAAAAAAAGTTCCATACTTCATAAAAATTACCGTTCGGCAGATTTCTCAGTCAATTTTCAACCGACTTTGATGGTTTTTTTTTTTAAAAGATACATTTTGAGTGTCGCTAGGGTGCTACAGAGCCCTTTTTTTAATTTACCTCCTGAATTTTTTTTTTTTTTTCTTCAATTTTGATTAAGTACGGTGGAAAACTCGCCTGACTTCCCTCATGTGGTAAGCACAGGTATCACTATCTGGCCAAAGGCCCGTGTCTAAAATTCTTTAGACAAAATAGTGATAAAAACTGAATTTATGACTACAATGCCCCGTCTACACCGGTTGTTTAACCGCGTCTCGGCTTAGCTTTGTTTAAAGAATTTTGCAGTGTTCCCGCATGCTTAAAGGATTAATTTGTACTTTAAAAATAGGAAATAATTTATAAGAGTAAGATGGTTACATCTTGAACTTCGATTCCAATGGTAACATTGCAAAATTTTTTAAACAAAGTTAAGCCGAGACGCGGTTTAACCGCCAGTGTAGACGAGGCACTGACAACTTCTGTTATAGTTGACCAATTACTACAAAAATCATTTTTCTTATCAGATTTTTAAGTTAGAAAATAATTTTCAGATTTGAATCATACGGGTTAATTTTGAATACTATTTATTTGTTTTATACAGTTTTTACTCTTAAAATGCTAATCACTTTTTTTTTAATTTTTTCTAACTTTATAAGTTTTCAAAAGAAGGATCATGGTGTTTTACTCGAATTTTTCTTCGTAAATTTTGAAGTGCTTCCTTTTGTCAGTGGTTGTGGTCACAATAAAAATGAAGATAAAAGTGTTAATTTTGTACACGTTTCAATTCTAAAGCGCGGTAGCGCTTTTACGGTGAGTGATTTTCACTCTCTGCTGTAAAAGCAAAGCGCCTTTAAGGAAGCTCACGCAATTTTGATTCAACCGTTTGATTTGTTCAAAAAATTCCAGGTGATTCCTTAAACAAATAGCTACAACATTTATATTCAACCCATCATAAGGTTGCTGTGATCATTTTTGAGAAAAAATTCGTTAAAATTTTTTTTTTAACACTGGGCCTTATTATAATGGAAGAAAACCGAAAAAAATATTACACTTTTTTCAACCGCTCTTTCTGGTGAAAAAAATTCATTGAAACGTTAAAATGATTTTTTTTTCGTTAGTGTCATTTTTTCACGCTCAATAAATAATACTGTGATAAAAAAAAAATCCAAATTTAATTATGAGATTGTTTGGTTTGTACTGGTTGTTTGGTTGTATCTTGCATGAACGCCGCAATGTGGAGCCGAAACTCCGACGCGCTTTATACAGAGCTGAAGCATGCCGAATAAGCATATAGTTGAAAGGCGTGGTAGCGAAGCCACCGCGTCTCCATGCAACGGCTGCGATGTTAATCACTTACTAGGAATGCATAATGGAAAAATATCAAAAATCGGTTCTTACTATTTAAAATTTAATCATCATTTTTTTCGCTTGTTTCTGATTTTTTTTTTTTTTTTTTTTTCAACTCAGTGTATTAAAAACTCGTCTATAAAAAAAAAAAAGACTCAAACATGAGTACGATGAAAAGTATTACTAAATTTGGCGTGGAAGAAATGCTTTGAAATAAGTTATTTAGGTAGTTTAAAAAACTGATAATTTCTTTTTTCTAATAGAACAAATCAAACAACTTTAAATAAAGTTACTACTTATTGAAACTTCTGGTTACTTTGGTTATATGAATACGGTTGATTTCATACTTTTTATGCAAAGCGCACTAGTATCATCACTTCGTGTTTATGCACTCTTGGTACTGCTAAACGCTAACCAAAATCTTAATTGAGTAAAATTATGAATAAAAAAATCAATTAATAAGTATAGCATTACGGTTTGAAAGAAATCTTCGGCTTTAAAAAATAGATCCGATCAGGAGAACAGCTAAAACAAAAGGTTACAGATTGCAAGCCTTACCGATCGGTTGCTTACTACTGATGCGATATGTTCTCCTGGTGTACCGATGCTCTTTTTCTAACAAATCAAGCCCTTAAAAGGGGCTAAAAAGTTCCGAATATTCTCATCGAGGGTGAGAGGACCATCCTGGGCTTCCAGAGTGTCCAGCTAACGTGGCTCGGAGCCCGGCGTCAAAGCTTGGAGCCTAGCTTAGGAGCTCGGAACCTAGCGTGGGAACTTGGAGCTTAGCTCGGTAGCTTGGAGCCTGGTATAGCTCAACTCGGAGCTTAGCTCGATAGCTCGCAGCCTGGAATAGCTCAGCTTGGAGCTTAGCTCGATAGCTCAGAGCCTGGAATAGCTCAGCTTGGAGCTTAGCTCGGCATACTTCGAGCTTGGCAAATTTAAATAACGCAATTCATTGTGTTATTGGGTTATCGGGTTCAACTTCTACTATCAGATGGCGCAGGAGTAAAAAAATTAAAATATCGGTATTCAGGGTTATATTTTCACGCGACACACGGCATCAAATTTTTATTTAAAAACTTTGCTATGAGTACCTGGATTCCTTACTAAAACATAATTTTGTTTTACTCTATTTTGATTTTTTGTACATCAAACTTCAAGTAACTCTATGGCTGAGCTAATTTTAAGACTTTGTTTGTTAAGTCTAAAAATTATAATGCATAAAATACTTAAAGAAATTTAATGAAACTTTTTTAAGACTTTACGGTGTATGTCAAAAAACAATTTTTTAAATTCAACTATTAACGTTTTACTCCTCATTCATGTTAAAATTATTTTTTAAAATCGAAAGTTTGAGCAAAAGATTCGCATTTGATTTCTACTTTCGATTTATTACTTTTACGAATTTTCAAAACGTCATGAATCAATTTCAGGCTGATAAGCTGTTCGTTGATACTCAGAAATATAATGCTTAATATCTTTGTACACCGTCCACTATGAATACACTGTTATACACATTCTAGGTCGACCGCCTGGATTTGAGAAGTCCAAGCGTTGAAAGAAGACTTTGAAGTTTGTGGTATGTAATGATTTGAATTGTGTACGGAATTTTGTTAATTTTGCTGTTCTTCTCAAGGTTTTTAGAGCCATGGTTTTTCCTTGGGCTTCGATCTGTATAATTGTCAGAGCAGGAATAGGGTATGGATTCATGGTAGATATACCGATCTCTATCCAAAGAAAGAAGACAGAAAAATCGTCTTCAAGACTAATATTGATTGTGCAGTGTTCAATTGTAATGTAAAGATGTTGGAAATGACAGATATTTATGATGATTTTGTAAACAGTGAATTTTTTTATAATGATGAAGTATTGTAAATAATAAAGAAATATTTTTGAATGAATGCATTTTGATTGTAAATAGATTTGTGTGATAGTTTGATTGGACGTGTGTGAAATTTGTTTTGTCGAGGAAGACAATTGAAAAAGGGAGGGAATAATGTTATGAAAGTCTTCCAATTTGAAACGTATCTGAATTTCTCGTCGTTGTGATTTTTTTTGTGCAATTGTATTTTAAGAATGAAAGTTTATAAATAAAGTCTGAATGTTCGTTTTGAAAGTTAATAATCGTGTTTTTTTTTTAATATAAATTACGCGGCTATTACAATTTTTTAATTTTAAGTATAATTATCAATAATCTTTCGATTATTTATTGAAAATTTTCTTATGTTGCTCGGATGACGCCCCTAGTATCTTTTGTTAAGTATTAAATCGTTCATTTTTAAAAAGATGCAGGGAAAAAAACGTAATAATGAATCATAATTCTATTTTTGGCAACTAATAGATATTTCTATCGGCCCTACGATCTAACTACAGTTTAAATCCCGATTTTAATTTCCCACTTAAAAGCTACATCTGTAAGTTGAGAAAAATTCCTAACTTATTAAAATTTAAAATAAACCCTTGTTAACTAATTGAAATCTCGCAGAAATGGTATGCATGGGAGTAGGTACTGTGGTAGTCATAAAGTTACGAGGTTATGCACACAAGTATGAAAAAACATAAGAACAAAGATAGGCAGAAGAGTAAATACAAGGATAGCTAAAAGAGTAGAAACAATGGTAGATACAAGGCTAGCTACAAGTGTAGACACAGGGGTAAGCACAAGCATGAAATTTTGGGACATACCCCTTTAAAAGAAAGAAAAAGAATCACACTGTAATATTATTTTACCTAAAACTATTAAGTAACTAAAATTCAAAGATATATACTTGTATGTATCTTTGAATTTTCAAAAAAAATAATAATAAACGTACAACACCCCCTCCTCATAGGTAGATTTTTCATGTAACTCTTTTCTTTTGTGAATTGCTGAAAAATCGTGCTGGACCGTTTTTTAGCCCCATTGGCATACGCCGGAATTGCCAATGCCTTTATGAATAGAAAATGTAGTTTTTTTATCTTCAGGCCACATAGGTATTTGATAAAATCCTGAGGCTAAATCAAAAGCACTAAAATAACGCATTTGACCTAGTTGATTTAATATCTAATACATGCAAGGTAAAGGATAATTGTCTTGCAAAATATGCAAATTCAACTTTCTGAAGTCGATAACGACACGATATTTTACTTCATTTGATGCATCTTTTTTTTTTTGGTACAACCCAGCCCGGACTTAAAAAGGGACTATAAGATTTTTCGAGAATCTTTTTATCTTCAACTTCTCTAATGTGATTGTTTGTCTCATTTTGTGAAGCTGGCGGATGTCTATAAAACTTTGAAGTTATTGGTATAGGTGTATCAAGTTCCATTTTATGATATCTTTTATTTCGGGCAAGAAGTCATCTATAAATGCAAAAATATCACGATAATCATGAATGATTTTTAATATTTGCTCTCTTTGATCACCTTTCAAATGATCAAGACGTGAATTTTAGGTAAGTCTTTCTAAGTGATCTTTATCAATCACAATCTTATTTTCAAATTTCATAGTGAATATATTTTCTTTCTCGCTTTTCCCAAAATAAATTTCTTTTAGTAATTTTTCTCGTATTTCATTATTTATTTTATTATCAAAAACAGATTTCTTTGTGTTCTCAATATTTTATTTTCAATCTTCAATTCATTATAATAATCAATATGATTTTTATGATTGATAACTCTTACTCAAGTTTGCTTATCTTTGATTTTATAAATTCCACCCAAAACATTCTTACCTTCAACAATGTACTCATCGGGTTTTTTGACTTTCATTTTTTTACATCTAAAATTACTTGGCTCAATTGCTTTGTTAATTTTACTATTTGTAAGTGTTATTTCGTCATTGTGACTATCTATTAATGATCTATATTTTTTCAACCAATCTTTACTAAGCATACTATCTTTTTTTTAGGGGTGAATGAATATTACAGACTCTAAACTTATGCTCTCGGCCTAACATTTCTAAATGAGCATAACCCAAAACTTCATAATCACCGTCTATTATATATATATAATTACTTGATGCAGGGTTAGTACCTCTCGTGTGCAAAACATACCGTTAATTCGCTCCGCAGAAACTTAATATTCCTGCAGTGTCTTGTGCTTAAGTTTGGTGTAACCTAGTGCTCACAGTGTTCTCGAGGTCTTTTTAGCTCAGTGCCCGCGAGGGCTCAGGGACTTTCAGCCTGGATATTCTCAGAACAAAGCCAAAAAAAAATCGCCACCGTCTTTAGCGGTTACGACATTCTCACACCGGCAACTTGGAAATTTGCAAACTCAAAGTTGCACACCTATATCTCACAGCGCGCGAAAACTCAAACATGCAAATATAAAACTACACCTAGCGACATCCTAGCGCAACTACTACTTAATGCGACGGCGCTGGCACAGAAAGCAATCTTGTAAGTATGAACCAACCTCATCTCAAAATCTGCTTCGCCAAAATTTAATCGACCAGCAGCAGTGAACACCACCAGGACTATGCGTGCTGCCCGCCTCTCCTTACGCTCATCAACACTGTATAAACCCTTAACGAGGGGAGCGTAACCACCACCAGAGGGTGGTGGTGGCACCCAAACTCATCCCTGGGGCCAGATGGTGTTAGATACGCGGATCTGAGAAAAGCTGCCCCAGGTTGTCACGAGCTGACATCACTTTTCAACGCTTGCCTCAGATTGGGCGCAGAACCTCTGTGCTGAAAAACTGTGACACTGTGTTGCTGCTTAAGAAAGGCGAGAGGAACCAAATCGGAAACTGGAGGCCCATGGCAATGGGGGATACCACCTCCAAACTCCTCTCTTCACTAGTCGCTTACCGCCTCATCTACTGGGTCATGGCTAATGGGAGAACAAGCGCGTCCTAGAAAGGCTTCCTCGAGGGATTCTATAAGCATAATTTTATTCTGCAGGAGATTCTGCGCGATGAAAAATCCAAGTGGAAGTTGTGGTTGCAAGACTGGATCCCACCCATGCTTTTTACTCGGTCTCGCACGCCTCCATCAACAGCACCTTCAAGCAGCATCGGGTCTCGGAGCTGATCAGAAAATTGATCGCACCAGCGTACGACAGCGCTGCCACCCACGTCATGACAGTGAACGACATCACCGAGCCCATTCCCATTGACTCTGGCGTGAAGCAAGTGTGTCCTATGAGCCCGACAGTCTTTAACCTCACTCTGGAGCCTGTTATTAGGGCAGTTGCGGCTTCAAGTGGTGGTTACGAACTCGTGGGCGAGGTCTTCATGGACCTCGACTGTGCAAACGATAAAGGCCTCATTGCGGACTCGCCCGAGGCGATGAGAATCCTCCTGAGATCTGCAAAGAACGCTTCCGCGGCTGTTGGCTTCACCTTCAACTTTGCAAAATCTGCCACACTGCATTTGAAAGGCAGGGGTTGGTGCGGTTAGGAGAACGCAGTTCAGCATCCTGGGTTAGGTGATGCACGCCCGAGACCGTGGCGAGACCTACGAACATCTGGGCACCTCAACGGAATTTCAAGTCAAGCAGACGACGTACACCACAATAGAAGAGCTGAAGGCGGACGTCCGTGAGTTAACGGCTCACTGCTGGCCTCCTGGCAGAAACTTGAGGCTGTGGCTACCTTTATCTTGCCACAAATGAACTGTTGTCTGCGGGGGTCAGACGTGAGGAAGAGTCTCCTCAGGGAGGCCGACAGAGTTGAAAAGGATTGCTAAGAGATGTATGAATCTTCCCCGACGTGCGAGCGCCGAGCTAGTCTTCCTACCTTGGTACATGGCTCTTGTCTCTCGTGGACAAGGCTGATATTCTTAGCATCGCCCATGCCTTTAAGCTGTAAGAACACGAGCGTAGCGAATGTAGCCATGTCCAAATATACACTGTGATTTTACCTTTAATATGCCGTATAAACGATCTCTGTAAATATTATGAAATGACCTTTACTATTGTGAATGTACTGCATGGTTAAGTATATGTTTGTTTTTCCTTTGTTGTTTCCTCGAAACGTCGTGAATGAATAAACAATAAGAAAAAAGAACATTTTTTTCTTCATTTTGCCTGGATAATCTATAGAAAGTTAACTAAATTACTAAAATTATAAATATGACTGGGCAATATATAATTCCAGTTTGATGCCGATATCAGAAAAAAGTTTTTAAAAAAACGGTTTTTCTGGAAACTAGTTGGGGGTGGTTTTTTAGGGGTGAAAAATGTTTTTTTGCGTTTTTCGAAAAAACTACGCATTTTATTGAAAAAGTTTAACTTTAAAAGTTGAAGATCATGTAAAACTCTACATTTTTTGTCTCCTTACTTTATTTAAGAAACCTCAAAATATCCGAGAAAAACGCAAAAAACCACTTTTTTCGATTTTGATTCTTCCTAACCACAAAAATATCGTCATTGTTATGACATGATACAAAAGTAAAGCATTCTTTATGTTAAATAACTAGTTTTTTTTTTTTTTTTTTTTTTTTTTTTTTTTTTTTTTTTGAGAAAAAATATTTAGTAGTTTTCGAGAAATGAATAAAATCAGTGCAAATTTTTTATTTTTAAAAATTTACTGACTGGATCTATTACTTTTAGAACATTCTGATTGGGCTCTTATTTTATTCTAATCTTATAATTTAACAAAAAAGTAAAAAATTATAACATTACCAGGAGAAAATATTGAAAAAAAAAAAAAAACAGATAAATTCAATATTATTTCGATTAATTTGGTTTAATTGTTGTAAATATTTCGTTGTTTAACTATATTTGTAGTGAAAAAATTTGTTAAATGTTGAATAGACTTTTTTATGATAGATTGGTTCAATATTGAAAAGATGTAATCACGAAAAGTGTATAAAATAATTTTGATTATTTTCCTGAGCTGGATTTCAACTAATAGAAACGCCGTATTTGACATAAGGTGGAGGGGTGCGGGTAAAATTATTTCGATAATTTTGTCGATTATTTCCAATTAGTCGCATAGAGACTGAAAAATTATCAATTAGTAACTCACATTATATCTTCTGTAATGCAAAGAATTTAAAATAAAAAGACTAATATCTCGCAAAAATGTTAAATACTGCGTTTCTGTGGGTTGATAATTAGCTGGGAAAAATAATCCAGCCGAATACCGCTCATGCTCCAAAATTATAGAAAATTTTCCTCCAGTTTTTTTGTCATAGCAACTCGCGGGGCAAGTTTGGCAACCAAGTTTAACCTACCAAACTTGGCCTCGTTGTAATGACAAAAAACAGTCAGAAAATTTTCGACAATGTAGGAGCATCCATGGTATTACGACTGAAAACTTTGACTGTACATAGATGGTTTTTACTCGATCAACATTCATTAGTTTTATTTTCAATATTTCAAGCACAGCATAGTAAAAATTTATTTTCAACTTCATAGTGACTTATTAGCATTTCGAAAAATCCTCATGCCCCCGAAATTCGTTTGAATAAGCTTTTAATTCAATGATTAGATTGTTTATTCATGCAATAGTTTTTACTGAAACAAAATTACCAAATAAAACAACATACAGAGTTTTTAAAGTTAATGATGTTTCTTTATTACTACTAATATTAAAAAATCAATATTTTACAAAATATATACATACAAAAAGAACGAATGTAGAAGTCAAATAACTTTTTTATTCTCTTTACTGCAGGGGCCTTATGGAGGTAAGAGATATCGAACTCGAATCTCGAAATTTTTCTATTTTTTACTATGGCACCTATGGAGAAAAAGAAAAAAAATTTCGATATTCGAGTTTGATATCCTTACCTCCATAAAGCCGCTGGTGGTCGTTCGTCATCATCTTCTTCTCCTTCGTTCTCCTACTCACTGTTTTTGGCACCATAATTGTAATTCAATGGTCAATTTTTTCCCAAGGTACTTTAATAAAAAAAAAAAAAAAAAAAAAAAAAAAAACCACCATCTACCACATGTATTGTTTTATCTGCAGGAGGCGATTCAATGCTATTCAATTCATTTTAAAAATCTAACTTCGTATTTTTTCTGAAAGAACTTTTAAAATTTGAAACTTGGAATGAAGCCATTTCTTGCTGTAGGTAGCTTTTCATGTCACTTTTGTTTGAAATATTTGTTGATTTTGCACGTCTGAAGTCTGTTACGGATTTGCCGTAATATTAATTTTTATTTATTTGCCGGATTAAAAGCTGGTAGGGGAGGTTTGTCAAATAAATTGAGTAGACCATTACTTACCATTATATACAATTTTGATTATTTATTTACAATATTTACAGATCTTCCGGGTTGAGTTAAACAATAGTGTACACCTTACTTGAATATTTACAATAATAAAGAGTTGCAATCAACTCAGTTGAGTTGATGTACACCTTGATGAATGAGCTTGCAGTTATGATAAAACCTCTTTGTTGTTGAGCAGAGTCCTTGGGTGATTGTTAAAGATGAGTAGATCCTTTTGAGAGTAGACCAGTTGGGCGTTGAGAGGAGAATAATAATTGATTAAAGAGAGAAACTGAGATATGAGAATATGTTGAATTGAGAATTACCAGCATTAATTTCCGTGTAAAGAAAATTAATTAATTTAAGAAACCGCCTAGTCAAAACTCTTGACGAATTTGATTATATTAATTCAAACCATAAATACGAGTTTTGCTTGAGTACAGTTGAGGTAAACAAAGCGACAGAGAATGGCCTTGAAAAGAGTAGAAAAGAAGATGGCTGCGTGTAAGACAGCACAAAGAAAAGAGAGAGAGAGCAAGAGAATGCACAGTAATTTTATTGATTTTCTGGCTGTGAGAAGGGCAATGTAAAAGCACCGGTAAATTATTGTTACCGGTTCTGAGCGAAATACCTGAAGATGCCACGCCGTGAAAGCTCTCCTTGCTGAGCAATTAACCCAAGAATTGAATTGAGCCAAGCCATTTGAGTTAATTGAAGATCAAATGTCTCCCGAGTTGAGCCAACACTAAGTAGATGATTCGTCGAGTTGACTGTACTGATGAGATGACTACGTTGAGGATGATGAGAAAGAGTCACGAGAAAGAACCAAGAGAAACCAGAGAAGTTTCACAAAATGGCGAGTGAAACCGTCTATTCACGAGCGTTGTCTTGAAGAGAGAGAGAGAGGCCCGAGCGTAACAGTCAAGTCATAAGTAAATGTAAACACCGATGTTGATTTGAACTTAAATTATGAGAGTTTTCTCATTTACATTAAAAGGTGTGAGCGTTGGTCGAGTAGCAGCAGAGAGTGGCCTTGAAAATAGAGAGAGATAGCCCGATAGAGAGAGAGAGAGAGAGAGAGAGAGAGAAAATGGCCGAAATGGCTACGTGCTTGTGCACATTGAGATAGACGAAATCAGCACAGAGTCGTAAATTCTGTGCTAGAGAAAATGAAAAGTGAGAAGGGGCAAGGAAATGACTGTTCCTTGCACCTGAATACCTGGAGATGTTCGATGAGTGAGGATTGTCCTTGAACCAGACAAATTCTCCGTGGACCACCGGTGAAGAGTAGCTGGTACACGTGGTAATGGCGCGGCTCCGAGGTTGTTGATGATCACAGAATTACTGTCTGTGATCGTCCGGATGAGCTGGTGCACGGTGAAAAGGCAGGTTCCGGGACTATCTGGTGAAAAAGGCGATGAGAAGAGCCGTTGAGAAGAACCGTGAAAAAGCCGGGAGAACTCTCTGCTGCACACACACACACTTGAGCACCAAAAACCAGAAGCCAGCACGCGAGGCCTGTGGCAGCAGCAACGGCGACAGCGGTACTGCTCAGTACTACGGCGCGCGGGAGTGAGAATTGGGACTAAAGTCCCCGCCTAGACTCATAGATGGAGCCATGTAGTCTATCAATTTAAAGTTGAGCGAATGAGCCGAAATATTTACGAGCAAATAGTGGTCCACTCCGTAACAAAGTCACTTTGGTAACTACTAACCGTGCTCTGAAATGAAACATAGCTGTGTGGCTCAGGCTTCTCTACTTTACATAAATCTCTACAAAAACCTTTCTTCTTCTTGTTCTTGCTGAATATTCTTTTTTTTTTTTTTTAATTATAAGATAAGACGAAAATAAGGGCCAAATAAGAATGTTTTAAAAGTGATAGATCCGGTTAGAAAATTTTTAAAATTAAAAATTTTGCACTGATTTTGTTCATTTCTCGAAAACTACTGAATATTTTTTCACAAAAAACAAACTAGGAATTTAACATAAAGAATGCTTTACTTTTGTATAATATCATAACAGTGACGATATTTTTGTGGTCAGGAAAAATCAAAATAGAAAAAAATGGTTTTTTGCGTTTTTCTCGGATATTTTGAGGTTACTAAAAAAAAGTAAGGAGACAAAAAATGTAGAGTTTTACATGATCTTCAACTTTTAAAGTTAAACTTTTTCAATAAAATGCGTAGTTTTTTCGAAAAATGCAAAAAACCATTTTTCTAGAAATTTATGGGTTATTGGATTTAAGGTTGAACCTAGTTTTCAAGTAAACCTAGGAGGTTTATTTGGGATGAGTTATTGGTTTGAAGGTTAAACCGAATATCCAAGTTAACCTAAGAGGGTTATTTGGGATGGGTTAATGGTTTGGAGGTTAAACCTAGTATTCACGCAAACCTAGGAGGGTTATTTGGAATGGGTTATTGTTTTGGAGGTTGAACCTAGTACCCAGATTAACCTAGCAGGGATATTTTGGATGGTTATTGAATTGAATGATTCTTATAAATTAAATTTATTTGCATTGGCATAAGTGTTTTTTAATTTATGGAAAACGAGGTTATATTTGAGAACATTGCCAACATGTTGTCATAAGTATCTTTAAAAAAACGTACATATGTATAAACGTGTGTGTGTGTGTGTGTGTGTGTGTGTGCGTGCGTGCGTGCTTGCGCGTGCGTGTGCGTGTGCGTGTGTGTGTGTGTGTGTGTGTGCGTGTGCGCGCGCGTGAATGTATGTGCGAGTGAGCAGCAGGGAACACCCTCCTGCTCGCTCTGCTCGCCAACCCCCCAGAATTTTATGCTTGTGCTTACCCCTGTGTCTACATTTGTGGCTACCCTCGTAACTACCATTGTTTCTGCTCTTGTAGCTATCCTTATATTTGCTGTTGCCTATCTTTGTTTATATGTTTGTTCATACTCGTGTGCATACTCTCGTAACTTTATGACTATCAGTGTACCTACTCATCTGCATATAATACTCATATCCTTCTGCTTACCCTTGTTGGGCGAAGCTCTTCTCGGTGGATTTTCAGCAATTTTTGGCTGATTTTTTCAAGAGGTTGGCGTTAAAACTAATGTACCGATTTTTATAAAACTCAAAGGGTGTATTCTAGAGATTCAGAAGGTGCACCTATGAAAGTTTCAAGTCGATATTTGCAGTCATTATAAAGTTATAACAGTCTTTAGAAAACTCTTTATTTAAAAAAAAACGCGAATTTCAAATGTTAGGTTATTATTTTGAAAATTAAATAAAATATTGTGATACGCTATTTCATGATCTTGAAACAAGATATTTTGTCATTAAACTTCTTACTAATAAAAATTTGTCCATCAAAGAAAATAATTTTTTATTTGATAAAGCAAAATTTAAGTGGTTCCTCATGAATATATTTACAGACAACAGAGATGTATAAAATTAGATTAAAATAAAAAACTTAAGTTAAAAACAATTTTTGAAATATTGAAAATCAGACTTAAATTTTGGTTTTCACGTGTCAGTAAATAACATCTTGTAACATTTATTCTTTTTTTCAGTTTAAATTTATTCACCACAACTGAAAGGATAAAAAAAAAAAAACAAAACAAAAAAAATACGTTTAGGCGTTTTTTTTCATCTACATTTGATTTTTAAAATCAAACTACTTGGAGATTAGTAACTTTTAATTTAAAAAAAAAATATATGTATATATATATATATATACATATCCACCTTCCCAGACTTTTTTGAATATAAGCTGTAAATTGATCAGTGGTTTCCATTAAAACTATCGTTTTAAAAGTTACAAAGGGAATTAAAAGCTATTGAAATCTTCTTTTAATTGAATAAATATCACAAAAAATTTTTTTTTATCTATTCGACCAAAAAAATGGTGTTAAATCATCTTAATTTCTTTCAAAAATGAAAAACTTCAATAATGCTTCGCCAATTTATGTAGAGGCATACCTAGTAACATAACTACTGTTCTTTTAGTTTTGCTCACTTTTGTAGCTACCTCTGTGAGTTCCCCGATTTCTATCCTTGTACTATCCATTTTTTCTACTTAGGTTACTACTGATTTTTTTTTTCTTATTTTTACATTCGTTTGTACTTCCATGCTTACTCTGTTGCTACCTTTTTTCTACTTAACATGTAACCCTGAACCTATCATCTTCTCTACTATTGTGTCTGATCCTGTGCCAACCTTTGTACCTACTAACTTGCCCAATCTTAAATCTACCCAAGTACCTACTCTCTTGCCTAACCTTGAGTCTACCACTGTGCCTAATTCCTGTACCTACCCTCGTGCGTACCCATGTACACACTTGTGCCTACCCTTATTCCTAACCTTTATTCTACGTTTATATCTACACTTGTAGTACTTCTGCACGTAATCTCGAGCCTACCCTTGTTCTTATTTTCGTTTCTATTTATGTAACTTTCTAGCTAACCCTTTCATGACACTAGGGCCTACCATTGTTCCCATCCTTGTTGTTGACATAGTACATACACCTTTATTTACTTAGGGTTCTACGCATGCTTCTATATTTTTTCTAAATATTTCTACTTTTGCATCTGCATCATGATGCCCCTTAAACGATTTTCAATTCGATTTCCAACATCAATCAATTTTTTACCTAAACTTTAGGCCATCCTTGCACCTACCTTGTGCCTATCATTGTTTCTATTCTTGTACCAACTCTTGCAGGTGCACTCGTACCTACTCTCGTGACTACCTTATTTATTATCTTCGTTCCTACTCGTGTGCTTACCCTCGTAACAAAACTGTTGTTATCATGATTGTGTATAATCTTTTGGGAAGAAAAAAGCAGTCGTGGTGCGGATGAGGTCATGTGGTTCACGCGCTGTTCTAGTGGATTTAAATAGTTATGGTCAGCCATGTTGAATTTAGGTTTACGTCGTCATGCGCGCTGATCGCATTGAAAATAGTTATGGGCAGCCATATTGCTTCCCTTTCTACGACTGCACTTTTCCTCCCAATACCTGTGCCTACTATTGTAACTATCTCTGTGCATGCCCTGATTTCTATCCTTGTACATTCCTTTTTTTACTTAAGTTCTTACTAACTAACTTTTTCTTGTTCTTATGTCTGTTTGTACTTTTGTGCTTTCTTCTTAACCATTTAATACTTAAATTTCTAATCATGAACCTACCCTCTGACACACCCTTATGTTTACCCTTGTATCTACCGTCATGTCTAATGTTGTTTCTATTCAGGTACCTACCATCTTGTCTACCCTTCTACCTAGTCTATACCTACCCTGGTGTCCACTCCTGCGCCTACCCTGTTGCCAAACCTTCTGCCTACCACTGAGCATACCCGTCTACCAATTTTAGTGCATACCTTAGTAGGTATCAACGTGCTTACTATTGTTTTTAACCTTGTTTCTACTCTTGATGCTACTCCTTTGCCTACCCTCGTTCAAACCTTAGTGGCTACTCTTGCGCCAACCCTTGTGTTTACCCTTGTTGATAACATTATTCCTACCTTTTTACTACTTTTATAGCTACACTTGTTATTTATGTCTTATTCCTACCTTTGTTTTTTTTTTTTTTGGTTCGTATTCGTGTGCTTATCCTGGTACCATAACTATTGTTCCTATTCTTGTACCTACCTTATACTTGTTCGTACTGTTCAACCTACTTCTGTATCTGGAGTGGTTTCTATCCTTATAACTTTCCCCTTTTTTAATTAAGTTTCTATTGATTCACTTTTTATTGTTCATATATCTTTTCGTACTACAGTGTTCGTACTTACTCTGTTCTTAACTTTTTTTCTTATATTTAACATTTTTGAACGGGCTCCTTCCGAAGGAGCCGTAATTTTAAATGCTTCTCCTGTACGAGCACCTCAAAACGTCAAAAAACCTTATATTTAACATGTTTGAAGGGCTTGCAGGAGTATTTTAACTTATTATTTAACTTTTTTTATGTATTTTTTTTAGTTTCACCCTAATGAAATTTTTTTTTCTTTTTTCAATTTAAATTATATTTAAAAACTTTACCTAATCGGACATGTTTGAACTTCTGTTCAATCCATAAACTCAACCCTTTTCAATAAATCTTAGAATAAATTTTTGAAGTATAACTACAAAAAGTTTAAAATTTAAACATAATATTAAACATCTATTATGGCCGCACAAAAAATCAACTTCGTCACAAAATTATTTTGAGCTAATTTAAATTTGTTATTGATATCAGTTTTTTAATTAATTTTATAAATTACATTAAACTTTATCTCAAAACAATTTATCTCATAATTTTTAATTGAGAAAAAAAAATTAACCTTATTTTGAAAATCATTCTAGAATTCGAGTTTTTTTAAAAACAATGTTATGACAGTTTGTAAACAAACTTCATCTCGTACAAAATTAAATTTTTAAAAAAAATTTCTCATTATAAAAATTTAAAGTTTGACTTCTATATTATTGTAGATAACATTTTTTTTACTTTTTATTTATTTCTTTATGTTCTTTATGTTCTTTATGTTCTCAAAATTATTTCTTTAAAAGCTCAAGCCCTAAAAACACAGGGAGAGAATGTTACATTCTTTAATATTTCCTTTTATTTTTAATTTAATTTTTCTCGGGATTTGCGAGCGAAGTGAACAGGGCTACCCTATTATATATATACATATTATACTAGGGGGGGTACCCCCCTGCTCGCTCCGCTCGCCAACCCCCTAATTATAATTGATAACTATAAAAATTAATCTAAACAATACGTAAGCTCTATGTTTGGTAAAATAATAAAAAGACTTAAGTGCTTAAAACCAATAAAAATTACTTACTCATCATAATTTTACCAAATTATGTTACCAAAAGATTCATAACCTTACCAACCCTACTTGATTTTTCATCTTTAACCACCTAACATATTTTAATCTTAGCCAAATTACAGACCTTACTAATTTCACTTACTTCAAATACCGCACTTAATCCCCAACTCATCTCTCACTCACTCTACCAACAAACCCTACTCACCTTATTCATTTTGGACCTGACTCATCTTAGATCTCTAGCTTAAACTGCCCACCCTGAAAACTACTCTAGTAATTAGCGAAATAATAAAAAAATCACGATTATTTTCAAATTTTGCAATCTCGTGTAAGCAAGCCTCGATTTTCAGTCGTAATACCCCTAGTGCTTCAAAATTGTCGATAATTTTCCGACTGTGTTTTGCGGGGCAAGTTTGATAAAAAATCACTCGCGCTTCGCGCTCGTGATTTTTAACCTGTCAAACTTGCCCCCCTCGTTGCTGTGCAAAAAAACTGGAGGAAAATTATCTAAAATTTTGAAGCACGAAGGGTTATTCGGCTGGATCATACAAAATTTTTTTACAGATTCTTCTTGAGATGAACTTACTTCCTGCATAGTACCAGCTCGCAAAATTGCGTTTAAGCCGATTTATGATTTTGTGGGGGAAGGGTTGGATTTAAAACGATAAACGGCTTTGTTCAGCACCCTCTCATGACAACAAAAAGGATTTAATAAAAATTTCAATGACATAAAATGACATAATTAGAAAGCTGCTGAGCTCAAGACCTTTTTAATGATATATGATTTTATATGAAAATTCTAATTAGAGCCAAAGTTATTATTTTAATATCTCATCTACCAGCCCACAACCACCTTACCTACACTCTACCCTCCGCACAGACTCGCCTTATCTAACCCGATTTACTATTCTCACCCATATTAAGAACCCTACTAACTATACTTACTTTTTTATCTTCAACTACCTGACCTAATTCAATCTTAGCTACATTACTGACCTCACTAATTTGATTTACTTCAAATACTGTATTTTATCCCCCAAACTTATCTCACCTAATCTACGAACAAATCTTATTCACTTTATTCATCAACTCAGTCACTAACTTTAAAGTTTTGTTGAAGTACTTTAAATTTTGAAAAAGCTCTATTAACATTTTTAAGTGCAATAACAAACCCTTCCCACCTCACCTTCCCTTCCACGCTCCTCCTCATAACCTCCGCCTAACCAACCTTATCTACCTTACCAACCTGTACTATTTTTCCTGTTTTTTCACATGTATCTTCGAAATTATGTTTATATAAATTTGTTATTTTCAATCTAGTTCCATTGCATACACCATCTTCTTTACTTAGATTTCTAATTAACATTACCACTGCATTTTTTTTTTAATTTTAGTTCATGGGTAGAAAGCCCGTGATTTACTGAATTTAAGTATTCAATTGGATAATCTAAACATATATTTGAATCAGTTTGATCTACTCCCTTATGAATGGCTTTGTCTATACTGTAATATGTTTTACTTGGTCCATTTAATATGTTTAATACTTTTCTGTTTAACATTGCAACATTTTCATTTTTTGAAGCTAAAATAACTTTGTTTAAATTATTATTTTCATTTATATCTCCAAAAATTGAATAACAAACATCTTTATTTTTCCATTTCATAGGTATTTTAAAATTTTCAATTTCTCCTATTTTTAGTAATAATTTAGAAAAATTTTTATCTTTACATCTCATATTTTCAGTGAGTTTAAGAATTTTGAAATTTTTCCACAATTTACTGTATTTAATCGTATCTTCTACAATAATTTTTTCATTGCCTCTTTTGACTACAGGAAGGATTTGTCTAAAATCGTCACCTAAAATTATTAATTTTTTGATCATTATTAAATTTTTCAAATATTTTTTCATACTCTTCTTTTCAGTTTATTTTGCAGTCATAATTTTCAGAAATATTAGAAATATTTTCTAAGCATGGTTCTGGTAAACCAAAACATTTATAACTTAAATTAGAATCTTCGCTAGATAGAAATTTGATTATTTCATTCAAACCTCTATCTTCTGCATTATCTTTGAAATCTTTTATAAAATGTAATTTATATTTATTCCAAATTTAATTACCAGGAATTTTTTCAGACAATCAAAATAATCCGAAAAATGCTTGTAATTTTTTCGGTTCTAAATAGTTTATAGATTCTTCAAAAATGGCATATACATTTTTATCATTTACTATTAGACCCATTTAAATAGCTCCTTCTCTATATGTTTACAAATAATTTTATTATGAGTTCTCAAGTATTCGTGAGAAGTACCACCTTTTACTTTATCTGATATTAATTTTAAGTGAAAACTCTGAATTTTTAGAAGAAACAACGTTTATTCTACCTATAGTTTGAAATTTTTTTTAATTTTTCTATCTAACAAAAGTTTTATCATCTAGAAATCTATAGTAATTTGGTATATTGGCATTTTTAATATTTCTAACAGATCAATTTTATTTAATTCAAACCAAGTTGCTAAAGTTGTTTTACAATTTTTTAACTATTTAATTTTTTAACTATATTATGTTTTGTTGATTTTCTGTATGAATTTCTAAACGTTGTACTGAATGACTACATTTACACAATTCAAATCATTCTATACACCAAGCTACTTCTATAGAAAATATTACATGAGAATCTAAAAAACATCGTTTTGAGAAAAGGAGGACTCAACTTTTCCGTCGTAGACTCAACTTTGAGGACTCATAAGTATCGTTTTTACTTGTCTTTTGACCGTGTTTTTATGAATTTTCAATTTTGAGGACTCAACTTTGAGGATAATAAAAAAAAACCGGATTATAATATAGGGAGATATAGGGAGATAAAGTATATTCTTCTTCACTCAATATTTTGGTATTTTTCAACCGTTTTCAACTTGTGAATTTTTTTAATGTTTCAATCGATAAAAAAAATATTTTATGGGATCCGAAGATAAAAAATACATCGGAAAAAATTAAAAAAAAAAAAAAAAAAGTCGTTGAGACATGCATCGACACAGATCAACTAACACAGTTAGTTTTGAGTCTTTTTATTTAGTTTACAATGAAAAATTATCAAATAGTATTCAGTTGGGTTCTGTATCAATATTGTTATAACCATCATAATATAGATACAAAATTTTAAAACGATTAAAAACTTGGACTCAACTTTATTTACATTTACAAACTTGAACGCTCTCATTGTTCAACTTCTCATCTCTCAACACCCAATTGTAAAACAATATTTTCCGTAGCAGCACATTACAATTTTTCTTAATTCCGGAAAATATGTAACGCATTTGTTTTTGATCTCCGCCATCTTATGCAGTTCTGCTTTCGCCTTCCGCTTCGGCCTCGCCCTAGCGCGTGACTACCCTGCTTAAGGCCATCACAGAAACTCGCGCGATGCGAGAATTCGTGCATCTCTTATCGCGCGTCGCGCACTTGTCCTAACCTAACTTTACAGCTGAACTGCGCGATGCGAAATGCGCGAATTCTCGCATCGCGCGAGTTCCTGTGATGGCCTTTATCTGCTTAGTAAATCTGCGCAGCGCGAACTTTCGAATATTAATTCGATCACAAAATCTACCCAATTACTCAGTCACCAACCGTCACAACATATTAACATATTATTAAAAAGATGCTCAACAATATTTCCTATATAAGGAATTCTCAAAAATAAAAATTTAAATTTAAATTATAAAAGTATTCAGAAAAACATAGTTCTCATTGAAGCACACCTCTGAAATTTTGACCACATTTTCTTATCGTTATTTCCAACGCTGTTCCGCAAGGAAAGTTTATTGCAAATTTTGCAGGCGAAGTATTACAAAATAAAATTATCAATAAACAATTAATGAAATAATGTTTTTTAATTCAAAAAACAATACTGGTAATCGATTTGGAGGAAAAAAACAAGATGAAAACATTCATTTTTTTATCTAAAGCTTAGATTATTTATTATAACGTAATAAACATTTTAGGTTTGTAATGTTTAACAGATTATAACAAATAATCTAAACTCCTGATTATAAAAATGAATTGAATGTTTTCATCTTTTTTCTTTCCTAATCGATTGCTGCATTCATTTTTTCATTTTCCAAATAAATGAAATTTTTCAATTTATTAACAAACAATTGATGAAAAAAATTTTAAAAATAAGAAAACTAATTATTGCAATCGATTTATTAATAAACAATTAATGAAAAAAAAATTTTTTAATCCAAAATCTAATTATTGCAATCGATTTGGGGAGAAAAAAAAAAGATGAAAACATTGTATTCGTTTTTTTTATCAGAAACTTCGATTATTTGTTATAGTCTATTAACATGTTGAGTTTATAATGTTCAATAGATTATAATAAATAATCTAAGCTTTGGATAAAATAAATGAATAGAATGTTTTTACCTTGTTTTTTTCTCCGAATTAATTGCCGTTACTGGTTTTTAAATTTTAAAAAATTTTCTATCAATTGTTTATTGACAATTTCATTTTGCAATAACTTTGCCTGTGAATTTAAAAGCAATTTTTTTTATATGGCATCAAATCGGAGATCACGAAAAAAAACTGCCGTCAAAATTTCAAAAGTGTGCTCCAATTTTTACGAATTTTAAAAGTTTTTGAGAATTCCCTATATACACTCCATAGTACCCTCGTCAAAATATTTATTGTTTTTGTTTAGTGTTATAATTTTCTGAATTTTAAAGAAATAATATGAAAAAAATTTTCAGGTCGTGGACGATATGTTTGTGAAGAATGCGGTATTCGTTGTAAAAAACCATCTATGCTTAAAAAACATATAAGAACCCATACTGATGTTAGGCCGTACACTTGTAAATATTGTGCCTTTAGGTAATTTGAAAAATTATTAAATAAAAAGTACTTTGAGCTTATAGTACCTTTTAACAATAATAATAATTTTTTTCAGTTTTAAAACAAAAGGAAATTTAACAAAACATATGAAATCCAAAAGTCACTACAAAAAATGTATGGACTTAAAAGTTTTACCCGTACCAATAATAGTCTGCGACGAAAATATAGATAAAGAAGCACTTAGTCGTTTATCTTTGGCTGGTGTTACAATAGATGAAACGTCTTCTGAAGAAGAAGAAAGTGAAGCTGAAGAAAGTGAAGAATCAGGAAGTGAAGAGCAAGAAGCAGCCCAGAGTTTGCTTAGTCTTTCACAAGCTAGCCTTCAAAGATTACCAGGTTTATTGCCCAAAACTAGACCCAGTACATATCCTTATTGTTTGAACGTTTTAGTTTCTGAAAGCGACAATAGAAATGAAGATAGCTGCAATCGTAACGACTGTCAATCTTTTACCTCATTTGTTTCAACGAATCTTAATCCATTAAATTCTGATTCTTATTACCTTAAATACCGGCAAAGTTTTTTAGTTTCGTGCAAGGATTCTTTAACAGATACAGTTTTATCCAACTTTGGTAACATTACACTTAATTCTTGTACTAGCATCAGTGATATTTCCACAAAGAAAAAAGTAATGACCGTACCAATTGATCTCACTACAAAGATCAACCAAACAAACTCTCAGGCGCATTCGAACTGCACCAATACTTTAAATGTTCTAGCTAATGTCACAGGAACATCATTGCTAAATAGTATTGCCCAAACAATAGAGAAACTTCCGAAATTCAAGTATAAAGATCAAGAATGGCAATCGAAAGATTCTGCAAAGAATCTAATGCTGCAAGCTTATCTTACTGAACGTTACGTAATGGACAGAAAGTTGAAACAACAGTACTATGTTGGAACCGATGAAACCAGAAGGGAAAACAAATTTTCAAGTTTAGTTAGCACCATTAAAAAACCAATCATTGATTCAGAGTTTTTTAATGGAAGCGATAACTGTGCTCATGATAAATGTGATGATAAAGGTAAGGATAATTGTCAGTCGGAAAAATTAATCAAAAATTCTTATAATTTACGAAAAGAAGTGCCTAAAATAAGAATAAATGAATTAACTGATGCTGTTACATCTTGTGCACTCGCCTCAAATAAAAATGCTTCAAAATACCAGAATCCTGACGAAGATAATAGGTTTCGTCCAACATTAATACAAAATACAGATTGTACTAAGAAGTTGTCGAAGTTTTTACAACCGTCTGTCTCTGAAGGTTCAAAATTTTCAAGGTTTGTTGGTCTTTTTTCTCTTTATTATCATCATCATTATTCATTTTTTAATTTTTTTTATCATAAAATTTAATTTAATTTCAGTCTACTAGATGATGGGAGGAGCACATGCAGTATTTGCAATAAAGTTTTCAGTAAACCGAGTCAACTAAGATTACACATCAATATTCATTACTTTGAGAGACCATTTAGATGTGAAAGTTGTGGTACTTCATTTCGAACAAAAGGTCATCTAGTTAAACATGAGCGATCAACTCTTCATCATAATAAGGTAAAAATTGTAATATTGTCTAAAATTAGTGTAATACTATAGGATCACAAATAAAGGAAAACAAAGAGTCAAAATTATTGAAGTGAAAACGGTCCGTAGAAGGTAGGTAGATTTGAAAAAGAAGATGAATACTTCTATCTTCTATTATATTAAGAAATTTATTTCATCGTCGTCTTTTTTATTAAAAAAAAAAAAAAAGAGTTTTATACCTCTGATTCACTCGCAAGTAGGTACTCGTTTTTCGTAGGGGGAAAACTTGATGAAAACATTCATTTTTTGATAAGCGTTATATGAGGTCTACTTTATTTTAGTAAAACAAAATTGTGACTCATCAAAACTGTTTAAAATTATGTACTTGAAGGTTTCAACGATGTCGAATAAGAATAAATTCATAATTTTTGAATAAGGGCATTGCAGAAATTTTTAAGCAATGTTAACTATTTTTGTAACTCGGCCTACAAGCACACTTTTACATGCTCTTTCGAATGCCAAAAAAAATAGGGCAAGGGTGGCTCGTTTTTGAGTTATGACCGCTCAAAGTTCGGTCGTTTTGCATGGAATAGCACGTATAGCATTACAATTTTTTAATGTTATTGACTACTGTAAATTAATTTGTAGTTAACTTTTTCTAAAAAAAAAAAAAAAAAGTATGTTCTAGCTATTAAAACAAGAAACATTCTATCATTTTTCTAAATACAGCAACCGGGCCTACTTTCAGGATAATTTAACAGTAAAGTTGATTTTTTAGTCTATGGGATTATGCTGTACCAAGAAAGCGAAAGAGACAGAACGAGCGACGCGACAGTTGTTTCCCATGCGGAGTGGCCCAAAACTGAATGAGAGCCACTGGAGGCCTGGAACGTCCTTAAGGCAAAGTCAGGCTCGTATCATCAATGAAAAAGTTTTATATAAATTCTGAAGCGAATTTTCATCGGATTTTAATTTTTTTGGACCCAATTTAAAGCTTGTATTAGTTTGCGGGCTACAGAGTCTTTTTTAATTTTCCGATTCCTTCATTTTGATTTTAATTTTAAGTAATGACTTTAAGAAGTAACCTCTCATATGCGATTATGTTATAAAGTTATTTTGGAAAATAAATGAAAATGAATTTGCAAAAAATGGCTCTGTAGCCTCAAAACCAAGATCACAAGCGTGACCATGTCTATCACAATATTAATTTTTTTGAACTCAAAAAAATTAATATTCGATGAAAATTCGCTTCAGAATTTATCTAAAACTTTTTCACTGATGATACGAGCTTGACTTCGCCCTAAACTTATATTAAATCTACTTTATTACGGTTAAAAATTTTTTTTATAATTTATTTCAAACTTTTTTTATGAGGGTATTAAATGGTGCTAATCACGTATAAAATCTGAATTTTTAAATTATATTACATAAGGCCTACATTATTTAGGTAAAAAAAATTTTTTTTTTTTATGATTTTTTTTAAACTGTATGAGTGGGGGTTTTTTAATGATGCTGATTAAGAATTTGATCTTAATTTTTCTGTACCAACATGAGAAAGTTTATTTATTTAAAGTTAATTTTTTTTTTTTTATGATTTTGACCTATTGAAACTGTCTGAAATTTCATACTGTAGAAGGATAATCATTAATACAACCTTTATCTTATTTTATATTCATGCACGGAAACTCGTGTTTACGATCATAAGCGTGATTAGCATTCACTTTGCCTTGAAATGAACGATCACCTTTATTTTGAGTGATCGACCACGTCTTTCAAAGTTGAACGTTCGTCACTGTCATTTGGCGTGACGATCATGATGAATTTACGCTGACTGTCAACGGCACAAATAATATATACATGTGGTCAACGGACTTCAGTTTTTATACGTTTTCTTTTAAATACATGGTATAATAATATCACAGTTTTTGTAAATTTATTTTGCTAAAATTAAATATTTTTTAATTTTACATGATTCTAAAAATATGATTATGCATAAATATATCTCTATCTATCAATTGTAGGAACGTCTATTGTGGAACAGATTTTTAATTGACAGTTAATTCAAATATTTGATTAATAATAATATCTGTACTTATATAGATGACGTCTCATTTTAAAGCTTGACTCAAGAGCTTTACAGCAAGACCCAACTCGTCCGATTATGATAACCAGTTTATTTACTAGTTTTTAGCTTGGTTTTAAATTATTAATTTTAAATTTAACTTGAATTATATGAACTTAAGTTTTAACTATTTAAAGCGTAGTTTTTTTATATACATACACCAAAAATTGGTATACCCAATGTGGCCACCTCCTCTGTTACGACATTTATTTTGATCTATTTGTTTATTTCAGTTGATTTTATTTGCAAGAATATTTTTATGATAGTGTAAATCATAGTAGGGGTTATTCTAAGATCCGTTTTGTAACTACACAAGTCTGATTTTAAGAGCTGAAAAAAAAGTCATCAGAATTTTGGTTGTCCTAATTGGTTCGATGCAATAATTTTTGAATAAAAACATTGATTTAGCAAAGAAAAATCTTTTTTTTTGTTGAAATTAAAATATCAAAAATTGAAGGTGACATTCAAAATTGCTACTTTAAGATATGATATTTAAAATATAGAAAATTTTCACTTCTTGCAAATTTTAATTGATTCTTTTCAGTTAATGAGTTTAATTATTTTTCAACTTTTTATGTTAGTAATAAAATTACTTTATTAAAGGATTGAGGTATACCATTGTATTTATTAGAATTTATTATAAGTATTGTCACAGGGCTCGAATTAAATAAATTTGTGACTCTGGGGATCGTGATTATACACGAGTACCCGCGGTGATCGTTGTCCGCACTCCTCCGTCCTGCTGACAAAAGCACGTTCTGTGCATACGAAAATCCGTCGATTTTCCTTCAGTACCTGAAAAGTGGGGGAAGGCGCGTACGCGAACTAATGTTATTATTACGTGGCGCGGCTGCTCTCCTTCGTCGGTAGTGGCGTGACTTTACCAGGACGATCGCAGGAACACGGGTGAACCAAAATTAAGAAACATTCAATAATTTCAATGATTTTAATTAACAATAAAAAATAAGAATGTTACAAACTAAGTTAAATTATCCATACCCGATTGTCTACCAAAATAAACATAAAATGACTCTTAATCTTAATCGCCGAAAAGTTGATTTTACAGAAACAAAATTCGTCGTCAGTGTCGCGGTCGTTTCGAACACACCGACACACACACACACATTCTCGCGCTCGTCTGCTTGCTGCAGCGCGCCAAAATAACAAAGGCGAAGATTTTTCTGAGTACTACGGTACTCCGACAAAACACACTCCCGCGCGCGATACAATTAATCTTACAGTAAAACGCCTTTCGGACTTACTTTGATAAACCATGTGCACCTGCGCTCGGATGAACTATCGCAATCCTGTGTGCCTCGCTGAGGCCGAGAATGCCTTCGAAGGCCGGACGCCGGTTGCTGTGAGGTTTTCTTCACGCTAATTATCACGTCCCGCTCGAGTGACAACTCGAGGACGTGATAATTCCAAACTTCACGAACAGCACCACTATCAACAATCACGATGTTGATCTTGTTAAACAACTTAACAATTTCGAACAAATTAATCAACAAATCAATCTCACGCTCGCGTGCGTTTTCTCTCGCGGTCTAGACTAGAGTGAGGTAGCTCGGTCGGTGGCGCTGTCGCCTCGTTACCGACCGTGCGTTTCCACGCGTTTCCAACGGTCGCGTGCTGTAATTCAAACAATCCCTCTCGCGCTCGTTACAGTATTAATAATCATAACAATAATAATCCATAAATAAATAAAAAATTAATGATATATTTTATTATACCTTATTTAATAAGTAGAAGTAGACTTCATTTGTGGCCAAAGAAAAATTTGGGTTCATTCTCAAAATGAGCAACCTAAGATATCCCAGTACAAAAAACTTATTACGGTTCGATTTATGGGGCAAAAATTTCAAACTAACTTTACTTGAGTATAGACCTTAGTAAAGTCATTACATTCAAATTGAAGGTCAGATTCATAATCTGGACCCTCGAAAGCCAAAGAATATAAATTTTCATACAAATCCAATGTATTAGGCGCGGAATATAATTTCACCAAAGCAAATTAAAAATTCAAAGTGATATTCGTAATCAGCACCCTTGTAAACATGTGTATACGAAATTTCTGATTGTTCTAATATATCTTGAGAGCAAAGAAAAATTTTACTTTATATAAGTAAACTTCATTTAGGGAAAAATAGAAATCTACTGTCATATTCAAAATGAGGAGCATTAGAGATGCCAATACACAAAACTTATTACAAGTCAGATGTATGGGGCAAAAACTTTAAATTACCTTTATCTGAGTATATACCTTATTACGGTCATCAAATTTAAAATTGAAAATCAGATTTGTAATCTTGACCCTCGAAAGACATCGTAAACAAATTTTTGTACAAATCCAATGTATTAGAAGCAAATTATAATTTCACCTTATTTAAGTGCACTTTATTTAAGACAAATTAAAAATTCAAAGTGATATTTGTAACCAGCACCCTTGAAAACATACCTACAAGTAATTTTTTTACAACTGGATGTATTGGAAGAGCCATGTTACATTTTTAAAATAAAACTGATAAAATATCTATAAAATAGATTTGCTTGTCATTAAAAAAAAAAATAGAAAAAAAAAAACGGAAGTTAGATTCATAATCTACATTTTTGAAAATATCCGTATACCAAATTTAAATCCGATTATTAGGAGCGTTGTAATCAAATTTTTCAAGTCTATCCCGGACGGACGGACTGACAAAAAATACGGACGTTTCAAATCCCTACACCGTGATAAACTACTAAAATTTTTATAAGAAATATATTGTTTTTATTGTAATTACATCGGTCAATTTTAAAAATGAATATCAGATTCATAATCAGCAACCTTAAAAACCCCGTTCATGAAGTTTGAAAAAAAATTCTATTAAAAATAAATTTTTACCTTGAATAAGTAGCCCTTTAAGTAGACCAAATTAAAAAATAAATGTCAGATTAGTAATTACCAACCTTAAAAACCCCTGTAAACAAAGTTTGAAAAAGAAACTATGAAAAATAGATTTTAACCTTCAGCAAGTAGCCCTTGCGTAGATCAATTTTGAAAATGAATATCAGATTCATAATCAGCCACCCTAAAAACCCTCTTATACGATGTTTCAAAAAATGCTTTTAAAAATAAATTTTTACCTTACGTAAGTAGCCCTTTACGTTGGTCAATTTTAAAAATAAAAGTCAAATTCATAATCAGCAACCCCAAAAACTTCCATATACGAAGCTTCAAAAAAATTATATTGAAAATGAATTTTTACCTTAGGTAAGTAGCCTTTACATAGGCCAAATCAGAAAATAGAGGTCAGTTTCGTAATCAGCAACTCCAAAAATCCCTGACTACTCAGTTTCTAATCAATCATAGACGTCAAATTCTGAAAAATTTTGAGATTTATATTATTATGCCATGAAAATTTTTATTTAAATTTTTTGTGGTCATGAGAGGGCGCTGAACGAAGCTGTTATAACTTCAAATTTAACTCTACCGCTAAAAAAATTATAAATCAGTTTAAACGCAATTTTGTATGTTGTCACTCTAGAGCTCTAGAGACGTCAAGCAGTGCAGCCAATTAATCTTGTAAACTAAATTTGTGCTTAAGGTAGTTCAAGCGCGACAGTCGGAGGTAAAAGTTTAGCGTGTTTGTCTTCTTGTTCGCAGATACAGTATTGTAGGTAGTAGAAAATAATTTTTGAGGCAGACGGTCCCTTTAAGTCCCTCCCCTCACAAACACATAGACCAAATTTTCTATTAGTGCAGACGCATACAACTCAGCTATGAGAGAGCCACACGGTCAGCAGCGGCCCCCACTCCGCTGCTCTCTCTCCTTCCATAAGTCCCCGAGTCGTTGGCGGATATAGTTTTAAAAACTTTACACTTAATTTACTAACATACGGCGTGGGCGATTTTTGATTTTTTTCACGGATCTATTTCTTAGATATTCATTAACAATATACTAAATTTTTAGAAAAATTGTAAGAAAACTATGGCTGTTATTGACCAAAGTTTGATCCAAAAATATCTTTTTTCTTCGTCGATCCGTGCGCTCAAAACAAAAAGTGTCAACTTTGGGGTTCAATATCTCCCATATGGCGTGGGCAATCTGTCTGAATTTTTGCAGAGACATTATTTAGTGACTTCAGAATGCATGTTTCAAATTTCAAAAAAATCGTAAGAAAATCAAAGTCACGCTTGAACTACCTTAAGTGACGATCTTCCATATCTTTACCAAAGCAAAAAATAGCATCAAATTTATGTATAGTCGAGTTGATCAGTCGGTAATTATTCTTTTTACAAATAATACAGTCTCAGTAACGATAGAAATGAAAAAAAATGGTGAAAATTGCTGACAGGGTTCTGACTATGGAAAACGGGAGAGCATGGGATTTCAATGACAGGAAAAAAATTAACCACTCCACAATTGGACTTTAATTTAGAGGGTGCGTTTCAGAGGTGGAAGACGGTTTTATGCATTTTTTGAGAAAACTACGCGTCCCATCAAAAAAGTTTGAATAAGAAAATTGTAGATAATCAAAAAATCTACAACTGTTTTTGTTTACAACTTTTCGACATAACCTCAAAATTTTCAAGAAAAATTGTTAAAAAACTTGGTTTTTAGTTTTTTATTTTTCCTGCACAAAAAATTTTTTCAATTCACAATATTTGGCAGAAAGCATTTTTTGTTCGCTTGAGTAGTATTTTTTTTTTTTTTTTAATATTAAACCCTTTCCGAGAAATTCACGTGACTTTAAATAAAAGTGTCATTTAAAAACTTGGACTTTTCGAAAAAAAAAAAAAAATCATTACATTACCAGAAAAAAAATATCGTAAAGAATATGAAAAACTGAAAAAATCGGTCAATTTCTAGAAATTTGTTGTAAATTATCCATTGTTTACTGAAATTTTTTATTAAAAACAATTTTAATTGTTTAGTATTGTTTTTTATTAAGTATGAGTCAAAAATAGCAAAAGTTCTAAAATATCAGAGTCTACTGAAATTTTTGAAATAGTTTTGGGTTCGAACGATGTATCTTACTTTGGTCTTTAATGTGTACTAGACCATAAGTACGAAATATTATAAAATTCTTTTTGACTGAGGTTCACTTTAGCCTACGAGTATGGAAGAGCTCGCCCTATACTTGGTATTTATGAATAAATAAATAAATAAATCGCAAAAATTGTTTTGCAGGCCAAATCAGCAGATGTTTAAAAAAAGGAATGCTAACACGAAAATGATCGTAAAAGAGATCAACTAAGTTTCGCTTTAGTCACTCATGTCAGAGAAAATTATTTTACGGGCAATAAAATACACACATTTGATTTTTTCTAAAATTATTGACAAGAAAGCTAGAAAATCTTGTAGATCTTAAAGCTAAATGTTACATTTACAAAAACAAAAAAAAAAAACAAACAAAAAAACAAAAAAACCCCACGAAGATAAACAAAATGTTTAATACTTAAGGATTAAAATCTGTTTTTAAACCATTTTCACAAAAACAACTCTCTATATTTTGATGCAAAAAAATTTGTGGTCCCAGCATCAAAGAGAGCTATCACCATCTTGCGTAAACTTTTTATTCGTGAGCTGATTGGTGGAGAAGTTTTTAAAATATTTGAAAAGTACAATTTTTGGTTACAGTTGTTTTTTCTTATACGCGCTTGCAGCACGCTGAAAGGAGCTGATTATTCAAAAATGTAATGTTATAACTTATTAATTATCATCATTTGAACTTGGTTACCTATCACTTCTCTTAGCGCCAATCCCCTGAATCGTTCACACATATGTTGGCAACATTGGCTTTGGTTCTATTACCCGAAGTCGATCGATATTTCGCGTACTTAAAAAACATTGCACCCGACCAAATGAAGGAGTTCGTCGATTATTTTGATACCACTTATGTGAATGGTAAGCAGGCGAAAGGAAGATGAAAGGCGCTGCTCCTGAGATATCCTCCTCGGATTTGGAATCAATATGATGCCACAGTAGAGGGTCTGGCGCGGACCAACAATGTGTCGGAGGGGTGTCATAACAGATTTGACCTCTTGATGGGGAAAAATCATCCCGACATTTACGCCTGCATATCGCAATAGGAAAGATACACACTTTCTAATTATATTTTTTTCTAAAAGTTCTCGATTTTTAATGAACTAGTACCACTCAGCGCGCTGCAAGTGCGCACAGGAAAAAAACAACGATTGTAACCTTAAAATGCACTTTTCGAATATTGTAAAAACTTCTCCACCAATGAGCTTACGAACAAAATCTTACTTTGAAAATCTCACGAAAACGGTGCTAGCTCTCTTTCATGAAGAAATTTTAAGATATTTTTGATAATTTTTCTATCAATATTACTGGAGATATAATTTTTTGAAAATTGGTACTCGTGACATCACATCAGTACCATTTTACATTGGAAGTATGTATATGGGTCAAAATAATACTTTTTTTAAAAAACCGTCCGCACGAGGTTCACCGATTTTATTGCAATTTTTTTTGGCAAAAGTAATATTTAATAGAAGACTTTTGCCGCAAACTAGAGGTCTCTATTTTATTTCTGCTTGGTGCTAGATTTTTTCAAAGATTAAAAAATGGCCTATTTTTAAGCTGTTTTAAGCAATTTTAACGGATTTTTCGAAAAATTCTAACTTTTGATCAAAATGAGATAGAAACCTTTAGTTTGCGGCAAAATTTTGTTCAAAATAAGTTCTTTTTTGTAAAAATATTTTGACAACATAGTTTGATGATTTTTATAATAATACAGTCCTACACAGATATTGCTATTTTTGCTCATTTGCAGGTATCTTCAGACGACCGTAGCTTTTTCTAGGCTAAATTTTCGTGTATATTAAAAAATTGTTAAATTTTTTTTATGAAAAAACAAAAATTTTTCGACCAACCAGAACCCTGTACGATCCTCCGTTTCCAAGATACAGCTGTTTAAAGTTGTCAAAAAACACAAAAAACGCGTTTTTTACGATTTTCACACGCATTTTTGAACGATTTCGACCTTTTTTTTTCTCTCAAAAATATGTGGAATCTTCTCTTCATATGTTTCCAAACAAGCTCCCATAGTAATTGTAGTGCGGATTTGGGGTTTTATTTGATTCCAAAGGATACACTTTTGACACATTTTATGTGTTAAACTAGTGTCTTTTTAACAATATACACGCTACATTTACCTTTTTAGTTCATTATAGATGTTTCGAAATTATTTTTTGACTACAAACTATTTAAATTCCAGTCAAAATTAGGTCGCCTGCTTTGAAAAAATTGATACTCAACGAAATATTGATCTCAATATCAAAATAATATACTACTTTTATTCAGTTTTTTAGTTTTTTGATTCGTTAAAAATCTATGTTTAAATATTGTAAATAATATACCACTTATTTATTTATTTTTTTCTATTTTTGAAATTATAAATAATTGATCATAGTTTATCAATTATTCTGATTATTTTCCCGAGCTGAATTTCAACCAATAGGAACGCCGCATTTGACATTTGGCGGAGGGGTGTGGGTAAAATTATTTCGATAATTTTTCGGTTATTTCCAATTCGAACGTTTCAAGTCGCATAGCAACTCGAATTGTTTTGCTTACTAGATTCAGCTTTTGGGTTAGACCCGAGTCACTGCGGTGTATACCGATATATGAGTATTCATTATTATATTCATAGTCAACAAATGGTAATAGAACTATAACCGCAAAAATGTAAAATACAGCATTTCTATAAGTTGAAATTCAGCTGGGGAAAATAATCCAGCCGAATACCCCTCATGCTTCAAAATTTTAGACAATTTTCCTCCAGTTTTTTAGCACAGCAGCTCGGGGGGCAAGTTTGAAAAAAAATCACTCGCGCTTCGCGTTCGTGATTTTTAAACTGCCAAACTTGCCCCCCTCATTGCTGTACAACAAAACACAGTCGGAAAATTATGGATAATTTTGAAGCACTAGGGGTATTACGACTGATATAACAATCATAGATTACTATTGCTTACTCTGAAAAAAATGAGTCCAAGTTAAAAAAGTTATATTTTGAATGCTATGAACCATAAAACAATCTACTAATCTACTTTCTACTTATAATTATATTCACTTATGAAAAAGAGAATGAGAGATTCGATTAGAAAGTCGAGTCGATATATCGAATCGAAACTTAAACTTTGATTCTTGGAGCAAGAGCGCCCCCTTTCAAGCCTCTCAAAAGTGTGAACCAGTCGAACGCGCCAAATTTGAAATCTTCAGGCATGCCCGATTTGAATTTTTATTTTATTTTTTTATTTTTTTAATTAATAAAGTGAGTAACGAAATTTACATTTTTAATAGACAAATAAGCGGACAAGCTTACAGCCCCATAACCCTAGGCGTAGTGAATAACAAATAATTAACTTTTGTAATAAACAAATAAGCCGATAAGCTACAACTCTATAACAATGGGCATACTTAGTAAAAATAATTAATTTTTTTAATAAGCGAATAAGCCGATAAGCTGCAACCCCATAACCTTTGGGCATGGCTAAACAAAATTTTAATTTTTTTAATTAACAAATAAGCCGATAAGCTACAACACCATAACCTTGGGCATGGCTGAAAAAAATGTTAATATTTTTAATAATCAAATAAGGCGATATGCTACAACCCCATAACCTTGGGCATGGCTAAAAAAAATGTTAATATTTTTAATAAATAAATAAGGCGATGAGCTACAAATCCATAACACTGGGCGGAGTGAATGAAAAATAATTAAATTTTTTAATAAACAAATAAGCCGATTAGCTACAACCCCATAACATTGGGCATGGCTCAAAAATTTTTTTTATTCATGCCCAAGGTTATGGGATGGTAAACTTGTTTGCTTAGTTGTTTATTTAAATATTCACATATTTTATATTCGCTACGCCCAATGTTAAGGGGTTGTAGCTCGTCGGCTCATTTGTTTATTAAAAAAGTTAATTATTTTTCATTCACTACGCCCAATGTTACGGGGTTGTGGCTCATCGGCTTATTTGTTTATTAAAAAAATTAAAAAATTTTTTAGCCATACCCCAGGTTGTGGGGTTGTAGCTGATCAGCTTATTTGTTTATTAAAAAAATTAATTATTTTCACTAAGTACGCCTAGTGTTTTGGAGTGTAGCTCATCGGCTTATTTGTTCACTAAAAAAATTAATTTTTTTTCATTTGCTACGCCCACCGTTATGGAGTTGTAGCTCATCGGCTTATATGTTTATAAAAAAATTAATTATTTTTCATTCACTACGCCCAGTATTATGGGGTTGTAGCTTATTGGCTTATTTGTTCATTAAAAAAATTAAAATTTTTATTAGCCATGCCCAAGGTTATGGGGTTGTAGCTTATCAGCTTATTTGTTTATTAAAAAAATTAATTATTTGTTATTCACTTCGCATAGGGTTATGGGGTTGTAAGCTTGTCCGCTTATTTGTCTATTAAAAATGTAAATTTCGTTACTCACTTTATTAATTAAGGTGGTTTTCTACCAGAGCTAGTCAAGTTAAAGACTAAAAAAAAATTATCCACCAAATTACTAAAAATTGTTTATTAAAATTTATTTTTTAACTTTTTATGGCTTCTGAAATAAAAATCTACCAAGGAAACATTGACAATCACAACAAAATATTTTTTTAAACTTTTAACCTCACCTTTGAATACCGCAGTTTTGGAGGTTATTCCCGTGAAAATTATTTTCGTAAAATTCGTAAAAGGTCAATTTTTCGCAGTTTCAAGAAATAAATTATTCGATAGCGAAACTATATGTATGTGGTTTTTGTAAAGGATCTCTATTGTAAGAAGACAAATATCTTCAATTTAGTACACTTTTTCAGCGTAGCGGCCATACGTGTAATGAAAGAAAATCAATCTTTAACTTGCTGTAGTTTTTAAACTATATAGTCAATTTTGACTAGACTTCGTGAAAATGTTTATTAATATCTAATGAACATCTCCAGAAAATTTGAACTGATTCTCTAAGTTCATGCATTTGGTAGAAAACCACCTTAAGGAGGTAGTGTTCCAGGAGATGACGCTACGTGACAGGGAGAAAGTCGAGTGCGGCTTTGTACAGGAAGGTAAAGATCATGCTTTATCTATCGCGTTCGTTTGGCCTCGTGTTTGCATGTTTGAATGTATGTTTGAAAAACGGAGTGAAGTTTTTCATAAAGCCGGTGCGGGATGGCTTTTTTTTTTGTTCAGGGTGCGGCACGAGAATGTGTGACATGTGACGATCGGGGCCGTGAACGTCGGTGATAATCCTGGCCTGGGAGGGGCGCGTGAGAAGGGGTCGAGGATGGGAGTGTCATGTGTGATTTCAAACCACCGGTTTGCAGGTGAGCTTGGAAAATTCTGGTTGTGATATCGGCGAGGAGAGTGACGCCGGGGAGCGTGTTGTCACAGGATTTGGAATTCCGGGAAGCGAGCGGCGGTTATAGTGCTCTGTCTCTCTCGCTCTCGTCGTTATTCCCTCTAACGTTCGGCGAGCGTGGGCGGTGCGCTCCAACCGTTCGCAGGTGATGCTCGCGCACACCATTCTGCTGGCATGTGGCCGGCGGCGGAGATACTCCCACTTCTCATCGCGTGCCTCTTTCTTCGGCCGGGGCATGATGTGTTGCAGCCGACGGGCTCGTGCAGCTGGTGACGATCAGCTGTACGAGTTTAAGGCTTTGCATTAAACTCGGGGTGATGATTAAATTTATTCTTGCGATAGACTCTGTAGTGAGAGTTTATAGTGCTTTCTTTTCTTTCTTTTTTCTAATGGGTACCCAACTTCTGTTAGGCTTTATTCTTGTTCTTTTCTGGAAAAGTTAAATAAAGTCAGGACGAGCCGTTGTAGGTGTGAGAATATTTTTTTGAGAAAATATCGACCGTTGTTGCGGAATTTCTCAAAGTTAAATATTCGCGCCCATGTCCACAGTTGATGTCGTCGCCGCGGCGTCTCTCGAAAATTAGCGCTGCTAATCGTTAGCGGTTCAAAACCGCTGACTCACCTGCGCAGAGTATTGATTTTTCGCTCTGTCTCTCTCTCTCACGTGCCTTCAAGCTACGCGCTGTTGCTGCTGTCGCTGACGCTGCTGGGCCTGCGGCGTCTCTCCAGTTCTCTTCTCGGCAACGCTCGTGAATAGACGTTTCTTTCGCCATTTTGTGTTATCTCTTGGGTTCTTTTCACTTGGCATTTTTCTCGACTCTTTCTCGTCATCAACGCAGTGGTCTCATCTGCACAGTCATCTCAACAAATAATTCACCTGGTGGTAGTCAACTCTGGAGACATCTCATCTTGAATTCGATCGGCTTGATTCGCTTCAATTCTTGGGTTAGCAGCTCAGCAAGGAGATCATCCCAGGCATCCTGTTCTTATTAAATATTGTCTGTCTCACCGTTTATTTGATAACCCTCCCCTACCAGCTTTTAATCCGGCAACAAAATAAAATTAATAAAGCAGTAAATCTGCAACAACCGTATTCAGTTTTTGCGGGCCAATCAGCTGCGTGGGCTGTGTGTGTTTATACGGATTTATTACGGCTTGAATATATTTGACGGCGTCCATGGAGAATAAAAACGCTGTACCAAGCAGGGCCGTGGTACACGCTTATCTCCTGCCGTCGTTGTGGAGATTTTTGCTACGTCTAGCTAGACTGCAGTGGAAGGTTAATTCACAGTTAATGTATTTTACAGGGCGAGAATGCGCATGAATAAGTGAATATTGGTAGTGAAGTATATATTCACGAATTGTGAAATAAATCCATGCATGGTTAATTGGATGAAGATATTACAAGTGACTCCGGTTGTTTCAGGTGGTGTGTGCTTACAGGTGTTGCATAGTCTCGAGGTTAGGGGCACACCTTTAAATTCTAGACAGGAGTGCTTAAACTAGGTTAATGCAAGCCTAGCTCCGAAAATACCCGAGCATAGTGAGGGTATCGTTGGCGCGTGGGTGGCTTGCGATGTTCGTGGTCGTTTATTCTCACTTGTGGTGTTTTGAGTGCCTGACTTTGACCACTCTAATATGCCGTATAACCATGCATGTTGGATTGAAGCGCCGTGCGCATGAATCTTTGCATGCATTGGTTGTGAAAAGAGTGTAGCTTGCGTTCGGTTACATTCTTACTCACGCTCTGGGACCTTTTTCTGTGCATGGTGAATAATTTCAGTCTCCTTTGATTCAACCTCCAGGGCGAGAAAAACAGTACAGGTGTGGAATAAATTAACAGGAAAGCAAGGAAAAGGCTCTCCCAGAGGGAAGAAACGAGAGGTTGGATCGACTGTTTTTAAATCAGGTGCGTCGGTGAAATGTCAGCTGATTTATAAATCTTAAGTCGAATACCAGGTGACTACAGGCTGTGAATGTGCTTAGCAGAACATAACTGCGGTACGAATACCAACCAATCCTGGACAGCTGGCTACTGTCTTAGCCTCCGATGTTCGTTAACCGGAAGTGATTGAATAACCTGACGACAGATTTTTGATTGAGGAAAAATCCCAGGAAGTGCGCTTGCTGTTGGGCAATTTTACAATTTTATACAGGCAGTTGTGTGAAAAATTAGGTTGAATTTAAAAATAAAAGTCGAAAGCTGGGCGTTTTAAATAATTCAGGTAGTTTGATAAAAGAGCTCAGGTAGTGAAAATGTGATACAGGGCGGCACCGGTGCACAAACAGAAAGAAAAATATTTGGTTGAATCGTTAACGTGAGAATTTCTAATACAGTCAAGTGATTTTTCAGGAAGTGAGGAAGTGATAAGCTCGTTGATCAGCTAAGGGAGTAAAACGAGGATTGTGAAACATCGGAAGGCACAAGAAAAGTTTCTTCTCGTGGAGCTGAAGTATGGCGATGTTCGTTGACTTCAGACTCTATGAAATTTAAGACAGAAAAAGTTTCTTTTCATGAAGCTGAAGTATGGCGATGTTCGTTGACCTCAGACTTTATGAAATTGAAAACTCGAGTCGTGACACTCGCTGGGAAGAATCCAACAGTGCAGGTTCTTTTCAACCTACAGTACGTGTATTTTAATCAGTGCACAGGCATGAAAAAGGGTGAGACTCTACGGGCTGCTGATTTTTGAGCAAGATCTCAGGGTGAAGAATTTCGGGAAGTGATTAAGTCCTTTTAAATTGGAATGTTTGCTTAGGGTAATGATAATTATTCTCAGGTAGTGATTTGGTCATTTAATTAGATTAAATTAAATGTGTCAGGATAAACTGAGTGTGAATAATACTTTCGGGTGGTGAATGTGTTTATGTTCAAGTTTGACAGTATAACTTGACTAAAACTTGTGACTGAAAAACAGGGCTTGTGCTTGCCGTGTGGTCGACCGTTTGAAGTTGAAGCGCCGTGCGCATGAATTTTGCATGTTTGACCACGTCGTGACTGTGTGTGAATAGTATTCGACAATTGCAGGTTCGTGATTTTGATTTCTGTGATTATTTGGATGATTATTTATTTAATTATCGAGTCATCTGTTTATTGAGCGGTATACGCTTGTGACAGCGTGACTAATAAAGTGAGTGACACTTTTTAAACCTAGTCAATAGACAGTATTATAGTGAACGAAATCATTTAAGTGAGAATGATTGAGAGAAATCTGTTGAAAGTTGACTGAGACAGTCGGCTTGATAGAAAAAGGCTAAGTCGGGTCAGGTCTTTTAAATTCCGGGAAGTGTTGAGCTAGACAGCAACAAAGCTGAAATAAAAAGCAGGAGGTGTGATAATATTATTATCATATAAATATTATTATTGACAATAATAATAATTTGCAGGCTAGTGATCTTATGAGCGAGGTAGACGACCTTGGCTTAACGGCTAATCTACTCCAGGTCGCAGTTACCCGAGAGTTCCCAGGTGCTGTCAAGTGGTCAGCACGGATATACGTTTGTTAATTTTTCATAATTGACAACTAAAATCCAATCAGACCGGGAAGATTGAAGCAAGGATAGGAAGTGTTACAGGGTGCTGAAGGAATGAGAGTGATGAAAATTAATTAATTGAATTTAATAAATTAATTTTTAAAAATTGAGGAAGAGAAAGATGGGAGAGAGAATGATATCTTTGGGCGTGGACATGGTGTTGTCGAAGGTTATCGCAAAGGTAATCATGAATTTGAGTTTTTGGCTCAGTCTTCGACAAATACAGGGTGTGCAGGACGGCAAAACAGGGAGCGAAAATTCAGAATGAATTTATTTTGCTGGTTGTGCTTAACATTGGATCAAAATCTTTCGAGAATTTTGATTTTCTATTTCACTAGAGAAAGTGATTGCTTGTGTGGCAAACTGGACATGATAAGATTTGCTAGTGGAGATTCCGCCATGTTTTGTCTCGAATTGAAGTCAGGTAGAAGTTGAGTCTGAACCTAAAAATCAGAGGGAGTCCGATTGATCGGTATTTTTGAAAACAGTGCACAACTAATTCATCTGAATTTTTTAACTTATGCCAAAGTTATTCGGATAGTTACTTGTAACTCCGCAGCTTGAGCTTGTTCTGATTCAAGTGTTTGTCTGAATGATCGACAATTCGATTCTACGATTTCATTTGAGTTTGAATCTGCTTATTCAGGACTTGGGGAAGAAGTGAGTAAGGAAAACTCTACTGGTCGCTTGAATTTGAATTAAGCTTCTCGAAACGCGGCCGAGAGTCATGAGTGAATTTCGAAAACACTTATACAGGCTTGAAAACCGCGTGAGTTTTTAACATCTAATCAGGCAGGTGAAAACAGCTGGAAATTTAATACCGGGTGTGATTCTGAGGAAAAATTCACTAAAATCAGTTTGGGAAAATTCGGCAGTTTGAGGACAGGAAAATGAGTTGTCCAAGAGCTATCTGTTTGAGTCGAGCTGTTGTGACTTATATAAGTTCAGGATGAGAGCGTGTGAATCTTTGACTGTGTGAGGACCACAGCAGAGAACTGAAGGACAGGATTAGTGATCACTTAATTTGCTTGATTAAATATTGGTAGGGTTATGCATATTTGCAGGCGATTTTCTGATTTATACTAGACTGTGTATTGCTCAAATTTTAAATAGCTACCAATAATTTCGGCAGATAATTTGACAGGATTTTGTTGTTCGGTGAAAAGTGCAATATTGTACTCACTGATCAGGGATAAGTGATAATTTTTGAGCTGGTTTGAAATCGGAAGAGTGATTTATCATTTGCTAAGCAATCGGGAAGTGCATGGATAAAAAAAAAAAAAGAAAAATGGTGAGGTTGAAATTCAGGGAGTGATCGGTTAGATTTTCTTTCAGGGGATGAAAATTATGGTTGATTGCATGAGTAACTGCTTTTTCGACTGGCTCACAGTGAACGGATCCGAAAATCGTTGGAAAGAATCTATTTAAATGAAGGAAAATAAAGCTAGAGAGATGTGGTCAACGACAATCAAAAGCTAATTTAATAACAATCATAGGAAAAATATAAAAATTATAGGTTTTCCATTCCTAACCTGAAAAAAATGCAGAAAAAAAAAATCACGAATGTGTAATTTTCGTCCAAAATCTGAAAAGAACGAATACGATTGTAAAATCAATTTTTTTTTAGTTTATGGCAAAAATAAATGATTTTATAAACATTTCTTTCACTGTTTTTAATTAAACATGTTTAAATCGTAATTATCGATAAAACAAACTATTTTTTAAACATAAAATTCATGTAACTTCATAAAATATACTATGTAATTAAAATATATTACGTGAAAAATGTAAAAAATCATACAACCCCATAACTGAATTCGTCAGACTTCTACAACCCAATAATCGAAATTATCAGGCTCTTACAACCCTATAACTGAATTCGTCAGACTTCTACAACCCAATAACCGAATTCATCAGGCTCTTACAACCCTATAACTGAATTCGTCAGACTTCTACAACCCAATAACCGAATCCATCAGGCTCTTCCAACTCCATAACGAAATTCGTCAATTTCCTACAACCCTATAACTTAATTCATCAACCTTCAATCCTTCAAACATACAACTCCATAACCAAATTGATCAGATTCTTACAACCCCATAACCAAATTGATCAGACTCCTACAACCCATAACTGAATTCGTCAAATACCCACAATCCTATAACCATGTTCGTCAAACTCCTACACAACCCCATAATAGAATTTGTCATACTTCTACAGCCCTAACTTCGAAATCATCAGACTTCTATAACCTATAAAAGAATTCATTAGACTTCTACAACCCTATAACCGAATAAATAAAGCTTCTGAAATCAATAATCAAACTTGTTAGACTTCTACACACTCATAACTAAATTCTTTAGACTTCTATTTATTCTTCAAGCCTACAACTCCTTAACCGAATTCGTCAGGCTTTGACAACCCATAATTAAATTCATGAGACTTCTGCACATTCCTTAAGCCTAAAACCCTATAACCAGGACTTCTAAAACTCCATATCTTAATTCGTTAGATTTCTAAGTATTCCTCAAGTCTACAACCCCGTTAACTGAAATCGTTTAAATTCTACAACCATATTCATCAAGCTCCTACAACCCTGCAACCAAATTTATCAGACTTTTACAACCCTATACTTGTACTTATCGTACTTGCAGAACCTAACAGAATTCCCTTTATTTCTACAACCCCATAACCGAACTCATCTGACAAAAAAAATTGATTAAAATCAACAAAATTCGTAAAGAATTATCAATGATCCAAATCATTGGTTTTTGGACTTATGATAAAAAAAAAAAAAAAAAAAAAAAAAAAAAAAAAAAAAAAAAATGATAAAAATGAGCCTTATGATCATTTTATGAATCTTTGGGATCTTTAAAAATGATTATAAGGATCATTTTGTGATACTCACAAATTCATCGGATCATTCCAAAAATTTCACAATCTTTCAAAATAATTCGTACAATTATCAACTAGGATCAAGACTTTGTTTTCCATGTATTATCTTTCTAAAATAATTGTTCATTGCTATTATCTTTTAAATACATTTTTACTGCGTAAACTTTATAATTAGAATCGGCAATAAATGGAAGTTTTCTATCATTGGAATTTTTTTTATCTACCGAAAGAAAATTTATTTTCTCTCTATGTAAAATATATTCGGCAATTGAAATTTCGATTGTTGGAAGTTTTCAATACTGGAAACATTTCAAAAATTCTTAAGGACAATTTTTAACCACTTTAATTCGAAGTGATTTAGCTTGTCCTGACCATCTTTTGTTACGAAAAGTATGGCATACTCGGAAATTATTGAACTTGTGGACGCGTTAAATCTGATAAAGAAGATGATTGTAAAAATATAATCGAAATAAATTGTAGAAATAAAACGAATTAGGTTATAGAGTTTTTAGCTTGAGGAATAGAAGGTTGGTGAATTCAGACATGTAATTGGAGTTTGCTGAGTCGAGTTATAAAGTTGTTGAAGTCTGATCAATTCGGTTAGGGGCCATCCATTAATGATGTCACGTTTTTATGATATAGTCTGTTAATACTGTAGCGCTACGAGACTATACCAAATTAGTGTGACATCATTAATGGATGACTCCTTATAGAGTTGCAGGAGTATAAAAAATTCAATTATGAGGTTGTAGGCTTGAAGAATGGATTGTTGTTGGATTTGCGATCACTTATAGGGTTGTAGAATATTGACGGACTCAGTTATGGGGTTGTAGAATTCTGACGAATTTGGTTATGGGTTTGCAGACTTTAGGAATAGAAGTCTAAATAGGACCTCTAAAACCCCATAGCTTAATTCGTTAGACTTCTATGTATTCCTCAATCCTACAACCCTGTTGAATGGATTTGTCATCATTTTACAACCCTATAGAAATTTTTGATATACTCCTACAACCCCGCAATCAAATTCATCAGACTTTGATAACCCTATACTTGATTTTGTAATACTTCTACAACCAAGCAGAATTAGTTGAACTTCTGCAACCCCATGACCGAATTCTTTGAACTCTAATTCTACTCTAACAACCCTATAGCCGAATTCATCAGACTCTTACAACCCGTCTAGCTCCTGCAATCTCATAATTAACTTTATATGCCTTTGCAACCCCATAACTAGATTCGTTAGACCTTTACAACTACATATCCAAATTCATCAAGCTTCTATAACTCCTTAACTGAAATCGTCAAACACCCACAACCCTATAATCATATTCATCAGATTCCTACACAACCCCATCATAGAATTTGTCTGACTTCTTCAACCCTATACTCAAACTTATCTAACTTCTACAACCTATAAAAGAATTCGTCAGACTTCTACAACCCCATAACTGAATTAGCCGAATTCCTTTAACTCCATAACCGAATTCATCAGCCTTTTATTCCTCAAACTTGCAATCCCATTACCATTTTTATCAGGCTCTTACAACCTCATAACTTAATTGATCAGATTCCTACAACTACATAACTGAATTTGTTAAACGCTCAAAATCTTATAACCAAATACGTCCTTTATATGTAATTCTCAAGCCTATAATCCCATAAATGAATTCGTCAGAACTATATAACCCTAGAAGTATATTTGTCACATTTTCATTAACCCTTAAAGGCCACACGGGGTCCAAAAGACCCCACATAACTGTCAGTGTGGCAGTTCTGGATTTGGGTGTGTCATTAAGGGGAAGTCAGGCGAGGGTCCAATGGTAGTTAGTTAAAATTAAAAAAAAAAAAATTGAGGGGATCAATTCAAAAAAGGGCTCTGTAGCAGGGTAGTGACATTGAAAAGCTACATTTTAAAAAAAACTGCATCAAAATTCGTTGAAAATTGGCCGAGAAAAACGCAGAACGGTAATTTGGTATTTTTTTTCGTCGGCCGCATCAGCCGTGACAGCAGACGCCACTGCTGCTACAGTGCGTTGCTGTGCGTGAGACCGCGCGTACGTAATTCTAACCAACAAATTTCTAATCATGCAATCAAAAAGTAACAAATTTGTTGTAACCCACGTTTTTGTTGTATTTATGTTTTTATAAGTAATTTCAAACAGTTGCAAAGTGATCAGAGCCAAGAGCTTAGAATCTTCAAAGCTGGTAGGACAAGATTTCAATAATCCTTGGTCAGGTTTGAAATGTATGAACTAAGCCAGCCCATTACATACTTGAGGTGATAAACACTGATAAAGTTTTTTATTGACACAGTCTCTGAGGGTATATTAGAGTCAAGATCTTAGAAACTTCAAAGCAAGTAACAAGTTTTAAACAATTTTTAGTCATTTTAGAAATTCTAAATTTTATAAATAGTTTAAAAATATTTTTTTTCTACTTTTTCAATTGATTTATTTATCAAGAATTCTTTTTTAGTTTTAAAATTTTATAACTATTGAATACTTATATTACTTCAATACTTATAACTATTGAAAACTTGTCTTGCTCGCTTTGAAGATTCTAAACTTTTGATTCTTGTATATGACTTATAGAGACAAAATTAAACAGATCTTGAAAAAATTTAATCTGGTTCATTTTTATGAGCTACATGCAAAGTTTATTATTGTCATAAAATCTTAAGATTTTCTTGGCTGACAATAAAGGTGTACTATGATTTTTTTTGTGCAAGGCAACCATGCCTTTGAGCATTGACATTTGCTCTTGCTGGGAGACCTACAACTTACTTTACATTTGAACTGTTCCAAAGCGTCAAGTCAATTCATTTGATAATATCTCATTAGTTCAAGAAAGTTCTGATTGCATGAGTGATTGCAGCTACTGTTCCAATTTTTAGTTATCAAGTAGGCTAAAGTAAGTGGTCTCCCAGCAAGAGCAAATGTCAATGTTCACAGGCATGGTTGACTTTACACAAAAACAATAATAGTTCAGCTTTATTGTCAGCCAAGTAAATCTTAAAGAATTTGTTGCAATAATAAACTTTGTGTGAGTGAAGCTTATAAAAATAAACCTGATTACAACTCTTTCAAGATTTGTTTAATTTTATGACTATGTCTTGTTGTTGTTGTTTTTTTTTTTTTTTTTTTTTTTTTTTTTATGTACAGATATTGTTAAAACAACTATTTTATTGAAATATTACTTGCATTTGAAATTTTTATGAATCAAGAGACCTACTTTACATGAAGAAAATTATTGAAATTTTTACGATCTGAAGCAAATCAAGAGTAAATATTGAAGAAATCATTGAAGAAACATGAATTGTTTATAATGCAACTGAAGAGTTTTATTTAAGAAGAAAATTTTTTCATAAAACTAGTGATTTTGCTAATTTTATTTAAGAAATAATGTATGATTCTTTTTTTCAATTGACACAATTTCAGCCTTGTATTGAGTGTAATGAATAAGTAATTTTGAGTTTCAGCTTATTTCATTATTTTGATTTTTCATCACATATATATTTGATTTTGCAAGATAATTTTTACCACGAATTTGATTTATTGAGGAGCGGTAGCTGAGGAGTAAGCCGTAAGGCAGTCATAAAGTTTTACAAACTTATAGGTTAGACGCGCATAGCCACGCACAGCAACAGCGGCAGACGACGACATGGCTGCCGCGATTGACGAAAAAAAATCTTCAACTGCCGTTCTGCGTTTTACTCAGTGAATTTTTAATGAATTTTCATGATTTTTTTTTTAAATTACAGCTTTTTAATTTCTCTACCCTGCTACAGAGCCCTTTTTTAAAAATATTTTCTTAATTAAAATCTATTCATCAAAAAAACTCGCCTGACTTCCCCTTAAAGGGTTAAGTCTAAAAATCTATGATTTGGTGGATCATTGATAATTCTTGTTACACAGCAATTAATTATAAAAAAAAAGTTGAATGAATTCCACGATAAAGTGCAAAAAGAATGCAATAGTAATACAAAGTGCACAACAATCAAAATGACATGAGACATCGTTGTTTTAAGAATTTTGTTGATTTCAATCAATTTTTTTTTTGTCAGATGAGTTCGGTTATGGGGTTGTAGAAATAAAGGGAATTCTGTTAGGTTCTGCAAGTACGATAAGTACAAGTATAGGGTTGTAAAAGTCTGATAAATTTGGTTGCAGGGTTGTAGGAGCTTGATGAATATGGTTGTAGAATTTAAACGATTTCAGTTAACGGGGTTGTAGACTTGAGGAATACTTAGAAATCTAACGAATTAAGATATGGAGTTTTAGAAGTCCTGGTTATAGGGTTTTAGGCTTAAGGAATGTGCAGAAGTCTCATGAATTTAATTATGGGTTGTAAAAGTCTGACGAATTCGGTTAAGGAGTTGTAGGCTTGAAGAATAAATAGAAGTCTAAAGAATTTAGTTATGAGTGTGTAGAAGTCTAACAAGTTTGATTATTGATTTCAGAAGCTTTATTTATTCGGTTATAGGGTTGTAGAAGTCTAATGAATTCTTTTATAGGTTATAGAAGTCTGATGATTTCGAAGTTAGGGCTGTAGAAGTATGACAAATTCTATTATGGGGTTGTGTAGGAGTTTGACGAACATGGTTATAGGATTGTGGGTATTTGACGAATTCAGTTATGGGTTGTAGGAGTCTGATCAATTTGGTTATGGGGTTGTAAGAATCTGATCAATTTGGTTATGGAGTTGTATGTTTAAAGGATAGAAGGTTGATGAATTAAGTTATAGGGTTGTAGGAAATTGACGAATTTGGTTATGGAGTTGGAAGAGCCTGATGAATTCGGTTATTGGGTTGTAGAAGTCTGACGAATTCAGTTATAGGGTTGTAAGAGCCTGATGATTTCGGTTATTGGGTTGTAGAGGTCTGACGAATTCAGTTATGGGGTTGTATGATTTTTTATCATTTTTTACGTAATATATTTTAATTACATAGTATATTTTATGAAGTTACATGAATTTTATGTTTAAAAAATATTTTGTTTTATCGATAATTACGATTTAAACATGTTTAATTAAAATCAGTAGAAGAAATGTTTATAAAATCATTTATTTTTGCCATAAACTAAAAAAAAAATTGATTTTACAATCGTATTCGTTCTTTTCAGATTTTGGACGAAAATTACACATTAGTGATTTTTTTTTCTGCATTTTTTTCAGGTTAAGAATGGAAAACCTATAACTTTTATATTTTTCCTATGATTGTTATTAAATTAGCTTTTGATTGTCGTTGACCGCTTCTCTCTAGCTTTATTTTCCTTTATTTAAATAGATTCTTTCCAACGATTTTCGGATCCGTTCACTGTGTGGCTGTGATTTTTGGATGAAGTGAAAAAGTAAAGCAGGAGAATGCAGGAGGTTAGGCAGAAACGTTTAAAACTTTGGAGTGTGGAAAAGTATAAGTTTTTAATCTCGGAACAGAGAGAAAGAAAACTCTGGGCTTTCAGGAAACTGCCCGGGTGTTATTGAGGCTGTGAGACAAACATTAGTTTGTTTGTTCAAATACTCTGAATCATAATTTATGATCCAGAAAATGTCAGGGATAAGAAAACTTAGGTGTTTGATTCAAATTTACTGATAAAGTGAGAATAGGCGGTCGGTGTTTTAATGTGTACCTCACGTTACTAAGAGTGTTAAATTTTGCTGTTTTCGTAGTTAAAGTTTAAGTTGGAAATTAAATTTTATTTAATTTATGAAGAGAGTCCAGGACGTGACGATATTGGAAAATTTAACGTTGAGTGATTTTTGAGACAGGTTGAGAGAGGTGAAATAATACGGGTTCAATGTGAAATTAAAGGTTGCGTGATGCTTTAATCTGGTAAAGAAATATCATATTACGGGATAACTGAGCTGCACTTTTTAGTGACAGATTAGTTTGAAAAATAAACGATTTATCAGAAATAAGGGTTAACTGGATGTGGAGAAATCTGAATCTAAATAATTTGTGAATCTTTTTAAAGCAATTTTAAAACAGGCACAGTTATTAGAAACGGAGGGAGTGTGACCTCTATTGAAAAACCACAAATTGACAGGGAAGTTGATAGGGAAATTGACAGGGAAATTGACAGTTAAGTTGAAACGGAAAGATAGTGCGAGTTTTTCCGACATCTCGGTTACTGGATCAAACCACACCGAGATAGTCTATTTACTGGTTGGAGATAATTAGTTTACTGATTATGAAACGCAGGACGAAGTATTTCATGCATTATTTTATTTGGTCAGGTTGAAACTCGACTTGATGTGTACAGGGTGAAATTTCTCAATTTATTTTTCTGGTAATGAGTCATTAATGTAGAATTAAATTCTACGAATAAAGTCAGGCTGTGGAAGAAATTGTTGACTGGATGAAAATTGCAAGGAAAGATAGGTAGCATAACATTATCATGGCATGATAAATGTTGGGGGCTAAAAGTTCTGCTGTTCAGGCAGAGCATGAAATCATGTTTGATGCTGAGAGTCTTTGAGATCAGAGATTTATTTACGCTTACTGTAGTATACTATTCTGCAGCAGATATCAGTAATTGCAATTTTTATTCTTATCTAAATTATAGATAGGTTGACAGGAGGTGAATAAAATTTTCTTGATGAAATATTGAGTCGGGAAATTATTTTAAATACCGATTACAGTTATACTGTGAGAATCGGGTAGGAAAGATCAGTTTCAAACCAAATGCAGGATGTGTGTTTAAAAATTAGTTCTGAACCAAAGAATTAATTTTTAAGTGGTGGAAAATATAATTTGACAGGAAAGAAGAAAATCTTTTACAGAGATGTCTGTTCGAGGACTGAATCTGGAATGGCAGATTCGAGAAACCAAATCACGTTTTTAAGTTTGATTGGTCACATTGTCAGGGTGCTGGAAAGATTTGATTTTCTGAATCAAAACTGTGTTCATACTGTTGGTGATAAAGCAGGTCGTTATTCAGATTGGAAAGATGCGAAAGAATATGTCAACTGCAGGACCATGTTACAATGAATTAAAATCACTTAATTTATTGTGATTCATCGTTTAAATTTCCATATCGATATCGTTTAATCTACAGGTATTTTTAGGATTCGGCAATGCAGCAATGAAAAACTTACTTTACAAATATCGTGAACAGAAATCTGTTCGAGATTGTGTGTGAGAAAGAGCTGGGAGGTGATAGAGAGAATTTTACTTGTTTAGTGCAGGAAAAATTTCTGTAATTAAAATACGGCAGGCTGAAGTGAACAAATGTTCTTTTAATAGTCTGAGATTGAGAAACGTGAAAGATTGTTAACTACTTGAAATTTCTGTTGAATATTTCATGGTTAATTTACAGCACGAAGTTCTGTGAGCAACTGTAAGTAGCTCTGTCTACGAGACAGACTGAGTTTGTGTACTAGTGCTATGTAGCCTAGGCGCCGTATATGTTGATTTGTCAGGAAGTGATGAACTTGATTATTCTAGTCCGCTCTTGCTAGATTAATCAGGATTACTATCCGTTTAAAGTTCAACATCAGGTAAATAGTGGATTGAGATTGAACGGGAACTTACAGGTAATTGAGTTCGTGTGGATATTGCTTTTGAAAAATAAAGCAGGTATTTCTAGAAAAACACTGACACGTGCCACTCACGAAAGGTGAATTTGACAGGACGAGATTTGAATCAAAATTAGAAACTAAGTTTTGTTTACTGCTAGGTCTATACTTATATTTAATGTTACAGATCTCGGACTTATTTGAGACCTTACCGGAAAGAAGTCATGCGGTGAAATCAACCTAGTCAACATTTTGGAATGATGACTATTTACACAGTTTATCTACGAATGGGAGAGACGAGCAGTTGTCCTTTTTATAGACAAAATACAAAGAGTGAATCTTCAATAGGAGGGAGTGTTGGGAATATGTGTTGTGCGCTTCACTCTCAGCTGACTCGTCCCGCTGCCCTCAGATGCGCGCGCCGCGCGCTGCTGCTCTCGCGGGGCCTTGCAATTCCGGTACGTGCTGTCATGGCGATCGGACGCTCTCGCTCTCCTGGTACATGCAGTGTTTGTGTTAATCTATTACTAACAGTTTACTTAAATCTGGTCGTTGTTATTTTACATAATAAAGTTTCTCTCAGTTCAAGTGAACTTCCTCGCCTTATTATTTATTATAAAACCCTCGTCCCCGACACTTAATTTTATCTTATCTTCACTTATATATTTAGATATCTTTTTTTGTATTTTTAGCCTTGAAAATGTTGTCCTGATAATGACAACGAAACGCCGGCATAAAATTTAATTTCTTAATAAAGTGTTCGTTAAGACCAATCACAACAAGTCGTCCCGTCGTCAAAGAATACCAAGTTGTCCGGGGTGACAATCCTGTTTTTTTTTTTTTAATTCCTTTTTCACGGGTTATCCTCCTGTGGGAAACGTACCCGTATCTTTTCACCTCAGCGAACTGGAGGGCCAAAAAGAGCCAATTGTGTGAAGTGCCTTAGACAAAGTGAGATACGTCGCTTACAAACAGTCGTACAATATCTGAATGGTGTGATCTGTCAAATTACAAAATTGTTAGTTATTAAATAATCACATAAGACCTTACCAGCGAGTATCCTGTGGGAGTTAATGAAAGAAGAAAGATCAGTGCCCTCAGGGGCCCCTGCTCTGGCCAACGTCCGGACCGCCGCTTCTCTGTCCACAGTGCCCAAAGGGCAATCCCAAAGCAAATGCTCCAATGTCTGAGAGTCCTCGCCGCAGTCGCAAAGGTCATCATCGATAATGTTCTTGCGGTAAACGAGTGCTTTAGTACGGGTATGGTCACATTTGATCCTATTGAGCATACCTAAAAGCGTCCTGTCGAAGTCGTAGCCTTGGAACCACGGTCGATTGGGGAAATCAACCTGGTGTGCAAAGTATCTGACCCCCTTGTTGTTCCTAGAATAAACGATACAATAATCGAACGCCTCCCTACGGCTCTCGGCCCCGAGCAAGACAGAAAAATCCTTGTACCAAACGCCATAAAAACAGATCTCAATAAGGAACTGAGAAAACTTGACAGCCTCATCCGCCTTGCAACAACCAGGGAGACCTATCGCTGATGAAATCCAGACTATCCTGACTTCAAGTCCCTGACTAACAACCCTTCCAAGCATAGACCTAATCTGTACAACAAAAGGGTGGGCATCGTTAGAGAGCCCGTCAGTTTTAAGTGAATTAACCAGTTCCAGCAAGTCGGAAAACACCAGGAACTTGTCGCCCGATACATGACCCGTGATAATAGAGTAGAGAGCCTGAACCACCGCGAAAGCTTCGCAAGCGAGGACTGAGGATTCGTCATGGACACGGAAAGCTCGCGTACTGTCGGAAGACTGCCAGAAGATTCCAGATCCAGCGTAGCCTGGACCTTTAGCACCGTCGGCGTAAATGTGGAAGAAGCCTTGGAAGTCGGACAACATGAGGGAGTCGAAGGCCGCAGCCCTGTCCTGCTGGCTGTTAAGGTGCTTCATGATATCAGTGTCAATGAGTCCAGTGTTGAAGTGACAATCCTGTTGATGACTTGGCTTAGTTACGACAATATCACCCGAGCACACGCGACACAACGAAACCGATCTCTCACTCGTGATTTTAATAATTTAGTGTGCGTAATTTAACGATGCGTATTCGAACACGTGCGGCGATTGGAATGACTTCAGTCCTCCTTCTACCCGGCCCGATATTCTACCGCTTCCCGCGCGTTCCATTCCCACTCGTGCTGCGTTCTAACGGTCGTGCGGCTAACATGAAATTAATTCAGTATCGTCGCGATTAATTAACTCGACCGTTACAATCTCGAAATTAAAGCCTCGTACGAACAAAACTCAAGATACAAAAGTTGTTTTGATTGGAGGGGGAAGTAAAGTTAAATAAAAAAGTAAAACAAAACCCGAAAAAATTGGGCCCGGGGCCTTAGATTGGGCTCTACGGACCCAAAGTCCGTTTTTTCAAATGGGAACCCCTATTTTTGACCCCAGATTCGAAAAGAACGGAAAAATTTACGAGCGATAGGTATTTTTTGTAAATAGTTATGGCCCTTATTAGGGCCCACTGAATCGTAAATTTTATTTTAGGAAACTTTTACATTACATGTGCTATACGAAAAATTGCGTGTTTTCGGAGATAATAGTGGATAATGGAAAAGGGCCCACAAGGGCCAAACAAATTTTCAAAAAATACCTAAAAATCGTAAAATTTTCCGTTCTTTTTGAATCCGGGGACAAAACTGGGGGTTCTCATATGAAAAAACGAAGTTTGGGTCCGAAGGGCCCAAGATAAGGGCCCGGGCTATTTTTCATAGGGCCCACTAAATCGTAAACTTCATTTCAGGAAAATTTGACATTACATGTGCTATACGAAAATTGCGTATTTTCGGAGATAATAAGGGCTAAAAGGAAAAGGCCCAGCAGGGCCCTAGTAAAGGCCATAACAATTTCCATTAAATACCTAAAAATCGAAAATTATTCAGTTTTTTCGAATCTATGGTCAAAAATGGGGGTTCCCATTAGAAAAAACGGACTTTGGTTCCGTGGGGCCCAATCTAAGGCCCCGGGCCCAATTTTTTTGGGCCCATTATGTTGAATACTTCAAGACACTAAACTTTTCGTATGCATGTGCAATACAAAAAAATGCGTTTTTCCGAGTTAATTTGCGTTTAAAAGAAATGGGCCTTATGGGGCCCCAAAATTTTTTTCAAAAAATACCTAAAAATCGTAAAATTTTCCGCTCTTTCCGTATCTGGGGTCAAAAATAAGGGTTTCTATTTGAAAAAACGGACTTTGGTTCGGTAGGGCCGAATCTAAGGCCCCAGGTTCAATTTTTTGGGCCCATTTTACTTTCCCTTCCAATCAAAACAACTTTTGTCCATTGAGTTTTGTTCGTATGAGGCTTCAATTTCGAGATAATCGCAGCGGACGATTAATTTACACCACCCTGTATATTGTTTATAATATTAAAACATTATTATTCATTGATGGTTATTAATTATTCCCAATTGTCCGAGGTGTCATTTGGCTCAGGTCATTTAAACCTAGAAAGAGACTCCCTCCTTTAAGTTCCCAGCCTCTTTACACAGCGCAGAATAGCTGGTAGGTGCAATGCTATTGCGCTATGGGTATAGTAAAAACCCACATCGTAGGGAAAAATCTATACCAGAATGACCGAAGCCGTAAGTCAGTAAGCGCGCACATACTCCCGCTAGGTTCTAGTTCTAGCCCAGCCTTGGTGCGGTAGGTATGTTTTCGTGCGCAGTGCTCGTACCTTCTGGCCTCTTTGGGGAGCACGCTTCAATCGAGAGAGCGTTTATAGGTCTCTGACCGAGCCGTGCCCACACGTACAGAACCACGGTATTAAGCACATGAAATATCTTTTCAGAGGTGCCGGCAACGGTAATCGAACCTGGGCCCTCTGCGAGAGAGTCCAGAGTCGAGTCCATCAAGCCACCACGGCTCTTACTAAAACATGAATAAATATAAAAAACTTGCGCGGCCATGTAAGTTTTTTTTTTTTTTTTTTTTTTTGTCAACTTTAAAAAAGTTTCAATGTTTTTTTATCTCACTAGTCTCTCTCAGCACGCAAGCGCACGTAATTTTATTAAATCATCTAAAACAAATTTTGTCGTAGCTTTATCTAAATTAACCTACAATAAGTTATATATACTTTTTACATTTGCGCTGCGTTCAGAGTTCATTTAAACTTTTGTGCTTATAGATTCATTGGTTTTATTTACTATTCATGTTTATTTACTAATTATTATTATTTTCATGACTTTAATTGGACAACTTCGAACACTTGATTACATAATTATTTTTTATCAAGTATATTCTCTAAGTGTTTTAATTGAATTGCATTATAAAAATTAAAAATAAAAATTCAAATTTTAAATTTAGTTCTTCAACTAATCACATCATGAATAAAATGCTGACATTCTTTTTGGGTTCTCTCTTTTATCTTAGGATTAAATAAACTTTCATCCTATTTTAAAAGATAGTAAAAGATTTATTTACCTGACTTAACAAAATTTTATATTATTTTTGATTGTAATTATTTTATAATAAACATTTTGAGCCCTTCGTTATTGTTTATTAAAGTGTAGCATGTGCTCTTGCAGTGATTAATTTTAAATAAATATATATTTATGATAAAACTTGGAATATAATCCAGTTTTTGAATTAACTTCAGTAAATTCAATTCTTTTTTATGCGAGGTTAATGATAAACTTTATACAAATTTTGAGTTAGACCTGGCTAACCTTACAAGGCTATCACTGTACATGTAGCGATAAAAATTATTTTTAATACTTCCATAATTGTTATTTAACCAATCAATAAAATAAAAGCAACTTCATAAAATTTTTTTTCAAATTATTAATTCTAGCGTAATGTATTTTTTCTGATTGACGTATTTAACTCCTAACCTTTACGCACCGTAACTTTTTCTCGATTGCCTTACCTTACCGTTATGTGATTATGGAATCCCACCCCACACACAGAGAACTGCGCTATGACGGTAATAGCGGTGCTATAACCGTTAAAGCGGATCGCATTAACTATTATGTCGTCGGAGACTGCTGTATCAGTCAATGCATCCGTCTTAACAGTTAATGCACCCGTCTTAACAGTTAATGCGAGACGCAATATTCAATATTTCAACGATATGCTAACATATATACATTAATAGACTAATGCTTCATCGCTCTAATTTAAAATTTAATTCATACTACATAAATAGTACGGTGTTTTAAAAATTTTTAAAAAGGTTTATCTCATTTTAAAATTAAAAATTTGTTACGTATAGTTTTATAATTTTGTCATTTACATCAACTTCATCTTTTGTTCAAAGATGCAATCACCATAACAATTTAAAATTTATCTTGGACGTTAAACAAAGACAAAAATAGTTTGAGCTTAATGTTTTATTTATTACAAAACATGCTCGGTTATTTATATTGTTTTAAAACCAAAATTATTCGTGTGTCTGTATACATCGATAACCTAACCTTAAAACAAAAATTTTTTTATAAAATCTTTAGAGATTTTGGGAGGTTCACACAAGGGTGGTGGATACCTCCTCCCTGCTTAAGCGTCAACAACGGTTGGCCTCAAGGTGGCGAAGTACGAAACTAACCAACTAACTTCATTGTTATAACGATTATTTATATAGTATTATTTTTTTATAATTACTAAATTCTCTCTCTCTCTCTCTCTACTACTTTGCAAAAGTTTTAATGCATAACTTCTACTTAACCATACAGCCTTGGCGAGTTATAGACGAGATGACTTAAACAAAGCTATAGTTAGTGGCAATACAGCAGCTTGCAGCCAAAAGAAAAAACTCAGATTTTTTGAAGTTATTGCTGGATGCTGGTGTGAAGTTTGAAGATAAAAAATGAAGATAGAAGACTGATGATAAAAATCAAGATTGAAGATGAATCAAGAATTGAAGAGTGTAGATCAAGAAAACAAATTGGAAATCTAAAATTAAAAGTAAAAATTAAAGAGAAAAGCTGAGTTCTTAATTTTTTTTTTTTTTTTTTTTTTTTGTGAATATCAATCAAGGTATACCTTTGAAGTGTGATGAAGTCAGGTATAGTTTTGAAGTGATCAATCAAGATTTTAATTAAAGTGTGTACCTAGTTAAGATGCACAGATTTTTGTGTTATCGGTTCACTGTTTATCAACATGTGTTAAAAAAGGAAAAGATTTTAAAGTTGAAATTAATATGAAGATCCACACAACACAATCTACTTACTGACTTGTTTTGAATTAAAAAAAATTTTTTTTTTTAATTACTTATTTGTCATGGACATAAAGGTTGAAGAGCAAGTATCAAAATCAAGAATGAAGATTGAAGATAAATAATCAAGAATGAAGACAGAAGAGTAAAGATCAAGAAATAGCTGCATACGCCTTTTCCATCAGCTCCAGTGAGAAGTATATTCACAATAATGCATAGGGTATGCGCTTTTACCCCTGCATTATACTAGAGCTAATAGTTAATTATTAGAAAATAACTTGAGATGAGTCTAAGAAGAATAGATTAGAATTAAAAGACTGTTTGGAGCAATATGATTAATTTTATTGGACATTTCTTTTTTTTGAGAAAATTTATTTCAAATAATTTGTGGAAAAATTAATTAAAAAAAAAAAGTTTTCAAGAAACTTCAACTCTGGAACTCATTAGTGACAATGGAACAATTTTTTTATGTCATCATTCGGACTGCTCGATACCTTTAGCTTATACCTCAAATAATCAATTTAGTATGGCTTAATTAAAAGAAGAAGTTCATCATCTTTTCAGAAAAAATCTCCAGTCCCTTGAGGCTAATTGTTACTGTAAGTGTTTATTAATTTATATATAGATTAGATTTATGTGAAATTTTTTTAATATATAATAAATTTTAGTTAATATCTAAAAGTTGTATATAAATAAAAATTGTTGATGTTGTAGCAACTCAAATCATTTAATAAATAAAAAACAAATTATTATGATACTTTTACAGGATTTGTATGGATTCAAAAAGCAAGAGTTGGAGACTATGATTATTTTGGATGAGGACAGTTGTGGAGATCATGAGCTTTCAAAACTACTACTTTGGCTGATTGGAAAAAATCTTCGAAGAAAATAGTATGAAGTCATTCATCGAGTACAGGAGGAATCATGAAAATCTGCAAGATTTTTTTTTATTTCATAATTAATACCAAGATTTTAATTATTTTAAACTGAAAATCATTTTTTTAAATATTTTTTTTTTAACCTTCAATCTTTACAGTGTAATTTCAAAAATTAATTAATAAAAATAATTGTTACAGTGTTTTTACAGGATTTATACCAACTCATGTCAATATTATTATTATGGTTGAAGACAGTTCTGGAGATCATAATCATTCAAAACTACTACATTGGCTGATTAGAAAATATCTTCGAAGATAATGGTATGAAGTCATTCATCGAGTACATAGAGGCATCATGAAGATTTTTTAGCTTTATTATTGTTATTATTTATTTTTTTTCCTAATTAACATTGAGGTTTTAATTATTGTAAACTGAAAATCATTTTTGAAATATTCTTTTATTCTTAAATTTAACGAATAAATTTCAAAAATAATTTGTGTAATACAAATTGAAATTAAACAACTGCTCTTGATGCAAATCAAGAATGATTTTCATAATCATAATTCAAAAATAAGTATATAAATTTTCAAACTGGCTAAATTTCAACAAAGTTTATAAAGTCGTTACGTTTAAACTGTACACTTTTCATTGAGAATGATTTTCAATAATTTTTATTTATTTGACAAATTGCGTTTAAAATTAGCGTTAAATGAACATTGTAAATCGTTTTTGTATGCGTTATTCCTTCCAGTGTGATCCGATCATGCTGGAATTGGGACCATCTAGTACAGTCGTTCTACCGGCAAATCATGAGAATATGGAAAAAATAGTTAACTGACCACTACCTGTGTAAAGCAGTAGTACATAGTGTACTTATTGCAGGAAAAAATATATAGTGGTTTCAACCAGAAATGGCGCTAGGGGGTGGTTTTTTAGGGGTGAAAAATAGTTTTCGGCGTTTTCTGAAAAATCTACGCGTCCTATCAAAAAAGTTTAAGTGTAAAAGTTGTAGAGAATTGAAAAATCTACAACTTCTGTTCCTACAACTTTTCGACATATCCTCAAAATTTCCAAGAAAAATGAAAAAAAGGTGTTTTTCAGTTTTAGATTTTTCCTGGATACAAAAATTGTTTAATTTTAATGAAATTTGGCTGAAATATTGTTTTTTATATCCTGAATAAGCGATAATTTTTTTGTGGAAAAATATTTATTATTTTCCGAGAAATTCACAAATGAAGTGAAAAAAGGTATCACGTTTAAAAAAAATTTCTCCTTTCAGAAATTGGTTTAGCAACTCATGTCAGGGCTCATTTTTTTCCTTGAAATATCTACTTTAACATAAAAAAAAAAAAAAAAGTACGTTACTAGAGGAAAATATCGAAAAAAATTGGAAAAACCGAAAAAAACGATATTTTTTTGATAAATTTTTTCATTCTTGTAAAAAATTGTAACTATTTATGCAAAATTTAAATAAATAATGATATTAATTTTTTTATACTGTTTGCCATTAATTATTTACACATTGTAAGTAGTATGAGAATAAAAAACATTATTGAAACATTTGAAAAATAATGTTTTCTGACTTGTACAATTTACTTAAATATTATACTGCCTGGCCTAATATTCAAGATCTTTTGAAATTTATTCCACTGATCCTTGCCCCTTCGTAGAGCCACTGCTCCACATTTGTGGAGACTGTCTGCTGCAGGATTTCTATGTCAACAAGCTCAAGAAGACGCAGATGTTTTGATTGTAAGAACTGCAATAGTCGAAGCACTAACAAAAAAATCATCTTTTGTTAGTACTAATGTGGTAGTTATCGGTCAAGACATTGATCTGTTGGTACTTTTGTGTCAGTTGGCATCACAAGAATCAAATGTATTTTTTCATAAAGTTGGAACAGCTACAGTTAAAGGATCGTTTTATGGAATAGACATCTTCAAACACGATCGAAATATTGTTGCGTTTCTGCACTGTTTTACCAGTTGTGACACCACATCTGCGTTTTCTGGTAAAGGAAAAAAAACTGCAACCAAATCGTTAATTTCAATTCCTAATTTATCTAGTCTAGCTGCAGTTTTTTACAATGAACCAGAAAAGGACACAATTCAAGAGAAACGAGAAATTATTGCAGAAAGTGGTTGTGAATTAATAGCTCATATGTACTGTGGAAAAAAAAAATAAAAGACTCCCACTAGATGAACTTAGGTAAGAAAATTACAAAAAAAACACTTTTAAATCTGGTTTCAAACTAGAAAAACTCCCACCCACCAAAGGAGTCGCCGCAGAGCACAGTTATAGAGTATTTTTGCAAGTACAAAAGTGGCTTGGTTTTCAAAAATTTGCAACAGATTGGGGGTGGAAGTACGACTCCGATGGTAATTTACAACCTAAGTTTACTGCAGACAAATTATTTCCTGATGAATTGTTGAAAATAATTTGTTGCAATTGTGAAACTGGATGTGGGAAACAACGATGTAGCTGTCGCAAACATGGATTAAAATGAACTTCGTTGTGTACCAAGTGCGACTCAGAATGTTGCAAAAACTTTGAGCAGGAAGATACAGAAACTAGTCCTGCTTATTCTGATGTCGACGATTTCGACGATCTGCAAACTCCATTCGATATCCTTAGTTGCATTTATGAAAAAGAACTAGAAGCAAAAGATGAAGAGGAAGAGGAAGAAGAAGAAGGGGAGGAAGAGGAGGAAACAGAAAATTCCGAAAAAGATGAAGACCAAACACATGGTAGTAATTCGCCCCCATTGAAAAGAAAAAGAAAAGATTGATTTTTGAAAGTGTGCAATTTTTAATAACAATAATTTTAGAATGAAAATCATATACAATTTCAAACAAAAATATGCTTACAAAAAAATATTTTAATTTGAATAAACGACTTCAGCTGTAAATAGAAAATTGATGTATTTATTTATGTTCGCCTTTAAAAAAATCAATTATCAAGTTTCGAATAAAATTATGATTTTAAAGTGTCAGATCTTTAGTATTTTTAAAGAATTTCCGTATAAACATTCAATAAATTTTTTTTAAATTGTTCATCATGCAAATAATTAAGAACAGAAAAGAAATGTTGATTTTTTGAGTTTTAGTTTTTATTGTACATTTAAAGAGGTTCCCTACCAAATAGATCTAGCCCACAGATTTTGTCCAAATTAAATGAACACATAGTTTTTAGTATAAAAATAGCTCAGCTAAAATTTCAAAGCCCTGAGGAGCTTGTGAATAAAGTTATAAACATTTCAAATTTCACAAATTTGCATGGGTTCTAATGGGAAATTTACTAAAACAGCAAATACATAATTTCCAGCCCACAGATTATAATGTTACTACGCACAAAAATCGGAAAAAATCAGACTTTGATTATACTTGTTTCAAAACATTCATTAGGAGCCTGTAGTAATAATTATAAACGATTGATTTTATATTCTTGTAAATATGACTTCTCATTGGCTCATACAGAGGTTAGAAAGTAGCTGAGCCAATGAGCAGACGACTACTGTAGTCAAATACACATTTGACTGACGTAGATGGTATGGAACCTCCTTAATGTTTTAATACATACTTTATTGATTGTACGTATTTTCATGTAATCTGCTATAAAAGAGTAACAAATAGAATGAGGCGTTTATCAGTTAATATCATTATTTATTTAAATTTTGCATAAATAGTTACAATTTTTTACAAGAATGAAAAAATTTATCAAAAAAATATCGTTTTTTTCGGTTTTTCCAATTTTTTTCGATATTTTCCTCTAGTAACGTACTTTTTTTTTTTTTTTTATGTTAAAGTAGATATTTCAAGGAAAAAAATGAGCCCTGACACGAGTTGCAAAACCAATTTCTGAAAGGAGAAATTTTTTTTAAACGTGATACCTTTTTTCACTTCATTTGTGAATTTCTCGGAAAATAATAAATATTTTTCCACAAAAAAATTATCACTTATTCGGGATATAAAAACAATATTTCAGCCAAATTTCATGAAAATTAAACAATTTTTGTATCCAGGAAAAATCTAAAACTGAAAAACACCTTTTTTTCATTTTTCTTGGAAATTTTGAGGATATGTCGAAAAGTTGTAGGAACAGAAGTTGTAGATTTTTCAATTCTCTACAACTTTTACATTTAAACTTTTTTGATAGGACGCGTAGATTTTTCAGAAAACGCCGAAAACTATTTTTCACCCCTAAAAAACCACCCCCTAGCGCCATTTCCGGTTGAAACCACTATATATTTTTTTCCTGGAATAAGTACACTATATACTACTGCTGTTCACAGGTAGTGGTCAGTTAACTATTTTTCCGTCAAAAAATATTAACGGTACTGTACTAATCCTTATAAGACGCGAAAACGAACCTTTTCCCGTTTACCCGGTGAAAATCGGTTCGACCAATTTCGAGAAAACCTTTGTACAGTTTTGTAGTTGCGTTAAAATTAGCGTTAAATAAACATTGTAAATCGTTTTTGTATGCGTTATTCGTTCCAGTGTGATCCGATCATGCTGGAATTGAGACCAGAGTTATAGGACGCAAAAACGAACCTTTTCCCGTTGACCCGGTGAAAATCGGTTCGACCAATTTCAAGAAAACCTTTGTACAATTTTGTAGTTGCGTTAAAATTAGCGTTAAATGAACATTGTAAATCGTTTTTGTATGCGTTATTCGTTCCAGTGTGATCCGATCATGCTGGAATTGGGACCATCATTATGGGACGCGAAAACGAACCGTTTCCCGTTCGCCCGGTGAAAATTGGTTCGACCAATTTCGAGAAAACCTTTGTACGATTTTGTACTTTTTTGTAAATGTGTAAAATACCGAAAGTAGGACATGCAAAATAACACCCAAAACGGCCTCAAAACACATTAAAAACCATTTTTTCGTAATCTAGGTTCGATTTTAAGAAGGTAACACTTTTTGCTCTCCCGAACTTATAAGGCGCTCCCGACCTCTTCGGGGCCAGTCGTGCCTAAAAAGGGCCTAGGCCCTTTTCTTGGGCACTAAGGGCCTAAAACAATTTTTTTTTTTTTTAAACGATTATTTTTGACCTTGGATTTGGAAAGAGCGGAAAATTTTATGCTCCTGTTGGAGTTTGAAAAAATTTTCCTGAAACTTTCCAGGTTCTGAGAAAGGGCCTAAAACGTCTATCATCGTTTTATTTAGAATAACTCGGAGATAAAGCTTTTTTGCATCATCAATAACGGAAGAAAATATTTTTTAAACAAAATTTTCCACCGATGGACCAGATGAAAAAGGGCCTAGGCCCTTATCTTGGGTACTAAGGGCCTAAAACTAAAACGATTATTTTTGACCTTGGATTCAGAAAGAGCGGAAAATTCTCTGCTCCCGTAGGAGTTTGAAAAAATTTTCCTGAAACTTTCCGGGCCCTGAGAAAGGGCCTAAAACGTCTATTATCGTTTTATTTTGAATAACTCGGAGATAAAGCTTTTTTTCATCATCACTAACGGAAGAAAAGATTTTTTTAAAAAATTTTCCAACCGATGGCCCAGATGAAAAAGAGCCTACTCGATCATCTCGGGCACTAAGAGCCAAAAACAGTTTTTTTTTTTTTTTTTTTTTTTTTTTTTTTTTGAAACGATTATTTTTGACCTTGGATTCGGAAAGAGCGGAAAATTTTATGTTCCCGTATGAGTTTGAAAAAATTATTCTACACTTTTCCGAGCCCTGAAAACGGGCCAAAATGTTTATTATCGTTTTATCTTGAATAACCCGGGGAAAAAGTTTTTTTTTCATTATCACTCACGGAAGTTAAGATTTTTTATAGAAAATTTTCCAGCAGATGGGCCCCTGTCCTAGGTCCTAAGGGCCTTAAGTCCATGTATTTTATTTTTTTTATAGAAACCCCTATTTTTGACATCAAGTTAGAAATTTGCGAAAAATTTTTGTTCTCGTAGGAGTTTATAGAAAATTTTCCACGACCTGGAGAAGAGTCTAAAGTGTCTTATCGCTTTATCTTGGATAACCCACCGCACTCAAAAGGGCAAATAGTAAAGACAATTTAAACAAAAATTTTGAGTCAACGGACATGAATTCTAGAAAAGGCAATCAATAGAAATGCAAGCCCTAAGTTTGTTTCCAAAAAGCCACCCTGGCAAAAGGGAAAAAAAGCCGTTCACGGAACTTTGGAAGGCTTTGGCGCGCAGCTTCCCGTTCGTAATGTCGTCGCAGTTTAAAGGGCAAAGAAGAAAAATCAGTTTTGATAAAAATTAAGCCAACGGTCTTGAAAACTGTAAAGGACCATAATGGAAGTCAAAAGGTTGTGGTCTCAAAAGTTTTAAAGGGCATCTAAGGGAATGCCAGGACCAAAGTTTGTTCCCGAAGGTCATGCTGGTGGAAGAAGAGTAAAAACCCTTCAAGGTACTTCTTGGGCAGTAGACTGCAACTTTTAGTTCTCAAAGTCATCGCACTCCAAAGGGCAAACATTCAAAACCAGATAAACTAAAAATTTGAGTGAACGATCATGAAAACTGCAAAGAGCAGACGAGAAAAAGTTAGGACCGCAATTTGTTATTGGAATGCCTCGCCACCAGAAGAAGAAACAAAGAAGACCCTTCAAGGAACTTCGAAGGCTTTGGAAGGCTACTTCTCGTTTGGGAAGTCGTCGCAGTCAAAAAGGCAAAGAGTAGATACCAGATTTAAAAAGAAAAATAAGCCAAAGGTCTTGAAAACTGTACAGGGTAATGAAAAAAAAGTCTAGACTAACCATACCAAGGAAAAAAAGAACCACTTCACGGTCTCAAAAGTTTTGAAGGGCAATCGAGGGAAAGTAAGGCCTAAAATTTGTTCCTGAAATCTCTCGCCAGCAGAGAAGAGACAAAGAAAACCCTTCATAGAACTTTGAAGGCTTTGGAGGGCAACTTCTCGTTTAGGAAGTCGTTGTAAAATCAGATTTGAAAAAAATTGATCTAATCTAATGGTTTTGTAAAGGATAATCGTGGGAAAGCCAGGACCAAAGTTTGTTCCCGAAGGCCATGCTAGCGGAAAAAGAGAATAAAACCCTTGAAAGTACTTCCTAGGCAGCGGGTTACTATTTATTTTTTTTAAAGCAACCGTACTCAAAAGGGCAAATAGTTTAAATAAGATTCGGGAAAAAAAGGAAGACTACGGTCATGAAATCTGAAAAGGGCAATGGATAGAGATCAAGCTTTAAGATTGTTTCCAAAAAGCTACCCCGCAGAAGAAAAAAAAGCTCTCCAATGAAGTTTGAAGGGCTTGGCGGGCAATTTCTCGATCATAATGTTGTCGCCGTTGAAAGGATAATGATATATTGTTATACATGGGAGGCAAGGGCCACATTGACGTCGAGAGAGAAATTTTCAGGTAGCGGCACGAGGCGAAGGCACGAGTGCTGCTACCTGAAAATTCCTCTCGAGAGGTCTGTGGCGCTTAACTCCCATGTGTAACATCATATTTTGTTTCGCTAGTGGCATTCAATAGGTACTTTGAGAAACCAAGAAAACGATAAAAAAAATAATTTTAACTGTTGTCATAAAATTTGTAGCCATAGTTTGAAAATTTTACGTAAAATGATTTCAATTTCTGGCGTCGATAAGGTAGAAAATTAAATTATTGGAATACTCAATAATAGATACCTCGGCTTGGGGACCTCCAGTGGGCAAACTCATTATGAGGTGTCATTAAGGACGTAGGGTTGCATAACTGCAGCTGCATCATTTTTAATGGTTTAAAACTTTCTGTACCAGAAACTTGAGTGGCAAAGATTGGGAGAGCAAAAATACGAAAAAACATCTACTTGAAGGTCTTAAAAGATGTAAAGGGCAATCGAGGAAGAGTCAAGTCACAAGTTTGTTCCTTCAAAGCCATGCTTGCGGAAAAATAGAAAAAACCCTTTAAGTTACTTTCTAGGCAGCGGGGGCAACCTATCTTTTAAGAAACATAGCAGTTCAAAGGGCAAGTGGTGAGATTCAGATTTGAAAAATTAAAATTCCCAAGTATTAGCTCTGAAATCTGAGAAGGACAATCGAGGGAAAGTTAGGCCTAAAGTTTGTGACCAAAAAAGCCACGCCAGCAGGAGAGGAGAAAAGAAACCCTTCAAGGTACGTTTTAGGCCTCTTTTAAATTTATTGCAGTTTTGAGTAGAAGTAAGAAAATTCAGTTTTGAAAAAAAATCCATTTAATGCTCTCAAAAACTTTCAAGGGCATTCAAGAAAAAGTTATGCTCAAAGTTCATAACCAAAAAACCACCAAAAAAGTAACAACATAAAAACAACTTTTTAAGGTACTTTTAACACAGAGGAGGTTTGTTTATCGTCTTACAGCAGATCGCAGTCTAAAGAGCAGTTTGTTAAAACCAGTTTGAAAAAAAAAAAATCGATTTCAAATAAGTATCTACGAGTAATTTTGACAGAATATGTGCAAACGCTAATTTATTTTTTACAACAAATAAAAATAAAATTGACTATAAAATACAAACATGTTTTATTTACAACAAATGCTCAAACTGTCGACCACCTACTTCTTGACAATATGCCGGCGATGATAAAAGCCGTCTACAGCTCTTTGTATCATATCACCATTTTGGTTCAGCAGGTTTATTTCATGAACTATTCTGTTTCGCAGTTCATCAAGAGATTGAGGTAAAGTCGTATACACTTTACTTTTCAAGTAGCCCCAGAGAAAAAAATCTAACGGTGTTAGATCCGGCGATCTGGGGGGCATTCTGTTGGTCCTCCACGACCAATCCATCTTTGATGATTAAAAACTTGGTTCAAATAGTTCCTGACAGTAAGCCGCCAATGTGGCAGCGCACCGTCCTGCTGAAACCAAGTTTGATGAAAGTTCGCTCCCGCCAAGTGTTGAATTTGTGGAATAATTGTGTCTCTCAGCATCTCTTCATACTTATCACCGTCCAGATTACCATCGATAAACAGAGGTCCTATTATCCTGTTGTTCCATACACCTGCCCAAACATTTAACTTTTGGGGATTTTGAGTGTGACTTTCTCTAATTACTCGGGGATTTTCTTGAGACCAGTATCGGAAATTTTGACGATTTACATTACCGTTTAACTGGAACGTTGCCTCATCACTAAAAACATTTCTGTGTAAATAAGCTGGATCTGCTGCTATTCTGTTCATCATGGTCTCACAAAAAAGAAGACGTCGTTCAGGATCATCTGCTTGTAGTTCTTGCACAAGATGAATTTCATATGGATGAAACTTTAATATTTTTTTCATGATTTTCATCACCGACTTTGTTGAAATATCATTGTGAAGAGCTGACTGGCGAACTGATAAGTGCGGATTTTCTAAAAAGCTTAAAGCCACGTTTAATTCATTTTCTTCATTACATGCGCTTAGCAGCCTTCCAGTTTTAGCAAGATCTTTAACAGTTCCATGATCTCGGAATCTCTTCATAGTCTTCGAAACGGTGGCCCTTGAAATTGGGGTCATTCCAACACGAAAATTTTGATTAAATAGAACTGTAACTTGATCTTGTGTCCTTGCTCTGTCACCAAAACCAACCATCATAAGAAGAGTGATTCTCTCGCGTTCGCTCAATGTAGCCATTTCAACAAATAAGTAAATAACCTACGGAAATCGAACAAGTGTCGTGTAAAAAGTACATATCTGTTTAAAAAATTTTTATTTTAAGGTTGTTGGGTCAGTCTATGAACTGAAAAGTAGATTCTAACGAAAAAGTACTCATTTTGTAGGCAATTGCTTCTTATTGATGCCACTAAATTTTTAAGGCAAAATGAACCTTGGGAGAAAAGATATTGCCAAATTTGTTTAACATGTAAGCTTATGGGAATCACTGTTTTCTTGAAAGTTTAATAGGACCTGACAAGTATATTATAATGAAAAAATTCAGGGTAAAAGAAAAAAATTTTTGAAACACTTATCAATAAAAGCAATCACCAGCGGACCTTATGAGCTGAGAAAAAAATAATCAAACACTAAAATCTTAGGTTAGGTGCTATGTTGTGCCACGAGTGCGAGAGAGACAGAGAGCGCCGTGAATCTCTCCGTTCGACTCGCACTAGTATCTCTTTCTCTCTCGCACCGACCCAACAACCTTAAAGAAATTTTCGAAGCGAGATCGAACAAAAAATTTTTTATTTATCGGTATAACGATTTTGAGATAAATGATTCAAAATTTTGTATCTAAATTAATTAAGACACAATTAAGTGTTTCCCTATTTTAAAGTTTTTTATGATAAGTAATGAACAGAAAACACATGTGAAAGAGCGATGTTATTTACATACTAACCTTAAACAAAATCAAGCTTACTCGACGCTGAATTAGAGACTGTTGATAACAAGTATTAACAAAGTAAGAACAATAAATTTTTTTTAAATAAATTCCAATCTGTTAAATCTTTAACTATTTACAAATTTAACTACATGAAATAAACATTCAATAAAAATTCACGATTTATTCTATGAAAAATTATGCAAGCGTCAATCACAACAATTTAATAACAGTTGAGCATCGTTCCACTAATAAGATGAAGGTTTACCAAATAATTTTTTAGGCTAAGATCCACATTGATTTTTAATGGAAATATTTTTTCTCGAAAGTATGCTAAAAAACTTTGACTTTATAACAAATAGAAAATTGTGAACACAAATAACATAAATAAAAGAATAGGAAAAAAATTGAAAAAGCACATTGGTGTGCTTATACACATTATACATCTCTGTTCTCTCATTCTTCTATTCAAAGTTTTATAAAAATCGGTGCATTAGTTTTAACACCAACCTCTTGACGAAATTCGCAAAAAATTGCTGAAAATCTGCCGAAAAGGGTTTTGTACTACTAGGCTAAGTACAAGGATATAAGTAATTGTATGCACGTAAGTAAGTACAGTAGTAGTCATAGAGTTACGAAGGTATGTACACGAGTTTAACAAACATAAAAACAAAGATATGCACAAGAGTAAATACAAGGATAACTACAAAAGCACAAAAAAATAGTAGCTACGAAGGTAGCCACAATTGCAGTAGACACAATGGTAAGTACTAGCATAAAAATCTGTGGGGAGGGGGTTGGCGAGCGGGGCGAGCAGAGGGTACCCCCCTACTTTTCTCCCACGCTTTCCCCACGCCCCCCAAAAAAGTGCTTAACTAATCGTAAAAGTGTTCCGAAATATGCTTATTTCTATGTGTTTTAATTTTTCCTATAATTTTCTAATGAGGAGAAGTATTAAAATGCACGGGAAATAAAATCATTTGCATGGGATGTGGGTCGCACAGGAAAATAAATACTTTTGCACGGGAAAATAAATACATTTGCACGGTAAAATAAATACTTCTGCACGGGAAAATAAATACTTTTGCACGGTTTAATTAAAACGTGTTTACCCATAAAGCCTACAAACAAAAGACCACGTGCTCTTTCACTAAGCATCTCTCCACCTATTTTATTATTGAGCTCAGTTCAACTCACAGTGTCGCCTCAGTCAACGAGTGAAGCAAAGAGCCAAAAGATCGCTGGTGAGTTAAAGTATTTTTAAACCTTTGAGGACTCATCTGAAGAAGAAAATTCATCTGAAGTGATCCAGCAGGCTAAAAAAATATGCAGGCAACCAACACGAGTGTCGCTTTTATGTCACAAATATCCATTAGCAACAGAGGCAGAAAGTGCTGTAAAGTTAAAAGAAGTATGGAAAATATCTTCAACGAAAATGATAGCAGAAGGAAAACGAGTTGAATATCGTTGCACAAAGGAAATTTATAGAGCGTCTGTGTGTTCAGCGTGCTTGTACCTACTATAATTTTCTTTGGATACTTGCGTGTCCTTGTACGAAACAGAAGAGGAGCACGAACATTAAAATATTGATTCTACACGAGGCTTATCATCAGAAATTAAGGCTTTTGTAAAAGATAAATATGCAGATGATATTACAAAGCCAAATGCACTACTAAATCTCATTTGTAAAAATCAGATGATAGAACCTGCAAAAGAAGAACTTGCTGCATTTCTTAGAACAATCCGAAGTGATAAAGGCACTCCTTCCGTAGTGGCCACAGATCTTAGAGCTTGGTGCAATGAGCGCACTCAAGTTCCGGATGATGAAGGTGTACCATACGTGGTTGATTTCCACATTTTTGCAAAATCTTTTGATTTAGAAGAACAGGATTTGAAAATAATTTTATCAATGCTTAGATTCTTAGCATTGGCCAGGAAATTCATGAGATGAGTGCACAACAGATGTGACCGACAACCTAATATACAAAATAAAAAAAATCTTTACTAATGCATCTACATTATTATACGCAGCATCCGTAATTTTTGTCCGTCCGTCCGTCCGTCCGGGATCAACTTTAAAAATTTGATTACAACGCTCCTAATCATCGGATTTAATTCAAATTTGGTATACGGATGGTTTCGAAGATGTAGATTATGAATCTAACTTCCGTTTTTTTGTTTCTGTTTTTTTTTTTTTATTTTAATGACAAACATTTCTATTTTATAGATTTTTGTTATCAGTTTTATTTTAAAAATTTAACATGGTTCTTCCAATGCTTCCGATTTAAAAAAAATGATGTATACGTATGTTTCCAAGGGTGCTGATTACAAATATCACTTCGAATTTTTAATTTGTTTTAAAGAAAGTGCACTTAAATAAGGTGAAATTATAATTCTCTCTTAATATATTGGATTTGTACGAAAATTTGTTTTCGATGTCCTTTGAGGGTCAAGATTAAGAATCTGATTTTAAATTTTAAATTTGATGACTCTAATAAGGTCTATACTCAAATAAAGTTAATTTGAAATGTTTGCCCCATGCATCGGACTCGTAATAAGTTTTGTGTATTGGGATCTCTAATGCTCCTCATTTTGAATATGACCGTAGATTTTTATTTTACCTTGAATGAAGTTTACTTATATTAGGTAAAATTTTCCTTTGTTCTCAATCTATATTAGAACAATCAGAAATTTCGTATACACCTATTTTCAAGGGTGCTGATTACAAGTATCACTTTGAATTTTTAATTTGCCTCAATCTTTAAGTACTCTTAGATAAGCTGAAATTATAATTCGCGCCTAATACATTGGATTTTTTCGAAAGTTTCTATTCTTTGGCTTTTGAGGGTCCAGATTATGAAATTGACCTTCAATTTGAATCTAATGACTCTACATTTGGAAGACTTTTTTTGTTTTTTTCATCAGTAATATGGTTGTAGATTTTTGTTTTAAAATATTTGTGATGAAATTTATACTCTAAATCAAGTTTAATCATTTACGTAATATCATAATATCAACATATTTGATATTATTGAATATATTTTTCTATGCGCGAGCGAGAGAAGCGAGCGAGCGTTTTATGCTAGTCTTTTATAATAAATATCGTTAATTGCAATTACAGTTGTATAATGTTCAATCAATCAAATTTTTTGCTTGATTTTTGTTAAGTTTTGCTCTCAATTCTTTTTCCCGTGCAAGATCAATTCTATTGCCGTTTAATACATTTTTTTCCAGAGCAATGTTAATTCTGCTCCCGTTCAATATATTTTTTTCCCGTTTAATCACTTATTTTTCCGCACAAATGTCTTTTTTCCCATAAATTTGACCCATTTTTTCCAAAATTTCCCGTGCGTTTGCTTTTTTTTCCCGTGCTAATAAATCAGACCCTTTTCTAATCACCCTCCCCCCACGTTTTTTTTTTTAGTCACGCTCCCCATTTTTGATATATGTTATCAGTTTCTACCCACACCGCCAATTTTTGATACAAGTTATCAGCTATGTAACTATAGAAATTAAAAAAGTAACTACGAAACATTAAAAAAATTAACTAATATCCTAAGATAAAAGAGAGAACCCAAAAAGAATGTCAGCATTTTATTCGTAATGTGATTGGTTGAAGAACAAAATTTAGAATTTTTTGAAAATTGATTGAATTTGATTTATTATCATTGAATTATATATTTATTTTTTATTTTTCAAAAAAGAAAATTTTTTTTTTTAATTCTTGAATCACAAATGAATAGAAATTCTTTTCTTTTATGATTTGCTATGGCGTAACTTTCTTCTGAACACTTTACTGACTGAATTGATTTTACAATTGTGTTTGTTCTTGTATAAATGAAAGAAATTTATCGAAATTGTGTTGATAAAAGATATTTTTTGAAGTAAGTTTTCTTTTTTATTTGTAAATAATTTTGTTGAAATATTTTGATTTTTGAATTTGGTTAATAACCTGTGTATGTTTGAAATAAAGATTTCCTGATGAGTACAAAATACTTTAGTGTATCCTACAGTTCTTTGGTAAGAAAAGCCCTAACTTTGAATATATACCGATAAAAGTGCAATATCTGCAAAATCATGCAGATATTGCATTTTTCTTCCGGTCTCCAAACCTATTTTTTATCAACAGTACAGATAAAATAACCATATGTACATATTGCATTTTTTTTCCTGTATTCACCTCCGAAAAGTTATGTAGGTACAGGAAAAAGTGCATATTTTCATTGATTGACATCAGAGGCGCAACAACTCCTTCGAGCTAGGGGGTGTCCTGAGGCCTACCTCCCCCCACCCCCAATAAAACTGACGTCTAAAAAAAAAAAAAAATTAAGTTCAATAAATAGACTGGTTAATTGACCCCCAAGCTCTAAACCCCCAAAACCCTGGGTGTAGAGTTCAATGAATAATCTGATCAGCTATCCCCCAAGCCTTGAACCCCCAAAACCCTGGGCGCCCGAGGTTAACGAAAAGACTGATCCCACAAGCTCTAAACCTCCCAAAACTCTGGTTACCGAGTTCAACGAAAAAACTTATCAGTTATCTCTTAAGCTCTGAATCCCCAAAAACCCTGGAAACCCAAGTTCAATAAAAAAACTGATCAGCTATCCCCCAAGCTGTAAACCTCCGAAAACTCTGGTTACCGAGCGGAATAATTTTACAAGTTAAGAGTACTTTATTTTTAAATATCTAGTCCATAAAAAAGTATTTTTTTTTTTTTTTTTTTTTTTTTTTTTTGTTTCACAAAAAGGTTGTGGTGTACTCTCATTTACATCACTTGAAAAAAATATTACAAAATAATTAAAAAATATATATTGAATTAAAAAAAATGAATTACCAATAAACAAACGAAAATTTTTACACTTTTCTCGAAATGTGTCTCCTTCTTAGAAGCATTTAATTTATAGTTAAAAAAAAATTTGTTGATAATTATTAAGGGTCAGTTAATCCGGAGCTTAACCGACCCTGAACCCTCCTTTTTTTCTAGCAGCTTGGAAAAGGAAGTTAAGGAAAACCAAGGAGCCTGGTGACCTTTCATATGCATTTTGGGAGCCGGCCTTAACGGCTCCCTTACTTCGACCCTTTGTTAATTTAGCTTATTAAGCTAACGATGATTTTAGATCTTACCTTATCCCTTTTCCATGTGCTTAGAACTGGACCTTGAACAGGCAGAGTTGTAAATGATCGTAACTTTCACGCACTTTTTATTATTGATTTTTCTTTTATTCATACGAAATTTCACAGAACTTTTCTTAAATAACAATAAACCTTAAAACTTTAATTAACTATAATTTAATTTGCTAGGGACGACTCTCACTCGTCCCCGCTTGATCAAACGCTAAACTATTACATTACAAAATAACGGGGCCCAGGGTCTTGAAGGTTTAGAGCTTGGGGGATAGCCAATCTATTTTTTTGTTAAACCCGGACAGCCAGGGTTTTGGGGATTTAGAGCTTGGGGGATAGCCGATCTGTTTTTTTGTTGAACTCGGGCACCTAGGGTATTTAGGGGTTCAAGACTTGGGGGGATAGCTGATCAGTTTATTTACTGAACTCGACGCCTAGGGTTTTGGGGGTTTAGAGCTTGGGGGATAACTGATCCGTTTTTCCGTTGACCTCGGGCGCCTAGGGTACTTGGGGGTTTAGAGCTTGGGGGATAGCCGATCTGTTTTTTTGTTGAACTCGGGAACCTAGGGTATTTGGGGGTTTAGAGCTTGGGGGATAGCTGATCCGTTTTTTCGTTGAACTCGGGCGCCCAGGGTTTTGGGGGTTCAAGACTTGGGGGATAGCTGATCAGTTTATTTATCGAACTCGGGCGCCCAGGGTCTTGAAGGCTTAGAGCTTGGGGGATAGCCGATCTGTTTTTTTGTTGAACTCGGGCACCCAGAGTATTTGGGGGTTTAGAGCTTGGGGGATGACTGATCAGTCTTATCGTTGACCTCGGGCGCCCAGGGTTTTGGGGGTTCAAGACTTGGGGGATAGCTGATCAGTTTATTTACTGAACTCGACGCCTAGGGTTTTGGGGGCTTAGAGCTTGGGGGATAGCCGATCTGTTGTTTTGTTGAACTCGGGCACCTAGGGTATTTGCGGGTTTAGAGCTTGGGGGATAGCTGATCCGTTTTTTCGTTGAACTCGGGCGCCCAGGGTTTTGGGGGTTCAAGACTTGGGGGATAGCTGATCAGTTTATTTATCGAACTCGACGCCTAGGGTTTTGGGGGCTTAGAGCTTGGGGGATAGCCGATCTGTTGTTTTGTTGAACTCGGGCACCTAGGGTATTTGCGGGTTTAGAGCTTGGGGGATAGCTGATCCGTTTTTTCGTTGAACTCGGGTGCCCAGGGTTTTGGGGGTTCAAGACTTGGGGGATAGCTGATCAGTTTATTTATCGAACTCGGGCGACCACACTGAGAGAAAAAAGAAGCAGCCGACGCCCCCTATGAAAAAATCGGTGGGTCAGCGATTGCTCTCGTCGCCGATAGCATCAGCTACTCTTTTTTAGAGTAACAGCCGCACTTGAGTAGGAGGCGGTTGCATATGCTTAAAAAAAACGTGAGTGACTGCCTAATGAACATAACCTCAACAATCGTATGGGATTTATCATATAGTTGTGACCTTTAACACTTTTTCCTTTTCTTATGAAAAATTAATTTTATTTATTGTTGAAAAAAAAAACTTTAATTACAAGAAAAATTAGTAATCATAAATTATTCATCATAAAAACTAATTTTTCATTAAAATCTAAAATTATTCATAGTTGATTATGAAATAAAATATAATATCGATTAAAGTAATAATAATTGAAGATGATAAGTTATCATTTCTGTTGTAAAATAATAAAAAATCAAATCGACATAAACATTATTTATAAATAAAAAAAATTATTTTTAGGCAGAAATTACGAAGGAAGTATCGTGTATAAATATTCAAAACTGATCTATTTAGATAATTTTCTACAGTAGCACAGTAAAACTATACATTTATTAAATACGAATAACGTACGCAGCACTCTTAAAACATGTTAATATAACATTATGCACTCCACGACGCATGCAGAAAATTTTTCGTGGTACGGCAGTTGAATAATACTGTCCTTCTCGCCAAGCGTGTCAGGTGATACCCTCAAGTGTGTCCCTTACTACTCCGATAGTAGCAGAAACTCTTTTTTGCGAGAGCAGATTACGCTCTCTGGTTAGCGCAGCAGGCATAACCTATAAGTCAGCAGACACTCTTTTTTTCTCTCGTTGCAGGGTCTTGGGGGCTTAGAGCTTGGGGGATAGCCGATCTGTTTTTTTGTTGAACCCGGACAGCCAGGGTTTTGGGGGTTTAGAGCTTGGGGGATAGCCGATCTGTTTTTTTGTTGAACTCGGGCACCTAGGGTATTTGGGGGTTCAAGACTTGGGGGATAGCCGATCTGTTTTTTTGTTGAACTCGGGCACCCAGAGTATTTGGGGGTTTAGAGCTTGGGGGATAACTGATCAGTCTTTTCGTTGACCTCGGGCGCCCAGGGTTTTGGGGGTTCAAGACTTGGGGGGATAGCTGATCGTTTTATTTACTGAACTCGACGCCTAGGGTTTTGGGGGTTTAGAGCTTGGGGCATAACTGATCCGTTTTTTCATTGACCTCGGGCACCTAGGGTATTTGGGGGTTTAGAGCTTGAGGGATAGCTGATCCGTTTTTTCGTTGAACTCGGGCGCCCAGGGTTTTGGGGGTTCAAGACTTGGGGGATAGCTGATCAGTTTATTTATCGAACTCGGGCGCCCAGGGTCTTGAAGGCTTAGAGCTTGGGGGATAGCCGATCTGTTTTTTGTTGAACTCGGGCACCCAGAGTATTTGGGGGTTTAGAGCTTGGGGGATAACTGATCAGTCTTTTCGTTGACCTCGGGCGCCCAGGGTTTTGGGGGTTCAAGACTTGGGGGATAGCTGATCAGTTTATTTACTGAACTCGACGCCTAGGGTTTTGGGGGCTTAGAGCTTGGGGGATAGCCGATCTGTTTTTTTGTTGAACTCTGGCACCTAGGGTATTTGGGGGTTTAGAGCTTGGGGGATAGCTGATCCGTTTTTTCGTTGAACTCGGGCGCCCAGGGTTTTGGGGGTCCAAGACTTGGGGGATAGCTGATCAGTTTATTTATCGAAATCGGGCGACCACACTGAGAGAAAAAAGTAGCAGCCGACGCCCCCTATGAAAAAATCGGTGGGTCAGCGATTGCTCTCGTCACCGATCCACGACGCATGCAGAAAATTTTTCGTGGTACGGCAGATGAATAATACTGTCCTTCTCGGCAAGCGTGTCAGGTGATACCCACAAGTGTGTCCCTTACTACTCCGATAGTAGCAGAAACTCTTTTTTGCGAGAGCAGATGACACTCTCTGGTTAGCGCAGCAGGCATAACCTATAAGTCAGCAGACACTCTTTTTTTCTCTCGGTGCAGGGTCTTGGGGGTTTAGAGCTTGGGGGATAGCCGATCTGTTTTTTTGTTGAACCCGGACAGCCAGGGTTTTGGGGGTTTAGAGCTTGGGGGATAGCCATAACTGTATAACCATAACTATTTTACTAAGTAATCAAGAGTTTTTCTCGAAAAAAACTTTAATTTTTCTACATTTCACGCACATTCTTCAAATCCTTTTTTTTCATGATTTACGTCATAATGCGGAAATAAGCAGTGTTGCCATCAACTAACACGGCGAGATGGCCAGACATTTAGGTCACCGATTTTAAATGGGCTTTTCTACCAGTTTCCACGCAAAAATGTGTAATTTATATAATTTTTTTCCACTTTTATCTAATTTTTAAAAAAATTTCTTTCGAAGCCTATTTAGAATGTATAGTTATGTGGAATTTCGCATTTTTACCGTCTCTCTTAAAATTTGAAGGGAAAAATATTTTTAAGTTTCAACTTAAATAATTTGACCATGAATAGTTTATATTTAAAAACTCGGAAAATACTAGAAAGTAGTTTCAGTAACATAATTTATTCACGTCTTAGAATTTTTGTAAGCACATTATAGTATTTATTAAAAAATAAAAAGTTTTTATCTATTTATATAATACAGAACTACTGATTTCAGGTCAGCATGACTTCTGCATTTGGTACTCCTACAGCCAGTAATCCTCGGCCATTTAAATGCATAGACTGTAAATCAGCTTTTCGAATCCATGGTCATCTAGCCAAACACCTTCGGAGTAAGATGCATATTATGAAGCTTGAATGTTTACATAAATTACCTTTTGGAACTTATGCAGAAATGGAAAGATCCGGTTTTAATTTTAATGACATTGATACTACAGACTGTGATACTAGTCTTACAAGCCTTCAAGTGAGTAGATTTATTTTTTATACCTTACAATAAATATATTTTTAATAAGAAAAAATCATTTTAAGAAACTATTTTATTTTCTATGATTTGACTTCATTCGTCAATATTCTCGTTGAAAAGCTTTACATTCAAAATTTTAAAAATGAACTATTTTGCAACATTTCTCACAATTTCTTTGTTCATCTCAAAGAAAAAAGAAGAAAATAGTTACATTCAATACTTTTTTTCTATGGTGCTAAAAAGTTGGAAAAATAAAAAATTATGAGACCTCATTTAAGACAATCTAAATATTGCCTCATAAATAATATTTTTATAATGAAAATTTTTTTTCAGATTAATTTAATGAAAAAAATGTTCTTGCTAAATCAATACTCTAATATATTTTTACAAAAACTTTAAAATTAAAATTTTTGAGTTTCTCGTTTCGTTTAAGGTGGTTTTCTACCAGAGCTACTCAAGTTCAAGACTAAAAAAAAAAAAAATTATTTCACTAAATTACTAACACTTGGTTATTAAAATTTATTTTTCAACTTTTTATGGCTTCTGAAATTATTTTCTACCAAAAAAACATTGACAATCACAATAAATTTTTTTTTAACTTTTTACCTCACCTTTGAATACCGCAGTTTTGGAGGTTATTCACGTGAAAATTATTTTTGTAAAATTATTGCAAAATTTGTAAAAGGTCAATTTTTTGCAGTTTGAAGAAATTAATTCTTCGATAGTGAAACTATATGTACGTGGTTTTTCTAAAGGATCTCTATTATAAGAAGATAAATATTAATAATTTAGTACACTTTTTCAGCGTAGCCGCCATACGCGTAATGAAAAAAATTCAATCTTTAACTTGCTGTAATTTTCAAACAATATGGTCAATTTTGATCAGACTTCGTAGAAATGTTTATAAATATCTAATAAACACCTCCAGTAAAACTGAGCTGGTTCTCTATTGTCATGCATTTGGTAGAAAACCATGTTAAGGTGGTTAGGCAGATCTAGTCAATTTTAAGACAAAATAAAAATTATTGTAAATTGGTTCTTAAAAAAGTGACCCTAAAAAGCCTAGAAAATCCGCTTACTTTTGAGCCCTTGATTTTTAATATAATTTTTGGTCCTAATGGTAATTTATGATCATATTTTAAGCCCTGTAAAGTTTCAAGCGGAGAACATTTTTAGTTTCTGAGATATAACGGGACAAAGTGATTCCGCGACAGATCATCATGGCGACAAAACGTCAGCGACAAAATATCAAACGACAATATATCAAATTAAAAAAGAAACATGTTTAGAAGATATTATTAAAGAAAAGCAAAATAATTATTTTTCATATTGATCAATGGAAATTTTCAGAATTAAATATGACGATTATTAAATTTAGAATGTTTGCAAATATACTTATATTGATCTATTCAAATTTAATCTCAATGTGTATTTACACTTTACATTCGTATCCTAAATGTAATCAGTAAAAAATTTTTTCTCCATGCGTGCAGTCAATTTGTCAACATGCCTCTTAGTTTCGTCTTGAGTCGAAAAGGAAAAAAAAAATCTGTATTTACTTTACTTACTTTGATTACTGTATCTGTATATTTTTATTTCATAATTAAATTTTAATAAAATTAAAATTTAATTTAATGAATTTAATGAATGGTGAATTTTTTTTTAATATTGATATTTTGTCGCTTGATGTTTTGTCGCCTGACGTTCTGTCGCACCACCGGACAAAGTTGCTAATATCGGCTCACCCGACATGTAGCAGTATCGGTGAGCGCGCGATTTATAGTTTCTTATTAAAGTTGAAACAGATTGATTATTATTTTTTAATTCTTTTTGTAAGTACTGTTTATTCATATAAGATAACTAAGATTATTTGAAATTTTTTATAAATTATGTAAATATATTATTTATGCATGTCAAAATCGAGATCGGTTTTTTTTAATTATTATAAAATCAATGACTGAGAAAATTGCTTATGATGAGTGGCTCGTTTTTATGCTGGATCCATAACGTCGATTTGGGCCCGATTGTAGGGCCCAAATTGTTTTGGGGCTTGTAACAGGGGTAGATTTAAGGGTTTGTATGAGCCGATACAAATACCCACGGCGCGTACTAAATCTTTATCACCTGTACTTAGTGTTGATACAAGCACTCGTCGAACTGCAACTCGTCGACCTGAAATAATAATATGAGGAAATCGCGTCCGTGAATATTACCACACTTCGCGACGCGGTCGACTAGTTCGTTTATCGGTAGCGGGTGTGAGCGTTAAATCAGTATCGATTCACAGGAACACTAGGTTTAGTAAATATAAATTAAATTAACTATTTAACAATTCATTATAACAAATCTAAACCTAAAATACAAATTCCGAATAACAACTCGGTGTCGTTCAAATCAGTAAACAATCTGAAAACAATCTGCCAGGTCATCGACCTGTGTCACGAAAAATCGATAATCCGATTTTTCTGTGCTGCCGGTCCTAGAATACCGAGAAACGAATATGTTACATCAGAGAGCGGGCACGGTACCCTGCGACTCTCTCTTGTTTTTCACACAAACATAAACAATAACACACTCATACAATGACTCTCGCTCTCGCTTGCTTTCTAACAAACTTACTTTACCGCAGGTGCACCTGAAATGTAATACAACAATCGGCAGACTGTTTAAAGGTTGTCAGGCTTCTCCCGCCAGGCCGCGCACACAGCAAAACGTCCGTCTTTTTTTTGAAAAATGAAGTAAAATTAAATTTATAGATAAACAAATAAATAAATAAATTATAATTGGGCCTTATTTTCCCCTTTTTGAAGAAGGAAATAAGATTTTTAGGAATTTATTACGATTTTTTGTGATGCTGAAAAAAGGCGTTACTTTACGACAGTGAATAAAACAAAGATGTCGTTCAAAGATCAAAGAATAGTCTCTGTATAAAAATAACAACAATACAAGTAAATGATAACAATAACAATTTTTTTTTTTTTTTTTTTTTTTTTTTTTTTTTTTTAGTGAAGAATGTACAAAAAATAATTCATTTAATTGTGTATAATCTGGAATTGCTTACATATTTATCACATTAATTCTCAAAATCAGAACATAGAGAACTAATATTTTTCTTTCGTTTTACTTTTTTCTCATCAAATTTTTCATGTTTCAGATATCTAGAATTTATGACGTCAACAAGATTTTCGAGATTCTCATAGAGAGGCTTTTTATTTTTATTCCGCTCTGCTTCATTTTCGTTAGGATTTTCGAGGTCCTGATACCGAAAATTCGTATTTTTATTCCGCTTTAGTTGATTTTTATTAGAATTTTCGAGGTGCACATACCGAGAATTTCAATTGTCCCTTGGATTTTCGAGGTCCGTATAGCGTGAATTTTGATTTTTATACCGCTGATTTTCTTTATCATTTGGATTTTCGAGGTCCTTATACCGAGAATTTCAGATGTTGTTTGGATTTTCGAGATCCTTATGAGGATGGTTAGAAAAAAATTCCGATAGGGGCGCTGCTGCAAGAGGCCCCCTCGAAAATTTCGAAAGCTCCAGCCCCCTCCCCCCACGCGGCCCCAACGCCGCAATGCGTGTGTTTATATGCTCCGATTTTTTATTTTGACGCCCTACTATTGTTTTTAAACAAATATTAATATGCCAAGAAAGTGTTCCGTGAGTGAGTGTAAAAATGAAGTGAAATTTCGGTTTCCGTCGAATATTAATATCAGAAAAGAGTGGCTGAAGGCCATTCATCGGCCACATTTTGAACCTAAAAAAAAGGAAGGGTTGTGCAAAAATCATTTTAAAAAACGAGACTTTCATTCTAAAACAAGCTGTTATGGTAAATTATCAAATACATAAGTACTGTTTATTAAATATTATTAATAGACAGTATTTAATATGAATTTTAAATTTACTTTGAAAACTTTTTGCAGGTTATAAATACCAAAATACTCTACTCAACACTGGAGCAATTCCATACATTTTCACATGGAGTGATGAAGTTGATAAAGAGGATGATGTTTTATTCAGTAATGAAAGTTCTGAAGGTTCTGAAGAATCATATATAGATCAGGATGTGAATAAAGATTTTTTAATCACTCAAACTGAATGTGAAGATTTATCAACGGCTGACCATGCAAAACAAGATTTATGTATGGCTCAGAGTGTGCATGAAGAGTTAGCAAAGACTCATGGTAAAATTTCAAATTTAAATGAAGATCTACCCTATAATGTTTTGAGTTTTGATTGTGATTGCACAGAAGAGGTCATAAAAGTGCCAGCTACATCTGAGACTAATAGTGAAAAGTCTGAAGAGCTTCCAGTAGATGATGTCAATGAAAATGTTTCTCCCAAATTAATACCTTACAGAATAAGTATGTTCAAAAATAATCCAAGAGCAATTTTTGAATTCACTTGTTTAGAATATTATGAAAAATTTAAACTTGTATTTTTGAGCCTTGGAAAAGAGTCTGTTTTTGCAAAAATTAATTATGTATCAAATGTTGGAAATGGAAAACTGTCTCTCGAGGATCAGTTATTTATGACGCTATGGAAATTAAGGAAAAATGCAACAGATTTTGAACTTTCTGTACACTTTGGGATACACGTGAAACAAGTTGGCAACATATTTAGATCATTTATTAATTTCATGGCTTGGAGATGGTCTAAAATTGATATTTGGCCAAGTCAACAGCTGGTTCAGTTTTATATGCCAGATGAATTTAGAACTAATTTTCCCAAAACCAGTGTAATCATTGATGGAACAGAGGTGTATATGCAAAGAAGTAAAAATCCACTAATTCAACAGGCCGCCTTTAGTCACTACAAAAACGACACAGCATTAAAAACTGCGATGGGAAATTCTCCAGGTGGACTAGTCTCTTTTCTCAGTGAATGTTATGGAGGATCAACCAGCGAAAGACAAATCATTGAGCGCAGTCAACTTCCTAGTATGTGTCAAGCAGGAGACATAGTTATGGCAGACAAAGGCTTTACAGTTCAAGATATATTTGCTCCGAAAGACGTAACTGTGATGACTCCTCATTTTGTACGAGCCAAGGGTTACTTACCTTTGGATAATGTAGTACAAGATAGGAAGTTGTCTAGGTTCAGAGTACATGTTGAAAGAATAATAGGGCTTTGGAAGACGTATAAAATTTTATCATCAGAATTAAATCACTGTTATCGTCCAATTGCTACTGAAATCACTAGTGTTTGTGTATTTTTAAGTAACTTTAGAGAGTGTATAATGAAGAATTGAGTTTTATACAAAAGTTAATATGTGTAAAAAAAAATTAAAGGTTATATGTGTGTGTCTAAAATTTAAAAAATAATGAATCACCGATTTAAATTTTGTGAATAATTTATTTCAATTAAAATTTTTTGAGATCACAAATATTTACCTGACTTTATATTAAATTAAATAATTATATAATATTTACAGTGACTTCTTAAGTAAGTAAAATATTAATAAATGCTACTAAATTTTCATAACATTTTTAACAATTCTTAAGAGTAAATACAATTTTTTAATAAAATGTAATTTTATTTTTAATAATAAATAAACATTTTTATGTTATAATACCAAAACAAATATTATTTAGATTTGCTCTTTTTGTAACAACTGACATACTTTACTCTAAATAAATAGTTATTGCAGATACTTTACCAACATAGGCCACCTCCTAGATATTCATCATACAAATTTTGTTTTTTATAATAACTTACCGGTGATAATTTCATAAACCATTTTGTATCGAAAATATGTCATATTTGTATGGTCAAAATCAAAGGCTTTGTTTGAACATTGGTATTCTGCAAAAACACATGAAAATACTCCACTGTCGCTCCCATTTATCTGCTGTGGTATGTTTTTTTCATTCTTAAAAGTCCAATCAGAAACATTAAGAAAACTTTTTATTTTTATCGAAATGTTCATTTTGGAGATAGTTTTTTAAAATTGATAAGCAGCGTTCATTAACAGATCCCATGCTATCATAGTATTTAATAGATTTATTTCTGAAATCTATGATAGCCATACACCAGTGATTTGTGAGATGAATTGGAACAGCAACAAAATCATAACTAAATAGATCTAATTTCTCTGTCCATCTTTTTACTGCACTAAATCCATTAATAAGTTTTGTGTAAAAAAAAAGTCTTCATAGAGTACACTTTGGGATAATCGCTTAAGGAATTTCTTTGTATTAAAAGATTCATATAAAAATTAATAATCTCATCGTTTAACCAATTTGATTCCAATAAACTGCTCATATCTTTTCTTGTTATGTATTGATTAAAGCCAGAGACAATAACATCAGAACCATTTTCAGGTAATATTAGCAAATTGAATCATGTCCAGCATGTTTGAGTTTAATACGGGGGAGTTTGAAACTCTCTGAAGATTTATTTTATTGATTATAGCTGTTGATATAACTGATTGTGACCTTAAGTGTTTCTGAACATTTATTTTGTTGACAGTTGGAGCTGATATTACTGGCTGTAATTTTGAGAATCTTTGTATGTATCTTTGATTGACTTGTGGTGCTGATGTTAATGGACGTGGTTTTTCCATGATATTATTAGACATGACTGAATTTTTAATTGAATTGACAGGCATCAAGCTGACAATATTTTCTTTATCAACTATCAAGCAGTTTTTGTTATTAACACTCTCACAGATAACTTTGCCTTTGTTCACTTTTGAATTTGGATAGATTGCTTTTTAAAAATTTTGATCTCTATCTTCTGTTTTCTTCAGCAAATTGTTGTTACCCTGCTTCATGTTATTTTCCATGTTGGGATTTGTTCTTGTGAGCATCTCAATCTTTACATTATTTTTTTGTCCTTCCGCTGAGTTATTTATCATGAAGATATCGTCATAGTGTTTATATAAAAACTTATTTAAAATTGCAGGCTTCATGGAATTATTATAAAAGTGAGTAAGTTTCAAAAGCATTTCACTGATAAATAAATTATCTCTATAGATGTTTATAACAGTAATTGCTTTAAATGTGTACACTACCAAAAAACAATGAGACCGTTGAGTGACTAGGAGCTCCCCTTGTATCTGAAAAAAATATTGATGATGCTTCTCCTTCCCATCACTCCTCACAGTTTTTGCTAGCTCTAGCTCACCTTTTCCATTTCTAGCTAACCACTTAACAAAGTTTTCATCTGGAACATTGTAGCGAGCTTCATAAGGGCACTTCACCTCGACAATAGAAAATTTGTTTATTAATCCATCTGGGCTGGCTCCAATGTAAGGGTGATGTTGCATAATAGCTAAGCCAGATTTTTGCACTTTTTCATTTTTTAGATGTTCTCTTTCAAATTGCTCAATAGCAACAGCCTCATACATTTTTCCATGGGCAGTGGGTTTGGACCAAAACTCTTTAGGGTATAAAATTGATTTAGCAGCATTTTTTTTCTGATTATCATTTTCTAGAGAACAAATTTTGAAAAAATTACTGGAGGTCAAACGGATTCTTCTTTCTTCATGCCAAACCTTACTTTTGTTTTGAAGCATAGTGTCTTCTTCAAATCTGTCTTTAAAGTTTTTGTCTACTCTATACAACCCAAGGCGGTTCAACATGTTGTTTTCCATGCCATATTTGACATGCCCATGGTCATTGACTATGCCGTATGGATTTGCTGGTATTGTAAGTTGCTTTACACTCATAGTCCTATTTAAGCTTGCATTTTTTATAAGATTATGAAAGTATTCTTGATATTCTCTGTCGCTACCAGAATTTTCAGCATCAACATCATCATAGTTTACTAATTTGTTTGTGCAATTTTTATTACCCATTGCACGAGCAGTCATGGGCTCACCACAAAACTTTTTGGCTGGATGATGAAAACTTTGGAGTTGCTGAGTTGTAGTTTGCCAAGTGATTATGGGATTTCTTTTATTAGCATCCACTAAACCCAACAATGTAGCAGTCACATGCTTGCAATGAGCGCTCAAACTTTTTCCAACAGTACATTCATAACTTGCTTCATTGACCTCTTCATCATCAAATAAACTAATGTCAACAGCGTAAGCTAGTGACTTAGAAAGCTCTGATTTACATAAAGATTTTACCAAATATAAAGAGTCTGCGAAAAAGGTTTTAGCTGCAATGTTTTTACAAAACTTATGTATAATAACTTTATATACACTTATATATTTACCTTTGATACAAAATCTAACATAAATAAGAAATCCAGCTTTGTAAAGTTCTGGAGCTATTACTATCTTTTGATTAAAACAATTCAAATAACCATGAATGTGATCAATAGTTACGCAAGGAACAGGACAAGAAGTATTTATATCTCTGTACAAATCAGATAGTGGAGTTTTAATCAAAATAGGAGGTTCCAATTTATTTTCTGGTTCTCTTCCAAAATTATTGTTTCTAGAGTAAGCACATAGCCTAAAAATGGTTAAAATAGTCGCATAATTAATATTTTTATCAAACTTACTTTTATTTATAGGCAAAAAAGAAAATTTAAATATTTTTGTAATTTTTTTATTTATTTTAATTATTTGTTATTGTTAAGTTAACCTCTCGAAAAGATCTTTTTTTCTTCCATTCAGAGAAGCACCTAGCTCCCTCAATTTATTTTTTATTTGATTAACAGTCAATTTCCCATATTCTTCATACATTTTTTTAGCAATATTTATTGAGAAAAACAAACCACATTTTAATTAAAACAAAATTTCAAATTTTAAAAATCTACCTTGTCGACTACAGGTAAACACAAAGAGCTTGCACAGGATCGAGGGGGCCTCTTGCAGCAGCGCCCCTATCGGAATTTTTTTCTAACCATTCTCATTCCGAGAGTTCGAAATGATGTTTGGATTTTCGAGATCCGTATTCCGAGAGTTCAAGATGTTTTTTGGATTTTCGAGATCCGTATTCCAAGAGTTTGTATTATTGTGCACAATATTAGAATCTAAATCGAACAAGGATATTAAGGGCATCGTCTGTTCTAGTGGGTAAAAAAAGCACTTTTTTGAAATTTTTTTATACGAAATCAGGTTAACTGTGTTTATTAAAAAGTGTTGTACATTACTAAGCAATTATCAAAGAAGATTTTGTCAAATTTCGAAGTGAAAATATAAAGAATGAAGCTGGTGACAGCCAATTTTCGGCGGCACCTTAAAAAAAAAAGTGTTCTGCGATGACCACTCTCACTCGTCACAGGGTAATCTGAAACATAAAATTCAAGAAGATTAAATTAAAAGATGAGTTTCTCATCTTTGGTTTCTGATTTCTGTTTGGTTTGAGCTAATGCAACTTTGTCCGCCAGAGTTACTCGGACGTTGTCTTGTACGCGAGAGTACTCGTGAGTCATAAGACCAAGTTTGATTCCCATCTCGTGCATAAAAATTAATATGGCAGCAGTTCCTTCATTAATTGTCTTCATTATTGTCGGGTGTGCACCTTTTTTTAGCTCTAGAAAGACGATGACCTTCGTCCCGGGCCACTCTTGAACCTTTCTTTTTCATCGTACAAACTTACGTTCTACATCATTCAAAATGTACAGATGCATGCATTAGTGAAGCAACTGCCTTTTATATGACACAAAGGTGTTAAAGATCTCTTTCAAAGAAAGATTTAGAGTAGATATATTAGAGACCGTAATTAACTCTCGTGCGGCGCTCAGTTGCTCTAAGCTGCGCTTAACCGCCCATTCTACGTCGATGCTAAAACTACTGCAGTTCGAGTTTTGCTCCGATTGACTTGAAATTTTAACACTCTTGAGATGTTGTACAATCAGAAAATGTAAAAAAAAAACCGATTTTTTAAAAATACATAGACCAGACGATGTTCTTAATTGATGTTTTTCGGCCGATATACCATGTTTCGATCCGGATTTTCAAGCGCTGGTTATTTTAGATGCATCTTTTATATCATTATTATCAACTTTAATTTTTATTCTTTTTTCATTAGTGGTAAGTGAAGTTCGATTGAAAAATCTTCAAAACCAATCATAATTTTTCCCAAAGTATAGATGCTGGTACTGGAAATACCTTTAAGCTCTAAAATGCAGCTTGTGACTACTGGAAAATTAATCGGAATGTTACTAATTTTAATTAAATTTGGAGCTGCACCTGAATCCAGAATAAAAATTATTTTCTTATTATTTAAAGGGTTCAATAATTTAATCGTAGGCGTTTCATTATTATACGTGAGTTTAACGTTTTTCACAATAACTGTACTTATATAAGGAGATGGTTTGTCCTTTGGGATCTGGATTTTCATGAAACTTTGCTTACAGTTTTTATTCATCATAAAAACAAGCCCTTCACTGTTCTTTTTCCAGAATGGGCCTTTTTTCACCTACTTCCCATATAACACCTTTGTTAAAAAGTAGGCTGTTTCCTATAAACAGCCATTTTTGACCTCATTTTCAAAAAATTCCTCCTTGGACCGTATTGCACTCAGAAATATCTGAAACCTCGCATTTTTTTCGTTTTTCTAAGCACTTTTGAAAAAAAAAATATTCAATAAATTTTTTGAATGATCTTGTCCATGTATATTGTAACCCAAATATACTAAAAATTGACTTTAAAAACCTTAATTTTTTATAGTTAAAACCATTCAAAAAATTTTTTAAATAATTTTTATTCAAAAGTAGTTAGAAAAACGAAAAAAATGCGAGGTTCCACATATTTCTAAGTGCAATACGGTCCAAGGAGGAATTTTTTGAAAATGAGGCCAAAAATGGTTTTTTATAGGGAAAAGCCTACTTTTAAACACAGGTGTTATGTGGGAAGTAGGTGAAAAAAGACCCTTTCTGGAAAAAGAACAGTGAAGGGCTTGTTTTTATGATGAATAAAAACTGTGTGCAAAGCTTTATGAAAATCCAGGTCCCAAAGGACAAACAATCTCCTTGTTAGTTGCTGTAGGTCGGGCGCGTAGTATCCGAAGTCTCTTGAATCGCGCCGATATTCTGGAGACGGTCGGCGTTTTCCTGCGCAATTTTATTATTATTCTGCATTCTTTTATAACAGTTTTTTAAAATTTGACCTGCCTTCCTGCAATATCTACATATCACAGGATTTTGACCGTCCGGAAACGTGTTTTGTTGTCTCTCAAGATATAATTCGTCCGATTTAAAATTTTGATTAAATTCATTATATTGATCCTTGACTATTTCCCGACTGCTCAGCTTTATGAGTATTAAAATTGCTGCTTGGAATGCTACTGAATCGATTTTCCCTGCGCGCGCCATTTCTCCATCTATCGTTTGACACGCCCCTTTTTCCCAGCGAGAAACTTGTATCGTCTTCATGACCGATTTTCTTACAAAGCTGACAGGTAACTCATTCTTTCGTATCAAAAAAATTTCATTGGGACTGGCACTAGATCTTTGCAATTACTTGATTTGTTTAAATCCGGAACTTCCTCCTGGTCGTAACAGCTGAAATCCCGTTTGATTTCTATTGCGTCTTTCATTGCTTGGTCTAAATTTTTCTAAATTCTAAGCTGGTAAAATTTCTTTCGCATTTTTACAACCTTCAAGAGAAGAGTTTAAACTAATATTGGATCCTGAATATAATGGAATTAACCCCATCGCGTCTTTAATTGACAAGTTTTTGACCTGCCCAACACTCGAGTTAAACATTTTTAAATTTGGAAAATTTGAATTATTTTCTGTTGATGCAAAAAAAGAAAATTTATAAAATTTTGCAGTTGCTTCTATTTTTTCGTTTTTGGTTTCGGGCGGGTTTGTTTCAATTATTTCGTTTTCCTTAAGTTTCAGATCTACAGCTTTTAAATTTTCAAAAAAAGCTGATTGGTACCAGCGTTGACTTTCATCATCTGTAATTTCCAGCACTTAGTAAAACTCCGGCTTGCCTAAATGACTTTTGTCCTATCTCCCTGCTCAGTTTTTTGTCGAAAATCCTTGAGAGACTGGTCCATGACCAGATTTCTACTTATGTTGAATCGCAGGGTCTGATGGATGATTGTCAGGCAGGTTTTAGAGCGGGACATAGTACACAGACGGCACTACTGAAACTCACGGATGACATTCGGGTTGGTATGGAAAGGGGACAAATGACTGCTCTATTACTTTTTGACTTCAGTAAAGCTTTTGATTCGGTCTCGCCAAGACTCTGCTCAGGAAGTAGCATTCAATGGGTTTTTCTCATGGGGTGTTGAGGTCGGTTGCTTCTTACCTGTCTGTCCGCTCGCAGGCGGTAGGGGCAGAGGACGGCACTTTTACTTCTTTCCGTCCCCTTAATAAGGGTGTGCCCCCGGGTTCTGTGTTCGGTCCTCTGCTCTTCCTCCTATTTATCGCTGACATTGCTCAGAGTCTTGGCCATGGTGTCGTCTATGTGGTTTATGCGGACGATCTGCAGATTTACATGCGAAGCCGACTTAAGGACATATATGCTGACTGGGGCGCCACCAATCAGCTGGTTGAACTAAATGCTGGTAAAACTAAGGCTATGATTTTTGGGACTCCGTCTTATGTCAATGACTTTAGACTTGGTATTCATGACCTGCAATTTGGTTGGTGCACTGTTCCGTTTGTCCCCTCTGCGTGAGGGTGGTGCTGGACTCTAAGCTGACCTGGAAGGACCATGTTAGGTATGTTTATCGCAGAGCTAACTCTCTTTTGTATCGTCTTAACCACTTCAGGCGCAGCACCACTTTTGAACTAAGGTGGTGCTGCGCCTTGTGCAGACCCTACTCTTTCCTATCGTTGACTATTGTTCGCTTGTTTTCTGTGATATATCGGGTGAGTGGGATCTCATACTTCAGCGTTTGCTCAATCGTGGGATCAGGTACATTTTTGGGATTAAAAAGAGCGATCACGTTACACCTTATAGACTTGAGCTTGGCTGGCTCCGAGTATCGGGCCAGGGATTATTTTGCTGCCTGTTTGCTCTACAGGATACTTCACACGAGTACTCGGTCTTACTTGGCGGACTTTTTTACTGAGAAGTTCAGCTCACCTCCCTTGAGGTTGGCTAACCCTTACGCGCTTGACGTGTTGATTGTTCCCCCTTCCGCACGGAGTCTCTGAAAAGTTTATAACATCTCTAAATCCATTATCCACTATAAAAACATCTTCAATACTAGACAATTCGTTTTCAAACCTGCTGCAACAATCTTTTATTATTGTAGCGTCATTGTGCTTTGCATCATAAGGTCCCAAAACGTAAAGGATGTATCCGTCCGGCGCACATGCTACCATTGGCTTCGTGAGTGGCATTTTTTTTTTGCTCACTCCACAACTGTTTTTGACCTGCAAAATTTTTTTATTTTTGTGCTAAACGGTAAGTGGCATCCCAAATACTGCAAGTGTTATTGTCAAGAATATTAAATATAATCTTCGCTGTAGGACTATTATTATGCTGAATCATAGTTTCTCTGTTATTATAATTTATTAGCTTAGGTACTAGATAGTCCATTAAATCTGTTCTAGTTGCAGTCATGTAATTAGCTATGGTTTGTTCGCAGCAGCCGAAAAGATGAGATAAAAGTTTATTTGAAAGTGTCCTTAATTTACAAAGAAGAACAGCAATATGTTTTCGTCGCATGTTTTTGTATACTCAGATACAATTTTTTTAAACTGTTGTTTATCGTAACCAAACCACGCTTTCAAAAGGTATATCATTGATGCTCTTCAAATTATCTACATCCAACAAACACTTTGACTCTTTAGAGTTAAGTAGTAATCAAACATTAAATCATTAATTATTTTATAATCTTCAATTCTCACCTCTTCATTAATTTGTTGGACAAATGCCCAAAAATTATCCACATCTAAATGCATACCGCACATACAGGCATCTGAATGGACGAAAAACTTATTCATTAAAAGTACTTCTCTTGTATTGCTCGAGAGCGGTTACATGAAATAATCTCCGATAAAAATATCTCCGGCGAAAAAATCCCCGCGAAAAAATCCCTGACTATAAAATCCCTTAAAAAAATTTCCACAACGGGATTTTCATATTCTGACACCATTTTTTATAAATAAATTAAGCCATAACAGCAATTTTTCTAATAAATTAACAAATTTTTGGAAATTCAATAAATTAATCACAAACAATAAATTCACAATACAATAGCAGCTGACTAATTTTTCAGATAATCAATCACATTTTCTCTTGAATATACACTGACAATATTTTTGAGCCTTTCATCGTAATCTTTATACTTCTTCCTTCTTGGTCCAGAAATATCACGCCATGTGGACTCGAAGGATAGCTCAGTTGGTAGAGCATCCGACCGGCACTCGGAAGGTCCCAGGTTCAAATCCTGGTTCTCGAGTCGAATTTTTTTCTTTCTCAGATTTTGATTTTTAACGATTTTTCATCGTAAGATGATTATATTTTTATAAATAAATCTCTTTTCTGCATTCTCTCGAATTTGAGAGACAGATAAGAGTCGCGCCAACCATAGCGTGAGGGATCGAGAATCTTTCGATTCTCCTCCGACTTTACCTTCCACTGCCCGTGAATGAATTTTCAAAAAATTAATTCTTAGTTTATTGAAATTGTTGAAGGTATTTGAAGAATTTCAAAAAGATTGACTGTTATCACGCCAAGTCTTAAATTGTTCAATTAAAACTTGTTAAATTTTGTTCGGTTTTCAAGGAATCAATAAACTGGCTCATCACGGCATGATATTTACCAACAATTTTAGAAGACCTACAGTGCCAGCCTTCAACGGCATTGTTGGTTCTAGGCAAATTGTTCAAAACATCAGTACAACTATCCCACAACGAAATTTCAAATTGAGGTGAAGAACGTACTTTGTGCCTTTTTTTAACTCCAATCCAAGTACTTTCGAAAAAATTTAAAAAATCATTTAGTAGTTCCTCATTTTCGATAAAATATTCAGTACTGTGACACCCTTTAATACGAGTTTCGGTGAATAATTTGCCAAATGATTTGAATTTATCGAACTTATTCAATTTATTGAAAACAAAAACAAAGCTCCGAAGAATCCAAACAAAATCATTAAGTTTGATTGTCTACTAATAATAAACAAACTGTTTCTAACATTTATGCGTACTCAACATTTTTGATTTTGAATTTTTCCTTTTTCTTTAATTGAATTATTTATTCAAGATTTTGTTATTTTTTCTCTCGGGGATATTTTCGTTCGGGGATTTTTTCGTCGGAGATTTTGTTTAGGGGCCATTTTCGTGAGAGATTTTGATTAGGGGATTTTTTCGTGACACCCTCGACAGCACAATCAAGTTTTCCGGATTTGTACAACCAAACGTGCATCTTGTATGACACTTTCCTTTTCTAAAAAAAGATAAATCAGGAGCGCCAGATTGATCAAAAGATATCCGTGGGTTACGAGTAGAAAAATTATAACATGTTTTACAGAACTTTGCTGCTTCTGGAATCGTTTCTATTTCATCAAGTTTAAATTTCTTATTAAACGTTAATATTATTTATAACTAATACAGTAATATTTTTAACTAAATTATACTTATCAGTTTTTTTTTTTTTTCGTAAATCACATTCAAGACACATGTCATCGTACATTATGGTTAATTGAACGACAAAGTGATGAAAAGGCAAAAAAGATTAAAAAATACTGTTCAATAATCTCAATAAGCTTATTTTTCTCTGCGTCCACCTGAAAATGAGTTATTTTTTTAACTACACTTTTAACCGATTTCAAAGTAAAACAACAGATATTTAATTATGATTGAAAAAAATAAAATAAACAATAAATAATAGTGTTATAATCAAATAAAAAAGATTTTAAAAACTAGTTCTTTAAAAAGTAAACTTAAAAATCTCGCCTAAAAAACTTATGCATTTTTTAAGTACTTTAAAAAACAGCTGTGTGAACCAAGTAAATTCATATCGCTTCAACGCCATTTTAAAAATTGAATTTTTTAAAACTCTTTACATAGCTGCTTATGTTATTCATTTTAATTCATTTTAATTTCATTTTTCAATTTATCAAGTTCGATTTTTAAAATAAGGAAAAATCAAATACCTAGGTCCAAGTATTATTACAATAAAAAAATTGTCTCGTTAAGGCCTAGAAAAATTCATCATTACTCAAATTTTTTTTTAATTTTTTGTTGAGATGATTCTGTGAGAAACCACGCTGACAACCGCAAAACAACTTTTTTCTTCATCCGATGATCGAAAGTACGTTCGTTCATTCTTTCTCGATTTCTCAGTCGAAAGTTCGACATTTCCGCGTTGGTAGGTAAAGGCTATCACAGGAACTCGCGGGATGCGAGAATTCCCGCATCCCGAGTCCTACGTCGCGTGTTTTGACTGTGAAGTTAGGTTAGGGTAGTGCGGGACGCGGGATGCGGAAATTCTCACATCCAGCAAGTTCCTGTGAAAGCTTTAAGCAAGCGTGCCCACCATAGCAACGGGATGAAAAAAATCTCGAATTCCCTGATTTATCAAGCAGTATAGCTCATGCACACTTTTTAGAACCTTGCTGTTTACAAATTATATAATTTAAAAAGAAAATATTTTTTTTGTGTTAAAAAATTATACATGAATCTATTTATTCCAATGTACAAGTGATTGCCGTTGTAGCGGTGTGGAACAATTGAAAAATATTACCAGGAAAACTAAGCTTAACGATGCGTAAGTTGAAACTAGAAAAAATGTGTTAATTTTTACAAAAAATTCATCAAGTACGCGTTACGCGATGATCATACAGCAGCTCAATAATTTTTTTTTTTGTAAATTAATGTAAGTTTATGGTTAATTTTTATGATTTTTTATGCGCTCGTTACGTATGAAAAATGTACGTGTAGCTGCACTTAGGACATTGTAAAATTTATAGGAAAAAGTAAAAATGCCATTTAATAACCTCACTAACACTAATAATGATGTGCACTTTAGAATCCCAAAAAAATTAGTCCTATTGTTCTTTGAACTGATGATGATGATGTGGCCTTCAGTGGCCTTCTCGCAAACAAATAAAACGATAAATTTTTGCAAAAAAACCTAAATAAATAAATTAAAAGTAATATAAAAAGAGCAAAGAAATTTTTCGTAGAAACTACGCAGACGAGCATGAGCATCTTCCGACGTTATAAATTTGGTTAACAATTAAAAATTGCCAACGTTTTATCAGATAGTTTAATAGCCTTATCAATTAAATTAAAAACAATAGCTTTCTTCTGTCGAAGGGGATAATGGGAATCAAAATGTATGTACCTCCCTAAAGCCATGTCTTTCTGATACCAATCAGTTATAATCTCACTTCCCTCTATTTTAATAGTCATATCTAAAAAATTAATTTCTCTATCATCATTTTCTCTCTCTATCGTAAACTATATAAATTCATTACAATTGTTAAAAATATCATGAATGTGTTGCAATTTCGTTTTGTCACAAATTAAAAATATATCGTCAACGTAGCGTTTGAAAATTAAATAGCTAGATCTGAGTTTTTTAAGACAATTATCCTCTATGGCTTCCAAACAAAGAAAAAGAAGAAACAATAATCCTAACAGGATATCCAGGTTTATGCGCCTTGATCAACCCATAAGCTTTTGGTAAATTTGCACTATTAACGTTTGGGAGAAGAAACTTGAAAACATCATCATCATTCTTTGAGGCTTTACTATTAACAGTGAATGGCCCCACAAGTGAGATTGAAAAACGTTTAGTGAGACTTTTTAATAATTTTATACCAAAGCCTAGACACACAGAAAAAATTCTTTGTCTCTTAAGGAAGAAATTGACCAAATTCACGTTCCCTCAACTCATACTATGGTCTCGTTAGATGTAGTTTCTCTTTTTTCCAATATAGATCACGATTTATTATTGCAAGTTATGAAGAATAAATGGCATTTACTACGTGGTAAGACCAAGTTGAATAAGAAGGAATTTTTGGATTTGATAATTTTCATTTTGAATTCCACTTATTTTAAATTTAACAATCGTTTTTATCATCAAGTAAGGGGAGCACCGATGGGAGGATGCTGTAGCCCATGGTTTGCTGATCTTTGTTTGGAAGCCATAGAGGATAATTGTCTTAAAAAACTCAGATCTAGCTATTTAATTTTCAAACGCTACGTTGACAATATATTTTTAATTTGTGACAAAACGAAATTGCAACACATTCATGATATTTTTAACAATTATAATGAATTTATAAAGTTTACGATAGAGAGAGAAAATGATGATAGAGAAATTAATTTTTTAGATATGACTATTAAAATAGAGGGAAGTGAGATTATAACTGATTGGTATCAGAAAGACATGGCTTCAGGGAGGTACATACATTTTGATTCCCATCATCCTCTTCGACAGAAGAAAGCTATTGTTTTTAATTTAATTGATAAGGCTATTAAACTATCTGATAAAAAATTCCACCAAAAAAATTTAGTTCGCGTTAGGAAATTACTTTTGAACAATGGTTACCCGATCGATTTCATCAAACTTCACACGAAGAATCGTCTAGATAGAATTAATAGAATTGCTCAGACTGATTATAATCGTAGTGTTACGAAAAAACCTTTAATTTTAATTCCTTATCATAAATATTTTACCCCAAAAATTTTGTACATTTTTAGACGTTTTGACGTAGGATTTGTTTTTAGAATCGTTAACAAACTTGATCAATTTCAAACTCTTGGTAAAGATACACTAAATAAACGGGAAAAGACAGGCGTAATTTATAAATTGAATTGTAAAAATTGCGAAAAAACCTATATAGGCGAAACTAAACGTTATTTGACTGATCGCATCGACGATCACCGTAGATATATTAAGAATCGAGATGAAAAATCTGTTGTGGCTATGCATAGTGTTTTGAACAATCACATTTTTGATTTTGATGGTGTTTCTATTTTGGATACAGAATATGTTGGGAAAAAACGCAAGTTTCTGGAGATGTTATATATACACTTACATGAGAATAATATTAATAAGCAGAAGGATACACAATTCCTTAGGAAGGATTATAAAGATCTCGTCCAGACACTTCGAACCCCCCCCCCCCCCCACCACAAGATCGATCCTTTAATATTCTTCATCTTTATTTTTGTACTCCTTTTAGTTGTGTACTACCTTCTTAGCTGAGAGCTTCTCAGTTTGGGAGTTAGATTTAAATGGGTTGACCAATTTTAATTTTGATTTTATATTTGTTAGAATTAAATTTTTATTGACGTATGTTTTTTACACTAATTGTAAAGGTAATAGTTTAACCTTTTAGTAACTTCTCTATTTTATTAATAAGAAAAAAATTTCATTGTAATTTGCAATCTTTATCATTTGTAGCCCTGAAGAGGTCATCACCCAACGATGACGAAACGTTGGCAATTTTTAATTGTTTAATTGATAAATAAAGCACTGTTCGTTAGACCAAGAATCAAGAATATCATTTATTTCAACAAACACGAACAAAAACCAACCTTAAATATAATTTCAATTGAAACTGTTAAGAATTCGAACAGTATTTATCAACACACAAATTATTAACTGTATCGATCAAAATATAAACAAATAAAATATAATTGATTTGAATTTTCTAAATATCAATTCTGAATTCTAATGTGAAGTTTTTTCATGGGAGTTAATTCGTCGGATATTTCTATAAAAGGAAGTTTATTCGTCGGGAGTTTTAAATCGGAAGTTTTTTCGCGGGAGTTTATTCGTGTCACCATCTAGTAGACAGTAATGAATAAAAGAAAAAAAATCAAATGATGCTACCATACCAGTGGTGACTAACCTGGGTCGTTAAGTAAGGAGGATGAGAATGACCTAATGAGCCTCGTACAAGGATGTTGCTTACTTAAGCTCTCAGACTTACTCTTTGCTATTTTACTAGTAGCAAGGAATCTGAACTTTGACTCACTTTATCTACCGTTTTATGTTGTGAATCATAATGGATCTTTACATATTTTGTCTTTGATTGTAGATCTACCTGTAGCTAAATTTTTATAAGAATCTTATGAGTTTTGAAGACAATACATGAATGAATTTAAATAAAAGAACGCGTGGCAGCTTAAGTCCATTGATATAGCGGTAACTGACTTATCCCGAGAAGAACTTTTTGAAGCGAAGCTTTTTTTCTCGCACTAGGGTGTATTTTCTTCATAGAGAGGGCAAATGAAAAAATCTGATCAGCTGAGCGTCACGCGTGAGATTGATGCGCGCGCAGCTTCCTATGTTCGGCTGCAGTAGCCCTCTCTCTGTCTACCTACTGCCACGGCCGCTGGCGGCTGGAGCGGCATTCTATACATATCTAAGGCAAATAATGATTTATTATCAAATCAATAATTTGTTTACTTTATTAGTTTTTAGGCACGACCAGCCCCGAAAGGGTCGGGAGAGCCTTATATTTTCGGGAGAGCAAAAAGTGTTACCTTCGCAACTACAAAATTGTTCAAAGGTTTTCTCGAAATTAGTCGAACCGATTTTCACCGGGTGAACGAGAAAAGGTTCGTTTTCGCGTCCCATAACTCTGGTCCCAATTCCAGCATGATCGGATCACACTGGAACGAATAACGCATACAAAAACGATTTACAATGAATTCATTTAACGCTAATTTTTCCGCAACTACAAAATTGTACAAAGGTTTTCTCGAAATTGGTCGAACCGATTTTCACCGGGTGAACGGGAAAGGGTTCGTTTTCGCGTCCCATAATGATGGTCCCAATTCCAGCATGATCGGATCACACTGGAACAAATAACGCATACAAAAACGATTTACAATGAATTTATTTAACGCTAATTATTAATTTAATGTCGAGCGCGAAGCGCGAGTGTCGGCCGGTCGTGCCTCTTAAGCATCGCGCGGAGCGGTAGTGGAGCGTAGCGATGCAGGAGCGGAGGTGTTTTTGCCCAACTTTATACTTCAAAAAATATTTGGGCAAAAACACCGGAGCAGGCAAGCCGCCTGGCCTCTTGAGCAAAGCGAAAGGGCCGGGGACGCGCTAGTTTAATTTAAAATCAATGAATGACTTAAAGTGATAGATGAGTTGTCGACTGTTCAACTCTATTTCGTTTTGAATCTAAAAAGACATGATCAAAAGTATTTGATTATCAAATAAATAGTTGTGAGTGAAAAAACAATACTTAAGTTAAAGTTAAAGGTAAAATTAAGCAATAAATATTATTAAAATTAAGTAATTGAATTTTTAACTATAATAAATTCCATTGTGATTCTGATCACTGATTGTTAAATGTTACCTAACCTCAATGACTGGAGTCGATGTAAAAAGAGTATACATATTAAAATAGAATTCTATTTTTTTGAAACTTACTATTTGCAACAATGATAAAATGTTTATTGATACTGAAATATCAAGAATGTACTTAAAATCAGCAATGACAAAAAAGTTTTAATGGACTGTTTTCAATCATGTATATAAATAATTAAATCACGCAATTGAACAAAAATGTATGAATTACATATTATTTCATAAAATTAAAAATTAATCTAGAAAAATAAGAAAATTTGTATTTATTATAAAATTTTATAATAAAACTCAATGGATGTTCAATTAAACCTTACAAAAATTTTGTTTAATCAGTTACTTGCAATTCAAATATATTATTTAGGAGATTTTTAAATACTTTTGATCACGCCTTTTAATTCGAGATGAGTATAATTAGACTGTCCACAACTTATCTATATGATTACGGTCAGTTTTAGACTCGATTTTAGATAATAAAATAAAAAATTAATGAAGTCAACAGGCCATTTTTGTAATAATAAGTAATTATTTACTACAATAACTTAGATACATATAAATTACGTCTGTCAGGTAATCCTTCGTAAACTTCACCTTTGATCTACTGACTGCCGCTACTGAGACTATCTCTAGCTTTTGGGCCAGTTTCACTCTCTCTCTCTCTCTCAACCGTTACGTATTTGTCCAAGCTTGAGTCCACACAAATAATACAAATATTACTTTGATTGTTTGTTGAACCAATGTAACAAATGAAAAACATACGCAGAAACATGAAATTTAATATTTAATAGTATATTAATTTTCATATAAATTACTTATTTTAATTTTAAAATCAGTGCAAAGGTCCAGTGGCCAAGGGGGTTTCCGTAGGCTTTCAAAATTTTCAACTCCACCCAGGTTTTTTTTATTTATTTTTAGCCCCTTAATCGAAATATCTCAGGTGGAGTAAAAAAATTTGTTTATAAAAATTGATTAAACAAATTAATAACAAAAATTCATGTTTTTAATGCAAAAAAGATTTTTTTATATTTTTCAACTCAAAACAAATCGAAAATATACTTGAACTTTTTTTCTTAAATTCTATAGTTTTCGAGTAAAAAGTCATGGAAGCTTAAAAAAATCGGAGTCAACTATAACGATCAGTATGGTGTTTTTCAAACTTTCATAACTTTTTACTCGAAAACTATAGAATTTAAGAAAAAAAGTTCAAGTATATTTTCGATTTGTTTGAGTTGAAAAATATAAAAAAATCTTTTTTGCATTAAAAACATGAATTTTTGTTATTAATTTGTTTAAACTATTTTTATAAACAATTTTTTTTAACTCCAACCGCGATATTTCGATTAAGGGGCTAAAAATAAATAAAAAAAACCTGGGTGGAGTTAAAAATTTTGAAAGCCTACGGAAACCCCCTTGGCCACTGGACTATAAAGTTTGAGTCTTAAATTAGATTTTTTTATACAATTTTAATAACTTATTCCCATTCTTTTGACTTGTATTTTTGTTTTTCAAACATTCAAAACTATTTTCACACAAAATTTTTTTTCTATTTTTCTTTCAAATTTTTCATTGCTTCTTACAATATTATAAAACAAATTTTTTTCAAAAAATTATTGTAGCTTTCATTTTTTCATTATTTTTATGCTTATTTATAAAAATTGACCAATCTCTTCTGAGTAATTAAATTTTGAAAAAAATACCTTAAAAATGGACCCCCCCCCTCTTATTTTGATCATAATTTGAATAAAAACTAATGTTTTTGAAATTATTTTAGAGTATTAATCACAACTTTTAAATCTAAAAAGCCCTGTAAAAAAAGACTGAAAATTAATGGCTTGATTTTTGGTGGTTCAATTCAGAAATTTCGGCTTAAATAAGTTATATTTTTCTTTTGTAAATTTTAATCTGAAATTTCAAACCTAACCTCTGAAGACCTTAATGTTTGATGGATGTTTTAATTAATATCTTTTAAAACTAAAAACCTTTTAAAGTATTGTGTTAAATTTTTTAAACGATTCATTAACTAGGTCCAGAAAACTCGTGAGTTGAAGCGTAGCCACCGCAGCTCCCGAGTGCTATCCTTAAAAATAAAAACTCAATTATAATTCATTAGTATGACTTATGAATTATATTAAAACTAAATTATTTAACTGGATTAAATGTTAATATTTTTAATAATAAATTTAAATAATAACTAAAAGTAAAAAATCATGTATGTTGATAAATGATTTTTAATTATGTATGTTATACCTCATATCTGTTTCCTTTTTCTTCCAGATTATGGCACAAAAGTTATATGAGAAAGATCCTGGAAAATTAGGGCATTGGGAATTTGGAGTTCCAAATCTTACAAACAGTGGTAGTGAAACCTCATCCGATGAAACAGAGGTTGATCAAGCAACCCAAAATATTAATCCAGTTACCAGGGAAAATCTCTCTGTATTAATAGCAGAAGATGCGTATAAAGCTACTTTAGAAGATGTCGAAACAGATGAAGTTGAAAATATGCAATTGTATGAATGTCAGCGATGTTCTAAGTCAATGAAAAGCCTAAATGAACTGCACATTCATTATTTTATTGAACACAACTCAGAAACAAGCCCTAAATCGAAAACTTATTTATCACAAAATGAAAAGATTCAAATAAAAAAAAAAGCGTAATATAATTTTGAAGAAATCTGCTGTGTGTAAATGAGGATATAGAAAGCCTGAATCTAAGATGATTTTTTTAGTGCCCTTTAATTCTCTTTTATAAAAATTATCGTTTTTAACGTGTTATGTTTAATATTAGTTTTTGGTTTTTTTTTTTTTTTACATCTATGATTGAAAATTATTTGTAGACCTAATAAGGTGCTGCCTTATTTGGAATATAATAATTTTACTTCTAAATAAATTTAGATAAGTGAAGATAAATTTGATTTAATACTACAGCTGTAAAAACTTACTTTTAAGCAAATCAAGGGTAGTATCAAAAATGATAGGACTTATTAGAAGTAACTCATCAAATGTTTTTTAAAAACTTTATAAACAAAGGTGCTAGAAGGCATAATTTATTTTTAATTTAAATGTATGTACACAAATATATGTAATTTTTATTCAAAAATTCTTGATACATATGAATAGAGCTGATCAAGAATTTTAAACCCTAAAGTGGCCTTTCAAAACAAAATGTAAAAAGAATTTTTGTAAAATCTTGACCGATTAAAAATAACGATTGTTTAAAAATGATTATATTTTCAATTGATTAGACTTACATAAATGAGCTAATTGGAGATTTAATTTTAAGTACCTTTTATTTTATTTTTTTATGGAGTTGGTGAATGCACTTACGTGTGGGACTCCGACCTTGATACCCACTAAACACCCATCTCCTTTTCCCCCGCCTAGCCCGGAACTGCTTCTTTAGCATTACTTCTTGACTGGGTGGCATGTCCGGCCCTCTCCTACGAGGGCGTCCGTATCCATCCTTTCCCTGCTCCTGCCGTTGAACAGTTGCACGGCGTTTCTTCGTGGCTTCGAGCTCGCGTTGGATCCACTTCCCGCGATATAGTCACAATCCTTGTGTCCTTCCTTATTTCAGAGAAAACAGAGCGGTGTTTTCACGCACTTTGTCTTCTTATGTCCAATCTCTCCACATCGGAAACAACAGTCCGACCTGGTCTCTTTCTCCCTGCACTCCTTTCTAATGTGTCCGTATCCCAGGCAATTGTAGCACTGCACTACTCGCACCCTTCTGCGGACACGGCACATGGACCATCCAATTTTTACCCTTCTGTCCTTCTCATGCTGGCTGCGTCTTCCTCAGGGAGGTCGATCACAGCCAGCCCTGCGTCCCACTTTCCTGGTGAAAAGAGGGTTGTTTTCCACCTTGCCTGCGGGTCGTGTCGATGGTTCATCAGAGCCATCTCCACGTCTTCCCTGCTTGCTGTGGGGTCGATCCCTCGAATCTCCAACGTCGTTGTCCTACGCCTTGGCTTCTCAATGCTTCCCACACCTTGGACGGCTTCTTCGACTTTCGACTTGAAAGTCTCCAGTTCGGGTCCACGATCTAGACGCAGGAGTATATCTCTCTTCCTAGTCTTGTCGACACCAGTGACGATTCCCTCATCTTCTGGTCTATTAATCTTCTCCTTCATCGTTGATAATACTCCAGCGTAGGTCTGGCCTGTGCCGACCTTTATCACCAGAATACTGGCCACGCTGGTGTTCTTACTGCCCTTCCTCTTCTTCGCCTCCCCGACGACGTGTTCTGCCTTTCTGGGTGAAACTGTGCCGTCGCTCCTCTTCCTCCCCTTGGCTTCATGGGAAGGTTTTCTCCCGATCTCGCCTCTAGCTCGAGAAGCAGCGAGGACTGCGTCTCGCATCATCTGGCCCTGTACTTCCCTAAGATTCTTAGCCCTGTGCTTCTCCCTGATCACCCTACCTTCCTCAGCGCTCTGGAGACCCTTCTGGTAACGTCGCTCCTTCCTCTCACCCTCTCTGTGTTTCTCTAGAGCATCTCCTACCAATCTTGCAACTATCTTCAAACCAACTTTGATCGTCATGTTGACCCCTTTCTGCTTACTACAGGACTCTATCATTAGATTTCCTGCTGCTCTGTTCCAGGATTCTCTTCTCTTCTTCCCGGCCTCGAAGTAGCTCTCTCCAAACCTTCTCATCGTACTCCCTGTCTATAGCCGTAACATTGCTGAATCCACTACTGGCGCTTCCGATGCTCGATGTGCTTCCTTTTCGTCCCTGCAATTCTGGCACTTGCAGGAACACACCTTGATCGTCTCCTTCCATATATACACGGTCTTGCACCCCCCCCTCCTCCCCCCCCAGAATCCATGGGGCCAAAGTAGGCCACCCGGGCTTGCACCGAGTCGGAACCTACGGGAAGATTTACTTCCTGGGGTACTTCTGTTTTGAGAGTCGTGCCAATCATGATGGGGTTTTTATTTGGGGTATCCTTCCTCTAGATTGGTTTTTCTGTCCGCCCCAGGTATTTTATTTCTCCGGTACCCTCTACGAAGTAGCGAGCGTGCCCTTATCCGCAACCTAGGGAGGCGCTGGATGGGAGAAACCAACCAAAAACTCCGCACCAGAAGTACCTATTATTATCATTGTTGATGTTATTATTTTTATTTTTATTTTCAATATATTTGTTTCGAAATCGTAAACTGTATGAAAGAAGGTAAAATGTTAATTTAACAGCAATGGCGAGGGAGGTGGAAAAGGAATAAGGTAATAATTAGGTAAAGAAAGTACAACCAGTGGTCCAAGGCTCAAGTGACTCTTTCAAAAATGGCGACCCGTGCTACTACCTATAATGAATGAGTAGCAACAACTCAGGACTTATGCCACCAAATGCAACGTCGACTGGGTTATCTGCTGACTTGACGTGATGCCAGTAAGCCTTCGATGTGAAACTGAGTAAAGCAGAACAATTGTTTGATAAGAAAGATAACTTCTCAGCCAGAATAATACGTCTTTGGAGTCTGACCAGAGGTGGACTGCGTCATTCTTTGCAGGTAAAGGCGATGTAAAGTGGTTAACGAATTTGATAAAATATAAGCAGCCTACAGCTCTAGCCCTGAGATGCTTAATTTTTTCAATTGGAACACTTTGGTTTTGGCGATCTGTAGAACGCAGCTTACCTTGCTTTGACCAATCAATCGTAGGTAGATGACTGCTGGATATGCTCCCTTGGAGATGTAATAGTATCCATAGATCTCGTAAAATGCGATATTTAAAAGGAATCCTATGTGTTTAAGAACTGACATGAATTGATTGCAGGTAGCTTGGATGTCCAGTCCTCTTATTGATCGACATAGTCCGAGGTGAGTGGATCATCTCAGCCGCATTTTAGCAACCAGATAGATTGTATGAAAATCTTGGCGGATACGGTGACCGGGGCCTGGTTAGCCCATAGGATCAGAAATTCGACACGACGGAACGAAGCGTTTTTTCAAGGTGCCTTCAATAGACGTATGGTTGAAGTCAAAAGTGAAAAGGTTGTTTTTCTAGACTTTGTCTCGTCTTCTTTTGCAATCTTTGAAGATTGCTTCAGGATCAGTAGCCAGACGTTCTTCATGCAGATGTTCCAAAATCCTTGAATGATATGAGAGCTATTTTCTAAGCTTGAAACCGCTTTCCGTTCAGGAGACTAATTAGTTCAATTTTTAATAATTTCTTCGATTGTGTGGTCGCCTGATAAAACGTCGTCTATGTACTTCCTCATACAATGCTGTAGTAGTTACCAAGAGAAGTGTTTTTTGTGCAATTTTACACAAGGAATTGCTTTTTGCGCGATGGGATGATGTAGAGTGACAAAGCTTTCCACATTTGAAGTAGTGAAACTAACCAACCTAGAAGAGAAGATGTGGAAATGGATTCGTTTGGCTTTCCTTTGACGACGCCCTCCTGGACTATTAAATTATACACTTCTGCTCCCAACAGTACATCTAGTTCGGTGTCGTTCAGGAAGGTTAGGTCTGCCAAATTGAGATTAAATAGATGGATAAAATTGGCAATGACTTGGGCGTTAGGAGGTGCATATGAGCAAACTCTTGATACTACAAGAGCCTTCACCTCAAATAAAAATCGAGAACTTAAATTTGTTCTCATAGTGTAATTAACACTTTTCCTCTCAGTAACCGCACGCCGCCTACTGTCGAGACCGGAGCGTACGTGGGCATAGTATGAAGTTCAAGTTTTTTGGCTAAGCTCTCAGTAATGAATGAGGGTTGTGAGAAATGCTCTCGCGATGTTCTTCTGACCACTGGGGCCTTGAATCACGATTTTGGTTGTACCAAGCAAAACTCCAGTTTGGTTGCCGAAGCTTAACGAAGCGCCGATGAAACCTTCGCTCGTGGGTTTGAATGTTTGTGCTCGGGCTTGCAACTGAGTTCCACTGGACGCATGAATGCCATTCTGATCAGCAAATGAAATTGTAGCTGAAAACCAGTGGCTGACTGCGATGAAGGTTATGCAGTTTAGCTGTTATTAGATGCTTGTTGGTTTGGCGGTGAAGCTGCGTAGTCTCATGTACCATTGTTTCGGGGTCTGCCTAAACTGGTAAGTGCGTCGAAAGGAGTGAATACTTGGTTGATCATAGACTTGGCAGCGAATATTTCTCCCAGGTGACTTTAAACTAGGGGTCGGGGATTCCCATAGTGAAGTTTAAGGGTATCTCAAGCCAATTCGTAGTTGGTTTCAGAAATGGTGATGTTTTTGATGACATCAAGCGCTTCTATTACTAATGTTGGTGAAGCATATTCAATTTTATGACTAGAAGGGCTGATTGTTTGTGGATCAAGGATGATTACATATTGCTGAAATGCGGCCATTCTGAAGTTTTCTCACCGAAATTTGGCAATATGGTTTGCGAGAACTATATCAGAATTAAGGAAGCGTCGGCCGTGTTGTCACAAGAAAATGTAGATCTGTGCCAAACGTAGCCTGGACTTAAAGTATCGCTGGTGGTTCAGAAATTAAATATAAAAAATCGTAGACATCATCTTAGACATCCTGCATTTATTACATCTTTCAAAAAGTAATCATCAGTGAAGTTCACGTCTTGGCAATTCCTCAAAGCTTCATCACTATTAATGAATTTCTGCTAAAGCTCCTTCAGTTGTAATATTTTTGTCTTTGCCAGCTCACGTGTAATTTTTACTGAGCACTATTTTTTGAGGTTATTAAAGTGGTCTACAATGTGGCCTCCGGTAGAAGTTTGCAATTTGAAAATTTCAGCAGCTTGAAGTGACTCGCCCATTTTGTTTAATTTATGGCAAACAACTTGAGCAATTTTGATTTGTAAAAAAAATCTATTAAGATGTGATCGTTCAGCTTGGTTTGAGTGGAGCACCCTGGGTCAGTTGTCCTGGTATGGTTGAGTTGATAGGCAACTCAATGATCGATAATAAGGTGTGAAGAGATCTATAATATCCGGCTGTGCCACGTCCAGCTCTAGGATCTAATGTTTCTTAACGAACTGTATGATATGATTGAAGACTCTACGCAATAACTAAATTTTACTTTGTGGTGAAATGAATACTCGATGACCCTAGCAAATCTAAAGTTTGGTTTAATCACATAACCGTGATATCCAAATAATTTTAGTAACTCTGGGGAAACTAAGCTAAACTTATTAATAGTGTGATTTTGTTAGTAGAGTAGAGATCCAATAGGGTTATCAACCGATATACTGAAAATATTTTTTTCTGAAAGTGCTCGTTTTCTAATGAATTTCAAGATTTTTTTCAGAATTCTGAAGTCAAAATTTACCAAGAAAAAATTAAGAAAAGTTTTTAAAGCTACGGTCAAGTGACGTCATCGGACCGAAATTACATTGACAGTATGTCTATGTACAGGGTGGTGCAAATTAATGTATCTAGTACAATTATTTCGAAATCAAAGCCTCGAGAAAAAGTTTTATAGGAGGGAAGTACAATGGTGACCTTGGATTTGGGCCCAGAGCCTTATTTTGGGCCCTGTGGACCTAAAGTCCTTTTTTTTCAAATAGGAACCCCTATTTTTCTTATCGGATTCGAAAAGAGCAGAAAATTTTAGGATTTTTGGGTATTTTTTGAAATTTTTTTTGGGCCTATTAAGGCCCTGCAGGGACCATTCATCAATAACGAGTGATTACTCGAAAAGTATGCATTTTTTGTACAGCACATGCATTGAGAAAGTTTCTTGGTTTAAAATATCCGAAGAAATGGGCCTAAAAAGTTTGGGACCTACGGACCCAAAGCCCGTTTTTTTTTTAATTGGCACCCCTATTTTTCTCATCAGATTCGGAAGGAGCGGACAATTTTAAAATTTTAAAGTTTTTTTTTTTTTAATTTTTTTTTAGGTTCCTATGAGACCCAGTAAGCCCCGTTAAGGCCCGTTATTTCCGAAAAAAAGCATTTTTAGTAATGCATGTGCATCAGCAAAGTTTCTTGCTTCAAAATTTTAAACAAAATGGCCCTCATTAAATTGAGCCCAGGGCCTTACACTGTCTGGGTCGAAAAATTATTTTATTCAACTCGACCACGTAATGGGTATATTTTGATGTATAAAATACGCGGTAGAAGTGGTACTTTTAATCTTTATTTATTTTCACCGCAGCGTTGAATAATAGGGCACATTTACAGACGCATTTTTATCAAAGTACCAAATTACATGATCTTGTTGAATAAAATATGATACTTAAATTGTGTCCGAAGTTGTACACTTACATCTCGAGTTGCTGATGCTCTCGGCTCCAGATAGCTCAATATCGCTCGCTATCTTACGCCTCGAGTATCAACAACTCTCGATGTAAATGTACAACTTCACACACAAGTTGAGTAACATATCATTAAAAATCATAGCTTAGGTCCGTGGAGCTCAAATTATGACATCTACAGAGTTGAGCCTTGACAATCTAATAACTAGGGAGCAAAACTCAATGAGTACATGAACAACTAGGTAAATAAGTAAGCACGACCATAAACGAATATCTTATGCTCCGATAACCTGATACTAGAAAGCTAAGCTTAGCAATAATTAATAAACAACTAACAAATACCCTTATCTCCGACAAGTAAACATAAAAATCAAGGTAAACGCGATTATACGATACTGAGTAATGGGCAAATGAATCTCCTGCAAAGCCATGAGTTCAAGTCGTTTTGTTAAAGACTTTAAATTTTAATCCATAGACCACCCAGCATGAATTTGGAGGTGTATTTGTTGCTCGATAAGCAACTTCAGGTTTTGAACTGGTGACCAGGGGCTCCTTGGCAGCTAAATCCGAGTAGGACTAGCAGATTTGGTGAAGAGAGTACTTTGGTTAACTTTAATTGCTGTACGAAGGGTCAATGTATCAAGCCAGAACTACTCAAGGGTGATGAAAGTCCTTAGCAAGGGTACGGTGTGGTTGTTCGAAGTCAGTCCAGGTGATGTTATGTTCAATGAATTGGTTTTAATTTCTTGGCATCCTTTCCTTCAATAAACACAAAAATTTGTTGCAGTTATTGAATGAGCTAAACAAATAACTTCGGTCTTTTTTTTTCAATAAATAAAGTGTAAAATAAACTTAAACAAAGGTTGGAAACGAGAAAAAATGCTTAGCTCAAATAACAAAGCACAAAAAAAAAAAATAAAAGTCAAATTATGAAAATGAGGTTTATACTAAAAAAGAGTTTGTACTAAACATGCAAAAAATCAAACCTGTAGGCAAGGAAGCTAATACAAGCAAGAACAAAAATTATTAGCCTTGTCACTCATGAAAGTCAAGAAGCAAGGAGCGGCCATCGGAGAAACTGGATCCAGCGATGAGCAGGTTGCTGCAGTTTTTGTGGTTGAACAACTGAGTTGGGGGGGGGGGGGGGGGGGTAAACCCTGGAGGGCAAAAAAAAGCAAATTTTTCATGATTTTACTCGAGAAAACGGCAAAAGTTATTTAATTTATTAATAGTGTACATAATAAAGTAACATTTGAACTAATTTCTGTAATTTTTTTGAATAAAAATATTAAAAAACAAGCCGATGCCAGTGCTTTTTCGGAGACGCCTTCGCTCGACGATTTTTTCCCGTGGTAAACGCCATTTTGTCCATAAACATCTGAAACAAAATTTTCAGGAAGATTCTGTTAGAAGATAAGTTTTTCCTGGTAATAACACGAGGATTTTTTTTTTTTTTTTTCACTTTTTGACGATTTGGCAAGTGACAAAAAAATTTGTTGCCCCTTTTTTACTACCCTGCTATTATAAGCAAAAAGGTAGATAACCGCAATCTGTCACTTTTCGAGTATTTTGAATTCAAAGTTTGAAATCTCATGGATGTTCAGATTGAAAAAATCGTTACAGAAAAAAAAGAAGGAAATATATGAGTAAATCCGCCAATCTCTTTTTTTTTTTGCAATTTGTAATTTTGAAACTTTTTCCATTTTTGAAGCACACTCTTGAAATTTTGGCAATAATTCTTTTGAATAATAAAAAATGAGAAAATGTAGCGTGGATGGTCATAACCAGTTGCCTGAAATAATTATTCAAACAATTAAATTATTATTTAAAAAAAATGAAAATCTGACTATGCCAATCGATTTTTTATTAAAAAAATTAAAGGATAGATAGTATTTTTTCAATGAAAAGCTGAGTTTTTTTATAATAATCATCTGAACAACTTAAATTTTTTATAATAGTCATCATACGGCACTTTATGAATAGGTTAGGCTCATCTATTTTTTATGTATTTTAATATTGGCAGTAATAATATATAGGCGATAATATCCACCTACTGATCTTTTTACACTAATCTACTAAGTAAATTATTAGTAAAGAGTAAAAAAATTGATAAATATAAGTTCATAACTACGTCGTTGACTGCCTGCTGCTGAAAGACATTAGAGGTTGAGTTCGAAGGTGCAAATAATAGAAATACTCTTTTTTTTTTTAACTAAATAAAGTTTTTTGGCTTCAGGCAGCTGGTCTTAGTTAAATTAAGTCATGTTTTATTGTTCACTCTTAAATTTAGAGACTTTTTTTTAAATCTGTGGATGTGCCAGCTGAAAATAACATTTTTTACAAGAAATCACGCTCGAACTTTTCAGAATAAAACGATGTAAACAATAGCTTATTTTGAAAGCGCATTATTCGGATTGGTCTTAAGCTATTCGTCAAAGTATGTTGTTTCACACGAATGTACATTTATAGCGTTTGAATAATGCCTGAACCTGCAAAAACTCGAAAAAATAGGTTATTCATTTTTATCAAAAACGTGTGTACACATTTTTGAAGTCATGTCATTTCTCGAAAAATACAGGCACAATCTTTTTATTGGTCGTAAAACATTCCTTGAGCCCAGTATTAATACCTCCATCAGTTGTAAATATGTAAAAAGATTGCCTGAAAAAGTTACAGCAGATAATATTTTCAAAACTTAGTTCCGGACATAGCGTTTTCTTGCGTTTTACAGGATAAAACCTAATTTTTTAAACATTTGCATGAACTTTTCAGCTTTTATAAATATATGTATAACAAATATTTATTTCCACAATCTCAAAAAGTGTGAATCTAAATAATTATTCCATTAGACATAAAAAAAAATATTGTCTTAAACCTTTTTACTGGGCGCAGACTTTGAAAATAAGAGTTTGGCGGATTTGCTCATAAATATCAACTGATGAGGATTTCAAACATTTCATATTAGTTGTAATATTTGTAAGTGGGTAGTTGAAGGAAATGAATAAGTACCTTTTTAAATTATATTTATTAATCAAACATCATTGAATACATGTTACTTTGAGCGCGGCCGTAGTGCGACTGCCGCGTCCGCAGGTGCGCCGAGGCTCACACCCGAAAAGTGCTAACGCTTGCACATCTCTACTTTCATACATTACAACTTTCCGCCTCTTTTAAATATTGCTTCTCTAACAACCGTGAAGAGCGTCGCACTTTTACACTTTCATCATTACATTTAATTATCTGATCTATATGGCGTTTTACTTGCACATTCTTATCATTTGTAACAACATATGTAGACGGTGACAATTGTTTCGCAATGGTCCCGCCTGATCTCTTATCGGACCTCACGCCGTGCTCATCTATCATAACGCGGTCTCCGGTTGACAATGCGACCTTGCGCCTGCCTGGTCTCGCTACAACTTGCTCAAGCTGCTTTTTCGCTACTTCCGCCACAACATTCGGTCTTAGTAAATCAAACCTTGTTCTCATTTCTCTCTTACTCATCAGGTACGCGGGACTTCTTCGCGTTGTACAGTGCTCTATACTCCTATAATCATATAAAAACATGTTCACTGCATCATCCAGCGTCTCTCCCCCCTTCACAATTTTATCGACTTTATCTTTAAAGATTTGAACGAAATTTTCAGCAGCCCCGTTCGTAGCTGGATGATATGGTGGAGATAGCGTATGTAGAACCCCATTTCTGGATAAAAAATTATGAAATTCCCCGCTTTTAAACTGAGGTCCCCCATCAGTTACACAATGTAATGGCAATCCGTATCTTGCAAATAATTTTTTAAATTCTATCACCAGCCTATACGCTTTTGTGTTTGTATTAAAGTCTATCACTTCAGGCCACTTTGAGTGTGCATCTACAATTATCAACCACATTTTACCATAAAATGGTCCTGCGAAATCACAATGTAAGCGGCTCTATGCTTTGTCTGGCCAAGGCCATGTTGTTAACGGTGTTTTTGCGGGCTTTTTTCTCTCTATTAAACAGATTTTACAATTACTAACTAAATTTTCTATATCGCGATCAATGTTCGGCCACCAAACATATGAGCGCGCAAACATTTTGATTTTTACAATTCCTAAGTGCGTAGCATGCAATTCGCGCAAAATTACACTTCTCATTTTTTCTGGAATCACTGATCTAAGTCCCCAGAATAGACACCCTTTCTCTACCATTAATTCTAACCTTCTATTGTACAGGCTTTTTTCTTCATTAGTCAAATTTTTACTATTATGAGGCCATACCCCCAAAACTCGTTTGATTGTTGTGCTAATCAATTCATCTTTTAGGCTTAGTTCAGCTAACATTTTATAATTAAAAGTAGTTATACCTTCTTCAAAAAAATTTACCTTTGAAAAATCTGTCTCTACCGGTTCTGTATCATCATCTATTGGTAACCTTGACAACGCATCACAATTCGCGATAGCCTCCGACTTTACGTGTTCTATTTTATAATTAAATCCCGACAAGTAGTAAGCCTATCGTTGAAATCGGTTATCAGCTGTCAATGGGATCCCTTTTCTTGGGCCCAAAATCAATCCTAAAGCCTTATTATCGGTCCTCAAAATAAATTCTCTCCCAAAAAGAAATTGATAGAAACGTTTAACCCCGAAAATTATTGCCATGGCTTCTTTATCTGATATTTTCCTATTCAATTCATTTTTTCCGATTTTTTTAGACGCGTATGCAATTGGTTTCTCTGAACCGTCTGTATACTGGTGTGATAATATAGCTGACAACCCGTAATCCGACGCGTCACATGCCAGTATTATTTTCTCTTTCGGACCGTAATTTACCAAAACTTTCGGCGAAATTAATTCTCGTTTTAACCATTCGAAAGATATCGTACAGTTTTTGTCCCATTCAAATTTTTTCTTTTTCAATAAATCGTATAATGGCTTTAACTTTTCCGACCTTTTTTCAAGAAATCGTGCATAAAAATTTATCAAACCTAAAAACGACTCTAACTCTTTAACATTTTTCGGTTGTGGCGCGTTAACCATTGCATTTACTTTGGATTTAGCTTTGTGTTGTCCCTCTTTATCAATTACAAATCCCAACACCTCCAATTTTTTCTTCATAAATTTACATTTCCCTTTATTCAATCTCAATCCGCATTCTTGTAATCTTTCACATACTTCGTTTAAATTTTTTAAATGCTCTTCGTCCGTTTTACCTGTAACATAAATGTTATCAAGATACGCTATTGTACCATCAATCCCTCTCAAACACTCATCCATTTTTTTCTGCACGTCTGATGGTGCAGGCGATACCCCTTCCGGTATTTTTGTATATCTAAATAAACCTTGGTGAGTAATAATAGTTAATAATTTCGAACTTTCTTCATCTACCGGAAATTGCATGTACGCATGTGTTAAGTCCAGTTCAGTAAAGGTATTACCACCCTGCAGTTTTGCAAAAATATCATCTATCGTAAGCAAAGGATAATTATCAACAATAAAATGTGGGTTAATGGTCATTTTAAAATCACCGCAGATTCGAAAATTCCCGTTTTCTTTAAAGACTGGCACGATGGGTGTAACCCACTCGCTCACGTCCACTGGCTTCAAATGCCCTAAATTAACTAACCTCTCAATTTCTCTCTCAATTAATGGTCTTAAAGCATGCGCTACATTTCTACATTTTAATGCAACCGGCTTTGCGTTTTCTTTCAAATAGATTTTGGCTTTGCTTTTATTGTAATTACCAACTGAGTCACTAAACAACTCTTTAAATTTTTCTTTAATATTTACTGCCACATTTTCAACATTCAATTTATTAATTTCATTCTCGTTTTTAACGTCAAATTTTAACGGCCATAATTCAAAAGCTGCTAACCATTGTCTACCCATTAACAACGGTCCTCTCCCCGGCAATACAAAACACTCCAATACGCAAGTTTTCCCCCGAAACTCTACACTTAAATTGCATAATTTTCCCATCGGTTGCAAAACACTATTATCATACGTTTTCAATTTTCGCTCTGTTTTAACAATTCGAAATTTTTTAAAATTTTCATAGTAACATTTCTCCGATATTAAAGTCGCATAAGTACCCGTATCAATCTCCATTTTAACCGTAGAACCGTTTATTTTCACATTTTCAAACATTGGATTTCCTTCCATATCCTTATCATTAATTACCTTACCTATGAACTTTCTCTCATCACCGCCGTTCATGTACAGAAACTCACTTTTCGCTGCCCACTCCTGCGTTTGTCCAGCGCTTCCGCCGTTGACCTCGCTGATACCGCTGCCGCTGCTGCTCGTTGCCTTTCCGTCATAACCGTACTGCATCCGCTGCACTTGTTGCTGTCCACCCGTTGGTTCCTTGCGGTTTCGGCAAACTCTTTCTAATGTCCTTTTTTATGACAAAAATCACACTCAAAATCGATATACCTGCACCTGTTGGCTAAATGGTAGGGGGACGCGCAACGAAAGCATACTCTTCCTTGTTGATTTTTGACTTGAAAATTATTACCATTAGTAGCTTGCACGTTTTGTTCTAGCTTTGATTTCATAGTCCTCCTTTCACCTGGCCGCGTAGAGCTATTTGAAATTCCAATTGCAAATACTTCACTTTTTGTATCTTTATTTTGTAGAATTTTTTGCGTACCGAGTGCATCCTTCTCCGCTGATTTTTGAGCGACTGCTTCTTTATAAGCCGTCTCAAATGTCAACTTTTCATTTTTAAAAAGTGCTATTCTTGTATCATTATTTTGAAGTCCACATACAAACTGATCTCGTAATGCCGAGCTCAAATTAGTCTCAAAATTGCAGTTTAGCGCTAATTTTTTCAGTTTAGCTGCAAACTCTGCTACTGTTTCAGATGCTTCCTGTTTTGCCTTATGAAATTTGCATCTTTCCATAACTTCTGAAGGTTTAGGGTTTAAATGTTCACTCATCTCTTTGACAATGTCCTCGTACGATTTTTCACTTATTTTGGATGGTGATAACAGTTGTTTTATTAATTTAAACGCTTCTGTATCTACTTGTACCAATAATTGTGCTTTCTTCTTTTCTGGTTTTATGTCTTTTGCTTCAAAAAACATCTCCATTTGCTCGACAAACGTTTCCCAGTCATCTTTATGCAGCACAAATTCTACTCTGGATCCCATTTCACCGTCGTTTTCAGGCTCTGAATCAGCTAAATCGGTTGCGCTTATTTCCCTCAAGTTGGCTCCTTCAATTTCAGCTACTGACGTGTCCACTCCTTTTCCGGTGGGTGCTACGCTCTGAATTTTATCAATTATATCTTCAGTTTGAGTGCTTCTGCTGAAACTTTCTTCAAAAGTTTCAGTATTATCGTCTTGCAAATTTTGTTGCTCTTGTGCTCTTTTTACTACTTTTTTTACTACTTTTCTTAATTCATGACTGTATATCCACCCCAGTAATTTTTGTGCCTTTACCTGGAAGAATTCGCACAAGAATTCTACTAAATCTGTTTTTTTTGCCTTACTTATCCATGCACTATTAATAATTCTTGGGTCAGTCACTAACATTTCCTACTTGAGTTGCGCTCCCGTAGCAATTTACTCCACTTTCCTTTCAACTAGATCCGATAATCCTCGTCGCCATTGTAATATTTGTAAGTGGGTAGTTGAAGGAAATGAATAAGTACCTTTTTAAATTATATTTATTAATCAAACATCATTGAATACATGTTACTTTGAGCGCGGCCGTAGTGCGACTGCCGCGTCCGCAGGTGCGCCGAGGCTCACACCCGAAAAGTGCTAACACTTGCACATCTCTACTTTCATACATTACATTAGTCATCAAAAATATTTGTCGAAAAATTACGTAAAATTATGTGCTATGGTAAAATAGTTCGAAATTTTTGATTCGTAGGTCATGAGGTTAACTTTTATAAATCATCAATTTTCTAAAATTCATCATAACTTCGAGTTAACAAAATTCAAAAAAGAAGATGAAATTATACATAATAAATTTAAAATCTCAATTTCGAACACTTATGCAGTTACATACTCTTTTCCTTATGGTGGCCGTTCAAGCCTTGAAATTTTATAAAAATAGTGAAAAAATAATAAAACTATGAAGTAAAACTATGTTGCAAGTTGGTATGGAGAATTCGATCAGAACCCTTACATCGAGCTTTACACAATATTTCTTATTTGAGAGATTATAAAAATAAAATCTCTCTGCGAGGTTTCAGACCTTGACCATCAAATCTTTGGCAATCGTATAAAAAATCTTTTTAAATTTTTTAACATGGTTTAAATGTATTTTTAAAATAATTTCCTCTGTAACTGTTTAATTTGATGTTTCCGATAAAATTCACCAAAAAATTATTTTGCAAAAGTTATTTTTAACTGGCAGCAAAAAATTTGGGAAATAAAATACATCTTCAAAAAGCTCACCTGAGCGGGGCCGTATCAAGTAAGGGCACCTCGAGCAAGAGAGTATTTTTTACCTCTGAATTTATAAAAATAAGAGCTTAAATGAGCATATTTCAGACTTTTTTGGCGTTTAAATATGAATTTAATCAATTGCAGTTCCATTAGTATGATTATCGTAAAAACTAGAAAAATTGAAATTTGATTTTGCAATTTTTTTTTTTTTACCAATCAAAGTCTTTCAAATGTGGACATACGTGTAGACTTTTAGGAGAGATTTAGAAACAGGATCCCTAAATTTTTACTCTCCTCTGCTTACACATGCTTCTGAGTTCGAAACCATTTTTTTTTAATTTTCAAATCGTCTAAATACGCTACAGAATTACTCATATCGGTATATTTTCTTAATATCTTACTTAATATCTGATTATACGACATGAATTTAAGAATTCTTTGAGAGTTTGCTTTCATTCTTTGAGCAAATTTAGAAGTTTTTTAATCAAGTACATTTATCTATGTATTCGAAGAATATTGAAATAACTAAAAAACTTGAATCGTAACTTATAATTTGAATTAAAATATTAACTAAAATATTTACAATCATTCTTGTACATAATTGTTTCTTTATTTTATCAAAATTATATATTATGTAAAATATGATGTGTGTATAATAGTATCATAATAAACATTTTATTCATAGTTTATTTAAAGTTAAATCTGTTTAATTAAAATAAATATTTTTTATAAAATGTTTTCATGTTACCGTTACGGAGCCTATATTTCCTAAATTAGCGTTACGTAATTTATGAATGGCCCCTAACTATTACTTATTTCCTTTACACTAAAATATTTAGTTTTTAAACGAAAGAAAAATAATCAAATTTTCATGAGGATATGTGTTGAAATTGTAAGTTTTTCAACTTATATTTCTTTCCATCAGTCCCCAATCTGAATTTTTTTTCTTAAAACAAAAACTTCGCTTTCTCGAAATTTTAAAAATATTGACCTAAAAAAGTCTCATAAAAACCTCAATAAGTAAAATAGTACTTATATTAATTTAGAAAAGGCTTTGATAAAATTTTTCATATTTACTCTTATGAGTCAAAATTAATTTTTTATTTTTCAAAAATAAAAAAAATAATTAAATAATGTGCGCGCTGAGAGACGCTAGTAAAGAAAGAAAGACAACGAAGATATTGTCACGCCCCTTCGGTTTGGTGATATGGGTGATTTGATGGTTGATGAACGCGCTCGGTCTCCCGCAGTAGGCAGAGAGTTGCACAAAATGGCCGCTTTGATCGAAAATTTATGAACTCATGGCGTCTATTGCCGTGAGAAGCTCTATCTAAGCACACTTATCACTCATGTTACGGCCGATGGTTTATTCGACGATCAAAAGGACCAATGTTTCGAAATCGTGAACTGTATGAAAGAAGGTAAAATGTTGATTTAACCGCGATCATTTGCAAGGGAGGTGATAAGGGAATTAGTTTAGGCAAAGAAAGCACAACACAGTAAATTTTATGCTGCACTTAATGGAGGAGAGAGGACTCGCCATTTTGACCAAGAGCCTCTCTGCTTCCGATAAACACAGATGGTTTTTAAGTAAATCTTCATCGACGATTTGAAGATCGATGGAGTCCCGTGACGTGGTAGCGGCGCTCACGGTTGCAGCACGACTGGTAGTGCGAGCGGAAACTGGCTTTCCGGGAAGCTCTGGCGTGGGTTGCTCGAATGATAAGTATGTGTGCAAAAGGCAGATGATTTCAAAAAATATAATTTTTTTTGTGGAGTTGGTGAATGCATTTCCAAAGACCTCAGTGTATAGGACTCAGAAGTTTACTTCTACTAACCACTAGGTAGCCATTTTCTCTTCAATGTCTATCCCAGAACTGTTTTCTTAGCATTACTTCTAGGCTGGGCAGCGTTTACGGCTGCCTCTTTTGACATCGCACATGTTTGTTTACATTCTCACCATGCAAATTTTATTCACTTCAAAAAGTGTTATCCTCACCATTTTGGAAATTTAAATTATTCATTTTTTTTGTTAGTAAATCCAAAACTTTACAACCTTTATGAAAGTTACGTCTAACACCACCTATTTAAATCAGTAATTTAAAACTAATCGCTCGAGATTCGATTGTTATTATTAATTATTAATTTCTTAATTTTTTTTATGATGTGACTGATATTTAATAGTTACTTAATAATTTAATAAATTCATCTTATAATGAATAGATATACCCATTAAGGTAGTTACCTACAGTTTATACTACAAAAAATTGATTTTATTAGAAAATCTTTGTAACTCGGCCCAGAAGTAGATTTTTGTGTTCTTTTTATGTTGGACACTTGCAGATACCCCCAAGCGGTACTAAATTTTGAGATATGTAGTCTAAAAATGTTAAGTTTAACACAGGGGCAATGGACATCTGTTAGTTGGAGGTACAATATCTTAAAATTTAGCACCGCTTGGGGATATTTGCGAGTGACCAACGTAAAAAGGATACAAAAATCTACTTCTGGGCCGAGTTACAAAGATTTTATTAGAAAATTAATTTTTTGTAGTATAAACTATAAGTAACTACTTTAATAATAAAATTTAAGTTTTTTGAAGAAAATCAAACGCTGAGTTGGTTTTTGACAGAATGCTTTCTAAAACAAAGTTATAATTTAAAAAAAAAGTATCTAAAGTTATTTTTTTTTTTGTGAAGAAATTATGACAAAATATAAACCAAACGGAATATCTAAAACCTAAAACAAAAAAGGTGTCTTAGATGCCTGTTAGAAGCGAAGCGTTCTACATCAATATAGGGAAAACCGATTTATTCAGATTAGCTGTCTTACCGCTTGAGATTAGATTATTATAATTATTAGATTATTATTATTATTTATTTTGATTATTATTTTTTTTTTAATGTAATTAATATTTAATAGTTATTTTCATTATTTATTATTATAATTTTTTTTTCTCCGTTACACCCTACATTGGGCCTAGTAAAGCGGTTTATGCTAATCCCATAACCTCACTATGTACTCATTATCCTATAATTTTTCTCACTATTCCTTTACCTTTCATCTCCACTCTCTCATCTGCCCTGGGCACTGCCTGTGGGTTCGGAAGACTCCTTCGAGAGAAATAAAGCGTCACTCGAGAATGTCCGGTGTATTGAGCGATTTCGATCACATATTTATGCCACATTTCATAGGCATAAAAACCGAAACTGAATCGTTCGCACCTCCTGTTCGTCATGTTGAATCGGATAAAATCACCTAATCGATTCCCGAAGCGTCAGACATCGTGCGCTGTCAGTCACCCATCCAAGTACTAATCGCACATAATGTTGCTTAACTTCGTTGATCGAGCGACGCGTAGATTCTCTGCTACACAATAACGTCGGTATAAATAGTTATTTAATACTATAATAAACCCTTCATTTGACAAACAGCTATATGCACTAATCGGAAAATTAAGTTTCAAACATGTCTACACAGGTTTGAAAAAACCTCCTTAGGGAATATTTTCGCATGTGTAGTGTACACACTGTGTGTGCGCGCGCGCGCGCGCGCGTGTGTGTGTGTGTATGTGTGTGTGTGTGTGTGTGTGCGTGCGTGTGTGTGTGGAATTTTTGGAAAATTAGCTAAAAACCACAAAAAACTTTCAAAATATCTAAACAAGCTAATTTCCCGAAAATTCGTGTTCAAAGCCTATTGCACGTACAGAATTCTGCAACCTCGCATTCTTTTTATTTTTTCATGAATTTTTGAGAAAAAATATTCTGAGACATCGCTTTAATAAATATGTTCATGTACAATTAAAGTTTTAAAAAACCAAAAAACCCTAAAAAATGCTTTTAGAAATCCTCTTAGCCCAGGGTCAAACTCATCAAAAGTAAACTTGAGAATATTTTTCCTTGAAAGTAAATGAAAAAACAAAGAGAATGCGAGGTTGCAGAATCTTGTAAGTGTAATAGGCTTTGAAGAGGAGTTTTTGAAAATTTAGCTAAAAAAACCGAAAATGTGCTAAAAATGACATATGAGCTGTATAGCAAATCGATATCACTGCCCCATTGGACAGAATAATTGATGGATTTCTTCATTTTTTGATATAACATAACGATCCCCAAAGTTTCGTTAGGATCGCTGACCCGCAGGATGTAGCCTCTCCTTCACGGAGAGAATTCACTGTGTTTTTCAGTGATCAGCGTTCACGGTCAAAGCAGGTGATCGCTCAGCGTGCTCGGCGCCATATTTTATGTGAACGCGCGCCCTCTACACGGGTATTGCAGTGTCGTTCACTGGATTTTTCAGTGATCACTTAGCGTTCACTAGATTTTACTGTGAACGCAGGCTTCGGGAGCGTGAACGATTTTCGTTCACTGTCTTTGACCCTGAATTTTTTCCTCCGTGTTGTTAGAGTCCAAATCGATTGGCCGACCTACAGCTGGATCACGTAATAAAAACTTCATTTTTTAATAAATTTTTGATAGTTTGACATTCAAAAATCTTTGAATTTTTGAATAATTAGGCCTTGGGGATGATTTCTCGAGAAAGTTTTGACTCCGGAGGGGAGAGGATGGACACGTGGTGCACCTGGTGACACCTTGAGGATGATTTCTGCAGGAACTTTTGATTCTAAGGGGTCAGTACAGACACATAATACACCTGGTGAAGATTTCCCCAGGAATTTTTGACTTTGGAAGGGCCAGGGCGGACACCTGGGGCACTCGGTGATAATTAGGCCTTGAAGATGATTTCTTTAGGAAGTTTTGACTCCAGAGGAGTGAGGAAGGACAAATGGTGTACCTGGTGATGATTTCCACAGGAATTTTTAATTTTGAAAGGGCCAGGGCGTACACCTGGATCACTTTGTAATAATTAGGCCTTGGAAATGATTCCTGCAGGAAGTTTTGACTCCGAAGGGGTTAAAACAGACACTTATTACACCTGGTGATGATTTCCTCAAGAATTTTTGACTCTGGAAGAGCCAGGGCGGACACCTGGTTCACTTAGTGATAAATGAGGCCTTGAGGATGATTTCTCCAGGAGGTTTTGACTCCGGAGGGGTGAGGACAGACACCTGGTGATAATTACACTATGGAGATGATTTTCCCTGGGAATTTTTGACTCAGGAGAGGTCACGGACACTTGGTGTACCTGGTGATGATTTCCACGGGAATGTGTGACTCTGGAAGAGCCTGGGCGGACACCTTGTGCACTTTGTGTTAATGAGGCCTTGGGGATGATTTCTTGAGGAAGTTTTGACTCCGGAGGGGTCAGTACAGACACTTGATTCACTTGGTGATAATTACACCTTGGAGATGATTTTCCTTAGGATTTTTTAATTTTGTTTCAAAAACTTTTTTGGCAAAGTTATACAAAATCGAAAAATAAAAAAATCTAGTTATCCCTGGTTTCAGTTTTAAAAAACGAAAATGTAAAAATATCAGAATTTAGCCTTCTGGAAAAATATTTTTATGATTTTTGAGGGCTATTTTAAATCATGTGAGCTTAAAGTACATTTAAAAAGCTTTAAAAATTTTTTTGAATCGTTTGCCCACGATTTTTTCCTCGGAGAAATCCCGGTTTGAAAAAAAACGTGTTTGACAGATTTTTGAAGGCAAACAACCGAAAACGAAGAAGAAAAAATTCACAGATTGATGCTATTTAATAGCAATCAGAATTTTTTAAGGCTATTATAATTTATATAGGCATAAGCCGGAACTAAAGAGCTTCAATTTTTTTTCTACTGCGTGTCTCTTCGATTTTTTCCTGCCAAGTAATCAAGGTTTGAAAATAAAATCGTGTTTTAATCGTTAAGTTACTTTTGAACTGCTTTTATTTAAACTTCAGAGGCTTTGTGCGACCTGAAAAATTAATTTTTCAGCCTCCAGTAAATTTTTTTTATCTATATGTGAAAACACAACTTTTGAATACTAGTCCTTATTGATTTTTCAAAAGTTTGTTCTTTTACGCCCCCTAGTGCGTGCGTGCGCGTGTGTGTGTGTGTGTGTGTGTGTCTCAATAACGCTGGACGTCCGGTTTATTATTATTATTTTTTTAAATAAATAATAACCCAAGCTCCTATAACTCAATAACTCTGGGCGTGTAGTTTTTTTTTTATAAATAAATAAATATAGAAACAATCTTCGAGCACCTACAACTCAATAACGCTGGACGTCTAGTTTTTTTTATAAATAATTAAACAAATAAATGATACCCCAAGCTCCTACAACTCAATATCGCTGGGCGTCCAGTTTTTTCATGAATAAACAAATAAATGAATCATACCCCAAACTCCTAAAACTCAATAACGCTGGGTATCTGGGTTTTGTTTATAAATAAATAATTAAGTAATACCCCAAACTCCAACAGCTCAAAAAGGCTGGGAGGCTAGTTTTTTTTTATTTATTTGTTTAAAAAAAAAAAAAAAAAACTAGCCTCCCAGCGTTTTTGAGTTGTAGTTACTCGAGGGATTGTTTCTATATTTATTTATTTATAAAAAAAAAAAAACTGGACGCCCAGCGTTATGGAGTTTTAGGAGCTTGGGGTATGATTCATTTATTTGTTTATTTATGAAAAAACTGGACGCCCAGCGATATTGAGTTGTAGGAGCTTGGGGTATCATTTATTTGTTTAATTATTTATAAAAAAAAGTTAGACGCCCAGCGTTATTGAGTTGTAGGTGCTCGAAGATTGTTTCTATATTTATTTATTTATAAAAAAAAAACTAGAAGCCCGGAGTTCTTGAGTTGTAGGAGCTTGGGGTGTTATTTATTCATTTATTTAAAAAAATAATAATAATAAACCAGATGCCCAGCGTTATTGAGTTGTAGGATCTTGGGGTATCATTTATTTATTTATTCATCAGGATATTGGGTTGTTGATTTGGGATGAATAAAATGGCTTGAACTTGGTCACGTGGGCCCCCACGCTGTTGTGCGCATGAATGAGCACTTAGACTTTTTTTCGCTCCTCTCCGCTCCCTCCGCACTTTTTTCTAGGCATATAGCGTTTAGTCTGTCGAGACCAGGCATCGCGCCAATAGAATGTCATAAACGTCAAAAATATATATGACACGCTCTATCTGACATGACATTTATGACGTTTCTGACGTGTCAGAAACGTCATAAATGACTTCAAGTTTTTGACGTACCCACCACAGGTCATTGTTTCTTTAAATTTGAAATCTGCCGCGTTACCTACAGAGTAATTGTCTGCTGGTGAGATTTTTATTGCAGACGTCAAAGACTGACTGACTTGCAATTTACTGTGGAGAGTGGTTAGAATTTTAAAGGTATAAGTTGTGAAAAGAAGAATCTTTTTAAATAGAAGAATTTTGTTTTCTGAAAATGATCTGAAATAAAAAACTTTTAATGTTGTTTTCCGTTTTATTACAGGTAATGTTATTTTTGTTTGTTATAGGTATTTTATATTTATTAATTATGATTAAATAAATAAACTGTTTTATATAATAAACCCAACTGAGTTTTTTGGGAGAAGGATTTATAATAGAATAAATAATATAAAACAATTTATTACAAAACAACATAATTAGCTTAACCTCAATAGAAACAACAGATAGAGATATTTTTGGTTTTCCAGATGATCTACAAAACATAAACTTACATAAAGAACTTATTACAACTCAAGCATATACTAGAGTGAGAAATACTTTAAAGAGAAGACATCAAAATCGACAAAGGGTATAGCCGGTTAAGATAGTCGAATCTGCCCCAACGGCAAACCCTAACAATATATATATATAATTCGAAAGGGCATAAAAAAAGAAAATTTTTGGCGCAAACCGTAGCTCCCTATTCCCTCCCTAGGGACCCTAGGGTCTAAAATAGTGATTTTTCAACTTTAATTCATATCTCAGAACCTATAAGGGCTAGAGACATGCGGTTTGCGGCAAAATTTTCTAAAAAAAATGTAGTTCGAAAAAAATTTTTTCAAATATTTTTGGCGCGAAATTTGAATTAAAATCGACGTTCGAAACTTTTAAAATGCTCTAAAAAATTAACTAAGACAATAGCAGAGCCGGAAAAATTATATTTTGTGTATTTTAATGTAAATTACCTCTATGAATTTTTACAAAATTTTTCAGAGGATGGACGGTACTTAAAACGACGAAAAACCGAATTTTTTACGTTTTTTGGCGATTTTATGGGTTTAAAAATTTTTTTCACATATATAAACCATGACATTCAGTTTAAAATGCTAAATTACATGCTAGTATACAATTTATATCAACGCAAATTTAATTTAATTTTTTTAATTATCAAAAATCGATTTTTTTTCACGCTTTTTCACGCTTTTCAGCGATTTCATGGGTTAAAATAATTTTTTTACGCTTAAAAACCATGACATTCAGTTTAAAATGCTAAAATACAATTTATACCAACGCAAATACCTATATTCGTCGTAAGCTTAGTATCCATACTCACTGTGTTTATATTTACTCTTTAAACTTTATTCTTTTTCTTAAGCAGAAGTTGAATAGTATAACTACTACTAACTTTATTAAATTAACATTAAGACTATTAATACATTAATTTATTATTGTTTACTTTGCCTAGCTGAGTTTGAAACGAAAATACATAATATTTACTAAAATGCAGGTTATGTATATGTCTATATGTTTATATTTTTAATTTGAATTTTTTTTTTTCTAATTTACAAAGTCAATCAAATATTTAAACAAAAATAATGTTTAGTGCCTTTTTTCTGTGTAAAATCTTTGTAATATCGGAAAGCTTTGATTGAATTTTTTTTATTTTGGTAAGTTATTTAGAAAGTCTGACATATTTATGATCAAGTCATATTTATCAAGTTAAAATTTTCTTGGTTCAAGTTAAGGTGACAATTTTAAATTTTTAATTCAAGGTTAAAGTATGTCTATATAGGAAAGTTTACTAATTTTTTTTTTAACTTTTATTAATTTCTGTTTTATGCGGGGTATGCAATCATTTGTATCAATTGAATTTTAGGTTTTATGTTTAAACATCAGGTCCTTTTTTATTATAAGGTATTGGCAGCTTGAATTATTATAAGAGTAAAACTTTTTGAAAAAATCAAACTATTTTTATAAGCAAAAAAAAATAACTCAAGTGTATGAGTTTATCACATTATGACATCTCCTTGAAAATAATAATGAGAACTTCATTTATGAGCTAATCGCTTGAACTTTTATTGTTTTCATGTAATTAGCAGAATCCTAATTTCATTAATGGATAGTTGGATCAAACCTTTGGGCACAACCTTGAGAGAAATTATTTTGTTGGGCTCTGCAGGATCTTGGTTTAATCTTGTACAGCTGGATCAATCACTCGGGCATTACCTTGAGAAAAGTTTTTCATCTTGAAGAAATTAAGCTAGAGCTAAATATAAAGAATGAGGAGTTTAATTTTTTTTTGTTAATACCTTTTAAAACTTTCTTTTACTTAATTTATTTTCAAATGAATTGAATTTTTCTGTAACCACAGGTATAGCATAACTTAAAACATGGTGGATATTACACAGATTTGGAAGAATAGACCTTTGAAGATTACTTGCTGGATAGATCATTGGTTACTGAACAGAATTGGACTTATTTAGAACCACAGTAGAATACAAATTAATTAGTACAATTATCATTTTGTGTCAAATGCGGAGTTTGTTGTACTTGAATTTTTTCAATTGTTAACTAATTTTTAAAATGTATAGGCCAGTGATGACTATAGTTTAAACTTAATTATTTAAGACCATTTTTTTTTTAACTTCTAAAATCTACAGGGCATATATCAACTATGCAATACTAGTAATTTTAAAAATACAAGTAAAAATTTTTTGTGGTGCAGTCAATTAATTGCATATGTTTAGTTGAAATTCATCAAGTTTAAGTCCATAAAATCGCCCTGAATATATTTATTATTACTCATAAGTAGTTAAAAATATGAAATTAAATTTGCGTTGATATAAATTGTATACTAGCATGTAATTTAGCATTTCAAACTGAATGTCATGGTTATACAGGGTGTATTTCAACCACCGCATGAGAGGTATACCACGGGAAAGAGCAGAAAAACTTGAACTAGGATTAACTAAAAATATTTGTCTGAGATAATTAATTAGCCAGTAATTAAAAAATTAAGTGGACCAATCAGAACAAATCAGAGGCAAATGAGGGCGGGTACTACTTCTTATGAACGTACGATTCATAGTTATGGAGGTGGGGGCAGGGTAAGGTGAGAAAATAAGTCCAAACATGTGTTAAACATGTGTTTTTGACCAAAACAAAAATTTTTCGAAACATTAGTAATCATTTAATTTTTATTATAAATTTTATTCTCCATGTCAGTACAATTCATGCAAACTTTGAATCGCAATTCTAGCATGAAAATTGACCAAGTTATGATATCAAACTGATCAAACTGATTCTATTAATGCTACCTCTAACTCAGTCAATTTTTATGTTACGACTGCGCTTCAAATTTCTTTGGAATTGTAATATTGCGAGGAGTACGATTAGCTTAATAAATGTTCAAGTTTCTTGATAGTAAAAAAATCAATTTTTTGTACTCAAAATTCTTAAAACAATGGGACCCCCCTTTGAGAACTTCACTTCGGCACAGGTAAAGCCTTAAGGCCGACCCTTTTACGGCTGAGTAAACTGTTGCAGCGGAGGAGGGAAGGGGATCTGGGGGGGTCCAAGGATTAAAGACTTTCTCTAATAGCGAAAAAATAATTTTATGCGTTAAATAAATAATTCAAATTTTTTATCGTAGATTGATTTTGTCATGTCACCAGAATTCATACAAACTTTGAACCGTAACTCTATCATGAAAATTGACCAAGTTATGATCTTAAAGCTTTACAAGTTTAAGCTTTACAAGCCTGTGCCGAGGTGAAGTTCTCAAAGGGGGGTCCCATTGTTTTAAGAATTTTGAGTACAAAAAATTGATTTTTTTATTATCAAGAAACTTGAACTTTCATTAAGCTAATCGTACTCCTCGCAATATTACAATTCCAAAGAAATTTGAGGCGCAGTCGTAACATAAAAATTGACCGAGTTAGAGGTAGCATTAAAAGAATCAGTTTGATCAGTTTGATATTATAACTTGGTCAATTTTCATGCTAGAATTACGATTCAAAGTTTGCATGAATTGTGCTGACATGGAGAATAAAATTTATTATAAAAATTAAATGATTACTGATGTTTTTTTGTTTTGAAAAATTTTTGTTTTGGTCAAAAACACATGTTTAACACATGTTTGGACTTATTTTCTCACCTAACCCTGCCCCCACCTCCATAACTATGAATCGTACCTTCATAAGAAGTAGTACCCGCCATCATTTGCTCTGATTTGTTCTGATTGGTTCACTTAATTTTTTAATTACTGGCTAATTAATTATTTCAGACAAATATTTTGAGTAAATCCTGGTTCAATTTTTTCTGCTCTTTCCCGTGGTATACCTCTCATGCGGTAGTTGAAATACACCCTGTAGAGTGAAAAAAAATTGTTTTAACCCATAAAATTGCTGAAAAGCGTGAAAAAAATCGATTTTTGGTAATTAAAAAAATAAATTTAAATTTGCGTTGGTATAAATTGTATTTTAGCATGTAATTTAGCATTTCAAACTGAATGTCATGGTTATAGAGTGAAAAAAAATTGTTTTAACCCATAAAATTGCTGAAAAGCGTGAAAAAAATCGATTTTTGGTAATTAAAAAAATAAATTTAAATTTGCGTTGGTATAAATTGTATTTTAGCATGTAATTTAGCATTTCAAACTGAATGTCATGGTTATAGAGTGAAAAAAAATTGTTTTAACCCATAAAATTGCTGAAAAGCGTGAAAAAAATCGATTTTTGATAATTAAAAAAATTAAATTGAATTTGCGTTGATATAAATTGTATACTAGCATGTAATTTAGCATTTTAAACTGAATGTCATGGTTTATATATGTGAAAAAAATTTTTAAACCCATAAAATCGCCAAAAAACGTAAAAAATTCGGTTTTTCGTCGTTTTAAGTACCGTCCACCCTCTGAAAAATTTTGTAAAAATTTATAGAGGTAATTTACATTAAAATACACAAAATATAATTTTTCCGGCTCTGCTATTGTCTTAGTTAATTTTTTAGAGCATTTTAAAAGTTTCGAACGTCGATTTTAATTCAAATTTCGCGCCAAAAATATTTGAAATAATTTTTTTCGAACTACATTTTTTTTTTAGAAAATTTTGCCGCAAACCGCATGTCTCTAGCCCTTATAGGTTCTGAGATATGAATTAAAGTTGAAAAATCACTATTTTAGACCCTAGGGTCCCTAGGGAGGGAATAGGGAGCTGCGGTTTGCGCCAAAAATTTTTTTTTTTTATGCCCTTTCGAATGATATATATATTGTTAGGGTTTGCCGTTGGGGCAGATTCGACTATCTTGACCGGCTATACCCTTTGGATTACTATGACAGAAAATCTGACAAAAACGTAGATGAAGATTGTAATTTGATAGGTGCAAACTATTACTTGGGAAAAATTGCAGTGAATCAAATATTTTAGATGAAACGATAAAAAAATTACTGGAAAAAGTTTTAGAAAATAAGGAACAAAACTCAGAAGTTAAAAATTTAAATAAAATTGCTAATGATTTTATGATAGAAAAATTTAGTAATCAAACCTCAAACGCCAACCAGTGGATAAATTCGTTTGAAAAATAATGTGAAAGATGTTCAATAGAAGAAGACAGAAAAAAAATTGAAGTACTAAAGTTTTTCCTCGAAAAAGCAAGTGCAGATTGGTACAACTGCATGATTATGAAGTATTCAATAGAATGGAGTAGTTGGAAAAAAAACTTTATTGAAACATTTGGCATTAAAGGTTCGACTCCAATTAAATATGCTTTTGCATTTAAATATCAATCCGGAGCTTTACTCGATTATGCTAGAAAGAAGGAAAAACTATTGTTGCAGGTGAGAAAAACCATGGATATTGAAACTTTAATCGATTTGATTACTGTTGGTTTACCAGATGCGGTGTCTGATAACATTGACAGGGAAACTTTGAGAGAAACTCAAGATCTTTATAATGAGATAAGTAAGCTAGAACATTTAGTAAAGAAAAATACGAACGATAAGAAAATGAAAAATTTTTCTGATAATAAATTCAGAAAGATTGAAGAAACAAAACCATGCAAAATTTGCAAGGAAGCAAAGAGAGGGAGATTTTTTCATACCGAATCAAACAGCTGGTTCAAAGAAAAGAATAAAAACTTTATTAACCACAAACAATTCAGAATTAGAAGTGGAACTTAACCAAGACGATCCAATAAACTAGAAGTACCACCATTAATAAATATCAAGCTGCTATTGAATGATACTTTGAAAATTTCTGGAATATATGATTCGGGCTCCAATGTATCATTGCTAAATAGTAAATTGCTAATAATGAAGATGAAAAATGCAGATAATTTAAAAATAGCAGGCTTAAAAACTATTAATGGTGCAAAAAAAACAAGAGGTATGGTAACACTAACAATAAAAACTTTTAATATTGAAGAGAAAATTTTAATTATGAATTTTCGGTTGGATTAGATATTATAAAAAAATTTAAATTAATTCAAATTGAAGTTTTAAAGATAATTCAGAAAAAAGAATCAGAAGAAAATACTAGATTTACAAAAGAAATACTCGAGGAACAAAAAAATTTCATCCCTGATTTTTATGATGACAAAAACGAAAATTTTTCGGTAAATCAGAATAAAGAAGATGCATATATTCCTGGTTTAACAGGAGAAGATGAAAGTATTAAAGATAGAGATAATGAAAAAACAAAGAATGTAAAAATTCCTAAATATTAAGGTTGAACACAGAGAGAATTTGAAATAAATTTCAATGAACACTTCAATGTAGATGAATTCGAAATGATAGTAAATCATTTAGATATATATCAAAAAACTGAAATTGATAAATTAGTTAATAAATACAAGTCAGTATTTGCAAAAGATAAGTATGACATTGTCACAGTACAGAAATATGAAGCTCATATTGATTTGATGGAAGAGAAATAGTGCTACAAACGTCCCTATGGATGTACGTTTGAAGATAGAAAAGAGATAGAAAATCAAGTGGCAAAATTGTTGAAGCAGGTTTTAATTGAAGAATCATATAGCCCGTTTGCTGCTCTAGTTACTCTAGCCTATAAAAAGGAAGATGAACGAAAGTATAAGATTATGTATAGATTTCAGAGATTTGAATAAAATCGTGGTGCCAAAGTCACAGCATTTTCCATCGATTGAAGACTTGATGGTGAAAAGTGTAAACTGCAAATATTTTACGACGCTTGACATTAATTCAGCATTTTGGTCAATTTCTATAAAAATTCAAGATAGACACAAGACAGCCTTTGTTACACAAGAAGGACATTTTCAATGGACTTGACTTCCATTTGGACTAAAAACATCACCAGCTATTTTTCAACGAATTCTTAGTAATATAATAAAAAAATATAATCTTGCTGGTTTTGTCGTGAATTTTATAGATGACTTATTAGTATTTTCAAAGACTTTTGATGAACATTTAATACACTTATCAAAATTGCTAGAAGCAATTAAAAAAGGTTTTAGATTAAAATTTTCGAAATGCACATTTGCAGAAAATTATGCAAAATACTTGGGACATATCATTGAAAATAACTCAATAAGATCACTAAAAGATTATTTAAGGAGGCTCACGCGAGCAGGGCCGTATCAAGTGAAGAGGCCCCAAGATAGTGAATATATTTTTTTTCTATACTTATTACAAAAATCATTTAAACGAAAAAATCAAATGTTTTTTTTACTTTTAGTTCTTGATTCAAACAATTAAAGCTGCATTCATATATTTTTTAAGTAAAAAGTTAGGTTTAAATCACCTGATTCATCAGTTTTTTGTTTTTTTCTCAAAAGTTCATCCGGCAACCTACATTTTTTTTTTATGCTAAACTATCCAGAATAAAAAAATATATTTGTATGAATTTTTTCGTAAGGATCGGCCTCATCAGTTTTTTAAGCGAAAGAAAAATAGTTGAATTCTCATAAGAACACGTGTTATAAACGAAAATTTTGTATTGAAGATTTCTCAAAAGTTAGGTCGGCAACTTGCTTTTTTTTTTTAGAATTTTAATCTAGAGTAAAAAAACTATGTGTCCTGAAAATTTTAAGATGATTGACCTCATAGAAAAAAGTCACGTGAGCCTCCTTAATTGCGATAAAAAAATTTCCAACCCCACAAACAAGAAAAAATATACGCCAATTTTTTGGAAAAATCATTTATCACCATAAGTTTATACCAAGCATGGCAACTACTTTGAATACCTTGCACAACCTTTTGAGGAAAAATGTAAAATTTATCTGGTCAAAAGAATGTCAAGAATCATTCGAAAAGATAAAGACGTTACTTTGCTCGGAAACCAGTTTTAAAAATGATCCAGATTTACCAATATAAATATACACTGTGCATGTATCAAAGAAGTTGGTGGTGTTTTAAAACAAAAAGATGAGACAGGGAATATTAAACCAGTGGAATATTTTTCAAAGAAATTAAATGAAGCTCAAAAGAAGAAGAAAGCAATTTATCTTGAATGCTTAGAATTTCTAGTATACTCAGATCACAAACCTTTGGAGGGTTTGAATATAAAGGTAAGACCAGACGAAGAACTGGGTGATCTAACATACTATTTATCTCAATATAATTTTAAAATTAAATACAACCCAGGGAAATCAAATCAAGAGGCCGATTGTCTGAGTAGAAATCCAGTCTTAGAACCCGATGAAAATTCAGAAAATGTTCTGAAAAATATAAACCTAATTAATTTGATAGACATAAAAAATGATCAAAAAATATGTACAGAATTACTAAGAAGAAAAGATAAGCTGGTGTCGAAAGAGGGAATCTACTACAAAAAATCAAGGAAGAGAGAAAAAATCTCGTTGTCCGAAGAACTTAGCAAAGTATTAATTAAATATTATAACCCCCATAATCGAACATGTCCAAATAAATACTATATTTGTCCTTAGACTACGAATATAAAATGAATAAAATAAGTTGTGTGCATTTAAAACAATACATAACACTTGTAATAAAATTTATTTGAGCAGAAGTTGTAACATTTCCTGCTACCTATTTATTTTTTCAAACGATCATGAATTAGTATTATGTACACGAATTAGTGAAATCAGCAAATCATCAAAATATGAAATGGAACACTGCCCATCAGCTGATTAACTGCGTACAGTGAAAGCGAAGCCCGAAACGCTTTTTTGTGCGTTTTACGCTAACATTTTGTTATTTTCGAAAATATTAAGATTATTTATATTACTTAAAGGTTGTACTACGACTAATTAGGGTTTTATTAAGGGCGTTCGAGCGTGGCGTCGGGGGGGGGGGGGCGAGCCGCCTATAGGTTAGGCACGGGAACAGCTGACATGCGCAGCAGCCGATTGACAAAATTATTTTATTTTCAACTCATTGGGACTAGAAATTGAATAAACCAATCTTTCTGAAATTTTTACATTTTTATTACTAAAAACTTTTTGTTTCTAACAGTGTAAATCGAAAGTCCAGAAAACTTTTTAAAAAATTAAGAAAAATCAGTTGACTTTTTTCTGATTTTTTAATTGCAAAGCAACGCTGAAATTGTTTAAAAAACCCATAAGAAATTTTCCAAAAACATTGCAATTTGTTCCTTAAGGCTTAAGGAATATCATATCCAACATTTCAAGATGATTCCCATCCTGGTTCAAAAACTACAGCGAAACTACTGCTTCTCCCATAAGAGCCTATGTTAAACCGCCTGATTTGGTGCGATTTTAGCCCAACTTTGAATTAAAATATCTCAAAAACCGCATTATAAATTCTTTTGAAATTTGAACATGATATTCCTTAAGGTGGTTTTCTACCAGAGCTAGTCAAGTTCAAGACTAAAAAAAAATTATTTTACCAAATTACTAACAATTGGTTATTAAAATTTATTTTTTAACTTTTTATGGCTTCTGAAATTATTTTCTACCAAAAAAACATTGACAATCACAACAAAACATTTTTTTAAACTTTTAATCTCACCTTTGAATGCCGCAGTTTTGGAGGTTATTTACGTGAAAATTATTTTTGTAAAATTACTGTAAAATTTGTAAAAGGTCAATTTTTTGCAGTTTGAAGAAATGAATTCTTTGATAGTGAAACTATATGTATGTGGTTTTTCTAAAGGATCTCTATTGTAAGAAGGTAAATATTAATAATTTAGTAAGTTTTTTCAGCGTAGCAGCCTTACGCGTAATGAAAAAAATTCAATCTTTAACTTGCTGTAACTTTCAAACTATATGGTCAATTTTGATCAGACTTCGTAGAGATGTTTATTAATATCTAATAAACACCTCCAGAAAATTTGAGCTGATTCTCTATTGTCATGCATTTGGTAGAAAACCACCTTAAGGGGATAGTATGGTCAAGCCATTTTCAAAAAATCGATTTTTTTTACAATTTCTAATAGCACAACATCTCAAGAATGTTGTGTCAAAATTTCAGGTCGATCGGAGCAAAACTCGAGCCGTGGTAGAGTTTTAATCCAAAGACCTTCGAGCGCTGCGGGCCTGAGCTTTTAAACTTTAAACGCGTTTTTCTCGAAACTACATATTTGACATCGGTGGCCACGATAACTCGAAAACTATTGCACCGATCACTTCCAAATTTTGTACAAGCTTTTTATCCATCAAATACCTGGTACTGTCGAGCCACTTTTTTAAATTTTTTATTGTTTACAAAATGGCGGCCCTAAAATGGCATCATTTTAAGGTAAAAATTTTTAAACTGCTGGTAAAAATGTAAAAATTGAAAAAAAAAAACACCCAGTCAGTACCTAGAAAAACTTATCCTTTAACTAAATCTTCTTTCAAATTGTGTTACGGATAAGCCAGTGCCAAGTACGAGTGGCCACCGCAAAAAACTTTTTTCGAAAGGTCTCGCCGAAAATTGCCTGCCAGAGACTCAAATCTTAATATTTTTACCTCAAAATTGGACAAAAGCTTCTTCAAATGTTACTTAATAAAGTACTACATTTTACAATAAACTTGGTTTGCTTGATTTCATTTTAAAAATCGTCAAAAAAAGCAATTTTTTTTCGCTCGATTAACCATATTATCCCCTTAAGCCGAAACTTGAAGGTTCCAATAATTCTCAAACGATTCTTATGAACTTCGTCACACGATCGAACGTCCTTAAAGCGATTTACCGAAAAACCTCCTAACCCGGGTAAAGGGGTTTTTGCAGCGAACGCCTCAAATGTATTCAAACAAATGACTTAAATGTTCAATATTTTACAGTTTTTTTTAAATTTATTTTAAAAAATTTCAAATTTTTGAGAAAATTTACAAAATACTTGAATGAGTTATGAATTTTACAAAAACATCAAATGTATTCAAACAAATGAATTAGATATTAAATATTTTATCAATTTTTTTTTGATTGATTTTAAAAAATTTAAATTTATAGTTATAATTATATTAATGATTGAAAAAGAATAAATTTTTATGAACAAATTACAATTCTTAAGAAAATACCATACCCTCAAAATTGAGTATTTTATAAAATTGAAAAATTTTAAATTATTTAAACGAGTTTTGACATTCTTAAGTGTTGAACGATTATTTGAGATAAATATTATTGCATTTTCACTATATTTTATTCATTAAGTTGATAAATGAAGTAATTGTTTTCAAGGCATAAATCCAAGTCCGCCGAAGTCTCAGCAGACCGCGGATGTTTTGACAGTTTCACTGCAGTTTCCAAACACACCAGCAGCCATTGGGTAGGACTACCAACTGCAAATAAATTTTCCCACCGATTGGAACGAGATTGCAAAAACACCCATGAATTATCTGCTTGTTATTAATAATAGTTAATTAATAAGTGAGAAAACAACGAGTTGTCGATCTTTATGGTAATCGGAACCAAAATCCTACGTCAGATATCGTTACAGATAATGCAAGTTTTTTTATATGGGATGCCAACTTTTAACAATTATGGTCCAAATGCAAGAAAAATATAATATTTTTGTGGACTGTAAAGTTAATAAGATTTATTACAGCCTGGCAAAACAGTATTGCATTGTAAGAAACAACGCGCAAGCTTAGAAATATAAAAGTGGTCATGACTTTTGAGAAAAATAAAAATTAATTCAGAATACAAGCGCTTAATAGTCGAGTTAGGTTTACCACCCCGACCATGAATTTATATAGATGTTTAATGTACTCTTTTCACTGTTGGCAATGAATATTGTGAAGGTCCTGCTTTGGTGTTTTGAGCGCTTATTGACATATTGCAACAAAAATCTCGATTATTAGTAAAGTACAAAAAATCAGTTTTAAGGTGATACATAGATTTGACATGGATGGTTTGGGCATTGTCTTATGAAATGACCCTAAGTATACACTATATATTACATTACAAATTTTAAGTATCAGACACAAGGCTTTCATCATTATCTGTTATTGGTACAATTAGATTGTCTCTTGACATCAAGTTATACTTTGTTACGAATGCTGTAAACCTGTAAGTAATAAAAATTTTTAGTTAATTTTTGAAATATTAATTGAAATTATTTGCAGGGATACAATTTTAAAAATCACTCCATCATAACTCATCACTTAAATGACAATTGAACTGAGTGGTACAATGACCAGTTAGGCGCTCGAGACGCTCGAAATTGGCTCAGGCAGCGCCAGCCGCTTTTGAAAATATATTGTCAACTATACAGAATGTATTTTATTTTTAAAATGCTCATCCTCTTTAAAATGATTAATAATTTTTCATTTTCAAAAAGATGCTTTTGATATTCGTAGTTAAGGTACATAAGTTGTGTGAAGAACAAAAAAATTTAATTTTTAACCTCAAATTGCTTACGCTTTGAGAGCAGTATTCATTTATAGTTACCGAATTTTCACTAACAATGAGTTGGGGATTTTTCAAGCCCTCATAAGCGGATATTCTGTAACTATAAACTCGCGGTGGTTACTGCCATCCCAGACAAAAACAACAGCTTATATTTATATAGACTAAGGGGGTACTCCCCTGCTTGCTTTGCTCGCCAACCTCCCAAATATCCTCTTTTACATTAAGAAGTTTATTTTCGTCGTCGTCGACTTGCTTTTTCAAAAAAAAGTGACTTAAGGCTATCACAGGAACTCGGGGGATTGCGGGATTCACTCGATCTCGCATCCCGCATTCCCGCGTTCGCTCCTAACCTAACCTCATTGAAAAAGAGCGAGACGCGGGATGCGGGATCGAGCGAATCCCGCAATCCCGCAAGTTCCTGTGATAGCCTTTAGACGTCTCAGATCAATTAGAAATTTGGAAGTCGGGGGTTTTCGGGGCTGCTGATCACGAATCCAAAATTCATTTTTAAATTTGACCTATGTAAAGTCTACTTGATCAAGGTTGAAATTTATTTTTTCTCAGGCTCTTTTCAGACTTTGATGTCTATGATTGATTAGAAACTGAGTAGTCAGGGATTTTCGGGGTTGCTGATTACGAAACTGACCTCTATTTTCTGATTTGGCCTATGTAAGGGCTACTTACTTAAGGTAAAAATTCATTTTCAATAGAATTTTTTGAAGCTTCGTATAAGGAAGTTTTTGGGGTTGCTGATTATGAATTTGACTTTTATTTTTAAAATTGACCTACGTAAAGGGCTACTTACGTAATGCCTCGTCTACACTGGCGGTTAAACCGCGTCTCGGCTTAACTTTATTTAAAGAATTTGGCAATGTTGTCATTGGAATCGAAGTTCAAGATGTAACCATCTTAATCTTATAAATTATTTCCTATTTTTAAAGTACAAATTAATCCTTCAACCGTGTGGAAACATTGTAAAATTCTTTAAGCAAAGTTAAGCCGAGACGCGGTTAAACCGCCAGTGTAGACGGGGCATAAGGTAAAAATTTATTTTTAATAGCATTTTTTTGAAACAACGTATAAGAGGGTTTTTTGGGGTTGCTGATTATGAATCTGATATTGATTTTTAAAATTAACCTACGCAAGGGCTACTTACTTAAAGTAAAAATCTATTTTTAATAATAGTTTCTTTTTCAAACTTTGTTTACGGGGGTTTTCGAGCTTGCTGATTACTAATCTGACATTTATTTTTTAATTTGGTCTACTTAAAAAGCTACTTAATTAAGATAAAAGTTTATTTTTATAGCCTTTTTTTTCAAACTTCATGAACGAAGTTTTTAGGGTTGCTGATTATTAATCTGACCTTTATTTTTAAAATTGACCTATGTAAAAGCTATAAAAACAATATATTTCTTATAAAAATTTTAAAACTTAATATATTTCGGTATGAACTATTTTTAATATGTATTTTATTTTAGATACTTTAGGTAACAATATTTTTAACTTTTTGTTTTAATTCAAAAATAAAATAAAGATAATTGAATTCTCAATCGAGCAAGCGTTAACGCAGTATATGTAATATATTTCTTATAAAAATTTTAAAATTTTATATATCTCAGTATGAACTATTTTTAATAGGTATTTTATTTTAGATACTTTAAGTAACAATATTTCTAACTTTTTGTTTTAATTTAAAAATAAAATAAAGATAATTGAATTCTCAATTGAGCAAGCGTTAGCGCAGCGAGGTATAGAAGCTAGTAATTATTAATTAAAAAAAATTTATTTTAAATTCAATAAAATAAATATTTTGTTTGTTTTTTAAATATTTATTTAATACAAACAATTTATAAGTAACTTAAATTTTTTTATAGAAAACATGTATAATTCATGGCATAAACGTTTATGTCTATCTAAATTATCTTTTCTACTAATAATTTTATTACAAATGTCACATTTTATTCCTTGTGAGTTATCTTGATGAAAATTTTCTTGTGTCTTCTTAAATTATAATTATTCAAAAATTCTATATCATAAAATTCGCAAATGTATAATTTAATTTTTTTATGAGTAAGAGTATGAGCTAACAATTTTTTTTTCTTTCAAAAAATTTTCCACATTTTCCACAATAATATTTTTTTTTAATATGATTTTCTATATAATGTTTGATCAAACTCTATTTAAAAATAAAAGGTTTCTCGCATACCATACAACAATAAATAACATTAACTTTGTCTGCTTGAACCTGAAAAAAATATTTTAAATGTTTATTAAAAAATGTTTTTAAAAATTTTCGATTTTTGCAAAGGTTTTTTTGTTTAAAAAATATTTTTCAATTATCTTTACTTTTCTCAACGAGTTTCATATGAAAAAAAAAATTATCAAAAAAAAAAACTGGGGTGGCAAGCTCAGCCGGGTGGCCAGAATGACCCCGGTCTCCCCTACTGTAATGAGTTCTTGATTTTCCTTTGAATAGTTTTAAAATTTTCTTATTTAACTTACTAGGGGGGGTACCCCCCTGCTCGCTCCGCTCGCCAACCCTCTAATTATAATTGATGACTATAAAAATTAATCGAAACAATACGTAAGCTCTATGTTTGGTAAAATAATAAAAAGACTTAAGCGCTTAAAACCAATAAAAATTAGACACGAGAGTTCAGTTTGAACTTTATTTACTCATCATAATTTTACCAAATTATGTTACCAAAAGATTCATAACCCTACCGACCCTACTTGATTTTTCATCTTTAACTACCTAACATATTTTAATCTTAGCCACATTACAGATCTTACTAATTTCACTTACTTCAAATACCGCACTTAATCCCCAACTCATCTCTCACTCACTCTACCAACAAACCCTACTCACCTTATTCATTTTGGACCTGAATCATCTTAGATCTCTAGCTTAAACTGCCCACCCTGAAAACTACTCTAGTAATTAGCGAAATAATAAAAAAATCACGATTATTTTCAAATTTTGCAATCTCGTATAAGCAAGCCTCGATTTTCAGTCGTAATACCCCTAGTGCTTCAAAATTGTCGATAATTTTCCGACTGTGTTTTGCGGGGCAAGTTTGACAAAAAATCACTCGCGCTTCGCGCTCGTGATTTTTAACCTGTCAAACTTGCCCCTCTCGTTGCTGTGCAAAAAAACTGGAGGAAAATTATCTAAAATTTTGAAGCACGAAGGGTTATTCGGCTGGATTATACAAAATTTTTTTACAGATTCTTCTTGAGATGAATTTACTTCCTGCATAGTACCAGCTCGCAAAATTGCGTTTATGCCGATTTATGATTTTGTGGGGGAAGGGTTGGATTTAAAATGATAAACGGCTTTGTTCAGCCCCCTCTCATGACAACAAAAAGGATTTAATAAAAATTTCAATGACATAAAATGACATAATTAGAAAGCTGCTGAGCTCAAGACCTTTTTAATGATATATGATTTTATATGAAAATTCTAATTAGAGCCAAAGCTATAATTTTAATATCTGATCTACCAGCCCACAACCACCTTATCTACACTCTACCCTCCGCACAGACTCGCCTTATCTAACCCGATTTACTATTCTCACCCATATTAAGAACCCTACTAACTATACTTACTTTTTTATCTTCAACTACCTGACCTAATTTAATCATAGCTACATTACTGACCTCACTAATTTGATTTACTTCAAATACCGTATTTTATCCCCCAAACTTATCTCACCTAATCTACGAACAAATCTTATTCACTTTATTCATCAACTCAGTCACTAACTTTAAAGTTTGGTGAAGTACTTTAAATTTTGAAAAAGCTCTATTAACATTTTTAAGTGCAATAACAAACCCTTCCCACCTCATCTTCCCTTCCACGCTCCTCCCCATAACCTCCGCCTAACCAACCTCATCTACCTTACCAACCTGTACTATTTTTCCTGTTTTTTCACATGTAGCTTCAATATTATGTTCATATAAATTTGTTATTTTCAATCTAGTTCCATTGCATACACCATCTTTTTTACTTAGATTTCTAATTAACATTACCACTGCATTTTTTTTTAAATTTTAGTTCATGGGTAGAAAGCCCGTCATTTACTGAATTTAAGTATTCAATTGAATAATCTAAACATATATTTGAATCAGTTTGATCTACTCCCTTATGAATGGCTTTGTCTATACTGTAATATGTTTTACTTGGTCCATTTAATATGTTTAATACTTTTCTGTTTAACATTGAAACATTTTTATTTTTTGAAGCTAAAATAACTTTGTTTAAATTATTATTTTCATTTATATCTCCAAAAATTGAATAACAAACATCTTTACTTTTCCATTTCATAGGTATTTTAAAATTTTCAATTTCTCCTATTTTTAGTAATAATTTAGAAAAATTTTTATCTTTACATCTCATATTTTCAGTGAGTTTAAGAATTTTGAAATTTTTCCACAATTTACTGTATTTAGTCGTATCTTCTACAATAATTTTTTCATCGCCTCTTTTGACTACAGGAAGGATTTGTCTAAAACCGTCACCTAAAATTATTAATTTTCCTCCAAAAGGAAAAAATGTTTTACCTGTACCACCTGCTCCATCTTTTAAGTACATATTATTTTTGTTTTTTGTTATTGTATTAAATATATTTTTTTGATCATTATTAAATTTTTCAATAGTATATTACAGTCCTGAGGGAGTCAAAAATGAGTTAGCCTTTAGCAAACCCAAATTGATGTCCGAGCCGAAGGCGAGGTCATCAAAGGTTTGCTAAAGGTTAGCTCATTTCTGCACTCCCAAGGGCTGTATACTATTTTTCACGCTAGTAGTCAGAAAGTACAATATTCGTTTCCGGTACGAGCCCGAAAATTGTACTTTCGGGCTACTAGCGTGAAAACATTTTTTCAATATACTGTAATATACTATTACTGTAATATACTATTTCATACTCTTCTTTTCAGTTTATTTTGCAGTCATAATTTTCAGAAATATTAGAAATATTTTCTAAGCATGGTTCTGGTAAACCAAAATATTTATAACTTAAATTAGAATCTTCGCTAGATAGAAATTTGATTATTTCATTCAAACCTCTATCTTCAGCATTATCTTTGAAATCTTTTATAAAATGTAATTTATATTTATTCCAAATTAAATTACCAGGAATTTTTTCAGACAATAAAAATAATCCGAAAAATTCTTGTAATTTTTTCGGAGTTAAATAGTTTATAGATTCTTCAAAAATGGCATATACATTTTTATCTTTTACTATTAGACCCATTTAAATAGCTCCTTCTCTATATGTTTATAAATAATTTTATTATGAGTTCTCAAGTTTTCGTAAGAAGTACCACCTTTTACTTTATCTGATATTAATTTTAAGTGAAAACTCTGAATTTTTAGAAGAAACAACGTTTATTCTACCTATAGTTTGAAATTTTTTTTAATTTTTCTATCTAACAAAAGTTTTATCATCTAGAAATCTATAGTAATTTGGTATATTGGCATTTTTAATATTTCTAACAGATCAATTTTATTTAATTCAAACCAAGTTGCTAAAGTTGTTTTCCAATTTTTAAACTATTTAATTTTTTAACTATATTATGTTTTGTTGATTTTCTGTATGAATTTCTAAACGTTGTACTGAATGACTACATTTACACAATTCAAATCTTTCTATACACCAAGCTGCTTCTATAGAAAATATTACATGAGAATCTAAAAAACACCGTTTTGAGAAAAGGAGGACTCAACTTTGAGGACTCAACTTTTCCGTCGTAGACTCAACTTTGAGGACTCATAAGTATCGTTTTTACTTGTCTTTTGACCGTGTTTTTATGAATTTTCAATTTTGAGGACTCAATTTTGAGGATAATAAAAAAAAACCGGATTATAATATAGGGAGATTTACATCATCATTATGTGTTGTTAAAATAACCTTATTCTTAGAAGAGTTGTCTTTATTTACGTTATAATAAATTTTTTTACAAATATCTCTACTTTTCCATGACTTAGGAACTTTGAAATTTTCTATACTCCCATCACCTATTTTCAATTATAATTTTGAGAAATGTTCATCTACTGACCTCATGTTGATACTCAATTTACTCATTTTATAAAATGATTCCATAAATCAGAATTTTTAACAGTATTTTCCATAATTAAATCTTCGTAACCAGTTTTTTAAACTGGTAAAATTTGTCTAAAGCCTCCACCTAAAATTAACAATTTTCCTCCAAATAATTCAGGACTATTGTTTGTATCGTAAAGTACGATTAACAATTTCTAAAGCTTTCTTAGGTATCATTGAAGCTTCATTCCAAATTATTATATCTGCTTCACATAGTTTAATTTTGTCATTTTCATTTTTAAAAAATATATTCTCTACATTATTCAAATATAAAGGCAATTTGAAAGTCTTACGACTTGTCATTCTTTTTGGTAATAGTATGGAAGCTATTTTTGAGTCATGTATTGACCCTATGATCCTCTTTAATCCCCAAACTGCGCTTTAAATTACACCGCCAAAAGTAGGGGAGGGGCCGCGTAATTAGGCGTCGAATAGTTTGATGTCCACCTCCACGCTTTGTAGTCCAGATGGGCGAAGTTAAGCCTTCATCGTTTGCGCCCGTGCTTCAAACTTTCATCTGGTCCTCGACACCCGAGCGCGTTGGAAGTTTGGACGCAAACGAGAAAGAGCGTTCCTGGGATCACGTGGACCTTAGGCCGGAGCGAAAAGATCTCCGACAGTGCAAAATTGATCTTTAAACATAGGCTAAGCATATCTGGAACAAACTTAGAAAACTCGTCTAGTGAACAATCATCGCCCAGAGCTCGGGGCTTACAGCTCTAGCTTTAAGTCATTATTGTATATTCTCTATCTCGTCGGAGGACATTAAAACTCAATTCTTTGTAGCTTAAATAATCTAATAAAACTTAACTATTTAATTTACCTAATTAACTTCAATAATTGAACCTAATATAACTTCACCCAACTCGCAATACAGAAAAAAGGTGACGTGATACTTGTGTTGTCAAGTATCACAGAGGTCCCAGAACTGTAACTTAAATTAATATCATCAAGTATTAAAAAATACTCGACATAAATGGCATCCCTTGTGTGGACTTCTAGCCATTTCTCTGTGTTTCTTCCTGTGTGACTTCTAATTCAAAGTTGATAATTTTTCAAAATTAAAAATTTTTTTTCTTTCATTACAATTTTAATTAATTATATAATTATGATGATTTTAATTATTCATATAATTAATTATATATTTTATAATTATATAATTATGAAAATTACAATTTTAATTAATTATAAAATTCTACTTGCTTGGTTAAGAAGTTTGCGTAAGTACAGTAGTGATCAAAATTATAAGGCACCCCCTAAAATTCGCCTGTTTCAAGTTAATATTTTGACTTTGTGCATGCCTGCACGTGTTTAAATATTTTAGTAATCATCTCTAAAATTTTTTTTGTTCAAAACAAGTTCAGTACTTGAAAAAAAAACGTTTACTTTATATTAATTCGTCTTTCCAATCAATTTTTATCCTCTTTTAAGCTTAAAATGACTTTTTTTAAAAAATAGCTAAATTTAGTTCTTTTATGATTTAGATAGTGTTCTGTAAAATTTCTATAAACACCTAAGTGAATAATATATTTTTTTTCGCGTTTCTCCGATGTTCAAGTTTATCGAAAAAAATTTTCAAGCTGATTAATAGAAAAATGTTCAAGCCACAAAGAAAAAATACATTTTTTTAAACTTGAAAAAACATTGATTTTTTGTACTTTTACATTGTTTTTCGCTTAAATTTGCTTTTTTTTTTTATTAATTTGGGAGGTAAAAACTAATTCAATTTATTACGAATCAAAATCTTACAGAGAATTTTAAAAAAATATGTTAAAAAACAGTTTTTCTAATACAATTAAATTTCTCAAAAATAACTTCAATTTGTATTTAATTGATTACAAGCAATATATTTATCGAATTGACTTTTTCATTAATTTAAATATTCAGTTAGAAGTTTCAGAGAGTTTATTCAACTTGAAGTTATTTTTCAAATTCGTAGAATTCGAATGTCAGTCTTCTTTACCGAATGTTCGATCGGTAAAGAATTTATCTACATTACCGACCGAGCCGTCATTATTGATAAATTAGTTTTTTAAATGTTTATAAACTTGCATAACTTTCATCATGGGAAGAAAAGCAGTTTCTGATAAAATTAAGTGGCAGATTATAGGATTGTTGAAAGGAGGAAAAAATCAGAGTCAAATTTCAAAAATATTAAAAGTTAGAAGGTGTTGCGTTCAAAACACCATTAAGACGTATGAAAGCACGAAATCCGTAAAAGTGAAAAGTGGCGCTGGCAGGCCAAGAATAACGAGTAACCGGATTGATCGAATTATTATTAAAAAGGCAAAGAATAATCGTGCAGTTACAGCAAACAATATCAAAAATCAAATAAATGAAGAACTTAATGTAAAAGTGTCTCGAGTAACATTTAATAGACGTTCGCTTGAGAAAAACATGAAATCTGCTGTCGCAACTCGTAAGCCTCTTCTAACTGCAAAAAACCGAAAAGCTAGGTATGAATGGTGCAAAGACAAGCTATCATGGACAGTTGAAAAATGGAATTTAATTCTTTTTAGCGATGAATCTAGCTTCCAACTTTTTTCAAACAGACCAAAGCGAATAAGACGTACCAGCAGTGAAAAATACAATCCTGATTGCCTTGCTCCAAGAGTGCAGAAAGGTGGTGGATCAATTATGGTTGGAGTTGCCTGTCAGGAAAAGGAAAAGGAGAACTTCAATTTGTGCAAGGTACAGTGAACAGCAAAAAATACATCGAGACTATGGAAAATTTTATGCTTCCATCAAAAACAAAGGTTTATGGACGACAAAAAATTTGGTATTACCAACAAGACAACGCTCCGTGTCACAAATCAAAGAAAACGATGCAATGGTTTAATGATAATAAAATACCTATACTAGATTGGCCAGCAAGTTCTCCAGATTTGAATATAATTGAGAATGCTTGGGATCAAATAGAGATAATGATCAAAGACAAACACCTGAGAAATTTGGAAGATTTAAAACGAGAGATTGCTGTAGCCTGGCAAAAATTGAGTCCGGGTTACTGTAAAAAACTTGCAGAATCTATGATCTGAAGAGTTCGCGCTTGCTTCGAGGCTAAAGGAGGATCAACTAAGTACTAAAGAAGGGTAAACTAATTACTAAATATATAAAAAACATATTATATTAAATAATAAAAATGAATATAATAATTATTTCTAAAAATAAATTAATACTATTACTTGTAATCAATTAAATACAAATTGAAGTTATTTTTGTGAAATTTAACTGTATTAGAAAAACTGTTTTTTAACATATTTTTTTAAAATTCTCTGTAAGATTTTGATTCATAATAAATTGAATTAGTTTAAAATTCATCAAATATCAGTTTAATATAATTTTTACCTCCCAAATTAATAAAAAAAAGCAAATTTAAGCGAAAAACAATGTAAAAGTACAAAAAATCAATGTTTTTTCAAGTTTAAAAAAATGTATTTTTTCTTTGTGGCTTGAACATTTTTCTATTAATCAGCTTGAAAATTTTTTTCGATAAACTTGAACATCGGAGAAACGCGAAAAAAAAAATATTATTCACTTAGGTGTTTATAGAAATTTTACAGAACACTATCTAAATCATAAAAGAACTAAATTTAGCTATTTTTTAAAAAAAGTCATTTTAAGCTTAAAAGAGGATAAAAATTGATTGGAAAGACGAATTAATATAAAGTAAACGTTTTTTTCCAAGTACTGAACTTGCTTTGAACAAAAAAAATTTTAGAGATGATTACTAAAATATTTAAACACGTGCAGGCATGCACAAAATCAAAATATTAACTTTAAACAGACAAATTTTAGGGGGTGCCTTATAATTTTGATCACTACTGTAGATCAAAAGTTCGCGAATGCAGTCCGTGATTCGTTCAACTCCTCAGCCATCACGGACATATTTTCTGCCATACGACGAGCATGATGAAGTTGTGCCACTTTCTTTTCGTCACTATCAGTAAGGACTTCGATCTCATCGAGGGTGAGATTAGCTAGATGAGACATATTGAAATAATGGCAATAATCCTCACTTACAAGATTTACTTATTTACGAAATCAGATACGTGAATGAATAGTAGAGAAATTTTGAAACTGTCAAAATGTGTTGGGTAAGCAGAATATCGAGATTAATGAACGAGTTTAGCGTTAGTGTTTTGAAAAGAGAACAAGAAAGATGCGCGAGTAACGTACTGCGCGAGTCAGCAGAATTTATATGGAATAAAATTTTATATGATTTCGGTTTTAGATCACCAGAAATTATTAGCCAAAACTTTAAGAGAAAACTTTCTCACAGGGAATTCACTTTTGATCACTACTCACACAAAATTCTTAACCAAGCAAAATAAATTTTATAATTAATTAAAATTGTAATTTTCGTATGAAAGAAAAGAAAATTTTTAATTTTGAAAAATTATCAACTTTGAATTAGAAGTCACACAGGAAGAAACACAGAGAAATGGCAAGAAGTCCCCACAAGGGACGCCATTTATGTCGAGTATTTATTAATACTCGATGATATTAATTTAAGTTACAGTTCTGGGACCTCTGTGATACTTGACAACCAAGTATCACGTCACCTTTTCTCTATATTGCGAGCTGGGTGAAGTTATATTAGGTTCAATTATTGAAGTTAATTAGGTAAATTAAATAGTTAAGTTTTATTAGATTATTTTTGATTTTGTTTGATTACAAGGTTTTGGGCCTGCGCGTAGTTGCTGACGTGATCTTTGAAAAATACTAAGTCGGTGTTTATAAAAGTCACGTACTTAAGCGATATTGTTAGTTAGTAAGAATTATTGCAACACCAACCTCAATCAAAGGACAAAAAAAAATTATAGTTGAATTTAATAAAATTTCGACAGACAGCTCACTGGAGCGCCGTCTGAACGAGCTTGCTTCCAGTTTAAATTCTCGCTAGAAGAAATTTCCACAGGAATATTTCTTGAGTTTGGATCGAGTGATTGATATTGGGGCGTTGGCATTTGGGGATAATAATAGGGCATATGAGGAATCTGATCCGAAAACATGCTAACTGGATAGGAATCCCAGAGGAGTTGAATTGTTTTTAGATCCAAGTCCTCATGTAAGGGTGAAAATTTAGATAAGGCTTTGTGAAGAACAGCTCATTAGTCTATTAGGGTGTTGATCTTTAGGGCATTCAGATTTTTCACAAAAAAATTGATGATCGGGGTACAGGGCTTAGTGTAATGTTGACCCATTCTTCTGCACAACGAGCGTCAGCAAAGTTAGCAAAAGTGTGGTTTGACATTTGGTTATGAATAACAGATGATAGTCCGCGAATAAAATATTCGGTAGCGAGGTACTTCGAAAAGAGTTTGGTTGTGCTTTTTGATGTTATCGTCGTGGACTCCCTCATTTTTAAGTTTTGTAGCAGCTCGTACTATGGTTGAGAGTCAATCGTGAAAATTCAAAACAGATTCGTTTTATTTCATGTAAGAGTCTGAAATAAGGTTGAGGTAATAAGATCGTTTTGAGAAAAACGATCCTGAAAATGTTTTCGGAGTTGGTCTAAAGTGTCAAAGATTTTTCCGTCAAGACTTGTTTAAGCCTTACCGGTCCAGCAAGAAATAACTCCTTAAAGGAAAAGTTCTTTAAGGGTTGGGTCTGTGTAACTTTCTACATCATACAACCATGGACGTATAAAGAAATTATATCTAGTTATTGAGTTAAGGGGCACTTCTACCGGCTATTTTTATTTTTATTTTTTCAATTTAATTTTTGAGTATTGTTGTTTTTTTCGTTTAATGTTTTTTATTTTTTATTTTTTTATTATAATTTTAATAATTTTTCTGGAGGTTGGCGAAACAAGCGAGCAATAATAAGGGAATAATGCCCGCTGTACCCACCACGTGAAAAATTTTTAGAGTAATAATACACCCTCTTTAAGCGCAAATCACGCGCAATCTACCCACGTATTTAAAAAAACCAAAATAACCCATCTTTTTTATTTTATTTTTTTCCGAAATAACCCATCAATAAATACTTTTCCTAAGTTTTCGCACCCACTAGATTCAATATTTTTTCCAATAACCCATCCAAAATAACCCATCACTCATTTCCTGGAACTTGGTTTCACCTAGAACTCGAGTTTTTTTATTTTGAAATGTCATGTTACTACTGATGTGATACTGACTGTCATGATAATAGCAAAATGTCCCAATACTGCTGAGTGTATATACGAAATTTCCGGATAATACCCAGTGTGTGTATATGGATCAAAATAATACTTTTTTAAAAAACCGTCCACACGAGGTTCACCGATTTTATTGCAATTTTTTTTGGCAAAAGAACTATTTAATAGAAGACTTTTGCCGCAAACTAGAGGTCTCTATATTATTTCTGCTTGGTGCTAGATTTGTTCAAAGATTGAAAAATGGCCTATTTTTAAGCTGTTTTAAGCAATTTTAAGGTATTTTTCAAAATAAGGTATTTTTTAATTTAAGGTATTTAAAAATCTATGTTCAAATATTGTAAATAATATACCACTTGTTTATTTATTTTTTTCTTTTTTTGAAATTAAAAAAAATTGATCATAGTTTATCACTTATTCTGATAAAACAATCATGGATTACTATTGCTTACTCTGAAAAAAATGAGTCCAAATTAAAAATGTTATTTTTTGAATGCTATGAAGCATGCAACAATCTACCAATCTACATTCTACTTATAATTATATCCACTTATGAAAAAGAGAATGAGAATTCGATTAGAAAGTCGAGTCGATATATCGAATCGAAACTTAAACTTTGATTCTTGGAGCAAGAGCGCCGCCTTAAGGGGGGGGTAGGGTCTGAGCGGTCAAAAAATGATGATTTTTCGATGATTTATAGTGAAGCTCCTGTTTATTATAATTTAATAAGAATTTATATACATATCATACAACATTCAAAGAACATTCTGTCAAAATTTCAGATCAAAATATTAAAAATTGAGGCAATGGGAGCCAACCAAACAAGGCGCTTCGAAAAAAAGATGAGTTGCGGTGAAGGCTGTAACTCGCGAACGGTTCATCTGAAATCAAAAAATAAAGTAGATTTAGTTAATATATTAGTTTTTCTCGCCCCCTAGTAGGATCAATTTCATTTTTTTTCAATTTTGAAGTTTTGGCGACGTTTTGAAGCCAAAACACTGTTTTTTGGTCACCAAAACCGGCCATTTTATGGCTAAAACTCGGCCAAAAAAAAAAAAAAAAGTAACTCACTAGGGGGCGGGTTTTTTATGCATTAAAGACGTATGTTTAATTCTAGAAAGATCGGTGCAGTAGTTTTCAAATGAGAACTTTCACCGACTTTGAAAAATAGTGTTTCGAGAAAAACGCGTTTGAAGTTTTCGGTACGAAAAAAGTGAAGAAAAACTATTTGATTTACGACTTACACTGAATCATCTATTCCAGCTCCATAAAGTAAGTCACCAGCAGCTTCAGCAATGTCCAGGGCATCTTTTTGTCCTTGTCTTCGCCGAATTCTACCTTCTGTGGTTTGAGCGGCGCTTTCGGAGTCGGCTTTCATTATGCGAGTTTCGTCCGCCAGCCTCGCGTACTCATGGGCGCTGCATCCAGTACCAACTCCTGCTGATTGAAGAAGCATTAATAAAGCTGTATTTCCTTCATTAAAAGTACATGCAGCTATATTTGCTGCAATCTCTACTATGTTGCAGCCAGCAGACGATGTTTTGGGAGCAATTTTCCAAATAAGTTGATTTAAACTCTCGTTGTTATTTTGCGTAAATCCACCAACGCATCTTTCTAAAAGCTCGTCTTTGCTCAGATCTTCGTATATTGGTTTCATTGCATCCAAAACATCAACTGGTAAGGCCTCGTTAGAGTGAGAAAAGTTTTCTAAGGTGTTCAATGCCACAGCTTTCTGGTATTCGCACCAAGAGTCCGCGCCGCTCGGACAATCGTAGTGCTGCGGATCTTCGTCTGTGGATGAGTTATGGGCGTACGTTGCCCAGATAGCCTTTTTCATTTTATTTACAGCATCTTCTTCTCGACAGTTTCTTCTAATCGCCAAACCGTAGTACACAGTAAACTTGTCGATAAGTGCCCCTGTCAATTTTTCTTGCCCCGACAGCGTTTTACTTTTGGTTGTTTTTCCGACGTTTTTACCGGACTTTATAATTTTTTCTTCAACCGTGTTCTTAACAAGGTCTCGGAGCCTTTTACCCATACGTTTTTGTACGTGGCCAACGCACTCTTTTTTTGTTATTTGGAAGTTGTCTCCGTACGGTTTCCAGTTTACTACTCCGCTGTAAGTCTTGCTATCCCCGTCACCGACATAATTTTTATAGCGAACACCGTGTTTTTCTTGAGATCGCTGAAACATCTGCTTTACTGCGTCAACTTCCATGTTTCCCGAGGGTCCGGAATGATTTGCTTTGCACGCACCTTCAGCAACATGCTTTTCATGCCACGTTTCAAACTCAGCAGTATTCAAGCGATGTTCCCAAGTTTTGCATACTTGACAGTGTGCACTTTTTACAATAATATCAAGAACCTTACCTGTGTAAAAGCCAATCAACGAAGCAACACCAAACAAGGAGGCAAAACCACGTTTCATCCAAGTTCCATCTCCGGAAACTGTCAAATCTGAATGTGACGTCGCTTGCTTTTCTTCTTCAGCGGCAGAAGCCATAATTTTATCCGTAACTGATTGGACTGCGGAGCATATGCTGTTAATGCAATTATTATAAGTAGTTTTGCACAAAAAACTGCTTGATAAGTCCATTAAACCGCAGAACTTATTGCATCCTGCAAGTCCTAAACCCAGAATCCTCATCACGAGGGCAAACCAAGAATTTATTTTAAATCTGCTTCCGTTTTTTTTGCTTGACGGAATGTATCGATTTTCGCAGCGTTCACACTTGACTTGAAGATCGAAAGCTAAACCTACTGGCTTACACGACTTGAACTCAACATTACCGTTGCACACTTTGCAATTTACCAACGTTGAAAGTGTTGTAAACACTTGCAGAAAGTCAACTATACGATAATGTATTTCGGTATCCACTGGCACAGACGGTTGAGAACTTAGCCGAATTTTTTTAGCTGACGCTTTTTTTGTCTGCACGTCATTATTTTTAAACGGATTGGGTCTTTTTTTTGGTTTTCCAAGTATTTTTCCTTCAGTTTTACGCGTTTCTCTCGACACTTTACTTGTTCTAACCATTTTAAAACCAAAAAAACCGAATCGGAAATATAAGAAGAAAAATAATCGGACCGCTCTGGTGAACGAACACCGTCAAACTGACACGTCTTTTTTTCCACACAGACCTTTAGAACCGCCTTATACTCTACCTGGGTTCACTGCCCCTCCCTTTTTACAAAAGGGTCTTAGGGGATTACAAAGACCGACTTAGCAGGGGCCTTCAGCGTAGAGCATGCAGGGAGGGGCAGCTGCCTCGACCTGCTCCACTCGAAGGCCCCAGACTTAAAACTCTGTAACTTTGTGAGTTTTGCTCCAAACCCTTAGAAATTTTAACACAGCATTCTTCAAATGTTTTACTATAAGAAAAAAAAAAAAAAAAAATTCGTTTTTTCAAAAATTGCCAGACCCAACCCCCCCCCCCCCCCTTAAAGGCCTCTCAAAAGTGTGAACCAGCTGGACGCGCCAAATTTGAAATCTTCAGGCATGCCTGATTTGAATTTTTTTTTTTTTTTTTTTTTTTTTTTAATTAATAAAGTGAGTAACGAAATTTAAATTTTTAATAGCCAAATATGCGGACAAGCTTACAACCCCATAACTCTAGGCGTAGCAAATGAAAAAAAATTAATTTTTTTATTAAACAAATACGCCGATGAGCTACACTCCAAAACACTGGGCGTACTTGGAAAAAATAATTAATTTTTTTAATAAACAAATAAGCCGATGAGCCACAACCCCATAACATTGGGCGTACTGAATGAAAAATAATTAATTTTTTTAATAAACAAATGAGCCGATGAACTACAACCCCATAACATTGGGCGCAGCGAATATAAAATATGTGAATATTTAAATAAACAACCAAGCAAACAAGTTTACCGACCCATAACCTTGGACATGGATAAAAAAAATTTTTGAGCCATGCCCAATGTTATGGGGTTGTAGCTAATCGGCTTATTTGTTTATTAAAAATTTAATTATTTCTCATTCACTCCGCCCAGTGTTATGGGGTTGTAGCTCATCGCCTTATTTGTTTATTAAAAATATTAACATTTTTTTTAGCCATGCCCAAGGTTATAAGGTTGTAGCTCATCGCCTGATTTGTTTATTAAAAATATGAACATTTTTTTAGACATGCCCAAGGTTATGGGGTTGTGGCTTATCACCTTATTTGTTTATGAAAAATATTAACATTTTTTTCAGTCATGCCCAAGGTTATGGTGTTGTAGCTTATCGGCTTATTTGTTTATTAAAAAAAATTAATTATTTTTACTAAGTACGCCCAGTGTTTTGGAGTTGTAGCTTATCGGCTTATTTGTTTATTACAAGAGTTAATTATTTGTTATTCATTACGCCTAGGGTTATGGTGTTGTAATCTTGTCCGCTTATTTGTCTATTAAAAATTTAAATTTCGTTACTCACTTTATTAATTAAAAAAAAAACAAAAAAACAAAAAAATTCAAATCAAGCATGCCTGAAGATTTTAAATTTGGCGCGTCTGGCTGGTTCATACTTTTGAGAGGCCTGAAAGGGGGCGCTCTTGCTCCAAGAATCAAAGATCAAGTTTCGATTCGATATATCGACTCGACTTTCTAATCGAATCTCTCATTCTCTTTTTCATAAGTGGATATAATTATAAGTAGAATGTAGATTGGTAGATTGTTGCATGCTTCATAGCATTCATAAATAACATTTTTAATTTGGACTCATTTTTTTCAGAGTAAGCAATAGTAATCCATGATTGTTTTATCAGAATAAGTGATAAACTATGATCAATTATTTTTAATTTCAAAAATAGAAAAAAATAAATAAACAAGTGGTACATTATTTACAATATTTGAACATAGATTTTTAACGAATCAAAAAACTAAAAAACTGAATAAAAGTAGTATATCATTTTGATATTGAGATCAATATTTCGTCGAGCATCAATTTTTTCATAGCAGGTGACCTAATATTGGCTGGAATTTGAGTAGTTAAGGCTATACCGATCCTGGATACACCCCCTCGGAACCCACCCCCGTTCGGAGGGGGTTGAAAGGGTAATAGGGGTGGGTAAGGTAATTGTGGGGGGTGGTTTTGCTATTGGATTTTGAGTGGACCGTTGGTCTATGAGGGGTGAGTTTTTAGGGGTGGTTTTACTATTCGATTTTTGGATTGACCTATTGTCTATGACGGTTGGTTTTACTATTGGTGAAAAATGATTATTTTACTGTTCGATTTTTTAACTGACCGATTGTCTATAAGGAATTTTTTTTTTTTTTTGGGGGGGACGGGGTGGTTTATTATTGGTGAAAAATAATTATTAGATAATATTAGATGGTTTTCTTGAGTATGAATTAGTGGCGACAGCGGCAGTAATAGCAGCAACGTTACTAGGTATAGTCGATATATGCGGTAGCTGCAGGCTGCAGCAGCATGGTAAAGTGTGCAAGTGTATCCTCGCACTCTCTCGCTCTTGATCGTTGCGCGCACGCGTAGCGTCTTGTAGCTAAGCAACGGAGTGCGGATGGTAGAAATGAACGCTGAAAGTTCTGTCCTCTCTCCGAATGCATGTGCCACGATGCCGGTTGAGGTGTTGCATAGTAATTTTTATCATGTGCATGCGAGTTGTATCATCTCGATGGTAACCAACAGGATGTTGTGTCTCGGGATAAAATTCTTTTTTCACCTGTCACGTGGAAAATGTCATAGTGAACAATGGAATAGTTTTTGTTTTCTTTTTTTAACTCGTTATAGAGCAAAATTCAAGACATCGATACAGGATGCTGTGTCGTCTTATCGCTTGAAGACGAATAACAGTAGCTCGATCTTTAAAATGTTTTGTCTTTGGATAAAATTTCATTCTCGTTTGTCCTATGGAAGGGATTCATAGTGCAGTGGCTTTTGTTTTCTTTTTTTAATTTGCCTTATTATAAAGTTCACGAGATGATTTTCATGCCACAGTTGTGTGTCGTCCGTCGGAAAGTTTGTGTCGGTAAAGTTTTTAGAAGTTATCAAATTTTTAGTTTTGTTATAACTCCTGTAAACATGGACTCAGAAAAAAAAAGTGAAGTTTTAGATTCTAGTGTAGAAGGATCTGCAAACTGTGATCAAAGTAGATCAAGGAGTATATCAAGATCATCATCGTCCTCTGGTTCCTCGTCATCTGATTCATTAGGATCGTCATCGTCGTCAGCCTCTAATGAAAATGAAACTATTGACATAAAAGGATTCAATAAATTGTTAAAGAAAATAAATAATCAAATTATCAGAGTAGATAAAAAGATAAATGAAGGTATAGTAAAATGAATAAATTAATTCAACTCTACCTTAAATTTTTTTAACTGTTACTTTTTTTCTAGTTACAGACGATGAAGCTAAGACATCGGCAAAAATTAATAAAGAACTTGACACAAGTAAGTCTAACAAATTATTTAACTTATATTAAAAATTAATGAAAAAAAAAAAAAAAAAAAAAATTTCTGTTTCAGTTAAAAGGGATCTTATAAAACTGAACGAGTCAATAAGTGGTGAAAATAGGATAAGAAGTAAGTTATTTTATATTTATAAACTAAAATATAAATAAATTTTTTTTTTTTTTTTTTTTTTTCAGTTGTGGAACAATTAAAAGCTGACTCTGAATTGAAGACAGTACTAGAACAAAGTAAGTAATTTTAAATAAATTCATAACAATTGTAAATAATAATAATAATAATAATAATAATAATAATTTTATTTTAGTACGGCTACGATCATGTGGAATATTCAACATTTTGAGTAGAATGCATGAAGACATTAAAATACTAAGATTTCATGCAGAAAAAAAGCAAGGTAATAAAAAAATAATAATAACATTAATAATCATTGAATATATTAATACAATAAAAATGAATAAATTTATTTTTCAGCGGATGGTTCACCATTCATAGATGCGGTCAAGGCGACCGCAGAAAAGATGACCAAGAAGAACACGGTAAAGAAAACAGTGAAAATCACTCCTTCCTTAACAATGAGTTTTTCGGACCCGAAAGCCATTGAAAAGTCTAGTCTTAATCAGGAAAAATTTTTGTTTTTACTTTTTTTAATTATTTGTAATTCAATTTTTTTTTTTTTTTTTTTTTTCGTAGAACAATATACGTATAAAATCGGATATTAAAATACCTTCAGAACTTGCAACTCAACAAGAAGTTTTAGAAAAAGTAAGTAAAATTATTAGATTTTGAATCATTAATTGAAATAAGACTAACGAATCAATTTTAACAGTTACATGCAGTTGGTCAACAACAAAGACTTAAAGTTGAATCAACTAATGCAAACACAAAAAATATAGTAAGTTTCATATAAAATATATTTTAAAATTATATATTATAAAGTTGTATCTTATAAATTATATTCATATAATTTGTCTAGATTCAAAAAGCATTTGAGTATGCTCAAGGGCATGAGCAACAAGCACAACAAAAACAACAAGAACAACAAGAAGAATTAAAAAAATTGGTAAGTTCTTAATTTTTTTCTTATGTAATAAAATAATAGTTTATAAATTTTTAACTCAATTTTTTTCTTTTCTTTTTTTTTTTTAGACTGGTGATTCTTTTGAGGAAGTTATAGAATTAACGGATGAGTTGCGCCAACTCATGGATCAAAAAAGGAATAGTCGAGAAAGCAGAAGAAGAAGAACAAAATACAACATCGGTGAAAGCAGAAGCAGAAGCAGAAGCAGAAGAAGAAGATGGAAAGAAGAAAAGAAAGATGAAAAGAGAACCCACTGAAGAAAAAGAAAAAAGAAAACATAAGAAACAGAAAAAAGATAAAAAAAATAAAGACTGATTGACGCTTTGTCAAGCACTCTTTATTTTTCTTATACTTTTACTATATTTTTTAAAAATTTTCGCGACTATTTAATACTATTTTTATTTTTCTATTTTTAGCATTATTTTAAAAAAATTTTTCGCACTATTTTAATACTATTTTATAACTATTTTTATTTTTCTATTTTAGCATTATTTTGATACTTTTCTATTCAATTTTAACACTATTTTGTTATACTTTTAAAAACTGCTTTCTAGTTATTTTAAACATATTTATCAATATCTTTGAGTAGATGAATAAATAATTAAAGTTTTTTTTTTTAATTTTCATGCTATTTTGAAACTATTTTTTATTTTTCTATTTTAGCATTATTTTTATACTTTTTTGTTCTATTGTAACACTATTTTTTTTATACTTTTCAAGACTGCTTTTATAACTATTTTATACATGAACTTATTTATCAATATTTAAAAAAACTATATATTTAGCGTTATTTTTAGACTATTTTTATTAATATTATTATTATTATTATTATTACTATTTTTTTACTAATTGCTTTTAAAACTATTTTACACACATACATACATACATAGATGTGCATACATTTATACCAATGTCTTATAATGAATAAATAAATAAATAAACAATTTTATACTCCTTTTTACTTTCTCTTTATTTAAAATTTCATTTGATCTTTACAATTTTATGAAAAATATGAAAAAGATCGTAGTGAAGAACTTAAAAAATCATTACATCCTTCATCAATCTCATCTATGTCATCTATTATTCGAGGTTTGTTAACATTGATCCAAGACTTCAGTTTAGAAGCGTTCTTTGCAGCACACTTAAAAAAAGGTGAATAATCCTTATGATTACAGCAAAAATCATCCTTAGAACAGCCAAGACTTTTGAGAGAAGGACAACCATAGATTTATAAATCAATTACTAGTCTGTAATTTAAAAAAAGAAAAAACGATTGATATTTAAATTAAATAAATAAACATTAGAATAAGTATGTAATTAAAACTTACGTTTGGGGTAACATTTATTGAAGAAAAATCTTTTTCATGTTTCCCTTGGTAAAAATTTTTTTTGCACCATCTAAATATTTTCTCAATACATCTGTTAATTGTTCATAAGCTATTTCACCATAATTCCACTGAATACAATGAAAACACTTTTGCAAATAACGTGCAGTACATTTTTCTTCAACTGTTAAATTATCCCAAGAAAATGGTGGTTTAAAAGTGAAAACCAGCGGTAGAGTAGAATCGTCTAAGTTGAAAATAGCCAACTCTTTCACAATAAAGTCGTTTCTAGATTTTTGAAAGCCTTGAAAGTCTACAACAAACTGCATTTTAGATCTGCACTGTTAAACAATTTCAATATAACTAGATGGATAGGTAAAACTTTAACTTCTTTTATAGTGATTCCCCCTCTCTTCTCCTATAAACTATTATCCTAAGCTATTATTATTATTCCTCCTATTATAATCCTAAACTATTTCCCTCTCTCCTCCTCATTCTTTGATAAAATATAATGCAGTAAGTGTTCATCGGTCAGTTTTCTACTCCTTCTTTCAAGTGTATCATCTCTCATTATAGTGAATCTATAAACATTTAAGTAGCAGAAGATTTACAATTATAAAAATAAGTTTATGTTATTCAATAAAAAATTAGTGATTATTAACTTAATAAAATTAGTGATTAGTGATAACTAAATTTAACCATGGATACCATTTTAGATACTTTGCATCACTTAAATAATGCAATCGTGTCAATAAATTCAGGTCTTGCTCAAACCAATGTTATTGAGGGGTGGTTGTCTATAGCAGAACTATCTATTGATCTTTTGACAGACATTAATGTACAAAATAAAACCGATTTGTTGGCTAAATTTCTAATAACTAAAAAAAAGTTTAGAAATTTTTTAGAAAACTCGTATCAAAGTCATGAAGAGAATAATATTGACAGTGAATCAACGAGTCAAAAAAACGATGATGAATCATCAAATCCATTGGATGGATTCGAAGAATTGATTGAAGATTTTACTGAAAATTCTGACATAATTATAAATAATCAAGACTTAAACGAGATTCAAAATAAGATTCATATATTAATTCAAGAGATTGATTTTCTACAACAGAAAATGCCATCTCTCACTAGACCTGAAAAAAAGAAGTGTGAAACTTTTTAAATCAAACTTATATCATTGAAACATAAATTTGAACATGCTATAAAAATTGGTGGTGGTGGTGATTTAGATATAAAAAAGGAGAATATTCGATATGATGACTTCGACTCAGCTTTTGAACGTCGTATACGAGCGGGTAATTTTATTTATTTATCTAATATAAACTTTTTTAACTCAATAATTCTATTTTTTTTTTTTTTTTTTTTCTATTATTTATAGGAGTAATATCAAACCTTGGTCATAAAGATTTAGACTCTTTTTTGGTAGATGCTTATAAACCCTTCCAATACAAGGTTAAACTAGCTGTTGAAGAATTTGATGTAATCAATGTTAATGTTATGTTAATGGCAGAGTTTGAGCTTCAGAAGGATGATACACCTAAACGCGAAGTAAAATACTTTTCTACGGAGAATGGAGTCGTAGTTGCTCTATCAAACCCAGAACGTTTTTTTGATGAGAAAATTTCTTTACCGTTGCAACGTGATATACAAGAGTTTGAGACACGTGATTCTGGTTGGAGTTTAAAACAAATTATTAGTCTTACAATTAACATAAACAAACATGAACCTATTAGAGGAAGTTCTTACGTCAAACTACCTAAATCAATTGAAAATAAACATGCCGTTGTCAATGTGAGAAACGAATTTGATAATTTTTGCTTTAAATGGGCAGTCTTATCAGCATATTATCCTCAAAAGCGAAATACTAATTATCTTCCGACGTATCAAAATAAAGAAGCTTTAGGTGAAGTCAACTTTGAAGGACTGTCATTCCCAACACCACCCGAACAAGTAGAAATTTTTGAAAAAAATAATCCTAATATTTCAATACATCTTTATATTCTTAAAAAAAAAAATGATAAATTTGGAGTTTACCCTTACTATCTCACTCCAGAGAAGAAAGATAAACACTATCATTTATTGATAGTTTATCCTGAAGAGTATTACATTGACGAAGATGCTGATGATTATATTGAAAAAAGTCTCGAAAACTCAACGGTAAATTTTAATTATCATTATACTTGGATTAAAAATTTACCTAAACTTCTTGGGAGACAGTACTCTAAAACAGGCCATAAAATCTATGTTTGTGACAGATGTATTCACTTTTTTCATGAAAAAAATAAGCTAGATACTCATAAAAAGGATTTTCGACTCATTAATAAATGTAAAATAACATTACCTAAAAATGAAGCTGAAGCAACACTTTCTTTTAAGAATGTTAACTATGCAAAGTGGGTACCAATTACTATTTATAGTAATATAGAATGTCTTTTTAAAAAAATAGAAGTGCATCCTGAATCAGTTAGCGGAAAGTCTGTCAAAATTCAAGAACATCAAGCACATAGTATTGGATTTTACGTGAAAAATCGTTTTAGCAATGAGCTTAATGGTTATAGAAGTTATCGACAAGAAGAAGAAAATCAAGAGACTCCTGCTCAATGGTTTGTAAGATCATTAGAAGAACTGTGTCCAAAGATTCAAAAAGTATTCTCTGCGAATGAGGCTATGATGCTTACATCACGCGATAAAGAAAACTTTACAATAGCACAAAAATGTCATATATGTAAAAAACCTTTTACTAAAGATTGTATCAAGGTTAGAGATCACTGTCACTTCAAAGTAAGAAAAAAAAAAAATTATTAACATTAAAATGTTTAATTTAATTGCAGGTACCGCGGAGCTGCTCATCAAGTTTGCAACCTTTTCTACAAAAACGCTAGATATATTCCAATAATACTACATAACCTTTCAAATTATGATTCGCACTTTCTCATCAAAGAAATTGCAAATGATGAAATTTTAAAAGAAAACGTTCGAATCATAGCACAGAATGGAGAACATTATATCTCTTTCACCAAATATGTTCAAGGAATGAATTTGAGTTTTAGATTCATTGATTCATTTAGATTTATGCCCTTGTCATTAGAAAAATTAGCTGGGATTGCAAAAAACTTTGAAATATTGGATGAAGAGTTTGCCAAAGATGGTTTTACAGATACTGAACTTTTGAAAAAAAAGGAGTCTTCCCTTATGAGTACATACAAGTTTTGAACAGCTACGAGAGAATAAATTACCAGCTCCGTCAGAGTTCGCAAGTAATTTGACAAATAGTCAAATAAGCAATGATGATTATGAACATGCTACAAAAGTATGGAGTATGTATAACAAAGACAAGACTTTAGGCGGTTATTCAGATGTATATTTAAAAACAGATGTCTTGTTGCTTGCGTGTATATTTGAAGACTTTAGATCGACATGTATGAAATATTATAAATTAGATGCAGCTTATTTTTTAACGACACCCTCGTTGACTTGGAACGCGATGCTAAAACATACAGAAGTTGAACTAGAACTTCTTCAAGACATTGATGTTAATGTTTATTGAGAGAAGTAAAAAGATCTTTAATTTTTTTTTTTTTTTTTTTTTTAATACACTTGAATAAAATACATTTTTACCGTAGGTATTCGAGGAGGAGTGAGTCAATTTTCGAACAGATACTCTAAGGCTAACAATATTTACATGGGAAAAGAAAATTATAACCCCAATGAAGACGATAAATACATAATTTTTCTAGATATAAATTATTTATATGGTAAAAATGATTATTATTGCATTGTTTTTACTGTTATTAACTTATTTTTCGTTTCTAGGATAGGCTATGACACAACCGCTTCCTTATAAAAACTTTGAGTGCGTAAAAAACCCTGAGGAAATTGATCTAGATGACTATCCTGACGAATTCAATTTAGAAGAATGTCCTGATGAGAGCAGTATTGGTCTCATTCTTGAAGTTGATTTAGAATGTCCTAATAATGAAAGGTATCACGATGATCACAAAGATCTACCGTTCTGTCCAGAACATGGATCAGCTCCAGGGTCCACGCAAAAGAGATTAATGACACAATTAACAGACAAGAATCGATACGCTATACATTATAGAGCATTGAAGCAAGCAATAAAAAATGGAATGATACTCAAAAAAATACATAGAGCTTTAAAATTTGAACAAAAAGCATGGCTTAAAAAGTATGTAGATTATAACACAGATATGAGAAAAGCAGCTACCACAGAGTTTGATATTCTCTTTTTCAAATTAATGATTAATGCAGTCTATGGTTCGTAGTAAAATTATTATAACTATTTATAATATTTCATGTAAAACTGTAACTATTATTTTCTAGGAAAGACCATGGGAAACAAACGAAACCATGAGGAAATTAAAATGGGTAATAAATGGGATGGACGTTATGGTGTTGGTGATATGCTTTCAAATGCTGCATTCAAACGCGGCACAATTTTTTTTGATAAGCTGGTAGCAGTTCACATGAGGAAGTAAGACATTTACATGGATAAACCTATATACGTAGGTCTATCTGTTTTAGACCTCTCTAAAATCAAGTTATATGATTTTCACTATGAATTCATGAAGAAAAATCTAAAAGATCAGGCCAAATTATTGTACACAGACACGGACAGCCTTCTGTATGAAGTAAAAAACGTTAACATATATGATGTTATAAGAAAAAATCCTAAAGAGTTTGGTACGAGTAACTATTCGATAGACAATGACTTTGGAATCGTTCCGGGCAACAAAAAAGTATTAGCTATCATGAAAGACGAATGCGGAGGTAAAATAATTACTGAATTCATAGGGATTCGCAGTAAACTTTATAATATTCAAGTTCAAGGGGTTAAACCTATTATGAAAGCCAAAGGTATTAAAAGTTGTCTTTTAAAGTCATGCTTCGTAAGTGAAGAAGTGAGAAAGTCAGTCATTGTTCCTGAAGACTTTAAAAAGTGTCTCATCGATAAAACAATTAAAAATGTTGTTCAGTGTCATATCCGTTCTAGAGATCATATTGTAAAAACTGAAAAGGTTAACAAGATTGCATTAGATCCAGCTGACGAGAAACGATACTTGATCCCAGGACGTACGGATACTCTACCATGGGGTCACTATAAGGCAATCGATAAAGAAAAATTTAATGAACTAGACGAAGAAGACTTGGATTTATTGGGTACTATTGTAAATATAGATAATGATAGTCTTCTCCCCACTCTTTTTGAGGAAGAGGTGGTGGGAGAAACGTTTGAAATACAACCACATCACCCAGCAGAACTCATTCATCAGTGTCACACTCAGCCAAGACATCTCAAACGAAACTTAAACTTGTTGGAAGCGTCTACAGCAAAAAAATTTAAAGGGACTTTTTATTTTTAATTTTCTCATCATTATTTCAATATCACAAAGTACTTTTTTGAAATATTTCTTAATAAAAAAAAAAAAAAAAATTCTGTTCTATTGTTTTAGATGGATCTAACAAAACTCAATGAAGCAGGTTGCCGAGACAAAGCAACAAGCATCAAAGACTTAGATGTAACTCGCTCTTATATGGTTGTAGAGCTTAGAAACGTGGAAACTCAAAGATATGGACAGAAAATTGTGGCTGAGTTGGATGGTGGGATGTTTATATTCCTCCCAACCAATGTTTGCAAATACTTACAAAAAAACTTAACTGAATACATACAGCTCCAAGAAGCTGCAAATAAACTCAAGTTAATAGTTAAATCACTTGGTGGTTTTAAAATTAAATTTGAAATTGTATAGAATCAATAGACTAACTAGAAAAAATGTATACTCATTAAACCTCTTGATAGTTTTGAAATTAATATTAATATTGAAATTATATAGAATCAATAGTTTAACTAGAAAAATGTATACTCGTCATAAAAATGTGATTATGTTAAAAAAAAAAAAAAAAAAAGTTTTAAAATAAATTGAAAATTATCTAAATATTGTGTTTTCATTTCAAATTCCTTACTCAACTGCAACTAAATAATGAAATCTAATTCTTGATCATTTACTTATTTATTTAACAATTTTAATTGAATATTTTTATCTAATTTTAGGATTATAAAATAATGAAGCAATCTTTTATTTTCTAATCATTTATTTAATACAAATTTCTTTTTTACAAATTAAATAAAATACATTTTTTATTAATACACATGTTTAAAATCACTTAATTTTTTTACAATAACTTTTGTTTTTGATTTCAAGTAATTTCTTTTCTAAAATAGAGTTAATAATTAATCCAACTCTTTTAATTCTAAAACAAAAACGTTCTCTATCACGAGCTGCTTGCTCCCACTCTCCTTGACGTGCCTTCTTGTGAGCATAAGACCAGTGATATATCGTACGTATTTGAGGATCTTTCTCAAATCGTACTTTCTTTTAAATTTTTTCATTACTGTACATAATGACTTTCGTTGAGAAGGTCTAACGATGAAATGAATATACATACAATGATGGATACAAGTTTTATCAAATTTTCTTGTCAGTCCAACTGTTATGAGAACTGTCAAATCCTAACCACTTAACGTATGCCTGCTTACCACGTCTTCTTAATACTTTTTCCACCAGATATACATCAGAATACTTCACTTTTTGTAGTTCATGTTCATAGAATCCACCTTTGATTGGTTGGTCTTTATAATCTTTGAGATAATACATCACTGGATCGTATGTACCTACACGTTCTATAGAAAATATCTCTGTTGACCAATTGGGTGTATATCCTTTTTCAAAAATTTGTTTGGCTTTACTGATTCGTACCTTATCGTTTACTTTAAACTTTTGTTTCTTTACTTTAACTCGACATAGATGTGAAAATTTTTTCAATACTTCAGTCTCATTTTCTTTTCTAACATCGATAGGTTTCATACCTATTGTTCAATGGTTGCTGTTATTGTAATTCTTAACAAGTTCACTTAACATGTTCAACCATTTATAGTTACCATTCAAACTAAATTTAATCCACATTTTTCTTTTGAGGGTACGATTGAATCGTTCAACGATAGAAGCTTTGAGATTAGAATAAGTAGAATATAAATGAATTCCACAGTTTGATGGTCCGCAAAAAACGGCTCGTATACTGTCTGGAAGTAAATTACCGTGTCGTTTGATTTTTTTATTTTGTTCCATTACAGAATCAAAATTATTTATAGGTAACTTGGAACTTTGTTCTTTAAAATTCATGTTGATTTGTTGTAGACTAATCAATGACTGAACAATTAAGGTATAAATATATCACTTTTATACAAAATTAATTCAGTGCTAATAGAATCTCCTTCGAGTGATGATCATTCACGGTAAAGGATTGGTAAACGATTTGATCAACAAACTACCTTTCAAAGCTCATATTCCAGGATATCAATACTGTGGACCAGGAACAAATTTAAAAAAGCGACTTGCCAGAGGAGACACGGGTATTAACCCATTGGACGCTGCTTGCAAGGAGCACGACATTGCTTATTCACAAAATTCAAATAACATTGAGCTTCGAAACTCAGCAGATCGAGTTCTTGCAGATAAAGCTTGGAGACGAGTTTTAGCCAAAGACGCTAGTTTGAGTGAAAAGGCAACTGCTTACGCAGTTGCTAATATGATGAAGATAAAAAATAAATTAGGAATGGGTGTTTCATTCAATAAAATAGAAAAAGGTGCATCAGTGGCAAAGTCGAAGGATAAAAAAGCTTCGGTTTTGATCCGCCAGGCTTTGAAAAAAGCTCGAAAGACTGTAAAAGGTGTTGGTGAGAAAAAAAAAGTTAAGTTTCCTCGAATTCTTTCTATTCCAAAAAATAAAATTGGTGGGTGGTTAATACCTTTGTTTGCTGGATTAAGTGCGACAGGTGCACTGGCAGGTGGTGCAGCTGGTGTAACAAAAGCTGTCAATGATTATCATTCAGCTAAAGAACAGTTGGATGAGGCACGAAGACATAATAAAAAAATGGAGGCTATAGCTCTCGGTAAAGGAATGTGTCTTAAAAACTATAAATCAGGTTATGGTTTGTATCTTAAACATCAACAAACAGGTTATGGACTAAAACGTAAGAATTTGAAAAAAAAAAATCTCCATAGAAAATTTGAAATTGCCAAAAAGGGCACTAGCTGACTGGGATATCATTTAATATGCTAAAAAGTTAAAAATTCCTTATTTTAGAGGAGTATTCATGCGAGATTCCTTACCATCTACAGGACCTCTCATAAACGAGTCTGCTGTTTTAAATCTTGATGATTCCAAAGGATCAGGAACTCATTGGGTTGCATACAAGAAGCGAGGAGATAACGTCGTTTATTTCGATAGTTTTGGTGACCTACAACCACCAATAGATCTCATGCTATATTTAAGAGCATCAAACATCAAGTATAATTATGATAGATATCAAGATTTTTGCTCATACAACTGTGGTCACTTGTGTTTAAAATTTCTTTCTGAAACTATATAAGCTTAGTTTCAAGTTTATTAGTTTCATTGTTATTCCAACTGTCATGGATGGAACTTTGTCATTAATACTCAGTGGCAACTCATCAATTTTAACATCTCGATATTTTCCACCAATTGAATTATCTCCTGATAAAAATTATTCTCTAGGATTGGTTGAGTTTTTAACTTACAATTCTATTCCAAATATCGATACAAATAAAAACAAATTTTATATCGGTAATATTGAAATTACTATTCCTATTGGTGCATACGACATTGTCGACATAGAAAAATTTTTGCAAAAAGAACTCGCTCCGAAAGGAATAACTTTGAGTTTGAAACCAAATAATAATACATTACAGGCTGTTATAAAGTCAAGCGAATCCATCGACTTTACAAAGAGTGACTCCATAGGTTGATGGTTGGGATTTTCAACGAAAATTCTCAAAAAAAAACATTAAGCACGAATCAGACTTACCTGTAAGTATTCTTAAAGTACAATCTGTTAGAATAGAGTGTAAGATTATCGGTGGATCATATTTAAACGATCAAAAAGTTCATACTATTCATCAGTTTTTCCCTAGAGTGAATCCTGGTTTCAAAATTATTGAAGTACCTGTGAAAATTATTTATCTTCCCATTACAGTAAAAAGTATTGATTACTTAGAACTACGTGTAGTTGATCAAGACGGAAATTTGGTCAATTTTCAGGACGAAGAAATAACTATTAGAATTCATATTAAATCTTTGTAATGGGTATTGTTTATGATTCAAAGAAAAAATATATAAACGAATCAACATGGAAATCGTCAATCAGTCAACATCGAAAAGTCAAGGTGTTAACACAAAAAAACCTCAGTTTTCTCAAAAGGATAGGATTAAAAGTCATTCGTGGTGGTGTTGCTTAATTTTTTGTTGCAATGGCCGAAATTCTAAGTATTCAATCTCCGATCGTCTTCGACGATTCCGTAAAAAATTATGAGTTTCATACTCATCAGCCTTATACAATCTCCGAGTATAAAAATACCGATGAGATTCGAATATCCATTCAACATCAGGACCTGTGTGTTCTTCCTTCGCAAAGCTTATTGCATATTAGTGGTAAAATTACTGCTGAAGATGGTACTCGTTTAAGGGGGTACATATACCAAAAAAAAAAAACTCAGAAAAAATTGTGTAAGTTTTTTAAAAATGATTTATTTAAAAAGATATTTTTTTTCCATAATATACACACATTTTTACATAATTTTTTACATTTAGAAAATTAAAATAAGTGTTTTTATAAGTGTTATAAAATTCAGCTTATTTAGGCTATGAAAGTTCATTGCTCGTAAAGTCAAAAATTTTCCTTAAAGCGGATGGACCCAGGACTTGGCATAGTTGTTGTACATGTGAACCCTCATGAGCGGAACCTCAGGCAACCAAATCCAAGCACTATTAAGCTACTTGCATACTCTAAAATTGCTTAGTGTGGTTAAAATTTTGATAGTTTTTATCATTTTAGTCAATTTATGGTGTGCCATCAGCTTAATAATGCTTAGATTTGGTTGCCTGAGGTTGCGCTCATGAGGGTTCACATGTACAACAAGTGTGCAAAGTCCTGGGTCTATCCGCTGTCTGGAAAAATTTTGGCTTTACGAGCAATGCCCTCTTTTTCTCAAAAATCACATATTTGAGAAAATGGCTTTTAAAGTTCTGAACAGATTTTGATGAATAAAATGTAACACACCAACACATAAACATTTATATCTTAAAAATATCTTGTCACAGGACTCTTGCTTGATGTAAATACTCTTTTGCACATAGCCGGATACTTTATTTTTTTTCTCCTGCTCCTAAAGTGACCCAATTAGCTTTTTTATCAAAAACACAGATCATACACTATTCGGCACCAAGAGCAAGTTAAGACTTTGAGTCAGCGGAGTCTTCACATGCAATTATCTAAAAATTATCTTTAATTTTAAATCACAGAATTATTTTTTCACTTCACATTTGCACATAAACACCTTTTTTTTAACAACTGAAAAACTTCATTAGTTTACCTGGTAAGAATTGGTCATTTATTCTTAAATTTTTTTTTTTGAATAAAACTAACTTATTTACTTCAGATTGAAATAATAACAAAAACAAAACCAAGTAAAGTAGAATTTCACTAGAAAGATGACTCAAAGAACAAAAATGTCGTCATGAACTTGCAACGCTGTAGAAATACCTAATTTGATATCGATAGATCGATATTGGTGTAATATACTAAAGTAGACTCGTACAGGTAATATATGTCATATATTATGTCATAAAGGTTATAAATTTTTTTATGCGATCGATTCTAACTTAATAAATTGTTTTAGCATTAGACTTGAAATGAAAGTTAATCTGTCATTCTTAATTTTCATTATTAAGATATTATGTCACGGAAAAAATCTAATCACAGATAAAAAAATTTTCTGTTTTTTCATCGCTTTTATTAGACGAAAACGATATAAATACTTACAGTTCTGTTCGTGGATAAAAAAAAAACTATACCTACATTGCGAAAATTAAAAAAGGAAAAAATACATCGAAAAAGCATTTGTACCTATAGTATCGTATAAAGTATTTCTGCTACTAGAACTGACTTGAAATTCTTGAATTTCAAAAAAAGCCATTTCAACGTTAATTTAATAAATTGAATGTCTTTATTAAATTAACTGTAACTTTTTTCCCTTAACGAATTAAGAAACGCGGTTTGCGGCATTTGAAAGCTGATGTAAAAGTACATCAAAAAACACAAAAACCTGAAAATTGATTTTTTGAAAAATTTTAGGTATATGTACCCCCTTAAGCAATACGCAATTAGTTAATAACGCTATCTGTCATCTGTTTGAGGAGTTTCGTTATGAGCTAAATGGTGTAGAGATTGATAAATGTAAAAATCCTGGTATAACATGTACTATGAAAGGAGCATTATCGTTTACACAAAGTCAAAAATATATGTTAGAAAATAATGGTTGGAAAATTGAAAACAATTCTAATTTTCCGGATAACGAAGGTAACTTTGATATTGTTATACCTTTGAACATGCTCTTTGGATTTGCAGATGATTACAATAAAATTGTTGTGAATATGAAACATGAACTCATTCTCGTTCGATCGAGAAACGATTCGAATGCTGTTTTACAAGTTAACGTGGCAGCAGCGACTCCAGAAGCACCGGTTAAATATGAAGATTTTAAACTGGTTTTGAAAAGAATTGAATGGTTAATGCCCTATGTAACTGTATCTGATAAATTCAAAATTAATCTTTTAAATTTCCAGGGTAAAAATCAATCCATTGACATGAGTTTTAGAACATGGGAACTTTATGAGTATCCCCAGCTTCCAACTTCTAATCGTCATGTTTGGACGGTTAAAACTTCTAATCAGTTAGAGAAACCTAGATTTATTATTATAAGTTTTCAAACTAATCGTAAAGATCACAAAGGTAATAATGCAAGCTATTTTGATCATTGTAATATTAGTAATGTTAAACTCTATCTCAACTCACAATATTATCCTTATGGTAATTTAAATCTTGATTTTAGTCATAATCAATACTCTATGTTGTATGATATGTTCGTTAAATTTCGAAATTCTTATTACAACAAAGATCCTGAACCTTTTATAACAAAGGAACATTTTAAGGAACATATGACCCTTATAGTCATTGATTGTTCTAAACAAGATGAGTCCTTGAAAAATGCTCCAGTTGATATTAGACTTGAATTTGAAACTAGAGCAAATATCCCTGCTAATACTGCTGCATATTGTCTTATTCTTCACGATCGTATTGTTCAATACAATCCTATGTCGGGAGATGTTCGAAAGCTTGTTTTAAAATGTATGAATACAAAAGTTCACAACATTATACATTCATTTGTTCATCATGGAGCGAAGAGAACTCAACTCTCAAAAAACCTCTTTAATATCTAATGATTCGAAGAAAAATTATAAAAGTTATGATTTTTCAAAAGAATCTGTGAAAAAAGAGGAACCCCTAAAAAAGTATGACTATAAGTACGAAAAAATGAAACTTGATGGTCGTTCAAAAAATGCGATAATGGATTCAGAACTAAAACGTACATAAGTCAATTTAAAAACTCGTAAGTAATAAAGAGAGTAAATTAGGGAGATAAAGCAAGTAAGGATGTATCTCACAGAAAAGAGCGTTGGTCGGAGCTCTTTTCACTCTCTCTATTATTACTAATCCGCTCCTCATACACAAACAATTAATCTAAAAAGCAAATAGTAAAACCACACTCAAAATCAACTTCTCATAGACAAATAGTCAATCTAAAAATAGAATAGTAAAACCGTCCCTAAAAACCCACCCCTCATAGACCAACGGTCCACTCAAAATCCAATAGCAAAACCAACCCCAACAATTACCTTACCTACCTTCTATTACCCTTTCAACCCCCTCCGAACGGGGGTGGGTAATCATTTTTCACCAATAGTAAAACCAACCCTCATAGACAATAGGTCAATCCAAAAATCGAATAGTAAAACCACCCCTAAAAACCCACCCCTCTTAGACCAACGGTCCACACAAAATCCAATAGCAAAACCACCCCCCACAATTACCTTACCCACCCCTATTACCCTTTCATCCCCCTCCGAACGGGTTCCGAGGGGGTGTATCCAGGATCGGTATAGCCTTAACTACTAATTTGAATAGTTTTTAGTCAAAAAATAATTTCAAAACATCTATAATGAACGAAAAAGTTAAATGTAGCGTGTATATTGTTAAAAAAACACTAGTTTAGCACATAAAATGTGTCAAAAGTGTATGCTTTGGAATCAACTAAAACCCCAAATCCGCACTACAATTACTATGGGAGTTTGTTTGGAAACATATGAAGAGAAGATTCCACATATTTTTGAGAGAAAAAAAAAGGTCGAAACCGTTCAAAAATGCGTGTGAAAATCGTAAAAAACGCGTTTTTTGTGTTTTTTGACAACTTTAAACAGCTGTATCTTGGAAGCGGAAGATCGTACAGGGTTCCGGTTGGTCGCAAAATTTTTGTTCTTTCATAAAAAAAATTTAACAATTTTTTAATATGCACAAAAATTTAGCCTAGAAAAAGCTACGGTCGTTTGAAGATACCTGCAAATGAGCAAAAATAGCAATATCTGTGTAGGACTGTATTATTATAAAAATAACAAAACTATGTTGTCAAAAAATTTTCACAAAAAAGAACCTATTTTGAACAAAATTTTGCCGCAAACTAGAGGTTTCTATCTCATTTTGATCAAAAGTTAGAATTTTTCGAAAAATACCTTTAAATTGCTTAAAACAGCTTAAAAATAGGCCATTTTTCAATATTTGAAAAAATCTAGCACCAAGCAGAATCAAGATAGAAACCTCTAGTTTGTGGCAAAAGTCTTCTATTAAATAGTACTTTTGCCAAAAAAATTGCAATAAAATCGGTGAACCTCGTGCGGACGTTTTTTTAAAAGAGTATTATTTTGACCCATATACATACAGGGTGGCGTAAATTAATCGAAACGCGCATATATCTCGAAATGGAAGCTTTGCGGAAAAAAGTTTTTTCGATAAAAGTTGTTTGGTTTAGAGGGGGAAACAAAATGGTTGCTTCGGGTTTGGGCCCGGGGCCTTATGTTGGGCCCTACGGACCCAAAATCCGGTTTTTTAAAACGGAACCCCAATTTTTTTACCAAATTCGAAAAGAGCGGAAAATTTTACGATTTTTAGGTATTTTTTGAAATTTTTTTTGGGCCTTGTGGAGGCCGCGTAGGGCCCGTTTCTCTTTTACTCTGCTTAAATCCGAAAAAACGCTTTTTTTGTATGGCACATGTAATGTAAAAGTTTTTTAGTTTAAAATTTCCAATAAAATGGGCCCAAAAAAATTGGGCTCGGGATCTCATATTGAGCCCTACGGACAAAAGTCCAGTTTTTAATTGGGAACCCCTATTTTTTTTACAAAATTCGGAAAGAGCAGAAAATGTTACTATTTTTAGGTATTTTTTGAAAATTTTTTTGGGCCTTAATGAGGCCCAGCGAGCTCCGAAAAATCACATTCATCATTGAAAGCGTTATTTTCGAGAGAAAGTATTTTTTGTGAAACAAATGCACAAAAAGTGGAAAAAAAGTAAACGCACGCATTCAGAAAAGAGTCTGTCTGGACGGCACCTTCCGCGTACGCGTGCGCGTACGCGGAGACTCCTCCGCGTACGCGCAAACTTACCTTTTCAAACAAAAATTTGCGCGTACGCGCAACTTAGGTGTTCGCGTACGCGCAAACTAAATTATCCCGCGTGCGCGCAAACTTAGGTACTCCGCGTGCGCGCAAACTTAGGTGCTCCGCGTGCGCGCAAAAACTTAAGATCTCCACGTGCGCGCAAAAACTTCCGATCTCCGCGTGCCCGCAAAACTTTTGATGTTCCGCGTGCGCGCAAAAACTTAAGATCTCCGCGTGCGCGCAAAAACTTCCGATCTCCGCGTGCGTCGCAAAACTTATGATGTTCCGCGTGCGCGCAAAACTTATGATGTTCCGCGTGCGCGCAAAACTTATGATGTTCCGCGTGCACGCAAACCTTATGATGTTCCGCGTGCGCGCAAAACTTATGATGTTCCGCGTGCGCCCAAAACTTATGATGTTCCGCGTGCGCGCAAAAACTTCCGATCCCCGCGTGCGCGCAAAACTTATGATATTCCGCATGAGCGTAAAAACTTCCAATCTCCGCGTGCGCGCTAAAACTTCCGATCTCTGCGTGCGCACAAAACTCTAGATCTCCGCGTGCGCGCAAAAACTTTGATTAAGTTGCGATAAATGCATCAATTATTGTCCTTCTAAACATTAAAATTGTGATTAAAAAAACTTCCTAACTCTATGAAATTTATTTTTCACACACGGTGCAGAAAGTTCAAACTTTCTGATTTTTCCCAAACAGGAAGTTTGAACTCCTTGCTTTGAATTGAAAAAAACATTACACTCGACGCTGGAAAAGTATGAGCTAACCCTTAGCAAACCTTTAACACTCTTGCCTTTGGTTCAGGTTTTGAACACAAATTGTTTGGAAATTAGCTAAAAACCCAAAGAAGTGACCCAAATGTCTAGTCCTAGCGGGTCCTCCGCTCAGGGTTGGATAAGTTTTTTTGGATCATCGATTGCAGAAACTTTGGAAATCGCTTTTTGGTACCGAATGATGAGCAAACCCCATTGCAAGTATCCTCGGTGAAATCAGCGATGAATTCATCAGTGAATTCATCGGTGAATTCCTCGCTTTTTTTAACTTGGGCACCCAGGGTTTTTGGGGCTTCGAACTTAGAGCTTGGGGGCCAATCAGTTTTTTTGTTGAATTCGGGCAACCAGCGTTTTGGGGGCTTGGAGCTTGGGGGGTAGCCACACTGGAAAAAAATTGGGGACGACTCTCTTCACGTGTCGGGCATGGGGATCCCCTACGCGCAAACGTTCCTCGAGCAGCAGTTTGTATACCTTTATATTTTCAGCAATCACCGAGTATCTTGGCGTAGTCAAATCTCAAAATTTGATGCTTATCCTAATTATGTCGGTTATATATGTGCCAAAATATGTTATTTCACTGGTGATACGTCTTGTGCTTTACAAGTCTTTCGAGTCTTGAGATTGTCCTAAAGTAAAAATAGCACTATTTCAACAATTTATGAAAACATCACGCTAATCGGTCGTTGACGCAAAGTTTCTGTGGGGATCGTAATTCCCGCATATGGGTTTCACTGTGCCCACAGCGTCGTGTATCCCCATGCACGACACGTGAGGAGAGTCGTCTTCAATTTTTTCCCAGTGCAGTCAGTACTTTGTTGAACTCGGGAGCCCAGGGTTTTTGGGGCTTAGAGCTTGAGGAGTAGCCAATTAGTATTTTGTTGAGCTCGGGCGCCCAGGGTTTTGGGGGATTAGAGCATGGGAGATAGCCAATAAGTATTTTGTTGAATTCAGGCGCACAGGGTTTTGGGGGCTTAGAGAATTTCAACCCTTTTTTTTTAATTTTACAATTTTATGTAACGTTTCATCCCCCTGTCTGCAGCTCGTTGGGGTTGTTCCTGATGATAAAACGACCCAGCTAATTTTGTGCAACTTATATGCTTGATAATCAATATCTTGACGTAAAAAAATCCGGGAGAAAAGCACTACTCGTTTTTAGACGACTTTTTCATATACTTCATCGTTCACTTTTAAAAGTTTTTTTGCAATAACAATTGTTTTTAACAATTTTTTACAACAAAGCGGGACTTTTTCTCAAAGTACTCCACCAAACGAAGAAAACTGCTCCCAGATGTTTACTCTACTCCTAAAATTCTAGGGGATGTTAATTTTTGAAAATGGACCTTCGATTTGGCCCTCTGTGACCGTCCACTACGAGTAAAACTTCCTGAGCTAACAGATCTGGTTACCTGGTTGTCGACCTGGTGCTACCTGGGGTAAGATCCACTATCTCACCATCAACTGCGAGTGAAATTTCCTGGGGAAATCATCTCCGAGGCGTACGTATCACCAGGGGCACCAGGTGTCCGCCCTGACCCATTCGAACTCGAAACTTCCTGGGGAAATCCTCTCTAAGGCGTAAGTATCGCCAGGTACATTGGTGTGCGCCCTGACCCTTCCGGAGTCAAAACTTCCTGGGGAAATCATCTCCAAGGCGTGAGGATCGCCAGGTGCTCACCCTGATTCCTCCGGAGCCGAAACTTCCTCGGGAAATCATCTCCAAGGCGAAAGTATCGCCAGGTGCACCAGGTGCTCGTCCTGATCCCTCCGGAGTCGAAACTTCCTGGGGAAATCATCTCCGAGGCGTACGTATCACCAGGGGCAGCAGGTGTCCGTCCTAATCCCTCCGGAGTCAAAACTTCCTGGGGAAATCCTCTCTAAGGCGTAAGTATCACCAGGTGCACCAGGTGCTCGCCCTGACCCATCCGAAGTCGAAACTTCCTGGGGAAATCCTCTCTAAGGCGTAAGTATCGCCAGGTGCACCAGTGTCCGCCCTGACCCATCCGGAGTCGAAACTTCCTAGGGAAATCATCTTCAAGGCGTACGTATCACCAGGTGCACCAGATGTCGTTCTTGACTCCTTCGTTTTCGAAACCGTTGTAATGCCGAGGATTTCGCCGAGGATTTCACTGTTAAGATGCACCGAGGATTTCACCGCAAAAAGCGAGGAATTCACCGATGAATTCACCGATGAATTCATCGTTGATTTCACCGAGGATACTTGCAATGGGGTTTGCTCATCATTCGGTACCAGAAAGCGATTTCCAAAGTTTCTGCAATCGATGATCCAAAAAAACTTATACAACCCTGAGAGGAGGACCCGCTAGGACTAGACATTTGGGTCACTTCTTTGGGTTTTTAGCTAATTTCCAAACAATTTGTGTTCAAAACCTGAACCAAAGGCGAGAGTGTTAAAGGTTTGCTAAGGGTTAGCTCATACTTTTCCAGCGTCGAGTGTAATGTTTTTTTCAACTCAAAGCAAGGAGTTCAAACTTCCTGTTTGGGAAAAATCAGAAAGTTTGAACTTTCTGCACCGTGTGTGAAAAATAAATTTCATAGAGTTAGGAAGTTTTTTTAATCACAATTTTAATGTTTAAAAGGACAATAATTGATGCATTTATCGCAACGTAATCAAAGTTTTTGCGCGCGCGCGGCGATCTAGAGTTTTGCGCGCACGCGGAACATCATAAGTTTTGCGCGCACGAGGAGTCCGGAAGTTTTTGCGCGCACGCGGAGATCTTAAGTTTTTGCGCGCACGCGGAGCACCTAAGTTTGCGCGCACGCGGAGTACCTAAGTTTGCGCGCACGCGGGATAATTTAGTTTGCGCGTACGCGGAACACCTAAGTTGCGCGTACGCGCAAATTTTTGTTTGAAAAGGTAAGTTTGCGCGTACGCGGAGGAGTCTCCGCGTACGCGGAAGGTGCCGTCCAGACAGACTCTTCAGAAAAACCGTGTCCAGTTCGAGTTTACTGAATGGATAATTTAAAAAAAATTAATTTATTTATGTATCAAAAAAATTATTTTGCTTATCTATCGTGTGCAACTAAGTTTCTATTTACTTATGTATCGAGTGCAGTTCGCAGGCTTTCAGATTATAGAGAATAATAATGTTTGTTTGTTGTTTATTTTTACTTTTAATTTTTCCACTAAATTGGGGGTTGCTGGACCTAGATAGGGTCCAAAAAACTTTTTCAAAATAATTTAAAATCTTGAAATTGTCTGCTCTTTCAGAATCTGCTGAAAAAAATTGGGTTTATGTCTATGAGGCCCAATAAGAGGCCCCAGCCCAGATTTTTTGGGCTAATCATATTGAAAATCTCAAACTAAAAAACTTTGTGCATGTGTTTTACAAAAAATACTTTTTCTCGAAAATAACGCTGTCAATGATAAATTTGATTTTTCGAAGCTCGCTGAGCCTCATAAGGGCCCAAAAAAAATTTTTTTAAATACCTAAAAATAGTTACATTTTCCGCTCTTTCCGAATTTTGTAAAAAAAAATAGGGGTTCCCATTTAAAAACCGGACTTTGTGTCCGTAGGGCCCAATATGAGATCCCGAGCCCAATTTTTTTGGGCTCATTTTATTGGAAATTTTAAATTTAAAAACTTTTACATTTCATGTGCTATACAAAAAAGGCCTTTTTCGGATTTAAGCAGGGTAAAAGAGAAACGGGCCCTACGCGGCCTTTACAAGGCCCAAAAAAAATTTAAAAAAATACCTAAAAATCGTAAAATTTTCCGCTCTTTTCGAATTTGGTAAAAAAAATAGGGGTTCCCATTTAAAAAACAGGACTTTGGGTCCGTAGGGCCCAACATAAGGCCCCGGGCCCAAACCCGAAGCCACTGTTTTGTTTCCCCCTCCAAACCAAACAACTTTCATCTAAAAAACTTTTTTCCACAAAGCTTCCATTTCGAGATATATGCGCGTTTCGATTATATATACGCCACCCTGTATATCTTACTATATTATATAGTTGAAATTTGCTCTTCAGTCTCACCCCACTCCCACCCCACTCCCATTCCACTCCCACCCTTAATTCTTCATTTTATACCGTAAAATAGGTCAAAAATTGCACTTTTATTCCGCTCCCACCCCACTTTTTTTGTACCCTCCTTATTGTAAAAATTTACACTACATGAGTAAAATTTGAAAAATAACTAATTCAAATTCTCCGGAGTCAAAACTTCCTGGGAAAATCATCTCCAAGGCGTAACTACTACCAAGTGCACCAGGCGTCTGTCCTGACTCCTCTGGAGTCAAAACATCCTGGGGAAATAATCTTCAAGGCGTTACTATTAACAAGGGCTCCGGGTGTCTATTCTGACTTCTCCGAAGTCAAAAGTTTCTGTGAAAATCATCTCCAAGGCGTAACTGTCACAAAGTGCACCAGGTATACAACCCCACTCCTATGGAGTCAAAACTTCCTAGGAAAATCATCTCCAAGGCATAACTACTACCAAGTTCACCAGGTGTCTGTCCTGACTTCTCTGGAGTCAAAACTTCCTGGGAAAATCATCTCCAAGGCGTAACTGTCACCAAATGCACCAGGTATACACCCTGACTCCTATGGAGTCAAAACTTCCTGGAAAAATCATCTCCAAGGCGTCACTACTACCAAGTGCACCACGTGTCTGTCCTGACTTCTCTAGAGTCAAAACATCCTGGGGAAATCATCTTCAAGGCGTTACTATTAACAAGGGCTCCGGGTGTCTATTCTGACTTCTCCGAAGTCAAAAGTTTCTGTGAAAATCATCTCCAAGGCGTAACTGTCACAAAGTGCACCAGGTATACAACCCCACTCCTATGGAGTCAAAACTTCCTAGGAAAATCATCTCCAAGGCATAACTACTACCAAGTTCACCAGGTGTCTGTCCTGACTTCTCTGGAGTCAAAACTTCCTGGGAAAATCATCTCCAAGGCGTAACTGTCACCAAATGCACCAGGTATACACCCTGACTCCTATGGAGTCAAAACTTCCTGGAAAAATCATCTCCAAGGCGTCACTACTACCAAGTGCACCACGTGTCTGTCCTGACTTCTCTAGAGTCAAAACATCCTGGGGAAATCATCTTCAAGGCGTTACTATTAACAAGGGCTCCGGGTGTCTATTCTGACTTCTCCGAAGTCAAAAGTTTCTGTGAAAATCATCTCCAAGGCGTAACTGTCACAAAGTGCACCAGGTATACAACCCCACTCCTATGGAGTCAAAACTTCCTAGGAAAATCATCTCCAAGGCATAACTACTACCAAGTTCACCAGGTGTCTGTCCTGACTTCTCTGGAGTCAAAACTTCCTGGGAAAATCATCTCCAAGGCGTAACTGTCACCAAATGCACCAGGTATACACCCTGACTCCTATGGAGTCAAAACTTCCTGGAAAAATCATCTCCAAGGCGTCACTACTACCAAGTGCACCACGTGTCTGTCCTGACTTCTCTAGAGTCAAAACATCCTGGGGAAATCATCTCCAAGGCGTTACTATTACCAAGGGCTTCAGGTGTCTATTCTGACTTCTCCGGAGTCAAAACTTCCTGGGAAAATATCTATTCGATATTTTAATTTAATGTAATAACAAAAAGAAACTATATGTGGGATCCTTTGCCAGTAGCCGTATAAACCACAAAAAATCCATTTTAAAAAACATTTCTTGATAATAATTTTTAATTCTATTTTCCTTAAAAAAATAAATATTTACAATGAACTTCCGTAAAAATTTTTTTTTCAACAATAACTTCAATATCAAAAAATCTTCCGTTTGAATAATTCAATAATTGTTCATAAAAATCTTCCGTGTTTATAATTGTTTGTATGGCAGGACCCTTAAAATTTATTTTTAAATTTGTATTTTAAAATGTTAAACTATATTTTGATTAATGAAAATGCCGTATTTGCTAGCCATGTTAAATTGTTTATTTAAATATTGTTAGTTGAATATTGTTTTAAAAATTGTTAACAAAACCCAACGCACCATGTAAGTACCTCCTGGGTGGTGTGGAAATCTGCATAGTTAAAGTAAAAAACATAATTTATTTCATATTATAGTTTAATTTACTTGATTTATAAATATTTAATAAATAATTCATTTGTACCTCAAGTAAATACATAGTATATATTTTGTATATATAGGGGGGTTGGCGAGCGAAGCGAGCAGGGGGGTACCCCCCCTAGTAAATATATATACTGGGGGGGTACCGCCTTGCTCGCTCCACTCGCCAACCCCCCAATTAAACATAATTTATAAAGATTTATTAAAAAATATATGTTTGTTCAATAATAAAATCAGTGCCGGATTAAGAAAATGGGGGCCCTAGGCTAGATCTGTGAGGGGGCCTCTTCAAGGTAATTATTTTGAAGCTGATTCCACTTTTCGATACAGATTTTTTAAATATTTATTACTAAATAGGGTTGGAAACCTTTTGAAAATTATAATATTTTTTTGCTTATTTAGTTAAAATATCGAAAAATAATCGACACGTACTTTTTATTAAAAAAAAAAAAAAAAAAAACTAAAATTAAAGGAACTACAAGTGTCTACATTTTTTCAAATTTCAATATATCTACATTATTATACGCAGCATCCGTATTTTTTGTCCGTCCGTCCGTCCGTCCGGGATCAACTTTAAAAATTTGATTACAACGCTCCTAATCATCGGATTCCATTCAAATTTGGTATACGGATATTTTCGAAGATGTAGATTATGAATCTGATTTCCGTTTTTTTGTTTATATTTTTTTTTTAAATGACAAGCATTTCTATTTTATAGATTTTTGTCATCAGTTTTATTTTAAAAATTTAACATGGTTCTTCCAATGCATCCGATTTAAAAAAAATTAAGTATACGTATGTTTTCAAGGGTGTTGATTGCAAATATCACTTTGAATTTTTAATTTGTCTTAAATAAAGTGCACTTAAATAAAGTGAAATTATAATTCTCTCCTAATATATTGGATTTGTACGAAAATTTGTTTTCGATGTCTTTTGAGGGTCCAGATTACGAATCTGATTTTCAATTTTAAATTTGATGACTCTAATAAGGTCTCTACTCAAATAAAGTTAATTTGAAATTTTTGCCCCATACATCTGACTCGTAATAAGTTTTGTGTATTGGGATCTCTAATGCTCCTCATTTTGAATATGACCGTAGTTTTTTATTTTACCCTGAATGAAGTTTACTTATATTAGGGAAAATTTTTCTTTGTTCTCAATCTATATTAGAACAATCAGAAATTTTGTATACACCTGTTTTCAGGGGGGCTGATTACAAGTATTACTTTGAATTTTTAATTTACCTCAATATTTAAGAACACTTAAATAAGGTGAAATTATAATTCGCACCTAATACATTGGATTTGTTCGATAATTTCTATTCTTTTGCTTTTGAGGGTCCAGATTATGAATCTGACCTTCAATTTGAATCTAATGACTCTAATAAGGTCTATAGTTAAATAAAGTTAATTTGAAATTTTTGCTCCATAAATCGAACAGTAATAAGTTTTTTGTACTGGGATGTCTAAGGTTGCTCATTTTGGGTATGTATGTATCTGTATTCGAATAAGCCCAGACCAGGTCCCGTCAACTCAGTAAGAAAAAAGTGGGAAGGTAACAGAGAAGGTTATATTAGTTCTGAGTTGCCGTACAGGTGGCGCAGAGTCGCAAATCGAAGAATATTCAAACCAAATATTTTTCATGAACTCGCGAGCATGATAGTACGAAATAAATTTATAGCTAATTGCTAATTTATAGCTAATAAATTTATTGCTATCATTTTGATGATTACGAATGAATAAATACTTTTTCCAGATAAATATGAATAAGAGAAAGGAATAAACAATTTTCAAGCTGTTTAACCAAAAAATAACTAGTTATTAAAAAAAAAAAAAAATTATTAATTCAATGTTTGAACGAATAAACTAACATAACTAGCGTTCAGAAAAAATTAAAAAATCCGTAATGGAAGAGGTTAACCGATAAAATAAAATTAACGAATGGCCCCCCAAATCTTTAAACCAACATAGCCTGAGCGACAAATCGAAAGAAAAAACTAGCTTTTTATCCCCCAAGTCTCAAAACCTACATACTCTAAGCGTCAAGTAGGATAAGAAACTAATTGTTTATCCCTGAAGTTATTAATCCCCCAAGTTTTATTGAAACCTACATACCATGGGCGTAAAGCCGAATAAAAAACTAATTGTTTATCCCTAAAGCTTCAAACTAAAAATCCTTGGTGTCAAGCCGAACTCGCTCGCAAGTTTTTTTTATGAATAAATAAATAAATAAATACAAAATCCTCCAAGCTGCTACAACCCCATAAGGCCAGGCTCACGAGATTTTTTTATAAATAAATGGATGAATACAAAATCCCCCAAGCAGCTACAACCCCATAACACCGAGCTCACGAGATTTTTTTATGAATAAATGACTCAATAAATAATCCCCCAAGCTGCTACAACCCCATAACACCGAGCTCGCGATATTTTTTTGTGAATCAATGACTCAATAAATAATCCCCTAAGCTGCTACAACCCCATAACGCGGAGCTCGCGATTTATTTTTATGAATGAATAAATAAATACAAAATCCCCCAAGCCGCTACAACCCCATAACGCTGAGGTCGCGAGATTTTTTTGTGAATAAATGACTCAATAAATAATCCCCCAAGCTGCTACAACCCCATAACGCCGAGCTCGCGAGATTTTTATATAGATAAAAAAATAAATACAAAATCCCCCCAGCTACTACAACCCCATAACACCGAGCTGCGAGATTTTTTTATAGATAAATAAATAAATACGAAAACCCCCAGCTGCTACAACCCCATAACGCCGAGCTCACGAGATTTTTATATAGATGAAGAAATAAATACAAAATCCCCCAAGCTGCTACAACCCCATAACGCTGAGCTCACGAGTTTTTTTAATAAATAAATAAATAAATACACAATACCCGAGCTGCTACAACCCCATAACACCGAGCTCGCGATATTTTTTTGTGAATAAATGACTCAATAAATAATCCCCTAAGCTGCTACAACCCCATAACGCGGAGCTCGCGATTTATTTTTATAAATGAATAAATAAATACAAAATCCCCCAAGCCGCTACAACCCCATAGCGCTGTGGTCGCGAGATTTTTTTGTGAATAAATGACTCAATAAATAATCCCCCAAGCTGCTACAACCCAATAACGCCGAGCTCGCGAGATTTTTATATAGATAAAAAAATTAATTTTTTTATGAATGAATAAATAAATACAAAATCCCCCAAGCCGCTACGACCCCATAACGCCGAGCTCGCGAGTTTTTTTATGAATGAATAAATGAATACAAAATCACCCAAGCCGCTACAACCCCATAACGCTGAGCTCGCGAGTTTTTTTTATGAATGAATAAATAAATACAAAATCCCTCAAGCCGCTACAACCCCATAACGCTGATCTCGCGAGCTCGGCCTAATGGGGTTGTAGCAGCTTGGGGGATTTTGTATTTATTTATTTATCTATAAAAAAATCTCGCTAGTTGGCGTTATGGGGTTGTAGCAGCTTGGGGGATTATTTATTGAGTCATTCATTCACAAAAAAATCTCGCGAGCCCGGTGTTATGGGGTTGTAGTAGTTGGGGGGATTTTGTATTTATTTATTTATTTATTTATTAAAAAAACTCCCGAGCTCGGCGTTATGGGGTTGTAGCAGCTGGGGGATTTTGTATTTATTTATCTAAACATAAAAAAAAATCACGATTACCGCGTTATAGGGTTGTAGCAGCTTGGGGGATTATTTATCGAGTCATTTATTCATAAAAAAATCTCGCGACCTCAGCGTTATGGGGTCGTAGCGGCTTGGGGGATTTTGTATATATTTATTCATTCTAAAAAAGAATCGCGAGTTCCGCGTTATGGGGTTGTAGCAGCTTGGGGGATTATTTATTGAGTCATTTATTCACAAAAAAATCTCGCGACCACAGCGTTATGGGGTTGTAGCGGCTTGGAGGATTTTGTATTTATTTATTTATTCATAAAAAAAAATCGCGAGCTCCGCGTTATGGGGTTGTAGCAGCTTGGGGGATTATTTATTGAGTCATTTATTCACAAAAAAATATCGCGAGCTCGGTGTTATAGGGTCGTAGCGGCTTGGGGGATTTTGTATTTATTTATTCATTCATAAAAAAAAAATCGCGAATTCCGCGTTATGGGGTTGTAGCAGCTTGGGGGATTATTTATTGAGTCATTTATTCACAAAAAAATCTCGCGACCGCAGCGTTATGGGGTTGTAGCGGCTTGGAGGATTTTGTATTTATTTATTTATTCATAAAAAAAAATCGCGAGCTCCGCGTTATGGGGTTATAGCAGCTTGGGGGATTATTTATTGAGTCATTTATTCACAAAAAAATATCGCGAGCTCGGTGTTATGGGGTTGTAGCAGCTTGGGGGATCATTTATTGAGTCATTTATTCATAAAAAAATCTCGCGAGCTCGGTGTTATGGGGTTCTAGCAGCTGTGGGGATTTTGTATTTATTTATTCATCTATAAAAAAATCTCGCAAGCTCGGCCTTATGGGGTTCTAGCAGCTTGAAGGATTTTGTATTCATCCATTTATTTATAAAAAAATCTCGTGAGCCCGGCCTTATGGGGTTGTAGCAGCTTGGAGGATTTTGTATTTATTTATTTATTCATAAAAAAAACTTGCGAGCGAGTTCGACTTGACGCCAAGGATTTTTAGTTTGAAGCTTTAGGGATAAACAATTAGTTTTTTATTCGGCTTTACGCCCATGGTATGTAGGTTTCAATAAAACTTGGGGGATTAATAACTTCAGGGATAAACAATTAGTTTCTTATCCTACTTGACGCTTAGAGTATGTAGGTTTTAAGACTTGGGGGATAAAAAGCTAGTTTTTTCTTTCTATTTGTCGCTCAGGCTATGTTGGTTTAAAGACTTGGGGGGCCATTCGTTAATTTTATTTTATCGGTTAACCTCTTCCATTACGGATTTTTTAATTTTTTCTGAACGCTAGTTATGTTAGTTTATTCGTTCAAACATTGAATTAATAATTTTTTTTTTTTTTAATAACTAGTTATTTTTTGGTTAAACAGCTTGAAAATTGTTTATTCCTTTCTCTTATTCATATTTATCTGGAAAAAGTATTTATTCATTCGTAATCATCAACATGATAGCAATTTAGCTATAAATTTATTTTGTACTATCACGCTCGCGAGTTCATGAAAAATATTTGGTTTGAATATTCTTCGATTTGCGACTCTGCGCCACCTGTACGGCAACTCAGAACTAATATAACCTCCTCTGTTACCTTCCCACTTTTTTGTTACTGAGTTGACGGGACCTGGCCCAGACATTTGGACGACTTTTTTTGTTTTTTTCATCAGTTATATGGTTGTAGATTTTTATTTTAAAATATTTTAGATTAAATTTTTACTCTAAATAAAGTTCAATCATTTACGTAATATCATAATATCATAATATTTGATATTATTGAATATATTTGTCTATGCGCGAGCGAGCGAACGTTTTATGCTAGTATAGATATACTTCTAATGGGATTTCGGGTCAATGACGTCATTAACTCGTAGTTTAAACTAAAACTTTTCTTGATTTTTTTCTAGCACAATTTTGATTTAAAAATTCTAAAAAAAATGTTAAAATTCATTAAAAATCAAGTACTTTCAAAAAATATATCCTTAAAGTACTGGTTGCCAACCTTACTAATTATCAATGTTTTAAATAAACAAATAAACCAACAAGTCAACCATCATAACCAAGCAAGTAAAAAATTAATCAATTTTTCAAATATAGTATATTACCCACATGAGGGAGTCAAAAATTAGCAAGCCCTGAGTAAACCCAAATGGACGCCCGAACCGAAGGCAAGGGTGCCAAGTGTTCGTTTGCTCATTTTGGCACTCCCTCGTGTGTATACTATTTTCCAACACAAGCCAAGGAAAGTGCAAATGCACTCCTCAGGGCAAGAAAGAAAGTTTGCGCTTCCTGCGACGTGTGTTGAAAAATAATTAAATTGACAAACCTACAACCCCATAACCTTGGTCAGAGCAAGTAAAATCGATTTTTAAGTAAGCAAATAACCGACCAGTCATAATCCTGGGCGTAAAAAAAAAAAATAAATTTATGAATAAATAAGTAAACTGACGAGCTTACAGATACAATCTCAGGCATGGAAAATAACAAATAATTTTATTAATCACACATAGTCCGACAAACCGACAATACATGTAATAAATAAATTAGTAAATAAATCTTCAAGACATGACCTCTTTTTTTATTCATAAAATTATGTATAGATTGTTCCTCTTTGCGTTATGTAGTTATAGGTGTGATTAGTGAATTATTTGTTTGTTCGCTAATTCAATTTTTCATTTTCTACACTAAGGGCTATGTGTAAATATGTGTATCGAATTATAAGTTCATTACTAAATCAGTATATTGTTCTTTTGCTCAGAGGTACGGGGTTGTGAGCTTGCTGGTTTGTTTATTTACTTAAAAAATTGATATTTTTTACTGGCTTGGCCCAGGGATGTTAGGTTGTTATTGCGCTGTCGGTTTACTAGTTCATCAGAAAGATTGATAATTTTTTTGCTTGTTTTGCCCATACTCATCACTCACGTATAAACTACCCATATTTCATTATAAGAACTACCTTTTTGATCGGAGGATGCCCGTGAAATTATACACTGACAGTATCCGAAAAGGTTATGAAACAAATTATAATGTATGTACTTCTATGTATATTCTGAATCAAAGTGCAAAATGGACCTTCTAATTCAATAAATGAACAATGAAAAATTATCATTCGACTTATATTAAATTAATATCGAATAACTTAAAAAAAAAAAAAAATTTATAGTAAGAGCTTTTTATTTGTAGGGGCCCTCAATGTGTGGGGCTGGGGGCCCATAGGCCTGGCCTATTCAGCCTATGCTTAAGTCCGGCACTGAATAAAATATTTATATAAAAACTTAAACAAATGTTATTAAATGTAATTTCATTTGAAACAGAATAATTAATATAATGATTGAAATTATTTTCAAAATTAATTAATGACAAATTTTTGTGCCAAGTTAAGTTATCTTTTCTGCTTAAATTTTTTTTACATTTAGTTTTTTTTTTTTTTTCCTGGCCTTCAGCCGGATAGTGACCACTGTACTCATCACATGAAAAATTCCTAAAGTAATAATACCCCCTCTTTAAGCGCAAATTACGAGCAATCCACCCACGTATCAAAAAAAAACCAAAATAACCCATCTTTTTTTTATTTTTTTTTCCAAAATAATCCATCAATAAAAACTTTTTCTAGGTTTGCGCGGTCCAAGCAAAATAACCCATCCAAAATAGCCCTTCCTAAATAACCAATCACCCAATTCCTGGAACTCATTTTTATTTATTCTCGGAAAAAATGGGGCCAATCACTATCCTGACTGTCCGGATAGTGCGGAAAGGTCCGGTTAGTGCCGAACGTGTATATGAACGGTCGGGTTAGTGCTTATAATGTATATCCTAAAGTGCGGTAGCACTTTGACGGCGAGTAGGTTTTTTTAACCGACTGCCGTTAAAGCGTACGCTTTATATACATTGAAATTCGGTTTTAGGTTAGGTCGTTCATGAAAAAAACACTATTAGGATGATTATTTTTCCTTGACCATATATTCTACGCATAGCCTAAGATCCCCTGAGAAGATTAAAAAAAAAATCATCCTGAAAAATTTCTGCGTAAAGAAGTTATGACCGTCTCAAAATTCGAAACGGTGATTTCCTTTAGAAATTTTTTCGTTTCCAGTCCCTGAGCATCCGGTTTCTCTACATGCGCTGCATGTGGCTTAAACCGGATCTTACGTAACGCTGTCTCACTCTTGCAGCCTGCAGCAAGGCATGCGAGCAGGCTGCGCAGGTGAGGTGCGCGCACGCAAGAGGCCGAGCCGCCGAGACCCGAGCAGCTGAGCAAAAGACAGCGGTCATAATTATTATTATTTTATTACATGATTTAGAAATAATTAAGTAATTAAAAAAGTAGGATATAATAAAATATACAGCGGCATCACGCTAAATTCACTATTAACATAATTTAATTAATAAATATTATGACCGTTAACCATCAATAATTATAGAAAAATATTTGGCTATAATTTTTCAAAACAAAATATCTAAAGTCTCCCTATGATAATCATCTATGAGTTAGAGTGAGTTGAACTTGTGAAACCTTCTGCTGGTGCTGTAGAGATTTATTTATCCAGTGAAAATTGCTGCAACAAATGTCAATGACCAAGTTGAGGTAGTTTAAATGTGAATGGTGATCAATGTCTCATGGGGTTATTCAAATTGTCAGACAAGTAAATACATTTAAATCATCATTGGAATTTATAAATTCTGAGTCAATACACCAACATGGATAAGGTTTACTGCTCTCAGTTTATTTTCCAAGATGAATTTGTCTGACTATCAAGTTTAATTTTAGTTTTATCCGCTATATACCAACTACCTTAACTTGCTGCAGCAAATGTCAATGACCAAGTTGAGGTAGTTTAAGTGTGATCAATGTCTCATGGAATTATTCAAATTGTCAGGCAAGTAAATACATTTAAATCATTACTGGAACTTATAAATTCTGAATCAATACACCAACACGGATAAGGTTTATTGTTCTCAGTTTATTTTCCAAGATAAATTTGTCTGACTATCATGACCAAGTTAAGGTAGTTTAAATGTGATCAATGTCTCATGAAATTATTCAAATTGTCAGACAAGTAAATACATTTAAATCATCATTGGAATTTATAAATTCTGAGTCAATACACCAACATGGATAAGGTTTACTGCTCTCAGTTTATTTTCCAAGATGAATTTGTCTGACTATCAAGTTTAATTTTAGTTTTATCCGCTATATACCAACTACCTTAACTTGCTGCAGCAAATGTCAATGACCAAGTTGGGGTAGTTTAAGTGGGATCAATGTCTCATGGAATTATTCAAATTGTCAGGCAAGTAAATACATTTAGATCATTACTGGAACTTATAAATTCTGAGTCAATACACCAACACGGATAAGGTTTATTGTTCTCAGTTTATTTTCCAAGATGAATTTGTCTGACTATCAAGTTTAATTTTAGTTTTATCCGCTATATACCAACTACCTTAACTTGCTGCAGCAAATGTCAATGACCAAGTTGAGGTAGTTTAAGTGTGATCAATGTCTCATGGAATTATTCAAATTGTCAGGCAAGTAAATACATTTAAATCATTACTGGAACTTATAAATTCTGAGTCAATACACCAACACGGATAAGGTTTATTGTTCTCAGTTTATTTTCCAAGATGAATTTGTCTGACTATCAAGTTTCATTTCAGTTTTATCCGCTGTGTACCAACTACCTCAACTTGGTCATTGAAATTTGCCGCATTCAAATGTGATGGTGATCATAAGTTGTTTGTTCTAGTCAGGAATCAATTGGTAAATTTTACCAATTTTTTTAGTTTCACCTTATACCTAGTTATTAAATAGTTTGAAAAATAAAAAATTAATAGTTATTAAAATATCATTTTTTTTTTTAAAGCCTGGAGATAAATAAAATTAAAAAAAAAAAAACATTTAAAAATGTAAGATACCAACGGCAACTTAGGTTTTTACTGCTATAGTTGCTATAACAGAATTATCAAAATAAAAATTTTTTTTTATACTTGATGTTTAAAAATCAGTAAAAAAAGTTTACAATAAAATCAATTCATTTTAATTGTCCTTCAATATCGATAAAATCATTCATCTCAATGGAGTCATAAGTTTTTTGTTCTACTCAGGTATCAATTGGTAAATTTTACCATTTTTTTTTTAGTTTCACCTTATACCTAGCGAAAGAAATGAAATCTTTAAAAAGAAAGACCTTTAAAAAGGTAAGAATTTACGGCGAGTGGTTTTTTTTTGGACAGAACTAAAACTAAAGTATATATGTTGTTACTTTCAGATCTATGTTAATATTAATGAATTTATCCCGAAAGATACGAACAGATGAATAAAATAAAAAAATAAAATAAAAAACCATCTTTCAGTAGAGTTACAGTGAATTCTGTTCATTTTTTTAAACTTTAATTATAAATTAATTCGAGTATCTACTCTGATTTTGATATTATGTTTTCGGGGATACGAACAGATGAATGAAATGAAATCAAAAATCATTTTCCGGACGAGTTTTTAATAAATTTTTTTCAGTTTTATTTCTTTAATTAATTTTTACTCAAATTATTTAAAATTCCTACTCTGATTCTGTTGATATTTTTTTGGAATATGAACAGATGAAGGAGATGAAATCAAAGAATCATCTTCCGGACGAGTTTTAAGTAAATTTTTCTTTTCTTTTTTACGCATCTTTTTTCTTTTCTTTTTTTTAAACTTGAATTCAATTTTTTTTTAGTAAAAGTTTACTATCAATTTATTCAATTTAGGTGTCGTTCAATATCGTTAAAATCATTCGGACTCGACGGAGCCGCAGATTTATTAATTAGAATAATATTACTTTTCAAAGAATCAATTAAAAAAAAAAGCTCTTAGATTTTTAAGTCTTTTTATTTTTAGTTACCCTAATACAGTTTCTGCTTTTCGGTGATGCATGAATATCTTTGGTCGACTGTTAATCGTTAATCTGCGGCTCCGTCGAGTTCGAATGATTTTAACGATATTGAACGACACCTAAATTGAATAAATTGATAGTAAACTTTTACTAAAAAAAAATTGAATTCAAGTTTAAAAAAAAAAAAAAGAAAAAAGATGCGTAAAAAAGAAAAGAAAAATTTACTTAAAACTCGTCCGGAAGATGATTCTTTGATTTCATCTCCTTCATCTGTTCATATTCCAAAAAAATATCAACAGAATCAGAGTAGGAATTTTAAATAATTTGAGTAAAAATTAATTAAAGAAATAAAACTGAAAAAAATTTATTAAAAACTCGTCCGGAAAATGATTTTTGATTTCATTTCATTCATCTGTTCGTATCCCCGAAAACATAATATCAAAATCAGAGTAGATACTCGAATTAATTTATAATTAAAGTTTAAAAAAATGAACAGAATTCACTGTAACTCTACTGAAAGATGGTTTTTTATTTTATTTTTTTATTTTATTCATCTGTTCGTATCTTTCGGGATAAATTCATTAATATTAACATAGATCTGAAAGTAACAACATATATACTTTTGTTTTAGTTCTGTCCAAAAAAAAACCACTCGCCGTAAATTCTTACCTTTTTAAAGGTTTATAATAAAAAACCTTTTTTTTTTAACTAATATATCCCCTATTATTTGGTACTTCTAAAAAATTGATAAAGTTTGGTTCAAATTCTTGAAAATTTCCAAGATCAGTTAAAACTGAATATTCTTTTAAATTGAACTGTATAAAATAAAATAATTTGACCTTTGAGATACACTTTGTTTCACTAAATGGAATTCCAGGTAAAAAAGAATACAAATTAATTTAAAAACTTGCAGTTTTCAAAGCTTAATTTCATAAAAATGATAGTCTCGTTGGATTAGAGATAATCTCAGTAAAAGGTATTAATTAAATTATATTAAATTTTAATTTCAATATATAAAAAATAATAATTGTATGAATCATTAAAATTTTAAAAATACTCACACAAATTAGGTTAACCAAATATTTTGAAAATGAATGTTGATAAATTAAAATATCAAAATTTATCTAAATTACACACCATCAAAACATTCACAAAAAATATTTACAAAAAAGGTGGTATTTTCACGTATATAAATAAAATTAGTTAAAAAATTTGCATTGTAAACAAAGATTTAAATATATGTATATAAATATGTACAGTGGTCACTGTCCGGCCGCAGGCTGGTAAATTACTAAAGCAATAATACATCCTCTTAAAGCGCAAATCACGCGCAATCCACCCACGTATTCAAAAAAACCAAAATAACCCATCTTTTTTTTATTTTTTTTCCAAAATAACCCATCAATAAAAAAATTTTCTAGGTTTGCGCGATTCAACCAAAATAACCCATCCCAAATAACTCATCACCCAATTCCTGGAACTCATTTTTATTTGGTCTCGGAAAAAATGGGACCAAACACTATCCTGACTGTCCGGATAGTGTTGAAATGTCCGGATAGTAACCGCTGTATATATGAAATGTCCGGATAGTGACCGCTACATATATATATATATTTATAAAAAAATGAAGGGTTGTTGTTTATTTAAAAAAATGTAAAGTTGAAACTATTTAAATAGTTTTTAACATTTAAATATTTTTTGAAAAGTTAATTTTTAAATTAAATAATGTCCAAACAAAAAAATTAGAAAATGTAGAAAATATAAAAATTATAAATAGGTTAAAATTCATGAAAATTAATAAAAATATAGATTTTCATGAAAAATTCGTGAGGAGCAAGGTAAAAAATGAGCAAAATTGTAGCAAAATGATGTCATTTTGAATGTAATGATATAAGGAGCATATAAAAAGAAAATTTTTAAAATGAGGAGTAAGACAAAAATAACGTAAATATAAGATAAAATCTAATAATTTGACGGCTCCTTAGTGAGGAGCAATACCAATCCAAGTGAACACTAAAAAAACACAAACAGAGGAGCACGTGAGGAAGACTTCGTATCTCGAAAACTAAAAGGAATTTCTTTATAATTCGGCTTCTAAAAGGAAGTGAGGAGCAGTTTAAGGAGCAAAAAAACGCAATTTTTCATTAAAAATTGACTGCGCCTCAGGATATTACGATATAATATCGGGAGATATATACAGTAGTGCTCAAAAGTTTAGGCCACCCCCAAATGTTATCTATTTATTATGTGATTTTTGAGTTTGTAAGTGACCGCAACCATCTAAAACTTTGATTAAGTCATCTCTAACAGTTTTTTTCAATCAATATACTCAATTACTCAAGGGAAAAACATTTACAATATACAAATTTAGTTTATAAATTTATTCTTACCCATATTTTAGTTTGAAATGTTATTTTTTTTTTAAACTGTTATTTTAAGTCATTTTATGATTTTTGATCGACTGTAAAAAAATTTTATTAACTTTCAGGCTTATAATTTTTCCCCTCTATTTTTCTTTTATGATCAAATTTGAAGAAAAAAATTTTTAAGTTGTTATATATAAAATTGTTCAAACCACAGCCAAAAAATGTATTTTTTTTATCTTCGAAACGAGGGGTATACAACTCCTAACTCAGCGCAACTCAGGCAAGAGTTGCAAAGAGTTATAGTTTTCAACTCCCGTAAGAGTTGCAAAGAGTTGCAAAGAGTTGCAAAGAGTTCCTATACCGAAAAAAGATAGGCAGCCGCCGCCCATGCGTCATCATGTTTACAAATATATCAGAACCGAGGCGGCGTCTTTTAATGCGGAGTGTAGGATTACCCCCTTTTTTTCCTAGAAAGCTTCTTCTACTTATTTTTTCTGGAGCACCTGAATAAAAATTTTTAACTATTAATCAGATTTTATTTTTTAATTAGGTAAAATATTAATTAGGCTTTATAAAAAAAAAAAAAAAAAAAAAAAAAAGCGCTGAGATAGTAATTCCTTTTTAAAAATTGAGTCAAACTAGAACTAAATAGATACATGAATAATAATATAAATAAAGTTTTGAAATGTACAGACAAAATCAAAACATAATTAAGTTTTATAATCAAGCCCCGAAGGGGCACAGCTTAAATATTAGTTTTAAAATGAACTGGATAATAAGCTCCGTGGTCCAGCGGATAACGTCTTGACATTCTATTTTGCAAGCGTTGGTTCGATTCCCGCTTGGTAGAAATTTTTTTTTTTTTTTTTTTTTTTCTTTTCAGGCTTTTTAAGGCATTTTAAACATTTTTTTATAAATAAATAAATTGATAAACCGCCAAGCACTACAACCCCATAACGCTGGGCACCCGTGTTTTTCTAATAAATAAATTGATAAACCGCCAAGCGCTACAACCTCATAACGCTGAGTGTCCGATTTTTTTTTTTTTTTTTTTAAATAAATTAACTAACCGTCAAGCACAAAAACCCCATAACGCTGGGCGTTTGAATTTTTCAAATAAATAAATTGATGAACCGCCAAGCACTTCAACCCTATAACGCTGGGCACCCGTGTTATTCTAATAAATAAATTGATAAACCGCCACGCAATGCAACCAATAAGGCTAGGCGTTCGAGTTTTTCAAATAAATAAATTGATGAACTGCCAAGCGCTACAACCCCATAACAAGGGTCGTTCGAGTTTTTCTAGTAAATAAATTGATAAACCGCCTAGCGCTGCAACCCCATAACGCTGGACGTCTGAGTTAAAAAAAAAAAATAAATTAATGAATATATGAACAAACCACAGAGAATTACAACCCCATAACAATGGTCGTCCGAGTTTTTCTAATGAATAAGTTCATAAATAAATTGATAAACCGCCAAGCACTACAACCCCATAACGCTGGGCACCCGTGTTTTTCTAATAAATAAATTGATAAACCGCCACGCAATGCAACCAATAAGGCTAGGCGTTCGAGTTTTTCGAATAAATAAATTGATGAACTGCCAAGCGCTACAACCCCATAACACTGGTCGTTCGAGTTTTTCTAGTAAATAAATTGATAAACCGCCTAGCGCTGCAACCCCATAACGCTGGACGTCTGAGTTAAAAAAAAAAAAATAAATTAATGAATATATGAACAAACCACAGAGAATTACAACCCCATAACGCTGGGTGTCCGATTTTTTTTTTTTTTTAAATAAATTAACTAACCGTCAAGCACAAAAACCCCATACCGCTGGGCGTTTGAGTTTTTCAAATAAATAAATTGATGAACCGCCAAGCGCTACAACCCTATAACGCTGGGTACCCGTGTTTTTCTAATAAATAAATTGATAAACCACCACGCAATGCAACCAATAAGGCTAGGCGTTCGAGTTTTTCAAATAAATAAATTGATGAACTGCCAAGCGCTACAACCCCATAACACTGGTCGTCCGAGTTTTTCTAGTAAATAAATTGATAAACCACCTAGCGCTGCAACCCCATAACGCTGGACGTCTGAGTTAAAAAAAATAAATAAATTAATGAATATATGAACAAACCACAGAGAATTACAACCCCGTAACACTGGTCGTCCGAGTTTTTCTAATGAATAAGTTCATAAATAAATTGATAAACCGCCAAGCACTACAACCCCATAACGCTGGGTACCCGTGTTTTTCTAATGAATAAATTGATAAACCGCTAAGCGCTACAACCCCATAACGCTGGGTGTCCGATTTTTTTTATTTTAAATAAATTAACTAACCGTCAAGCACAAAAACCCCATACCGCTGGGCGTTTGAGTTTTTCAAATAAATAAATTGATGAACCGCCAAGCGCTACAACCCTATAACGCTGGGCACCCGTGTTTTTCTAATAAATAAATTGATAAACCACCACGCAATGCAACCAATAAGGCTAGGCGTTCGAGTTTTTCAAATAAATAAATTGATGAACCGCCAAGCGCTACAACCCCATAACGCTGGGCGTCCGAGTTTTTTTTTTTTAAATATATTGATTAACCATTAGGCACGAAAACCCCATGAAGCTGGGCGTCCGAGTTTTTTATTAATAAATAAATAAATACATGAATGAACCACCAAACAATACAACCCCAAAACGCTGAAAATCCGAGTTTTTTTTATTGAATAAGTTAATAAATAAATTAACAAACAGTCAAGCACTACAACCCCATAACGCTGGACGTCCAATTTTTTTTTTATGAATAAATCAATATTTATTTATTAGAAAAACTCGGACGCACAGCGTTATGGGGTTTCAGTGCTTGGCGGTTAATTAATTCATTTAAAAACAAAAGGAGACGTAGACGTCCTGCGTTATGGGGTAGTAGCGCTTGGCAGTTTATCAATTTGTTTATTAGAAAAACTCTGACGCTCAGCGTTATGGGGTTGTAGCGCTAGGCGATTTATTAATTTATTTATTAAATTATGTAAAAAAAAAAAAACTCGGATGCCCAGTATTATGGGGTTGTATTGTTTGGTGGTTTGTTTATATATTTATTTATTTATTTAAAAAAACTCGCGCGCCCAGCTTCATGGGGTTTTAGTGCTTAATGGTTAGTTAATAATTTAAAAAAAAACACTCGGACGTCCTTCGCTATGGGGTTTTATTGCGTGGCGGTTAGTTAATTTATTTATTAAATTATGTAAAAAAAAAAAAACTCGGACGCGCAGCGTTATGGAGTTTTAGAGCTTGGTGGTTAATTAATATATTTAAAAAAAAAAAAAAAACTTGGACGCACAGCGTTATGGGGTTGTAGCGCTTGGCAGTTCATCAATTTATTTATTTGAAAAACTCGAACGCCTAGCCTTATTGGGTTACATTGTGTGGTGGTTAGTTGATTTATTTATTAGTAAAACTCGGGCGTCCAGCGTTATAGGGTTGTAGCGCTTGGCGGTTCATCAATTTATTCATTTGAAAAACTCAAATGCCTCAAATTTTGTGCTTGACGGTTAGTTAATTTATTAAAAAAAAAAAAAAATTGGACATCCAGCGTAATGAGGTTGTAGCGCTTGGCGGTTTATCAATTTGTTTATCAATTTATTTATTAGAAAAACACGGGTGCCCAGCGTTATAGGGTTCGAGCGCTTGGCGGTTCATCAATTTATTTATTAGAAAAACACGGGTGCCCAGCGTTATAGGGTTGTAGCGCTTGGCGGTTCATCAATTTATTTATTTGAAAAACTCAAACGCCCAGCGTTATGGGGTTTTTGTGCTTGACGGTTAGTTAATTTATTTATTAATTTATTTAATAGAAAAACTCGGTTGTCCAGTGATAGAGGGTTTGATTGCTTGGCGGTGAATACTTAATTTATTTAAAAAAAAAACTCGAACTCTCAGCGTTATGGGGTTTCATTGCGTGGTAGTTACTTAATTTATTTATTAGAAAAACTCTGACGCCCAGCGTTATGGGGTTGTAGCGCTTGGCGGTTTATCAATTTATTTATCAATTTATTTATTAGAAAAACACGGGTGCCCAGCGTTATGGGGTTGTAGTGCTTGGCGGTTTATCAATTTATTTATTTATAAAAAAATGTTTAAAATGCCTTAAAAAGCCTGAAAAGAAAAAAAAAAAAAAAAAAAAAAAATTTTGTACCAAGCCGGAATCGAACCAACGCTTGCAAAATAGAATGTCAAGACGTTATCCGCTGGACCACGGAGCTTATTATCCAGTTCATTTTAAAACTAATATTTAAGCTGTGCCCCTTTGGGGCTTGATTATAAAACTTAATTATGTTTTGATTTTGTCTGTACATTTCAAAACTTTATTTATATTATTATTCATGTATCTATTTAGTTCTAGTTTGACTCAATTTTTAAAAAGGAATTACTATCTCAGCGCTTTTTTTTTTTTTTTTTTTTTTTTTTTTATAAAGCCTAATTAATATTTTACCTAATTAAAAAATAAAATCTGATTAATAGTTAAAAATTTTTATTCAGGTGCTCCAGAAAAAATAAGTAGAAGAAGCTTTCTAGGAAAAAAAGGGGGGTAATCCTACACTCCGCATTAAAAGACGCCGCCTCGGTTCTGATATATTTGTAAACATGATGACGCATGGGCGGCGGCTGCCTATCTTTTTTCGGTATAGGAACTCTTTGCAACTCTTTGCAACTCTTTGCAACTCTTACGGGAGTTGAAAACTATAACTCTTTGCAACTCTTGCCTGAGTTGCGCTGAGTTAGGAGTTGTATACCCCTCGCTTCGAAAAATCACCGATTTTTCATTGTTTAACCCTATTTTACGATTGAATGCATCTTTTTTTTTATTTTCAGGGTCAAAATTAAATAAGAACTTATTTTTTATGTATTTACAATTTATTTATTAGAAACAATGCAGGAAGACTTGATTAGGCTGGGTCAATGGTCTGTTGACAGTGCTCTTCCATTCTCCCTAACAAAATGCACTGTGATGACATTTCGTAAGACAATGGCTATGCATTATGATTATTACTTATGTAATGTACTATTATCTCGATATTAATATTGTTAGAGATCTGGGAGTTTATTATGATGAGTCATTTCTGTTTAAGGATCATTTAAATTTTACGGTTAGCAAAGCTAATCGAATGTTGCACTATATTCTAAGATTATCACATGAATTTTTAAAGCCGTCTACTTTGATGAAATTGTATACCACATTTGTTAGGTAAGTTCTCATATTTGCCTCTGGTGTCTGGAGACCAATGACTGAGTCTGATTTTAGAACCGTTGAATCAGTACACCATCGTTTTCTTCGCTCATTAGCTTATCGATCCCACCAGCCCATGGACAGGTTTGACTATGACTACTCTGTTATTGCTAAGCGATATGGTCTTTCCTCATTGGATTCTTTTTTTGACTATTTGGATCTGATGTTTTTCTTCAGACTGTTGCAAGGGAGAGTTGACTCACCTGATTTGTTGCAGTTGGCCAATTTTAAAGTTCCATGGGTAGGTGGAATTATGTTAAGGCAATACAGTTCCTTAGTAATTAAGTCTTCTAGATCGAAATTGCAGCAAAGATTATATATCTATCGTGCAAGTTTGTTAACTTCATCACTTTTTAATGTTTATGATTTATTTCATATGCCTTTTGAGGCCTTTAAGAGAGATATGACCAACAAAATTCTTAAGTTTGCATAACATGTGCTCTGATTATAGTTTTTTATACTGCGCTACCTATCAATATACTATGTATTACAATTTGTATTTGGGTCAATAGCCCGTATGTACTAAAATAAATAAATAAATAAATAAATAAAAAATTGAAAATTTTCTTAAAAATATTATTAAAACTATCTATTTTTCAGAATTTTTAACACTTTTAAAATTTAAGAAAATTACTTTGTTTTTTGAATAATTTTGTTTGAACGAATAAAAAAAAAAAACACTTTGATAAGACTATCCAATTTAGACATAACAAATATCTTTTGAATTAAATAGTTTTTGAGTTAATCAGTACTTTGTAGCTACTCCTTTGGCATTGTAGCAAGCTTTCACTCTTCTAACTATCGAATCTGCAAGCTTCTGACAGTAACTTGGGCTTAAACTTTGCCAGGCTGCAGCAATCTCCAGTTTTAATCTTCTATATTTCTCAACTTTTTATCCTTGATCATTCTTTCGATCTGATCCCAAGCGTTTTCGATAATGGTAAGATCAGGTGAACGGGCGGGCCACGTCAATAGTGGAATTTTTTTGTTTGTCAACCATTTCATTGTTCTTTTAGACCTATGACAAGGAGCATTATCCTGCTGGTACAAGCAATTTTTTCGTCTTCCGAAAACCTTTTTCTTGGACGGGAGCATGTAGTTTCTCAAAATACGAATATATTTATCACTGTCCACTGTTCCATTAATAAAATGTAATTCACCTTTACTAGTATTATGAGAAACTAGAAGAAAAAGTTGAGAAATATAGAAGATTTAAAACCGGAGATTGCTGCAGCCTGGCAAAGTTTAAGCCCAAGTTACTGTCAGAAGCTTGCAGATTCGATGGTTAGAAGAGTGAAAGCTTGCTACAATGCCAAAGGAGTAGCTACAAAGTACTGATTAACTCAAAAACTATTTAATTCAAAAGATATTTGTTATGTCTAAATTGGATAGTCTTATCAAAGTGTTTTTTTTTTTATTCGTTCAAACAAAATTATTCAAAAAACAAAGTAATTTTCTTAAATTTTAAAAGTGTTAAAAATTCTGAAAAAAAGATAGTTTTTATAATATTTTTAAAAAAAATTTCAATTGTTTCTAATAAATAAATTGTAAATACTGTCACGGTCGGTGAAAACATTCGTCCACACGATCGAGATTTTTCGTGTGGACGCGGGCCAGCAGCCGACGAACAGCTGCTGGCGGACCATTCCGGAACGGACCGACCGTTAGCGGTCGGACCGGCTGGAACGAGGCGAAAGCGCGCCAGTCTACTTTGATAACTTAGGCTAGACACTCCGTCTCTCTCTCGTTGTTTTATTTGTCAGAGAAAAGATTTGTAATCGCGACTCCCGGAGAGTTTGTTATTTCGCTACGACTTGCGAAGTCGCGGAGAGTGTGACGTGCACGAGTGTGTGAGTTTGTGGTGTGCAAACGAGTAACCAGGGACCCCTGCTTCACGGAGATCTCCACCCGCGCGGCGTCAAGGTTTGTGCCCCCGCGAGCAAGCGTGAAGTGTATGTAAAGGTGTGCTGGGTGATAAGGGAGAGAACCCATGGATTATTTATTCTCTCCCGGTCTGGATTTATTTCCTAAAGGTTCTACGAGTGAATTCTCGATAGTACTCACACGTAGAAACTTGCGAGCCGGGCGCGTAGTCGCCCGGCAGATTGTTTTGTTTACGTTCGACTCTTTTTGTTCGGCCACTCGCGCGATCGGCCGAACTTTAGATTTTGAATTCTAGGATCGCGACAATTAATTTTGTATTATTCTTTTTGTTATTTTTTTTTGTTAATAAATTGTGAATTAAAATTGATTGTTCTTTGAGAGTAGTTATTCCGAAACAAATTTTTTTCCCTCCACTCGACTTTTCCTCGTTTAGAATATTTATTATTTCTGGGAAGTTTGATTTATTTTGATAGTGATTTTAGCTTGGGGAATAGCCCCACCCACTACCGGCATTTGACAGCTAGTCCGCGTACGCGTCTCCCCAAGCATGTCTTGATTATTTACAGGTACAAAGACGACAACGGGAGTGCTCGGGGAAGAGAGTACTCCGTGGATTTAATTGTATTCGGCTGCCGCTCCGACAACGAAGGTCAACGTTGTTTTTTCCCGGACGAGCACCGTAACAATACATAAAAAATGAGTTTTTATTTAATTTTGACCCTGAAAATAATTACAAAGATGCATTCAATCGTAAAATAGGGTTGAATAATGAAAAATCGGTGATTTTTCGAAGATAAAAAAAATACGTTTTTTGGCTGTGGTTTGAACAATTTTATATATAACAATTGTAAAATTTTTTTCTTCAAACTTGATCATACAAGAAAAATAGGGGGGGAAAATTATAAGCCTGAAAGTTAATAAAATTTTTTTACAGTCGATCAAAAATCATAAAATGACTTAAAATAGCAGTTTTAAAAAAAATAACATTTCAAACTAAAATATGGGTAAGAATAAATTTATAAACTAAATTTGTATATTGCAAATGTTTTTCCCTTGATATATATATATATATATATATATATACATAACTCACAAATAAAAATAATTAATTAGTAATCGTTTAAACACAATAAAACATTGTAGTTATAAAAGAAACTTAAAATACTCAACTTTTCTCTTAAATAAACAAAAACGTTCGAATCTCAAAATCACATTCGAACACTGAGCAACAACAACACTTGGTAACAATAATAAAACAGCCATTAAATATTTAAATAGCAACGCGTGCGACATTCACAGCGTTCCAAATTCGAACCCAATCAGAACAACATATATATATATATATTATATATTAGGGGGTACCCCCCTGCTCGCTTCGCTCGCCAACCCCCATAAAAATAGTTATAAAATAAGGAGTTTTTTGAGGGTTAATATTTAATATGTTTTTTGAGTTGAGTTTGTGTATTGAATAAAAGTTCAAACATGTTTAGGTAAAATTGTTGAATATGATTTAAATTGAAAAAAGAAAATTTTATATTATGGTGAGTCTAAAAAAATAGTTATAAAAATTAAATAGTAAGTTAAAATACTTCAAGTACTTGAAACATGTTAAATATAATATTTTTTAACCGTTTTGAAGTACTCCTTTAAAAAGGGCTTTTAAAATTACGACTCGTCTAGGAAAAGCGCCCTTCAAAGAGGTTAAATATAGAGTTTTTTGACAGTTAAGGTGCTCGTACAGAAGAGGCTCCTATAATTTAGAATCAACTCCTCCGGGAGCAGCCCCTTAAAACATGTTGGATATAAGATTTATTGAAGTTTTGAGGTGCTCCTCCGGGAGGAGCTCTGGAAATTACGGCTCCTCCGGGAGGAGCCCCTTAAAACATGTTAAATATAAGGTTTTTTGAAGGTTTTGAGGTGCTCCTCCGGGAGGAGCTCTGGAAATTAAGGCTCCTCCGGGAGGAGCCCCTTAAAACATGTTAAATATAAGGTTTTTTGAAGGTTTTGAGGTGCTCCTCCGGGAGGAGCTCTTTAAACTACGGCTCCTCCGGGAGGAGCCCACTTCAAACATAATAAATATAAGGTTTTTTGACGTTTTAAGGGGCTCCTCCGGGAGGAGCTCTGAAAATTACGGCTCCTCCCGGAGGAGCCCCTTAAAACATGTTAAATATAAGGGTTTTTGACGTTTTAAGGTGCTCCTCCGGGAGGAGCTACTAAAATTGGCTCCTCCGGAAGGAGCTTTTAAAATTAAGAGCTCCTCCCGGAGGAGCACCTCAAAACCTTCAAAAAACCTTATATTTAATATGTTTTAAGGGGCTCCTCCCAGAGGAGCCGTAATTTTCAGAGCCCCTCCCGGAGGAGCCAAAAAAAAAGAGCTCCTCCTGGATATAACTATATAATATAGGAAGATATACTAGGGGGGTACCCTCTACTCGCTTCGCTCGTGAACCCCCGACTCAGATAAAATAAAAATTTGAATTTTTGAAATGAAAAATTTTTTTTATTAAGTGGTACTATACATTTTATTACAATAAGTTTTCAAATGTATTTTTTAAAATTCTTCTGAATAAAAATAATTTTGACAATTAGAACAAACAAAAATAATCTGTTTTTGATGAATTTTTTTCAAATGATTTTCTAAATCTGCTTTATTTTGAAAATTTTCGTTACAATTCTCTTCTGTGGATTTATAGTCGGATAAGATTTCTGAAAAATTAATAAAATTATTATTAAAAAGGAATTTAACAATTTCATTTTAAAATAAAAGTTATAGTCTTACTACTACAAATTTTATTAAAGTGCCTATCTAAATAATCTTTTCTTGAACCAAAATTTTTCAAACACTTAGAACAGCTGAAGGTTTATTTTTTAGTATGAAGTAATCGATGTCTGTCTAAAATTTTGTTTGAACTTAATTTTGCATCACAATAAGAACATTCATGTTATTTCATTTCATAATGTGTTTTAATAATTGGAATTAAATTTTTTTTAAGTTAAAAATTAATCCACAAATGACAGCTATTTTCAAATTCATGTTCATGATTTTCCAAAAGATCCTCATAACTAAAAATAATTTTTTTGCATATAAGGCAGTTAAAGATAGGCACCCGAACAGACGCGCCCAGTGAGCACCCAGTGAGATAGCTAGGGCCTTGCTAGCCAAAACCCACCACCCTGCTGGGACCTAGCTGGGTTCTGAATGAAAATGTAATGCGGCGCTAGCAGGGGCCAAGCGGGGCAGGCATTTTGCCCAGTTTAGTTTATACTGCGTCTTCATTTTTGAAGCACACACAATAAATAATCGAGTGATCAATTTTACTTTTATGTCGATGTTAGATTTTTTCTTATTATGTATTGATTAAATTTTTTTTTCAATTTATTGGATTTATTTTTTATGAAAGTTTTAAATTTACTCACGGAAATTAACTTTATAAGATATGTAATTTTTTAGGTTAAGTTTTTTTTAAATTCATAAATAAAGTAAACAAAGTAACTGAGCAAAAATTCTTTTAAACAAAAAAAAAGTGATAAATATAGGAGAGAAGAAAATAAATTTCAAAAGATTTAAAAGTATCTCAAAAATTGCTTTTGAGTGGAAAATCTAATGGCTCTTGGTGTGAATTAATTTGAGGTGCAACAAAATCTGTTATCTACTATGATTATTTTTTTTATTCTTAATCTTTATCTTATACATTATGCGTACAAAGTTTATGTCAGAGTGTAAAAAATTGGAAGCTTCATGGAAAATGTAAAATATCTTTAAACAAATTTTGAATTTTGGTTCTAAACACCAAATTCTTATTAGGCGAATTTCATAGTAACACATACAGCAATTTTTAGAGATGTTTGTCTTTTTTAACTTTCAACGCTTTAATGAAAAAGTTAGGTACTCTTCTAAGTTTTCTTCTTGGATTAACCAGAAGTTGAATTTAATTATGAAATCCTCACAACTTGTACATATGTATTGTACTCACTAAATAAAAACTTGATGTTGAGGACCAAAATTGAAAATGTTTCTAAATATACTTGAAATCGTTATTGGTTTTAGAGTAATTAGAAGTTTTTTGCGCTTAACTGATCATTACATATATATATATATATACAGGGTGTCATTTTAATCTATAGACTCCAAAATCTCGAAACTGTAGCCCCGGACAAAAAAGTTTTTCATATAAAAGTTTTATGATTTGGAGGGGGAAAGAAAATGGTAACCTTGGATTTGGGCCTTACGGACCCTAAGTCCGTTTTTTTGAATGGCAACCCCTATTTTTGACCCTGGATTTGGAAAGAGCAAAAAATTTTACGATTTTTAAGTATTTTTCGAAAAAAAAATTTGGGCCCCCATGAGGCCCTGCAGGGGCTTATAAGGCTTTTATAAAGCTCATTTCTTTTTAACCCGAATTAACTCTAAAATAACGAATTATTTGTATAGCACATGCATTGGAAAAGTTTCTTGGTTTGAAATTTCCAACAAAATGGGCCAAAAAAATTGAGCCCGGGGCCTTATTTTAGGCCCTTCGGACCCAAAATCCGTTTTTTTGAATGGGAACCCCTATTTTTGACCCCGGATTCAGAAAGAGCGGAAAATATTACGATTTTTACGTATTTTTTGAAAAATTTTATTGGGCTCCCATGAGGCCCTGCAGGGGCTTATAAGGCTTTTAATTCCAATGCATGTGTTATACAAAAAATGCGTTATTTTAGAGTTAATTCAGGTTAAAAAGAAGTGTAAAAGCCTTATAATCCCTGCAGGGCCTCATGGGGTCCCAGAAAATTATTCGAAAAATACCTAAAATTCGTAAAATTATTCGCTCTTTCTGAATCCGGGGTCAAAGATAGGGGTTTCCATTCAAAAAAACGGACTTTGGGTCCGTAGGGCCCAAAATAAGGCCCCGGGCCCAATTTTTTTTGGCCTATTTTGTTGGAATTTTCAAACCAAGAAACTTTTCCAGTGCATGTTCTATAAAAAAAAGTATTTTATAGTTAATTTGGGTTAAAAGGAAATGGGCCTTATAAAAGCCTGATAAGCCCCTGCAGGGCCTCATAGGGGCCCAAATTTTTTTTCGAAAAATACTTAAAAATCGTAAAATTTTTTCTCTTTCCGAATCCGGGGTCAAAAATAGTGGTTCCCATTTAAAAAACGGACTCTGGGTCCGTAGGGCCCAAATCCAAGGTTACCATTTTCTTTCCCCCTCTAAATCATAAAACTTTTATATGAAAAATTTTTTGTCCGGGGCTTCAGTTTCGAGATTTTGGAGCCTATAGATTAAAATGACTCACCCTGTATATATATTTAATAAACTATCACAAAATTGTAAGATGCATTTGCAATTTTTTTCCAAATTAAAACAAGTCTTTTAAACACATTATAAAATATTTTTTTTTTAATTTAATCTTCATATTTATTTATTTCTTCAAATGGATCTTATCATATGATTATTTTGATCTTTTTAATCGAAATATTTATATATGATGCCAAGATCATGCTATAAATACAAACTCAATACATGTATGAGTGTAAGCTCTATCATCTACTTGATGAAAAAACAACCTATATCAAAAAATTCATTTTATTAATAAAATAATTCTGCTTCGCTAGGCTAGCTACTTGCCCTTCTAAACCACCGCTCGCGCCGCATTACATTTCTGTGCTGAGCTCTGCTGGGGCCTAGATAGAATTATGGGGCAACTAGCGAGGGCTCTGCTAGCGCCGGCCTTCTCTTTCTGTTCGGGTGGTATTTTTTTCGAGAAAATTAGAATTTAGAAAAAATTGAACTAAATGAAGTAACAATTGATTTAGAAACAACTATTTTTTGTTGTTCAATGGAAAAACTTAAATCTTGATTCTAATAATGATCTAATAATTCATCAAGTTCATTATATATTGTTATGTTATTTGATACAATATATTGAATTTAACAATAATCTGTTTTTCGCGTTCACAATTCATGAATTTTAATTGACGATGAGAATGAGTATCAAAAAAAGAACAAAAATCAACTAAATCTGAGCCATCAGTAAAGAAAAAAAAAAAAAAATTGCAATAAATATGAAAATTAGGTTTTTTAATTTTGATGGAATCCCAGCTACAAACGAAATCTTATCCGAAATATTCATTTTGATAAAACCTATTTATGAATTTAAAAAACCTATAAATTGTCCAAATAATTTCTAGATCAAAATCTAGAGTATGTACATTAAAAGTATCATTTAACTTTTTGATTTTGGAAATTTTTACTTTCAAAAATAAATGTATTAGAAAACTTAGCTTCTCTAACTCCACTAAAAATTTCTTTTCTTGATAAACATTTAGCAACAATTGGTTCCATTTTAAATTAAATCTGTTAAATATTTTACATTATTTTAAATTAAAGAAAGGGTATAGTCGGTTAAGGGGGGGTAAAGTGCCCCCGGTGCAAACCCCTACAAAACCTATACCATTCGAAAGAAAATAAAAAAAGAAAATTTTGGTGCCAACCAGAAATTTTTTCCCCCTATAGTGCGCATGCGCGGTCCAAAATAGTGATTTTTCAACTTTTATTTACTACTCAGAATCTAAGAGGACTATCGAGATGCGGTTTGCGGGAAAATTTTGTTTGAAAAAAATTTAGTTCAGAAAAAATAATTTCAAAAATTTTCGGCGCCAAACTCATATTGTTAAAGTGGTTTTAAACTTTTAAATTGCGTGGTGGTCCAAAAATTTTTTTTTTATTTGTATTTTAACGTAAATTTTTCGTGGAAATTTTTTCAAATTTTTTAAAGAGGTGGAAAGTATGAAAACACTCAAAAAACCACTTTTTTCCAACTTTTTTGGCCTTTTTACTACTGATAATTGGTTTGAAAATTAATAAAACAATGAAATTTCATAGTTTCTACAACTTTACATGAAAATATACAATATACGATGTTTAAGTACTGTTTCAAGCTTTTTAAAGACCATAAAATCGATTTTTAAGATTTTTTGGCCTATAATAAAGGTACAAATGCCTCATTCAAACATCAAAATCGTTGAAATACTTGCTAGCGGCTGCATACTGCGTTAAAATATAACAACATTTATATCGCTGAACTACATTTTTTGTAAACAAAATTTTGCCGCAAACCGCGTTTTTCTAGCCCTCTTAGATTTTGAGATAAAAATTATAGTTGAAAAATCACTCTTTCACCCCGCGCATGCGCAGTTCAGGGAACAAAAAATTGCGGTTTGCGCCAAAAGCTTCCTTTTTTCAAGACCTTTCAAATATATATATATTGTAGGGGTTTCTGCAAAAAAAATTTTTAATACCTCCAACGAGATTAGTTTAACCATGTTCATCACTAAAAAATTGTATAAATTAGTTATTTTCAATCTAGGTCAGGTAGGCCAAATTTTTTTATGCAGAAACCCCTACAATATATATATCATTTGAAAGGTCTTGAAAAAAGGAAGCTTTTGGCGCAAACCGCAATTTTTTGTTCCCTGAACTGCGCATGCGCGGGGTGAAAGAGTGATTTTTCAACTATAATTTTTATCTCGAAATCTAAGAGGGCTAGAAAAACGCGGTTTGCGGCAAAATTTTGTTTACAAAAAATGTAGTTCAGCGATATAAATGTTGTTATATTTTAACGCAGTATGCAGCCGCTAGCAAGTATTTCAACGATTTTGATGTTTGAATGAGGCATTTGTACCTTTATTATAGGCCAAAAAATCTTAAAAATCGATTTTATGGTCTTTAAAAAGCTTGAAACAGTACTTAAACATCGTATATTGTATATTTTCATGTAAAGTTGTAGAAACTATGAAATTTCATTGTTTTATTAATTTTCAAACCAATTATCAGTAGTAAAAAGGCCAAAAAAGTTGGAAAAAAGTGGTTTTTTGAGTGTTTTCATACTTTCCACCTCTTTAAAAAATTTGAAAAAATTTCCACGAAAAATTTACGTTAAAATACAAAATAAAAAAAAATTTTTGGACCACCACCTATCCAAGATATTTTTAAATCACAATTTAAAAGTTTAAAACCACTTTAACAATATGAATTTGGCGCCAAAAACATTTGAAATTTTTTTTTCTGAACTACATTTTTATCAAACAAAATTTTCCCGCAAACCGCATCTCGCTAGTCCTATTAGATTCTGAGTAATAAATAAAAGTTAAAAAATCACTATTTTGGACCGCGCATGCGCACTATAGGGGGAAAAAATTTCTGGTTGGCACCAAAAATTTTCTTTTTTTATGTTCTTTCGAATGGTATAGGTTTTGTAGGGGTTTGCACCGAGGGCACTTTACCCCCCCCCCCCCCCCCCAACCGGCTATACCCTTTAAAAAGGTTTAGAATTAAAAAAAAAACTGATTGATAATTCAAAAATTATAATTACTCACGTAATTAAGTAATTAGCGAGAATTCACAATGAAATAGTAGGATGAAGCGTAGACCCATAAGAAAGTGCCTACAAAAATAAAATATTGGTTTAATTAAACAAAATTAAATTGATTTTATCTGAAAGAAAAATTTAAAATATATGTAAAAAAAATCATTACTTACGATAAAGTTGGATTAAAATACTTTTAAATTTCATCTGCAACTTGACATAACCACACTCTACAACGAATTTCTATTTGAACAATTTACTTTGATTTTGAACATTAAAAAATTAAAAAACACAGAATTTTGATTTAAAAATAAAAATTGAACTCATTAAAATTAATATCAATTTATGATAACATTTAAATGAATAATGTTTTTAAAAACCAAAAAACGTGAATGTAAATGTTTACAAACTGTGGGTGGGTTAGGAATAAAAGATTCAAAAAATTATTTTCATAACAATTAAGTTAATTTTTGGAATTTTGCAAAGTAGAAAATTTAAAATAAAATTGGACTTCAAAATTAATATCAATTTATCATAACATTTAATCAATGGTGTTTTTAAAAACCAAAAAACGCGAATTTTAATGTTTACAGACCGTGATAGCAACCAACAGGTAGGTTAGGATTATTAGGATTAATTAAAAGATTCGAAAAATTATTTTCATAACAATTAATTTAATTTTTGGAATTTTTCAAAGTAGAAAATTTAATTATTGAAGGGACAGGGTGCAAATAAAAAGACACAGGGTGTTTTAAGGAACTCAACTTTAATTTAAACTCGGGGTACACACATGTGCATGGTACACCGTCAGCATAGATACTGAAGTGAACAGCGCTTACAGCGCTGGTGACGCACACACACACATATATATGTTAGCACAGATGCTTGTTTCTCACATCAGTCCCAACACTCCCTCCAACAAGATTAGATTTTACTTTCACATGAACGCATTATTATTATAATATCAAACAAGTAATTAATTCAAGATTAGAATAAATACATTATAAAAATAATAATTCAATATGATAAAGTATTTGAATATTTTAGTCACACACAATGTCCATTTCACACAAAAACACTAAGGTTGTTTTTTTTTTTTTTTTTTTTTCTTTGTCTGCGTTCGAGTCTCACTTGTGCGTGACTATCATTAAAACCTTCAATTTGAGACAGTATTTAACTCGAACTCGGACTCGGACTCGGATTTAATTTAACTCGTTATAGACTCGTACTGCCATCAAAACTTAGGACTTGTTCAGACCTGAAACAAATTAAAATAAAACACAAACATTAGATTCATATTTAACTCGCATACTCAAATTACTATTTAAATTATTAATCTCGCTCAATTTAATAACGCTGCTCGGTGTTTTCTGAAATCACCCCTATCTAGTGGTTTGGTAAAAATGTCAGCAGTATTATCATGAGTATTTATCTTACGAACTAAAACTCGACCCTCATGTTGACACTGCTTTACAAAATCACCATGAGCCTTAGACATGCGTTGACGGTTACCCGTCCGCTCTCGAATTTCAAGATTTTTCTCAATTGTCTCGATACTCTCGTCGTAGTGTTTCAGCTTGTGACATCCTTCCTTTTGACTGTTGTCCAGGGCTGCCTGATTGTCACAATGGATTACAACGGGGTAGAATGTAATTCCAAGAATGTCTCGAAGAGCCTTGTCCATAGAAATAATTTCGCTGCATACTTCACTAAGTGCCAGGTATTCAGCATCGCATGAAGATTGTGTGACCAATCGTTGCATATGGCTTCTCCAAGAAACTGTATCATTGTACAACTTGATGACGTAACCAGATGTTGACTTAGAACCTTCGCAGTCCAATAGGCTCGTATCTGTCAGAGCTCTCATGTCATTAGACTCTCCTCGGAACTTGAGTCTCACATTCAGAGTGCCTTTCAGATATCTAAATACTCGTTTAACCTCGTCCCAATCTCGCTCGGTAGGATTTAGCTGTTTCCTTGCTAGGGTACTAACAGCATAGGCGATATCAGGTCTTGTTGCACTAGCTAAATACAACAAGCTTCCGATAGCCTCCCTAAATGGCACTTTCATTTTAGGTGTTTCAGAGTCCTTGGTTTGTTCAGAACTCTTAACTCCTCTCATCCCCTGGTTTTTAACTTTTCTCGAAACCATTGGAGTGTCATATGGCGCAGACTCTTTGAGATTAAATCGCTCAAGTATTTCTCAGTGTACTCGGTTTGAGATAAACTCATCACTCGATTTCTTTTATCTCTCGTAATTTTCATACCTAGAAAAAAATCTGGCTCACCCAGATCTTTCATTTGGAACGCTTTACTCAACTCTCTTTTAATCTTATTAAGTTTTTCTAAACTATTGCTCGCAATAATTAGATCATCTACGTATAAGACAATAAAAGCAAATTTATCTAGCTTTCTCCAAGTAAATAAGCATGGCTCGTTCAGGTCATGCTCGAGACCTAATTTACCAACTTCCTCAGTAAATCTCTTATTCCATCTCTTAGGACTGATTTTAAGTCCATAAAGAGATTTCTTAAGTTTACATATGTGAGTTTTCCTGAGGACATCATCACATTCAACTCCTTCTGGAATTTCCATGAAGATATCATCCTCAAGAGTGCCATTTAGGAAAGCCGTCTTTACGTCCATTTGGCAAGCATGAAGATCGTGCTTGTTAATCACTGCCAGAGCAGATCTTACAATAGTCATTCTTGACACAGGAGCATAAGTTTCTTTCAACTCATACTCCTTTAGATCTTTAAAGCCTCGAATAACGAGTCTAGCTTTAAATTTACACTGACCATCGCTTCCAGTCTTTCTCTTAAAGACCCATTTAGAGTCTATGACATTCAGCTTACGACCATCACTCTCGAATGACGATCTTGGTACTATGTCCCACACATCATTCTCGGACATGGAATTTAATTCTTCACGGACAGCTTGAAACCATTCAGCCTTATTTGGTGAATTCATAGCCTCCTTGTATGTAGTTGGATCTTTGTTAACACTGGCTAAAAATGCAAAACTCAATTCATCCTCCTCGAGATTGTGATTAGTTTGCTCATTACATTTTGAAAACTGAAATTGATCCAGTTTTAACTCGCTCGTGGCAAAGAATGCAAAACTTGTGTCCTGAACAGGACGAGCATAAATCGTGAAATCACGACCTTCTTTAGCTTTCCTGCCAGGTTGATTTCTCATCTTGGCAGGAGGCTCCTCGTTAACCTGATTTTCCAGGATTTCTTTTCTCGGTCGTCCTCGCTTACGATTTACTCGTGGAGGTACAATTTCAATTTGCTTCTCATTTAGCGTTTGCACGCTTTCACTCGCATTAGCCAGGTTATCATCAAAGTTTAGCTCGGTATTCTCGATCTCGCTAGAGTTATTACCTTTGTACACATCTTTGTACATGAGTTTCTCGTTAAATCTCACATTTCTCGAAATAATGAATTTTCTCGACTCAGGGTGCCACAGCACATAGCTGTTTACTGAGTATCCGACAAATACAGCTTTAATTTCTCGAGGTGAAATTTTGCCTTCAGGATAAGGTATATGTGCATACGCAATACAACCAAATCTCCTAATTTTACCAAAATGACCTTTCTCCAGTGGGGCAAGCTTTCTAATAGGCAACTCGAAGTCTATAGACTTATGTGGTGTTCTGTTGTACATATGTACAGCTACCTCTGCAGCTAGAATCCACATACTCGTAGGAAGACCTGAATCAAACATTAAAGCTCGGATCCTTTCCTGTAATGTCAAATTGAATCTCTCAGCAGTACCGTTGAGTTGTGGAGTATATCCGGGAGTAAAATTACTATCAATCTTCTCCCTTTCCATAAGTTCATGAAACTCACCACCAGTGAACTCAGTACCTCGATCTGCTCTTATAAAGCAAACTTTCTCGTCTTTACCGACAAGATTTCTCATTGTTCTCAGAAAACTATCCAGACATATTCCTGACTCGTTCTTATGTTTAACAGAATATATTCTCGCAAATCTCGAATAATCATCTATAAAGGTGGTAATAAATCTATTTCCACCAGGATATGACTGGGGTTTTATGGGACCCATAGTATCAGTATGAATCAATTTTAACGGCCTTTCGGCTCTTGTTCTTACTTCACTGAAAGGTAGTCTTTTCATTTTTGCCAAAATGCAAGTTTCACAGTCACTGATATCATTATGGAATTTAATATCTCGAAGTTTACTCACGATACGCTTTAGGTGTTTTAGATATTTCAGGGAAGGATGGCCTAGACGTGCATGCCATAAATTGCCTAAATCTAACTTACTCGGATTTTTAGGATGTACAAACTCGCTTTTATTCGACTCATTTTTCTCATCTGCCAACTTCGAGTTTAAGCAGGTCTTCAGGTTTATTCGGATCTAAAATTCGATTACCCAAAAGATTTCCACGTAACTCCCAATCCAAGCAGTCAGAATTCAAATCATCTTGTTGAGATTTCTCTCCATTCTCCCTCCCAGTCTCAGAGTGGTTTAACTCGTTTTCAATATTCGGAGCTCCCTCCTGAATTGTTGTCTCAAAATCTAAAACATCACTCTGCGACTGTTTGAGAAAATCATCAAGTGAGGTGAATCTAGCTACGCATGCATATTCGTCACAGTCAAAATTGACAGTAGATTTGTTCTCGACTACCATTTTGACAAGCCAGTTAGGAGCCTCATAGGTGCCGGTCATATAACTCACGCCTGTTTCCTTATCATATATGTCTAGAAACTCGCTGTCCATATAGATAGAGAAACCTGCTTCAGCGAAACGCCTAACTGAAATTAAGTTTTCAGACACCCCTGAAGCTGCTATAACATTAGTTAACTTTACAGTTTTCCCCGTACTCGATTTTAAAGATAAGTCACCCTTACCATCTATCTCTATGTTTGCGGACTTATTTTTATTAGCGCCTCTAATAAACTCGTCTCTCGTTTTCCTAAAATTTGTCAAAATTAGGTTATTATTCACGATATGATCGGTAGCTCCCGAATCGGCTACAAAAATTAACTCACTCGACTCGCCAATTTTATGAGGTGAATATATTCTACGCAACATACCTTTGGTATTTCCGCTCGACTCATGTTGTTTACTCTTATTATGTTTTGATTTGTTCTTTCTTCCAACTCGACCATGTTTGTTCTTACTCACGCCTTCAAGTTTGTCTTTTCCGCTTCCCTCACCCTTACCACTCAATTTACCACCACCACCTTTATTTTTATTATAATTTTGATCATTACCTCTATTATTGGGATTTTTTGGACAAGACAGCTCTCTATGTTTTCCTGTCTCACCACAGTAGGAACAATTCCACAAGTTTTGTGCTCTCAGTGGACAATCATCTCTCCAATGTCCCAGTTTGTTGCAACGGAAACAAACATCCGTTTCATTGGTGTTTGCACTTTTAGCAATATTTGCTTTAGTGCACTGGTTCTCGTTTCTCGTATACTCGGGTCTCGACGCCTCGGCCTTAAACAAAAAAATTTTCATATCTTCATATTCTAGTTCAGTCTTATTACTTACTGCCAGAGTATTATTAGCTTGTGTTATTTCTGGAAAGATACCAGAAACAGCACGCAATAATGCTCCTCGTTTTTCAACCTCAGCAAGAGGTATAGCTCCCTGGCAGTTTTCATACTTAGATATGACATTTTCCAACCTGTTTAAAAACTTAATAACTCTCTCTTTTGGTCTTATTTTTAAACTATAAAGTTTTGCAGGTACAGACGAGTCAGTAACATTGGATTCCAGCCTTTTCAGTTCTCTCAATTTCTCGAGGACTTTCATTGGACTCGCAATGTTAACAACTCGTTTGTAATAAGAATCTTCGATTCTATTTATTATAATATCTCGTACCAAAACTTCTCGTTTTTGTTTAAGTATTTCGGACAAGTCCTCAGGGGTTGTATAAATAGACGTACTTAGAGTCGTCGTCATTACAGTTGTTGTAACTGTTGTCATAGTCGTTGTTGTTAAGGCTGTTATCTCATCCATCTGAGAATCCTCTATTTCACTCGTTTGACCTGATGGGTTGTTGGATATTTCCATTAATTCCACATTGTGCCTCAGCTTTTCAGCAGCAGACATAACCTCATGACTCAACTCGTATAATGAATGTTTTTTTTTTTTTTTTTTTTTTTTAATTGTAGGTACCTACACTCACTCAACTCAACTCAACTCAAATAAAAATTTTCTAGAAACAAATTTTGCATAGGTATGTATAAAAAAAATACCTTTTTGAGTAGCAGAACTGGTCTCATCTGAACTCAAGGACGGCGTTAAATCGTTTGACCCGTTTTTGTGACCGATCAGTTTAGTTTGGCCACTCGATCCACTCATCACAGACTGGGGATCATTTGGCAGACCAGAATTTGGTGCCTGAGGATGGAACAATGCTTGCAATTTAGCTTCAGCTTCTCTCTCCAAACGTTGATCCTCCTCGCTATAACACAAAAAAACATTCAACTCAGTTTTGGGTCATATTTTGTTAAAATGTATTTGATCGCACAGCCAGAATCAACATTTTAACTGACGAAGATCTTTGAAAAATCCCCGTACACAACCTGCGTCTCTCCGATGTATGTACTGCCCCTATTAGCAGCACGGGTGCACGGAGAGGCGATCGCACACAGGAGATGCACGTTGATCTCCTCCGATCTCGTCCCGCCGTATTTGACAAAAAAATTTAACAGCACAGCCGTATTAAATTTCTTTTATCACAGCGTTGAGATTAAAATTAATTGTGTTTACAAAAATTCTCAGATCCATCTTTCAGAAGAAAGAAAGAAAGAATAAAAACTCAATACTCGTGAAACAAAATTTCAATACTCGTAAAAAAATTTCCAATACTCGTAAGAAAATTTTCAATTTAAATAACAAACTCAAAACTCATAAAATTAAACTCAACACAATTAATTAACCCTTTTAACTCTGCAAAAACTCATGCCCATTTGCAAACAAAAATTTTTTAATCGATATTTCCGATTAATTTTTCTCAATTTGTCAAATTTTCAAATTCTCAACTCGATTGAAAAATTCAACAAGAAAAATAAAACAACAACTCGTAAGTATCGGCAAAAAGAAAAAAAACGGTAGTCAACCAAAAAAAAATTTTCAAAAAATTTCTCCCTCCCACATTAGCACAGCCGTAATAGTGGTTTAATTTTTTCGAAAAACTCTTTTTTTTTTCTTTTTTCTTTCGATTATAAATTCTCGTCCGCAAGATAAAAATTTATTTATCTTTCCAACATCGCTCATGGTACCAGTAAATATTTTCAAAAAAAATTACGCAGTGAGAGAGAAAAAAAATACCACGGTCGGCACAGCCGCGACCGTAATAAAAAGATTTCTGGAACGGAAAAAAAAATTTCTTTCTTTTCCAGGTACCTAAGAAAACGCAAAAAAAATTTCAGAAGTCATATAAGCCTAACTCACGCATGGCGACAGACTTCAACTCGTTTAGTACCTAAAAAGAATCACGAAAGAAAACAAAAACACTCGATCACCATAGTAGCGGTGTACTGTTTATCTTCTCCCGTTCCCTCTCTCTCTCTCTCTTTCTCATTACTAGCACATGACACGATGCAAAAAAAAACAAAAACTCATGCAACAACAACGACAACTAAATTTTTAATTTTTCTATCATTTTTTACTTACATCTTACGCAATTTTTCCTGCCAAGCTTCCTCGCCCAGGCGAATCCAATTTTCATAATCGTAAATATTCATTTTTTTTTTCACACTCGTTGAACTCGCTTGTAGGAAAAATGTAGTAAAAAATTGATTTTTAATAATTATGTCTCTCTCGTTACTCGATACTCAAAAACAAATCTCAAACAAAAGAGACAAAATCGCGAAGTTATCCGGCGACGCGGTGAGTACAGCACGTGTATCGGCGAGAGGAAGAAAAGATGGCGTCCGTCTTGTCCTCTCTCTCTTTCCTTCACAACACCTGAATTATACACCTCTATCCACAAAAAAAACTCGCGATTCGTGCTGGGCCAATAACCTGAAGGGACAGGGTGCAAATAAAAAGACACAGGGTGTTTTAAGGAACTCAACTTTAATTTAAACTCGGGGTACACACATTTGCATGGTACAGCGTCAGCACAGATACTGAAGTGAACAGCGCTTACAGCGCTGGTGACGCACACACACACATATATATGTTAGCACTGATGCTTGTTTCTCACATCAGTCCCAACAATTATAATAGGTGCTTAAAAAACTTTTAAAAGGAGTTTTAAAAAAATAATTCGATTCAATATAACTGAAAATAATTCAATTCTAGAACAATTTTTTAATTGTTTTTAACAACATCGATGAGATTAAATTCAATCTATACTTATGATTGAATTTAATATTTAATTTCATTTTTTAATATTTTGTGTGTGAACAAAACATTAATTTGGTTGCGCCTAAGGTTCTCCAAATGGAAGTCTGAGGCGCAGCGAAGCGCAGCCAAAAAAAAAGTGCTAAAGTTCCGATATTTTTGAATAAAATAACGCATATTTAAGGTACTTTTGGCTGCGCCTCGCTGCACCTCACGAAAAAAAAAACCTTTCAACTATATAATATAGTAAAATATATCTTATCCTACTATATTATATAGGAGTAAGGTGAGTAAAGTTGAACAAAAAATGAGGAGCAGCCGAGGAGCAGCCAAAATCAAAACATAAGTAAAAATAAGGTTTTTCGTCCTTAATAGCTTAAATGCTTAAATGCTTGATAGCTTAATAGCTTAAAATGGACGAAAAACCTTATTTTTACTTATGTTTTGATTTTGGCTGCTTCTTGTCTGCTCCTGGCTGCTCATATTCATCATTTTTGTAGGTACCTAAAGAGCAGCCATTTGAGTACTAAATTAAAAAAAAAATTTTTAACTTTTCAAATTTTAGTGTTAATTTTTGTTCTACAGTACATGGATCGATTTTATTTTTTCAAACAATTATTTTAATGTATTATTAAATCTTCTTCTTTATATAAATGTATACTACAATAATTGCAGACAAAAGCTAAAATTTTACTATGAATTATTTTGAGATGTTCTTCTAAATCATGGTTACTCAAAAAATATTCACTACAGTGATAGAAAAAAAATACATACAGTTACAATACCTCTTCCGCATTTGAAGTATTCCAATTTAATATCTGAAATAATATAGATTTTATTTATTTTTTAATTCACTCTTTATTAAACTTTTACATTTCTATAAACTTTTTAATTTGTACTTCAAATAATTATGTCAAACTCATTTTTTTTAAACTTGCTACTAATTCAAAATTTTTCTTCTTCTTTATTGTTTTCAAAAAGTTATTTAGTTTATTAAAATTTTTTTTTTTTTTTTTTCTTTAGATGAATTTTGTTCAAAAGTATCAACTAAGTAATTTAAATATTTCTCCTCATAATTTAAGTAACCTTAGACAATTAAGGATGATACTGCATTTCTATAGATGAAAAATTGAATTCCAACTTTAAGACTCCAGATCATACAGTTATGTACAGAAAGAGTTGACAAATTTTTTCCTGAAACAAAAAATATACCTTTCCGAACTTATTATTGAGAAAATTGAGTTCAAAGTTTTTGAGGTTAAACACAGAGGTATATATGCTGCCTGTGCATAAGATCATCGAACTTTCAACTCTGTTTTTTCTGTAATAAGTTCGGGAAGGTATATTTTTTTTTGCCGGAAAAGATTCAGTCAGTAATTTTTAACATAACTAAAATTGTTTCAAGTCTCAAAGTTGGATTTTGATTTGATTTGAATTCTTACCATTTAAAATACATTGGTGAAGTGTTTTGACTCACGTAGTCATGCAGTACCATCCTTAAAAGTTAAATTTTAAATAATGAATAGAAAAAAAATGAAAAGAAAAATTACAAGATATGCATTTACTTTCAATTTCTTCTTCATCAAACTTCTTAGACATTATCAAAATTAATTGTTAAATAAAAACTGCAAAAAAAATATCTTTAAGAATATAATAGTTCTAACATAATATTCATAAGATTTAAAAAATTTCCAGAATACTAAATCCAGAAAAAGAACAGAATTGATAAGGAGTTTTAATTTTTCCAAAAAAAAATTTAAGCCTTTTACTTTCCAAATTAATCCAAAGTTTTCTTAAGCCGAATGTACCTTTTTAAAATAGAATTAAATAATTAATTCATCCAGAATAATATTTCAAATATTATTTAAAAAAGTAATTTAAATTTTTACTTAGTTTAATTCAAATGTACAGATGCAATTTCGAATGAACTCTTTAACCTTTCTTCTCACTTTTCGTTTCACTTTAAATTTCAGTGGAAATAAAATTAATAAATTTTAAAAAAAAACTACTTTTCAAATTTAAAAATATTTTTAAAAAATTTAACAAATTTAAAAAATATGATTTAACCAAAAATTTTTAAATTTAAAAATTCAACTGGTGGTTTTTATGACAGTTTGTAAACAATCAACTGGTATTTGTTATGAAATTTTGTTAAAATTATTTTTTAAAATTCGAATGAACTAAAAAACCATTGTTGAATATTTATTTCTAGTTATTAAATTAAATCAAAATTTTTGTATGAAAATTTGAATATTAATCAATGCTTGGCATTATCCGGACGTTTTGGAATGATACAGACAGCCAGGATTAAACATGATATTTCAAAATAAAAAAAACTCGAGTACCAAATAGAATCAAGTTCCAAAAAAAGGGAGATGGATTATTTTGGATGAGTTCTTTAGGATGGGTTATTTTGGTTTTTTGAATGCGTGGGAGGATTGCGCGTGATTTGCGTTTAAAGAGGGATGATTATTACTCTAGAAATTTTTCACGTGGTAAGTACAGCTGTATCTATATATAAATAAATTATCACGTTACTATCCGGAGATTTCATATACACGTTCGGCGCTATCCGGACAACCAGGATAGTGTTTGGTCCCATTTTTTCCGAGACAAAATAAAAATTAGTTCCAGGGATTGGGTGATAAGTTATTTAGAAAGGGTTATTTAGGTTGGATCGCGCATACCTAGGAAAAATATTTATTGATGGGTTATTTTGGGAAAAAAAAATAAAAAAAGATTGGTTATTTTGATTTTTTTTGAATATGTGAGAGGTTTGCTCCCCGTTTGCTCATGTCGAGGAGCATGATAGTTTTATTTATTTATCAATAAGGCCGGCCAAAGGCCGGATGGTGCCGGTTATACATATTTATATAAATATTCTCTGTAAAGCGGAACCCCCTCTGTCCATTTTTCTAGTTGACTTTCTAGTTGGAAAAAACAAAATTACAAAATGAAGCTTAATGTCTAAACTTTTAAATGCGTCCAGGCGTTTTTCAAAATTCAAAATGGTCACTTCAAGATGGCAGAAAAATCATCGGAAGTGGACAAAAAAATTTAATAATTCGACGATCACTCTTGATTTAAACGTTAACAAATGTAAAACACTAGGGACTAGTTTTTGAGATCCCCGGTCACGGAAAAGTGATTTATTTTTTAAAATGGAAAGTCCAATTGTGGCGGGCCTTTATCGAAAAAACTTATTCGAAGTAATTTTTCGAAAAACCCTCTATTTTTTCAGTAAAAAATCATACAAATTTGGACATGATTCACTATATGGCCTTCTGGCGCCGAATTGAATATTTTCCCAAGCCCTCAGCTTATAAAGTCGAGAGCACCGAGATGAATCATCATGGAAGCCAGACAAACCAGGAAACTAAGGTCTCCAAGATGAAATTACTGTTAAACTCTAAAAGTATCAAATCAAAAGCACAGAAATAAACTATCCTGCGAGCTCTGAACTTAAAAAAAAAAGGCAGCCAAATATTCGTGCCGTTTGATAAAATATACCCAATTAATATACACAGTTACAAAGTGTAATTTAAGCCAAAACTTTAAACTTTAAAAACCAAGGAAATTGAACAATCCCACAAGCCCTAAGCCAAAAAAACTTGAGGACACCAAGATAAAAAATCCCTCAAGCCCCAATTCTAAAAATCAAGGGCACCGAGTGCCATTTTACCTCAAGTCTTATGCTTGTAGATCAAAGGTCGCCAAGTAAGATGCGAGATGCAAGCCCTAATCAAAGAAACCTAGGGCATCGAATGTAGTTTTCTCCCAGGACCTTAACTCATAAAACCAAGGGCACCGAATAGTAGGGACGTTACAAAAATACGTAACGCTGTTTTTAAAATTTTTTTGCCCTATCTCCCTTTTATGTAACGCATTTTGATAAAATTTTTTATTGCTTTACAATGAGATATAGGGCCGGGACAGAGATAAATGCACAGAATCCTGTGCGCCTGCACAGAGCTCTTGTGCAGCTGTACAGACAGCACCTGAGCAGAAGCAAAGAGAAACAAATTAACTTGAATAAATAAATTAAAAATTAATTAATGAACCTTCATTTTTATGGTCAGGGTGAACACCTGGTGCACTTGCTGATAGTTACGCCTAGGAGATGATTTCCCCAGGAAGTTTTGACTCCGGAAGGGGTCAGGAAAGGCAGCTAGTGCACTTGTTGATAGTTACGCCTTGGAGATGATTTCCTCAGAAAGTTTTGACTTCGTAGGGGTCAGGAAAGGCACCTAGTGCACTTGGTGATAGTTACGCCTTGGAGATGATTTCCTCAGAAAGTTTTGACTTCGTAGGGGTCAGGAAAGGCACCTAGTGCCCTTAGTGGTATTTACGCCTTGGAGATGATTTCCTCAGGAAGTTTTGACTTCGCAGGGGTCAGGGTAGGCACCTAGTGCCCTTAGTGGTAGTTGCGCCCTGGAGATGATTTCCTCAGGAAGTTTTGACTCCGGAGGGGTCAGCTGTGGTCACTATCACCAAGTGCACTAGGTGCCTACCCTGACCTATCCGGAGTCAAAACTTCCTGAGGAAATCATCTCCATGGCGTAACTATCAACAAGTGCACAAGGTGCCTTTCCTGAGCCCTCTTGAGTCAAAACTTCCTGAGGAAATCATCTCCAAGGCGTAATTATCATTGGATGCTCCAGGTGCCTACCCTGACCCCTTCAAGGCGTAACTATCAACAAGTGCACGAGGTGCCTTACCTGACCCTATGGAGTCAAAACTTCCTGAGGAAATCATCTCCAAGGCGTAACTATCACTAAGTGCACTAGCTGCCTTTCCTGACCTCTCCGGAGTCAAAACTTCCTGGGGAAATCATCTCCAAGGCGTAACTATCACCAAGTGCACCAGGTGTTATCCTGACCATGAAACTGAAGGTTCATTAATTAATTTTTAATTTGTTTATTCAAGTTAATTTGTGTCATTGCTCCTTTACTTCTGCTCAGGTGCTGTCTGTGCAGCTGCACAAGAGCTCTGTGCAGGCGCACAGGATTCTGTGCATTTATCTTTGTCCCGGCCCATAACGTTTATTTAACTGTGCTGTAAAAGTTCAATCCAGCAGTCGCATACTCATTTATTCAATTCATTTTATGTCAGCATGTCGACACAATCCATACGAGCATAAATTTGCTTTTATTCCATTTTTTTTTTTTTAATTTCAGTATTTATTTATTTATTCATTTATTTATTTATTTATTTATTTATTTAGTAAGTAAGTTCAGTTAGTAAATATTTTTTAAAATAATTTTCAAAAAATTCCTGCTCTAAGTCTATTGCATTTACAGGTATGCAGTTGATTCAATTTTTCTCGTCTTTTTATGAAATTTGAGGAAAAATAAATATACAAATATTAACTCTAAAAGTTTTAACTCTAAAAGTTTACTATACATGATTTAAATTTCTAAAACGAAAAATAGCTAAAAAGCTGAAAAGTGCTTTCAGAAATTTATAATAAAATTTTTAGAGTCAAGACTTTTACATATTTTTATCTCAAATTTCATAAGATGAAAAATAAAGAAGCAAGAAGAAACTTTCTATAAAAAAATTTTATGGTCTTTCTTAATTGCTTTCTTAAATTTTCTTGATTTTCGTAATTGTCTGTTATACTTAGGTTTTTTTTCGATTGATTTTTGTTTTACAGTACCAAAAATCATTTTTCCACATTTTAACCTCAAAATCGGACCTTTACCCTTTGTTTTCGCTATCTCATGCGGAAAAAAACATTTCTAAATGCGATCGTAGAGGGTTGATACCCAAGTTCGTTGCAAACCTCTCGGTTGGGCAAATCAACCCTCTCCGACCTGTATCGTATATTCCGTTTCCACTTCCGCTATAGACAGGTTCCGCTATATAGAGATTTTTAATACATTGTTTAGATAGCTTTTGTGCCGGGACCGTAAAAATTTTCCGCTATAGCCGGGATTCCGCTATACACAGTTTCGGTTATGAACAGGTTTTACTGTAGTTTCTAGTAGCCATGTAATCAAATTTTAAAAACAAAAATATGTCGATTTCTAACCTGAAACTTTGGATTGAAAATCAAATATAAAAGTTTGAAGTTGAAAAAACTTCAAGAGAGTTTTTCATTGGATTTCGAAGAATGTTTCTGTGAAGTTTCAAAACAACATTTCTTATAGATAAAAAATGACAGTTTTTCCAAAAAAGCAGTTGGCGTTGCCTGAGCAAATTTCGAGCGTCTCGAGCGTCTAACTGATTATTGCACCGAGCTGTTCAATTATACTGGAGGGATTACTTATTCATTATGCATCTTTAATTGGTTTTACCATTAAATTTAAATAACTGACCTGCGACAAAGGAAAGTTTCATTTTCAAAATCATCGAATATTATACGATGATGAAAATATGCATGTGAAAAGATTCTATATACTCTTCGACATACGGATCCAAGTTTAGCTACAGATGATTCTTTGATGCTGACTCTGAAAATTAATTAAAAAAATTTTTTAAAAATACATCAAACTGAATAAAATTAAAAACCTTTTTTATGAAATAAGAGCTGATAAGTACCGGCTAGGAAAATATTTATTACTGTTAAGTAAACAAGCAGCACCATCTAAAGTATGTCTAGTATAATCAATAGCAGGACATTCTTTTGGGGTTTTATGAGCAGCACACAAAAAAATCCACTGTTCTGTTGCAGTCATCTGTGTGCAAACATCTGGATGACACTCTTCTTGCAACTTCACTGCTAATCCATTTAGTTCCATACAAAATTGCCTAAGATGTTCATATTTCCAAACACCTTCATCTTGAGAATCAGGCATTGTAAGTATGATATCAATATTAGCTGGATCTCTTCGAATAACTTGTTGAATATATTGTTGGACTGCTAAAGTACTATCCATTTCTTCAAAAGGTTCATCCGGCCATTGATTAAAGTGCTTTAACAATGTTTTATAAGGTTATTATTATCATTAATTTAATAAGTTTATAGTTTCAAGAAGTTAAATTTTAAAGATAAAAATATTACTTAAATTTTTCTAATACTTTATATACTGATATATGAGGCATTGGATGCAACAAGGGCCTAACCAGGGTAAGGCCCTTTTTGCCGAAACCTTGATAATTATTATTTCATTTTACATTAGTACCTAAAAGTTTAGATATAAATATTGAAATTTTATCAGTAAATTATAATAATTTTTGTGTGCACACTACAGCAGAAGCAAAAAACTGCAAGCCTAGTTGATCAGCTGATGCTTGTACGCACTAAGGTAAAAACATAATTATTTATAGAAACTGCAAAAATTTTTATTTCAAGTAAAATTTTATTGTTAGTTATAAGGATTTTCATGGCCTAGTGTTCAACTAACTTAAGTGTAATAAAATTACATGATAGATCAAAAGAAATCGTTTAAATAGTGTAAAGAAACTTTTTAGGGTTAAACCCTTTTTGGACATTTTTTAAATGAAATAATGATATTAAAAAAAAAAAAAAAAATTACTATGGGTCAAAGAAAATTGAGTTAAAAAAGTTATTCAACTAAGAACTGTGGATATAAAGTTATTTAGAGTGTGAAATTACTTTAAAAATATCTATTTATGCTAAAATATCTAAATTTTTCAACAATTATTCTATTATCAGGGATTTTTGATCAAATGTTTTAAGTAGATTTTGATACTGTGTTTTACCAAAAAACAGCAATATCAACTTAGACTAACAAAAAAAACATTATTTATTTATTTTTTCGGTCACCAACCAATTATCGGTGCTTTATTCGTGCTGTTTTTTGACCAAATAACAGGTGTATATATGGTCTGTTTTTCAGACCAAATATTTTCCGTTATTTGGTCTGTTTTCCGGTCTTTGGTCTATTTTGCAGTCGCCACCTATCGGACCGTCAAAAAACTTACTCAAAGATCAAAACGACCAAGGTGCCAGGTTTTGAGGTTAGAATGCGGCAACACAGTTTATGACTGAACTTGCTGTCATTTGTTCAAAAAACAACACTCATAAAGCACCTAAAATTGACTGGAGCACGAAAAAGCATATATTTGAACATGTTCGATCGTGGGAGTCACATACGAGCGTGTATTCCTAGGCAATACCGCATGCTGGGAATGGCACACGCCCGTATATGACCCCCATAATCGAACATGTCCAAATAAATACTATCTTTATTTTACGGGTTTTGCACACAATATCACAAAAACGCTTGGACATTAAATTGTACGAGATAATGTCGGTAGACTTCACAAATCATACACTAATCAATGTTAAGATTATCATTATCATTAAAAACAATAAAAAGCTCGCTATAGATTAAATTGACCAACAAAAACTTATAAAAGCCAATACATTATGAATAATCCAACAATTTATCTCTCAATAAAGTTTTAAAGTTCGATACATTATATAAATAAATTTTCACGCTAGTAGCCCGAAAGTACAATTTTCGGGCCAGTGCCGGAAACGAATATTGTACTTTCTGACTACTAGCGTGAAAAATAGTATACAGCCCTTGGGAATGCAAAAATGAGCTAACCTTTAGCAAACCTTTGATGACCTCGCCTTCGGCTCGGATATCAATTTGGGTTTGCTAAAGGCTAACTCATTTTTGACTCCCTCGGGACTGTAATATACTATAGATAAATCTTTATATTGACTGTCCTACAATAAATAATCACAAGATATTTATATCGGTCTTACAGTCTAACTATATATGCGGATCTAATGGTTTGCTTGCTTAAAATGTCCCCTTAAGAACCTAAAATATCAATTAGTAATCAATATTACAAAACCCACAATATGAAAAAAAAGGATCCTACATAAAATATACATGTTCCAGATGGATTAGAGGAAACATGAAAATCATAAGTTTGCGAGAGTAACTGACATTCTTATTGAGACGCAAGAAGGCAAGCATCTTTCCTGCTCATATTGAAGGAAGATTCAACGAAGGATTCTATAACAGCTTTGCAGATTCTACATGCAAATTCAGAAAGAGTGTGTTTTTCTCCAACAAGAGGATTTTGAATTTGGAAATCAATGATCTGAATTACGGAATATCAAATTTGCATGGTAACCTATACAATTAGGCATTCATGATGAGATAACACATGGAATAGTTGGACTACAGAAACTTCACTGTTCACCATGAAGAAAATTTTAGTAGAGTCAAATACGAATAAAGACTCAAGTTGAAGAAAAAGTTTAAAACATTGAAAAGGAAAAAACACTCTCGATTGAAGAAAGACACCGGAAAGTACAAGCGATGGTTCAAGAATTTGACAAATACAGAAATACCAGAAGAAGTCGTCGACACCTTATCAGAGGGACCAAGATTTGGAATTCAATTCGATAGCAATAAAATTCCTATGAATGAAATAATCTCGAAAACAGCTTGAATTTTAATGAAGATCACCAGAGGAAGGCTGATTGCAGGAACTTTTTGGTGAACGTGGTCACGAGCTTCAAAAGGAAGAGAAAGTTCGAAAATTACATTGTTGCAATATCCTAAAGCCCAAGCGGGCTTTAACGGCGATTTGATTTTTTTTAAACCGACTGCCGTGAAAGCCTGCAGGGCTTTATATACTTTGATTTTTGGTTTTAGGTTAGGGCACTTCAAAGAAAAACTATTTGAGGATGATTATTTCATTTATATTATACATCCCACGCGTAGCTGATGATCACCTGAGTAATTTAAAAGAAAAATTATCCCGAACAAAGCCCGCATTGAAAAGTTATGAACGTTTCATTTTTCGAAACGCTGATTTCCTTTGGCTCACGGTAGTCAGGGGACATTCGATTTCAGTTTCGAGCATCCGGTCTCTCTGCCTGCGCTCTCTGTAGACTTAACCGGACGTGACGTATGCGGTGGGCGTGTCTATTTTTGCTGTCTCACTCTTACTGTTTACCTATAGCGGCAGACGGGGGCATGTAGGCCCGAGCCTGTAGCCATGAGGCGACTGGTGGCGCTGTATCAATTAGCAGCTCCCTACAGCTGACTCGTGAACTGACTACATCTGACTGCGGAGCCGGTGAGCAGAGCAGCTTGTAATGTGTTATGAGCAATAACTTTTTTATAAATAATTGATTGTCATAGAAAAAACAGTACTGAAGACCCTTATTTTCATTATATATTAAATAAGTGGTAGAATTTATAATTATTAATTTGTTTAATTTCAATAAAAGAATATGAAATAAATAATCTCTACAGTCTTTCTATGATCATCATCATCAAAGATTTTTCAATTATTGTGGTGTGCCCTGTGAGTTGATAATAATTGTGCTGTGGTTGTGTTGGGGACCTGATGGCTGGAGGTGTATATTGGCAATATTAAAAATAAAGTTTTTTCTGAATGAGTGTGTTTGTGTGTGTGTGTGTGTGTGTGTGTCAGGTTGAACTTGCAAATTACTTTTTTATAATCCACCCAACTTGCAAATTGCAAAAGGTGCAATTGCAGCACATAATGCCATTGTCATACGCATTATCGCTTAATTTCATAGAATCATCATAGAAATGTATATGCTCTGAGCCAATACACTTGAAATGTTAAAGTTTTGTAATCCTACCTTTTTTCAAAAATAAACTTGATGTCTGAAAGTTTTGTAATCCCACGTTTTTTCTAAAATAAACTTGATGTCTGACAATGAATTTTAATTTTGATTGTAACTGTTACATTTACTCAGGGTGTTAATGATGAGTATATTTAAGTCAACATGAATCAATTATTAAAAATTTTTATCTTTTTTGTTGTCTGTATGCAAGCTTAAGTTATGCGCCCAAAGTGATTTTACATTTTAAAATTGGTTAATTAAGAAGTACAAAAGAAATAGATAGTTTTGGGTCTAGGTATCCAGTGGACCAGAAATTATGAATTCTATTTGGCATGGATTTTTAAAGTACGGATGAGCATTTGCTTCATTATTTTCAAAGTGGATTTAGTTTGTCCATCAATTATGTATGCAAAATAAATTCAAAAGTACTTCATAACAGTAAATTATGTCTATGATTTTTATGTGTTCTGACTAATGATAAAATTTATATAAAAGAAATTTAAACCTAAAGAACTAGATACATCCAAGTCAACATGAATCAATTATTAAAAATTTTTATCTTTTTTGTTTTCTGTAAGCAAGCTTAAGTTATGCGGCCAAAGTGATTTTAAATTTTAAAATTGGTTAATTTTTTTTTAACAAGAATTAAAAAGTACAATAGAAATAGATAGTTTTGGGTCTAGGTATCCAGTGGACCAAAAATTATGAATTCTATTTGGCATGGATTTTTAAAGTATGGATGAGCGTTTGCTCCATTATTTTTAAAGTGGATTTAGTTTGTCCATCTATTATGTATGCAAAACGAATTCAGAAGTAGTTCATAACAATAAATTATGTCTATGATTTTAATGGGTTCTGGATAATGATAAAATTATATAAAAGTAATTTTAAACAGAAGAACTAGATATATCTAACTTAACATGAACCAATCATTGAAAATTTTTATCTTTTTTTTAATCATTTTATGGTTACAAATGAGCATTTTCTACATTTCAATGAAAATTTACATTAAAATAAAGTTCTGCAATGTACATTTAAAAAATTGGTAAATACTAAATTGAATTTTTTTTTTTACACATAAATTGATTTCTCTAGGACTTTTATAGGTTCTAGTTTATGTCGTGGTTTTACATCAGAATAATTGAATATATCTTAGTTATTGTTAAATTATTTAGAATTTGTTAAGTTCGTGAAATAATTTATTAAGACATATTTCAACAATATTAATGATTTATTTATGGAGTTTGGTTTTTTGAACTTGTGGACAAAAAGGAAATACATTTAAATATTTACCAAATTTACGTAATAAAATCTTTAAAAAATACTTTTAAAAAAGTAATATTTACGGCGATTGGTTTTTTAAAAAGGAATCTAAATAAAAAATTATACGCTAAATATGATCTTTAAAAAATACTTTAAAAAAAGTAATATTTACGGTGATTGGTTTTTTTTAAAAGTAGTCTAAATAAAAAGTTATACGCTAAATATAATAATCTTTTTTTGAAAATGAATTAATGAAAGAAGTGAAATCAAAAAATTTATTACGGACGACTTGAGGCCGAATTACTTATTATTTAAAAATAATTTATCTTCTAAAAGATGATCATATTATGTTGAATCACCTTCAATATACGTAAAGTTAACAATTTTTCAATTATAGCACATACATGGGAAAACACATGCAAATTGCACACAACTCAAACACTTTTTAAAATTAAAAATTAAAATATGTTGTTAAGAAATACACTGAGCATTCAAAATATAATTTAAAAAATACAGGTATCAGTGATCTTTTTCGAGATGATTTAGTTCAAAGAATATTAAATTTTTACAGGTCAAGTATAGCCATACATTGTGATTTAGTTGATTTCTAACTTAATTACAACATATTTTAATTTCAAAAAGTCTTTGAATTGTGTGCAATTTGCATGTGTTTTCCCATGTATGTGCTATAATTGAAAAATTGTTAACTTTACGTATATTGAAGGTGATTCAACATAATATGATCATCTTTTAGAAGAGAAATTATTTTTAAATAATAAGTAATTCGGCCTCAAGTCGTCCGTAATAAATTTTTTGATTTCACTTCTTTCATTAATTCATTTTCAAAAAAAGATTATTATATTTAGCGTATAACTTTTTATTTAGACTACTTTTAAAAAAACCAATCGCCGTAAATATTACTTTTTTTAAAGTATTTTTTAAAGATCATACTTAGCGTATAATGTTAATATTACTACAGTCAAATCTAGTAGATAAGGTAGGAAGTGGTAAATCTTGTTGTTATCGACACCGCACATATTCTACTGCTACGGAGCTAGTCGATGCTCAGACGCCGAACGAGCAGGTATGGCTTGTAGAGCCAGTATGTATAAATCTGTATATAAGCCTAATTACTAATTTCTAATTAAATACCAAGTATAATTAAAACACTTTATAAATTTATTGATCTACGGAACCTAAGATCCCAACATGGTAGCAGAGAGTGTGATTTAAAGTGGAAAAAGAAAAGCGAAAAAGTGTGGTTGTTAAAGTAAAAACATGTGCTCCTGAAAATTTTTGTTCTATGTCTTCTATTATACAGGAATAGAAATTAATTGAAAATATAGCTGTGATTGATTAGCATGTAAGCTGAATTATTGTGAGGCATTTAAAACCTAAAAGATTAATCCGTGCCAGTAGAAGATGCACGTGGATTAAAATTTGTGTGACCGCATGTCGCTCGGAGAGGTTGAGCGAGCGCATGGTGAATTTTGAGGTTACGCACATGGTGAATGAGTTGTGAATTAAAGGCTGCTCAAAGAATTAAACAATAGATGTTTAATTGAGAAAATATTTGATAAATTTTGAAGAAAAAAGATAATAAAAAGTCGTTGAATTTGAAGCACGTGCTTAGAGCTGAAAAAGCTAAAGGTGAAGTTTTAATGGAAAAATGTTCTTAAGGAATAAAAGAAAAAAATTGAAAAATAATTATTTGCAGAAAATTTTGTGGAAAAATTCATGAAAATTAGTAGATGCGGAGTAATCTCGGAGGTCGAAAACAGCTTGAATTTTATTGAAGATCACCAGAGGAAGGCTGATTGCAGGAACTTTTTGGTGAACGTGGTCACGAGCTTCAAAAGGAAGAGAAAGTTCGAAAATTACATTGTTGCAATATGTTAATATTACTACAGTCAAATTTAGTAGATAAGGTAGGAAGTGGTAAATCTTGTTGTTATCGGCACCGCACATATTCTACTGCTACGGAGCTAGTCGATGCTCAGACGCCGAACGAGCAGGTATGGCTCGTAGAGCCAGTATGTATAAATCTGTATATAAGCCCAATTACTAATTTCTAATTAAATACCAAATATAATTAAACCACTTTATAAATTTATTCGGTCACCAACCAATCATCGGTGCTTTATTCGTGCTGTTTTCTGACCAAATAACAGATGTATATATGGTCTGTTTTTCAGACCAAATATTTTTCGTTATTTGGTGTGTTTTCCGATCTGTGGTCGGTTTTGCAGTCGCCACCTATCGGATCGTCAAAAAACTTACTCAAAGATGAAAACGACCAAGGTGCCAGGCTTTGAGGTTAGAACGCGGCAACTTAGCTTATGATTGAACTTGCTGTCATTTGTTCAGAAAACAACACTCATAAAACACCTAAAATTGATTGGAGCCCGAATAAGCATATATTTGAACATGTTCGATTATGGGGGTCATATACGGGCGTGTATTCCTAGGCAATACCGCTTGTCGAACAAGATCGCAAACGCGAAAACAAGAAGAAGGAAAAATTACATACACAACCGCCCCGCTTACTTACAACATTAGATCTCTGCATGCCCTGAAGAGGCCATCATAGAAAAAGATGACGAAACGTTGGCAAATTTTGTGAATTTAAATAAATACCGTTCGTTCGACCAACAACCAAAGTCTCTGATTTAAATTATTTTTGCCAACGTTTCGTCATTGTTTGATGATGACCTCTTTAGGGCTATTTAAATTACCAAAATCGCAAATTATAAAAACAATTATAAAATCACCAAAGTCGTATATAATACAAAAAATTATAAAAATTACATTTTGAATTAACTAATTTGTAAAAGAAATTCAAATTAAAATTAATAATTATTTTCACCTGTAAGATTATAGAATCAGTTGATAAGTTTATCGTGTGTTCGAGTACCTTGCTTACATATTACTGATTTTGGGACAAACTTTTTTGATGGTAAGTCTGTCGTAACGCTTCTCTAGTCTTCTTATAATCCTTCCTTAAGTACATAGTGTCCTTCTGTTTATTGATGTTATAAGGATAAAAGTGAATGTGGAGCATTTCCAGAAATGCTCGTCTTTTCAGATCTGGCTCCATATCAAGGACCTTGGTGTTCTCAAAATCGAAGGAATGATTATTTTCGAGACAGTGAAGAGCATTGACTGACTTATCATCATAGTTTTTTACATATGATTCATGTTCATCGACACATTTTCTCAAATATCGTTTAGTTTGGCCTATATAAGTTTTGTCACAATCTTTATAGTCAGTTTTGTAAATTACATCAGTTCTTTCAAATTTTTGAAGTGGCTCCTTACCAGAATTTACATATTTATTCAACTTATCAATATACTTATAAACAACTCTGATCCCAAATCTTTCAAAAATGTATCGTATTCCTGTGGTGTAGTATTTATTAAAAGGAGGAATCAAGATAGGTTCATCATTAAAAATTTGTCGACTTATTGGTAAAGCATTGTTTATATTGTCTAACCTACGTTTGGTGTGTAATCTTCAGGGTAACCATTATTTGTTAATAAATCTCTAACAATTAGTAGATTTTTCTTATGAAACTTCCTATCACTCAGTTTTATGGCTTTGTCGACTAAGGTGTAAACAACAGCTTTCTTGATTTGTATCGAGTGGTGGGAATCAAAGTGGACGTATCTTCCTAACACCATATCTTTTTGAAACCAATTAGTAATTAATTTGTTTCTCTATTTCTTTATTTTCAGGTCCAAAAAATTAAGTTCCAAGTTGTTGTCTTCTTTCTCTATCGTGAATTTAATAGTTTCATCGTGGTTGTTAAAAGTCTCAAATATACGTGTCAAACCAGATTTTTTGCATATTAAAAAAGTATCATCCACGTAACGTCTACATATCAGATAACTGGAGCTTAGTTTTTTGAGACAATTATCCTCTCATTGTTTCTAGACATAGATCTGCGAACCAAGGGCTGCAACATCCACCCATTGGCGCACCTATCTTTTGATGGTAAACTAAATTGTTAAATTTAAAATACGTGGAATTCAAAATAAATATAATAATGTTTAAAAAGTCATGTTCATCCAATTTTGTTCTATTCTGTAAAAACACTAAAAAAATAAAATAAAAATCAGTAATATGTAAACCATGTACTCAACAACACGATAAACTTATCGACTGATTTTATAATCTTATAGGTGAAAAAAATTTTTAATTTTAATTACAAATTAATTAATTCATAATTTAATTTTCATAATTTTTTATAATTTTTTGTATTATTTACGATTTTTGTGATTTTATAATTGTTTGTATAATTTGCGATTTTTGTAATTTATATAGCCCTGAAGAGGTCATCACCAAACGATGACAAAACGTTGGCACAAACAACTTAAATAAACGTTCGTTAGACCAAGCAACAAAGGATTTAACTTCATTCATTTAATTTCATTGAAATAACAATTCAGATTATCATTAAACTCCATTGAAGTGCTTTACACACGGTGGTCACTTGTTGATTTATGTGAAATTTTAGGCGTTTTCCAGGTTTTTCAGGGTTATTTTCATAATTTTCTAGGTCAAAAAAAAACGGAATTTTTTAGATTAACTACTACAATATATTACCACATATACATTTTTTAAAGTTTAAAAAAATTTCGGGCAAAAACACTTCCACCCTTGCATCGCGATCGCTACGCTCCGCTCGATGCGAGGTATGCATTGCCATGCTCCGCTATCGCTCCGCGCAATGCATATAAGGCACGACCGACCGACACTCACGCTTCGCGCTCGACAATCTTGTTTTTTTTTTTTTATTCTCGGACTAGAACTATAGAATACCAATACAAACATTTTTTCATTTACCCCGTTCCATTTTGTCTATTACGTCGCAATAAATCCTGCGCACAATTTTGTAATAGCGCTAAAATCGAGTAAAATGTGATTGTAAAAAGTTTGTACCTATTGTAAGTATCGTAAGTTTGCGCCATTTGTACCCACGTGGTCCGATCATACTCAAAATGAAACTGGAATTATGGGACACCAAAACCAACGTTTTTCCGTTGACCCGGTTCAATTTGGTTCATTACGTCGCGAGAAATCCTGCGCACAATATTATTTTATTTTTGTTTTGTTTAGCTTGAAAGAATAGTTTGAGCATGAAAAAAACGGACATTTTTAATATTGCTCAGATTGACCTCAGAACATGTTCAAAAGTTGTTTTGTGATCTGAATATTCGGTTTCCGGTGGGTTGCATTTTTTGTTCTAGCGAATTTATAAGGCTTTCCCGACCCCTTCGGGAACTAATGTTATTATTACGCGGCGCGGCTGCTCTCTTTCGTCGGTAGTGGCGTGAGTTTACGTGGACCGATCGCAGGAACACGGGTTAATTAAATTAATGATAAAATGTAAATTTTAATAATTTTAATTAACAATAAAAATAAATGAATCAAAAATTTACATAATATTCCAAATTAATTCTATCTGATTGTTTACAAACAATCCAACCCGAATGACTCGAAATCTTAAGTCGACGAAAATTGATTCTACAAAAATAAAGTTCGTCGTCTGTGTTGTGGTCGCTATCAACACACCGACGCACACACACACTCTCGCGCTCGTCTGCTTGCTGCAGCGCGCCAAAAGAACAAAGGCTTGGACTAACTCCGATACAAAAATCTAAGTACTTCCTGTACTTCGCACACACTCTGACTCTAACTATCACACGAACAATTACTCAATGATTAACCGCTACGCGGACTTACTTTTCTAGCAGGTGCACCTTCGCTTGATTAAACAATAATAATGATAATTACGATTAGCCCGAATGGCTTCACACAAGACGACAATGCCTTCCAAGGCCACACGCTGACTTTCCGTGAGATGTTCGTCTTCCCCGCTCCGATCCAATGACAACTGGATCACAGGAAAATCTACACAACTTCTCACTGGTAACTTTATCTAACACAACCTCAATAAAGTTATCTAACAACATAAAAAAGTAAATAAGTATATTCGCTCTCTGACACACGTGTGATCGCGCCAAGCGCTGAAATTAGAGTAATGCTGATCGGTAGATCTCGTCATCACCTGACTTACCGATCCGCATCTGCGTTCCATAACAGTTAGCGCCGAATTCGAATTTAATCAACGCGCTAGCTGTTACAGTCCCCTCCCAGAGGTGACGTATCCGGGATTCGTTACCTCGACAATCCCAAGAACGCAGCTTACTTAAGTAGGGATTACATCAATTCCCAAATCGTCACAGGGCCCAGATTAAAACAATCCCCATAACACCCGATCGCACGCTACCTGGCACTTGCGAGTGTCAGGATTTTCGGACGCATCCCTCGGTGGTTGAATTTCCTCTTCCGACGGTTCTTGCTCCAGTCTTGCGATCCAAGTTTCCAGCCAGATATTGTAATTACCGACTGTCTGGTTAATCAAGTCGTTGGGCTTACAATCGCCAAGCCCGTCATCCACGACTCCTAACCTTAAAAATTTACTAGGTTTTTCTTGACTTAAAACCTCATTCAATCTCCAGCCGTCCAGCTCTCTGACCAGATAGTTTATGGCTGCATCAGTCAGATTCTTCCTCAGCAAACACTTGTCGGCCTGACCGATTAACCTTGACTTCGTTAATTCGGTCATAACCACAGCTGTATCTTTGAGGTTAAATTTCTTAATAACCCACAATTGAATTTTCCAGATACCTGCTGCCATCTTATGTTTACTAGCTTGCTCAGTATTTATCTGACCAAATGGACAAGCTTGGGTGCCATCTCCGAGTGATGGCTCGGCCGCAACTTTGGCGGAGTAGAAATTATGACTTTCTACTCCGCCGGTTGTTCGTTTTCCGGCCGTTCAGGACAACTAAACCTTATGTGCCCTCTTTGCCCGCATTTCCAGCACTTAACTGGAGAACCTTTGCCAGGACTTCCCTTACTTCCATCACTCTTACTCGATCCTGGAGATGAGCTTCTAGCCTCTTCGTCATCCGTCGACTTACGTCTTGCTTTGGTCCTTCTGGCCTTGTATGAACCTTGGTGCCTTGGATCCGTAGGCTTTCCAAACGACATACAATTAGTCTCGAGTTTGTTAAGCACAGTCTCGAGACGGCTAATAACCGAAGTCTCGGCAGACTTGCCTTCCACAGCCGTTGAGGCTATGTTAACTTTCGGTATTCTATTAGCTCGATCATCTCTATAAGCCAGATTAGGCCATACTGACGTAGACGGTGATGGAGGTGGCTTATACACCAATTCCATATTGGTAATTCTCTCGACCTCGACCGCTTGGCTTAATAAGCCTTTAATTGACTTAACCTCTTCACGCCTGATCTGTCTACGCAATCGAGGCAACATGTTCGTCAACATAAAGTCAATTTGTTCTCTCTCGGTCGGTATCGGTCTAATTTTTAGCAAATAAGACTGCAAGCATGTCAAGTAGGTTCGCACCGGCTCGTTTTCTCCTTGAGTCCGGGTTGTTGCTTCCATCCTTGCGGTCTGCTGGTAGTCTCCAACTCCGTACCACTCACGAGCTTCTTGACAAAAGTTCTCCCATGAGTTGATCGTGTCTCGCACGTTACGGAACCACGTAGCTGCTACACCGGTTAGCATCATTGGTAATGCATCCAGTAATTGAGAACCGGTCTAACCAGCGAGTCTATTGTATTCTTCTATTTGCAATAAAAATTGTTCAATACTAGATTCGCTATCGCCGCTGAATCTAATATTCCATCTTCGAACAATAATGCCGACGTCGACTGGCTTCATCGGGTTGCCTTGAGCTTGGATTGACTCCTGAGTGGCTAAATCAGCCGTCTGCCCATGGCTTCTCAATTGTTCGAGCTCGGCTTGCAAGGCCTTAATCTGTTGTTCCAGTTTTTGTACTCTGTCTTGCCTCACCACTAGAGGACTGGAACTGTTCCTCGCTTCCCGCACTGTCGTCTCGCAAAAGTTGACCCTAGTGTGCGGTATATGACCGTCAGTCGCAATACTGCAGTCGTTCAACGAGTTCTGCATTTCTGGTCTGATTGTCGAGGAAACCGGGCCCCCCGGTCCTTGGTTCCGATCTGGCTGGCGGTACCTATCAGCCTCCATTGCTGCCAATCTTGCCTTGGTATCCTCATCTGACCTTTTCAACGCCTTAAGCTCTTCTTCCACCGCTGTTATGGCTTTGAGCACCTCGGCGTTAATGTCGTCCTCCCGGTCCGGTTGTCCATGCTCAGACAAATTCCCCCGTTCCGGGTTTCGATCATGCTCCCGAATGCCCGAGTATTCCTCCTGGAGTCTTGAAGCTGCCTCTCGGACTATTTCTTCGTCCATGAGGACAGCAAAGGGGTGTGTGCCGCTTGTGGTGTAGTTTGGATCGATTATTGTTGATCCAGACTTCTCCCACATTGTTGTCGCTATGAAGGTGGCTCTTAGACTTTCGCGCTTAATTTTAACCTCGTCTGCCTCTTCAGACTCGGTTGCAAGAAAGTCTTCCGCTGAATAATTGCCTAACAGCCATTTCAGCAGCCTACCACTTTTATCGATCAGCGTACCTTCAGGCTTGAGCTCAAGCTCATTCAAAGCCTCTGACACGACATCTGCCCCTTCGGCCATGATCCACGAAAAGACCAAGTCTTCCTTTGTAAGTTCCTGCATCATAACTGCGTCCAATGTCACCTAGCTTACAAAGAAAACAGTACCCTAACCCACGTGACAGTTTCAACACACTCTAACTTATTAATATTTTACACAAAATATATATCTCGCAATCCTGAAATAGATAACAAAATTTCAATTATATTTCTGAGTTATGTAAGAAAACAAAAAAAAACAAAATCGATTCACTGATCTCAACAGCAATAATCCGAAATGACCAAAAAGTCCACCAACCACGCTTGGTTTTAACAAAAACTCCCGATTGGCTAAAAACGAATCACCCGTTGAAGCCACGACAGAATCAAAATAACTAAAAAAATCAATCGTTTTAACCCGTGTCAAAACCCGATTTTTCCACTCAGAAATATAAGTTACAGTTGTTACCGATCGTTAGTCGATAACAGCCTGCGAGTAAAATAATATTTTACAATAATCATACAATAAACTAATATTATTCAGCGCTTTACTCTCGCTACTGTCACGTATAGATTCTGCTTGGTAGATTACTTGCTCTAACAAAAAAACCAAAAAAAAAAAACAAGTCAAAATCGAAAAACGCAGCTCGAAATATCCGCGTCGGAGTTAAATTACTAGGCTATGCCTAAACAAACACCTTACCGTATGACAACACGGTTTAATCAAAACAACTCCGATGTGAATTCAACTTCGAGTTGCAAAACTCTCAAACCCGAGAAAAGAAAAAAAAATAAATTAACGATTTTAACTAAAATCCAGCAAGCACTCGCACTCCACCGAGCAATTAACAGGAAAAAAAAATTCCTCGACTTGCTACTCTGCCTTTGTCTTTATCCTAAGATTAACTCTGCCGACCGACCTTGAACCCCCGCCGGTCAGCGCACACCTGCGATCACTCACACTAACCAATAACCTTTGTTTTGGTTACCTAACTACCTACACGTTGTTGGGCGCCAATTGTCACAGGGCTCGAATTAAGGAATTTAATTCCTCGGAGGATCGTGATTGAACACGAGAACCCGCGGCGATCGTCGTCCGCACTCCTCCGGCCTGATGACAAAATGCACTTTCTGTGCACACGACAATCCGTCGATTTTTCTTCAATCCTGAAAACTGGGGGGAAGACGCGTACGCGAACTAATGTTATTATTACGCGGCGCGGCTGCTCTCTTTCGTCGGTAGTGGCGTGAGTTTACGTGGACCGATCGCAGGAACACGGGTTAATTAAATTAATGATAAAATGTAAATTTTAATAATTTTAATTAACAATAAAAATAAATGAATCAAAAATTTACATAATATTCCAAATTAATTCTATCTGATTGTTTACAAACAATCCAACCCGAATGACTCGAAATCTTAAGTCGACGAAAATTGATTCTACAAAAATAAAGTTCGTCGTCTGTGTTGTGGTCGCTATCAACACACCGACGCACACACACACTCTCGCGCTCGTCTGCTTGCTGCAGCGCGCCAAAAGAACAAAGGCTTGGACTAACTCCGATACAAAAATCTAAGTACTTCCTGTACTTCGCACACACTCTGACTCTAACTATCACACGAACAATTACTCAATGATTAACCGCTACGCGGACTTACTTTTCTAGCAGGTGCACCTTCGCTTGATTAAACAATAATAATGATAATTACGATTAGCCCGAATGGCTTCACACAAGACGACAATGCCTTCCAAGGCCACACGCTGACTTTCCGTGAGATGTTCGTCTTCCCCGCTCCGATCCAATGACAACTGAATCACAGGAAAATCTACACAACTTCTCACTGATAACTTTATCTAACACAACCTCAATAAAGTTATCTAACAACATAAAAAAGTAAATAAGTATATTCGCTCTCTGACACACGTGTGATCGCGCCAAGCGCTGAAATTAGAGTAATGCTGATCGGTAGATCTCGTCATCACCTGACTTACCGATCCGCATCTGCGTTCCATAACAGTTAGCGCCGAATTCGAATTTAATCAACGCGCTAGCTGTTACAGCACATTATGTTGCTTCTGCTATTTAAAATAAATAAACAATTTTGTTAGTGAGTGTAAATATAATCCATAGAATTAGCTGAAACTTGAGATGTAAATATTTGACAAAAAAAGTTTTAGCTATCTGTAACACAAAATGTTTTCTACAGAAAAGAGAAGATTAAATTTTAAAAAAGTAAATCAAAATAAACGTTTAAAAAAGGAGTCTGATAGCAGTTATTTAGATGAGCAGGAACCTAGAAGTGTTGAAAGTTTTTGTGAATTAAGTCAACCAAGTGAAAATGTGGTAATTGATGAACAAGTTGATCCTACTGAAAATGCTGAAAAAAATATAAAAAAAGTTTTTTTTCGGTGGCATCGAAGTAAAATTTAATAAACAAATTTAGTATTGCAATGAATGAAAAACTTCATTTTTTTATTCAGTTATAAACAAACTACTAGAAAATTTGGTCTAATAAATGTAGTAGATAATTTTTTATCAAACTTTATCAATGAATTAAATCTTTGTTATCAATTTGTGGAATTAAGAAAAAAAACTTCTTAGAATAAAAGTGAGTTGTTATTTATAATAAACCAACTGTATAAATAAAAATTTATTATGATTGTAGTGGAAGGTGTGAAAAGAAAATTGATAATGTAGTTGCATTCAGAATTAATAAAAAAAAAAAAATGTAAAACAAAAGTCAGATATTTATGACAATAAAAGTTTTATATTGGCTTGTCAAGGAGCAGTCAGATTAAGCCACCCAAATCTTTCTAACATTGGATCAAATTTACTCATTCGGGTGCTTTATAGAGCAAGAGAATAAATTTTAAACTATATAATGAGCAAAAAATATACCATATTTAACTCAAGATAGTATCCATAGGTACTCGATACCACAACTTAAAGTATTTTATAAAGAAAATATGAAAAATGTATGCTATTTCAAAGTGAATAAGCCCACAAAACTATTTTAGGTGAATTTATTGTGTCTATTTTAGCTTTTTTTGCTTAAATTAGTCTGCACCACCCAACATCATGTAACTGAAACTTATCAAATTTTTTGCATTTTTTTATTTTTTCCAAACAGACACTTCAATGCTTTCAACTGATTCTTTTTAGTTAATATATATTCAAAAAAATTTTAGGTTTGCCCAAAGCCCTTGAAGTTTTAGTAAAATTTGTTTAAAATGAGCTAATTTAAAAAAACATGTTTTTTTTTTCAATACTCGATTACTTTGCGAAAAAAAATCGTAGAGACGAGAATAAAAAAAGAAAATAAAGCTCTTTAGTTGTAGTTTAAGCCTCTATAAATTAGAACATCATAAAAAAATTTTGGAAACTGTTTCGCAAGTACAAACTTCATACTTTTTTTTCTTTGTTTGTACTGGTTGTAACCCGAAAATCACTGAAATGCGATTTTTTTTTTTTAAATATTAATAACTGAGAAAAACAACCGTAGAGATACGAATAAAAAAAGAAAAGAAAGCTCTTAAGTGGTACTTTAGGCCTATGTAAACTAAAATACCATAAAAAAATTTTGGTAGCTGTTTCATGAATGGAAGTATGCTATTTTTTTGTAAATTTTTTTTTTTAATTGGTAAAACTCGTCTATTTTCTTTAAACTTCAATATCTCTGCTAGAAAAAATCATGGAAACACGAATAAAAAAAAGAATTGAAGCTGTTTAATTGAATTTTAAGCTTACGTAATACAAAATTGCATAAAAAATCGTAAAACTAGTTAATAAAAGGTTTTCGTCAATATTTCTAGTTATTTTGCCAAATTTCAACATATTTGATTGAAAAACTTTAAAATTTTTCTATAAAATCTTCGAAAAAAGTTTTTTCATATATTTTTTCAGTTTATTTGTTTTTACTCGAAAATTTTCATGTAATTGTTAAAAATCCGTACATTTCTTACTTTTTTATACAAATTAGTTGAACAATTTTTCATTAGATGGCGTTTTTATTTATACAAAAAAGTAATAAACTATTAGTCATAACTAAACATTAGTTAAATATTTTTTTCCTATGTGGCGAAGTTTTTTAAAAATCTATAAATAAAGTAATAAACCATTTGTCATAAGTATGGAGTTTTTTCATGAAAAAGTACTGTTTAATTATTTAAATACTAGTGAAAATGTCAATAGTCAAACGTTCAAAACGATCATTTAAGTAGAAAAATTTTAAAGTTTTTCATACAAATATGTTGAAATTTGGCAAAATAACTAGAAATATTGACGAAAACCTTTTATTAACTAGTTTTACGATTTTTTATGCAATTTTGTATTACGTAAGCTTAAAATTCAATTAAACAGCTTCAATTTTTTTTTTTATTCGTGTTTCCATGATTTTTTCTAGCAGAGATACTGAAGTTTAAAGAAAATAGATGAGTTTTACCAATTAAAAAAAAAAAATTTACAAAAAAATAGCATACTTCCATTCATGAAACAGCTACCAAAATTTTTTTATGGTATTTTAGTTTACATATGCTTAAAGTACCACTTAAGAGCTTTCTTTTCTTTTTTTATTCGTATCTCTACGGTTTTTTTCTCAAAGTTATTAATATTTAAAAAAAAAAAATCGCATTTCAGCGATTTTCGGTTTACAACCAGTACAAACAAAGAAAAAAAAGTATGAAGTTTGTACTTGCGAAACAGTTTCCAAAATTTTTTTATGATGTTCTAATTTATAGAGGCTTAAACTACAACTAAAGAGCTTTATTTTCTTTTTTTATTCTCGTCTCTACGATTTTTTTTCGCAAAGTAATCGAGTATTGAAAAAAAAAACATGTTTTTTTAAATTAGCTCATTTTAAACAAATTTTACTAAAACTTCAAGGGCTTTGGACAAACCTAAAATTTTTTTTTTTTGCGTGTACAAAATTTTTTTTCTTATTTTCATGTTAAAAGACAATTTTTGAGACCTCAGGCGTGTCAAAATTCCAAAATTTTTCATTTTCGGCCCACCCTAATATTCAAGTTACTTGAATTTTGTTTTTCACACAGGGCACAGTAAAATTGATGTTTCAAAACATACTTAATTTATATCTAATAGGTTTTAGTTAATAATTATAAATGATTTTATTTTTTGTTTACACTTACCTAAATAATTGAAAACTGTTGGTATAGAAAAAAATAGTTATCATTTTGAGCATGTTTCATAAAATATTTTTATCAACTTTATTGTATCTTAAGTGAAAAACATGAAACAACTTGGGTAAGTCATAGTTTCAATATAGTGAAAGGTGCAGACTATAAGTACGGCTTAAGCAAAAAAGCTAAAACTGACAAAATAAACATAACACAGGTGGTAAAATGATCCTAATAGATTTTCAGTTTTGAAACAGTTTGAATCCTTCATTTTTTATTTATAAAGTACTTTAGATTGTGGTATGAAACCTGTGGATACTATCTGGTGTGAAATGTGCTCCACTGTAGTGTATTTAAAATCAATTCTCTTTCTCTGTAGAGAATCTGGCCCATTCTAAAAATATCAAATGTTTTTAGGAATAAAAAGCTAAATTTTCAGAGTATTTAAAAAAATTTTGATACCAGTGAGCCAAATATAACCTCAAAAAAATATTGCATTTAGTGTAGTAGAACTAACTTTTGTAATATTTTAGGAATAGCTTCTAAATAATTACTTCTCTCAGGGCTCTAGAAGTAATTATTTATATAAAAATTCAGTTTTTGTATAAGAATATCAATGTATAAATGCACATCGATAAAGTTTATCGTCAGCTAGCTGAGCAGCTTTGCACTGTTTTGTTTTCGGCCGAGTTCGGGCCGAAAGCGTCGCCGCGCCCCCCGTCGAACTATGGCCGAATTCGGCAGCACTTTAGCTAGTTCGGATACGAATTCGGGCCGAAGTCGCGCCGAATCATAATGTTTACTCGGGATCTTATAAGGTTAATAAAATATAAATAAACAAAGATGAAAATGAAATGTTTTTTTTTTTTTTTTGGATTCATAAAATACATACTATTCACACTAGTAGCATAAGCCTGCCATAAAAATTACTTTTTGAGATTTTTCAGCTAATCGGCTACAACTTTCTTGATTTTTAGCCTCGCAGAATAATTTTCACCCTAAAGGAGACCACATGAATAATCCGTGTGCCGTAAGAACGTTGCTTAAGGCGATGGCACGAACTCGCGGGATGCGGAAAATCCTGCGTCCCGCGTCTTGCGTCTTTGGTATGAAAGCAAAACGCGGGACACGGGACGCAGGATTTCCCGCATCCCACGAGTTCGTGCCATCGCCCTAAGGAGCCGTAACCGGCCGTAAAGGCGATGGCACGAACTCGCGGGATGCGGAAAATCCTGCGTCCCGCGTCCTGCGTCCCACATCTTGCGTCTTTGGTATGAAAGCAAAACGCGGGACACGAGACGCAGGATTTCCGCATCCCGCGAGTTCGTGCCATCGCCCTAAGCAACGTTCTTACGGCACACGGATTATTCATGTGGTCTCCTTAACGCGCAATCAAACAAATTGAAAAAAGTACGGGTCTTCAGAATTATCGACACTTTAACAAGACGCGAGCCTTAAATAAGTGCATAAACCAACCATATAAATTATTTTTTGAGATTATTCAGTTAATTACCTACAACATGCTTAATTCTTAGCTTCGCAGAATCATCTTTTCCCAAACGCGAGAGCGAAGAAATTAAAGAAATCACGTTTCTTGTCTACTTTTGACACTTTAACAAGACGCGAGCTATGAATACGTACATAATCCGGCTATAAGAATAAGATAGAAAAATCGCAGTTTTTCGGTGTTTGAGTCACTTTGAGGGACCGTGGTCGTTAACTTAGTGCATAAACCTCGTATGACAATCGCATCTCTTGATTTTTTAGCTCATTTACTATCTCCGCTCTACAATCGCAGTCTTGCAGAATCATTTTTACCTGAACACAGCACGAAAAAGATAAAAAAATCGCAGTTTTCGGTATTTTAGTCACTTTGACCGACCGTGGTCCTTAAATAAGTGCATAAACCTCGTATGAAAATCACCTCTCTTGATTCTTTAGCTCATTTACTATCTTCGCTCTACAATCGCAGTGATGCAGAATCATTTTTACCTGAACGCGGGCACGAAAAAGATAAAAAATCGCAGTTTTTCGGTGGTCGAGTCACTTTGAGGGACCGTGGTCCTTAAATAAATGCATAAACCTCGTATGAAAATGATTTTTTTAGATTCTTTAGCTCACTAACTATCTCCACTCTACAATCACAGTGATGCAGAATCATTTTTACCTGAACGCGGGCACGAAAAAGAAAAGAAAATTGCAGTTTTCGGTATTTGAGTCACTTTGACCGGCCGTGGTCCTTAAATAAATGCATAAACCTCGTATGAAAATGATTTTTTTAGATTCTTTAGCTCACTAACTATCTCCACTCTACAATCACAGTGATGCAGAATCATTTTTACCTGAACGCGGGCACGAAAAAGATAAAAAATCGCAGTTTTTCGGTATTCGAGTCATTTTGAGGGACCGTGGTCCTTGAATAAAAGCATAAACCTTGTATAAAAATCATTTCTTTAGATTCTTTAGCTCATTAAAAATCTCAGCTCTACAACCACAGCGATGCAGAATCATTTTTACCTGAACGCGGGCAAGAAAAAGATAAAAAATCGCAGTTTTTCGGTATTCGAGTCACTTTGAGGGTCTGTGAAAAGTTTCTTTAAAATTTTTTAAACCTGAAGTGTATTCAATTTTAAAATACACGTCTAATAAAAAGTTTTTTTACTGCTAAATTTTTAATATTAATAAAAAAGAATTCTTTGTTCATTGATCTTAACAATCAATTTTGATGATGTATTTATTATGTTTGATACGGCAAAGGCATAGGTGAGTTTCAGAATTTGCGTAAAAAATCATCATTAAAATTAAGGCTGTGGCTATTGGGGTGCCAGTTCTAGCACAAATTCTGCACAATCTAGTGACTTTTTTCCCTAGAAAAATTTTGTGCCCACACAAAATTTTTACTTGTCAATTTTAAATTTGTGCTGGCACAAATTTCGAAAAAAATATGAAATTTGTGCTAGCAAAAAAAAAAACATTATTATTATCCAAAATAACCCTTTTATACCCTCCTAAAGTAAAAATCATCCCCTTTTCGCCCACCTAAAATAATAATCCTAAATTTACCACTACTTTAGCATGAATTTGAAATTGACAAGAAAAAATTTTGTGTCGGTGTTACGGGCAATCGGTGAACTTGGGCATTTCACGAATTGTCCAACTCATCTGGTCAATTCGTGAAATGTTTGAGCGGTCAGTCTATTTACGTACGCGTTCTCAAAGGCATGTGGGTTATCGAATTTGTGATCTTGTGATGTTAAAAATGATGTTGTATAAAGTTTAGTTACAATGTAGGAGTGATATGATTGCTTTAGTCATCATTATAAAGGTTATATTTTTAATTTTTTCAAATTTAATTATTGTTTAGACTTAAACAATATTTATATTAAAACGTTTATTTTAGCATTTTATCTATAATAAAATGGAAGTATCTATGGATGATATTTGTACTTTGGCTGCAATACAATATGAAGAATTGCAAGTTGCCAAGCAATTATTTGAAGATAAGATGATAATTTTTTAATTTGTATATTAATGAAATGAATTAATTTTAAATGAAAGAATTAGAAAAATTAATATTAAAACAATATCAATATAAAATTAGCAGCAACAACCATGGTGTCAAAAAAAATTACATTCTAAAAATGAATCACCATAAATGAATCTTTAAGTTTTGACACTTGACACCATGACTAAAGCAATCATATCTCTCTTTTAACATGGACTTAAATATATTTGAAACTAATTTTATAATCATATGCAATTTTAAAACTAATTATTTTTAAATATTAAATATATTTTTTAAATAAAGTATATTTGTACAAAACAAAATGATAAATTTCTAATCTACATTAAAGAATGTACTTACCTGAGAATCAACAACTCAAAAACTAGCGCAATTTAAAATGCTGTATTGTGCACATGCGCAATTTTGTTATAATCTAAAACACATGCCTTTGAGAACGCGTACGTAAATAGACTGACCGCTCAAACATTTCACGAATTGACCAGATGAGTTGGACAATTCGTGAAATGCCCAAGTTCACGGATTGCCCGTAACATCGGCACAAAAATTTAGGATTATTACTATTAGAGAATGTAAAAGGGTTGTTTTGGATAAAAAATGGGTTATTTTGGGTTATTAAATTTATGTACCAGCACAAATTTTCAAAAAAATATGAAATTTATGCTAGCACTAAAAAAAAAGACATTATTATTAACCAAAATAACCCTTTTATGCCCTCCTAAAGTAATAATCATTAATTTTTTGTGCCAGCACAAATTTTGCTTCGACTAAAAAATTTTTGTGATAGCACTAATTTGAAATTGACAAGTAAAAATTTTGTGTCAGCACAAAAATCTAGGATTATTACTTTAGGAGGGCGAAAAGGGGATGATCATTACTTTAGGAGAGCGTGAACGGGTTTTTTTGGATGAAAAAATGGTTTATTTCGGGTTATTAAATTTTTGTATCAGCACAAATTTTGCTTAGACTAAAAAATTTTCGTGCTAGCACAGATTTGAAATTTGACAAGTAAGAATTTTTTGTCGGCACAAAATTTTTCTAGGGGAAAACATTCACTACATTGTGCAGAAATTGTGCTGGCACAAAAATTTGTGCTAGAAATGGCACCCCAATAGCCACAGCTTAAAATTAAACTAAAACAAAAATGAAAATGGGCTCTACAGCACCCTACCTACTACCTTGAGCTATCTTTTAAGCCCAATCCCATCAAAATTGTATCAAAATTAATGTCAGAATATGAGAAAACAGTTTTAGTAGATTTCATACCTAGGCAACAAAAGTAAGAAATGTCTCAGTTGCTATATCCAGTTTTAATGGGTTGAGCTTAAAAGACAGAGTAAGGTTGTAGCTTCGGCTCTACAGAGTCCTTCTTTTCAAATTTATTTTTAATTTTACTAAATCTTCAATTTCTCATAAAAATGACCCCTTTGACTTAGCCTTAAGGTCAATTAAACCATAACTTATATTATAATTGGCTCACAAACTAAAATTGAATTCAATGAATTCAAAGGGTATGTATCATTTGATAGAATGGAAATTTCGCGGTCTGGAAATTTCGCAGTCGGAAATTTCGCCGTGTCATATACATGGTGCTCTCCAGACATGGTGCCCCCCGTTTTATTTAGGTAGATTGACCGTCACGGTTACGGCGCAAGATTGAAAGCTGAATAACAGAAACCGTTGCAAATAAATAATCAATAAGTGCATAAATAAATAAACAGCCGAAATCTAAGCCCCAATAACGCTGGGGAGAGCGATAAATAAATAATTTTTTATAAACAATTAAATAAACCGACAAGCTCTAAACCCCCATAACGCTGGGAAGAGCGATAAATGAATTATTATTTATAAACAATAAAATAAACCGAGAAGCCCTAAACCCAAATAACGCTGGGGAGAACGATAAATAAACTATTTTTTATGAACAATTAAATAAACCCACAAGCTCTAAGCCCCCATAACGCTGAGAAGAGCGATAAATAAATTATTATTTATAAACAATTAAATAAACCGATAAGCTCTAAACCCAAATAACGCTGGGGAGAGCGATAAATAAACAATTTTTTTATTTATTTTTAATTCAAAGGGTATGTATCATTTGATAGAATGGAAATTTCGCGGTCTGGAAATTTCGCAGTCGGAAATTTCGCCATGTCATATACATGGTGCTCTCCAGACATGGTGCCCCCCGTTTTATTTAGGTAGATTGACCGTCACGGTTACGGCGCAAGATTGAAAGCTGAATAACAGAAACCGTTGCAAATAAATAGTGAATAAATAAATAAATAAATAAACACGAAATCTAAGTCCCAATAACGCTGGGGAGAGCGATAAATAAATAATTTTTTATAAACAATTACATAAACCGACAAGTTTTAAGCCCCCATAACGCTGGGGAGAGCGATAAAAAAATTATTTTGTATAAACAATTAAATAAACCAGAAAGTTCTAAACCCCCATAACGCTGGGGAGAGCGATAAATAAATTTTTTTTATAAACAATTAAATATACTGACAAGCTATAAGCCCCCATAACTCTGGGGAGAGCGATAAATATATTATTTTTTATAAACAATTAAATATTCAGCGTAGCTATAAGCCCCCAAAACGCTGGGAAGAGTGATACATACATTTTTTTTTATAAACAATTAAATAAACCGACAAGCTCTTAACCCAAATAATGCTGGGGGGAGCGATAAATTAATTTTTTTTTATAAACAATTAAATAAACCGAGAAGCTCTAAACCCCCATAACGCTGGGGAGAGCAATAAACAAATTATTTTTTAGTAACAATTAAATAAACCAGAAAGCTCTAAGCCCCCATAACGCTGGGGAGAGCGATAAATAAATTATCATTTATTAACAATTAAATAAACCGACAAGCTCCAAACCCAAATCCACTCCAAAGCCCCAAACGCTGGGGAGAGCGATAAATAAATTATCATTTATTAACAATTAAATAAACCGACAAGCTCCAAACCCAAATCCACTCCAAAGCCCCAAACGCTGGGGAGAGCGATAAATAAACTATTTTTATGAACAATTAAATAAACCCACAAGCTCTAAATAAACCGGAAAGCTCTAAGCCCCCATAATGCTGGGGAGAGCGATAAATAAATTTTTTTCTATAAACAATTGAATAAACCGACAAGCTTTAAACCCCCATAACGCTGGGGAGAGCGATAAATAAATTTTTTTTCTATAAACAATTGAATAAACCGACAAGCTTTAAACCCCCATAACGCTAGGGAGATCGATAAGTAAAGAATTTTTCATAAACAATTAAATAAACCGACAAGCTATAAACCCCCATGACGCTGGGGAGAGCGATAAATAAACTATTTTTTATAAACAATTAAATAATCTGCGCAGCTATAAATCCCGAAAACGCTGGGGAGAGCAATAAATATATTTTTTTTATAAACAATTAAATAAACCGACAAGCTATAAACCCCCATAACGCTGAGAAGAGCGATAAATAAACTTTTTTTTAAAAACAATTAAATAATCAGCACAGCTATGAACCCCCAAAACGCTGGAGAGAGCGATAAATAAATTATTATTTATAAACAATTAAATAAACCGACAAGCTCCAAACCCAAATAACGATGGGGAGAGCGATAAATAAACTATTTTTTATGAACTATTAAATAAACCAGAAAGCTCTAAACCCCCAAAACGCTGGGAAAAGCGATAAATAAATTATTTTTTATAAACAATTAAATAAACCGACAAGCTATAAACCCCCATAACGCTGGGGAGAGCGATAGATAAATTATTTTTTATTAACAATTAAATAAACCGACAAGCTCATAACCCAAATAACGCTGAGGAGAGCGATAAATAAACTATTTTTTATAAACAATTAAATAATCAGCACATTTATAAACCCCCAAATCGCTGGGAAGAGCGATAAATATATTATCATTTATTAAAAATTTAATAAACCCACAAGCTCTAAACCCCCAAAACGCTGGGGAGAGCGATAAATAAATTATTTTTTATAAACAATTAAATAAACCAGAAAGCTCTAAACCCCCATAACGCTGGGGAGAGCGATAAATAAATTTTTTTTATAAACAATTAAATATACTGACAAGCTATAAGCCCCCATAACTCTGGGGAGAGCGATAAATATATTATTTTTTATAAACAATTAAATATTCAGCGTAGCTATAAGCCCCCAAAACGCTGGGAAGAGCGATACATAAATTTTTTTTTATAAACAATTAAATAAACCGACAAGCTCTTAACCCAAATAACGCTGGGGGGAGCGATAAATTAATTTTTTTTTATATACTATTAAATAAACCGAGAATCTCTAAACCCCCATAACGCTGGGGAGAGCGATAAATAAATTATTTTTTATAAACAATTGAATAAACCGACAAGCTATAAACCCCTTTAACGCTGGGGAGAGCGATAAATAAACTTTTTTTTATAAACAATTAAACAATCAGCGCAGCTAAATACCCCCAAAATGCTGGAGAGAGCGATCGATAAATTATTATTTATAAACAATTAAATAAACCGACAAGCTCCAAACCCAAATAACGCTGGGGAGAGCGATAAATAAACTATTTTTTATGAACAATCTAATAAACCCACAAGCTCTAAACCCCCAAAACGCCGGGAAGAGCGATAAAAAATTTTTTTTCATAAACAATTAAATAAACCGACAAGCTCTAAGCCCCCATAACACTGGGTGCCCGAGTTCAACGAAAAAACTGATTGGATACTCTCAAAGCTCTTAGCCCCCAAAACCCGGGGCGCGCATGTTCAACAATAAAGCAGATAGGCTATTTACCAAGCTCTAAGCCCCCAAGACCCTGGGGTGGGATTATATTTCTCCTTTCCGTGACGGACGAAACTTTTTTTCAACGAAAAAAATTTTTCGTCAGCACAAAATTTTTTTCGTTGACAAAACCTTTTTGACGCAACAAACGTCTACGTGATGTTATTAATTAAATTTTTTACTAAACATGTTAAAAATAGTTCGAAGAAATGAACTCCTTCTTGATAGCATAGTTATACAATTTCAAAAATTTGCTAGTGCACTGTAAGTCCATGGAATATAGCTCACATGGTCACGTGTTCACTTGCAAATTGATTAAATTGTATAACTATGTAATAAAAAAAAATAAAAAAATTTTGTTTTTCATTTCAACAACAGCCCAAAACAAAATATTTTATTAATCTCTCTTTACCTTCATTGGAATTAATTCAACAAGCAAATTCTATAATTGAGTAACCAACTCAAACAATTTTATTTTAAATTAGATGATTCAAAAATTATTTTGTGAAGGTATTTTACATCACGTAGACGTTTTTTGCGTCAAAATGGTTTTGTCAACGAAAAAAATTTTGTAAGGAGAAATATAATCCCACCCCAGGATCTTGGGGGCTTAGAGCTTGGTACGTAGCCTATCTGCTTTATTGTTGAACTTGCGTGCCCCGGGTTTTGGGGGCTAAGAGCTTTGGGAGTAGCCAATCAGTTTTTTTGTTGAACTCGGGCACCCAGTGTTATGGGGGCTTAGAGCTTGTCGGTTTATTTAATTGTTTATGAAAAAAAATTTATTTATCGCAATTCCCAGCGTTTTGGGGGCTTATAGCTGCGCTGATTATTTAATTGTTTATAAAAATAATACATTTATCGCTCTCCCCAGCGTTATGGGGATTTAGAGCTTGTGGGTTTATTTAATTGTTTATAAAAAATAATATATTTATCGCTCTCCCCAGCGTTATGGGGGTTAAGAGCTTGTCGGCTTATGTAATTGTTCATAAAAAAAAATTATTTATCGCTCTTCCTAGCTTTATGGGGGTTTAGAGCTTGTGGGTTTATTTAATTGTTTATAAAAAATAGTTTATTTATCGCTCTCCCCAGCGTTATTTGGGTTTAGAGCTTGTCGGTTTATTTAATTGTTTATAAAAAATAGTTTATTTATCGCTCTCCCCAGCGTTATTTGGGTTATGAGCTTGTCGGTTTATTTAATTGTTTATAAAAAATTGTTTATTTATCGCTCTCCCCAGCGTTATTTGGGTTTAGAGCTTATCGGTTTATTTAATTGTTTATAAATAATAATTTATTTATCGCTCTTCTCAGCGTTATGGGGGTTTAGAGCTTGTGGGTTTATTTAATTGTTCATAAAAAATAGTTTATTTATCGTTCTCCCCAGCGTTATTTGGGTTTAGGGCTTCTCGGTTTATTTTATTGTTTATAAATAATAATTCATTTATCGCTCTTCCCAGCGTTATGGGGGTTTAGAGCTTGTCGGTTTATTTAATTGTTTATAAAAAATTATTTATTTATCGCTCTCCCTAGCGTTATTGGGGCTTAGATTTCGGCTGTTTATTTATTTATGCACTTATTGATTATTTATTTGCAATGGTTTCTGTTATTCAGCTTTCTATCTTGCGCCATAACCGTGACGGTCAATCTACCGAAATAAAACGGGGGGCACCATGTCTGGAGAGCACCATGTATACGACACGGCGAAATTTCCGACGGCGAAATTTCCAGACGGCGAAATTTCCATTCTATCAAATGATATATACCCAATTCAAATTCATAATCCCTTTATAAAAGAAAACTATCGCCATTTTGGTGAGATTTTCAATGTAAGATTTTATTCGTGAGCTGATTGGTGGAGCAGTTTTTAAAATATTCGAAAAATACCTTTTGAGGTTACAATTATTGTTATTTTCCTATGCTCGCTTGCAGCGCGCTGAGTGGTACTAGTCTATCTATAAATGAGAGATATCGACATTTTGGTGAGATTTTCAATGTAAGATTTTATTCGTGAGCTGATTGGTGGAGCAGTTTTTAAAATATTCGAAAAATATCTTTGGAGGTTACAATGATTTTTATTTTCCTATGCGCGCTTGCAGCGCGCTGAGTGGTACTAGTAGCGATAAATCAATATTTTAACATTGTTTTTGCATACATTGAGCATTTTCAAAAATAGTTGCTTTGCCAAGTCTTCTATGCAATCCCAGCCAAAAAAAAAAAGCTCATAAATGTGAGCAGAAATATGAAGAAAAATATGAACAGAAATATATTCACATTTCTGGTGATATAATTGGAACAATATTTGTGCTCATATTTTTGCTCGTACTACTGCTCATATTTTTTGGGTATGTAAGATTTAAAAAAATGTATTTTAATAATAAATTTTGACTTGAAAATTTTGAAAATTAAAATTAAATGCTTAAATGTATAATTCAGAAATGTTTCATTTTCCATGACTTTGTTTGTAGGTAAATGAAAAATAATACAAATTTAGCTGTAAATAAATTTTAAGTGAAAAATATTCACATATTATGCAGTTTTATTAATGTCATCCGGCTTATAATTTAGGCATCTACACTGTACATACAGTAAAGACTCCAAAACTCGATAACTTTTCAATTTGATCATAGAATCATTAGTGCAACTCATCTTACATTAAACCTGTGAAAAGAAAAAACTGGAGTAACTTTGCCACTTATAATTCAGACCATTCAGACCAAGGAGATCTTGGATAAATTGTCATCATGCAAATTTTCAAAATTTTTTATGCATTTACCAATTTTTACATTTATTAATACAAAAAAAAAAAAAAAAAAATCAAATATGAGGAGCTTCTGTGAAAAAAATTGTGCAACTCCAAAAATTACTGTTTCGACTGGCACAGGCGGTTGGTCCATGAGGTAGCAGAGCGTGCAGGATGCCGCAGGGAGGAAAGAGAAGGGATGATCTGCAGACTGTACGTCTGTACGGCGAGATCCCCTCTCTTTCCTTCTTACTGCATCCTGCACGCTCTGCTACCTCATGGACCAACCGCCTGTGCCAGTCGAAAAAGTAATTTTTGGAGTTGCACAATTTTTTTCACAGAAGCTCCTCATATTTGATTTTTTTTTTTTTTTGTATTAATAAATGTAAAAATTGGTAAATGCATAAAAAATTTTGAAACTTTTGCATGATGACAATTTATCCAAGATCTCCTTGGTCTGAATGATCCGAATTATAAGTTGCAAAGTTACTCCAGTTTTTTCTTTTCACAGGTTTAATGTAGGATGAATTGCACTAATGATTCTATGATCAAATTGAAAAGTTATCGAGTTTTGGAGTCTTTACTGTATGTACAGTGTAGATGCCTAAATTATAAGCCGGATGACATTAATAAAACTGCATAATATGTAAATATTTTTCACTTAAAATTTATTTACAGCTAAATTTGTATTATTTTTCATTTACCTACAAACAAAGTCATTGAAAATGAAACATTTCTGAATTATACATTTAAGCATTTAATTTTAATTTTCTAAATTTCCAAGTCAAAATTTATTATTAAAATACATTTTTTTTAATCTTACATACCCAAAAAATATGAGCAGTAGTATGAGCACAAATATTGTTCCAATTATATCGCCAGAAACGTGAACATATTTCTGTTCATATTTTTCTTCATATTTCTGCTCACATTTATGAGCATTTTTTTTTGGCTGGGATTAGCTTTGGTTTTTAAAACAATTAGTCTTAACTAAAAATAATCGATACTCTTGATAAAATTTTACAAAGGGTATTTGTTTGAACCTATAAGATATGAAACTTTAAAAGGTTTTTTAATTTAAAAAATTTTTTTAATCATGCATTATTGTTAAAAAAGGTTTTTCAAATTATCTTAAAAATATTATAAGTATTTAAATTATCTTAACTATATATGAAGTTTAATATTGTAATTAAAAGTTTCTACTATAGCAGCATTGCATGAACTTAAAAGTACTTTTTAATACAGTTTAATACAGTAAAAATAAATAAAAAATGATTTAAGTATAAAAAAAAAAATGTAATGAGATTCCCAACATATAAATCGCTCAACTACCTTTGCTCTTGTGCCAGGCCTGATTCTTCTAAAAGTAGAGGTTCCTTCTGCCAGTTTCATTTTGTATTTTTTAAAATAATAATTGTTAAATAATATTCCTAAAAACTCAAATCGAAAATAGTCTAAATTTTTTAACTTTTATTTGCTGTTTAGAATTAGAATAATACTAAAAAGTTGATTTCAATCACGTTATTTTTATTTTATAAGACTCACTATACACTCACATAGCGCACAGTGCATACTAAAATTTTTGCTTCGGTTGCCAAGATGCCGTAATGGTAAATTCTTAAGGCAGAGTGCCAAATATTCATGTGGAGGCCTTAATAATAAATGTGATCACACAAATAAAGCGGTTAAAGGGCCGATTTCATGTTGACGAGTATTCGCTAGCGAATAAACCCTGAAGGTGACAAGACCTTAAAATACCATAAAAAATAATTCGCAGCGAATATATTCGCCCCCTGCGTTTTCATGGCAGCGAGTACTCGCTGCAGTGTGTGCGAATGAATTTCAATGCGTTCAACTTATAGATTAACCTTAAAACTTTTTTAAGTAAAAAAAACTGTCAGACTTATAATAAAAAATAAATCTTTATGTTTATATAATTGACAGTATCTTTTCAAAGTTTGGTTATTTACATTTAGAAGTTATCAAGTGGAGTAGCAATACAAACGAAAAAGTAATAATCAAATGGTTGAGAAAAATAACTATCGACAGAGTATTGGTTAAATGTTGTTTACTTTAATAATAAGGCTTTTTCATAGCGGACGACACCTAGCAGAACATGGAATAACCAAAACGTTATTTTCTAGATTTATTTAATTTTATGAACTTTTTAATTATTTAGATTTGTTAATTTCTAACCTTATCACATTTTTCTATGATTTTGTCAAGTTCATTAAAGAAAAATCCATGTTGTTTTCGGCTTGGAGTCGATTGAAAAACTTTATCGACACCGAGCACTTTAACTAAAGTGCTTGGTGTCAGGGGCGTTATTACATTTTGGGCCCGGGTCTAAATAAAGTTCGACCCCCCCCCCCCAACTAATCTTAATATTTTTCCACTCTGAACAGTTTAATACCTAATTTATGAAAAAAAAAACTCAAACCTTGAACCCCCCACAGCTCTGGGCACCAGAGTTCAACCAAAAAAACTGATCAGCTATCCCCCAAGCTCTAAGCCCCCAAAACCCTGGGCGTCAAGTTCAATGAATAAACTGATCAGCTATCCCCCAAGCTTTAAACCCCCAAATATCCTGGGCGCCCGAGTTCAAAAATAAATATGATCAGCTATCCCCGAAGCTCTAAACGTCCAGGTTATTCATTGAACTCGGGCACCCAGGGTATTTGGGGGTTTAGAGCTTGGGGGATAGCTGATCAGTTTATTCATTGAACTTGAAACCTAGGGTTTTGGGGGTGTAGAGCTTGGGGGATAGCTGATCAGTTTTTTTATTGAACTTGACACCCAGGGTTTTGGGGGTTTCGAGCTTGGGGGAAAGCTGATCAGTTTATTCATTGAACTTGACACCCAGGATTTTAGGGGTTTAGAGCTTGAAGGATAGCTGATCAGTTTATTCATTGAAATTGACGCACATGGTCTTGGGAGTTTAGAGCTTGGGGGATAGCTGATCAGTTTTATTGTCTATCTCGGCACCCATGGTACTTGGGGGTTTAGAGCTTGGGGGATGGCTGATCAGTTTATTCATTGAACTTGGGCACCCAGGGTTTTGGGGGTTTAGAGCTTGGGGGATAGCTGATCAGTTTTTTTATTGAACTCGGGCGCCCAGGGTCTTTGGGGGTTAAGAGCTTGGGGGATAGCTAATCAGTTTATTCATTAAACTTGACGCCATGGGTTTTGGAGGTGAAGGGCTTGGGGGAAAGCTGATCCGTTTTTTAGTTGAACTCGGCGCCCAGGTTACTTGGAGGTTTAGAGCTTGGGGGACAGCTGATCAGTTTATTCATTGAACTCGGGCACCCGGGGTACTTGGGGGTTTAGAGCTTGGGGGGTGGCTGATAAGTTTATTCATTGAACTCGGGCACCCAGGGTATTTGAGGGTTTAGAGCTTAGGGGATAACTGATCAGTTTATTCATTGAATTCGGGCACCCAGGGTATTTGGGGGTTTAGAGCTTGGGGGATAGCTGATCAGTTTATTTATTGAACTTGACACCCAGGGTTTTGGGGGTTTCAAGCTTGGGGGAAAGCTGATCAGTTTATTCATTAAACTTGACACCCAGGATTTTAGGGGTTTAGAGCTTGAAGGATAGCTGATCAGTTTATTCATTGAAATTGACGCACATGGTCTTGGGAGTTTAGAGCTTGGGGGATAGCTGATCAGTTTTTTTGTCTATCTCGGCACCCATGGTACTTGGGGGTTTAGAGCTTGGGGGATGGCTGATCAGTTTATTCATTGAACTCGGGAACCCAGGGTATTTGGGGGTTTACAGCTTGGGGGATAGCTGATCAGTTTATTCATTGAACTTGGCGTCAAGGGTTTTTGGGGTTAAGAGCATGGGGGATGGCTGATCAGTTTATTCATTGAACTTCACGCCCAGGGTTTTGGGAGTTCGGGGCTAGGGGGATAGCTGATCAGTTTAATCGATGAACTTCACGCCCAGGGTTTTGGGGGTTTCGAGCTTGGGGGAAAGCTGATCAGTTTATTCATTGAAATTGACGCACATGGTCTTGGGAGTTTAGAGCTTGGGGGATAGCTGATCAGTTTTTTTGTCTATCTCGGCACCCATGGTACTTGGGGGTTTAGAGCTTGGGGGATGGCTGATCAGTTTATTCATTGAACTCGGGAACCCAGGGTATTTGGGGGTTTACAGCTTGGGGGATAGCTGATCAGTTTATTCATTGAACTTGGCGTCAAGGGTTTTTGGGGTTAAGAGCATGGGGGATGGCTGATCAGTTTATTCATTGAACTTCACGCCCAGGGTTTTGGGAGTTCGGGGCTAGGAGGATAGCTGATCAGTTTAATCGATGAACTTCACGCCCAGGGTTTTGGGGGTTTCGAGCTTGGGGAAAAGCTGATCAGTTTTTTTATTGAACTCGGGCACCCAGGGTCTTTAAGGGTTATTAGCTTGGGGGATAGCTAATCAGTTTATTCATTAAACTTGACGCCATGGGTTTTGGGGGTGAAGGGCTTGGGGGAGCTGATCCGTTTTTTAGTTGAACTCGGCGCCCAGGTTACTTGGAGGTTTAGAGCTTGGGGGATAGCTGATCAGTTTATTCATTGAACTCGGGCACCCAGGGTATTTGGGGGTTTAAAGCTTGGGGGATAGCTGATCAGTCTTTTTGTCTATCTCGGCGCCCATGGTACTTGGGGGTTTAGAGCTTGGGGGATGGCTGATAAGTTTATTCATTGAACTCGGGCACCCAGGGTACTTGGGGGTTTAGAGCTTAGGGGATAGCTGATCAGTTTATTCATTGAACTTGGGCACCCAGGGTATTTGGGGGTTTAGAGCTTGGGGGATAGCTGATCAGTTTTTTTATTGAACTTGACACCCAGGGTTTTGGGGGTTTCGAGCTTGGGGGAAAGCTGATCAGTTTATTCGTTGAACTTGACACCCAGGATTTTAGGGGTTTAGAGCTTGAAGGATAGCTGATCAGTTTATTCATTGAAATTGACGCACATGGTCTAGGGAGTTTAGAGCTTGGAGAAAAGCTGATCAGTTTTTTTGTCTATCTTGGCGCCCATGGTACTTGGGGGTTTAGAGCTTGAGGGATAGCTGATCAGTTTATTCATTCAACTTGGCCCCCAGGGTTTTGGGGGTTTAGAGCTTGGGGGATAGCTGATCAGTTTATTCATTTAATTTTGCGCCCAGAGTTTTGGGGGTTTCGAGCTTGGAGAAAGGTGATCAGTTTATTCATTGAACTTGACACCCAGGATTTTGGTGGTTTAGAGCTTAGAGGATAGCTGATCAGTTTATTCATTTAAATTGACGACCATGGTTTTGGGGGTTTAGAGCTAGGGGGATAGCTGATCAGTTTTTTTGTCTATCTTGGCGCCAATGGTACTTGGGGGTTTGGAGCTTGGGGGAAAGCTGATCAGTTTATTCATTGAACTTGACACCCAGGATTTTAGGGGTTTAGAGCTTGAAGAATAGCTCATCAGTTTATTCATTGAATTTGACGCACACGGTCTTGGGAGTTTAGAGCTTGGGGGATAGCTGATCAGTTTATTCATTGAACTCGGGCACCCAGGGTATTTGGGGGCTTAGAGCTTACAGGGAGGTTTAGAGCTTGGGGGATAGCTGATCAGTTTATTCATTGAACTCGGGCGCCCAGGGTATTTGGGGGTTCAAAGCTTGGGGGATAGCTGATCAGTTTGATCATTGAACATGACACCCAGGATTTTGGGGGCTTAGAGCTTGGGAGATAGCTGATCCGTTTATTCATTGAACTTGGCGCCAAGGGTTTTGGGGGTTTCGAGCTTGGAGGAAAGCTGATCAGTTTTTTCATTGAACTTGACACCCAGGATTTTAGGGGTTTAGAGCTTGAAGAATAGCTCATCAGTTTATTCATTGAAATTGACGCACATGGTCTTGGGAGTTTAGAGCTTGGGGGATAGCTGATCAGTTTATTCATTTAACTTGACGCCCAGAGTTTTGGGGGTTTCGAGCTTGGGGGATAGCTGATTAGTTTATTCATTCAGTTTGACGCCCTCGGTACTTGGGAGTGTAGAGCTTGGGGGATAGCTGATCAGTTTATTCATTGAACTTGACACCCAGTATTTTGGGGGTGTAGAGCTTGGGGGATAGCTGAACCGTTTTTTTATTGAACTTGACACCCAGGGTTTTGGGGGTTTCGAGCTTGGAGGAAAGCTGATCAGTTTATTCATTGAACTTGACACCAAGGATTTTAGGGGTTTAGAGCTTGAAGAATAGCTCATCAGTTTATTCATTAAAATTGACGCACATGGTCTTGGGAGTTTAGAGCTTGGGGGATAGCTGATCAGTTTATTCATTTAACTTGACGCCCAGAGTTTTGGGGGTTTCGAGCTTGGAGGAAAGCTGATCAGTTTATTCATTGAACTTGACACCCAGGATTTTGGTGGTTTAGGGCTTAGAGGATAGCTGATCAGTTTATGCATTAAAATTGACGACCATGGTTTTGGCGGTTTAGAGCTTGGAAGATAGCCGATCAGTATTTTATTGAACTCGGGCGGCTAGAGTATTTGGGGGTTTAAAGCTTGGGTTATAGCTGATCAGTTTATTCATTTAACTTGACACCCAGGGTTTTGGGGGTGTAGGGCTTGGGGGATAGCTGATCAGTTTTTTTATTGAACATGGGCACCCAGGGTCTTTGGGGGTTTGGAGCTTGGGAGATATCTGATCAGTTTATTCATTGAACTTGGCGCCCAGGGTTTGGGGGTCTAGAGCTTGGATGATATCTGATCAGCTTATTCATCAAACTTGACGCCCAGGGACTTGATTGTTTAAGGCTTGGTGAAAAGCTGATCAGTTTTATTGTTGAACCGGGTATTCAGGGCTTTGGAGGTTTAGAGCTTGGGGGATTACAGATCAGTATGTTATTGAACTTGGGCTCCTAGGGTATTTAGGGGCTTACAGCTTGGAAGATAGCTGATCAGTTTTTTTGTTGAACTCGGCGCTCAGGATAATTGGAGGCTTAGAGCTTGGGGGATAGCTGATCAGTTTATTCATTAAACTTGACGCCCAGGGTTTTGGGGGTTTAGAGCTTGGGGGATAGCTGATCAGTTTTTTTATTGAACTCGGGCACCGAGGCTCTTTGGGGGTTTAGAGCTTGGGGGATAGCTGATCCGTTTTTTTATTAAACTCGGGCACCCAGGGTCTTTTGGGTTTGGGGCTTGAGGGATAGCTAATCAGTTTATTCATTGAACTTGACACCCAGGGTTTTGGGGGTGTAGGGCATGGTGGATAGCTGATCAGTTTTTTTTATTGAACATGGGCACCCAGGGTCTTTGGGGGTTTGGGATTTGGGAGATATCTGATCAGTTTATTCATTGAACTTGGCGCCCAGGGTTTGGGGGTCTAGAGCTTGGATGATATCTGATCAGCTTATTCATCAAACTTGACGCCCAGGGACTTGATTGTTTAAGGCTTGGTGAAAAGCTGATCAGTTTTATTGTTGAACTCGGGTATTCAGGGCTTTGGAGGTTTAGAGCTTGGGGGATTACAGATCAGTATTTTATTGAACTTGGGCTCCTAGGGTATTTAGGGGCTTACAGCTTGGAAGATAGCTGATCAGTTTTTTTGTTGAACTCGGCGCTCAGGATAATTGGAGGCTTAGAGCTTGGGGGATAGCTGATCAGTTTATTCATTGAACTTGACGCCCAGGGTTTTGGGGGTTTAGAGCTTGGGGGATAGCTGATCAGTTTTTTTATTGAACTCGGGCACCCAGGGTCTTTGGGGGTTTAGAGCTTGGGGGATAGCTGATCAGTTTCTTTATTTAACTTGACAGCCAGCATTTTGGGGGCATAGAGCTTGGGGGATAGCTGATCAGTTTATTCATTGAACTTGACACCCAGGATTTTGGGGGTTTAGAGCTTGGGGGACAGCTGATCAGTTTATTCATTGAACTTGACGCCCAGGGTTTTGGGGGTTTCGAGCTTGGAGGAAAGCTGATCAGTTTATTCATTGAACTTGACACCCAGGATTTTAGGGGTTTAGGGCTTGGAGGATAGCTGATCAGTTTACTCATTAAAATTGACGCCCATGGTTTTGGGGGCTTAGAGCTTGGGAGATAGCCGATCAGTATTTTATTCAACTCGGGCGGCTAGAGTATTTGGGAGTTTAAAGCTTGGGTGATAGCTGATCAGTTTATTCGTTGAACTTGACTCACAGGGATTGGAGGTTTAGTGCTTGGAGGATAGCTGATCAGTTTATTCATTGAAATTGACGTCCATGGTTTTGGGGATTTAGAGCTTGGGAGATAGCCGATCAGTATTTTATTGAACTCGGGCGGCTAGAGTATTTGGGGGTTTAAAGCTTGGGGGGTAGATGATCAGTTTATTCATTGAACTTGACACCCAGGGTTTTGGGGGTGTAGGGCTTGGGGGATAGCTGATCAGTTTTTTTATTGAACATGGGCACCCAGGATCTTTGGGGGTTTGGGGCTTGGGAGATATCTGATCAGTTTATTCATTGAACTTGGCGCCCAGGGTTTGAGGGTCTAGAGCTTTGATGATATCTGATCAGCTTATTCATTAAACTTGACGCCCAGGGACTTGATTGTTTAAGGCTTGGTAAAAAGCTGATCAGTTTTATTGTTAAACTCGGGTATTCAGGGCTTTGGAGGTTTAGAGCTCTGGGGATTAAGATCAGTATTTTATTGAACTTGGGCTCCTAGGTTATTTAGGGGCTTACAGCATGGAAGATAGCTGATCAGTTTTTTTGTTGAACTCGGCGCTCAGGATAATTGGAGGTTTAGGGCTTGGGGGGTAGCTGATCAGTTTATTCATTGAACTTGACACCCATGGTTTTGAGGGTATAGAGCTTGGGGGATAGCTCATCAGTTTTTTTGTCTATCTTGGCGCCTATGAAACTTGGGGGTTTAGAGCTTAGGGGATAGCTCATCAGTTTATTCATTGAACTTGACACCCAGAGTTTTGGGGGTTTTGAGCTTGGGGGATAGCTGATCAGTTTATTCATTTAGCTTGACGCCAAGGGTCTTTGGGGGTTTAGAGCTTGGGAGATAACTGATCAGTTTTTTTTTTTTAACTCGGGCACTCAGGGTCTTTTCGGGTTTGGGGCTTGGGGGATAGCTGATCAGTTTATTCATTGAACTTGGCGCCAAGGGTTTTGGGGGTTTGGGGCTTGGGGGATAGATGATCAGTTAATTCATTGAACTTAATATCCAGGATTTTAGGGGTTTTGAGCAAGGGGGAAAGCTGATCAGTTTATTCATTGAACTTGACACCCAGGATTTTGGAGGTTTAGTGCTTGGAGGATAGCTGATCAGTTTATTCATTCAAATTGACGTCAATGGTTTTGGGGGTTTAGAGCTTGGGAGATAGCCGATCAGTTTTTATTGAACTCGGGTGGCTAGTGTATTTAAAGGTTTAAAGCTTGGGGGATAGCTGATCAGTTTATTCATTGAACTTGACACCCAGGGTCTTTGGGGGTTTGAGGCTTGGGGGAAAGCTGATCAGTTTATTCATTGAAATTGACGCCCATGGTTTTGGGGGTTTAGAGCTTGGGGGATAGCTGATCAGTTTATTCATTGAAATTGACGTCCATGGTTTTGGGAGTTTAGAGCTTGGGAGATAGCCGATCAGTTTTTTACTGAACTCGGGCGGCTAGAGTATTTATGGGTTTAAAGCTTGGGGGATAGCTGATCAGTTTATTCATTGAACTTGACACACAGGGTTTTGGGGGTGTAGGGCTTTGGGGATAGCTGATCAGTTTTTTTATTGAACATGAGCACCCAGGGACTTTGGGGGTTTGGGGCTTGGGGGAAAGCTGATCAGTTTATTCATTGTACTTGGCACCCAGGGTTTTGAGCGTTTAGAGCTTGGGAGATAGCTGATCAGTTTTTTTTTTAACTCGGGCACCCAGGATCTTTGAGGGTTTGGGGCTTGGGGGAAAGCTGATCAGTTTATTCATTGAACTTGGCACCCAGGGTTTTGAGGGTTTAGAGCTTGGGAGATAGCTGATCAGTTTATTCATTGAACTTGACTCACAGAGATTTGGGGGTTTAGAGCTAGGGGGATAGCTGATCAGTTTATTCATTGAACTTGACGCCCAGGGTCTTTAGGGGTTTAGAGATTGGGAGATAGCTGATCAGTTTATTCATTGAACTTGACACCCAGGATTTTGGGGGTTTAGAGCTTTGGGATGGCTAATCAGTTTATTCATTGAACTTAACGCCCAGGGTTTTGGGGGTTTAGAGCTTGGGGGATAGCTGATCAGTTTCTTCATTGAACTTGACGCCCAGTGTTTTGGGGGTTTAGAGCTTGGGGATAGCTGATCAGTTTTTTTACTGAACTCGGGCACCCAGGGTCTTTGGGGGTTTAGAGTTTGGGGGATAGCTGATCAGTTTTTTTTTTAACTCGGGCACCCAGGGTCTTTGGGGGTTTAGTGCTTGGGGGATAGCTGATCACTTTAATCATTGAACTTGGCGCCAAGGGTTTTGGGGGTTTTGAGCTTGGGGGATAGCTGATCAGTTTATTCATTGAACTTGACGCCTTGGATTTTGGGGGTTTCGAGCTTGGTGGAAAGCTGATCAGTTTATTCATTGAACTTGACACCCAGGATTTTGGGGGTTTAGGGCTTGGAGGATAGCTGATCAGTTTACTCATTGAAATTGAGACCCTTGGATTTGGGGGTTTAGAGCTTGGGAGATAGCCGATCAGTATTTTATTGAACTCGGGTGGCTAGAGTTTTTGGGGGTTTAAAGCTTGGGGGATAGCTGATCAGTTTTTTTATTGAACATGGGCACCCAGGGTCTTTGGGGGTTTGGGGCTTAGGGGAAAGCTGATCAGTTTATTCATTGAACTTGGCACCCAGGGTTTTGAGGGTTTAGAGCTTGGGAGATAGCTGATCAGTTTATTCATTGAACTTGTTGCCTAGGGTCTTTGGGGGTTTAGAGCTTGGGATATAGCTAATCAGTTTTTTTTTTTTTAACTCGGGCACCCAGGTTCTTTGCGGGTTTGGGGCTTGGGGGATAGCTGATCATTTGATTCATTGACCTTGGCGCCAAGGGTTTTGGGGGTTTAGAGCTTGGATGATAGCTGATCAGTTTATTCATTGAATTTGACGCCCAGGATTTACGGGGGTTTGAGCTTGGGGGATAGCTGATCAGTTCATTCATTTAACTTGAACCCCAGGGTTTTGGGGGCTTAGAGCTTGGGGGATAGCTGATCAGTTTTTTTGTCTATCCTGGCGCCCATGGTACTTAGGGGTTTAGAGCTTGGGGGATAGCTGATCAGTTTATTCATTGCACTTGACACTCAGGATTTTGTGGGCTTAGAGCTTGGGGGATAGCTGGTCAGTTTATTCTTTGAACTTGTTGCTCAGGGTCTTTGGGGGTTTAGAGCTTGGGATATAGCTAATCAGTTTTTTTTTTTTTAACTCGGGCACCCAGGTTCTTTGCGGGTTTGGGGCTTGGGGGATAGCTGATCAGTTTATTCATTGACCTTGGCGCCAAGGGTTTTGGGGGTTTAGAGCTTGGGGGATAGCTGATCAGTTTATTCATTGAATTTGACTCCCAGGATTTAAGGGGGTTTGAGCTTGGGGGATAGCTGATCAGTTCATTCATTTAACTTGACCCCCAGGGTTTTGGGGGCTTAGAGCTTGGGGGATAGCTGATCAGTTTTTTTGTCTATCTTGGCGCCCATGGTACTTAGGGGTTTAGAGCTTGGGGGATAGCTGATCAGTTTATTCATTGCACTTGACACTCAGGATTTTGTGGGCTTAGAGCTTGGGGGATAGCTGATCAGTTTATTCATTGAACTTGACACCCAGGATTTTGGGGGCTTAGAGCTTGGGGGATAGCTGATCAGTTTATTCATTGAACTTTACGCCCAGGTTTTTAGGGGTGAGGGGCTTGGGGGAAAGCCGATCAGTTTTTTAGTTGAACTCGGCGCCCAGGTTACTTGGAGGTTTAGAGCTTGGGGGATAGCTGATGAGTTTATTCATTGAACTTGACACCCAGGGTTTTGGGGGTGTAGAGCTTGGGGGATAGCTGATCAATTTTTTTATTGAACATGGGCACCCAGGGTCTTTGGGAGTTTGGGGCTTGGGAAATAGCTGATCAGTTTATTCATTGAACTTGGCACCCAGGGTTTGGGGGTTTAGAGCTTGGATGATATCTGATCAGCTTATTCATCAAACTTGACGCCAAGGGTCTTGATGGTTTAGGGCTTGGGGAAAAGCTGATCAGTTTTATAGTTGAACTCGGGCATTCAGGGCTTTGGAGGTTTAGAGCTTGGGGGATTACAGATCAGTATTTTATTGAACTTGGGCTCCTAGGATATTTAGGGGTTTACAGCTTGGAAGATAGCTAATCAGTTTTTTTGTTGAACTCGGCGCTCAGGATACTTGGAGGCTTAGAGCTTGGGGGATAGCTGATCAGTTTATTCATTGAACTCGGCGCTCAGGATACTTGGAGGCTTAGAGCTTGGGGGATAGCTGATCAGTTTATTCATTGAACTTGATGCCCAGGGTTTTCGGGGTTTAGAGCTTGGGGGATAGCTGATCAGTTTCTTTATTGAACTTGACGCCCAGCATTTTGGGGGCATAGAGCTTGGGGGATAGCTGATCAGTTTATTCATTGAACTTGACGCCCAGGGTTTTGGGGGTTTCGAGCTTGGAGGAAAGCTGATCAGTTTATTCATTGAACTTGACACCCAGGATTTTAGGGGTTTAGGGCTTGGAGGATAGCTGATCAGTTTACTCATTAAAATTGACGCCCATGGTTTTGGGGATTTAGAGCTTGGGAGATAGCCGATCAGTATTTTATTGAACTCGGGCGGCTAGAGTATTTGGGGGTTTAAAGCTTGGGGGGTAGATGATCAGTTTATTCATTGAACTTGACACCCAGGTTTTTGGGGGTGTAGGGCTTGGGGGATAGCTGATCAGTTTTTTTATTGAACATGGGCACCCAGGGTCTTTGGGGGTTTGGGGCTTGGGAGATATCTGATCAGTTTATTCATTGAACTTGGCTCCCAGGGTTTGAGGGTCTAGAGCTTGGATGATATCTGATCAGCTTATTCATTAAACTTGACGCCCAGGGACTTGATTATTTAAGGCTTGGTGAAAAGCTGATCAGTTTTATTGTTGAACTCGGGTATTCAGCGCTTTGGAGGTTTAGAGCTTGGGGGATTACAGATCAGTATTTTATTGAACTTGGGCTCCTAGGTTATTTAGGGGCTTACAGCATGGAAGATAGCTGATCAGTTTTTTTGTTGAACTCGGCGCTCAGGATAATTGGAGGCTTAGAGCTTGGGGGATAGCTGATTAGTTTATTCATTGAACTTGACGCCCAGGGTTTTGGGGGTTTAGAGCTTGGGGGATAGCTGATCAGTTTTTTTATTGAACTCGGGCATTCAGGGTCTTTGGGGGTTTAGAGCTTGGGGGATAGCTGATCAGTTTTTTTATTGAACTCGGGCACCCAGGGTCTTTGGGGGCTTAGAGCTTGGGGGATAGCTGATCAGTTTATTCATTGATTTTTACGCCCAGGTTTTTAGGGGTGAGGGGCTTGGGGGAAAGCCGATCAGTTTTTTAGTTGAACTCGGCGCCCAGGTTACTTGGAGGTTTAGAGCTTGGGGGATAGCTGATGAGTTTATTCATTGAACTTGACACCCAGGGTTTTGGGGGTGTAGAGCTTGGGGGATAGCTGATCAGTTTTTTTATAGAACATGGGCGCCCAGGGTCTTTAGGGGTTTGGGGCTTGGGAAATAGCTGATCAGTTTATTCATTGAACTTGGCACCCAGGGTTTGGGGGTTTAGAGCTTGGATGATATCTGATCAGCTTATTCATCAAACTTGACGCCAAGGGTCTTGATGGTTTAGGGCTTGGGGAAAAGCTGATCAGTTTTATAGTTGAACTCGGGCATTCAGGGCTTTGGAGGTTCAGAGCTTGGGGGATTACAGATCAGTATTTTATTGAACTTGGGCTCCTAGGATATTTAGGGGTTTACAGCTTGGAAGATAGCTAATCAGTTTTTTTGTTGAACTCGGCAATCAGGATACTTGGAGGCTTGCAGCTTGGGGGATAGCTGATCAGTTTATTCATTGAACTTGATGCCCAGGGTTTTGGGGGTTTAGAGCTTGGGGGATAGCTGATCAGTTTCTTTATTGAACTTGACGCCCAGCATTTTGGGGGCATAGAGCTTGGGGGATAGCTGATCAGTTTATTCATTGAACTTGACACCCAGGATTTTGGGGGTTTAGAGCTTGGGGGATAGCTGATCAGTTTATTCATTGAACTTGACGCCCAGGGTTTTGGGGGTTTCGAGCTTGGAGGAAAGCTGATCAGTTTATTCATTGAACTTGACACCCTGGATTTTAGGGGTTTAGGGCTTGGAGGATAGCTGATCAGTTTACTCATTAAAATTGACGCCCATGGTTTTGGGGGCTTAGAGCTTGGGAGATAGCCGATCAGTATTTTATTCAACTCGGGCGGCTAGAGTATTTGGGGGTTTAAAGCTTGGGTGATAGCTGATCAGTTTTTTTGTCTATCTTGGCGCCTATGGTACTTGGGGGTTTAGAGCTTAGGGGATAGCTCATCAGTTTATTCATTGAACTTGACACCCAGAGTTTTAGGGGTTTCGAGCTTGGGGGATAGCTGATCAGTTTATTCATTTAGCTTGACGCCAAGGGTCTTTGGGGGTTTAGAGCTTGGGAGATAACTGATCAGTTTTTTTTTTTTAACTCGGGCACTCAGGGTCTTTTCGGGTTTGAGGCTTGGGGGATAGCTGATCAGTTTATTCATTGAACTTGGCGCCAAGGGTTTTGGGGGTGTAGAGCTTGGGGGATAGATGATCAGTTAATTAATTGAACTTAATATCCAGGATTTTAGGGGTTTTGAGCAAGGGGGAAAGCTGATCAGTTTATTCATTGAACTTGACACCCAGGGTCTTTCAGGGTTTGGGGCTTGGGGGAAAGCTGATCAGTTTATTCATTGAACTTGGCACCCAGGATTTTGAGGGATTAGAGCTTGGGAGATAGCTGATCAGTTTTTTTTTTTAACTTGGGCACCCAGGGTCTTTGGGGGTTTGGGGCTTGAGGGAAAGCTGATCAGTTTATTCATTGAACTTGGCACCCAGGGTTTTGAGGGTTTAGAGCTTGGGAGATAGCTGATCAGTTTATTCATTGAAATTGACGCCCATGGTTTTGGGGGCTTAGGGCTTGGGAGATAGCCGATCAGTATTTTATTGAACTCGGGTGGCTAGAGTATTTGGGGGTTTAAAGCTTGGGTGATAGCTGATCAGTTTATTCATTGAACTTGGTGCCAAGGGTTTTGGGGGTTTAGAGCTTGGGGGATAGCTGATCAGTTTATTCATTGAACTTGACACCCAGGATTTTGGGGGTTTAGAGCTTGGGGGATAGCTGATCAGTTTATTCATTGAACTTGACGCCCAGGGTTTTGGGGGTTTCGAGCTTGGAGGAAAGCTGATCAGTTTATTCATTGAACTTGACATCCAGGATTTTAGGGGTTTAGGGCTTGGAGGATAGCTGATCAGTTTACTCATTAAAATTGACGCCCATGGTTTTGGGGGCTTAGAGCTTGGGAGATAGCCGATCAGTATTTTATTCAACTCGGGTGGCTAGAGTATTTGGGGGTTTAAAGCTTGGGTGATAGCTGATCAGTTTTTTTGTCTATCTTGGCGCCTATGGTACTTGGGGGTTTAGAGCTTAGGGGATAGCTCATCAGTTTATTCATTGAACTTGACACCCAGAGTTTTGGGGGTTTCGAGCTTGGGGGATAGCTGATCAGTTTATTCATTTAGCTTGACGCCAAGGGTTTTGGGGGTGTAGAGCTTGGGGGATAGATGATCAGTTAATTAATTGAACTTAATATCCAGGATTTTAGGGGTTTTGAGCAAGGGGGAAAGCTGATCAGTTTATTCATTGAACTTGACACCCAGGGTCTTTCAGGGTTTGGGGCTTGGGGGAAAGCTGATCAGTTTATTCATTGAACTTGACACCCAGGATTTTGAGGGATTAGAGCTTGGGAGATAGCTGATCAGTTTTTTTTTTAACTTGGGCACCCAGGGTCTTTGGGGGTTTGGGGCTTGAGGGAAAGCTGATCAGTTTATTCATTGAACTTGGCACCCAGGGTTTTGAGGGTTTAGAGCTTGGGAGATAGCTGATCAGTTTATTCATTGAAATTGACGCCCATGGTTTTGGGGGCTTAGGGCTTGGGAGATAACTGATCAGTTTTTTTTTTTTTAACTCGGGCACTCAGGGTCTTTTCGGGTTTGAGGCTTGGGAGATAGCTGATCAGTTTATTCATTGAACTGGACAACCAGGACTTTGGGGGTTTAGAGCTTGGGGATGGCTGATCAGTTTATTCATTGAACTTAACGCCCAGGATTTTGGGGGTAGAGATTGGGAGATAACTGATCAGTTTTTTTTTTTTTAACTCGGGCACTCAGGGTCTTTTCGGGTTTGAGGCTTGGGGGATAGCTGATCAGTTTATTCATTGAACTTGGCGCCAAGGGTTTTGGGGGTGTAGAGCTTGGGGGATAGCTGATCAGTTAATTAATTGAACTTAATATCCAGGATTTTAGGGGTTTTGAGCAAGGGGGAAAGCTGATCAGTTTATTCATTGAACCTGACACCCAGGGTCTTTCAGGGTTTGGGGCTTGGGGGAAAGCTGATCAGTTTATTCATTGAACTTGACACCCAGGATTTTGAGGGATTAGAGCTTGGGAGATAGCTGATCAGTTTTTTTTTTAACTTGGGCACCCAGGGTCTTTGGGGGTTTGGGGCTTGAGGGAAAGCTGATCAGTTTATTCATTGAACTTGGCACCCAGGGTTTTGAGGGTTTAGAGCTTGGGAGATAGCCGATCAGTATTTTATTGAACTCGGGTGGCTAGAGTATTTGGGGGTTTAAAGCTTGGGTGATAGCTGATCAGTTTATTCATTGAACTTGGTGCCAAGGGTTTTGGGGGTTTAGAGCTTGGGGGATAGCTGATCAGTTTATTCATTGAACTTGGTGCCAAGGGTTTTGGGGGTTTAGAGCTTGGGGGATAGCTGATCAGTTTATTCATTGAACTTGACGCCCAGGATTTTAATCGTTTTGAGCTTGGAGGAAAGCTGATCAGTTTATTCATTGAAATTGACGCCCATGGTTTTGGGGGCTTAGGGCTTGGGAGATAGCCGATCAGTATTTTATTGAACTCGGGTGGCTAGAGTATTGGGGAGTTTAAAGCTTGGGTAATAGCTGATCAGTTTATTCATTGAACTTGATACCCAGGGTCTTGAGGGTGAGGAACTTGGGGGATAGCTGATTAGATTTTTTGTCTATCTTGGCGCTCATGGTACTTGGGGGTTCAGAGCTTAGGGGATAGCTGATCAGTTTATTCATTGAACGTGACACCCAGGATTTTGGGGGCATAGAGCTTGGGGGATAGCTGATCAGTTTATTCATTGAACTTGACACCCAGGATTTTTGGGGTTTAGAGCTTGGGGGATAGCTGATCAGTTTATTCATTGAACTTGACGCCCAGGGTTTTGGGGGTTTCGAGCTTAGAGGAAAGCTGATCAGTTTATTCATTGAACTTGACACCCAGGATTTTAGGGGTTTAGGGCTTGGAGGATAGCTGATCAGTTTACTCATTAAAATTGACGCCCATGGTTTTGGGGGCTTAGAGCTTGGGAGATAGCCGATCAGTATTTTATTCAACTCGGGCGGCTAGAGTATTTGGGGGTTTAAAGCTTGGGTGATAGCTGATCAGTTTATTCATTGAACTTGACATCCAGCGTTTTGAGGGTTTAGAGCTTGGGAGATAGCTGATCAGTTTATTCATTGAACTTGACTCACAGGGATTGGGAGTTTAGAGCTAGGGGGATAGCTGATCAGTTTATTCATTGAACTTGACGCCCAGGGTCTTTAGGGGTTTAGAGATTGGGAGATAGCTGATCAGTTTATTCATTGAACTGGACAACCAGGACTTTGGGGGTTTAGAGCTTGGGGATGGCTGATCAGTTTATTCATTGAACTTAACGCCCAGGATTTTGGGGGTTTAGAGCTTGGGGGATAGCAGATCAGTTTATTCATTGAAATAGACGTCCATGGTTTTAGGAGTTTAGAGCTTGGGAGATAGCCGATCAGTATTTTATTGAACTCGGGCGGCTAGAGTATTTGGGGGTTTAAAGCTTGGGGGATAGCTGATCAGTTTATTCATTGAACTTGACACACAGGGTTTTGGGGGTGTAGGGCTAGGGGGATAGCTGATCAGTTTTTTCATTGAACTTGACGCCCAGGGTCTTTAGGGGTTTAGAGCTTGGGAGATAGCTGATCAGTTTTTTTTTTCAACTCGGGCACCCAGGATCTTTGAGGGTTTGGGGCTTGGGGGAAAGCTGATCAGTTTATTCATTGAACTTGGCACCCAGGGTTTTGAGGGTTTAGAGCTTGGGAGATAGCTGATCAGTTTATTCATTGAACTTGACTCACAGAGATTTGGGGGTTTAAAGCTAGGGGGATAGCTGATCAGTTTATTCATTGAACTTGACGCCCAGGGTCTTTAGGGGTTTAGAGATTGGGAGATAGCTGATCAGTTTATTCATTGAACTTGACACTCAGGATTTTGGGGGTTTAGAGCTTTGGGATGGCTAATCAGTTTATTCATTGAACTTAACGCTCAGGGTTTTGGGGGTTTAGAGCTTGGGGGATAGCTGATCAGTTTCTTCATTGAACTTGACGCCCAGTGTTTTAAGGGTTTAGAGCTTGGGGATAGCTGATCAGTTTTTTTACTGAACTCGGGCACCCAGGGTCTTTGGGGGTTTAGAGTTTGGGGGATAGCTGATGAGTTTTTTTTTTTAACTCGGGCACCCAGGGTCTTTGGGGGTTTAGTGCTTGGGGGATAGCTGATCACTTTATTCATTGAACTTGGCGCCCAGGGTTTTGGGGGTTTCGAGCTTGGTGGAAAGCTGATCAGTTTATTCATTGAACTTGACACCCAGGATTTTGGGGGTTTAGGGCTTGGAGGATAGCTAATCAGTTTACTCATTGAAATTGAGACCCTTGGATTTGGGGGTTTAGAGCTTGGGAGATAGCCGATCAGTATTTTATTGAACTCGGGTGGCTAGAGTTTTTGGGGGTTTAAAGCTTGGGGGATAGCTGATCAGTTTTTTTATTGAACATGGGCACCCAGGGTCTTTGGGGGTTTGGGGCTTAGGGGAAAGCTGATCAGTTTATTCATTGAACTTGGCACCCAGGGTTTTGAGGGTTGAGAGCTTGGGAGATAGCTGATCAGTTTTTTTTTTAACTCGGGCACCCAGGGTCTTTGGGGGTTTGGGGCTTTGAGGAAAGCTGATCAGTTTATTCATTGAACTTGGCACCCAGGGTTTTGAGGGTTTAGAGCTTGGGAGATAGCTGATCAGTTTATTCATTGAACTTGTTGCCCAGGGTCTTTGGGGGTTTAGAGCTTGGGATATAGCTAATCAGTTTTTTTTTTTTAACTCGGGCACCCAGGTTCTTTGCGGGTTTGGGGCTTGGGGGATAGCTGATCATTTTATTCATTGACCTTGGCGCCAAGGGTTTTGGGGGTTTAGAGCTTGGGGGATAGCTGATCAGTTTATTCATTGAATTTGACGCCCAGGATTTAAGGGGGTTTGAGCATGGGGGATAGCTGATCAGTTCATTCATTTAACTTGACCCCCAGGGTTTTGGGGGCTTAGAGCTTGGGGGATAGCTGATCAGTTTTTTTGTCTATCTTGGCGCCCATGGTACTTAGGGGTTTAGAGCTTGGGGGATAGCTGATCAGTTTATTCATTGCACTTGACACTCAGGATTTTGTGGGCTTAGAGCTTGGGGGATAGCTGGTCAGTTTATTCTTTGAACTTGTTGCCCAGGGTCTTTGGGGGTTTAGAGCTTGGGATATAGCTAATCAGTTTTTTTTTTTTTAACTCGGGCACCCAGGTTCTTTGCGGGTTTGGGGCTTGGGGGATAGCTGATCAGTTTATTCATTGACCTTGGCGCCAAGGGTTTTGGGGGTTTAGAGCTTGGGGGATAGCTGATCAGTTTATTCATTGAATTTGACGCCCAGGATTTAAGGGGGTTTGAGCTTGGGGGATAGCTGATCAGTTCATTCATTTAACATGACCCCCAGGGTTTTGGGGGCTTAGAGCTTGGGGGATAGCTGATCAGTTTTTTTGTCTATCTTGGCGCCCATGGTACTTAGGGGTTTAGAGCTTGGGGGATAGCTGATCAGTTTATTCATTGCACTTGACACTCAGGATTTTGTGGGCTTAGAGCTTGGGGGATAGCTGATCAGTTTATTCATTGAACTTGACACCCAGGATTTTGGGGGCTTAGAGCTTGGGGGATAGCTGATCAGTTTATTCATTGAACTTTACGCCCAGGTTTTTAGGGGTGAGGGGCTTGGAGGAAAGCCGATCAGTTTTTTAGTTGAACTCGGCGCCCAGGTTACTTGGAGGTTTAGGGCTTGGGGGATAGCTGATCAGTTTATTCATTGAACTTGACACCCAGGGTTTTGGGGGTGTAGAGCTTTGGGGATAGCTGATCAGTTTTTTTATTGAACATGGGCAACCAGGGTCTTTGGGGGTTTGGGGCTTGGGAAATAGCTGATCAGTTTATTCATTGAACTTGACGCCCAGGGTTTTGGGGGTTTCAAGCTTGGAGGAAAGCTGATCAGTTTATTCATTGAACTTGACACCCAGGATTTTAGGGGTTTAGGGCTTGGAGGATAGCTGATCAGTTTACTCATTTAAATTGACGCCCATGGTTTTGGGGGCTTAGAGCTTGGGAGATAGCCGATCAGTATTTTATTCAACTCGGGCGACTAGAGTATTTGGGGGTTTAAAGCTTGGGTGATAGCTGATCAGTTTATTCGTTGAACTTGACTCACAGGGATTGGAGGTTTAGTGCTTGGAGGATAGCTGATCAGTTTATTCATTGAAATTGACGTCCATGGTTTTGGGGATTTAGAGCTTGGGAGATAGCCGATCAGTATTTTATTGAACTCGGGTGGCTAGAGTATTTGGGGGTTTAAAGCTTGGGGGGTAGATGATCAGTTTATTCATTGAACTTGACACCCAGGGTTTTGGGGGTGTAGGGCTTGGGGGATAGCTGATCAGTTTTTTTATTGAACATGGGCACCCAGGGTCTTTGGGGGTTTGGGGCTTGGGAGATATCTGATCAGTTTATTCATTGAACTTGGCGCCCAGGGTTTGAGGGTCTAGAGCTTGGATGATATCTGATCAGCTTATTCATTAAACTTGATGCCCAGGGACTTGATTGTTTAAGGCTTGGTGAAAAGCTGATCAGTTTTATTGTTGAACTCGGGTATTCAGGGCTTTGGAGGTTTAGAGCTTGGGGGATTACAGATCAGTATTTTATTGAACTTGGGCTCCTAGGTTATTTAGGGGCTTACAGCATGGAAGATAGCTGATCAGTTTTTTTGTTGAACTCGGCGCTCAGGATAATTGGAGGCTTAGAGCTTGGGGGATAGCTGATTAGTTTATTCATTGAACTTGACGCCCAGGGTTTTGGGGGTTTAGAGCTTGGGGGATAGCTGATCAGTTTTTTTATTGAACTCGGGCACCCAGGGTCTTTGGGGGTTTAGAGCTTGGGGGATAGCTGATCAGTTTATTCATTAAACTTGACGCCCAGCTTCTTGGGGGTTTAGGGCTTGGGGGGTAGCTGATCAGTTTCTTTATTGAACTTGACGCCCAGGGTTTTGGGGGTTCAGAGCTTCGAGGATAGCTGATCAGTTTATTTATTGAACTTGACACCCAGGTTTTTTGGGGTTTAGAGCTTGGGGGATAGCTGATCAGTTCATTCATTGAACTTTACGCCCAGGGTTTTAGGGGTTTAGAGCTTCAGGGAAAGCTGATCAGTTTTTTTATTGAACTCGGGCGCCCAGGGTCTTTGGGGGTTTGGGGCTTGGGGGATAGCTGATCAGTTTATTCATTTAACTTTGTTCCAAGGGTTTTGAGGGTTTAGAGCTTGGGGGATAGCTGATCAGTTTATTCATTGAACTTGACGCCCAGGGTTTTGGGGGTTTCGAGCTTGGAGGAAAGCTGATCAGTTTGTTTATTGAACTTGACACCCAGTAATTTGGAGGTGTAGAGCTTAGGGGATAGCTGATCCGTTTTTTTATTGAACTCGGGCACCCAGGGTCTTTGGGGGTTTGAGGCTTGAGGGATAGCTGATCAGTTTATTCATTGAAATTGACGCCCATGGTTTTGGGGGTTTAGAGCTTGGGAGATAGCCGATCAGTATTTTATTCAACTCTGGCGGCAAGAGTATTTGGGGGTTTAAAGCTTGGGTGATAGCTGATCAGTTTATTCATTGAACTTGACACCCAGGGTTTTGAGGGTATAGAGCTTGGGGGATAGCTGATCAGTTTTTTTGTCTATCTTGGCGCCTATGGTACTTGGGGGTTTAGAGCTTAGGGGATAGCTCATCAGTTTATTCATTGGACTTGACACCCAGAGTTTTGGGGGTTTCGAGCTTGGGGGATAGCTGATCAGTTTATTCATTTAGCTTGACGCCAAGGGTCTTTGGGGGTTTAGAGCTTGGGAGATAACTGATCAGTTTTTTTTTTAACTCGGGCACTCAGGGTCTTTTCGGGTTTGGGGCTTGGGGGATAGCTGATCAGTTTATTCATTGAACTTGGCGCCAAGGGTTTTGGGGGTGTAGAACTTGGGGGATAGATGATCAGTTAATTCATTGAACTTAATATCCAGGATTTTAGGGGTTTTGAGCAAGGGGGAAAGCTGATCAGTTTATTCATTGAACTTGACACCCAGGATTTTGGGGGTTTAGGGCTTGGAGGATAGCTAATCAGTTTACTCATTGAAATTGAGACCCTTGGATTTGGGGGTTTAGAGCTTGGGAGATAGCCGATCAGTATTTTATTGAACTCGGGTGGCTAGAGTTTTTGGGGGTTTAAAGCTTGGGGGATAGCTGATCAGTTTTTTTATTGAACATGGGCACCCAGGGTCTTTGGGGGTTTGGGGCTTAGGGGAAAGCTGATCAGTTTATTCATTGAACTTGGCACCCAGGGTTTTGAGGGTTGAGAGCTTGGGAGATAGCTGATCAGTTTTTTTTTTAACTCGGGCACCCAGGGTCTTTGGGGGTTTGGGGCTTTGAGGAAAGCTGATCAGTTTATTCATTGAACTTGGCACCCAGGGTTTTGAGGGTTTAGAGCTTGGGAGATAGCTGATCAGTTTATTCATTGAACTTGTTGCCCAGGGTCTTTGGGGGTTTAGAGCTTGGGATATAGCTAATCAGTTTTTTTTTTTTAACTCGGGCACCCAGGTTCTTTGCGGGTTTGGGGCTTGGGGGATAGCTGATCATTTTATTCATTGACCTTGGCGCCAAGGGTTTTGGGGGTTTAGAGCTTGGGGGATAGCTGATCAGTTTATTCATTGAATTTGACGCCCAGGATTTAAGGGGGTTTGAGCATGGGGGATAGCTGATCAGTTCATTCATTTAACTTGACCCCCAGGGTTTTGGGGGCTTAGAGCTTGGGGGATAGCTGATCAGTTTTTTTGTCTATCTTGGCGCCCATGGTACTTAGGGGTTTAGAGCTTGGGGGATAGCTGATCAGTTTATTCATTGCACTTGACACTCAGGATTTTGTGGGCTTAGAGCTTGGGGGATAGCTGGTCAGTTTATTCTTTGAACTTGTTGCCCAGGGTCTTTGGGGGTTTAGAGCTTGGGATATAGCTAATCAGTTTTTTTTTTTTTAACTCGGGCACCCAGGTTCTTTGCGGGTTTGGGGCTTGGGGGATAGCTGATCAGTTTATTCATTGACCTTGGCGCCAAGGGTTTTGGGGGTTTAGAGCTTGGGGGATAGCTGATCAGTTTATTCATTGAATTTGACGCCCAGGATTTAAGGGGGTTTGAGCTTGGGGGATAGCTGATCAGTTCATTCATTTAACATGACCCCCAGGGTTTTGGGGGCTTAGAGCTTGGGGGATAGCTGATCAGTTTTTTTGTCTATCTTGGCGCCCATGGTACTTAGGGGTTTAGAGCTTGGGGGATAGCTGATCAGTTTATTCATTGCACTTGACACTCAGGATTTTGTGGGCTTAGAGCTTGGGGGATAGCTGATCAGTTTATTCATTGAACTTGACACCCAGGATTTTGGGGGCTTAGAGCTTGGGGGATAGCTGATCAGTTTATTCATTGAACTTTACGCCCAGGTTTTTAGGGGTGAGGGGCTTGGAGGAAAGCCGATCAGTTTTTTAGTTGAACTCGGCGCCCAGGTTACTTGGAGGTTTAGGGCTTGGGGGATAGCTGATCAGTTTATTCATTGAACTTGACACCCAGGGTTTTGGGGGTGTAGAGCTTTGGGGATAGCTGATCAGTTTTTTTATTGAACATGGGCAACCAGGGTCTTTGGGGGTTTGGGGCTTGGGAAATAGCTGATCAGTTTATTCATTGAACTTGACGCCCAGGGTTTTGGGGGTTTCAAGCTTGGAGGAAAGCTGATCAGTTTATTCATTGAACTTGACACCCAGGATTTTAGGGGTTTAGGGCTTGGAGGATAGCTGATCAGTTTACTCATTTAAATTGACGCCCATGGTTTTGGGGGCTTAGAGCTTGGGAGATAGCCGATCAGTATTTTATTCAACTCGGGCGACTAGAGTATTTGGGGGTTTAAAGCTTGGGTGATAGCTGATCAGTTTATTCGTTGAACTTGACTCACAGGGATTGGAGGTTTAGTGCTTGGAGGATAGCTGATCAGTTTATTCATTGAAATTGACGTCCATGGTTTTGGGGATTTAGAGCTTGGGAGATAGCCGATCAGTATTTTATTGAACTCGGGTGGCTAGAGTATTTGGGGGTTTAAAGCTTGGGGGGTAGATGATCAGTTTATTCATTGAACTTGACACCCAGGGTTTTGGGGGTGTAGGGCTTGGGGGATAGCTGATCAGTTTTTTTATTGAACATGGGCACCCAGGGTCTTTGGGGGTTTGGGGCTTGGGAGATATCTGATCAGTTTATTCATTGAACTTGGCGCCCAGGGTTTGAGGGTCTAGAGCTTGGATGATATCTGATCAGCTTATTCATTAAACTTGATGCCCAGGGACTTGATTGTTTAAGGCTTGGTGAAAAGCTGATCAGTTTTATTGTTGAACTCGGGTATTCAGGGCTTTGGAGGTTTAGAGCTTGGGGGATTACAGATCAGTATTTTATTGAACTTGGGCTCCTAGGTTATTTAGGGGCTTACAGCATGGAAGATAGCTGATCAGTTTTTTTGTTGAACTCGGCGCTCAGGATAATTGGAGGCTTAGAGCTTGGGGGATAGCTGATTAGTTTATTCATTGAACTTGACGCCCAGGGTTTTGGGGGTTTAGAGCTTGGGGGATAGCTGATCAGTTTTTTTATTGAACTCGGGCACCCAGGGTCTTTGGGGGTTTAGAGCTTGGGGGATAGCTGATCAGTTTATTCATTAAACTTGACGCCCAGCTTCTTGGGGGTTTAGGGCTTGGGGGGTAGCTGATCAGTTTCTTTATTGAACTTGACGCCCAGGGTTTTGGGGGTTCAGAGCTTCGAGGATAGCTGATCAGTTTATTTATTGAACTTGACACCCAGGTTTTTTGGGGTTTAGAGCTTGGGGGATAGCTGATCAGTTCATTCATTGAACTTTACGCCCAGGGTTTTAGGGGTTTAGAGCTTCAGGGAAAGCTGATCAGTTTTTTTATTGAACTCGGGCGCCCAGGGTCTTTGGGGGTTTGGGGCTTGGGGGATAGCTGATCAGTTTATTCATTTAACTTTGTTCCAAGGGTTTTGAGGGTTTAGAGCTTGGGGGATAGCTGATCAGTTTATTCATTGAACTTGACGCCCAGGGTTTTGGGGGTTTCGAGCTTGGAGGAAAGCTGATCAGTTTGTTTATTGAACTTGACACCCAGTAATTTGGAGGTGTAGAGCTTAGGGGATAGCTGATCCGTTTTTTTATTGAACTCGGGCACCCAGGGTCTTTGGGGGTTTGAGGCTTGAGGGATAGCTGATCAGTTTATTCATTGAAATTGACGCCCATGGTTTTGGGGGTTTAGAGCTTGGGAGATAGCCGATCAGTATTTTATTCAACTCTGGCGGCAAGAGTATTTGGGGGTTTAAAGCTTGGGTGATAGCTGATCAGTTTATTCATTGAACTTGACACCCAGGGTTTTGAGGGTATAGAGCTTGGGGGATAGCTGATCAGTTTTTTTGTCTATCTTGGCGCCTATGGTACTTGGGGGTTTAGAGCTTAGGGGATAGCTCATCAGTTTATTCATTGGACTTGACACCCAGAGTTTTGGGGGTTTCGAGCTTGGGGGATAGCTGATCAGTTTATTCATTTAGCTTGACGCCAAGGGTCTTTGGGGGTTTAGAGCTTGGGAGATAACTGATCAGTTTTTTTTTTAACTCGGGCACTCAGGGTCTTTTCGGGTTTGGGGCTTGGGGGATAGCTGATCAGTTTATTCATTGAACTTGGCGCCAAGGGTTTTGGGGGTGTAGAACTTGGGGGATAGATGATCAGTTAATTCATTGAACTTAATATCCAGGATTTTAGGGGTTTTGAGCAAGGGGGAAAGCTGATCAGTTTATTCATTGAACTTGACACCCAGGATTTTGGAGGTTTAGTGCTTGGAGGATAGCTGATCAGTTTATTCATTCAAATTGACGCCCATGGTTTTGGGGGCTTAGGGCTTGGGAGATAGCCGATCAGTTTTTTATTGAACTCGGTTGGCTAGAGTATTTGGGGGTTTAAAGCTTGGGTGATAGCTGATCAGTTTATTCATTGAACTTGGTGCCAAGGGTTTTGGGGGTTTAGAGCTGGGGGGATAGCTGATCAGTTAATTCATTGAACTTGGCACCCAGGGTTTTGAGGGTTTAGAGCTTGGGAGATAGCTGATCAGTTTATTCATTGAAATTGACGCCCATGGTTTTGGGGGCTTAGGGCTTGGGAGATAGCCGATCAGTATTTTATTGAACTCGGGTGGCTAGAGTATTTGGGGGTTTAAAGCTTGGGTGATAGCTGATCAGTTTATTCATTGAACTTGGTGCCAAGGGTTTTGGGGGTTTAGAGCTTGGGGGATAGCTGATCAGTTTATTCATTGAACTTGACGCCCAGGATTTTAGTGGTTTTGAGCTTGGAGGAAAGCTGATCAGTTCATTCATTGAACTTGACACCCAGGTTTTTTGGGGTTTAGAGCTTGGGGGATAGCTGATCAGTTCATTCATTGAACTTTACGCCCAGGGTTTTAGGGGTTTAGAGCTTCAGGGAAAGCTGATCAGTTTTTTTATTGAACTCGGGCGCCCAGGGTCTTTGGGGGTTTGGGGCTTGGGGGATAGCTGATCAGTTTATTCATTTAACTTTGTTCCAAGGGTTTTGAGGGTTTAGAGCTTGGGGGATAGCTGATCAGTTTATTCATTGAACTTGACGCCCAGGGTTTTGGGGGTTTCGAGCTTGGAGGAAAGCTGATCAGTTTGTTTATTGAACTTGACACCCAGTAATTTGGAGGTGTAGAGCTTTGGGGATAGCTGATCCGTTTTTTTATTGAACTCGGGCACCCAGGGTCTTTGGGGGTTTGGGGCTTGAGGGATAGCTGATCAGTTTATTCATTGAAATTGACGCCCATGGTTTTGGGGGTTTAGAGCTTGGGAGATAGCTGATCAGTTTATTCATTGAAATTGACGCCCATGGTTTTGGGGGCTTAGGGCTTGGGAGATAGCCGATCAGTATTTTATTGAACTCGGGTGGCTAGAGTATTTGGGGGTTTAAAGCTTGGGTGATAGCTGATCAGTTTATTCATTGAACTTGGTGCCAAGGGTTTTGGGGGTTTAGAGCTTGGGGGATAGCTGATCAGTTTATTTATTGAACTTGACGCCCAGGATTTGAGTGGTTTTGAGCTTGGAGGAAAGCTGATCAGTTTATTCATTGAAATTGACGCCCATGGTTTTGGGGGCTTAGGGCTGGGGAGATAGCTGATCAGTATTTTATTGAACTCGGGTGGCTAGAGTATTTGGGGGTTTATAGCTTGGGTAATAGCTGATCAGTTTATTCATTGAACTTGATACCCAGGGTCTTGAGGTCGAGGAGCTTGGGGGATAGCTGATCAGTTTTTTTGTCTATCTTGGCGCTCATGGTACTTGGGGGTTTAGAGCTTAGGGGATAGCTGATCAGTTTATTCATTGAACGTGACACCCAGGATTTTGGGGCCATAGAGCTTGGGGGATAGCTGATCAGTTTATTCATTGAACTTGACACCCAGGATTTTGGGGGTTTAGAGCTTGGGGGATAACTGATCAGTTTATTCATTGAACTTGACGCCCAGGGTTTTGGGGGTTTAGAGCTTGGGGATGGCTGATCAGTTTATTCATTGAACTTAACGCCCAGGGTTTTGGGGGTTTAGAGCTTGGGGGATAGCTGATCAGTTTATTCATTGAACTTGACACCCAGGGTTTTGGGGGTGTAGAGCTTGGATGATATCTGATCAGCTTATTCATCAAACTTGACGCCAAGGGTCTTGATGGTTTAGGGCTTGGGGAAAAGCTGATCAGTTTTATAGTTGAACTCGGGCATTCAGAACATTGGAGGTTTAGAGCTTGGGGGATTACAGATCAGTATTTTATTGAACTTGGGCTCCTAGGATATTTAGGGGTTTACAGCTTGGAAGATAGCTAGTCAGTTTTTTTGTTGAACTCGGCGCTCAGGATACTTGGAGGCTTAGAGCTTGGGGGATAGCTGATCAGTTTATTCATTAAACTTGACGCCCAGGGTTTTGGGGGTTTAGAGCTTAGGGGATAGCTGATCAGTTTTTTTTTTGAACTCGGGCACCCAGGGTCTTTGGGGGTTTAGAGCTTGGGGGATAGCTGATCAGTTTATTCATTAAACTTGACCCCCAGAGTCTTGGGGGTTTAGGGCTTGGGGGAAAGCTGATCAGTTTCTTTATTGAACTTGACGCCCAAGGTTTTGGGGGTTCAGAGCTTCGAGGATAGCTGATCAGTTTATTCATTGAACTTTACGCCCAGGTATTTAGGGGTGAGGGGCTTGGGGGAAAATCGATCAGTTTTTTAGTTGAACTCGGCGCTCAGGTTACTTGGAGGTTTAGAGCTTGGGGGATAGCTGATCAGTTCATTCATTGAACTATACGCCCAGGGTTTTATGGGTTTAGAGCTTGAGGAAAAGCTGATCAGTTTTTTTATTGAACTCGGGCGCCCAGGGTATTTGGGGGTTTACAGCTTGGTGATAACCGATCAGTTTTTTCTCTATCCCGGCGCCCATTGTACTTGGAGGTTTAGAGCTTGAAGGATGGCTGATCAGTTTATTCATTGAACATGACGCCCAGGGTTTTTGGGATTTAGAGCTAGGGGAATGGCTGATCAGTTTATTCATTGAACTCGGGCACCGAGGGTATTTGGGGGATTAGAGCTTGGGGGATGGCTGACCAGTTTATTTATTGAACTTGAGTTCAGGGCTTTGGGGGCTTAGAGCTTGGGGTATAGCTGATCAGTTCTTTTATTGAACTCGGGCACTCAGGGTCTTTGGGGGTTTGGGGCTTTGGGGATAGCTGATCCATTTATTCATTGAACTTGATGCCCAGGGCTTTGGGGGCTTAGAGCTTGGGGTATAGCTGATGAGTTCTTTTATTGAACTCGGGCACTCAGGGTCTTTGGGGGTTTGGGGCTTTGGGGATAGCTGATCCATTTATTCATTGAACTTGATGCCCAGGGTTTTGGAGGTGTAGAGCTTTGGGGATAGCTGATCCGTTTTTTTATTGAACTCGGGCACCCAGGGTCTTTGGGGGTTTGGGGCTTGAGGGATAGCTGATCAGTTTATTCATTGAAATTGACGCCCATGGTTTTGGGGGTTTAGAGCTTGGGAGATAGCTGATCAGTTTATTCATTGAAATTGACGCCCATGGTTTTGGGGGCTTAGGGCTTGGGAGATAGCCGATCAGTATTTTATTGAACTCGGGTGGCTAGAGTATTTGGGGGTTTAAAGCTTGGGTGATAGCTGATCAGTTTATTCATTGAACTTGGTGCCAAGGGTTTTGGGGGTTTAGAGCTTGGGGGATAGCTGATCAGTTTATTTATTGAACTTGACGCCCAGGATTTGAGTGGTTTTGAGCTTGGAGGAAAGCTGATCAGTTTATTCATTGAAATTGACGCCCATGGTTTTGGGGGCTTAGGGCTTGGGAGATAGCCGATCAGTATTTTATTGAACTCGGGTGGCTAGAGTATTTGGGGGTTTATAGCTTGGGTAATAGCTGATCAGTTTATTCATTGAACTTGATACCCAGGGTCTTGAGGTCGAGGAGCTTGGGGGATAGCTGATCAGTTTTTTTGTCTATCTTGGCGCTCATGGTACTTGGGGGTTTAGAGCTTAGGGGATAGCTGATCAGTTTATTCATTGAACGTGACACCCAGGATTTTGGGGCCATAGAGCTTGGGGGATAGCTGATCAGTTTATTCATTGAACTTGACACCCAGGATTTTGGGGGTTTAGAGCTTGGGGGATAACTGATCAGTTTATTCATTGAACTTGACGCCCAGGGTTTTGGGGGTTTAGAGCTTGGGGATGGCTGATCAGTTTATTCATTGAACTTAACGCCCAGGGTTTTGGGGGTTTAGAGCTTGGGGGATAGCTGATCAGTTTATTCATTGAACTTGACACCCAGGGTTTTGGGGGTGTAGAGCTTGGATGATATCTGATCAGCTTATTCATCAAACTTGACGCCAAGGGTCTTGATGGTTTAGGGCTTGGGGAAAAGCTGATCAGTTTTATAGTTGAACTCGGGCATTCAGAACATTGGAGGTTTAGAGCTTGGGGGATTACAGATCAGTATTTTATTGAACTTGGGCTCCTAGGATATTTAGGGGTTTACAGCTTGGAAGATAGCTAGTCAGTTTTTTTGTTGAACTCGGCGCTCAGGATACTTGGAGGCTTAGAGCTTGGGGGATAGCTGATCAGTTTATTCATTAAACTTGACGCCCAGGGTTTTGGGGGTTTAGAGCTTAGGGGATAGCTGATCAGTTTTTTTTTTGAACTCGGGCACCCAGGGTCTTTGGGGGTTTAGAGCTTGGGGGATAGCTGATCAGTTTATTCATTAAACTTGACCCCCAGAGTCTTGGGGGTTTAGGGCTTGGGGGAAAGCTGATCAGTTTCTTTATTGAACTTGACGCCCAAGGTTTTGGGGGTTCAGAGCTTCGAGGATAGCTGATCAGTTTATTCATTGAACTTTACGCCCAGGTATTTAGGGGTGAGGGGCTTGGGGGAAAATCGATCAGTTTTTTAGTTGAACTCGGCGCTCAGGTTACTTGGAGGTTTAGAGCTTGGGGGATAGCTGATCAGTTCATTCATTGAACTATACGCCCAGGGTTTTATGGGTTTAGAGCTTGAGGAAAAGCTGATCAGTTTTTTTATTGAACTCGGGCGCCCAGGGTATTTGGGGGTTTACAGCTTGGTGATAACCGATCAGTTTTTTCTCTATCCCGGCGCCCATTGTACTTGGAGGTTTAGAGCTTGAAGGATGGCTGATCAGTTTATTCATTGAACATGACGCCCAGGGTTTTTGGGATTTAGAGCTAGGGGAATGGCTGATCAGTTTATTCATTGAACTCGGGCACCGAGGGTATTTGGGGGATTAGAGCTTGGGGGATGGCTGACCAGTTTATTTATTGAACTTGAGTTCAGGGCTTTGGGGGCTTAGAGCTTGGGGTATAGCTGATCAGTTCTTTTATTGAACTCGGGCACTCAGGGTCTTTGGGGGTTTGGGGCTTTGGGGATAGCTGATCCATTTATTCATTGAACTTGATGCCCAGGGCTTTGGGGGCTTAGAGCTTGGGGTATAGCTGATGAGTTCTTTTATTGAACTCGGGCACTCAGGGTCTTTGGGGGTTTGGGGCTTTGGGGATAGCTGATCCATTTATTCATTGAACTTGATGCCCAGGGTTTTGGGGGTTTAGAGCTTGGGGGATATCTGATCAGTTTTTTTTTTAACTCGGGCACCCAGGGTCTTTGGGGGTTTGGGGCTTGGGGGAAAGCTGATCAGTTTATTCATTGAACTTGGCACCCAGGGATTTGAGGGTTTAGAGCTTGGAAGATAGCTGATCAGTTTTTTTTTTTAACTTGGGCACCCAGGGTCTTTGGGGGTTTGGGGCTTGGGGGAAAGCTGATCAGTTTATTCATTGAACTTGGCGCCCTGAGTTTTGGGGGTTTAGAGCTTTGGGGATAGCTGAACAGTTTTTTTATTGAATTCGGGCGCCCAGGGTATTTGGGGGTCTACAGCTTGGTGATAACTGATCAGTTTTTTGTCTATCTCGGCGCCCATTGTACTTGGAGGTTTAGAGCTTGAAGGATGGCTGATTAGTTTATTCATTGAACTTGACGCCCAAGGTTTTTGGGGTTTAGAGCTTGGGGAATGGCAGATCTTTTTATTCATTGAATTCGGGCAAGCAGAGTATTTGGGGGTTTAGAGCTTGGGGGATAGCTGATCAGTTTATTCATTAAACTTGACGCCCAGTGTCTTGGGGTTTAGGGTTTGGGGGATAGCTGATCAGTTTATTCATTGAACTTGACACCCAGGATTTTGGGGGTTTAGAGCTTGAGGGATAGCTGATCAGTTTATTCATTCAACTTGACGCCCATGGAACTTGGCCGTTTAAAGCTTGGGGGATAGCTGATCAGTTTATTCATTCAACTTGACGCCCATGGAACTTGGGGGCTTAGAGCTTGGGGGATAGCTGATCCGTTTTTTCATTGAACTCGGGCACCCAGGGTCTTTGGGGGTTTGGGGCTTGGGGGATAGCAGATCAGTTTATTCATTGATTTTGGCGCCAAGGAATTTGGGGGTTTAGAGCTTGGGGGATAGCTGATCAGTTTATTCATTAATCTTGACGCCCAGGGTCTTGGGGGTTTAGGGCTTGGGGGAAAGCCGATCAGTTTTTTAAGTTGAACTCGGCGCCCAGGTTACTTTGAGGTTTAGAGCTTGGGGGATAGCTGATCAGTTTATTCATTGAATTTGACGCTCAGGGTTTTGGGGGCTTAGAGCCTGGGGGATAGCTGATCAGTTCATTCATTGAACTTAGGCGCCCAGGTTATTTGGGGGCTTGAAGCTTCGGGGAAAACTGATCAGTTTATTCATTGAACATGACTTCTAGGGTTTAGAGGGCTTACAGCTTAGGGGATAGCTCATTAGTTTTTTTGTTGGACTCGGCGCCCAAAACCTTGGGCGCCAAGTTCAATGAATAAACTGATCAGCTATCCCCCAAGCTCTAAATTCCCAAAACCCTGGGTGTCAAGTTCGATGAATGAACTGATCAGCTATCCCCCAAGCTCTAATCCCCCAAAAACCCTGGGCGCCCGAGTTCAATGAATAAACTGATCGCCTATCCCCCAGGCTCTAAACCCCCAAAATCCTGAGCGTAAAATTCAATGAATTAACTGATCAGCTATCCCCCAAGCTCTAAGCCCCCAAAACCCTGGTTGCCCGAGTTCAATAAAAAAACTAATCAGCTATTTCCCAAGCTCTAAACCCCCAAGTATCCTGAGCGCTGAGATCAACAAAAAAACTGATCAGCTATCCCCCAAGCTGTAAACCCCCAAATACCCTAGGCGCCCAAGCCCAATAAAATACTGATCGGCTATCCCCCGAGCTTTGAACCCTTAAATACCCTGGGCGCCCGAGTTCAATAAAAAAACTGATCAGCAATCCCCCAAGCTCTAAGCCCCCGAAGTTCTGGATGCCCGAGTTCAACAATAAAACTGATCAGCTATCCCCCAAGCCCCAAACCCCCAATGACCCTGGTTGCCCGAGTTCAACAAAAAAACTTATAAGCTATCCCCCAATCTGTAAACCCCCAAATACCCTAGGCGCCAAGTTTAATGAATAAACTGATCAGCTATCCCTCAGTCCCCAAACCCCCAAAGACCCTGGGTCCCCGAGTTCAATAAATAAACTGATCAGCTATCCCCCAAGCTCTAAACCCTCAAAACCTTGGGCGCCAAGTTCAATGAATAAACTGATCAGCTATCTCCCAAGCTCTAAGCCCCCAAAACCCTGGGCGCAAAGTTCAATGAATAAACTGATCAGCTATCCCCCAAGCCCCAAACCCCCAAAGACCCTGGGTGCCCGAGTTCAATAAAAAAACTAATCAGCTATCACCCAAGCTCTAAACCCCCAAGTATCCTGAGCGTTGAGATCAACAAAAAAACTGATCAGCTATCCCCCAAGCTGTAAACCCCCAAATACCCTAGGCGCCTAAGTTCAATGAATAAACTGATCAACTATCCCCTAAGCCCCAAACCCCCAAAGACCCTTGGTGCTCGAAATCGATGAAAAAACTGATCAGCTATCCCCCAAGCTTTAAACCCCCAAAGCCCTGGGCGTCAAAGTCAATGAATAAACTGATCAGCTATCCCCCAAGCTCTGAACCGACAAAGACCCTGGGTGCCCGACTTCAATAAAAAAACTTATCAACTATCCCCCAAGCTCTGAACCCCCAAAACCCTGGGCGCCAAGTTCAATGAATAAACTGATCAACTATCCCCCAAGCCGCAAACCCCCAAAGACCCTTGGTGCTCGAATTCGATGAAAAAACTGATCAGCTATCCCCCAAGCTTTAAACCCCCAAAGCCCTGGGCGTCAAAGTCAATGAATAAACTGATCAGCTATCCCCCAAGCTGTAAACCCCCAAATACCCTAGGCGCCCAAGCTCAATAAAATACTGATCGGCTATCCCCCGAGCTTTGAACCCTTAAATACCCTGGGCGCCCGAGTTCAATAAAAAAACTGATCAGCAATCCCCCAAGCTCTAAGCCCCCGAAGTTCTGGATGCCCGAGTTCAACAATAAAACTGATCAGCTATCCCCCAAGCCCCAAACCCCCAAAGACCCTGGTTGCCCGAGTTCAATAAAAAAACTAATCAGCTATCCCCCAAGCTCTAAACCCCCAAGTATCCTGAGCGCTGAGATCAACAAAAAAACTGATCAGCTATCCCCCAATCTGTAAACCCCCAAATACCCTAGGCGCCAAGTTTAATGAATAAACTGATCAGCTATCCCTCAGTCCCCAAACCCCCAAAGACCCTGGGTCCCCGAGTTCAATAAAAAAACTGATCAGCTATCCCCCAAGCTCTAAACCCTCAAAACCTTGGGCGCCAAGTTCAATGAATAAACTGATCAGCTATCCCCCAAGCTCTAAACCCCCAAAGCCCTGGGCGCCGAGTTTAACGAAAAAACTAATCAGCTATCCCCCAAGCTGTAAGCCTCCTAAACCCTAGGTGCCATGTTCAATGCATAAACTGATCAGTTATCCCCGAAGCTGTAAGCCCCCAAATACCCTGGGCGCCCGAGTTCAATGAATTAACTGATCATTTAACCCCCAGGCTCTAAACCTTAAAAACCCTGAGCGTCAAATTCAATAAATAAACTGATCAGCTATCTCCCAAGCTCTAAACCCTCAAAACCTTGGGCGCCAAGTTCAATGAATAAACTGATCAGCTCTCCCCCAAGCTCTAAATTCCCAAAACCCTGGGTGCCCGACTTTGATAAAAAAACTTATCAACTATCCCCCAAGCTCTGAAGCCCCGAAACCCTGGGCGCAAAGTTCAATGAATAAACTGATCAGCTATCCCCCAAGCCTCAAACCCCCAAAGACCCTGGGTGCCCGAGTTCAATAAAAAAACTAATCAGCTATCACCCAAGCTCTAAACCCCCAAGTATCCTGAGCGTTGAGATCAACAAAAAAACTGATCAGCTATCCCCCAAGCTGGAAACCCCAAAATACCCTAGGCGCCTAAGTTCAATGAATAAACTGATCAACTATCCCCTAAGCCCCAAACCCCCAAAGACCCTTGGTGCTCGAAATCGATGAAAAAACTGATCAGCTATCCCCCAAGCTTTAAACCCCCAAAGCCCTGGGCGTCAAAGTCAATGAATAAACTTATCAACTATCCCCCAAGCTCTGAACCCCCAAAACCCTGGGCGCCAAGTTCAATGAATAAACTGATCAACTATCCCCCAAGCCGCAAACCCCCAAAGACCCTTGGTAATCGAATTCGATGAAAAAACTGATCAGCTATCCCCCAAGCTTTAAACCCCCGAAGCCCTGGGCGTCAAAGTCAATGAATAAACTGATCAGCTATCCCCCAAGCCCCAAACCCCCAATGACCCTGGTTGCCCGAGTTCAATAAAAAAACTAATCAGCTATTTCCCAAGCTCTAAACCCCCAAGAATCCTGAGCGCTGAGATCAACAAAAAAACTGATCAGCTATCCCCCAAGCTGTAAACCCCCAAATACCCTAGGCGCCCAAGCTCAATAAAATACTGATCGGCTATCCCCCGAGCTTTGAACCCTTTAAAACCCTGGGCGCCCGATTTCAATAAAAAAACTGATCAGCAATCCCCCAAGCTCTAAGCCCCCGAAGTTCTGGATGCCCGAGTTCAACAATAAAACTGATCAGCTATCCCCCAAGCCCCAAACCCCCAAAGACCCTGGTTGCCCGAGTTCAATAAAAAAACTAATCAGCTATCCCCCAAGCTCTAAACCCCCAAGTATCCTGAGCGCTGAGATCAACAAAAAAACTGATCAGCTATCCCCCAATCTGTAAACCCCCAAATACCCTAGGCGCCCAAGCTCAATAAAATACTAATCGGCTATCCCCCGAGCTTTGAACCCTTAAAAACCCTGGGCGCCCGAGTTCAATAAAAAAACTGATCAGCAATCCCCCAAGCTCTAAGCCCCCAAAGTTCTGGATGCCCGAGTTCAACAATAAAACTGATCAGCTATCCCCCTAGCTCTAAACTCCCAAAACCCTGGGCGTCAAGTTCAATGAATAAACTGATCAGCTATCATCCAAGCTCTAAACTTCCAAGTAACCTGGGCGCCGAGTTCAACTAAAAAACTGATCACCTTCCCCCCAAGCCCTAAACCCCCAAATACCCTAGGCGCCTAAGTTCAATGAATAAACTCATCAACTATCCCCTAAGCCCCAAACCCCCAAAGACCCTTGGTGCTCGAAATCGATGAAAAAACTGATCAGCTATCCCCAAGCTTTAAACCCCCAAAGCCCTGGGCGTCAAAGTCAATGATTAAACTGATCAGCTATCCCCCAAGCCCCAAACCCCCAATGACCCTGGTTGCCCGAGTTCAATAAAAAAACTAATCAGCTATTTCCCAAGCTCTAAACCCCCAAGAATCCTGAGCGCTGAGATCAACAAAAAAACTGATCAGCTATCCCCCAAGCTGTAAACCCCCAAATACCCTAGGCGCCCAAGCTCAATAAAATACTGATCGGCTATCCCCCGAGCTTTGAACCCTTTTAAACCCTGGGCGCCCGAGTTCAATAAAAAAACTGATCAGCAATCCCCCAAGCTCTAAGCCCCCGAAGTTCTGGATGCCCGAGTTCAACAATAAAACTGATCAGCTATCCCCCAAGCCCCAAACCCCCAAAGACCCTGGTTGCCCGAGTTCAATAAAAAAACTAATCAGCTATCCCCCAAGCTCTAAACCCCCAAGTATCCTGAGCGCTGAGATCAACAAAAAAACTGATCAGCTATCCCCCAATCTGTAAACCCCCAAATACCCTAGGCGCCCAAGCTCAATAAAATACTAATCGGCTATCCCCCGAGCTTTGAACCCTTAAAAACCCTGGGCGCCCGAGTTCAATAAAAAAACTGATCAGCAATCCCCCAAGCTCTAAGCCCCCAAAGTTCTGGATGCCCGAGTTCAACTAAAAAACTGATCACCTTCCCCCCAAGCCCTAAACCCCCAAATACCCTAGGCGCCTAAGTTCAATGAATAAACTCATCAACTATCCCCTAAGCCCCAAACCCCCAAAGACCCTTGGTGTTCGAAATCGATGAAAAAACTGATCAGCTATCCCCAAGCTTTAAACCCCTAAAGCCCTGGGCGTCAAAGTCAATGAATAAACTGATCAGCTATCCCCCAAGCTCTGAACCACCAAAGACCCTGGGTGCCCGACTTCAATAAAAAAACTTATCAACTATCCCCCAAGCTCTGAACCCCCAAAACCCTGGGCGCCAAGTTCAATGAATAAACTGATCAACTATCCCCCAAGCCGCAAACCCCCAAAGACCCTTGGTGCTCGAATTCGATGAAAAAACTGATCAGCTATCCCCCAAGCTTTAAACCCCCAAAGCCCTGGGCGTCAAAGTCAATGAATAAACTGATCAGCTATCCCCCAAGCTCTGAACCACCAAAGACCCTGGGTGCCCGACTTCAATAAAAAAACTTATCAACTATCCCCCAAGCTCTGAACCCCCAAAACCCTGGGCGCCAAGTTCAATGAATAAACTGATCAACTATCCCCCAAGCCGCAAACCCCCAAAGACCCTTGGTGCTCGAATTCGATGAAAAAACTGATCAGCTATCCCCCAAGCTCTAAACCCTCAAAACCTTGGGCGCCAAGTTCAATGAATAAACTGATCAGCTATCCCCCAAGCTCTAAATTCCCAAAACCCTGGGTATCAAGTTTGATGAATAAACTGATCAGCTATCCCCTAAGCTCTAAACCCCCAAAGCCCTGGGCGCCGAGTTTAACGAAAAAACTATTCAGCTATCCCCCAAGCTGTAAGCCTCCTAAACCCTAGGTGCCATGTTCAATGAATAAACTGATCAGTTATCCCCGAAGCTGTAAGCCCCCAAATACCCTGGGCGCCCGAGTTCAATGAATTAACTGATCATTTAACCCCCAGGCTCTAAACCTAAAAAACCCTGAGCGTCAAATTCAATAAATAAACTGATCAACTATCCCCCAAGCTTTGAACCCCTAAAACCCTGGGCGCCAAGTTCAATGAATAAACTGATCAACTATCCCCCAAGCCGCAAACCCCCAAAGACCCTTGGTGCTCGAATTCGATGAAAAAACTGATCAGCTATCCCCCAAGCTTTAAACCCCCAAAGCCCTGGGCGTCAAAGTCAATGAATAAACTGATCAGCTATCCCCCAAGCTCTAATCCCCCAAATACCCTGGGTGCCCGAGTTCAATGAATAAACTGATCACCTATCCCCCAGGCTCTAAACCCCCAAAATCCTGAGCGTAAAATTCAATGAATTAACTGATCAGCTATCCCCCAAGCTCTAAACCCCCAAAACCCTGGGCGCAAAGTTCAATGAATAAACTGATCAGCTATCCCCCAAGCCCTAAACCCCCAAAGACCCTGGTTTCCCGAGTTCAATAAAAAAACTCATCAGCTATCCCCCAAGCTCTAAACCCCCAAGTATCCTGAGCGCTGAGATCAACAAAAAAACTGATCAGCTATCCCCCAAGCTGTAAACCCCCAAATACCCTAGGCGCCCAAGCTCAATAAAATACCGATCGGCTATCCCCCGAGCTTTGAACCCTTAAATACCCTGGGCGCCCGAGTTCAATAAAAAAACTTATCAGCAATCCCCCAAGCTCTAAGCCCCCGAAGTTCTGGATGCCCGAGTTCAACAATAAAACTGATCAGCTATCCCCCAAGCCCCAAACCCCCAAAGACCCTGGTTGCCCGAGTTCAATAAAAAAACTAATCAGCTATCCCCCAAGCTCTAAACCCCCAAGTATCCTGAGCGCTGAGATCAACAAAAAAACTGATCAGCTATCCCCCAATCTGTAAACCCCCAAATACCCTAGGCGCCCAAGCACAATAAAATACTGATCGGCTATCCCCCGACCTTTGAACCCTTAAAAACCCTGGGCGCCCGAGTTCAATAAAAAAACTGATCAGCAATCCCCCAAGCTCTAAGCCCCCGAAGTTCTGGATGCCCGAGTTCAACAATAAAACTGATCAGCTATCCCCCTAGCTCTAAACTCCCAAAACCCTGGGCGTCAAGTTCAATGAATAAACTGATCAGCTATCATCCAAGCTCTAAACTTCCAAGTAACCTGGGCGCCGAGTTCAACTAAAAAACTGATCACCTTCCCCCCAAGCCCTAAACCCCCAAATACCCTAGGCGCCTAAGTTCAATGAATAAACTGATCAACTATCCCCCAAGCCGCAAACCCCCAAAGACCCTTGGTGCTCGAATTCGATGAAAAAACTGATCAGCTATCGCCCAAGCTTTAAACCCCCAAAGCCCTGGGCGTCAAAGTCAATGAATAAACTGATCAGCTATCCTCCAAGCTCTAATCCCCCAAATACCCTGGGTGCCCGAGTTCAATGTATAAACTGATCGCCTATCCCATAGGCTCTAAACCCCCAAAATCCTGAGCGTAAAATTTAATGAATTAACTGATCAGCTATCCCCCAAGCTCTAAGCCCCCAAAGTTCTGGATGCCCGAGTTCAACAATAAAACTGATCAGCTATCCCCCAAGAACCAAACCCCCAAAGACCCTGGTTGCCCGAGTTCAATAAAAAAACTAATCAGCTATCCCCCAAGCTCTAAACCCCCAAGTATCCTGAGCGCTGAGATCAACAAAAAGACTGATCAGCTATCCCCCAATCTGTAAACCCCCAAATACTCTAGGCGCCAAGTTTAATGAATAAACTGATCAGCCATCCCTCAGTCCCCAAACCCCCAAAGACCCTGGGTCCCCGAGTTCAATAAATAAACTGATCAGCTATCCCCCAAGCTCTAAACCCTCAAAACCTTGGGCGCCAAGTTCAATGAATAAACTGATCAGCTATCCCCCAAGCTCTAAATTCCCAAAACCCTGGGTATCAAGTTTGATGAATAAACTGATCAGCTATCCCCTAAGCTCTAAACCCCCAAAGCCCTGGGCGCCGAGTTTAACGAAAAAACTAATCAGCTATCCCCCAAGCTGTAAGCCTCCTAAACCCTAGGTGCCATGTTCAATGAATAAACTGATCAGTTATCCCCGAAGCTGTAAGCCCCCAAATACCCTGGGCGCCCGAGTTCAATGAATTAACTGATCATTAATCCCCAGGCTCTATACCTAAAAAACCCTGAGCGTCAAATTCAATAAATAAACTGATCAGCTATCCCCCAAGCTCTAAACCCTCAAAACCTTGAGCGCCAAGTTCAATGAATAAACTGATCAGCTCTCCCCCAAGCTCTAAATTCCCAAAACCCTGAGTGCCCGACTTCGATAAAAAAACTTATCAACTATCCCCCAAGCTCTGAACCCCCAAAAACCTGGGCGCAAAGTTCAATGAATAAACTGATCAGCTATCCCCCAAGCCCCAAACCCCCAAAGACCCTGGGTGCCCGAGTTCAATAAAAAAACTAATCAGCTATCCCCCAAGCTCTAAACCCCCAAGTATCCTGAGCGCTGAGATCAACAAAAAAACTGATCAGCTATCCCCCAATCTGTAAACCCCCAAATACCCTAGGCGCCCAAGCACAATAAAATACTGATCGGCTATCCCCCGACCTTTGAACCCTTAAAAACCCTGGGCGCCCGAGTTCAATAAAAAAACTGATCAGCAATCCCCCAAGCTCTAAGCCCCCGAAGTTCTGGATGCCCGAGTTCAACAAAAAAACTGATCAGCTATCCCCCAATCTGTAAACCCCCAAATACCCTAGGCGCCCAAGCTCAATAAAATACTAATCGGCTATCCCCCGAGCTTTGAACCCTTAAAAACCCTGGGCGCCCGAGTTCAATAAAAAAACTGATCAGCAATCCCCCAAGCTCTAAGCCCCCAAAGTTCTGGATGCCCGAGTTCAACAATAAAACTGATCAGCTATCCCCCTAGCTCTAAACTCCCAAAACCCTGGGCGTCAAGTTCAATGAATAAACTGATCAGCTATCATCCAAGCTCTAAACTTCCAAGTAACCTGGGCGCCGAGTTCAACTAAAAATCTGATCACCTTCCCCCCAAGCCCTAAACCCCCAAATACCCTAGGCGCCTAAGTTCAATGAATAAACTGATCAACTATCCCCCAAGCCGCAAACCCCCAAAGACCCTTGGTGCTCGAATTCGATGAAAAAACTGATCAGCTATCGCCCAAGCTTTAAACCCCCAAAGCCCTGGGCGTCAAAGTCAATGAATAAACTGATCAGCTATCCTCCAAGCTCTAATCCCCCAAATACCCTGGGTGCCCGAGTTCAATGAATAAACTGATCGCCTATCCCATAGGCTCTAAACCCCCAAAATCCTGAGCGTAAAATTCAATGAATTAACTGATCAGCTATCCCCCAAGCTCTAAGCCCCCAAAGTTCTGGATGCCCGAGTTCAACAATAAAACTGATCAGCTATCCCCCAAGAACCAAACCCCCAAAGACCCTGGTTGCCCGAGTTCAATAAAAAAACTAATCAGCTATCCCCCAAGCTCTAAACCCCCAAGTATCCTGAGTTCTGAGATCAACAAAAAGACTGATCAGCTATCCCCCAATCTGTAAACCCCCAAATACCCTAGGCGCCAAGTTTAATGAATAAACTGATCAGCCATCCCTCAGTCCCCAAACCCCCAAAGACCCTGGGTCCCCGAGTTCAATAAATAAACTGATCAGCTATCCCCCAAGCTCTATACCCTCAAAACCTTGGGCGCCAAGTCCAATGAATAAACTGATCAGCTATCCCCCAAGCTCTAAATTCCCAAAACCCTGGGTATCAAGTTTGATGAATAAACTGATCAGCTATCCCCTAAGCTCTAAACCCCCAAAGCCCTGGGCGCCGAGTTTAACGAAAAAACTAATCAGCTATCCCCCAAGCTGTAAGCCTCTTAAACCCTAGGTGCCATGTTCAATGAATAAACTGATCAGTTATCCCCGAAGCTGTAAGCCCCCAAATACCCTGGGCGCCCGAGTTCAATGAATTAACTGATCATTTAACCCCCAGGCTCTATACCTAAAAAACCCTGAGCGTCAAATTCAATAAATAAACTGATCAGCTATCCCCCAAGCTCTAAACCCTCAAAACCTTGAGCGCCAAGTTCAATGAATAAACTGATCAGCTCTCCCCCAAGCTCTAAATTCCCAAAACCCTGGGTGCCCGACTTCGGTAAAAAAACTTATCAACTATCCCCCAAGCTCTGAACCCCCAAAAACCTGGGCGCAAAGTTCAATGAATAAACTGATCAGCTATCCCCCAAGCCCCAAACCCCCAAAGACCCTGGGTGCCCGAGTTCAATAAAAAAACTAATCAGCTATCACCCAAGCTCTAAACCCCCAAGTATCCTGAACGTTGAGATCAACAAAAAAACTGATCAGCTATCCCCCAAGCTGTAAACCCCCAAATACCCTAGGCGCCTAAGTTCAATGAATAAACTGATAACTATCCCCCAAGCCCCAAACCCCCAAAGACCCTTGGTGCTCGAATTCGATGAAAAAACTTATCAACTATCCCCCAAGCTTTGAACCCCTAAAACCCTGGGCGCCAAGTTCAATGAATAAACTGATCAACTATCCCCCAAGCCGCAAACCCCCAAAGACCCTTGGTGCTCGAATTCGATGAAAAAACTGATCAGCTATCCCCCAGGCTCTAAACCCCCAAAACCCTGGGCGTAAAGGTCAATGAATAAACTGATCAGCTATCCCCCAAGCTCTAATCCCCCAAATACCCTGGGTGCCCGAGTTCAATGAATAAACTGATCACCTATCCCCCAAGCTCTAAACCCCCAAAGACTCTGGGTGCCTGAGTTCAATAAAAAAACTGATCAGCTATCCCCCAAGCTCTAAACCTCCAAAGCCCTGGTCGTCAAAGTCAATGAATAAACTGATCAGCTATCCCCCAAGCTCTCATCCCCCAAATACCCTGGGTGCCCGAGTTCAATGAATAAACTGATCAGCTATCCCCCAAGCTCTAAGTCTCCAAGTAACCTCGGCGCCGAGTTCAACTAAAAAACTCATCAGCTTTACTCCAAGCCCTAAACCCCCAAGACCCTGGGCGTCAAGTTTAATGAACAAACTGATCAGCTATCCCCCAAGCTCTAAACCCCCAAAGACCCCGAGTGCCCGAATTCGATAAAAAAACTGATCAGCTATCCCCCAAGATCTAAACCCCCAAAGCCCTGGGCGTCAAAGTCAATGAATAAACTGATCAGCTATCCCCCAAGCTCTAATCCCCCAAATACCCTGGGTGCCCGAGTTCAATGAATAAACTGATCAGCTATCCCCCAGGCTCTAAACCCCCAAAACCCTGGTCGTAAAGGTCAATGAATAAACTGTTCAGCTATCCCCCAAGCTCTAAACCCCCAAAGCCCTGGGCGTCAAAGTCAATGAATAAACTGATCAGCTATCCCCCAAGCTCTAATCCCCCAAATACCCTGGGTGCCCGAGTTCAATGAATAAACTGATCAGCTATCCCCCAGGCTCTGAACCCCCAAAACCCTGGGCGCCAAGTTCAATGAATAAACTGATCAACTATCCCCCAAGCCGCAAACCCCCAAAGACCCTTGGTGCTCGAATTCGATGAAAAAACTGATCAGCTATCCCCCAAGCTCTAAACCTCCAAAGCCCTGGTCGTCAAAGTCAATGAATAAACTGATCAGCTATCCCCCAAGCTCTCATCCCCCAAATACCCTGGGTGCCCGAGTTCAATGAATAAACTGATCAGCTATCCCCCAGGCTCTAAACCCCCAAAACCCTGGGCGTAAAGGTCAATGAATAAACTGATCAGCTATCCCCAAAGCTCTAAACCCCTAAAGCCCTGGGCGTCAAAGTCTATGAATAAACTGATCAGCTATCCCCCAAGCTCTAAGTCTCCAAGTAACCTGGGCGCCGAGTTCAACTAAAAAACTCATCAGCTTTACTCCAAGCCCTAAACCCCCAAGACCCTGGGCGTCAAGTTTAATGAACAAACTGATCAGCTATCCCCCAAGCTCTAAACCCCCAAAGACCCCGAGTGCCCGAATTCGATAAAAAAACTGATCAGCTATCCCCCAAGCTCTAAACCCCCAAAGCCCTGGGCGTCAAAGTCAATGAATAAACTGATCAGCTATCCCCCAAGCTCTAATCCCCCAAATACCCTGGGTGCCCGAGTTCAATGAATAAACTGATCAGCTATCCCCCAGGCTCTGAACCCCCAAAACCCTGCTCGTAAAGGTCAATGAATAAACTGTTCAGCTATCCCCCAAGCTCTAAACCCCCAAAGCCCTGGGCGTCAAAGTCAATGAATAAACTGATCAGCTATCCCCCAAGCTCTAATCCCCCAAATACCCTGGGTGCCCGAGTTCAATGAATAAACTGATCAGCTATCCCCCAGGCTCTGAACCCCCAAAACCCTGGGCGCCAAGTTCAATGAATAAACTGATCAACTATCCCCCAAGCCGCAAACCCCCAAAGACCCTTGGTGCTCGAATTCGATGAAAAAACTGATCAGCTATCCCCCAAGCTCTAAACCCCCAAAGACCCCGAGTGCCCGAATTCGATAAAAAAACTGATCAGCTATCCCCCAAGATCTAAACTTCCAAAGCCCTGGGCGTCAAAGTCAATGAATAAACTGATCAGCTATCCCCCAAGCTCTCATCCCCCAAATACCCTGGGTGCCCGAGTTCAATGAATAAACTGATCAGCTAACCCCCAGGCTCTAAACCCCCAAAACCCTGGTCGTAAAGGTCAATGAATAAACTGTTCAGCTATTCCCCAAGCTCTAAACCCCCAAAGCCCTGGGCGTCAAAGTCAATGAATAAACTGATCAGCTATCCCCCAAGCTCTAATCCCCCAAATACCCTGGGTGCCCGAGTTCAATGAATAAACTGATCAGCTATCCCCCAGCCTCTGCACCCCCAAAACCCTGGGCGCCAAGTTCAATGAATAAACTGATCAGCTATCCCCCAGGCTCTAAACCCCCAAAACCCTGGTCGTAAAGGTCAATGAATAAACTGTTCAGCTATCCCCCAAGCTCTAAGCCCCCAAAGCCCTGGGCGTCAAAGTCAATGAATAAACTGATCAGCTATCCCCCAAGCTCTAATCCCCCAAATACCCTGGGTGCCCGAGTTCAATGAATAAACTGATCAGCTATCCCCCAGGCTCTGAACCCCCAAAACCCTGGCGCCAAGTTCAATGAATAAACTGATCAACTATCCCCCAAGCCGCAAACCCCCAAAGACCCTTGGTGCTCGAATTCGATGAAAAAACTGATCAGCTATCCCCCAAGCTCTAAACCCCCAAAGACTCTGGGTGCCTAAGTTCAATAAAAAAACTGATCAGCTATCCCCCAAGATCCAAACCCCCAAAGCCCTGGGCGTCAAAAACAATGAATAAACTTATCAGCTATCCCCCAAGCTCTAATCCCCCAAATACCCTGGGTGCCCGAGTTCAATGAATAAACTGATCAGCTATCCCCCAGGCTCTAAACATCCAAAACCCTGGTCGTAAAGGTCAATGAATAAACTGTTCAGCTATCCCCCAAGCTCTAATCCCCCAAATACCCTGGGTGCCCGAGTTTAATGAATAAACTGATCAGCTATCCCCCAGGCTCTAAACATCCAAAACCCTGGTCGTAAAGGTCAATGAATAAACTGTTCAGCTATCCCCCAAGCTCTAAACCCCCAAAGCCCTGGGCGTCAAAGTCAATGAATAAACTGATCAGCTATCCCCCAAGCTCTAATCCCCCAAATACCCTGGGTGCCCGAGTTCAATGAATAAACTGATCAGCTATCCCCCAGGCTCTGAACCCCCAAAACCCTGGGCGCCAAGTTCAATGAATAAACTGATCAACTATCCCCCAAGCCGCAAACCCCCAAAGACCCTTGGTGCTCGAATTCGATGAAAAAACTGATCAGCTATCCCCCAAGCTCTAAACCCCCAAAGACCCCGAGTGCCCGAATTCGATAAAAAAACTGATCAGCTATCCCCCAAGATCTAAACCACCAAAGCCCTGGGCGTCAAAGTCAACGAATAAACTGATCAGCTATCCCCCAAGCTCTAATCCCCCAAATACCCTGTGTGCCCGAGTTCAATGAATAAACTGATCAGCTATCCCCCAGGCTCTAAGCCCCCAAAACCCTGGTCGTAAAGGTCAATGAATAAACTATTCAGCTATCCCCCAAGCTCTAAACCCCCAAAGCCCTGGGCGCCAAGTTCAATGAATAAACTGATCAACTATCCCCCAAGCCGCAAACCCCCAAAGACCCTTGGTGCTCGAATTCGATGAAAAAACTGATCAGCTATCCCCCAAGCTTTACACCCCCAAGGCCCTGGGCGTCAAAGTCAATGAATAAACTGATCAGCTATCCCCCAAGCTCTAATCCCCCAAATACCCTGTGTGCCCGAGTTCAATGAATAAACTGATCAGCTATCCCCCAAGCTCTAATCCCCCAAATACCCTGGGTGCCCGAGTTCAATGAATAAACTGATCAGCTATCCCCCAGGCTCTGAACCCCCAAAACCCTGGGCGCCAAGTTCAATGAATAAACTGATCAACTATCCCCCAAGCCGCAAACCCCCAAAGACCCTTGGTGCTCGAATTCGATGAAAAAACTGATCAGCTATCCCCCAAGCTTTACACCCCCAAGGCCCTGGGCGTCAAAGTCAATGAATAAACTGATCAGCTATCCCCCAAGCTCTAATCCCCCAAATACCCTGGGTGCCTGAGTTCAATGAATAAACTGATCACCTATCCCCCAGGCTCTAAACCCCCAAAATCCTGAGCGTAAAATTCAATGAATTAACTGATCAGTTATCCCCCAAGCTCTAAGCCCCCAAAGCCCTGGGCGTCAAAGTCAATGAATAAACTGATCAGCTATCCCCCAAGCTCTAATCCCCCAAATACCCTGGGTGCCCGAGTTCAATGAATAAACTGATCAGCTATCCCCCAAGCTCTAATCCCCCAAAACCCTGGCGCCAAGTTCAATGAATAAACTGATCAACTATCCCCCAAGCCGCAAACCCCCAAAGACCCTTGGTGCTCGAATTCGATGAAAAAACTGATCAGCTATCCCCCAAGCTCTAAACCCCCAAAGACTCTGGGTGCCTAAGTTCAATAAAAAAACTGATCAGCTATCCCCCAAGATCTAAACCCCCAAAGCCCTGGGCGTCAAAAACAATGAATAAACTTATCAGCTATCCCCCAAGCTCTAATCCCCCAAATACCCTGGGTGCCCGAGTTTAATGAATAAACTGATCAGCTATCCCCCAGGCTCTAAACATCCAAAACCCTGGTCGTAAAGGTCAATGAATAAACTGTTCAGCTATCCCCCAAGCTCTAAACCCCCAAAGCCCTGGGCGTCAAAGTCAATGAATAAACTGATCAGCTATCCCCCAAGCTCTAATCCCCCAAATACCCTGGGTGCCCGAGTTCAATGAATAAACTGATCAGCTATCCCCCAGGCTCTGAACCCCCAAAACCCTGGGCGCCAAGTTCAATGAATAAACTGATCAGCTATCCCCCAGGCTCTAAACCCCCAAAACCCTGGTCGTAAAGGTCAATGAATAAACTGTTCAGCTATCCCCCAAGCTCTAAACCCCCAAAGCCCTGGGCGTCAAAGTCAATGAATAAACTGATCAGCTATCCCTCAAGCTCTAATCCCCCAAATACCCTGGGTGCCCGAGTTCAATGAATAAACTGATCAGCTATCCCCCAGGCTCTGAACCCCCAAAACCCTGGGCGCCAAGTTCAATGAATAAACTGATCAACTATCCCCCAAGCCGCAAACCCCCAAAGACCCTTGGTGCTCGAATTCGATGAAAAAACTGATCAGCTATCCCCCAAGCTCTAAACCCCCAAAGACCCCGAGTGCCCGAATTCGATAAAAAAACTGATCAGCTATCCCCCAAGATCTAAACCCCCAAAGCCCTGGGCGTCAAAGTCAACGAATAAACTGATCAGCTATCCCCCAAGCTCTAATCCCCCAAATACCCTGTGTGCCCGAGTTCAATGAATAAACTGATCAGCTATCCCCCAGGCTCTAAGCCCCCAAAACCCTGGTCGTAAAGGTCAATGAATAAACTATTCAGCTATCCCCCAAGCTCTAAACCCCCAAAGCCCTGGGCGTCAAAGTCAATGAATAAACTGATCAGCTATCCCCCAAGCTCTAATCCCCCAAATACCCTGGGTGCCCGAGTTCAATGAATAAACTGATCAGCTATCCCCCAGGCTCTGAACCCCCAAAACCCTGGGCGCCAAGTTCAATGAATAAACTGATCAGCTATCCCCCAAGCTCTAAACCCCCAAAGACCCCGAGTGCCCGAATTCGATAAAAAAACTGATCAGCTATCCCCCAAGCTTTACACCCCCAAGGCCCTGGGCGTCAAAGTCAATGAATAAACTGATCAGCTATCCCCCAAGCTCTAATCCCCCAAATACCCTGGGTGCCTGAGTTCAATGAATAAACTGATCACCTATCCCCCAGGCTCTAAACCCCCAAAATCCTGAGCGTAAAATTCAATGAATTAACTGATCAGTTATCCCCCAAGCTCTGAACCCCCAAAACCCTGGGCGCAAAGTTCAATGAATAAACTGATCAGCTATCCCCCAAGCCCCAAACCCCCAAAGACCCCGGTTGCCCGAGTTCAATAAAAAAACTAATCAGCTATCCCCCAAGCTCTAAATCTCCAAGTATCCTGAGCTCTGAGATCAACAAAAAAACTGATCAGCTATACCCCAAGCTGTAAACCCCCAAATACCCTAGGCGCCCAAGCTCAATAAAATCCTGATCGGCTATCCCCCGAGCTTGGAACCCTTAAAAACCCTGTGCGCCCGAGTTCAATAAAAAAACTGATCAGCAATCCCCCAAGCTCTAAGCCCCCAAAGTTCTGGATGCCCGAGTTCAACAATAAAACTGATCAGCTATCCCCCTGGCTCTAAACCTCCAAAACCCTGGGCGTCAAGTTCAATGAATAAACTGATCAGCTATCATCCAAGCTCTAAACTTCCAAGTAACCTGGGCGCTGAGTTCAACTAAAAAACTGATCACCTTCCCCCCAAGCCCTAAACCCCCAACACCCTGGGCGTCAAGTTTAATGAATAAACTGATCAGCTATCCCCCAAGCTCTAAACCCTCAAAGACCTTGGGTGCCAGACTTCAATAAAAAAACTGATCAGCTTTACTCCAAGCCCTAAACCCCCAAGACCCTGGGCGTCAAGTTTAATGAACAAACTGATCAGCTATCCCCCAAGCTCTAAACCTCCAAAGACTCTGGGTGCCTGAGTTCAATAAAAAAACTGATCAGCTATCCCCCAAGCCCTTAACCCCCAAGACCCTGGGCGTCAAGTTTAATGAACAAACTGATCAGCTATCCCCCAAGCTCTAAACCCCCAAATACCTTGGGTGCCAGACTTCAATAAAAAAACTTATCAACCATCCCCCAAGCTCTGAACCCCCAAAACCCTGGGCGCCAAGTTTAATGAATAAACTGATCATCTATCCCCCAAGCCCCAAACCCCCAAAGACCCCGAGTGCCCAAATCGATAAAAAAACTGATCAGCTATCCCCCAAGCTCTAAACTCCCAAAGCCCTGGGCGTCAAAGTCAATGAATAAACTGATCAGCTATCCCCCAAGCTCTAAACCCCCAAAGACCCTGGGTGCCAGACTTCAATAAAAAAACTTATTAACTATCCTCCAAGCTCTGAACCCCCAAAACCCTGGGCGCCAAGTTCAATGAATAAACTGATCATCTATCCCCCAAGCCCCAAACCCCCAAAGACACCGAGTGCCCGAATTCGATAAAAAAACTGATCAGCTATCCCCCAAGCTCTAAACCCCCAAAGCCCCGGGCGTCAAAGTCAATGAATAAACTGATCAGCTATCCCCCAAGCTCTAATCCCCCAAATACCCTGGTTGCCCGAGTTCAATGAATAAACTGATCAGCTATCCCCCAGGCTCTAAACCCCCAAAACCCTGGGCGTAAAGGTCAATGAATAAACTGATCAGCTATCCCCCAAGCTCTAAACCCCCAAAACCCTGGGCGCAAAGTTCAATGAGTAAACTGATCAGCTATCCCCCAAGCTCTAAGTCTCCAAGTAACCTGGGCGCCGAGTTCAACTAAAAAACTAATCAGCTTTATTCCAAGCCCTAATCCCCCAAGACCCTGGGCGTCAAGTTTAATGAACAACCTGATCAGCTATCCCCCAAGCTCTAAACCCTCCAAGCTCTAAACCCCCAAAACCCTGGGCGTCAAGTTCAATGAAGAAACTGATCAGCTATCCCCCAAGCTCTAAACCCCCAAAACCCTGGGCGTCAAGTTCAATGAATAAACTCAATAATCAACTTCAATGAATAAACCTCAAATCAAAATAAAATAATCTCAAATATCATAAACAAAAAATTCCCACTGGAAAATCAAAACAGCTGTAATAAATCATACAATGCAATTTTTAAGCTAGAAATTGGAATTGTAAATGAAATAAAAATCACAAATCACATCAGTCCATAAAATCACAAAAACAAAGTTTCTCTTTCTCACTTCACTTATAATCTTTCTCGCTGATCTTCTATTTGTAATGTTTGTAATCTGTGGGTGTAATTGTCTCGCTTTAACAAACTGTTTTGGTGAACCTGTAACATCATAATTCAAAATATTCCTCACGAACTCATTGTATACATCTCGTGTACATCCTCATTCATACACACTCAATTCAAAAATCTTAATTTAAGTCTTTCGAAATCGTCTCGGTGAACTGGCTTGATAAGGTTATCGGCCATGTCGAACTTTGTATTCACTCCACTCACATCAATCAACCGCTCAGCAACGCATTGCTTTACGAATATCCCATGAGCCTCAAACAGAAGTTTTTCAGTTGCCCTTCAACTTCCAATACTCGGATTTTTCCTTAATACCTCAATACTCTTCTCATGATGTTTAACCCATTACCGCCCATGGAAAAATCAAAAGTGATATAAAAAAACTAACTGATGGAAAACCTGTCTCATGAAAAAATATTAGATACGTGTTTATTCTTTTTTCAATTTTCATTGTTTAAACATTATTTATTTAAACAAATTCGTAAAAAAATTTAAATTTTTATAAACTAATAACGGCATTCGATTCTTTGACCAAAAATAAGGCGAAAGTCATCTAAGTAATTTTTTGATCAGACGCTTAGATCTTTTGCTACGAGCGCTCAAACATGTAAAAATATGGTTTTATAGTGGTGAGCTCCGAGGCGCCGCACTGAAGATACACTTTTACGAGTCAAAGCTCACCACTATAAAACCATATTTTTACATGTTTGAGCGCTCGTAGCAAAAGATCTAAGCGTCTGATCAAAAAATTACTTAGATGACTTTCGCCTTATTTTTTGTCAAAGAATCGAATGCCGTGATTAGTTTATAAAAATTTAAAATTTTTTCCGAATTTGTTTAAATAAATAATGTTTAAACAATGAAAATTGAAAAAAGAAAAAATACGTACCTACTATTTTTTCATGAGACAGATTTTCCAACAGTTAGTTTTTTTATATCACTTTTGATTTTTCCATGGGCGGTAATGGGTTAACGTCAATCTATTTGCGAGCTGTCAACCGTGCACAGATTATCACTGTTGATCTTTACTGGGTAGAATGTCCAAATCATTGTGTCTCGAAGTACCTTGTCCAAACTGATGGTTCAGCTGCATGAACCTTTCGATGCAGCGTTATGCCTGGCGTCTCTCCAAGATCTTGTTACCAGGGTTTGCTTCTCTCTGTGATGATGTCTCCAAAAATACTCAATCAGATAATCCTCGGTTGATCTCGATACCTCGCGGATTAATAGTGGAAAATCCTTTCTACGTCATTCCAGCCATTCTCCGTAAGGTTCAATTGCTATCTTGCAAGCATATTGACCGTATTGGCGTTGTCATGCCTTAAAGCATCAGTAGCTTTAGGCTGGATACATCAATCAGCCTACTGCTCTTCTGAATGGAATTATTTTCAACTTAAGAGTTATTAGACTCGTTAAATTGTATTAACTCAAGAGACCTCAACTCATGATTACTCACTTTCCTTGCTATTGTTGGTGTGTTATGAGAAGTTAAATCACTCGGATTGAATATCTCAAGGTTCTTGTCAATTCAGTTTGTTATACTCAGACAACGCAGCCCGGACCAAGACAAGTATTGAGACAGAAGCGTATATCTCATTTAACTCGTACTCTCTCAGAAACTCGCTCTCAATCTCAGATCTGTCAACCAAATCTCACACATTGTTTTCGCTCATCGAACTCACTTGTTCTCTGATAGTAAGACGTTAGATCTTTGTTTGTACTGGCTAACAATACTAACTTTAACTCATCCTCTTCAAGATCCAACTTTTCCTCTAAAACCTCTAAATGTTAATATTTCATTAAATCTCACATTTTTGGTGATGATGAATTGTTGTGTGGATAGGTGCCATTAAACATAGCAATTAGTCCTGCAGCAGACAAAAAAACTTTAATTGCTCTTGGTGGAGACTCTAAACTCTAAATTCTCTCGTGATGTTCTGTTATGTTCATCAACAGCTACCTCAGCTGCCTGAAACCACATACACATGAGTCACCTGAGTCTAATCTTAAAGTACTTTCCGTCCTGCAAAGTCTGAATAAAACTCTCGGCTATGCCATTCTTTGCGTTTTGTGTTCACGTGTAAATTCGCTATCCGCTCATCATCAACTCTCTGAATTTACCCTCAAATTCAGTTTCTCTGTCAGCTCTTATGAAACATGCACTCCTGCTTTCACTTACATGGTTACTCGCAATTCTCAAAAATCTATCAAGACCCATTCCGGAGTTGCTCTTATACTTTACAGAATAAGTTTTAGCAAACTTGGAATAATCGTTAAAGCCTCATGACTGCACAGGTGTCACCAGGGTACAAAGCAGGTTTTATCTAACCCTTGGTGTTCGTGCAAATCCATTTTGATGCCTTCAGGCTCTCATTCTGACCTCGCCTAATATCAATCTATCCTTGTTAACGTGCAAGTTTCACAGTCACTGATAGTGTCCTCAATTTCAACTTCTCAAATACTCTAGCATCTCAATTTAGATATTTCCACTTTTCACAGTAACATAAACTCGCAAGCCTTAAGATTATTACATCCAGTTTTCTGGCTTCGCTTGGATTATATGCTTACTCAATTGCAAATTAACTCTTTCAATTCACTCATGATATGAAAGTTACCCGTGTTCAAAGCAAGATGCCAAGAAACGAATTACCTAACTCTCAATCCAAGAATTTTTAAATTTTTCCACCTTGTGAAGATTTCTCTCCATTCTCCCTCCCAGTCTCAGAATTCTATGACTCGCTAATGAGCTGTGGAGCTCCCTCCCGAATTTTGCATCAAGATCCTCACTTCCATTCTGTGACTGATCAAGAAAATTTCCAAGTGTGACAAAAATTGACCTTCCTTGCATACTCGTTTCTCTATCATAGACATCTAAGAATGTCAATAAAAATTTAGTTCTGCCTTAGCAAAATCCTCAAAAATATCTGAAACTTCCAAGCTTTCAAAAAGCTTTTCTATAGAAAATCATTTAGTGACCAGCACAGCTGATAATCACAAAATGTTTTTCAAAATGCCTTGCATATAAAATCTCAAACAATCAACTTGTTTCCTCATTCAAGTTTAAATGGATGCCTCGTTTTTGTTCACAAAAAAATACCTCGCCTCTGAACTTTTCAAAGTTCTACAATGTAATGTTTGCGTTTGAAATGTGCTTGGTAGCACATGTACCAGCATCGAACAAAAACTCATTTGAGTGTTTGCATTCTCACTTAAATCATGTGTCTCAATAATACTCTGTCCTCACTCTTGCTCCTCTAGAAACATTTTTCTTGCTTTTGTCGTTTTGTTTCATTACCTTGGTTTGACCGCTCTCACCTTGTTTAAACTATTCAGTCTCGTCCACTCAATCCCGACCATTTTTTTTTAATCATTTTTACCCATGCTTCCCTAAACAATGAATCTACCTTCACCTCGGTTTTAGCTAAAGTATCCTACAGTTATCAAGTGACCAGCACAGCTGATAATCACGAGAAATTCAACATACTGTAATTTGTCCGATCATTGTTTCGATGGGCGTTCACAGATAAACTACGCTACCCATCTCTTTCGTCCTCGCCACGACTATCTCTAGAAGCATGATTATTATTTTCTTCACCTCTCTCAAATAAACAGACGTCCTCTTGTGATCCATAGTTTTTGTTACAGACTCGGCAGTACCACTGATTTAGTAGGTTTAAACTGCACTTGTCTCGGGTACAAACTTCTAATGGCAACGGCTGTTGAGTTTACTCAAAACTTCCTCTGGCCTTAGTGTTAACTTAACTGTAGAAGTTTGAACCTCAATTCTCGATACCTCAATTTTTAAGCGAAAAAAAATCCGCAAATCCCTCTCTGTCTTTCACAAAAACAGTATTGTTCGCTTGAGTGAACTCTCTGAAAATTCCAGAGATAAGCACACAGCTCGCTATTCAACTCAGAAAACTTAACTGTCTCTGGACAGTTTTTATACTCGTCAATAAATCTTCTAGCTTGTTGATAAAATAAAAAACTCTATCTTTCGGCTTCGTCCTTAAACTAAAAAATTCCTCAATCAAGTTATATGGAATCATCAATGTGGGTCGTCGTTCATCTCTAACTTGTCCAGCAAATCAAGCTTTCAACTCTGCTCTAAACTTACTAAGACAAAATCTCGGAATTTTACATTTGCCTCGATTTACAAGACAATTCCTCAAAATAATTGTTTTACTCTTAACTTGGCTCTCAATTAAAGTATCAAGTGGTTATTAAGTGAGCAGCACAGCTGATAATCACGAAAAAACGAGATACTTCTTACTCACCTTATCACGGTCGTGATAGGCAGTCATATATTGTTTACACTATTCATCTCCCTCATGCTTCAAATTTTAATTATCGTTAAGCGAGTCACGATTAAGGTTTTGGGTTAAAAAAATGAAAGATAGAAAAAGAATAAACGATTCATATTGCAATTTCGTGGCATCATACAAAATCGTGACGAAATCAGACTTAACCCTCAATGTGCACTCAGAGTTTGCCTTCAGTAGCCTCCAGTTCTGAAATAACCTCCAAGTCTGTTCGTCTAGCTCTATCCTAAAAAGCAAGGAGAGCCTGGAGTAGACCCACCGTTTAGACTAGGTGCAGAGGACTCGTCACGTTCTTGGTGCCGGATCCGACGTGCACACAAATTCACTCTCCCTGCTCATAGCAGCTGAGCTCTGCTCTGTTAGCGTCAAGCTCAACGGGGTATTTATGGATAGCTCAGGGAGCATAGCTGACGTCATAGCAATTAATGACATTGTTGTCGCTATTGTTATTGAGGACATGGAGATGGTTTGGTTTTAGCAAATTCACTCGCATTTGGATTAACCACCTCAATCGATTTTCGGTGTCGAGGTGGCTGGGTCAGACTGACCAGTGACCATTAACCCTGCATTAGCAGCTGAGATGAGCCTCTACTCAGCTTCTATTGCCTCCAAGTATCTTAGATAAAATTAACTTCCTCTGTTTCTCTCTGTGTCCTCAGAATTCTTTTCCTTTCACTCTGCAATTAAAGGTTACCTCACTTGAATGTTTAAGCCTCACTCTCGTTTTCAATGTGTGGTACCACTACCTCACTCAAACTCAATTCTAATTACAAGGAAAAATTCTTTCGCATGTGGATGTAAAATGTAATTAATATTATACATCCTTGATCCCAGGCCATCGGATCAACACCAGGTGGTGCCACACCTGATGATTTACCCTTTCAATATTTGTCCTTATTATGCTATTGGCTAGCATGTCCTCTTTACTCGACTCAAGGACTGGCTCAACCTGCTTGAGAGTTGTCCTGTAGCGCACCACATCTCAGCAGCACCAGCTCGTAATTCCTCGTCTGGTGTATTGGGGTTTGTCACCTCCGTTCATCTATATAACAAACATTCAATTAATTCATCAGGGTCATTTGAATTAAAATTCGCTCATCCTGACACGGCTTAAGAACGAGCTCATTTTAATTTCAGACAAAAGTTTTCAAAAACCACCGTGCACTGCTCACACAACTTCCGTTTTTAATGTGCGGTCCTAATTAACCACACGGCGTACGGGAAGGCCGATCGAGCGCTTACAGCACACAGTGATTCTCTACGACTGATGCCCAGGCAAAGCAAATAAATGCTTTATGAGAAAAAAATTGATCGTCAGTTTTGCAAAATTTTAAGAAATGGCGCTCTCGCCATCTCCTCCCTTCTTTAGCAAAAACAACTCGTAAACTCAAACCACACGATCAACTTTAATCCTCAGGCACACATGCATTAATCCTCATACCAAACCTATATCTTTCAGATTTATCACGCTCTCCAGATTTCTTAAATTGCTCTAAAATTTCTCAAAAAAAACTCATGCAATCCTCAGTATACTCACAACTTAGTAGAATTCTTGAAAGAATTTCAAAATTTGAAAAAAAATTTGCCAATTTTCTCGAAAAATTCAAGGAGTGAAAAAAAACGAGACTCTGTCTTAAAAACTCAAAGGAACAGAAAACTCAAAAATTCAAAATTAAAATTTTGAAACGGATATTTTCAAGACAACTAAAGGACTCAGAAAAATCCTGAAAAATAAGTAAAAAACGAGTATAAAACTCAAGAACAAGTCCTCCAAATCAAAGATTTCAAAAGAAACTTTGAAAAACATCATTCTAAAAGAAATCAGTGATCAGCACAGCTTATAATCACTAAATAATCCAGATAGAATGATTCTCTCAACTCAAAAAATTTCCTGAAAGTTTTCTCTCACTTAATAAATTTCTCTGAACCGAAATCATCAATAAAACCCAGTGAATTTAATTTTGAAAAAAAAGGTCAAGAAATACTTAAAAATAAAAAACTCACTCCGAAAAAAGAATCCCAGAAAATCACCAAGATTTACTAGAAAAAGAATTCACTAAAAATTTACTCCTCAGATCTGAAAAAAAATCGGTGGTCAGCCAATCTTTAAAGAAAATCCAATTTCTCAACCAGCACAGCATGAGAAGAGAAACGAATAATCTTGAGCGTGAAAAATCGTCCGAAAAATATCTTAACATAAACCAACTCTAGTCAGCACCCCAAATAAAAATCACCATTGTAAGCGACTTATGAACAGGCGGGAGAGATGAAAAATTCCCGACGTGACCAGCACGGCTGATAATCACGAAAAGGGAAGCCGAGAGAAATAAAGAGATAGAAAAAAGGCAAATAACAGCTGAAATTGCGTTGCACATGAATCGAGCCGAGCATGTAAACACGCACCCAGAAAAATCCGAGAAAGAAAAAAAACTCCATACGGCAAAAAACACGTCTAAACTCGCTCGGTTCCGAGAATCACCTCTCCCCCTCGGCGCCGTGTGTCAAACGTCATGACACTCTCCCGCCTAACGCATTCTAAACTCTCTCCCTCTCTCAAGCTTCAAACTCCCTCCCCACTCTAAATCTCCCTACATGCACGCTCTCTCCCTTTTTTGATTACAAAAAAAACTCAGTTTTCATTGTAAAAAAAACTCCATCCTCCCGTCGTCCATCTTGAAGTCGATGAAAATGTCCTCGGCAGTCCTCTTCTCCTCGTACCTCATGTTTTCGGCGGTCCTCCTGTCCTCGTAAGAAAAACGACAAAGTTACGTCTTTTCGTGTCAGCTGATAAAATCACTCCTTTTTTTTTTTAATAAAAAACAAATCCTCAGATTTTATCACTGTATCACAAACACAGAACATAAAAACGAGCTGCTGCAGTGAGTGCAGTAAAAACCGCGTGCGCGAGTTAACCGGCTTTTTCTTAACCTCCCGTCGCGTGCCCAAAAGTACACAGAAGTAAACACGATGCTGGAGCCCATGACATGTTGGCAGTAGATTAACTTAGGCACGGGGAGGTAAGGGTGAAACACAATAAAGCTACGGTAGTCTCGGTAAACTCATGTTTATTATTAAAATACTCCCCTCGGGGTAGCGATCCCTACACACGCGGTAGCCTTGACGGCCATACTTGAACTGCCCTTTGCGGGCTGGGGACTTACCGAGTGCCTGCCACGCATGCGCTCTGAGTCTCCTGCTGCTGCTGCAGCATAAGAGCTGTTGACTGTGTTGGATAATAAATCCACTGCCAACAATTTTAATAAAATTTTATCAATGAATTGATATGTTCTTGCTTATAATCAAATTCTGTTAAAAAAATCTTGATTAATATATTTGAGCTAGCATGTAATCATTAGTATATTGTTTAGATATGTTCTGTTTTAAAGTTTTAATTAATCAGTATTTAGAACAGAATGTTTCCAACATGTTTAGCAATAATGAAAGAAGATCGACTTAAATTTGCCGAACGAAAGCAAATAAATCTATGAAAAATGTTCTTTTCAAGTATAATATTTACGGCAATTGGTTTTTTTAAACGTCTAAAATCTATTTTAGAAATAAACTAATGAATCAAGTAAAATCAAAAATCTACCACGATCAACTTTTAGGCTGGTAACTTAATACTTTTTTTTTCTACTTATGAAACAATTTTAAACTAGTATTATAGTTTCATATTAAAATTCTTTATGAAACAGCTGGTAAACGAGCTTGTATACCAGCTGATTTCCTGTTTCAATTTCGGAGCTGGTATTCCAACAGGTTTTTTGGGACTGGGCAGCTTCAAAGTACCCCAGTTTATGGACCATTCAAATCTCATGCATAGAGCTTTGAATAGTTCATAAACTGAGATACTTTTTAGCCATAAGTTATTAAATAAATTTCTACAGTATAAAAATTGTCCCGGGATGGAGTAGTTAACTTGAGGCATGCAAGAGGACTTGACTTAGGCAGTCTAAGTTGAAAGTTCTTAAGCCAAGTTCTTTTCTTTTGTAAAAATTAAAATGTACAGCTAAAAATATTTCAACTAATAATTTTTTTTTTTTTTTTTTTGTTTCAGGTAAGTCATCTCTAAAGTTTCTTCATTACTATTTTCGCAGATAAAAGTTTTGCAAAAGAATTAATAATCGCTTTAGGTATAATTTAGAATTTTTTAAGTATATTATTGGCAGTCAAGGTACGTTTGAAAGTGAGAGCTTATAGCCAAGTGATTTTTTTTAGACTTCACTAAAAATGGTTTGGAGGAAATATTTCATATATATAATCAAAAGATTCCGATTCCCAGATGATGTTTTGAAAATGCCACTTTCCCAGATTGCGTTGAGTAGGTTTTCCAATACTTTGGGGTGAAAAACTATTTTCTTGACGTTATAGTAGTAGTCTTAAAGTCATAACTACTACTTGATTTTTCATTTACTTTCTTAGTTTATTCGGCATTTTTAACTCTTGGGTTCATGAGGTTATTTTTCTTAGAATTCATGAAAAGACGTAGCTTGCTTGTCAAATCAAAAAGATATTTGAAAAGTTTGTCAAGCTTCATTCTAGTTAAGTTTTCAAATTATCGATAGCTGCTGGTAAGTATTCTCGATAAATCGTAGCTGGATCATTTATCGATTGTTTGTTGTTATGCTTAATAGTTTTTAAACTGTCTAGGTGATATTTAAATTCGATGAACATCGTCGCCTAGGTTAACTGAATCATAAAATTTGGTTCTTTTAGCTCGATACTTTAAAGATCAAAAGAAGTCGATGCAAAACATTTTTCGTTAAAGCCATAACGATAAACAAAAGATTCCGATTTCCAGATGAAGTTTTGAAAATGCCACTTAACCAGATCGAGTTGAGTAGGTTTTCCATTGGAAAACTATGATCAAAGTATTGAATACTTTGGGGTGAACAACTGTTTTCTTGACGTCATGTTAATGGTCTTAAAGTCATAACTTCAACTTGATTTTTCATTTATTTTCTTAGCTTATTAAGCTGCACTTTCAAATCTTGGGTTGATGAGGTTATTTTCCTTAGAATTCATGAAAAGACATAGCTTGCTTGTCAAATGTATTACATATTTGAAAAGTTTGTCAAGCTTTATTCTAGTTAAGTTTTCAAATTATCGATAGCTGCTGGTAAGTATTCTCGATAAATCGTAGCTGGATCATTTATCGATTGTTTGTTGTTATGCTTAATAATTTTTAAACTGTCTAGGTGATATTTAAATTCGATGAACATCGTCGCCTAGGTTAACTGAATCATAAAATTTGGTTCTTTTAGCTCGATACTTTAAAGATCAAAAGAAGTCGATGCAAAACATTTTTCGTTAAAGCCATAACGATAAACAAAAGATTCAGATTACCAGATGAAGTTTTGAAAATGCCACTTATCCAGATCGAGTTGAGTAGGTTTTCCATTGGAAAACTATGATCAAAGTATTGAATACTTTGGGGTGAACAACTGTTTTCTTGACGTCATGATAATGGTCTTAAAGTCATAACTTCAACTTGATTTTTCATTTATTTTCTTAGTTTATTAAGCTGCACTTTCAAATCTTGGGTTGATGAGGTTATTTTCCTTAGAATTCATGAAAAGACATAGCTTGCTTGTCAAATGTATTCGATATTTGAAAAGTTTGTCAAGCTTCATCTTAGTTAAGTTTTCAAATTATCGATTGTCATCTAGCATGAGAAGTGGTTAATTGCGGTTGTCGTTGCACGTAAACAGCTATAAAAAGAGCCTACAAAAAATTGGTGGCGATTTCTCTAACTTAAATTTTTACATTAGATTTTGCATGCAAGAGCCTACAGTTTACCCTCTTGCTAGATGCCAATAATGGCGTTTTAGTATTCTTGAAAAATTGTAGCACGATAATTAACCGATTGTTTGATATTGTGTTTAGTTGTTTTGAAATTACCTAGGTGATATTTTGATTCGATGAACATCGTAGCCTAGGTGAACTGAATCATAAAATTTGGGTCTTCTAACTGGTGAACTTGAAGATCAAAAAAAGTCCATGCAAAATTTTTATCGTTAAAGCCAAATCTATAATCAAAAGATTCTGATATCCAGATGATGTTTTGAAAATGCCACTTGCCCAGATTGAGTTGAGTAGGTATTCCAATACTTTGGGGTGAAAAACTATTTTCTTGACTTTATGATGATGGTCTTAAAGTCGTAACCACTACTTGATTTTTCAGTTACTTTACTTAGTTTTTGAAGCTGCACTTTTATTTCTTGGGTTCAAGAGGTTATTTTTCTTAGAATTCATGAAAAGACGTAGCTTGCTTGTCAAATCAAAAAGATATTTGAAAAGTTTGTCAAGCTTCATTCTAGTTAAGTTTTCAAATTATCGATAGCTGCTGGTAAGTATTCTCGAAAAATTGTAGCTTGATCATTAATCGATTGTTTGTTGTTATGCTTAATAGTTTTTAAACTGTCTAGGTGATATTTAAATTCGATGAACATCGTCGCCTAGGTTAACTAAATCATAAAATTTGGGTCTTTCAACTCGTTAGTTTAAAGATCAAAAGAAGTCCTTGCAAAATTTTCTTTGTTAAAGCAATCGCTATAATCAAAACATTCCAATCCCAGATGCTGTTTTGAAAATGCCACTTTCCCAGATTGCGTTGAGTAGGTTTTCCGATACTTTGGGGTGAAAGACTATTTTCTTGACGTCATGGCGATGGTCCTAATGTCATAACTACTTTTTGATTTTTCATTTATTTTCTTAGTTTATTAAGCTTAACTCTTAATTCTTGGGTTTATGAGGTTATTTTCCTTAGAATTCATGAAAAGACGTAGCTTGCTTGTCAAATCTATTAGATATTTGAAAAGTTTGTGAAGCTTCATTCTAGTTAAGTTTTCAAATTATCGATAGCTGCTGGTAAGTATTCTCGAAAAATCGTAGCTTGATCATTAATCGATTGTTTGTTGTTATGCTTCATAGTTTTTAAACTGTCTAGGTGATATTTAAATTCAATGAACATCGTCGCCTAGGTTAACTAAATCATAAAATTTGGGTCTTTCAACTCGTTACTTTAAAGATCAAAAGAAGTCCTTGAAAATGTAATCTACGTTAACATAAAAGTTCAGATTCTCGTGTCATTGAACACATGAAGCCCTTGATAACAAGCCAAAAAACAACCTCGTGTTTTAAATTTTTGTATAATTTTTTTTTCTTTAAATAAACATCATGATTTGCGAAAATCTCGAATTGTTTTGAGTAGAAATTATTATTATGACTCGTTCGGACTTTTGAGGATATATATTTTATCAACTGGGCATTTTGAGGACTTCTAAAACTCCCGTTTTTTTGTCATAGAACGGTATTTTGATTAACTTTAACATAAAAGTTCAGATTCTCGTGTCATTGAACACATGAAGGCCTCGATAACAAGCCAAAAACTACCTCGTGTTTTAAATTTTAGTAAACTTTTTTTTTTTTAAATAAAAATAATGATTTGCGAAAATCTCGAATCGTTTTGAATAAAAATTATTTTTATGATTCGTTCGGACTTTTAAGGATATATATTTTATCAACTGAGCGTTTTGAGGACTTGTAAAAACTCGCGTTTTTTTTTTTATAGGACGAAAATGTAATCTACTTTAACATCAATTTTCAGATTCTCGTGTCATTGAACACATTAAGGCCTCGATAACAAGCCAAAAACAACCTCGTGTTTTAAATTTTAGTATACTTTTTTTTTTTTCTTTAAATAAACATCATGTTTTGCGAAAATCTCGAATTGTTTTGAAGAAAAATTAATTTTATGACTCGCTCGGACGTTTGAGGATATATATTTTATCAACTGGGCCTTTTGAGGACTTCTAAAACTCGCGTTTTTTTTCAGATATAGTAGTAAGTTCAGATTCCCGTGTCATTGAACACATTAAGGCCTCGTGTTTTAAATTTTGGTAAAAAATTTTTTTTTTTTCTTCAAAAAAACATCATGTTTTGCGATAATCTCGAATTGTTTTAAACAAAAATTAATTTTATGACTCGCTCGGACTTTTGAGGATATATATTTTATCTACTGGGCGTTTTGAGGACTTGTAAAAATCGCGTTTTTTTTGCCATAGAACGGTAATTTGATCAATTTTAACATAAAAGTTCAGATTCTCGTGTCATTGAACACATTAAGCCCTTGATAACAAGCCAAAAACTACCTCGTGTTTTAAATTTTGGTAAACTTTTTTTTTTCTTTAAATAATAATCATGTTTTGCAAAAGTCTTGAATTGTTTTGAACAAAAACTATTTTTATGACTCGCGCGGACTTTTGAGGATATATATTTTATCAACTAGGCATTTTGCGGACTTGTAAAACTTCGCGTTTTTTCGTCATAGCACTTAAACGTAATCTACTTTAATAAAAAAGTTTCGATTCTCATGTCATTGAACACATTAAGCCCTTGATAACAAGCCAAAAACTACCTCGTGTTTTAAATTTTGGTAAACTTTTTTTTTTCTTTAAATAATAATCATGATTTGCAAAAATCTGGAATTGTTTTGAATAAAAATTATCATTATGACTCGTTCGGACTTTTGAGGATATATATTTTATCAACTGGGCATATTGAGGACTTCTAAAACTCGCGTTTTTTTTGTCATAGGGCGAAAATGTAATCTACTTTAACATAAATGTTCAGATTCTCGTGTCATTGAACACATCAAGCCCTTGATAACAAGCCAAAAATTACCTCGTGTTTTAAATTTTATTAGACGTTAATAAGTTTTTCAGCTTAATCACAATTGTACTCGCTTAAAGCATGGTGCGCTTAGAATTTTCTGTGTAATTGCGATTTTTTGAATATATTTAATAAATTCAAATAAAATTATTTTACTCCTTATTTTCATAAAAATAATGTACACAAATTAAAACTTTTGGAACCAAAAAAACTCTCAAATCAGATCTAATTCGCTGAGTTATGCAAGCACCAATTAAGTAATTTTAATTAAGTAAATATATATATTTTTTTTTTCAAATATGCATCATGATTTGCGAATACCTCAAATTGTTTTCAGGTAGTTCCCCCAAAAATTGGGTTTCTTAAAAAATCTCTATAACTTTGCACAGAGTTAGATTTTTGTTCCTGTATACGCTGGTATTTTTCTTATACCCCAAAGCCATATTTAATTTTGAGATATTGGGCTCAGAAGTTTTAATTTCTTACACGGGATTTCTATGCTGAGCGAGTGAATTCGTATTTATTTTGAAGGTTATTCTCTGATTGCGAACTCAATTTTCTTAAAATATTTTTTTAAAACAGGTTTTCTTGTAGGGCAAGATCTAAAAAATCGTATCGTACAAAGATAAACATAGCAATCGACATTAACTTCTGAGATATAAAATAAAAAAAAATGAAAAATGCATGATTTTAGCATAATATGGAGCTGCGGCGACGACGGCGGTGCGTAGCGTCAGAGTGGGGGCAACGAGCGTCTATAACTATATATATTTGAGGTTAGCTGTATATACGTGGCGTAACTACCTTAAATAAAAATTATTTTTATGACTCGTTCGGACTTTTGAGGATATATATTTTATCAACAGTGCGTTTTGAGGACTTGTGAAAACTCGCGTTTTTTTTTTCATATGATGAAAATGTAATCCACGTTAATATAAAAGTACAGATTCTCGTGTCATTGAACACATTAAGGCCTCGTGTTTTAAACTTTGTTAAAAATTTTTTTTTTTCTCAAAAAAACATCATGTTTTGCGAAAAACTCGAGATGTTTTAAACAAAAATTAATTTTATGACTCGCTCGGACTTTTGACATATATTTTATCAACTTGGCGTTTTGAGGACTTGTAACAACTCGCGTTTTTGTTTTCATAGGACGAAAATGTCATCTACTTTAACATAAATGTTCAGATTCTCGTGTCATTGAACACATTAAGGCCTCGTTAACAAGCCAAAAACAACCTTGTGTTTTAATTTTGTTAGAGTAATAATTGTAGGCAAAGCTTTAAGTGCGGAAGAGCGAGTGCGAAAACGCCGCCGCGCGTGCCCTACGAGCGGGCAGGCTTGGCCAGCGGCAGCACTCGAATTTTGTTCGAGCCCGCGTGCGCAGCTCGCCTCGAGTCTTGGGTAGAGTTGCCTTTTTTGCCTTATTTTGTCCGCGTATTTGATTCATAGATAGCTCTCGTTTGTGTATATAAGAGTATGTCAGAGGTGAATAAAAACGCAGTGAGATATTATTTATTTATACATCAGAGTTTTATTAATATTGTTTCCTACCCGGCTCCCACATATCCAATAGGTTATGGGTACCAGCCGTTGAGCGTTTTGTTTGTGTGCGACTGCCGGTGATTCTAGAAAGCAAGAAAGTGAAAACGTTTTTTTTAACTCAAACAGTTGAAACAAGAGAAACAATCAGCTCAACAAACAACAATCAGTTTCGTCTAAACAGGACCAACAGAATTGCTGAAAATCGGCAGGTAAGAGACAAAAGAAATCTCTTGAAAATCCATACACCAGGAAGATGTGTAGCATTGAGATGCTTGAGATTTATGTTCGACAAAAGTCGTTGATAGTGAAAACAGTGAATTGCACGAGTGAGAGAAAATTTGGGGATTAGTGTGTCTCGCCGAAAAGGGGGGAAGCGCCGTTCGGACGGCAAGTTTGAACGTGTTTGTTTTCTACGGCCGTGGCTGTCGTATCGTGCGGAAGTTTTGGATTCGGGGAATCAAAACGGCGGGTAGACCAGTGTATCTCTCTCTTTCTTCTTTTCTTTATTCTGTTTTTATGACTACAGTTGGTAAAGTAGTTACAGTTCTTTTATTTATTTTTACGATTTGTAAGTCGGGAAACGTAATACAGTCAGGCCGATAGCATGCGAGACACTCTTTTTTTTTTTTCTCTCCTCCGCTGAGTGGATAGAGCTCAGGCAGCAAGAATAGCGCACATGCTCGCAACATGCTGCCGCTGGGGCACGTGACTCTGGTGTTAAAGCGACGGGCAGGATGACATGCCGCGCGAATTTTTTTTATCTCTTGTCCTCGAATGTACACAATTGAGATTAAACTACACCAGATTTCACAAGACCATCATGCCACGAAAAACGTTGTATTACGGCGTTCTCATAAAGGCGGGTAGCCGGAGTACGCTCTGATGCTCTCGGTGGTCGGCGCGCGTGGCCACTTCGAATTCTTTTTGACTTTTGAAGGCGCGCATATCACTGTGAGCGTGAGGAGCGTCGCCTGCTCAGACACCACACTATTTTGAACGTGCTACGAACAAGTAGTGTGGTGTCCAGAATCACCCACAAAATATTAAGTGTGGTAAGCTGATTGGATGATTTTATTTTCAGTCAGAAACAGATGCCCAGGGTGATGATGATGGGTTTACGTACCTGACTAGGTCAGCATCTGTAGATAACCTACATTTGGCAGACGAACAGGGTTACAAACAGCTAATCGAAGCACTGGAGGATATGAGGAAAGGTAAAATTCAACACAGACTAAACAGAAAAATTTTTTCAAACAGAAAACCAAACACTCTATATATTGAATAAATTACTAATTCTATCTAAAATTTAATTTAATAGTTTTGTTTTTACTAAATAAATTATTATTTACAGAAAAACAGCAGGAAGTCAAACAGAAACCAAAACGAAAGGAATGGCAGGTATTGGACAAGTACAATGCCGACGACGGCAACGCGAGCAGAACTAGCACGCCAATTGGCTCAGATAGAGAGCTAGAGTTATTGGAGGAAGGAGATCCATGGCAAGGCATACAAATGCCAAGCGATATTGGACTACCGCCACCTCTCCAATCAGCTGTAGTTCCACCAACTGTTCAATCAGCTGTCCTTCCACCTCCACACAAACCAGATGTCTTACCACCTTCACTCCGATCAGGCGTGCCTGAAGCGGCTGGTAGCCAAAATAGGGCAGCGTCTCAGGCAAGATCCCCGGAGGCTGAAAAGTGGTATCGACGAGCCAAACAACAGGAAGAGGAGGTCAAAAAGCTACAAACAGCAATAAGTGAATACAAAAGGTTGGCAGAGACACAGCTGGAAGACCAAAGACGTGGGTGAAAATTACACAGCACAGCAGCGGATAAACAGAGAAAACCAGGTTAGAGGAGCCATCATTCATCGTTTAGATGACGAACATCACAAAATGGTGCTAAGAATGACAGATCCAAGGAAAATCCTGTATCACCTGGAGAAACAGCGTAAAATACAAACAAATTTGACCAGCTACACAGTCAGGACAAGACTACAGAATTTAAAAATGGTCAAAGGTGAACCGGTGGGTGACTACATTTTGAGGTTTGAGCAGATTCACCGGGAATACGAAGCAATGGATGACTCTGAAGAACTCTCCCCAGGCGAATTGACAACCTTGTTTTTAAATAATGTTTTGCATGCGATACCTTCCATTAAATATTACTGGCGGGGTCACAAGACCTACACAGGTGAATGGACTATGAAAAATACATGGACTATGAAAAATTGAAAACAACTTTATTGCAGAACGAGGCTGATGACAAGCAAGCAAAAGAGACCAAACAGGAGAATCAACCAGCAAAACAACAAAGAACAAACAGACCAAACAAGGATGGCTGTCCAAGACAGCGTGGGGTCGCAGCGTGGCTGGCAAACCCACTGACAAGGGACATCGTGTGGCCACAAGACGCAGAATACGCAGACAGAAGATGCAGTTGCTGCAGAAAATCTGGACATAATCCTGCTTGGTGCCCACTTATCAGACTGGGATTGTGGTTCTGCGGAGCTTGCAGCAAGATGGAGCCACACGTGGCCAGAACGTGCCCAAATCCAGGGCAAGTATATTTGAACTACATTAAAAGTAGAAACAGGTCGGATGAGGATAGGAAAAATAATAATGGTAGAGGTGGTGGAGGTAAAGTGTCCTCAGGACGCTCAAACAGGTCAAGAAGAAGAAATAATAAGCCGTATTCTTCGGATTCTTCCCGAGACAATCAGGTAACACATATGCATGAAAATTTTAATAAAATAAAATTTGTTGCAGATACTGGTGCTTCTGAGCACATTATCGGGAAGGGGTTTATTTTGAACGACTTCAAGAAAATACAAACAGGCATAATCAGAAGTGCAAACAAGGAAAGAAAGGCAGACATGAAAATCGACGGCAAGGGAAACCTTGTGGTTAGAAACAGGTCGGGAAAAACAATGAAGATTGAAAATGTTCTGATGGCTGGCAAAATCGTAGGAAACTTGCTGTCCCTGCGAAAATTCGTAGACCTAGGTTTCTGTGTACACCTAGACAACAATGTCATCAAGATTTACGACAAACAGACAAATGAGGATTACATAATTCGTAATTATGTAAAACCACATTGGCACATCAGATTTGAAATCATGGAGTCAGAAGATTTGGAGAAATATCAACCATATGAATGCACAGCTCACATGATCTCAGTGGAAGATTTCATAAATCAATCCCAAACAGATGTACATGACTTCTCGACATCGGAGGGAGCAGCAGCCAACCCAAAGTCAAACGAACACCTGTCTGGACTTGAGAGGGAGAGTCTAGATGAAACCTTCCAAACAGACACAGAAACAGAATTCTTTGAAGATTCCGGTTTGGATGAAAACAGCTTAAACAGAAAAATACATGAATACAACAATCAGCTCAGTGCAGATCAAACAGAAATAAAAGCCATTGAAAATAGTGACCACAAGGACAAGAGTCTTGGCAAAATGTCAGAAGTTATGCGATTGCATCTGAGATTTGGTCATTTGAGCATCGGATATCTTCGAAAACTTAAACAGCAAGTGGAAGAATTGAAAAATGGGAAATTGGGTGAAGACATCCTCGACTGCAGAGTATGCAAAGTAACCAAAATGGTTAGAAAACCACATAGTGAAGTTCGAGTAAGAGCAGCTCGACCAATGGAACGACTACACAGTGACATTATGGGACCAATTCAGCCGGTATCGTTTCCAGGTTCAAACAGATATCTGATAACACTTACAGACGATTTTTCAAGATATGCAAAACTCTTCTCCATCAAACAGAAAAGTCAGGCAGAGGACTGCCTAGAAGTTTTCCTGCGCCAAGCAAGAAATCTCATAGGTGAGAATGCCAAGGTGTGTTACATCCGAGCTGACAACGCCAAGGAGAACTTGGGAGGAAAATTCAATCAGGTTATGGAGAAAGAAGAAATTGATGGTGATTTCTCTCCAGCGTACACACCTCAGCTGAATGAAACAGCTGAGAGATTAAACAGAACACTTGAGTATCGAATTCGATCAATGCTAGAAGACTCTGGAGTCCCACCTTCAATATGGGTATTAGCCGCAGAGGCTGCCACACATGTTTACAACAGGTCACCCCACAAGGCAAATGATTTTGACATCCCATTCAGAAAATTTGCACCAAAAGTAAAACTGTACTTAAACAGATTAAGAAGATTTAGATGCAAAGCATACTTGCATGAACCACACCCAGCGAGAAAGTTTTCAGCTACTGCAGTTGAGACCATCTTAGTTGGATACACGAAGACTGGATACTTAGTGTGGCATCCTCCTTCCGGAAAGTTTTACAATTCAAGGAATGTAGACTTCAATGAAAAAGTAGTGTATCGAGATGAATACGTCACAAAGCCCGAGGGCTTTGTAACAGTCGATGTGGTGGAGGAAAGTCAATCTATTCAAACAGAGGAATCTCTTGTAAATTTTTCGAATAAAAATTATAAACCAGAGATGAACAAACAGGACAATCAGTTAGACAAACAGCAACGAAATGGTGTTTTGGAAAAACAGCCAGCTAAACGAGGAAGGAAAAAGAAAATACAATCAGAAGAACAAACAGAAAACATACTACCGAAACGTCATCAACCAGAACGAATGGCAAACAGTCGCAAGGATTACATAAAACTGTCGGAGACAGGTGAAAAAACAAATTTGATAAAGGACAACACTTTTGCAAAATTTGTATCCGTGGGGGCAGACAATTTAGATGTGTTCTTCAAATTTGAAGATCAAAGTCAGAAGAACCAACACCCCGAGGAGTATGATCTGAAATGTGCATTTTTGGCTGAATTAAACAGAGACCCGACAACTTATAAACAAGCTATGGCATCTTCAGAAGCTAAACAATGGCAAGAAGCTATCAAACAGGAATTGGAGTCAATGAGACGCAACGAAGTGTGAGGCATAGTAGATCGACCACCCAGAAGTAAGAATGCAGCAAAAGTCATCGATTCAAGGTGGATCTTTAAGAAGAAAGTGACTGAAAGTGGCGAGACGACGTGGTTTGAGGTACACAGGACAGACAGAAACTTTGGAAGCCATCGCTGAAACCAGTCACAACGATTGGACAGATTCGACTTCAACAGCCGGTTTCATGATCAACCTGTACGGTGATACGATTGCATGGAAGAGTTACAAACAGGATTATGTCAGCCGATCTACGACCAAGGCTGAATATGGTGCGATGAGCGAAGCTTGTCGTCAACTGATCTCGTTGGATAAAGCTGTGAGAAACTTGACTGGAAAGTGTTACTTTCCTTTCGTTGTTTGGTGTGACAACGAAGCTGCCAGAAAGAGCACTCAGAAGGTAGGCTCTCAGAAACTTTGTGATTTCGACGATCCGGTACCTACAATCCATGCAAATCTTCGATTTAGGGAAGAAACTGGAGTACGGCCAGAGTTATCCGACCTCCATGGAGATTTCATTAAACAGAAAGTAAAGGAAGGAGTTGCTTAAGTGAAATGGATGTCGACTAGAGAAAATCCTGCAGATATCTTTACCAAGCCCCTTGATTTTCAGACCCATCAGAATCACACAGCTAAAATATTTAAATTAGGGATATTTTGATTATTGGACTATAAACAGATATAATATACAGATTTTAAACAGAATATTTGGGGAGAGGATTTATTTTAAGTTTGTTTATATATTTTATGTTTCATGGAAGAATGCAGGCGGAAAATGGGTCTTCAAATGGAGGCCGAAGACACAAACAGAACAAACCTGGAAGTAGTGAGATACGTTGAAGAAAGTAATTACATGCCCCTACGCCGACCCAGGCGAGATCCCAGGCTGAGGCCATACTCGCTAGAACCGGCAGACACGACCAGGGAATTAGTCGTGTATGACTTGATAACCTTTGACGATTGACTTTTTTTGAGAGCTTTCCTTTTTATTTGTGTAGTTAGATTTGATTTGATTTAAGTGTTTTATTTCAAGCAGAGGGTTGCACCCTGTCCTGCTCGTTTAGGTTTTACAGTGAAATACAGATAATTTAAATTGATACAATCTATGTGATGACATAAGAAGTAATAAGACTATAAGTAATAAGTAATGTTAATGCGCATAGTTTTGTTTGCACTGTTTTGCTGACTTTTGTGGTACGTGGTGGAGAGCTATTCAACAGTGCTGTAATGCTTGAAGGCAGGGAGTGGGGGGGGGGATGTTAGAGTCGAGCTAAGGGAGGTTGTAACAAGGGTTTTAAGAGGGAAGAGAGGGGTGGAGGGATGATGATGAGGTTCTCAATATTGGCCCTTTGGACCCAATCTGCACAGTCTATGGTGAAGAGAGCGGATTTGAGGGAGGTTTTGTAGGTTTGGAGTGAGTTACTATTGTAGAAAATTGAGCGGTGTTTGTTTATGGTACGTGATGTTTGCATTGTAAAAGAGTAGTTGTAGGTGAATGTTCGGGGGGTGGGGTAGATTAGGGGTGGTCGAGGGCGGCGATTAGAGCGTCTGAGGAGTTCCTCGCCAGGGTCCAACCTGTAATTTGAGTAAAGGTGTGATGGTTTTTGTGAGGCTATGATGGAGTAGGCGAGGGAGGTGTTTAAGTATTCGCGACGGGAAGCAGCAGAGAGCCAGTTAAGGGAGAGGCGGTAGGGGGTAACATGGGTGGTGCGGGGGATGGAGCCAAAAGCAAACCGAGTGCAGGCGTTGTGAAGGGTTTGGAGTTTAAGGTTTTGTTGGTGGGTGAGATGGGTTTGAAAGGGCGCTGAGAAATCAAAAAGAGGAAGGATGAGTGAGTTTGTGAGAAGGATGCGTGTGGGGCGGGATAAAGCTTTACGAAAGTGGCGGAGGGAGTAGAGGGAGTAGTTCACGCGTTTGGTTGTTTCGCTGATTTGACGGTTCCAGTTTAGGGAGGAGGAGATGTGCGTACCTAGTAATTTTATCGTGTTGGAGTAGGGGATGGTGTGGCCATTTATGATTAAGGGGGGGAGGGATTTGAAGTCAATTTTGGACAGGTGGTGGTCGCTGGCGATGATCATGAGGGTGGTCTTGCTGGGGTTGAGGTTGAGGTGGTTTGCAGAGGCCCAGGCAGCCACGGACTGGGCATCTGTGAAAATGAGGGATAGAAAATGGAGAAGTTGGGAGAAAGGGGAACATATGTAAAGGGTTGAGTCGTCGGCGTAAATTGCATGAAGGGCGTAAAGAATGAAGAGGCGGAGGTCATTTATGAAGAGAATGAAGAGGAGGGGGCCGAGGACGCTACCTTGAGGTACTCCTGAGGTCGTTGGGAGCCATGGCGCATGTTGGCCATCCTGCGAGCGGACGGCTTGGGATCTACCCGTAAGATACGAGTAGAACCAGCGCACCACGGTGTCCGAGCAACCTAGTTGGCGTAATTTGGAAAGGAGGATGCGATGGGGGATGGTGTCGAATGCTTTGGTGAAGTCAAATGAGATGAGGATGGTGACTTCACCCCGGTCTATGGCAGAGCGCGCGTCTTCGAGGATGCCAAGAAGAGCGGTTTGGGCAGAGTGATGTTTTTTATAGGCGTATTGAAAGGGGTCAAGGAGGTTGTGACTGGTTGCGAAAGTGGTGAGTTGTGATGAGACGATTCTTTCAAGGAGTTTGGATAGTTGTGGAAGAAGGGCGATGGGGCGGGTGTCGGAGGGGGTGCGAGGGTGGTGGATTTTGGCTAAAGGGATGATAGATGATTTTTTCCATGAAGTGGGGAAGTGACCGAGTGAGAGGGATGTGTTGATGATGTTAGTAATGGATAGAAGAAGGGAGGGCAAGGCCAGCTTAAGCATTGAGGAGGTGATGTTGTCGGGTCCCATGCCCCTTGGGCTGTGCTTGTTAAAAGCTTGAAGAACGATGGATTCGTTAACCTGGGTGAACTCAAAAAGGGGGAGGGGGGGCATTGGTGGCGGTATAGAAAGGATGTCTATGAGGTTGCGAGGCGTCAGGGGGGGCGATGATTGGGATACTGCTGCGTAGTGTGAGTTGAGTGTAGGGCTGTCAAAGATTGTGAGGGGGGAGGGTCTGGTTGGTTCTAGCACGCCGGTTCTACGGATGGCGCGCCACTTAGCGGAAAGATCGTTCTGGCCGTCATCTATAATGTTTCTGACGTGGGTGTTCTCCAACCTGTCCAGGTCGGTCGTGACTTGGTTACGGAGTGCTCTGTATTCGGCGAAAAGGCGGGCGGAATGTGATCTCGTGGCCCGTCTGTAAAGGTTATCGCGGAGGCTCATCTTATTCAGTATGGCGGGTGTTATGTAGGTTTTCACTAGGGGTTTCTTTCTTACGGTTTTCAGGGGGGCGAGAGTGTCGAAGACTTCGAGGGTAATTTCCGTGATGTCGGACGTTTTAAGGTCAAGTAGAGTAGTGTCTATAGGGGGGGAGGGGTTGTACGAGCAATTCGCTAGGCGTGGGGGTGGTGGAAAAATAGTTGAAAGTTTGGTAGTCAGTAGGTTGTGAAGTGTTGGGGGGTCAATGGATTTAAGTTTGCGGACAGTTATTGTATCTGTGGGAGGGGGTGGAGGATCAATGCAGAGGTTTAGTGAAATGAGATCGTGGCCAGGGGTAAAGGGGGTTGATGTTTGAGAAAAGGATGAGATTTTATCTATCGAACGAGTGATAAATAGATCAAGGCAGAAGTGATGGGTGGATCCGTCATGCCATAGAAGATGATGGGTCGGTTTGTTGCTGACTAGGGTGAGGCAGTGATCAGTGATAAGGTTGGACAGGTAAGAGGATGAGAAGAAGGGGTGGAAATATCTACATTGAAGTCTCCTGTCAAAATGACGTTTTCGTACTGTGGGAGCAGAGGGGTGAGCGTGGAGAAAAGATGAGAGGGGAGGGCGGTGTTGGGCGGGCGATAGACGATGGAGAGGAGTAATTTAATGGGTTTCAGGTCGATGTCGAGGGTCATGAATTCAGGTTGTGCTTGGTATGTTGGGGGTGTGGGTGATACGGAGATGATTGTAGGTGTGAAATGGTCGCGGATGTAGGCGGCGACGCCTAGAGTCTATGATGTCAGGATATTTTTAAGTTGAGTCGTTCGGGGCTACTCCCTATTTTGTGATCTTTTAGCAGTTAAACGTTGAAACAGTCAAACAGTGCTTCACCTCCAAGGAGGGAGTGTTGGAGTAATCATTGTAGGCAAAGCTTTGAGTGCGCGAGAGCGAGTGCGAAAACGCCGCCACGCGCGCCCTACGGGCGAGCAGGCTTGGCCAGCGCAGCGATGGATTCGAGAATCTGCTCATGGGGACCAAGCACTCATTTCAGGTCAAAGAAAGTCGCAAACGGTCGACAGAGCGATAGTTTCAAGTCGGTAGCCGCTAGTGCCCCCCGCTTTATTTGGAAAGATTGACAGTCACAGTAACCGCGCAAGTTTGAAAGTTAAATAACAGAAACCGTTGCCAACAATTAATAAATAAATAAATGAATAAATAAATAAACCGCCAAGCTCTAAGCCCCAATAACGCTGGGGAGAGTAGTGAATAAATAATTTTTTATAAAGAATTAAACCGCCAAGCTCCAAATTCCCATTACGCTGGAGAGAGTGATAAATAAATAATTTTTTATAAACAATTAAACAAACCAACAAGCTCTAAACCCCCATAACGCTAGGGAGAACGACAAATAAATTAATTTTTATAAACAATTAATTCAACCGACAAGCTCTAAACCCTCATAGCGCTGGGGAGAGCGATAAATCATTAATTTTTTATAAACAATTGAATAAACCGACAAGCTTTAAACCCCCATAACGCTGGGGGGAGCGATAAATAAATTATTTTTCATGAACAGTTAATTAAACTGCCAAGCTCTAAATTCCCATAACGCTGGGGAGAGTTATAAATAAGTAATTGTTTATAAACAATTAATAAACCAACAAGCTCTGAACCCCCCATAGCGCTTGGGAGAGCGATGATTCATTAATTTTTATAAACTATTATTTATAAAAATGTTTAAAAAATTATAGATTTATCGCTCTCCCCAGCGTTGTGGGGGTTTAGAGCTTGGCGGTTTATTTAATTGTTTATAAAAAATGATAAATTTATCGCTCTCCCCAGCGTTATGGGGGTTTCGAGCTTGTTGGTTTATTTAATTGTTTATAAAAAACAATTTTTTAATTGCTCCCCCCAGCGTTATGAGGGTTTAGAGCTTGTCAGTTTAATTAATTGTTCATAAAAAATAATATATTTATCACTCTCCCCAGCGTTATGGGGGGTTAGAGCTTGTTGGTTTATTTAATTGTTTATAAAAAATTATTGATTTATCGCTCTCCCCAGCGCTATGAGGGTTTAGAGCTTGTCGGTTGAATTAATTGTTTATAAAAATTAATTTATTTGTCGTTCTCCCTAGCGTTATAGGGGTTTAGAGCTTGTTGGTTTGTTTAATTGTTTAAAAAAAATTATTTATTTATCACTCTCCCCAGCGTTATGGAAATTTGGAGCTTGGCGGTTTAATTAATTGTTTATAAAAAATTATTTATTCACCACTCTCCCCAGCGTTATTGGGGCTTAGAGCTTGGCGGTTTATTTATTTATTCATTTATTTATTTATTAATTGTTGGCAACGGTTTCTGTTATTTAACTTTCAAACTTGCGCGGTTACTGTGACTGTCAATCTTTCCAAATAAAGCGGGGGGCACTAGAGGCTACCGACTTGAAACTATCGCTCTGTCGACCGTTTGCGACTTTCTTTGACCTGAAATGAGTGCTTGGTCCCCATGAGCAGATTCTCGAATCCATCGCTGGTCTAGGGTAGAAAGGTCTTTTTGCCTTATTTTGTCCGCGTATATAATTCATAAATAGCTCTCGTCTGTGTATATAAGAGTATGTCAGAAGTGAATAAAAATGCAGTGAGATATTATTTATTTATACAACAGAGTTTTATTAATATTGTTTCCTACCCGGCTCCCACATATCCAATAAAATTTTAGTAAACTTTTTTTTTCCTTTGAATGAACCTCATGATTTGCGAAAATCTCGAATTGTTTTGAACAAATAGTATATTTCACATCGGGCGCTGGAAAGTATTAGCAAGCCCTAGCGAACCCAAATTGACGCCCGAGCCGAAGGCGAGTGGTTTGCTAGGGGTTTGCTAATTCTTTTCCAGTGTCATGTGAAATGTTTTTTCCGTACGACGGGTCCGGGAAGTGCTACTGCCTGTAGCGCTTCCTGGTCGGAGTACGGAAAAACTATTTTGATGACTAGCTTGGACTTTTGAGGATATATATTTTATCAAATAGGCGTTTTGCGGACTTGTAAAAACTCGCATTTTTTCGTCATACGAATAAAATGTAATCTACTTAAATATGAAAGTTTAAATTCTCGTGTCATTGAACACATTAAGCCCTTGATGACAAGCCAAAAACAACCTGGTGTTTTAAATTTTAGTATACTCTTTTTTTTCTTTAAATAAACATCATGATTTGCGAAAATCTCGAATTGTTTTGAATAGAAATTATTATTATGACTCGTTGGGACTTTTCAGGATATGTATTTTCTCAACAGGGCGTTTTGAGGACTTGTAAAAACTCGCGATTTTTTTTTTCATTAGACGAAAATGTAATCTACTTTAACATAAATGTTCAGATTCTCGTGTCATAGAACACATTAAGCCCTCGAAAACAAGCCAAAACATACCTCGTTTTTTGAATTTTAGTAAACATTTCTTTTTCTTTAAATGAAGATCATGATTTGCAAAAATCTCGAATTGTTTTTAATAAAAATTATTTTTATGACTCGTTCGGACTTTTGAGGATATATAATTTATCAACTGGGCGTTTTGAGGACTTGCAAAAACTCGCGTCTTTTTTTTTTATAGGACGAAAATGTAATCTACTTTAACATAAATGTTCAGATTCTCGTGTCATTGAACACATCAAGCCCTTGATAACAAGCCAAAAACTACCTCGTGTTTTAAATTTTAGTAAACTTTTTCTTTTTTTAAATAAAAATCATGATTTGCGAAAATCTCGAATCGTTTTGATTAAATATTTCGATACGTTAACATAAAAGTTCGGATTCTCGTGTCATTGAACACATTAAGCCCTCAATAACAGGCCAAAAACTACCTCGAGTTTTAAATCTAGTAAACTTTTTTTTTTTCTTTAAATGAAGATCATGATTTGCAAAAATCTCGAATTGTTTTGAACAAAAATTAATTTTATGACTCGCTCGGACTTTTGAGGATATATATTTTATCAACTGGGCATTTTGAGGACTTGTAAAACTCGCGTTTTTTTTGTCATGAAACGGTATTTTGATCAACGTTTACATAAAAGTTCAGATTCTCGTGTCATTGAACACATTAAGCCCTTGAAAACAAGCCAAAAACTACCTCGTGTTTTAAATTTTGGTAAAAAATTTTTGTCTTAAAAAAAACATCATGTACTGCAAAAATCATGCTTTAAAACATCATGTTTTGCAAAAATCTCGAATTATTTTGAACAAAAATTAATTTTATGACTCGCTCAGGCTTTTGAGGATATATATTTTATCAACTGGGCGTTTTGAGGACTTCTAAAACTCGCGTTTTTTTTTGGTCATAGAACGGTTATTTGATCAACTTTAACATAAAAGTTCAGATTCTCATGTCATTGAACACATTATGGCCTCGAAAACAAGCCAAAACAACCTCGTGTTTTAAATTTTAGTCAACTTTTTTTTTTTTAAATAAAAATCATGATTTGCGAAAATCTTGAATCGTTTTGAATAAATATTTCGATACGTTAACATAAAAGTTCAGATTCTCGTGTCATTGAACACATTAAGCCCTTGATAACAGGCCAAAAACTACCTCGAGTTTTAAATCTAGTAAACTTTTTTTTTTTCTTTAAATGAAGATCATGATTTGCAAAAATCTCGAATTGTTTTTAATAAAAATTAATTTTATGACTCGCTCGGAGTTTTGAGGATATTTATTTTATCAACTGGGCGTTTTGAGGACTTGTAAAAACTCGCGTTTTTTTTTCATAGGACGAAAATGTAATCTACGTTTACATAAAAGTTCAGATTCTCGTGTCATTGAACACATTAAGCCCTTGATAAGAAGCCAAAAACAACCTCGTGTTTTAAATTTTGGTATATTTTTACTTTTTAAATAAACATCATGATTTGCGAAAATCTCGAATTGTTTTGATAATAAATTATTATTATGACTCGTTCGGAGTTTTGAGGATATATATTTTATCAACTGGGCGTTTTGAGGACTTGTAAAAAATCGCGTTTTTTTTTTCAAAGGACGAAAATGTAATCTACGTGAACATAAAAGTTCAGATTCTCGTATCATTGAACACATTAAGCCCTTGATAACAGGCCAAAAACTAACTCGAGTTTTAAATCTAGTAAACTTTTTTTTTTCTTTAAATGAAGATCATGATTTGCAAAAATCTCGAATTGTTTTTAATAAAAATTATTATTATGACTCGTTCGGACTTTTGAGGATCTATATTTTATCAACTGGGCGTTTTGAGGACTTGAAAAAACTCGCGTTTTTTTTTTTCATAGGACGTAAATGTAATCTACTTGAACATAAATGTTCAGATTCTCGTGTCATTGAACGAATTAAGGCCTCGTTAACAAGCAAAAACAACCTCGTGTTTTAAATTTTTGTATACTTTTTTTTTCTTTAAATAAACATCATGATTTGCGAAAATCTCGAATTGTTTTAAATAGAAATTATTACTATGACTCGTTCGGACTTTTGAGGATATATATTTTATCAACTGGGCGTTTTGGGGACTTCTAAAACTCGCGTTTTTTTTTTCAAAGGACGAAAATGTAATCTACGTCAACATAAAAGTTCAGATTATCGTATCATTGAACACATTAAGCCTTTGATAACAGGCCAAAAACTACCTCGAGTTTTAAATCTAGTAAACTTTTTTTTTTCTTTAAATGAAGATCATGATTTGCAAAAATCTCGAATTGTTTTTAATAAAAATTAATTTTATGACTCGCTCGGAGTTTTGAGGATATTTATTTTATCAACTGGGCGTTTTGAGGACTTCTAAAACTCGCGTTTTTTTTTGGTCATTGGATGAAGATCAAAATCTCAAATATTTAACATAAAAGTTCAGATTCTCATGTCATTGAACACATTATGGCCTCGATAACAAGCCAAAACTACCTCGTGTTTTAAATTTTAGTATACTTTTTTTTTTTTTAATCAAAAATCATGATTTGCGAAAATCTCGAATCGTTTTGAATAAATAGTTCGATACGTTAACATAAAAGTTCAGATTCTCGTGTCATTGAACACATTAAGCCCTTGATTACAGGCCAAAAACTACCTCGAGTTTTAAATCTAGTAAACTTTTTTTTTTCTTTAAATGAAGATCATGATTTGCAAAAATCTCGAATTGTTTTTAATAAAAATTATTATTATGACTCGTTCGGACTTTTGAGGATCTATATTTTATCAACTGGGCGTTTTGAGGACTTGTAAAAACTCGCGTTTTTTTTTCATAGGACGAAAATGTAATCTACGTTTACATAAAAGTTCAGATTCTCGTGTCATTGAACACATTAAGCCCTTGATAAGAAGCCAAAAACAACCTCGTGTTTTAAATTTTAGTAAACTTTTTTTCTCTTTATTAAACATCATGAATTGCGAAAGTCTCAAACTGTTTTGAAAAAAATTATTATTATGACTCGTTCGGACTTTTGAGGAATTATATTTTATCAACTGGGCGTTTTGAGGACTTGTAAAAACTCGCGTTTTTTTTCATAGGACGAAAATGTAATCTACGTTTACATAAAAGTTCAGATTCTCGTGTCATTGAACACATTAACGCCTCGATAACAAGCCAAAAACTACCTCGTGTTTTAAATTTTAGTAAACTTTTTTTTTTTTTTAATAAAAATCATGATTTGCGAAAATCTCGAATTGTTTTGATAAACAATTATTATTATGACTCGTTCGGAGTTTTGAGGATATATATTTTATCAACTGGGCGTTTTGAGGACTTGTAAAAAATCGCGTTTTTTTTTTCAAAGGACGAAAATGTAATCTACGTTAACATAAAAGTTCAGATTCTCGTATCATTGAACACATTAAGCCCTTGATAAGAAGCCAAAAACAACCTCGTGTTTTAAATTTTAGTATATTTTTTTTTTTTTAAATAAACATCATGATTTGCGAAAATCTCGAATTGTGTTGATAAGAAATTATTATTATGACTCGTTCGGACTTTTGAGGATCTATATTTTATCAACTGGGCGTTTTGAGGACTTGTAAAAAATCGCGTTTTTTTTTTCAAAGGACGAAAATGTAATCTACGTGAACATAAAAGTTCAGATTCTCGTATCATTGAACACATTAAGCCCTTGATAACAGGCCAAAAACTACCTCGAGTTTTAAATCTAGTAAACTTTTTTTTTTCTTTAAATGAAGATCATGATTTGCAAAAATCTCGAATTGTTTTTAATAAAAATTATTTTTATAACTCGTTCGGACTTTTAAGGATATATAATTTATCAACTGGGCGTTTTGAGGACTTGTAAAAACTCGCGTTTTTTTTTTCAAAGGACGAAAATGTAATCTACGTCAACATAAAAGTTCAGATTCTCGTATCATTGAACACATTAAGCCCTTGATAACAGGCCAAAAACTACCTCGAGTTTTAAATCTAGTAAACTTTTTTTTTTTCTTTAAATGAAGATCATGATTTGCAAAAATCTCGAATTGTTTTTAATAAAAATTAATTTTATGACTCGCTCGGAGTTTTGAGGATATTTATTTTATCAACTGGGCGTTTTGAGGACTTGTAAAAACTCGCGTTTTTTTTTCATAGGACGAAAATGTAATATACATTTACATAAAAGTTCAGATTCTCGTGTCATTGAACACATTAAGCCCTTGATAAGAAGCCAAAAACAACCTCGTGTTTTAAATTTTGGTATATTTTTTTTTTTTTAAATAAACATCATGATTTGCGAAAATCTCGAATTGTTTTGATAAGAAATTATTATTATGACTCGTTCGGACTTTTGAGGATCTATATTTTATCAACTGGGCGTTTTGAGGACTTGTAAAAACTCGCGTTTTTTTTTCATAGGACGAAAATGTAATCTGCTTTAACATAAATGTTCAGATTCTCGTGTCATTAAACACATTAAGGTCTCGTTAAAAAGCTAAAAACAACCTCGTGTATTAAATTTTAGTATACTTTTTTTTTTTTAAATAAAAATCATGATTTGCGAAAATCTCGAATAGTTTTTGAATTTAACCTACTTTTATGACTCGTTCGGACTTTTAAAGATATATATTTTATCAACTGAGCGTTTTGAGGACTTGTAAAAACACGCGATTTTTTTTCTTCATAGGACGAAATTGTAATCAGCTTTAACATAAATGTTCAGATTCTCGTGTCATTAAACACATTAAGGTCTCGTTAAAAAGCTAAAAACAACCTCATGTTTTAAATTTAAGTATTTTTTTTTTTTCTTTAAATAAACATCATGATTTGCGAAAATCTCGAATTGTTTTAAATAGAAATTATTATTATGACTCGTTCGGACTTTTGAGGATATATATTTTATCAACTGGGCGTTTTGAGGACTTGTAAAAACTCGCGTTTTTTTTCATAGGACGAAAATGTAATCTACGTTTACATAAAAGTTCAGATTCTCGTGGCATTGAACACATTAAGGTCTCGTTAAAAAGCTAAAAACAATCTCGTGTTTTAAGTTTTAGTAAAAAATTTTTTTCCTTAAAAAAAACATCATGTTTTGTGAAAATCTGGAATTGTTTTAGACAAAAATTAATTTTATGACTCGCTCGGACTTTTAAGGATATATATTTTATCAACTGGGCGTTTTGGGGACTTCTAAAACTCGCGTTTTTTTTGTCATAGAACGGTATTTTGATCAACGTTAACATAAAAGTTCAGATTTTCGTGTCATTGAACACATTAAGCCCTTGATAACAACCAAAGTCTACCTCGTGTTTTAAGTTTTGGTAAAAAATTTTTTTTCTTAAAAATAACATCATGTTTTGCGAAAATCTCGAATTGTTTTAGATAAAAATTAATTTTATGACTCGCTCGGACTTTTGAGGATATATATTTGATCAACTGGGCGATCTGAGGACTTGTCAAAACACACGTTTTTTTTTTTTCATAGGACGAAAATGTAATCTACGTTTACATAAATGTTCAGATTCTCGTGTCATTGAACACATTAACGCCTCGTTATCAAGCCAAAAACAACCTCGTGTTTTAAATTTTAGTAAACTTTTTTTTTTTTTTAATAAAAATCATGATTTGCGAAAATCTCGAATTGTTTTGATAAACAATTATTATTATGACTCGTTCGGAGTTTTGAGGATATATATTTTATCAACTGGGCGTTTTGAGGACTTGTAAAAAATCGCGTTTTTTTTTTCAAAGGACGAAAATGTAATCTACGTTAACATAAAAGTTCAGATTCTCGTATCATTGAACACATTAACGCCTCGATAACAAGCCAAAAACTACCTCGAGTTTTAAATCTAGTAAACTTTTTTTTTTTCTTTAAATGAAGATCATGATTTGTAAAAATCTCGAATTGTTTTTAATAAAAATTATTTTTATAACTCGTTCGGACTTTTAAGGATATATAATTTATCAACTGGGCGTTTTGAGGACTTGTAAAAACTCGCGTTTTTTTTTTCAAAGGACGAAAATGTAATCTACGTTAACATAAAAGTTCAGATTCTCGTATCATTGAACACATTAACGCCTCGATAACAAGCCAAAAACTACCTCGTGTTTTAAATTTTAGTAAACTTTTTTTTTTTTAATAAAAATCATGATTTGCGAAAATCTCGAATTGTTTTGATAAAAAATTATTATTATGACTCGTTCGGAGTTTTGAGGATATATATTTTATCAACTGGGCGTTTTGAGGACTTGTAAAAAATCGCGTTTTTTTTTTCAAAGGACGAAAATGTAATCTACGTTTACATAAAAGTTCAGATTCTCGTATCATTGAACACATTAAGCCCTTGATAAGAAGCCAAAAACAACCTCGTGTTTTAAATTTTAGTATATTTTTTTTTTTTTAAATAAACATCATGATTTGCGAAAATCTCGAATTGTTTTGATAAGAAATTATTATTATGACTCGTTCGGACTTTTGAGGATCTATATTTTATCAACTGGGCGTTTTGAGGACTTGTAAAAAATCGCGATTTTTTTTTCAAAGGACGAAAATGTAATCTACGTTAACATAAAAGTTCAGATTCTCGTATCATTGAACACATTAAGCCCTTGATAACAGGCCAAAAACTACCTCGAGTTTTAAATCTAGTAAACTTTTTTTTTTTCTTTAAATGAAGATCATGATTTGCAAAAATCTCGAATTGTTTTTAATAAAAATTATTTTTATAACTCGTTCGGACTTTTGAGGATATATAATTTATCAACTGGGCGTTTTGAGGACTTGTAAAAACTCGCGTTTTTTTTTTCAAAGGACGAAAATGTAATCTACGTTAACATAAAAGTTCAGATTCTCGTATCATTGAACACATTAAGCCCTTGATAACAGGCCAAAAACTACCTCGAGTTTTAAATCTAGTAAACTTTTTTTTTTTCTTTAAATGAAGATCATGATTTGCAAAAATCTCGAATTGTTTTTAATAAAAATTAATTTTATGACTCGCTCGGAGTTTTGAGGATATATATTTTATCAACTGGGCGTTTTGAGGACTTGTAAAAAATCGCGTTTTTTTTTTCAAAGGACGAACATGTAATCTACGTTTACATAAAAGTTCAGATTCTCGTGTCATTGAACACATTAAGCCCTTGATAAGAAGCCAAAAACAACCTCGTGTTTTAAATTTTAGTATATTTTTTTTTTTTTAAATAAACATCATGATTTGCGAAAATCTCGAATTGTTTTGATAAGAAATTATTATTATGACTCGTTCGGACTTTTGAGGATATATATTTTATCAACTGGGCGTTTTGAGGACTTGTAAAAAATCGCATTTTTTTTTTCAAAGGACGAAAATGTAATCTACGTTTACATAAAAGTTCAGATTCTCGTGTCATTGAACACATTAAGCCCTTGATAAGAAGCCAAAAACAACCTCGTGTTTTAAATTTTAGTATATTTTTTTTTTTTTAAATAAACATCATGATTTGCGAAAATCTCGAATTGTTTTGATAAGAAATTATTATTATGACTCGCTCGGACGTTTGAGGATATATATTTGATCAACTTGGCGTTTTGAGGACTTGTAAAAACTCGCGTTTTTTTTCATAGGACGAAAATGTAATCTACGTTAACGTAAAAGTTCAGATTCTCGTGTCATTGATCACATTAAGCCCTTGATAACAGGCCAAAAACTACCTCGAGTTTCAAATCTTGTAAACTTTTTTTTTTTTCTTTAAATGAAGATCATGATTTGCAAAAATCTCGAATTGTTTTTAATAAAAATTATTTTTATGACTCGTTCGGACTTTTGAGGATATATATTTTATCAACTGGGCGTTTTGAGGACTTGTAAAAACTCGCGTTTTTTTTTTCATAGGACGGTATTTTAATCAACGTTAACATAAAAGTTCAGATTCTCGTGTCATTGAACACATTAAGCCCTTGATAAGAAGCCAAAAACAACCTCGTGTTCTAAGTTTTGGTAAAAAATTTTTTTTCTTGAAAATAACATCATGATTTGCAAAAATCTCGAATTGTTTTTAATAAAAATTAATTTTATGACTCGCTCGGAGTTTTGAGGAATTATATTTTATCAACTGGGCGTTTTGAGGACTTGTAAAAACTCGCGTTTTTTTTTCATAGGACGAAAATGTAATCTACGTTTACATAAAAGTTCAGATTCTCGTGTCATTGAACACATTAACGCCTCGATAACAAGCCAAAAACTACCTCGTATTTTAAATTTTAGTAAACTTTTTTTTTTTTAATAAAAATCATGATTTGCGAAAATCTCGAATTGTTTTGATAAAAAATTATTATTATGACTCGTTCGGAGTTTTGAAGATATATATTTTATCAACTGGGCGTTTTGAGGACTTGTAAAAAATCGCGTTTTTTTTTTCAAAGGACGAAAATGTAATCTACGTTAACATAAAAGTTCAGATTCTCGTATCATTGAACACATTAACGCCTCGATAACAAGCCAAAAACTACCTCGTGTTTTAAATTTTAGTAAACTTTTTTTTTTTTAATAAAAATCATGATTTGCGAAAATCTCGAATTGTTTTGATAAAAAATTATTATTATGACTCGTTCGGAGTTTTGAGGATATATATTTTATCAACTGGGCGTTTTGAGGACTTGTAAAAAATCGCGTTTTTTTTTTCAAAGGACGAAAATGTAATCTACGTTTACATAAAAGTTCAGATTCTCGTATCATTGAACACATTAAGCCCTTGATAAGAAGCCAAAAACAACCTCGTGTTTTAAATTTTAGTATATTTTTTTTTTTTTAAATAAACATCATGATTTGCGAAAATCTCGAATTGTTTTGATAAGAAATTATTATTATGACTCGTTCGGACTTTTGAGGATCTATATTTTATCAACTGGGCGTTTTGAGGACTTGTAAAAAATCGCGATTTTTTTTTCAAAGGACGAAAATGTAATCTACGTTAACATAAAAGTTCAGATTCTCGTATCATTGAACACATTAAGCCCTTGATAACAGGCCAAAAACTACCTCGAGTTTTAAATCTAGTAAACTTTTTTTTTTTCTTTAAATGAAGATCATGATTTGCAAAAATCTCGAATTGTTTTTAATAAAAATTATTTTTATAACTCGTTCGGACTTTTGAGGATATATAATTTATCAACTGGGCGTTTTGAGGACTTGTAAAAACTCGCGTTTTTTTTTTCAAAGGACGAAAATGTAATCTACGTTAACATAAAAGTTCAGATTCTCGTATCATTGAACACATTAAGCCCTTGATAACAGGCCAAAAACTACCTCGAGTTTTAAATCTAGTAAACTTTTTTTTTTCTTTAAATGAAGATCATGATTTGCAAAAATCTCGAATTGTTTTTAATAAAAATTAATTTTATGACTCGCTCGGAGTTTTGAGGATATATATTTTATCAACTGGGCGTTTTGAGGACTTGTAAAAAATCGCGTTTTTTTTTTCAAAGGACGAAAATGTAATCTACGTTTACATAAAAGTTCAGATTCTCGTGTCATTGAACACATTAAGCCCTTGATAAGAAGCCAAAAACAACCTCGTGTTTTAAATTTTAGTATATTTTTTTTTTTTTAAATAAACATCATGATTTGCGAAAATCTCGAATTGTTTTGATAAGAAATTATTATTATGACTCGTTCGGACTTTTGAGGATATATATTTTATCAACTGGGCGTTTTGAGGACTTGTAAAAACTCGCGTTTTTTCGTCATAGGACGAAAATGTAATCTACGTTAACATAAAAGTTCAGATTCTCGTGTCATTGAACACATTAAGCCCTTGATAACAGGCCAAAAACTACCTCGAGTTTTAAATCTTGTAAACTTTTTTTTTTCTTTGAATGAAGATCATGATTTGCAAAAATCTCGAATTGTTTTTTATAAAAATTATTTTCATAACTCGTTCGGGCTTTTGAGGATATATAATTTATCAACTGGGCGTTTTGAGGACTTGTAAAAACTCGCGTTTTTTCGTCATAGGACTAAAATGTAATCTACTTCAATATAAAAGTTTAGATTGTCGTGTCATTGAACACATTAAGCCCTTGATAACAGGCCAAAAACTACCTCGAGTTTTAAATCTTGTAAACTTTTTTTTTTTCTTTAAATGAAGATCATGATTTGCAAAAATCTCGAATTGATTTTAATAAAAATTAATTTTATGACTCGCTCGGACTTTTGAGGATATATATTTGATCAACTGGGCGTTTTGAGGACTTGTAAAAACTCGCGTTTTTTTTCATAGGACGAAAATGTAATCTACGTTTACATAAAAGTTCAGATTCTCGTGTCATTGAACACATTAACGCCTCGTTAACAAGCCAAAAACAACCTCGTGTTTTAAATTTTAGTAAACTTTTTTTCTCTTTATTAAACATCATGATTTGCGAAACTCTCGAACTGTTTTGATAAGAAATTATTATTATGACTCGTTCGGACTTTTGAGGATCTATATTTTATCAACTGGGCGTTTTGAGGACTTGTAAAAACTTGCGTTTTTTTTTTCAAAGGACGAAAATGTAATCTACGTTTACATAAAAGTTCAGATTCTCGTATCATTGAACACATTAAGCCCTTGATAACAGTCCAAAAACTACCTCGAGTTTTAAATCTAGTAAACTTTTTTTTTTTCTTTAAATGAAGATCATGATTTGCAAAAATCTCGAATTGTTTTTAATAAAAATTAATTTTATGACTCGCTCGGACTTTTGAGGATATATATTTGATCAACTGGGCGTTTTGAGGACTTGTAAAAAATCGCGATTTTTTTTTCAAAGGACGAAAATGTAATCTACGTTAACATAAAAGTTCAGATTCTCGTATCATTGAACACATTAAGCCCTTGATAACAGGCCAAAAACTACCTCGAGTTTTAAATCTAGTAAACTTTTTTTTTTTCTTTAAATGAAGATCATGATTTGCAAAAATCTCGAATTGTTTTTAATAAAAATTATTTTTATAACTCGTTCGGACTTTTGAGGATATATAATTTATCAACTGGGCGTTTTGAGGACTTGTAAAAACTCGCGTTTTTTTTTTCAAAGGACGAAAATGTAATCTACGTTAACATAAAAGTTCAGATTCTCGTATCATTGAACACATTAAGCCCTTGATAACAGGCCAAAAACTACCTCGAGTTTTAAATCTAGTAAACTTTTTTTTTTTCTTTAAATGAAGATCATGATTTGCAAAAATCTCGAATTGTTTTTAATAAAAATTAATTTTATGACTCGCTCGGAGTTTTGAGGATATATATTTTATCAACTGGGCGTTTTGAGGACTTGTAAAAAATCGCGTTTTTTTTTTCAAAGGACGAACATGTAATCTACGTTTACATAAAAGTTCAGATTCTCGTGTCATTGAACACATTAAGCCCTTGATAAGAAGCCAAAAACAACCTCGTGTTTTAAATTTTAGTATATTTTTTTTTTTTTAAATAAACATCATGATTTGCGAAAATCTCGAATTGTTTTGATAAGAAATTATTATTATGACTCGTTCGGACTTTTGAGGATATATATTTTATCAACTGGGCGTTTTGAGGACTTGTAAAAAATCGCATTTTTTTTTTCAAAGGACGAAAATGTAATCTACGTTTACATAAAAGTTCAGATTCTCGTGTCATTGAACACATTAAGCCCTTGATAAGAAGCCAAAAACAACCTCGTGTTTTAAATTTTAGTATATTTTTTTTTTTTTAAATAAACATCATGATTTGCGAAAATCTCGAATTGTTTTGATAAGAAATTATTATTATGACTCGCTCGGACGTTTGAGGATATATATTTGATCAACTTGGCGTTTTGAGGACTTGTAAAAACTCGCGTTTTTTTTCATAGGACGAAAATGTAATCTACGTTAACGTAAAAGTTCAGATTCTCGTGTCATTGATCACATTAAGCCCTTGATAACAGGCCAAAAACTACCTCGAGTTTCAAATCTTGTAAACTTTTTTTTTTTTCTTTAAATGAAGATCATGATTTGCAAAAATCTCGAATTGTTTTTAATAAAAATTATTTTTATGACTCGTTCGGACTTTTGAGGATATATATTTTATCAACTGGGCGTTTTGAGGACTTGTAAAAACTCGCGTTTTTTTTTTCATAGGACGGTATTTTAATCAACGTTAACATAAAAGTTCAGATTCTCGTGTCATTGAACACATTAAGCCCTTGATAAGAAGCCAAAAACAACCTCGTGTTCTAAGTTTTGGTAAAAAATTTTTTTTCTTGAAAATAACATCATGATTTGCAAAAATCTCGAATTGTTTTTAATAAAAATTAATTTTATGACTCGCTCGGAGTTTTGAGGAATTATATTTTATCAACTGGGCGTTTTGAGGACTTGTAAAAACTCGCGTTTTTTTTTCATAGGACGAAAATGTAATCTACGTTTACATAAAAGTTCAGATTCTCGTGTCATTGAACACATTAACGCCTCGATAACAAGCCAAAAACTACCTCGTATTTTAAATTTTAGTAAACTTTTTTTTTTTTAATAAAAATCATGATTTGCGAAAATCTCGAATTGTTTTGATAAAAAATTATTATTATGACTCGTTCGGAGTTTTGAAGATATATATTTTATCAACTGGGCGTTTTGAGGACTTGTAAAAAATCGCGTTTTTTTTTTCAAAGGACGAAAATGTAATCTACGTTAACATAAAAGTTCAGATTCTCGTATCATTGAACACATTAACGCCTCGATAACAAGCCAAAAACTACCTCGTGTTTTAAATTTTAGTAAACTTTTTTTTTTTTAATAAAAATCATGATTTGCGAAAATCTCGAATTGTTTTGATAAAAAATTATTATTATGACTCGTTCGGAGTTTTGAGGATATATATTTTATCAACTGGGCGTTTTGAGGACTTGTAAAAAATCGCGTTTTTTTTTTCAAAGGACGAAAATGTAATCTACGTTTACATAAAAGTTCAGATTCTCGTATCATTGAACACATTAAGCCCTTGATAAGAAGCCAAAAACAACCTCGTGTTTTAAATTTTAGTATATTTTTTTTTTTTTAAATAAACATCATGATTTGCGAAAATCTCGAATTGTTTTGATAAGAAATTATTATTATGACTCGTTCGGACTTTTGAGGATCTATATTTTATCAACTGGGCGTTTTGAGGACTTGTAAAAAATCGCGATTTTTTTTTCAAAGGACGAAAATGTAATCTACGTTAACATAAAAGTTCAGATTCTCGTATCATTGAACACATTAAGCCCTTGATAACAGGCCAAAAACTACCTCGAGTTTTAAATCTAGTAAACTTTTTTTTTTTCTTTAAATGAAGATCATGATTTGCAAAAATCTCGAATTGTTTTTAATAAAAATTATTTTTATAACTCGTTCGGACTTTTGAGGATATATAATTTATCAACTGGGCGTTTTGAGGACTTGTAAAAACTCGCGTTTTTTTTTTCAAAGGACGAAAATGTAATCTACGTTAACATAAAAGTTCAGATTCTCGTATCATTGAACACATTAAGCCCTTGATAACAGGCCAAAAACTACCTCGAGTTTTAAATCTAGTAAACTTTTTTTTTTTCTTTAAATGAAGATCATGATTTGCAAAAATCTCGAATTGTTTTTAATAAAAATTAATTTTATGACTCGCTCGGAGTTTTGAGGATATATATTTTATCAACTGGGCGTTTTGAGGACTTGTAAAAAATCGCGTTTTTTTTTTCAAAGGACGAAAATGTAATCTACGTTTACATAAAAGTTCAGATTCTCGTGTCATTGAACACATTAAGCCCTTGATAAGAAGCCAAAAACAACCTCGTGTTTTAAATTTTAGTATATTTTTTTTTTTTTAAATAAACATCATGATTTGCGAAAATCTCGAATTGTTTTGATAAGAAATTATTATTATGACTCGTTCGGACTTTTGAGGATATATATTTTATCAACTGGGCGTTTTGAGGACTTGTAAAAACTCGCGTTTTTTCGTCATAGGACGAAAATGTAATCTACGTTAACATAAAAGTTCAGATTCTCGTGTCATTGAACACATTAAGCCCTTGATAACAGGCCAAAAACTACCTCGAGTTTTAAATCTTGTAAACTTTTTTTTTTCTTTGAATGAAGATCATGATTTGCAAAAATCTCGAATTGTTTTTTATAAAAATTATTTTCATAACTCGTTCGGGCTTTTGAGGATATATAATTTATCAACTGGGCGTTTTGAGGACTTGTAAAAACTCGCGTTTTTTCGTCATAGGACTAAAATGTAATCTACTTCAATATAAAAGTTTAGATTGTCGTGTCATTGAACACATTAAGCCCTTGATAACAGGCCAAAAACTACCTCGAGTTTTAAATCTTGTAAACTTTTTTTTTTTCTTTAAATGAAGATCATGATTTGCAAAAATCTCGAATTGATTTTAATAAAAATTAATTTTATGACTCGCTCGGACTTTTGAGGATATATATTTGATCAACTGGGCGTTTTGAGGACTTGTAAAAACTCGCGTTTTTTTTCATAGGACGAAAATGTAATCTACGTTTACATAAAAGTTCAGATTCTCGTGTCATTGAACACATTAACGCCTCGTTAACAAGCCAAAAACAACCTCGTGTTTTAAATTTTAGTAAACTTTTTTTCTCTTTATTAAACATCATGATTTGCGAAAATCTCGAACTGTTTTGATAAGAAATTATTATTATGACTCGTTCGGACTTTTGAGGATCTATATTTTATCAACTGGGCGTTTTGAGGACTTGTAAAAACTTGCGTTTTTTTTTTCAAAGGACGAAAATGTAATCTACGTTAACATAAAAGTTCAGATTCTCGTATCATTGAACACATTAAGCCCTTGATAACAGTCCAAAAACTACCTCGAGTTTTAAATCTAGTAAACTTTTTTTTTTTCTTTAAATGAAGATCATGATTTGCAAAAATCTCGAATTGTTTTTAATAAAAATTAATTTTATGACTCGCTCGGACTTTTGAGGATATATATTTGATCAACTGGGCGTTTTGAGGACTTGTAAAAAATCGCGATTTTTTTTTCAAAGGACGAAAATGTAATCTACGTTAACATAAAAGTTCAGATTCTCGTATCATTGAACACATTAAGCCCTTGATAACAGGCCAAAAACTACCTCGAGTTTTAAATCTAGTAAACTTTTTTTTTTTCTTTAAATGAAGATCATGATTTGCAAAAATCTCGAATTGTTTTTAATAAAAATTATTTTTATAACTCGTTCGGACTTTTGAGGATATATAATTTATCAACTGGGCGTTTTGAGGACTTGTAAAAACTCGCGTTTTTTTTTTCAAAGGACGAAAATGTAATCTACGTTAACATAAAAGTTCAGATTCTCGTATCATTGAACACATTAAGCCCTTGATAACAGGCCAAAAACTACCTCGAGTTTTAAATCTAGTAAACTTTTTTTTTTTCTTTAAATGAAGATCATGATTTGCAAAAATCTCGAATTGTTTTTAATAAAAATTAATTTTATGACTCGCTCGGAGTTTTGAGGATATATATTTTATCAACTGGGCGTTTTGAGGACTTGTAAAAAATCGCGTTTTTTTTTTCAAAGGACGAAAATGTAATCTACGTTTACATAAAAGTTCAGATTCTCGTGTCATTGAACACATTAAGCCCTTGATAAGAAGCCAAAAACAACCTCGTGTTTTAAATTTTAGTATATTTTTTTTTTTTTAAATAAACATCATGATTTGCGAAAATCTCGAATTGTTTTGATAAGAAATTATTATTATGACTCGTTCGGACTTTTGAGGATATATATTTTATCAACTGGGCGTTTTGAGGACTTGTAAAAAATCGCATTTTTTTTTTCAAAGGACGAAAATGTAATCTACGTTTACATAAAAGTTCAGATTCTCGTGTCATTGAACACATTAAGCCCTTGATAAGAAGCCAAAAACAACCTCGTGTTTTAAATTTTAGTATATTTTTTTTTTTTAAATAAACATCATGATTTGCGAAAATCTTGAATTGTTTTGATAAGAAATTATTATTATGACTCGCTCGGACGTTTGAGGATATATATTTGATCAACTTGGCGTTTTGAGGACTTGTAAAAACTCGCGTTTTTTTTCATAGGACGAAAATGTAATCTACGTTAACGTAAAAGTTCAGATTCTCGTGTCATTGATCACATTAAGCCCTTGATAACAGGCCAAAAACTACCTCGAGTTTCAAATCTTGTAAACTTTTTTTTTTTTCTTTAAATGAAGATCATGATTTGCAAAAATCTCGAATTGTTTTTAATAAAAATTATTTTTATGACTCGTTCGGACTTTTGAGGATATATATTTTATCAACTGGGCGTTTTGAGGACTTGTAAAAAATCGCGTTTTTTTTTTCAAAGGACGAAAATGTAATCTACGTTTACATAAAAGTTCAGATTCTCGTGTCATTGAACACATTAAGCCCTTGATAAGAAGCCAAAAACAACCTCGTGTTTTAAATTTTAGTATATTTTTTTTTTTTTAAATAAACATCATGATTTGCGAAAATCTCGAATTGTTTTGATAAGAAATTATTATTATGACTCGTTCGGACTTTTGAGGATATATATTTTATCAACTGGGCGTTTTGAGGACTTGTAAAAACTCGCGTTTTTTTTTTCATAGGACGGTATTTTAATCAACGTTAACATAAAAGTTCAGATTCTCGTGTCATTGAACACATTAAGCCCTTGATAAGAAGCCAAAAACAACCTCGTGTTCTAAGTTTTGGTAAAAAATTTTTTTTCTTGAAAATAACATCATGATTTGCAAAAATCTCGAATTGTTTTTAATAAAAATTAATTTTATGACTCGCTCGGAGTTTTGAGGATATATATTTTATCAACTGGGCGTTTTGAGGACTTGTAAAAACTCGCGGTTTTTTTCCATAGGACGAAAATTTAATCTACGTTTACATAAAAGTTCAGATTCTCGTGTCATTGAACACATTAAGCCCTTGATAAGAAGCCAAAAACAACCTCGTGTTTTAAATTTTAGTAAACTTTTTTTCTCTTTATTAAACATCATGAATTGCGAAAATCTCAAACTGTTTTGAAAAAAATTATTATTATGACTCGTTCGGACTTTTGAGGAATTATATTTTATCAACTGGGCGTTTTGAGGACTTGTAAAAACTCGCGTTTTTTTTTCATAGGACGAAAATGTAATCTACGTTTACATAAAAGTTCAGATTCTCGTGTCATTGAACACATTAACGCCTCGATAACAAGCCAAAAACTACCTCGTATTTTAAATTTTAGTAAACTTTTTTTTTTTTAATAAAAATCATGATTTGCGAAAATCTCGAATTGTTTTGATAAAAAATTATTATTATGACTCGTTCGGAGTTTTGAAGATATATATTTTATCAACTGGGCGTTTTGAGGACTTGTAAAAAATCGCGTTTTTTTTTTCAAAGGACGAAAATGTAATCTACGTTAACATAAAAGTTCAGATTCTCGTATCATTGAACACATTAACGCCTCGATAACAAGCCAAAAACTACCTCGTGTTTTAAATTTTAGTAAACTTTTTTTTTTTTAATAAAAATCATGATTTGCGAAAATCTCGAATTGTTTTGATAAAAAATTATTATTATGACTCGTTCGGAGTTTTGAGGATATATATTTTATCAACTGGGCGTTTTGAGGACTTGTAAAAAATCGCGTTTTTTTTTTCAAAGGACGAAAATGTAATCTACGTTAACATAAAAGTTCAGATTCTCGTATCATTGAACACATTAAGCCCTTGATAACAGGCCAAAAACTACCTCGAGTTTTAAATCTAGTAAACTTTTTTTTTTTCTTTAAATGAAGATCATGATTTGCAAAAATCTCGAATTGTTTTTAATAAAAATTATTTTTATAACTCGTTCGGACTTTTAAGGATATATAATTTATCAACTGGGCGTTTTGAGGACTTGTAAAAACTCGCGTTTTTTTTTTTCAAAGGACGAAAATGTAATCTACGTCAACATAAAAGTTCAGATTCTCGTATCATTGAACACATTAAGCCCTTGATAACAGGCCAAAAACTACCTCGAGTTTTAAATCTAGTAAACTTTTTTTTTTTCTTTAAATGAAGATCATGATTTGCAAAAATCTCGAATTGTTTTTAATAAAAATTGATTTTATGACTCGCTCGGAGTTTTGAGGATATTTATTTTATCAACTGGGCGTTTTGAGGACTTGTAAAAACTCGCGTTTTTTTTTCATAGGACGAAAATGTAATCTACATTTACATAAAAGTTCAGATTCTCGTGTCATTGAACACATTAAGCCCTTGATAAGAAGCCAAAAACAACCTCGTGTTTTAAATTTTGGTATATTTTTTTTTTTTTTAAATAAACATCATGATTTGCGAAAATCTCGAATTGTTTTGATGAGAAATTATTATTATGACTCGTTCGGACTTTTGAGGATCTATATTTTATCAACTGGGCGTTTTGAGGACTTGTAAAAACTCGCGTTTTTTTTTCATAGGACGAAAATGTAATCTACGTTTACATAAAAGTTCAGATTCTCGTGTCATTGAACACATTAAGCCCTTGATAAGAAGCCAAAAACAACCTCGTGTTTTAAATTTTAGTAAACTTTTTTTCTCTTTATTAAACATCATGAATTGCGAAAATCTCAAACTGTTTTGAAAAAAATTATTATTATGACTCGTTCGGAGTTTTGAAGATATATATTTTATCAACTGGGCGTTTTGAGGACTTGTAAAAAATCGCGTTTTTTTTTTCAAAGGACGAAAATGTAATCTACGTCAACATAAAAGTTCAGATTCTCGTATCATTGAACACATTAAGCCCTTGATAACAGGCCAAAAACTACCTCGAGTTTTAAATCTAGTAAACTTTTTTTTTTTCTTTAAATGAAGATCATGATTTGCAAAAATCTCGAATTGTTTTTAATAAAAATTGATTTTATGACTCGCTCGGAGTTTTGAGGATATTTATTTTATCAACTGGGCGTTTTGAGGACTTGTAAAAACTCGCGTTTTTTTTTTCATAGGACGGTATTTTAATCAACGTTAACATAAAAGTTCAGATTCTCGTGTCATTGAACACATTAAGCCCTTGATAAGAAGCCAAAAACAACCTCGTGTTCTAAGTTTTGGTAAAAAATTTTTTTTCTTGAAAATAACATCATGATTTGCAAAAATCTCGAATTGTTTTTAATAAAAATTAATTTTATGACTCGCTCGGAGTTTTGAGGATATATATTTTATCAACTGGGCGTTTTGAGGACTTGTAAAAAATCGCGTTTTTTTTTTCAAAGGACGAAAATGTAATCTACGTTAACATAAAAGTTCAGATTCTCGTATCATTGAACACATTAACGCCTCGATAACAAGCCAAAAACTACCTCGTGTTTTAAATTTTAGTAAACTTTTTTTTTTTTAATAAAAATCATGATTTGCGAAAATCTCGAATTGTTTTGATAAAAAATTATTATTATGACTCGTTCGGAGTTTTGAGGATATATATTTTATCAACTGGGCGTTTTGAGGACTTGTAAAAAATCGCGTTTTTTTTTTCAAAGGACGAAAATGTAATCTACGTTTACATAAAAGTTCAGATTCTCGTATCATTGAACACATTAAGCCCTTGATAAGAAGCCAAAAACAACCTCGTGTTTTAAATTTTAGTATATTTTTTTTTTTTAAATAAACATCATGATTTGCGAAAATCTCGAATTGTTTTGATAAGAAATTATTATTATGACTCGTTCGGACTTTTGAGGATATATATTTTATCAACTGGGCGTTTTGAGGACTTGTAAAAAATCGCGTTTTTTTTTTCAAAGGACGAAAATGTAATCTACGTTAACATAAAAGTTCAGATTCTCGTATCATTGAACACATTAAGCCCTTGATAACAGGCCAAAAACTACCTCGAGTTTTAAATCTAGTAAACTTTTTTTTTTTCTTTAAATGAAGATCATGATTTGCAAAAATCTCGAATTGTTTTTAATAAAAATTGATTTTATGACTCGCTCGGAGTTTTGAGGATATTTATTTTATCAACTGGGCGTTTTGAGGACTTGTAAAAACTCGCGTTTTTTTTTCATAGGACGAAAATGTAATCTACATTTACATAAAAGTTCAGATTCTCGTGTCATTGAACACATTAAGCCCTTGATAAGAAGCCAAAAACAACCTCGTGTTTTAAATTTTGGTATATTTTTTTTTTTTTTAAATAAACATCATGATTTGCGAAAATCTCGAATTGTTTTGATGAGAAATTATTATTATGACTCGTTCGGACTTTTGAGGATCTATATTTTATCAACTGGGCGTTTTGAGGACTTGTAAAAACTCGCGTTTTTTTTTCATAGGACGAAAATGTAATCTACGTTTACATAAAAGTTCAGATTCTCGTGTCATAGAACACATTAAGGCCTCGATAACAAGCCAAAAACAACCTCGTGTTTTGAATTTTAGTAAACTTTTCTTTTTCTTTAAATGAAGATCATGTTTTGCAAAAATCTCGAATTGTTTTTAATAAATAGTATATTACTTAACTAGGCAGTATGAATGGGAAACGTCTCAGATCGCATGAAATTGTCGTCCGAGGCGTAGCCGAGTGTGACAAACAAGTGATCTGAGACCTTCCCATTCAGGTGCCTAGTTGAGTATGCTATTTTTCCGCACGACGGCGCCGGGAAGCGCTACTGACTGTAGCGGCAGCGGCAGGGAAGTAGCGCTTCCCGGCCGGAGTGCGGAAAAATTATTTTTATGAATCGTTCGGACTTTTGAGGATATATAATTTATCAACTAGGCGTTTTGCGGACTTGTAAAAATTCGCTCTTTTTCGTCATAGGACTAAAATGTAATCTACTTCGATATAAAAGTTTAGATTCTCGTGTCATTGAACACATTAACGCCTCGTTAACAAGCCAAAAACAACCTCGTGATTTAAATTTTGGTAAACTTTTTTTCTCTCTATTGAACATCATGAATTGCGAAAATTTCAAACTGTTTTGAAAAAAATTATTATTATGACTCGTTCGGACTTTTGAGGATATATATTTTATCAACTGGGCGTTTTGGGGACTTGTTAAAACTCGCGTTTTTTTTTCATAGGACGAAAATGTAATCTACGTTTACATAAAAGTTCAGATTCTCGTGTCATTGAACACATTAAGGTTTCGTTAAAAAGCTAAAAACAACCTCGTGTTTTAAATTTTAGTATTTTTTTTTTTTCTTCAAATAAACATCATGATTTGCGAAAATCTCGAATTGTTTTAAATAGAAATTATTATTATGACTCGTTCGGACTTTTGAGGATATATATTTTATCAACTGGGCGTTTTGAGGACTTGTAAAAACTCGCGTTTTTTTTTTTTCATAGGACGAAAATGTAATCTACGTTAACGTAAAAGTTCAGATTCTCGTGTCATTGAACACATTAAGCCTTTGATAACATTCCAAAAACTACCTCGAGTTTTAAATCTTGTAAACTTTTTTTTTTTCTTTGAATCAAGATCATGATTTGCAAAAATCTCGAATTGTTTTTTATAAAAATTATTTTTATGACTCGTTCGGACTTTTGAGCATATATATTTTATCAACTGGGCGTTTTGGGGACTTCTAAAACTCGCGTTTTTTTTGTCATAGAACGGTATTTTGATCAACGTTAACATAAAAGTTCAGATTCTCGTGTCATTGAACACATTAAGCCCTTGATAAGAAGCCAAAAACAACCTCGTGTTCTAAGTTTTGGTAAAAAATTTTTTTTCTTAAAAATAACATCATGTTTTGCGAAAATCTCGAATTGTTTTAGATAAAAATTAATTTCATGACTCGCTCGGACTTTTGAGGATATATATTTTATCAACTGGGCGTTTTAAGGACTTGTAAAAACTCGCGGTTTTTTTCCATAGGACGAAAATTTAATCTACGTTTACATAAAAGTTCAGATTCTCGTGTCATTGAACACATTAACGCCTCGTTAACAAGCCAAAAACAACCTCGTGTTTTAAATTTTAGTAAACTTTTTTCCTCTTTATTAAACATCATGAATTGCGAAAATCTCAAACTGTTTTGAAAAAAATTATTATTATGACTCGTTCGGACTTTTGAGGAATTATATTTTATCAACTGGGCGTTTTGAGGACTTGTAAAAACTCGCGTTTTTTTTTCATAGGACGAAAATGTAATCTACGTTTACATAAAAGTTCAGATTCTCGTGTCATTGAACACATTAAGCCCTTGATAAGAAGCCAAAAACAACCTCGTGTTTTAAATTTTAGTATATATTTTTTTTTTTAAATAAACATCATGATTTGCGAAAATCTCGAACTGTTTTGATAAGAAATTATTATTATGACTCGTTCGGACTTTTGAGGATCTATATTTTATCAACTGGGCGTTTTGAGGACTTGTAAAAACTTGCGTTTTTTTTTTCAAAGGACGAAAATGTAATCTACGTTTACATAAAAGTTCAGATTCTCGTATCATTGAACACATTAAGCCCTTGATAACAGGCCAAAAACTACCTCGAGTTTTAAATCTAGTAAACTTTTTTTTTTTCTTTAAATGAAGATCATGATTTGCAAAAATCTCGAATTGTTTTTAATAAAAATTAATTTTATGACTCGCTCGGACTTTTGAGGATATATATTTGATCAACTGGGCGTTTTGAGGACTTGTAAAAACTCGCGTTTTTTTGTCATAGAACGGTATTTTGATCAACGTTAACATAAAAGTTCAGATTCTCGTGTCATTGAACACATTAAGCCCTTGATAAGAAGCCAAAAACAACCTCGTGTTCTAAGTTTTGGTAAAAAATTTTTTTTCTTAAAAATAACATCATGTTTTGCGAAAATCTCGAATTGTTTTAGATAAAAATTATTTTTATAACTCGTTCGGACTTTTAAGGATATATAATTTATCAACTGGGCGTTTTGAGGACTTGTAAAAACTCGCGTTTTTTTTTTTCAAAGGACGAAAATGTAATCTACGTCAACATAAAAGTTCAGATTCTCGTATCATTGAACACATTAAGCCCTTGATAACAGGCCAAAAACTACCTCGAGTTTTAAATCTAGTAAACTTTTTTTTTTTCTTTAAATGAAGATCATGATTTGCAAAAATCTCGAATTGTTTTTAATAAAAATTGATTTTATGACTCGCTCGGAGTTTTGAGGATATTTATTTTATCAACTGGGCGTTTTGAGGACTTGTAAAAACTCGCGTTTTTTTTTCATAGGACGAAAATGTAATCTACATTTACATAAAAGTTCAGATTCTCGTGTCATTGAACACATTAAGCCCTTGATAAGAAGCCAAAAACAACCTCGTGTTTTAAATTTTGGTATATTTTTTTTTTTTTTAAATAAACATCATGATTTGCGAAAATCTCGAATTGTTTTGATGAGAAATTATTATTATGACTCGTTCGGACTTTTGAGGATCTATATTTTATCAACTGGGCGTTTTGAGGACTTGTAAAAACTCGCGTTTTTTTTTCATAGGACGAAAATGTAATCTACGTTTACATAAAAGTTCAGATTCTCGTGTCATAGAACACATTAAGGCCTCGATAACAAGCCAAAAACAACCTCGTGTTTTGAATTTTAGTAAACTTTTCTTTTTCTTTAAATGAAGATCATGTTTTGCAAAAATCTCGAATTGTTTTTAATAAATAGTATATTACTTAACTAGGCAGTATGAATGGGAAACGTCTCAGATCGCATGAAATTGTCGTCCGAGGCGTAGCCGAGTGTGACAAACAAGTGATCTGAGACCTTCCCATTCAGGTGCCTAGTTGAGTATGCTATTTTTCCGCACGACGGCGCCGGGAAGCGCTACTGACTGTAGCGGCAGCGGCAGGGAAGTAGCGCTTCCCGGCCGGAGTGCGGAAAAATTATTTTTATGAATCGTTCGGACTTTTGAGGATATATAATTTATCAACTAGGCGTTTTGCGGACTTGTAAAAATTCGCGTTTTTTCGTCATAGGACTAAAATGTAATCTACTTCGATATAAAAGTTTAGATTCTCGTGTCATTGAACACATTAACGCCTCGTTAACAAGCCAAAAACAACCTCGTGATTTAAATTTTGGTAAACTTTTTTTCTCTCTATTGAACATCATGAATTGCGAAAATTTCAAACTGTTTTGAAAAAAATTATTATTATGACTCGTTCGGACTTTTGAGGATATATATTTTATCAACTGGGCGTTTTGGGGACTTGTTAAAACTCGCGTTTTTTTTTCATAGGACGAAAATGTAATCTACGTTTACATAAAAGTTCAGATTCTCGTGTCATTGAACACATTAAGGTTTCGTTAAAAAGCTAAAAACAACCTCGTGTTTTAAATTTTAGTATTTTTTTTTTTTCTTCAAATAAACATCATGATTTGCGAAAATCTCGAATTGTTTTAAATAGAAATTATTATTATGACTCGTTCGGACTTTTGAGGATATATATTTTATCAACTGGGCGTTTTGGGGACTTGTAAAAACTCGCGTTTTTTTTTTTCATAGGACGAAAATGTAATCTACGTTTACATAAAAGTTCAGATTCTCGTGTCATTGAACACATTAAGGTTTCGTTAAAAAGCTAAAAACAACCTCGTGTTTTAAATTTTAGTATTTTTTTTTTTTCTTCAAATAAACATCATGATTTGCGAAAATCTCGAATTGTTTTAAATAGAAATTATTATTATGACTCGTTCGGACTTTTGAGGATATATATTTTATCAACTGGGCGTTTTGAGGACTTGTAAAAACTCGCGTTTTTTTTTTTCATAGGACGAAAATGTAATCTACGTTAACGTAAAAGTTCAGATTCTCGTGTCATTGAACACATTAAGCCTTTGATAACATTCCAAAAACTACCTCGAGTTTTAAATCTTGTAAACTTTTTTTTTTTCTTTGAATCAAGATCATGATTTGCAAAAATCTCGAATTGTTTTTTATAAAAATTATTTTTATGACTCGTTCGGACTTTTGAGCATATATATTTTATCAACTGGGCGTTTTGGGGACTTCTAAAACTCGCGTTTTTTTTGTCATAGAACGGTATTTTGATCAACGTTAACATAAAAGTTCAGATTCTCGTGTCATTGAACACATTAAGCCCTTGATAAGAAGCCAAAAACAACCTCGTGTTCTAAGTTTTGGTAAAAAATTTTTTTTCTTAAAAATAACATCATGTTTTGCGAAAATCTCGAATTGTTTTAGATAAAAATTAATTTCATGACTCGCTCGGACTTTTGAGGATATATATTTTATCAACTGGGCGTTTTAAGGACTTGTAAAAACTCGCGGTTTTTTTCCATAGGACGAAAATTTAATCTACGTTTACATAAAAGTTCAGATTCTCGTGTCATTGAACACATTAACGCCTCGTTAACAAGCCAAAAACAACCTCGTGTTTTAAATTTTAGTAAACTTTTTTCCTCTTTATTAAACATCATGAATTGCGAAAATCTCAAACTGTTTTGAAAAAAATTATTATTATGACTCGTTCGGACTTTTGAGGAATTATATTTTATCAACTGGGCGTTTTGAGGACTTGTAAAAACTCGCGTTTTTTTTTCATAGGACGAAAATGTAATCTACGTTTACATAAAAGTTCAGATTCTCGTGTCATTGAACACATTAAGCCCTTGATAAGAAGCCAAAAACAACCTCGTGTTTTAAATTTTAGTATATATTTTTTTTTTTAAATAAACATCATGATTTGCGAAAATCTCGAACTGTTTTGATAAGAAATTATTATTATGACTCGTTCGGACTTTTGAGGATCTATATTTTATCAACTGGGCGTTTTGAGGACTTGTAAAAACTTGCGTTTTTTTTTTCAAAGGACGAAAATGTAATCTACGTTTACATAAAAGTTCAGATTCTCGTATCATTGAACACATTAAGCCCTTGATAACAGGCCAAAAACTACCTCGAGTTTTAAATCTAGTAAACTTTTTTTTTTTCTTTAAATGAAGATCATGATTTGCAAAAATCTCGAATTGTTTTTAATAAAAATTAATTTTATGACTCGCTCGGACTTTTGAGGATATATATTTGATCAACTGGGCGTTTTGAGGACTTGTAAAAACTCGCGTTTTTTTGTCATAGAACGGTATTTTGATCAACGTTAACATAAAAGTTCAGATTCTCGTGTCATTGAACACATTAAGCCCTTGATAAGAAGCCAAAAACAACCTCGTGTTCTAAGTTTTGGTAAAAAATTTTTTTTCTTAAAAATAACATCATGTTTTGCGAAAATCTCGAATTGTTTTAGATAAAAATTATTTTTATAACTCGTTCGGACTTTTAAGGATATATAATTTATCAACTGGGCGTTTTGAGGACTTGTAAAAACTCGCGTTTTTTTTTTTCAAAGGACGAAAATGTAATCTACGTCAACATAAAAGTTCAGATTCTCGTATCATTGAACACATTAAGCCCTTGATAACAGGCCAAAAACTACCTCGAGTTTTAAATCTAGTAAACTTTTTTTTTTTCTTTAAATGAAGATCATGATTTGCAAAAATCTCGAATTGTTTTTAATAAAAATTGATTTTATGACTCGCTCGGAAGTTTGAGGATATTTATTTTATCAACTGGGCGTTTTGAGGACTTGTAAAAACTCGCGTTTTTTTTTCATAGGACGAAAATGTAATCTACATTTACATAAAAGTTCAGATTCTCGTGTCATTGAACACATTAAGCCCTTGATAAGAAGCCAAAAACAACCTCGTGTTTTAAATTTTGGTATATTTTTTTTTTTTTTAAATAAACATCATGATTTGCGAAAATCTCGAATTGTTTTGATGAGAAATTATTATTATGACTCGTTCGGACTTTTGAGGATCTATATTTTATCAACTGGGCGTTTTGAGGACTTGTAAAAACTCGCGTTTTTTTTTCATAGGACGAAAATGTAATCTACGTTTACATAAAAGTTCAGATTCTCGTGTCATAGAACACATTAAGGCCTCGATAACAAGCCAAAAACAACCTCGTGTTTTGAATTTTAGTAAACTTTTCTTTTTCTTTAAATGAAGATCATGTTTTGCAAAAATCTCGAATTGTTTTTAATAAATAGTATATTACTTAACTAGGCAGTATGAATGGGAAACGTCTCAGATCGCATGAAATTGTCGTCCGAGGCGTAGCCGAGTGTGACAAACAAGTGATCTGAGACCTTCCCATTCAGGTGCCTAGTTGAGTATGCTATTTTTCCGCACGACGGCGCCGGGAAGCGCTACTGACTGTAGCGGCAGCGGCAGGGAAGTAGCGCTTCCCGGCCGGAGTGCGGAAAAATTATTTTTATGAATCGTTCGGACTTTTGAGGATATATAATTTATCAACTAGGCGTTTTGCGGACTTGTAAAAATTCGCGTTTTTTCGTCATAGGACTAAAATGTAATCTACTTCGATATAAAAGTTTAGATTCTCGTGTCATTGAACACATTAACGCCTCGTTAACAAGCCAAAAACAACCTCGTGATTTAAATTTTGGTAAACTTTTTTTCTCTCTATTGAACATCATGAATTGCGAAAATTTCAAACTGTTTTGAAAAAAATTATTATTATGACTCGTTCGGACTTTTGAGGATATATATTTTATCAACTGGGCGTTTTGGGGACTTGTTAAAACTCGCGTTTTTTTTTCATAGGACGAAAATGTAATCTACGTTTACATAAAAGTTCAGATTCTCGTGTCATTGAACACATTAAGGTTTCGTTAAAAAGCTAAAAACAACCTCGTGTTTTAAATTTTAGTATTTTTTTTTTTTCTTCAAATAAACATCATGATTTGCGAAAATCTCGAATTGTTTTAAATAGAAATTATTATTATGACTCGTTCGGACTTTTGAGGATATATATTTTATCAACTGGGCGTTTTGAGGACTTGTAAAAACTCGCGTTTTTTTTTTTCATAGGACGAAAATGTAATCTACGTTAACGTAAAAGTTCAGATTCTCGTGTCATTGAACACATTAAGCCTTTGATAACATTCCAAAAACTACCTCGAGTTTTAAATCTTGTAAACTTTTTTTTTTTCTTTGAATCAAGATCATGATTTGCAAAAATCTCGAATTGTTTTTTATAAAAATTATTTTTATGACTCGTTCGGACTTTTGAGCATATATATTTTATCAACTGGGCGTTTTGGGGACTTCTAAAACTCGCGTTTTTTTTGTCATAGAACGGTATTTTGATCAACGTTAACATAAAAGTTCAGATTCTCGTGTCATTGAACACATTAAGCCCTTGATAAGAAGCCAAAAACAACCTCGTGTTCTAAGTTTTGGTAAAAAATTTTTTTTCTTAAAAATAACATCATGTTTTGCGAAAATCTCGAATTGTTTTAGATAAAAATTAATTTCATGACTCGCTCGGACTTTTGAGGATATATATTTTATCAACTGGGCGTTTTAAGGACTTGTAAAAACTCGCGGTTTTTTTCCATAGGACGAAAATTTAATCTACGTTTACATAAAAGTTCAGATTCTCGTGTCATTGAACACATTAACGCCTCGATAACAAGCCAAAAACTACCTCGTGTTTTAAATTTTAGTAAACTTTTTTTTTTTTAATAAAAATCATGATTTGCGAAAATCTCGAATTGTTTTGATAAAAAATTATTATTATGACTCGTTCGGAGTTTTGAGGATATATATTTTATCAACTGGGCGTTTTGAGGACTTGTAAAAAATCGCGTTTTTTTTTTCAAAGGACGAAAATGTAATCTACGTTAACATAAAAGTTCAGATTCTCGTATCATTGAACACATTAAGCCCTTGATAACAGGCCAAAAACTACCTCGAGTTTTAAATCTAGTAAACTTTTTTTTTTTCTTTAAATGAAGATCATGATTTGCAAAAATCTCGAATTGTTTTTAATAAAAATTATTTTTATAACTCGTTCGGACTTTTAAGGATATATAATTTATCAACTGGGCGTTTTGAGGACTTGTAAAAACTCGCGTTTTTTTTTTTCAAAGGACGAAAATGTAATCTACGTCAACATAAAAGTTCAGATTCTCGTATCATTGAACACATTAAGCCCTTGATAACAGGCCAAAAACTACCTCGAGTTTTAAATCTAGTAAACTTTTTTTTTTTCTTTAAATGAAGATCATGATTTGCAAAAATCTCGAATTGTTTTTAATAAAAATTATTTTTATAACTCGTTCGGACTTTTGAGGATATATAATTTATCAACTGGGCGTTTTGAGGACTTGTAAAAACTCGCGTTTTTTTTTTCAAAGGACGAAAATGTAATCTACGTTAACATAAAAGTTCAGATTCTCGTATCATTGAACACATTAAGCCCTTGATAACAGGCCAAAAACTACCTCGAGTTTTAAATCTAGTAAACTTTTTTTTTTTCTTTAAATGAAGATCATGATTTGCAAAAATCTCGAATTGTTTTTAATAAAAATTAATTTTATGACTCGCTCGGAGTTTTGAGGATATATATTTTATCAACTGGGCGTTTTGAGGACTTGTAAAAAATCGCGTTTTTTTTTTCAAAGGACGAAAATGTAATCTACGTTTACATAAAAGTTCAGATTCTCGTGTCATTGAACACATTAAGCCCTTGATAAGAAGCCAAAAACAACCTCGTGTTTTAAATTTTAGTATATTTTTTTTTTTTTAAATAAACATCATGATTTGCGAAAATCTCGAATTGTTTTGATAAGAAATTATTATTATGACTCGTTCGGACTTTTGAGGATATATATTTTATCAACTGGGCGTTTTGAGGACTTGTAAAAAATCGCGTTTTTTTTTTCAAAGGACGAAAATGTAATCTACGTTAACATAAAAGTTCAGATTCTCGTATCATTGAACACATTAAGCCCTTGATAACAGGCCAAAAACTACCTCGAGTTTTAAATCTAGTAAACTTTTTTTTTTTCTTTAAATGAAGATCATGATTTGTAAAAATCTCGAATTGTTTTTAATAAAAATTATTTTTATAACTCGTTCGGACTTTTAAGGATATATAATTTATCAACTGGGCGTTTTGAGGACTTGTAAAAACTCGCGTTTTTTTTTTCAAAGGACGAAAATGTAATCTACGTTAACATAAAAGTTCAGATTCTCGTATCATTGAACACATTAACGCCTCGATAACAAGCCAAAAACTACCTCGTGTTTTAAATTTTAGTAAACTTTTTTTTTTTTAATAAAAATCATGATTTGCGAAAATCTCGAATTGTTTTGATAAAAAATTATTATTATGACTCGTTCGGAGTTTTGAGGATATATATTTTATCAACTGGGCGTTTTGAGGACTTGTAAAAAATCGCGTTTTTTTTTTCAAAGGACGAAAATGTAATCTACGTTTACATAAAAGTTCAGATTCTCGTATCATTGAACACATTAAGCCCTTGATAAGAAGCCAAAAACAACCTCGTGTTTTAAATTTTAGTATATTTTTTTTTTTTTAAATAAACATCATGATTTGCGAAAATCTCGAATTGTTTTGATAAGAAATTATTATTATGACTCGTTCGGACTTTTGAGGATCTATATTTTATCAACTGGGCGTTTTGAGGACTTGTAAAAAATCGCGATTTTTTTTTCAAAGGACGAAAATGTAATCTACGTTAACATAAAAGTTCAGATTCTCGTATCATTGAACACATTAAGCCCTTGATAACAGGCCAAAAACTACCTCGAGTTTTAAATCTAGTAAACTTTTTTTTTTTCTTTAAATGAAGATCATGATTTGCAAAAATCTCGAATTGTTTTTAATAAAAATTATTTTTATAACTCGTTCGGACTTTTGAGGATATATAATTTATCAACTGGGCGTTTTGAGGACTTGTAAAAACTCGCGTTTTTTTTTTCAAAGGACGAAAATGTAATCTACGTTAACATAAAAGTTCAGATTCTCGTATCATTGAACACATTAAGCCCTTGATAACAGGCCAAAAACTACCTCGAGTTTTAAATCTAGTAAACTTTTTTTTTTTCTTTAAATGAAGATCATGATTTGCAAAAATCTCGAATTGTTTTTAATAAAAATTAATTTTATGACTCGCTCGGAGTTTTGAGGATATATATTTTATCAACTGGGCGTTTTGAGGACTTGTAAAAAATCGCGTTTTTTTTTTCAAAGGACGAACATGTAATCTACGTTTACATAAAAGTTCAGATTCTCGTGTCATTGAACACATTAAGCCCTTGATAAGAAGCCAAAAACAACCTCGTGTTTTAAATTTTAGTATATTTTTTTTTTTTTAAATAAACATCATGATTTGCGAAAATCTCGAATTGTTTTGATAAGAAATTATTATTATGACTCGTTCGGACTTTTGAGGATATATATTTTATCAACTGGGCGTTTTGAGGACTTGTAAAAAATCGCATTTTTTTTTTCAAAGGACGAAAATGTAATCTACGTTTACATAAAAGTTCAGATTCTCGTGTCATTGAACACATTAAGCCCTTGATAAGAAGCCAAAAACAACCTCGTGTTTTAAATTTTAGTATATTTTTTTTTTTTTAAATAAACATCATGATTTGCGAAAATCTTGAATTGTTTTGATAAGAAATTATTATTATGACTCGCTCGGACGTTTGAGGATATATATTTGATCAACTTGGCGTTTTGAGGACTTGTAAAAACTCGCGTTTTTTTTCATAGGACGAAAATGTAATCTACGTTAACGTAAAAGTTCAGATTCTCGTGTCATTGATCACATTAAGCCCTTGATAACAGGCCAAAAACTACCTCGAGTTTCAAATCTTGTAAACTTTTTTTTTTTTCTTTAAATGAAGATCATGATTTGCAAAAATCTCGAATTGTTTTTAATAAAAATTATTTTTATGACTCGTTCGGACTTTTGAGGATATATATTTTATCAACTGGGCGTTTTGAGGACTTGTAAAAACTCGCGTTTTTTTTTTCATAGGACGGTATTTTAATCAACGTTAACATAAAAGTTCAGATTCTCGTGTCATTGAACACATTAAGCCCTTGATAAGAAGCCAAAAACAACCTCGTGTTCTAAGTTTTGGTAAAAAATTTTTTTTCTTGAAAATAACATCATGATTTGCAAAAATCTCGAATTGTTTTTAATAAAAATTAATTTTATGACTCGCTCGGAGTTTTGAGGAATTATATTTTATCAACTGGGCGTTTTGAGGACTTGTAAAAACTCGCGTTTTTTTTTCATAGGACGAAAATGTAATCTACGTTTACATAAAAGTTCAGATTCTCGTGTCATTGAACACATTAACGCCTCGATAACAAGCCAAAAACTACCTCGTATTTTAAATTTTAGTAAACTTTTTTTTTTTTAATAAAAATCATGATTTGCGAAAATCTCGAATTGTTTTGATAAAAAATTATTATTATGACTCGTTCGGAGTTTTGAAGATATATATTTTATCAACTGGGCGTTTTGAGGACTTGTAAAAAATCGCGTTTTTTTTTTCAAAGGACGAAAATGTAATCTACGTTAACATAAAAGTTCAGATTCTCGTATCATTGAACACATTAACGCCTCGATAACAAGCCAAAAACTACCTCGTGTTTTAAATTTTAGTAAACTTTTTTTTTTTTAATAAAAATCATGATTTGCGAAAATCTCGAATTGTTTTGATAAAAAATTATTATTATGACTCGTTCGGAGTTTTGAAGATATATATTTTATCAACTGGGCGTTTTGAGGACTTGTAAAAAATCGCGTTTTTTTTTTCAAAGGACGAAAATGTAATCTACGTTAACATAAAAGTTCAGATTCTCGTATCATTGAACACATTAACGCCTCGATAACAAGCCAAAAACTACCTCGTGTTTTAAATTTTAGTAAACTTTTTTTTTTTTAATAAAAATCATGATTTGCGAAAATCTCGAATTGTTTTGATAAAAAATTATTATTATGACTCGTTCGGAGTTTTGAGGATATATATTTTATCAACTGGGCGTTTTGAGGACTTGTAAAAAATCGCGTTTTTTTTTTCAAAGGACGAAAATGTAATCTACGTTTACATAAAAGTTCAGATTCTCGTATCATTGAACACATTAAGCCCTTGATAAGAAGCCAAAAACAACCTCGTGTTTTAAATTTTAGTATATTTTTTTTTTTTTAAATAAACATCATGATTTGCGAAAATCTCGAATTGTTTTGATAAGAAATTATTATTATGACTCGTTCGGACTTTTGAGGATCTATATTTTATCAACTGGGCGTTTTGAGGACTTGTAAAAAATCGCGATTTTTTTTTCAAAGGACGAAAATGTAATCTACGTTAACATAAAAGTTCAGATTCTCGTATCATTGAACACATTAAGCCCTTGATAACAGGCCAAAAACTACCTCGAGTTTTAAATCTAGTAAACTTTTTTTTTTTCTTTAAATGAAGATCATGATTTGCAAAAATCTCGAATTGTTTTTAATAAAAATTATTTTTATAACTCGTTCGGACTTTTGAGGATATATAATTTATCAACTGGGCGTTTTGAGGACTTGTAAAAACTCGCGTTTTTTTTTTCAAAGGACGAAAATGTAATCTACGTTAACATAAAAGTTCAGATTCTCGTATCATTGAACACATTAAGCCCTTGATAACAGGCCAAAAACTACCTCGAGTTTTAAATCTAGTAAACTTTTTTTTTTTCTTTAAATGAAGATCATGATTTGCAAAAATCTCGAATTGTTTTTAATAAAAATTAATTTTATGACTCGCTCGGAGTTTTGAGGATATATATTTTATCAACTGGGCGTTTTGAGGACTTGTAAAAAATCGCGTTTTTTTTTTCAAAGGACGAAAATGTAATCTACGTTTACATAAAAGTTCAGATTCTCGTGTCATTGAACACATTAAGCCCTTGATAAGAAGCCAAAAACAACCTCGTGTTTTAAATTTTAGTATATTTTTTTTTTTTTAAATAAACATCATGATTTGCGAAAATCTCGAATTGTTTTGATAAGAAATTATTATTATGACTCGTTCGGACTTTTGAGGATATATATTTTATCAACTGGGCGTTTTGAGGACTTGTAAAAACTCGCGTTTTTTCGTCATAGGACGAAAATGTAATCTACGTTAACATAAAAGTTCAGATTCTCGTGTCATTGAACACATTAAGCCCTTGATAACAGGCCAAAAACTACCTCGAGTTTTAAATCTTGTAAACTTTTTTTTTTCTTTGAATGAAGATCATGATTTGCAAAAATCTCGAATTGTTTTTTATAAAAATTATTTTCATAACTCGTTCGGGCTTTTGAGGATATATAATTTATCAACTGGGCGTTTTGAGGACTTGTAAAAACTCGCGTTTTTTCGTCATAGGACTAAAATGTAATCTACTTCAATATAAAAGTTTAGATTGTCGTGTCATTGAACACATTAAGCCCTTGATAACAGGCCAAAAACTACCTCGAGTTTTAAATCTTGTAAACTTTTTTTTTTTCTTTAAATGAAGATCATGATTTGCAAAAATCTCGAATTGATTTTAATAAAAATTAATTTTATGACTCGCTCGGACTTTTGAGGATATATATTTGATCAACTGGGCGTTTTGAGGACTTGTAAAAACTCGCGTTTTTTTTCATAGGACGAAAATGTAATCTACGTTTACATAAAAGTTCAGATTCTCGTGTCATTGAACACATTAACGCCTCGTTAACAAGCCAAAAACAACCTCGTGTTTTAAATTTTAGTAAACTTTTTTTCTCTTTATTAAACATCATGATTTGCGAAAATCTCGAACTGTTTTGATAAGAAATTATTATTATGACTCGTTCGGACTTTTGAGGATCTATATTTTATCAACTGGGCGTTTTGAGGACTTGTAAAAACTTGCGTTTTTTTTTTCAAAGGACGAAAATGTAATCTACGTTAACATAAAAGTTCAGATTCTCGTATCATTGAACACATTAAGCCCTTGATAACAGTCCAAAAACTACCTCGAGTTTTAAATCTAGTAAACTTTTTTTTTTTCTTTAAATGAAGATCATGATTTGCAAAAATCTCGAATTGTTTTTAATAAAAATTAATTTTATGACTCGCTCGGACTTTTGAGGATATATATTTGATCAACTGGGCGTTTTGAGGACTTGTAAAAAATCGCGATTTTTTTTTCAAAGGACGAAAATGTAATCTACGTTAACATAAAAGTTCAGATTCTCGTATCATTGAACACATTAAGCCCTTGATAACAGGCCAAAAACTACCTCGAGTTTTAAATCTAGTAAACTTTTTTTTTTTCTTTAAATGAAGATCATGATTTGCAAAAATCTCGAATTGTTTTTAATAAAAATTATTTTTATAACTCGTTCGGACTTTTGAGGATATATAATTTATCAACTGGGCGTTTTGAGGACTTGTAAAAACTCGCGTTTTTTTTTTCAAAGGACGAAAATGTAATCTACGTTAACATAAAAGTTCAGATTCTCGTATCATTGAACACATTAAGCCCTTGATAACAGGCCAAAAACTACCTCGAGTTTTAAATCTAGTAAACTTTTTTTTTTTCTTTAAATGAAGATCATGATTTGCAAAAATCTCGAATTGTTTTTAATAAAAATTAATTTTATGACTCGCTCGGAGTTTTGAGGATATATATTTTATCAACTGGGCGTTTTGAGGACTTGTAAAAAATCGCGTTTTTTTTTTCAAAGGACGAAAATGTAATCTACGTTTACATAAAAGTTCAGATTCTCGTGTCATTGAACACATTAAGCCCTTGATAAGAAGCCAAAAACAACCTCGTGTTTTAAATTTTAGTATATTTTTTTTTTTTTAAATAAACATCATGATTTGCGAAAATCTCGAATTGTTTTGATAAGAAATTATTATTATGACTCGTTCGGACTTTTGAGGATATATATTTTATCAACTGGGCGTTTTGAGGACTTGTAAAAAATCGCATTTTTTTTTTCAAAGGACGAAAATGTAATCTACGTTTACATAAAAGTTCAGATTCTCGTGTCATTGAACACATTAAGCCCTTGATAAGAAGCCAAAAACAACCTCGTGTTTTAAATTTTAGTATATTTTTTTTTTTTAAATAAACATCATGATTTGCGAAAATCTTGAATTGTTTTGATAAGAAATTATTATTATGACTCGCTCGGACGTTTGAGGATATATATTTGATCAACTTGGCGTTTTGAGGACTTGTAAAAACTCGCGTTTTTTTTCATAGGACGAAAATGTAATCTACGTTAACGTAAAAGTTCAGATTCTCGTGTCATTGATCACATTAAGCCCTTGATAACAGGCCAAAAACTACCTCGAGTTTCAAATCTTGTAAACTTTTTTTTTTTTCTTTAAATGAAGATCATGATTTGCAAAAATCTCGAATTGTTTTTAATAAAAATTATTTTTATGACTCGTTCGGACTTTTGAGGATATATATTTTATCAACTGGGCGTTTTGAGGACTTGTAAAAAATCGCGTTTTTTTTTTCAAAGGACGAAAATGTAATCTACGTTTACATAAAAGTTCAGATTCTCGTGTCATTGAACACATTAAGCCCTTGATAAGAAGCCAAAAACAACCTCGTGTTTTAAATTTTAGTATATTTTTTTTTTTTTAAATAAACATCATGATTTGCGAAAATCTCGAATTGTTTTGATAAGAAATTATTATTATGACTCGTTCGGACTTTTGAGGATATATATTTTATCAACTGGGCGTTTTGAGGACTTGTAAAAACTCGCGTTTTTTTTTTCATAGGACGGTATTTTAATCAACGTTAACATAAAAGTTCAGATTCTCGTGTCATTGAACACATTAAGCCCTTGATAAGAAGCCAAAAACAACCTCGTGTTCTAAGTTTTGGTAAAAAATTTTTTTTCTTGAAAATAACATCATGATTTGCAAAAATCTCGAATTGTTTTTAATAAAAATTAATTTTATGACTCGCTCGGAGTTTTGAGGATATATATTTTATCAACTGGGCGTTTTGAGGACTTGTAAAAACTCGCGGTTTTTTTCCATAGGACGAAAATTTAATCTACGTTTACATAAAAGTTCAGATTCTCGTGTCATTGAACACATTAAGCCCTTGATAAGAAGCCAAAAACAACCTCGTGTTTTAAATTTTAGTAAACTTTTTTTCTCTTTATTAAACATCATGAATTGCGAAAATCTCAAACTGTTTTGAAAAAAATTATTATTATGACTCGTTCGGACTTTTGAGGAATTATATTTTATCAACTGGGCGTTTTGAGGACTTGTAAAAACTCGCGTTTTTTTTTCATAGGACGAAAATGTAATCTACGTTTACATAAAAGTTCAGATTCTCGTGTCATTGAACACATTAACGCCTCGATAACAAGCCAAAAACTACCTCGTATTTTAAATTTTAGTAAACTTTTTTTTTTTTAATAAAAATCATGATTTGCGAAAATCTCGAATTGTTTTGATAAAAAATTATTATTATGACTCGTTCGGAGTTTTGAAGATATATATTTTATCAACTGGGCGTTTTGAGGACTTGTAAAAAATCGCGTTTTTTTTTTCAAAGGACGAAAATGTAATCTACGTTAACATAAAAGTTCAGATTCTCGTATCATTGAACACATTAAGCCCTTGATAACAGTCCAAAAACTACCTCGAGTTTTAAATCTAGTAAACTTTTTTTTTTTCTTTAAATGAAGATCATGATTTGCAAAAATCTCGAATTGTTTTTAATAAAAATTATTATTATGACTCGTTCGGAGTTTTGAGGATATATATTTTATCAACTGGGCGTTTTGAGGACTTGTAAAAAATCGCGTTTTTTTTTTCAAAGGACGAAAATGTAATCTACGTTAACATAAAAGTTCAGATTCTCGTATCATTGAACACATTAAGCCCTTGATAACAGGCCAAAAACTACCTCGAGTTTTAAATCTAGTAAACTTTTTTTTTTTCTTTAAATGAAGATCATGATTTGCAAAAATCTCGAATTGTTTTTAATAAAAATTGATTTTATGACTCGCTCGGAGTTTTGAGGATATTTATTTTATCAACTGGGCGTTTTGAGGACTTGTAAAAACTCGCGTTTTTTTTTTCATAGGACGGTATTTTAATCAACGTTAACATAAAAGTTCAGATTCTCGTATCATTGAACACATTAACGCCTCGATAACAAGCCAAAAACTACCTCGTGTTTTAAATTTTAGTAAACTTTTTTTTTTTTAATAAAAATCATGATTTGCGAAAATCTCGAATTGTTTTGATAAAAAATTATTATTATGACTCGTTCGGAGTTTTGAGGATATATATTTTATCAACTGGGCGTTTTGAGGACTTGTAAAAAATCGCGTTTTTTTTTTCAAAGGACGAAAATGTAATCTACGTTTACATAAAAGTTCAGATTCTCGTATCATTGAACACATTAAGCCCTTGATAAGAAGCCAAAAACAACCTCGTGTTTTAAATTTTAGTATATTTTTTTTTTTTAAATAAACATCATGATTTGCGAAAATCTCGAATTGTTTTGATAAGAAATTATTATTATGACTCGTTCGGACTTTTGAGGATATATATTTTATCAACTGGGCGTTTTGAGGACTTGTAAAAAATCGCGTTTTTTTTTTCAAAGGACGAAAATGTAATCTACGTTAACATAAAAGTTCAGATTCTCGTATCATTGAACACATTAAGCCCTTGATAACAGGCCAAAAACTACCTCGAGTTTTAAATCTAGTAAACTTTTTTTTTTTCTTTAAATGAAGATCATGATTTGCAAAAATCTCGAATTGTTTTTAATAAAAATTGATTTTATGACTCGCTCGGAGTTTTGAGGATATTTATTTTATCAACTGGGCGTTTTGAGGACTTGTAAAAACTCGCGTTTTTTTTTCATAGGACGAAAATGTAATCTACATTTACATAAAAGTTCAGATTCTCGTGTCATTGAACACATTAAGCCCTTGATAAGAAGCCAAAAACAACCTCGTGTTTTAAATTTTGGTATATTTTTTTTTTTTTTAAATAAACATCATGATTTGCGAAAATCTCGAATTGTTTTGATGAGAAATTATTATTATGACTCGTTCGGACTTTTGAGGATCTATATTTTATCAACTGGGCGTTTTGAGGACTTGTAAAAACTCGCGTTTTTTTTTCATAGGACGAAAATGTAATCTACGTTTACATAAAAGTTCAGATTCTCGTGTCATAGAACACATTAAGGCCTCGATAACAAGCCAAAAACAACCTCGTGTTTTGAATTTTAGTAAACTTTTCTTTTTCTTTAAATGAAGATCATGTTTTGCAAAAATCTCGAATTGTTTTTAATAAATAGTATATTACTTAACTAGGCAGTATGAATGGGAAACGTCTCAGATCGCATGAAATTGTCGTCCGAGGCGTAGCCGAGTGTGACAAACAAGTGATCTGAGACCTTCCCATTCAGGTGCCTAGTTGAGTATGCTATTTTTCCGCACGACGGCGCCGGGAAGCGCTACTGACTGTAGCGGCAGCGGCAGGGAAGTAGCGCTTCCCGGCCGGAGTGCGGAAAAATTATTTTTATGAATCGTTCGGACTTTTGAGGATATATAATTTATCAACTAGGCGTTTTGCGGACTTGTAAAAATTCGCGTTTTTTCGTCATAGGACTAAAATGTAATCTACTTCGATATAAAAGTTTAGATTCTCGTGTCATTGAACACATTAACGCCTCGTTAACAAGCCAAAAACAACCTCGTGATTTAAATTTTGGTAAACTTTTTTTCTCTCTATTGAACATCATGAATTGCGAAAATTTCAAACTGTTTTGAAAAAAATTATTATTATGACTCGTTCGGACTTTTGAGGATATATATTTTATCAACTGGGCGTTTTGGGGACTTGTTAAAACTCGCGTTTTTTTTTCATAGGACGAAAATGTAATCTACGTTTACATAAAAGTTCAGATTCTCGTGTCATTGAACACATTAAGGTTTCGTTAAAAAGCTAAAAACAACCTCGTGTTTTAAATTTTAGTATTTTTTTTTTTTCTTCAAATAAACATCATGATTTGCGAAAATCTCGAATTGTTTTAAATAGAAATTATTATTATGACTCGTTCGGACTTTTGAGGATATATATTTTATCAACTGGGCGTTTTGAGGACTTGTAAAAACTCGCGTTTTTTTTTTTCATAGGACGAAAATGTAATCTACGTTAACGTAAAAGTTCAGATTCTCGTGTCATTGAACACATTAAGCCTTTGATAACATTCCAAAAACTACCTCGAGTTTTAAATCTTGTAAACTTTTTTTTTTTCTTTGAATCAAGATCATGATTTGCAAAAATCTCGAATTGTTTTTTATAAAAATTATTTTTATGACTCGTTCGGACTTTTGAGCATATATATTTTATCAACTGGGCGTTTTGGGGACTTCTAAAACTCGCGTTTTTTTTGTCATAGAACGGTATTTTGATCAACGTTAACATAAAAGTTCAGATTCTCGTGTCATTGAACACATTAAGCCCTTGATAAGAAGCCAAAAACAACCTCGTGTTCTAAGTTTTGGTAAAAAATTTTTTTTCTTAAAAATAACATCATGTTTTGCGAAAATCTCGAATTGTTTTAGATAAAAATTAATTTCATGACTCGCTCGGACTTTTGAGGATATATATTTTATCAACTGGGCGTTTTAAGGACTTGTAAAAACTCGCGGTTTTTTTCCATAGGACGAAAATTTAATCTACGTTTACATAAAAGTTCAGATTCTCGTGTCATTGAACACATTAACGCCTCGTTAACAAGCCAAAAACAACCTCGTGTTTTAAATTTTAGTAAACTTTTTTCCTCTTTATTAAACATCATGAATTGCGAAAATCTCAAACTGTTTTGAAAAAAATTATTATTATGACTCGTTCGGACTTTTGAGGAATTATATTTTATCAACTGGGCGTTTTGAGGACTTGTAAAAACTCGCGTTTTTTTTTCATAGGACGAAAATGTAATCTACGTTTACATAAAAGTTCAGATTCTCGTGTCATTGAACACATTAAGCCCTTGATAAGAAGCCAAAAACAACCTCGTGTTTTAAATTTTAGTATATATTTTTTTTTTTAAATAAACATCATGATTTGCGAAAATCTCGAACTGTTTTGATAAGAAATTATTATTATGACTCGTTCGGACTTTTGAGGATCTATATTTTATCAACTGGGCGTTTTGAGGACTTGTAAAAACTTGCGTTTTTTTTTTCAAAGGACGAAAATGTAATCTACGTTTACATAAAAGTTCAGATTCTCGTATCATTGAACACATTAAGCCCTTGATAACAGGCCAAAAACTACCTCGAGTTTTAAATCTAGTAAACTTTTTTTTTTTCTTTAAATGAAGATCATGATTTGCAAAAATCTCGAATTGTTTTTAATAAAAATTAATTTTATGACTCGCTCGGACTTTTGAGGATATATATTTGATCAACTGGGCGTTTTGAGGACTTGTAAAAACTCGCGTTTTTTTGTCATAGAACGGTATTTTGATCAACGTTAACATAAAAGTTCAGATTCTCGTGTCATTGAACACATTAAGCCCTTGATAAGAAGCCAAAAACAACCTCGTGTTCTAAGTTTTGGTAAAAAATTTTTTTTCTTAAAAATAACATCATGTTTTGCGAAAATCTCGAATTGTTTTAGATAAAAATTATTTTTATAACTCGTTCGGACTTTTAAGGATATATAATTTATCAACTGGGCGTTTTGAGGACTTGTAAAAACTCGCGTTTTTTTTTTTCAAAGGACGAAAATGTAATCTACGTCAACATAAAAGTTCAGATTCTCGTATCATTGAACACATTAAGCCCTTGATAACAGGCCAAAAACTACCTCGAGTTTTAAATCTAGTAAACTTTTTTTTTTTCTTTAAATGAAGATCATGATTTGCAAAAATCTCGAATTGTTTTTAATAAAAATTGATTTTATGACTCGCTCGGAGTTTTGAGGATATTTATTTTATCAACTGGGCGTTTTGAGGACTTGTAAAAACTCGCGTTTTTTTTTCAAAGGACGAAAATGTAATCTACATTTACATAAAAGTTCAGATTCTCGTGTCATTGAACACATTAAGCCCTTGATAAGAAGCCAAAAACAACCTCGTGTTTTAAATTTTGGTATATTTTTTTTTTTTTTAAATAAACATCATGATTTGCGAAAATCTCGAATTGTTTTGATGAGAAATTATTATTATGACTCGTTCGGACTTTTGAGGATCTATATTTTATCAACTGGGCGTTTTGAGGACTTGTAAAAACTCGCGTTTTTTTTTCATAGGACGAAAATGTAATCTACGTTTACATAAAAGTTCAGATTCTCGTGTCATAGAACACATTAAGGCCTCGATAACAAGCCAAAAACAACCTCGTGTTTTGAATTTTAGTAAACTTTTCTTTTTCTTTAAATGAAGATCATGTTTTGCAAAAATCTCGAATTGTTTTTAATAAATAGTATATTACTTAACTAGGCAGTATGAATGGGAAACGTCTCAGATCGCATGAAATTGTCGTCCGAGGCGTAGCCGAGTGTGACAAACAAGTGATCTGAGACCTTCCCATTCAGGTGCCTAGTTGAGTATGCTATTTTTCCGCACGACGGCGCCGGGAAGCGCTACTGACTGTAGCGGCAGCGGCAGGGAAGTAGCGCTTCCCGGCCGGAGTGCGGAAAAATTATTTTTATGAATCGTTCGGACTTTTGAGGATATATAATTTATCAACTAGGCGTTTTGCGGACTTGTAAAAATTCGCGTTTTTTCGTCATAGGACTAAAATGTAATCTACTTCGATATAAAAGTTTAGATTCTCGTGTCATTGAACACATTAACGCCTCGTTAACAAGCCAAAAACAACCTCGTGATTTAAATTTTGGTAAACTTTTTTTCTCTCTATTGAACATCATGAATTGCGAAAATTTCAAACTGTTTTGAAAAAAATTATTATTATGACTCGTTCGGACTTTTGAGGATATATATTTTATCAACTGGGCGTTTTGGGGACTTGTTAAAACTCGCGTTTTTTTTTCATAGGACGAAAATGTAATCTACGTTTACATAAAAGTTCAGATTCTCGTGTCATTGAACACATTAAGGTTTCGTTAAAAAGCTAAAAACAACCTCGTGTTTTAAATTTTAGTATTTTTTTTTTTTCTTCAAATAAACATCATGATTTGCGAAAATCTCGAATTGTTTTAAATAGAAATTATTATTATGACTCGTTCGGACTTTTGAGGATATATATTTTATCAACTGGGCGTTTTGAGGACTTGTAAAAACTCGCGTTTTTTTTTTTCATAGGACGAAAATGTAATCTACGTTAACGTAAAAGTTCAGATTCTCGTGTCATTGAACACATTAAGCCTTTGATAACATTCCAAAAACTACCTCGAGTTTTAAATCTTGTAAACTTTTTTTTTTTCTTTGAATCAAGATCATGATTTGCAAAAATCTCGAATTGTTTTTTATAAAAATTATTTTTATGACTCGTTCGGACTTTTGAGCATATATATTTTATCAACTGGGCGTTTTGGGGACTTCTAAAACTCGCGTTTTTTTTGTCATAGAACGGTATTTTGATCAACGTTAACATAAAAGTTCAGATTCTCGTGTCATTGAACACATTAAGCCCTTGATAAGAAGCCAAAAACAACCTCGTGTTCTAAGTTTTGGTAAAAAATTTTTTTTCTTAAAAATAACATCATGTTTTGCGAAAATCTCGAATTGTTTTAGATAAAAATTAATTTCATGACTCGCTCGGACTTTTGAGGATATATATTTTATCAACTGGGCGTTTTAAGGACTTGTAAAAACTCGCGGTTTTTTTCCATAGGACGAAAATTTAATCTACGTTTACATAAAAGTTCAGATTCTCGTGTCATTGAACACATTAACGCCTCGTTAACAAGCCAAAAACAACCTCGTGTTTTAAATTTTAGTAAACTTTTTTCCTCTTTATTAAACATCATGAATTGCGAAAATCTCAAACTGTTTTGAAAAAAATTATTATTATGACTCGTTCGGACTTTTGAGGAATTATATTTTATCAACTGGGCGTTTTGAGGACTTGTAAAAACTCGCGTTTTTTTTTCATAGGACGAAAATGTAATCTACGTTTACATAAAAGTTCAGATTCTCGTGTCATTGAACACATTAAGCCCTTGATAAGAAGCCAAAAACAACCTCGTGTTTTAAATTTTAGTATATATTTTTTTTTTTAAATAAACATCATGATTTGCGAAAATCTCGAATTGTTTTGATAAGAAATTATTATTATGACTCGTTCGGACTTTTGAGGATATATATTTTATCAACTGGGCGTTTTGAGGACTTGTAAAAAATCGCGTTTTTTTTTTCAAAGGACGAAAATGTAATCTACGTTAACATAAAAGTTCAGATTCTCGTATCATTGAACACATTAAGCCCTTGATAACAGGCCAAAAACTACCTCGAGTTTTAAATCTAGTAAACTTTTTTTTTTTCTTTAAATGAAGATCATGATTTGCAAAAATCTCGAATTGTTTTTAATAAAAATTGATTTTATGACTCGCTCGGAGTTTTGAGGATATTTATTTTATCAACTGGGCGTTTTGAGGACTTGTAAAAACTCGCGTTTTTTTTTCATAGGACGAAAATGTAATCTACATTTACATAAAAGTTCAGATTCTCGTGTCATTGAACACATTAAGCCCTTGATAAGAAGCCAAAAACAACCTCGTGTTTTAAATTTTGGTATATTTTTTTTTTTTTTAAATAAACATCATGATTTGCGAAAATCTCGAATTGTTTTGATGAGAAATTATTATTATGACTCGTTCGGACTTTTGAGGATCTATATTTTATCAACTGGGCGTTTTGAGGACTTGTAAAAACTCGCGTTTTTTTTTCATAGGACGAAAATGTAATCTACGTTTACATAAAAGTTCAGATTCTCGTGTCATAGAACACATTAAGGCCTCGATAACAAGCCAAAAACAACCTCGTGTTTTGAATTTTAGTAAACTTTTCTTTTTCTTTAAATGAAGATCATGTTTTGCAAAAATCTCGAATTGTTTTTAATAAATAGTATATTACTTAACTAGGCAGTATGAATGGGAAACGTCTCAGATCGCATGAAATTGTCGTCCGAGGCGTAGCCGAGTGTGACAAACAAGTGATCTGAGACCTTCCCATTCAGGTGCCTAGTTGAGTATGCTATTTTTCCGCACGACGGCGCCGGGAAGCGCTACTGACTGTAGCGGCAGCGGCAGGGAAGTAGCGCTTCCCGGCCGGAGTGCGGAAAAATTATTTTTATGAATCGTTCGGACTTTTGAGGATATATAATTTATCAACTAGGCGTTTTGCGGACTTGTAAAAATTCGCGTTTTTTCGTCATAGGACTAAAATGTAATCTACTTCGATATAAAAGTTTAGATTCTCGTGTCATTGAACACATTAACGCCTCGTTAACAAGCCAAAAACAACCTCGTGATTTAAATTTTGGTAAACTTTTTTTCTCTCTATTGAACATCATGAATTGCGAAAATTTCAAACTGTTTTGAAAAAAATTATTATTATGACTCGTTCGGACTTTTGAGGATATATATTTTATCAACTGGGCGTTTTGGGGACTTGTTAAAACTCGCGTTTTTTTTTCATAGGACGAAAATGTAATCTACGTTTACATAAAAGTTCAGATTCTCGTGTCATTGAACACATTAAGGTTTCGTTAAAAAGCTAAAAACAACCTCGTGTTTTAAATTTTAGTATTTTTTTTTTTTCTTCAAATAAACATCATGATTTGCGAAAATCTCGAATTGTTTTAAATAGAAATTATTATTATGACTCGTTCGGACTTTTGAGGATATATATTTTATCAACTGGGCGTTTTGAGGACTTGTAAAAACTCGCGTTTTTTTTTTTTCATAGGACGAAAATGTAATCTACGTTAACGTAAAAGTTCAGATTCTCGTGTCATTGAACACATTAAGCCTTTGATAACATTCCAAAAACTACCTCGAGTTTTAAATCTTGTAAACTTTTTTTTTTTCTTTGAATCAAGATCATGATTTGCAAAAATCTCGAATTGTTTTTTATAAAAATTATTTTTATGACTCGTTCGGACTTTTGAGCATATATATTTTATCAACTGGGCGTTTTGGGGACTTCTAAAACTCGCGTTTTTTTTGTCATAGAACGGTATTTTGATCAACGTTAACATAAAAGTTCAGATTCTCGTGTCATTGAACACATTAAGCCCTTGATAAGAAGCCAAAAACAACCTCGTGTTCTAAGTTTTGGTAAAAAATTTTTTTTCTTAAAAATAACATCATGTTTTGCGAAAATCTCGAATTGTTTTAGATAAAAATTAATTTCATGACTCGCTCGGACTTTTGAGGATATATATTTTATCAACTGGGCGTTTTAAGGACTTGTAAAAACTCGCGGTTTTTTTCCATAGGACGAAAATTTAATCTACGTTTACATAAAAGTTCAGATTCTCGTGTCATTGAACACATTAACGCCTCGTTAACAAGCCAAAAACAACCTCGTGTTTTAAATTTTAGTAAACTTTTTTCCTCTTTATTAAACATCATGAATTGCGAAAATCTCAAACTGTTTTGAAAAAAATTATTATTATGACTCGTTCGGACTTTTGAGGAATTATATTTTATCAACTGGGCGTTTTGAGGACTTGTAAAAACTCGCGTTTTTTTTTCATAGGACGAAAATGTAATCTACGTTTACATAAAAGTTCAGATTCTCGTGTCATTGAACACATTAAGCCCTTGATAAGAAGCCAAAAACAACCTCGTGTTTTAAATTTTAGTATATATTTTTTTTTTTAAATAAACATCATGATTTGCGAAAATCTCGAACTGTTTTGATAAGAAATTATTATTATGACTCGTTCGGACTTTTGAGGATCTATATTTTATCAACTGGGCGTTTTGAGGACTTGTAAAAACTTGCGTTTTTTTTTTCAAAGGACGAAAATGTAATCTACGTTTACATAAAAGTTCAGATTCTCGTATCATTGAACACATTAAGCCCTTGATAACAGGCCAAAAACTACCTCGAGTTTTAAATCTAGTAAACTTTTTTTTTTTCTTTAAATGAAGATCATGATTTGCAAAAATCTCGAATTGTTTTTAATAAAAATTAATTTTATGACTCGCTCGGACTTTTGAGGATATATATTTGATCAACTGGGCGTTTTGAGGACTTGTAAAAACTCGCGTTTTTTTGTCATAGAACGGTATTTTGATCAACGTTAACATAAAAGTTCAGATTCTCGTGTCATTGAACACATTAAGCCCTTGATAAGAAGCCAAAAACAACCTCGTGTTCTAAGTTTTGGTAAAAAATTTTTTTTCTTAAAAATAACATCATGTTTTGCGAAAATCTCGAATTGTTTTAGATAAAAATTATTTTTATAACTCGTTCGGACTTTTAAGGATATATAATTTATCAACTGGGCGTTTTGAGGACTTGTAAAAACTCGCGTTTTTTTTTTTCAAAGGACGAAAATGTAATCTACGTCAACATAAAAGTTCAGATTCTCGTATCATTGAACACATTAAGCCCTTGATAACAGGCCAAAAACTACCTCGAGTTTTAAATCTAGTAAACTTTTTTTTTTTCTTTAAATGAAGATCATGATTTGCAAAAATCTCGAATTGTTTTTAATAAAAATTGATTTTATGACTCGCTCGGAGTTTTGAGGATATTTATTTTATCAACTGGGCGTTTTGAGGACTTGTAAAAACTCGCGTTTTTTTTTCAAAGGACGAAAATGTAATCTACATTTACATAAAAGTTCAGATTCTCGTGTCATTGAACACATTAAGCCCTTGATAAGAAGCCAAAAACAACCTCGTGTTTTAAATTTTGGTATATTTTTTTTTTTTTTAAATAAACATCATGATTTGCGAAAATCTCGAATTGTTTTGATGAGAAATTATTATTATGACTCGTTCGGACTTTTGAGGATCTATATTTTATCAACTGGGCGTTTTGAGGACTTGTAAAAACTCGCGTTTTTTTTTCATAGGACGAAAATGTAATCTACGTTTACATAAAAGTTCAGATTCTCGTGTCATAGAACACATTAAGGCCTCGATAACAAGCCAAAAACAACCTCGTGTTTTGAATTTTAGTAAACTTTTCTTTTTCTTTAAATGAAGATCATGTTTTGCAAAAATCTCGAATTGTTTTTAATAAATAGTATATTACTTAACTAGGCAGTATGAATGGGAAACGTCTCAGATCGCATGAAATTGTCGTCCGAGGCGTAGCCGAGTGTGACAAACAAGTGATCTGAGACCTTCCCATTCAGGTGCCTAGTTGAGTATGCTATTTTTCCGCACGACGGCGCCGGGAAGCGCTACTGACTGTAGCGGCAGCGGCAGGGAAGTAGCGCTTCCCGGCCGGAGTGCGGAAAAATTATTTTTATGAATCGTTCGGACTTTTGAGGATATATAATTTATCAACTAGGCGTTTTGCGGACTTGTAAAAATTCGCGTTTTTTCGTCATAGGACTAAAATGTAATCTACTTCGATATAAAAGTTTAGATTCTCGTGTCATTGAACACATTAACGCCTCGTTAACAAGCCAAAAACAACCTCGTGATTTAAATTTTGGTAAACTTTTTTTCTCTCTATTGAACATCATGAATTGCGAAAATTTCAAACTGTTTTGAAAAAAATTATTATTATGACTCGTTCGGACTTTTGAGGATATATATTTTATCAACTGGGCGTTTTGGGGACTTGTTAAAACTCGCGTTTTTTTTTCATAGGACGAAAATGTAATCTACGTTTACATAAAAGTTCAGATTCTCGTGTCATTGAACACATTAAGGTTTCGTTAAAAAGCTAAAAACAACCTCGTGTTTTAAATTTTAGTATTTTTTTTTTTTCTTCAAATAAACATCATGATTTGCGAAAATCTCGAATTGTTTTAAATAGAAATTATTATTATGACTCGTTCGGACTTTTGAGGATATATATTTTATCAACTGGGCGTTTTGAGGACTTGTAAAAACTCGCGTTTTTTTTTTTCATAGGACGAAAATGTAATCTACGTTAACGTAAAAGTTCAGATTCTCGTGTCATTGAACACATTAAGCCTTTGATAACATTCCAAAAACTACCTCGAGTTTTAAATCTTGTAAACTTTTTTTTTTTCTTTGAATCAAGATCATGATTTGCAAAAATCTCGAATTGTTTTTTATAAAAATTATTTTTATGACTCGTTCGGACTTTTGAGCATATATATTTTATCAACTGGGCGTTTTGGGGACTTCTAAAACTCGCGTTTTTTTTGTCATAGAACGGTATTTTGATCAACGTTAACATAAAAGTTCAGATTCTCGTGTCATTGAACACATTAAGCCCTTGATAAGAAGCCAAAAACAACCTCGTGTTCTAAGTTTTGGTAAAAAATTTTTTTTCTTAAAAATAACATCATGTTTTGCGAAAATCTCGAATTGTTTTAGATAAAAATTAATTTCATGACTCGCTCGGACTTTTGAGGATATATATTTTATCAACTGGGCGTTTTAAGGACTTGTAAAAACTCGCGGTTTTTTTCCATAGGACGAAAATTTAATCTACGTTTACATAAAAGTTCAGATTCTCGTGTCATTGAACACATTAACGCCTCGTTAACAAGCCAAAAACAACCTCGTGTTTTAAATTTTAGTAAACTTTTTTCCTCTTTATTAAACATCATGAATTGCGAAAATCTCAAACTGTTTTGAAAAAAATTATTATTATGACTCGTTCGGACTTTTGAGGAATTATATTTTATCAACTGGGCGTTTTGAGGACTTGTAAAAACTCGCGTTTTTTTTTCATAGGACGAAAATGTAATCTACGTTTACATAAAAGTTCAGATTCTCGTGTCATTGAACACATTAAGCCCTTGATAAGAAGCCAAAAACAACCTCGTGTTTTAAATTTTAGTATATATTTTTTTTTTTAAATAAACATCATGATTTGCGAAAATCTCGAACTGTTTTGATAAGAAATTATTATTATGACTCGTTCGGACTTTTGAGGATCTATATTTTATCAACTGGGCGTTTTGAGGACTTGTAAAAACTTGCGTTTTTTTTTTCAAAGGACGAAAATGTAATCTACGTTTACATAAAAGTTCAGATTCTCGTATCATTGAACACATTAAGCCCTTGATAACAGGCCAAAAACTACCTCGAGTTTTAAATCTAGTAAACTTTTTTTTTTTCTTTAAATGAAGATCATGATTTGCAAAAATCTCGAATTGTTTTTAATAAAAATTAATTTTATGACTCGCTCGGACTTTTGAGGATATATATTTGATCAACTGGGCGTTTTGAGGACTTGTAAAAACTCGCGTTTTTTTGTCATAGAACGGTATTTTGATCAACGTTAACATAAAAGTTCAGATTCTCGTGTCATTGAACACATTAAGCCCTTGATAAGAAGCCAAAAACAACCTCGTGTTCTAAGTTTTGGTAAAAAATTTTTTTTCTTAAAAATAACATCATGTTTTGCGAAAATCTCGAATTGTTTTAGATAAAAATTATTTTTATAACTCGTTCGGACTTTTGAGGATATATAATTTATCAACTGGGCGTTTTGAGGACTTGTAAAAACTCGCGTTTTTTCGTCATAGGACGAAAATGTAATCTACGTTAACATAAAAGTTCAGATTCTCGTGTCATTGAACACATTAAGCCCTTGATAACAGGCCAAAAACTACCTCGAGTTTTAAATCTTGTAAACTATTTTTTTTCTTTGAATGAAGATCATGATTTGCAAAAATCTCGAATTGTTTTTTATAAAAATTATTTTCATAACTCGTTCGGGCTTTTGAGGATATATAATTTATCAACTGGGCGTTTTGAGGACTTGTAAAAACTCGCGTTTTTTCGTCATAGGACTAAAATGTAATCTACTTCAATATAAAAGTTTAGATTCTCGTGTCATTGAACACATTAAGCCCTTGATAACAGGCCAAAAACTACCTCGAGTTTTAAATCTTGTAAACTTTTTTTTTTTCTTTAAATGAAGATCATGATTTGCAAAAATCTCGAATTGATTTTAATAAAAATTAATTTTATGACTCGCTCGGACTTTTGAGGATATATATTTGATCAACTGGGCGTTTTGAGGACTTGTAAAAACTCGCGTTTTTTTTCATAGGACGAAAATGTAATCTACGTTTACATAAAAGTTCAGATTCTCGTGTCATTGAACACATTAACGCCTCGTTAACAAGCCAAAAACAACCTCGTGTTTTAAATTTTAGTAAACTTTTTTTCTCTTTATTAAACATCATGATTTGCGAAAATCTCGAACTGTTTTGATAAGAAATTATTATTATGACTCGTTCGGACTTTTGAGGATCTATATTTTATCAACTGGGCGTTTTGAGGACTTGTAAAAACTTGCGTTTTTTTTTTCAAAGGACGAAAATGTAATCTACGTTAACATAAAAGTTCAGATTCTCGTATCATTGAACACATTAAGCCCTTGATAACAGGCCAAAAACTACCTCGAGTTTTAAATCTAGTAAACTTTTTTTTTTTCTTTAAATGAAGATCATGATTTGCAAAAATCTCGAATTGTTTTTAATAAAAATTAATTTTATGACTCGCTCGGACTTTTGAGGATATATATTTGATCAACTGGGCGTTTTGAGGACTTGTAAAAACTCGCGTTTTTTTGTCATAGAACGGTATTTTGATCAACGTTAACATAAAAGTTCAGATTCTCGTGTCATTGAACACATTAAGCCCTTGATAAGAAGCCAAAAACAACCTCGTGTTCTAAGTTTTGGTAAAAAATTTTTTTTCTTAAAAATAACATCATGTTTTGCGAAAATCTCGAATTGTTTTAGATAAAAATTATTTTTATAACTCGTTCGGACTTTTGAGGATATATAATTTATCAACTGGGCGTTTTGAGGACTTGTAAAAACTCGCGTTTTTTCGTCATAGGACGAAAATGTAATCTACGTTAACATAAAAGTTCAGATTCTCGTGTCATTGAACACATTAAGCCCTTGATAACAGGCCAAAAACTACCTCGAGTTTTAAATCTTGTAAACTATTTTTTTTCTTTGAATGAAGATCATGATTTGCAAAAATCTCGAATTGTTTTTTATAAAAATTATTTTCATAACTCGTTCGGGCTTTTGAGGATATATAATTTATCAACTGGGCGTTTTGAGGACTTGTAAAAACTCGCGTTTTTTCGTCATAGGACTAAAATGTAATCTACTTCAATATAAAAGTTTAGATTCTCGTGTCATTGAACACATTAAGCCCTTGATAACAGGCCAAAAACTACCTCGAGTTTTAAATCTTGTAAACTTTTTTTTTTTCTTTAAATGAAGATCATGATTTGCAAAAATCTCGAATTGATTTTAATAAAAATTAATTTTATGACTCGCTCGGACTTTTGAGGATATATATTTGATCAACTGGGCGTTTTGAGGACTTGTAAAAACTCGCGTTTTTTTTCATAGGACGAAAATGTAATCTACGTTTACATAAAAGTTCAGATTCTCGTGTCATTGAACACATTAACGCCTCGTTAACAAGCCAAAAACAACCTCGTGTTTTAAATTTTAGTAAACTTTTTTTCTCTTTATTAAACATCATGATTTGCGAAAATCTCGAACTGTTTTGATAAGAAATTATTATTATGACTCGTTCGGACTTTTGAGGATCTATATTTTATCAACTGGGCGTTTTGAGGACTTGTAAAAACTTGCGTTTTTTTTTTCAAAGGACGAAAATGTAATCTACGTTAACATAAAAGTTCAGATTCTCGTATCATTGAACACATTAAGCCCTTGATAACAGGCCAAAAACTACCTCGAGTTTTAAATCTAGTAAACTTTTTTTTTTTCTTTAAATGAAGATCATGATTTGCAAAAATCTCGAATTGTTTTTAATAAAAATTATTTTTATAACTCGTTCGGACTTTTGAGGATATATAATTTATCAACTGGGCGTTTTGAGGACTTGTAAAAACTCGCGTTTTTTTTTTCAAAGGACGAAAATGTAATCTACGTTAACATAAAAGTTCAGATTCTCGTATCATTGAACACATTAAGCCCTTGATAACAGGCCAAAAACTACCTCGAGTTTTAAATCTAGTAAACTTTTTTTTTTTCTTTAAATGAAGATCATGATTTGCAAAAATCTCGAATTGTTTTTAATAAAAATTAATTTTATGACTCGCTCGGAGTTTTGAGGATATATATTTTATCAACTGGGCGTTTTGAGGACTTGTAAAAAATCGCGTTTTTTTTTTCAAAGGACGAAAATGTAATCTACGTTTACATAAAAGTTCAGATTCTCGTGTCATTGAACACATTAAGCCCTTGATAAGAAGCCAAAAACAACCTCGTGTTTTAAATTTTAGTATATTTTTTTTTTTTTAAATAAACATCATGATTTGCGAAAATCTCGAATTGTTTTGATAAGAAATTATTATTATGACTCGTTCGGACTTTTGAGGATATATATTTTATCAACTGGGCGTTTTGAGGACTTGTAAAAAATCGCATTTTTTTTTTCAAAGGACGAAAATGTAATCTACGTTTACATAAAAGTTCAGATTCTCGTGTCATTGAACACATTAAGCCCTTGATAAGAAGCCAAAAACAACCTCGTGTTTTAAATTTTAGTATATTTTTTTTTTTTAAATAAACATCATGATTTGCGAAAATCTTGAATTGTTTTGATAAGAAATTATTATTATGACTCGCTCGGACGTTTGAGGATATATATTTGATTAACTTGGCGTTTTGAGGACTTGTAAAAACTCGCGTTTTTTTTCATAGGACGAAAATGTAATCTACGTTAACGTAAAAGTTCAGATTCTCGTGTCATTGAACACATTAAGCCCTTGATAACAGGCCAAAAACTACCTCGAGTTTCAAATCTTGTAAACTTTTTTTTTTTCTTTAAATGAAGATCATGATTTGCAAAAATCTCGAATTGTTTTTAATAAAAATTATTTTTATGACTCGTTCGGACTTTTGAGGATATATATTTTATCAACTGGGCGTTTTGAGGACTTGTAAAAACTCGCGTTTTTTTTTTCATAGGACGGTATTTTAATCAACGTTAACATAAAAGTTCAGATTCTCGTGTCATTGAACACATTAAGCCCTTGATAAGAAGCCAAAAACAACCTCGTGTTCTAAGTTTTGGTAAAAAATTTTTTTTCTTGAAAATAACATCATGATTTGCAAAAAACTCGAATTGTTTTTAATAAAAATTAATTTTATGACTCGCTCGGAGTTTTGAGGATATATATTTTATCAACTGGGCGTTTTGAGGACTTGTAAAAACTCGCGGTTTTTTTCCATAGGACGAAAATTTAATCTACGTTTACATAAAAGTTCAGATTCTCGTGTCATTGAACACATTAAGCCCTTGATAAGAAGCCAAAAACAACCTCGTGTTTTAAATTTTAGTAAACTTTTTTTCTCTTTATTAAACATCATGAATTGCGAAAATCTCAAACTGTTTTGAAAAAAATTATTATTATGACTCGTTCGGACTTTTGAGGATATATATTTTATCAACTGGGCGTTTTGAGGACTTGTAAAAACTCGCGTTTTTTTTTTCATAGGACGGTATTTTAATCAACGTTAACATAAAAGTTCAGATTCTCGTGTCATTGAACACATTAAGCCCTTGATAAGAAGCCAAAAACAACCTCGTGTTTTAAATTTTGGTATATATTTTTTTTTTTTAAATAAACATCATGATTTGCGAAAATCTCGAATTGTTTTGATGAGAAATTATTATTATGACTCGTTCGGACTTTTGAGGATCTATATTTTATCAACTGGGCGTTTTGAGGACTTGTAAAAACTCGCGTTTTTTTTCATAGGACGAAAATGTAATACGTTTACATAAAAGTTCAGATTCTCGTGGCATTGAACACATTAAGGTCTCGTTAAAAAGCTAAAAACAACCTCGTGTTTTAAATTTTAGTAAACTTTTTTTCTCTTTATTAAACATCATGAATTGCGAAAATCTCAAACTGTTTTGAAAAAAATTATTATTATGACTCGTTCGGACTTTTGAGGAATTATATTTTATCAACTGGGCGTTTTGAGGACTTGTAAAAACTCGCGTTTTTTTTTCATAGGACGAAAATGTAATCTACGTTTACATAAAAGTTCAGATTCTCGTGTCATTGAACACATTAACGCCTCGATAACAAGCCAAAAACTACCTCGTATTTTAAATTTTAGTAAACTTTTTTTTTTTTAATAAAAATCATGATTTGCGAAAATCTCGAATTGTTTTGATAAAAAATTATTATTATGACTCGTTCGGAGTTTTGAAGATATATATTTTATCAACTGGGCGTTTTGAGGACTTGTAAAAAATCGCGTTTTTTTTTTCAAAGGACGAAAATGTAATCTACGTTAACATAAAAGTTCAGATTCTCGTATCATTGAACACATTAACGCCTCGATAACAAGCCAAAAACTACCTCGTGTTTTAAATTTTAGTAAACTTTTTTTTTTTTAATAAAAATCATGATTTGCGAAAATCTCGAATTGTTTTGATAAAAAATTATTATTATGACTCGTTCGGAGTTTTGAGGATATATATTTTATCAACTGGGCGTTTTGAGGACTTGTAAAAAATCGCGTTTTTTTTTTCAAAGGACGAAAATGTAATCTACGTTAACATAAAAGTTCAGATTCTCGTATCATTGAACACATTAAGCCCTTGATAACAGGCCAAAAACTACCTCGAGTTTTAAATCTAGTAAACTTTTTTTTTTTCTTTAAATGAAGATCATGATTTGCAAAAATCTCGAATTGTTTTTAATAAAAATTATTTTTATAACTCGTTCGGACTTTTAAGGATATATAATTTATCAACTGGGCGTTTTGAGGACTTGTAAAAACTCGCGTTTTTTTTTTTCAAAGGACGAAAATGTAATCTACGTCAACATAAAAGTTCAGATTCTCGTATCATTGAACACATTAAGCCCTTGATAACAGGCCAAAAACTACCTCGAGTTTTAAATCTAGTAAACTTTTTTTTTTTCTTTAAATGAAGATCATGATTTGCAAAAATCTCGAATTGTTTTTAATAAAAATTGATTTTATGACTCGCTCGGAGTTTTGAGGATATTTATTTTATCAACTGGGCGTTTTGAGGACTTGTAAAAACTCGCGTTTTTTTTTCATAGGACGAAAATGTAATCTACATTTACATAAAAGTTCAGATTCTCGTGTCATTGAACACATTAAGCCCTTGATAAGAAGCCAAAAACAACCTCGTGTTTTAAATTTTGGTATATTTTTTTTTTTTTTAATAAAAATCATGATTTGCGAAAATCTCGAATTGTTTTGATAAAAAATTATTATTATGACTCGTTCGGACTTTTGAAGATCTATATTTTATCAACTGGGCGTTTTGAGGACTTGTAAAAACTCGCGTTTTTTTTTCATAGGACGAAAATGTAATACGTTTACATAAAAGTTCAGATTCTCGTGGCATTGAACACATTAAGGTCTCGTTAAAAAGCTAAAAACAACCTCGTGTTTTAAATTTTAGTAAACTTTTTTTCTCTTTATTAAACATCATGAATTGCGAAAATCTCAAACTGTTTTGAAAAAAATTATTATTATGACTCGTTCGGACTTTTGAGGAATTATATTTTATCAACTGGGCGTTTTGAGGACTTGTAAAAACTCGCGTTTTTTTTCATAGGACGAAAATGTAATCTACGTTTACATAAAAGTTCAGATTCTCGTGTCATTGAACACATTAACGCCTCGATAACAAGCCAAAAACAACCTCGTGTTTTAAATTTTGGTATATTTTTTTTTTTTTTAAATAAACATCATGATTTGCGAAAATCTCGAATTGTTTTGATGAGAAATTATTATTATGACTCGTTCGGACTTTTGAGGATCTATATTTTATCAACTGGGCGTTTTGAGGACTTGTAAAAACTCGCGTTTTTTTTTCATAGGACGAAAATGTAATCTACGTTTACATAAAAGTTCAGATTCTCGTGTCATAGAACACATTAAGGCCTCGATAACAAGCCAAAAACAACCTCGTGTTTTGAATTTTAGTAAACTTTTCTTTTTCTTTAAATGAAGATCATGTTTTGCAAAAATCTCGAATTGTTTTTAATAAATAGTATATTACTTAACTAGGCAGTATGAATGGGAAACGTCTCAGATCGCATGAAATTGTCGTCCGAGGCGTAGCCGAGTGTGACAAACAAGTGATCTGAGACCTTCCCATTCAGGTGCCTAGTTGAGTATGCTATTTTTCCGCACGACGGCGCCGGGAAGCGCTACTGACTGTAGCGGCAGCGGCAGGGAAGTAGCGCTTCCCGGCCGGAGTGCGGAAAAATTATTTTTATGAATCGTTCGGACTTTTGAGGATATATAATTTATCAACTAGGCGTTTTGCGGACTTGTAAAAATTCGCGTTTTTTCGTCATAGGACTAAAATGTAATCTACTTCGATATAAAAGTTTAGATTCTCGTGTCATTGAACACATTAAGCCCTTGATAAGAAGCCAAAAACAACCTCGTGTTTTAAATTTTAGTATATTTTTTTTTTTTAAATAAACATCATGATTTGCGAAAATCTTGAATTGTTTTGATAAGAAATTATTATTATGACTCGCTCGGACGTTTGAGGATATATATTTGATCAACTTGGCGTTTTGAGGACTTGTAAAAACTCGCGTTTTTTTTCATAGGACGAAAATGTAATCTACGTTAACGTAAAAGTTCAGATTCTCGTGTCATTGAACACATTAAGCCCTTGATAACAGGCCAAAAACTACCTCGAGTTTCAAATCTTGTAAACTTTTTTTTTTTTCTTTAAATGAAGATCATGATTTGCAAAAATCTCGAATTGTTTTTAATAAAAATTATTTTTATGACTCGTTCGGACTTTTGAGGATATATATTTTATCAACTGGGCGTTTTGAGGACTTGTAAAAACTCGCGTTTTTTTTTTCATAGGACGGTATTTTAATCAACGTTAACATAAAAGTTCAGATTCTCGTGTCATTGAACACATTAAGCCCTTGATAAGAAGCCAAAAACAACCTCGTGTTCTAAGTTTTGGTAAAAAATTTTTTTTCTTGAAAATAACATCATGATTTGCAAAAAACTCGAATTGTTTTTAATAAAAATTAATTTTATGACTCGCTCGGAGTTTTGAGGATATATATTTTATCAACTGGGCGTTTTGAGGACTTGTAAAAACTCGCGGTTTTTTTCCATAGGACGAAAATTTAATCTACGTTTACATAAAAGTTCAGATTCTCGTGTCATTGAACACATTAAGCCCTTGATAAGAAGCCAAAAACAACCTCGTGTTTTAAATTTTAGTAAACTTTTTTTCTCTTTATTAAACATCATGAATTGCGAAAATCTCAAACTGTTTTGAAAAAAATTATTATTATGACTCGTTCGGACTTTTGAGGATATATATTTTATCAACTGGGCGTTTTGAGGACTTGTAAAAACTCGCGTTTTTTTTTTCATAGGACGGTATTTTAATCAACGTTAACATAAAAGTTCAGATTCTCGTGTCATTGAACACATTAAGCCCTTGATAAGAAGCCAAAAACAACCTCGTGTTTTAAATTTTGGTATATATTTTTTTTTTTTAAATAAACATCATGATTTGCGAAAATCTCGAATTGTTTTGATGAGAAATTATTATTATGACTCGTTCGGACTTTTGAGGATCTATATTTTATCAACTGGGCGTTTTGAGGACTTGTAAAAACTCGCGTTTTTTTTCATAGGACGAAAATGTAATACGTTTACATAAAAGTTCAGATTCTCGTGGCATTGAACACATTAAGGTCTCGTTAAAAAGCTAAAAACAACCTCGTGTTTTAAATTTTAGTAAACTTTTTTTCTCTTTATTAAACATCATGAATTGCGAAAATCTCAAACTGTTTTGAAAAAAATTATTATTATGACTCGTTCGGACTTTTGAGGAATTATATTTTATCAACTGGGCGTTTTGAGGACTTGTAAAAACTCGCGTTTTTTTTTCATAGGACGAAAATGTAATCTACGTTTACATAAAAGTTCAGATTCTCGTGTCATTGAACACATTAACGCCTCGATAACAAGCCAAAAACTACCTCGTATTTTAAATTTTAGTAAACTTTTTTTTTTTTAATAAAAATCATGATTTGCGAAAATCTCGAATTGTTTTGATAAAAAATTATTATTATGACTCGTTCGGAGTTTTGAAGATATATATTTTATCAACTGGGCGTTTTGAGGACTTGTAAAAAATCGCGTTTTTTTTTTCAAAGGACGAAAATGTAATCTACGTTAACATAAAAGTTCAGATTCTCGTATCATTGAACACATTAACGCCTCGATAACAAGCCAAAAACTACCTCGTGTTTTAAATTTTAGTAAACTTTTTTTTTTTTAATAAAAATCATGATTTGCGAAAATCTCGAATTGTTTTGATAAAAAATTATTATTATGACTCGTTCGGAGTTTTGAGGATATATATTTTATCAACTGGGCGTTTTGAGGACTTGTAAAAAATCGCGTTTTTTTTTTCAAAGGACGAAAATGTAATCTACGTTAACATAAAAGTTCAGATTCTCGTATCATTGAACACATTAAGCCCTTGATAACAGGCCAAAAACTACCTCGAGTTTTAAATCTAGTAAACTTTTTTTTTTTCTTTAAATGAAGATCATGATTTGCAAAAATCTCGAATTGTTTTTAATAAAAATTATTTTTATAACTCGTTCGGACTTTTAAGGATATATAATTTATCAACTGGGCGTTTTGAGGACTTGTAAAAACTCGCGTTTTTTTTTTTCAAAGGACGAAAATGTAATCTACGTCAACATAAAAGTTCAGATTCTCGTATCATTGAACACATTAAGCCCTTGATAACAGGCCAAAAACTACCTCGAGTTTTAAATCTAGTAAACTTTTTTTTTTTCTTTAAATGAAGATCATGATTTGCAAAAATCTCGAATTGTTTTTAATAAAAATTATTTTTATAACTCGTTCGGACTTTTAAGGATATATAATTTATCAACTGGGCGTTTTGAGGACTTGTAAAAACTCGCGTTTTTTTTTCATAGGACGAAAATGTAATCTACGTTTACATAAAAGTTCAGATTCTCGTGTCATTGAACACATTAAGCCCTTGATAAGAAGCCAAAAACAACCTCGTGTTTTAAATTTTAGTAAACTTTTTTTCTCTTTATTAAACATCATGAATTGCGAAAATCTCAAACTGTTTTGAAAAAAATTATTATTATGACTCGTTCGGAGTTTTGAGGATATATATTTTATCAACTGGGCGTTTTGAGGACTTGTAAAAAATCGCGTTTTTTTTTTCAAAGGACGAAAATGTAATCTACGTCAACATAAAAGTTCAGATTCTCGTATCATTGAACACATTAAGCCCTTGATAACAGGCCAAAAACTACCTCGAGTTTTAAATCTAGTAAACTTTTTTTTTTTCTTTAAATGAAGATCATGATTTGCAAAAATCTCGAATTGTTTTTAATAAAAATTGATTTTATGACTCGCTCGGAGTTTTGAGGATATTTATTTTATCAACTGGGCGTTTTGAGGACTTGTAAAAACTCGCGTTTTTTTTTTCATAGGACGGTATTTTAATCAACGTTAACATAAAAGTTCAGATTCTCGTGTCATTGAACACATTAAGCCCTTGATAAGAAGCCAAAAACAACCTCGTGTTCTAAGTTTTGGTAAAAAATTTTTTTTCTTGAAAATAACATCATGATTTGCAAAAATCTCGAATTGTTTTTAATGAAAATTAATTTTATGACTCGCTCGGAGTTTTGAGGATATATATTTTATCAACTGGGCGTTTTGAGGACTTGTAAAAAATCGCGTTTTTTTTTTCAAAGGACGAAAATGTAATCTACGTTAACATAAAAGTTCAGATTCTCGTATCATTGAACACATTAACGCCTCGATAACAAGCCAAAAACTACCTCGTGTTTTAAATTTTAGTAAACTTTTTTTTTTTTAATAAAAATCATGATTTGCGAAAATCTCGAATTGTTTTGATAAAAAATTATTATTATGACTCGTTCGGAGTTTTGAGGATATATATTTTATCAACTGGGCGTTTTGAGGACTTGTAAAAAATCGCGTTTTTTTTTTCAAAGGACGAAAATGTAATCTACGTTTACATAAAAGTTCAGATTCTCGTATCATTGAACACATTAAGCCCTTGATAAGAAGCCAAAAACAACCTCGTGTTTTAAATTTTAGTATATTTTTTTTTTTTAAATAAACATCATGATTTGCGAAAATCTCGAATTGTTTTGATAAGAAATTATTATTATGACTCGTTCGGACTTTTGAGGATATATATTTTATCAACTGGGCGTTTTGAGGACTTGTAAAAAATCGCGTTTTTTTTTTCAAAGGACGAAAATGTAATCTACGTTAACATAAAAGTTCAGATTCTCGTATCATTGAACACATTAAGCCCTTGATAACAGGCCAAAAACTACCTCGAGTTTTAAATCTAGTAAACTTTTTTTTTTTCTTTAAATGAAGATCATGATTTGCAAAAATCTCGAATTGTTTTTAATAAAAATTATTTTTATAACTCGTTCGGACTTTTAAGGATATATAATTTATCAACTGGGCGTTTTGAGGACTTGTAAAAACTCGCGTTTTTTTTTTCAAAGGACGAAAATGTAATCTACGTCAACATAAAAGTTCAGATTCTCGTATCATTGAACACATTAAGCCCTTGATAACAGGCCAAAAACTACCTCGAGTTTTAAATCTAGTAAACTTTTTTTTTTTCTTTAAATGAAGATCATGATTTGCAAAAATCTCGAATTGTTTTTAATAAAAATTGATTTTATGACTCGCTCGGAGTTTTGAGGATATTTATTTTATCAACTGGGCGTTTTGAGGACTTGTAAAAACTCGCGTTTTTTTTTCATAGGACGAAAATGTAATCTACATTTACATAAAAGTTCAGATTCTCGTGTCATTGAACACATTAAGCCCTTGATAAGAAGCCAAAAACAACCTCGTGTTTTAAATTTTGGTATATTTTTTTTTTTTTTAAATAAACATCATGATTTGCGAAAATCTCGAATTGTTTTGATGAGAAATTATTATTATGACTCGTTCGGACTTTTGAGGATCTATATTTTATCAACTGGGCGTTTTGAGGACTTGTAAAAACTCGCGTTTTTTTTTCATAGGACGAAAATGTAATCTACGTTTACATAAAAGTTCAGATTCTCGTGTCATAGAACACATTAAGGCCTCGATAACAAGCCAAAAACAACCTCGTGTTTTGAATTTTAGTAAACTTTTCTTTTTCTTTAAATGAAGATCATGTTTTGCAAAAATCTCGAATTGTTTTTAATAAATAGTATATTACTTAACTAGGCAGTATGAATGGGAAACGTCTCAGATCGCATGAAATTGTCGTCCGAGGCGTAGCCGAGTGTGACAAACAAGTGATCTGAGACCTTCCCATTCAGGTGCCTAGTTGAGTATGCTATTTTTCCGCACGACGGCGCCGGGAAGCGCTACTGACTGTAGCGGCAGCGGCAGGGAAGTAGCGCTTCCCGGCCGGAGTGCGGAAAAATTATTTTTATGAATCGTTCGGACTTTTGAGGATATATAATTTATCAACTAGGCGTTTTGCGGACTTGTAAAAATTCGCGTTTTTTCGTCATAGGACTAAAATGTAATCTACTTCGATATAAAAGTTTAGATTCTCGTGTCATTGAACACATTAACGCCTCGTTAACAAGCCAAAAACAACCTCGTGATTTAAATTTTGGTAAACTTTTTTTCTCTCTATTGAACATCATGAATTGCGAAAATTTCAAACTGTTTTGAAAAAAATTATTATTATGACTCGTTCGGACTTTTGAGGATATATATTTTATCAACTGGGCGTTTTGGGGACTTGTTAAAACTCGCGTTTTTTTTTCATAGGACGAAAATGTAATCTACGTTTACATAAAAGTTCAGATTCTCGTGTCATTGAACACATTAAGGTTTCGTTAAAAAGCTAAAAACAACCTCGTGTTTTAAATTTTAGTATTTTTTTTTTTTCTTCAAATAAACATCATGATTTGCGAAAATCTCGAATTGTTTTAAATAGAAATTATTATTATGACTCGTTCGGACTTTTGAGGATATATATTTTATCAACTGGGCGTTTTGAGGACTTGTAAAAACTCGCGTTTTTTTTTTTCATAGGACGAAAATGTAATCTACGTTAACGTAAAAGTTCAGATTCTCGTGTCATTGAACACATTAAGCCTTTGATAACATTCCAAAAACTACCTCGAGTTTTAAATCTTGTAAACTTTTTTTTTTTCTTTGAATCAAGATCATGATTTGCAAAAATCTCGAATTGTTTTTTATAAAAATTATTTTTATGACTCGTTCGGACTTTTGAGGATATATATTTTATCAACTGGGCGTTTTGGGGACTTCTAAAACTCGCGTTTTTTTTGTCATAGAACGGTATTTTGATCAACGTTAACATAAAAGTTCAGATTCTCGTGTCATTGAACACATTAAGCCCTTGATAAGAAGCCAAAAACAACCTCGTGTTCTAAGTTTTGGTAAAAAATTTTTTTTCTTAAAAATAACATCATGTTTTGCGAAAATCTCGAATTGTTTTAGATAAAAATTAATTTCATGACTCGCTCGGACTTTTGAGGATATATATTTTATCAACTGGGCGTTTTAAGGACTTGTAAAAACTCGCGGTTTTTTTCCATAGGACGAAAATTTAATCTACGTTCACATAAAAGTTCAGATTCTCGTGTCATTGAACACATTAACGCCTCGTTAACAAGCCAAAAACAACCTCGTGTTTTAAATTTTAGTAAACTTTTTTTCTCTTTATTAAACATCATGAATTGCGAAAATCTCAAACTGTTTTGAAAAAAATTATTATTATGACTCGTTCGGACTTTTGAGGAATTATATTTTATCAACTGGGCGTTTTGAGGACTTGTAAAAACTCGCGTTTTTTTTTCATAGGACGAAAATGTAATCTACGTTTACATAAAAGTTCAGATTCTCGTGTCATTGAACACATTAAGCCCTTGATAAGAAGCCAAAAACAACCTCGTGTTTTAAATTTTAGTATATATTTTTTTTTTTAAATAAACATCATGATTTGCGAAAATCTCGAACTGTTTTGATAAGAAATTATTATTATGACTCGTTCGGACTTTTGAGGATCTATATTTTATCAACTGGGCGTTTTGAGGACTTGTAAAAACTTGCGTTTTTTTTTTCAAAGGACGAAAATGTAATCTACGTTAACATAAAAGTTCAGATTCTCGTATCATTGAACACATTAAGCCCTTGATAACAGGCCAAAAACTACCTCGAGTTTTAAATCTAGTAAACTTTTTTTTTTTCTTTAAATGAAGATCATGATTTGCAAAAATCTCGAATTGTTTTTAATAAAAATTAATTTTATGACTCGCTCGGACTTTTGAGGATATATATTTGATCAACTGGGCGTTTTGAGGACTTGTAAAAACTCGCGTTTTTTTGTCATAGAACGGTATTTTGATCAACGTTAACATAAAAGTTCAGATTCTCGTGTCATTGAACACATTAAGCCCTTGATAAGAAGCCAAAAACAACCTCGTGTTCTAAGTTTTGGTAAAAAATTTTTTTTCTTAAAAACAACATCATGTTTTGCGAAAATCTCGAATTGTTTTAGATAAAAATTATTTTTATAACTCGTTCGGACTTTTGAGGATATATAATTTATCAACTGGGCGTTTTGAGGACTTGTAAAAACTCGCGTTTTTTCGTCATAGGACGAAAATGTAATCTACGTTAACATAAAAGTTCAGATTCTCGTGTCATTGAACACATTAAGCCCTTGATAACAGGCCAAAAACTACCTCGAGTTTTAAATCTTGTAAACTTTTTTTTTTCTTTAAATGAAGATCATGATTTGCAAAAATCTCGAATTGATTTTAATAAAAATTAATTTTATGACTCGCTCGGACTTTTGAGGATATATATTTGATCAACTGGGCGTTTTGAGGACTTGTAAAAACTCGCGTTTTTTTTCATAGGACGAAAATGTAATCTACGTTTACATAAAAGTTCAGATTCTCGTGTCATTGAACACATTAACGCCTCGTTAACAAGCCAAAAACAACCTCGTGTTTCAAATTTTAGTAAACTTTTTTTCTCTTTATTAAACATCATGATTTGCGAAAATCTCGAACTGTTTTGATAAGAAATTATTATTATGACTCGTTCGGACTTTTGAGGATCTATATTTTATCAACTGGGCGTTTTGAGGACTTGTAAAAACTTGCGTTTTTTTTTTCAAAGGACGAAAATGTAATCTACGTTAACATAAAAGTTCAGATTCTCGTATCATTGAACACATTAAGCCCTTGATAACAGTCCAAAAACTACCTCGAGTTTTAAATCTAGTAAACTTTTTTTTTTTCTTTAAATGAAGATCATGATTTGCAAAAATCTCGAATTGTTTTTAATAAAAATTAATTTTATGACTCGCTCGGAGTTTTGAGGATATATATTTTATCAACTGGGCGTTTTGAGGACTTGTAAAAAATCGCGTTTTTTTTTTCAAAGGACGAAAATGTAATCTACGTTTACATAAAAGTTCAGATTCTCGTATCATTGAACACATTAAGCCCTTGATAACAGGCCAAAAACTACCTCGAGTTTTAAATCTAGTAAACTTTTTTTTTTCTTTAAATGAAGATCATGATTTGCAAAAATCTCGAATTGTTTTAGATAAAAATTAATTTCATGACTCGCTCGGACTTTTGAGGATATATATTTTATCAACTGGGCGTTTTAAGGACTTGTAAAAACTCGCGGTTTTTTTCCATAGGACGAAAATTTAATCTACGTTTACATAAAAGTTCAGATTCTCGTGTCATTGAACACATTAACGCCTCGTTAACAAGCCAAAAACAACCTCGTGTTTTAAATTTTAGTAAACTTTTTTCCTCTTTATTAAACATCATGAATTGCGAAAATCTCAAACTGTTTTGAAAAAAATTATTATTATGACTCGTTCGGACTTTTGAGGAATTATATTTTATCAACTGGGCGTTTTGAGGACTTGTAAAAACTCGCGTTTTTTTTTCATAGGACGAAAATGTAATCTACGTTTACATAAAAGTTCAGATTCTCGTGTCATTGAACACATTAAGCCCTTGATAAGAAGCCAAAAACAACCTCGTGTTTTAAATTTTAGTATATATTTTTTTTTTTAAATAAACATCATGATTTGCGAAAATCTCGAACTGTTTTGATAAGAAATTATTATTATGACTCGTTCGGACTTTTGAGGATATATATTTTAATAACTGTGCGTTTTGAGGACTTCTAAAACTCGCGTTTTTTTTTGGCATAGAACGGTATTTTGATCAACTTTATCATAAAAGTTCAGATTCTCGTGTCATTGAACACATTCAGCCCTTGATAAGAAGCCAAAAACAACCTCGTGTTATAAATTTCAGTAAACTTTTTTTTTCCTTTGAATAAAAATCATGATTTGCGAAAATCTCGAATTGTTTTGAACAAAAATTATTTTTATTACTCGTTCGGACTTTTAAGGATATATATTTTATCAACTGGGCGTTTTGAGGCTTCTAAAACCCGCGTTTTTTTTGTCATAGAACGGTATTTTGATCAACTTTATCATAAAAGTTCAGATTCTCGTGTCATTGAACACATTAAGCCCTTGATAAGAAGCCAAAAACAACCTCGTGTTTTAAATTTTAGTAAACTTTTTTTCTCTTTATTAAACATCATGAATTGCGAAAATCTCAAACTGTTTTGAAAAAAATTATTATTATGACTCGTTCGGAGTTTTGAGGAATTATATTTTATCAACTGGGCGTTTTGAGGACTTGTAAAAACTCGCGTTTTTTTTTTTCATAGGACGAAAATGTAATCTACGTTAACATAAAAGTTCAGATTCTCGTGTCATAGAACACATTAAGGCCTCGTTAACAGGCCATAAAGAACCTCGAGTTTTAAATCTTGTAAAATTTTTTTTTTCTTTAAATAAAAATCATGATTTGTGAAAATCTCGAATTGTTTTTAACCAAAATTAATTTTATGACTCGCTCGGACTTTTGAGGATATATATTTTATCAACAGGCCGTTTTGAGGACTTGTTAAAACTCGCGTTTTTTTTCTTCATAGGACGAAAATGTCATCTACGTTAACATAAAAGTTCAGATTCTCGTGTCATTGAACACATTAACGCCTCGTTAACAAGCCAAAAACAACCTCGTGTTTTAAATTTTAGTAAACTTTTTTTCTCTTCATTAAACATCATGATTTGCGAAAATTTCGAATTGTTTTTAATAAGAATTATTATTATGACTCGTTCGTACTTTTGAGGATATATATTTTATCAACTTGGAGTTTTGAGGACTTGGAATAGAAATTTTAATTTTCTTTTTTATCACATAAGTCGGAAGTTGTATCAATAAGAGTGGCTAACGGGACTCTGGAAAATTCTTGATCTTATTCAATGTTTACTCCAGTGTCGAACGGTCGTTTTCATCGTTCCAATAGAAGTAGCATAAAATTTACTGCTTTGAAATAATTAGCGACACTTTTCGGTACTCGTTTAAACTTTTGATTAGCCTCTTTACTGACTTAGAATTTGAACTTCAAGTCTAAAAAATCATGTAATAACAAGCCTAATGAGTTTTGGGGAGCGATATGAATGTTGATACTCTGATTGACAAGCTATGAAGGTTTATTATTGGACCTGTTTCGACTTTTGAGGATATATAATTTATCTACCAGAAGTTTTGGGGACTTCAAGATATTCTCAATAATAACGAATTTTTCTGGTACCCGGTCGGACTTTTGAGGAGTTTTTTTCGTCGATTTTGGATCCAAGCCGTCCCAGCTGAAAAAATCCATATGAAAATCCGTAAAGAAATCCGTACGGGGACCCATAAGGGTTCCTGTAAAGGAACCCATACGGGTTTCCGATACTGATATTTGGTCAGGGTTTCCGTACGGGTTTCCATACGGGTTTTTTTTTTTTTTTTTTTTCTTTTAATTTTATTTTTACACAATTTTTTTATTTATTTAATATTATTATTAGATATTGATATATTATTCTTTATAAGATTTAATTATTCATAATAAAATTATTTTGAATAAAATTATCGAAGAAATAGTATATTACTTAACTAGGCAGTATGAATGGGAAACGTCTCAGATCGCATGAAATTGTCATCCGAGGCGTAGCCGAGTGTGACAAACATGTGATCTGAGACCTTCCCATTCAGATGCCTAGTTAAGTATGCTATTTTTCCGCACGACGGCGCCGGGAAGCGCTACTGACTGTAGCGGCAGCGGCAGGGAAGTAGCGCTTCCCGGCCGGAGTGCGGAAAAAAATTTTGTTCGACTGAGATTCAAACCCATGACTCCAGGCATCACAGGCAGACACTCTACCACCTGAGCCATTGAGCTAGCATGCATCAAGACCTCAATTAAACTCCTTTAATATACAACTTATTGTCGGTTAAGCCCTTTAATTTAGATGAAGCTTCGACAAAATTTGTCTTAGATTTAGATAATGCAATACAATTGCTCGTGTTTGCGCGCTGAGAGAGACTAGTTAAAAATCAAATATAAAACAGTTGTTAAAGTAGTTTAATTAAAATCTTCGAGCAAGCTAGCTCAATGGCTCAGTTGGTAGAGTGTCTGCCTGCCATGCCTGGGGTCGTGGGTTCGAATCTCAGTCGAACAAAATTTTTTTCTTCGATAATTTTATTATTAATAATTAAATCTTATAAAGAATAATATATCAATATCTAATAATAATATTAAATTAAATAAATAAAAAAATAGTATGAAAATAAAATTAAATGAAAAAAAAAAAACCCGTATGGAAACCCGTACGGAAACCCTGACCAAATATCAGTATCGGAAACCCGTATGGGGTCCTTTACGGGAACCCTTACGGGTCCCCGTACGGGTTTCCTTACGGATTTCCATATGGATTTTTTCAGCTGGGGTAGCTCTTCAAAACTCCGATAACAAGATGTAAGAGTTTTGAGGAGGCTCCTCAAAAGTCGCCTCGGGTACTAATACAGCTTCTCAAAAGTTCAATAATATACATATATCTTCCTATATTATATAGTTATATCCAGGAGGAGCTCTTTTTTTTTTGGCTCCTCCGGGAGGAGCTACTAAAATTGGCTCCTCCGGGAGGAGCTTTTAAAATTAAGAGCTCCTCCCGGAGGAGCACCTTAAAGCGTCAAAAACCCTTATATTTAACATGTTTTAAGGGGCTCCTCCCGGAGGAGCCAAAAAAAAAGAGCTCCTCCCGGAGGAGCACCTCAAAACCTTCAAAAAACCTTATATTTAACATGTTTTAAGGGGCTCCTCCCGGAGGAGCCCCTTAAAACGTCAAAAAACCTTATATTTATTATGTTTGAAGTGGGCTCCTCCCGGAGGAGCCGTAGTTCAAAGAGCTCCTCCCGGAGGAGCACCTCAAAACCTTCAAAAAACCTTATATTTAACATGTTTTAAGGGGCTCCTCCCGGAGGAGTTGATTTTAAATTATAGGAGCTTCTCCTGTACGAGCACCTTAACTGTCAAAAAACTCCATATTTAACCTCTTTGAAGGGCGCTTTTCCTAGAGGAGTCGTAATTTTAAAAGCCCTTTTTAAAGGAGTACTTCAAAACGGTTAAGAAATATTATATTTATTATGTTTCAAGTACTTGAAGTATTTCAACTTACTATTTAATTTTTATAACTATTTTTTTAGACTCACCATAATAAAATTTTCTTTTTTCAATTTAAATCATATTCAACAATTTTACCTAAACATGTTTGAACTTTTATTCAATACACAAACTCAACTCAAAAAACATGTTAATATTAACTGTCAAAAAACTCCATATTTTATAACTATTTTTATGGGGGTTGGCGAGCGAAGCGAGCAGGGGGGTACCCCCTATTATATATATATATATATATATATACTAGGTGGGGTACCCCCCTGCTCGCTTCGCTCGCCAACCCCCCAGAATTTTATGCTTGAATCTACACTTGTACCTACGCTTATACACATACTCTTGTGTCTACCTCTGTACCTACTCTGATACATACCATTGTTTCTACTTTTATAGCTTGTGACTACACCTGCACCTTATTTCGTGCCTACCTTTGTTCTCACCTTTCATCTTACTCCAAACCCGTGTACCCTTGTTCTTACCGTTGCACTTACTGCTTTTTATAACTAAGCTCTTACCCAGGAATATGCTCATGTTTATATATATATTTCTATCATGGTGATAACTGGTGTTTGAATTTTTTTCATGCTTTTATTTCTAATTCTAAGACTACTTTGTTCTAATTTTTGATCATACTTTCATTTCAATCCTTTGTTAAACATCTGTTTCTATGCTTTTACCGACTTATTTTCGTCTTTTTATCTATTAACCTTCCCTGCTTTATAACCTTGCTACTATCCACGTGTGTTGAGTATTTTTTTCCGACTCTCTTTACTACGTCTGTTGATTTTTTTACTTCCTACATATGTTAATAATCTTGTGCTTACTACCTATTTTTTACTCAAGCTTCTAACGCCGAACCTTCTGCACATGCATTTGTTTCTACATCTGTTTCTAGTCCCATGCTAACTCTAGTTCTTTATTTTTTTTTTTTTTAATCTTCTACACTGAATCTAGCCTTGTGTATAATCTTTTTTATCCTCTTGTACTTACTACTCTAAATAACCCTATAACAAACCTTGTTCATAACATTGTTTCAAACTTGATAACTACTGTGGTAACTTCATTGTACCTACTGCCGTACCTGGACTTGTCATTACGTTTGTAACTTTGAACCTACGCTCATATGTACATTTTTGCTTAATATTGTTTCTATCTCTTTCACATGAATCTACTTGCTTAAATTTTGGTGTTTGCTGTTGTTTTTTCTTTTTTTCATGCTTTGGTCTCTAACTTTGAATCTTTGTTCTCATCTTTGTGAAAACTATCTTTTCTATTGTTCTTCTCAAATTTTTTTGTAATTGTAATCGTGAAACTAATCATCTTCATACAATTTTGCCCACACAGCTCTTTAACTTTTTTGACAAATATTTCCTACATCCTTTAACATTTGTTATCAACGCTTTTTCTACGTAGGTCTGTCCCAATCAACCTATCTTGATTAATATCGAAGTTTATCTTACGACACCAGTTTCCAGCCAGGTGTGTAGCCTCTTTCACTTTGTTATTATTTTCATACTTCAATTTGTAACTTTGAACGTATGTTGTACTTTTTTTTTTTTTTTTTTTTTTCTCAACATCTAACCCTGAAACTAACATCTTTTATACTATTGTTTTCGATCCTGTACAAACCTTTGTAGATAAACACTTACCCACTTTTGAATCTACTGATGTACCTACCCTTTTGCCAAACCTTGAAGCTCTCTAAGCGAAGCGCACGCAACATTGCATTATATTATCTAAAACAAATTTTGTCGAAGCTTCATTTAAATTAATCGACAATAAGTTATACAGTAGAACCTGTGTACATTGACCACCTCCCGTTCCAAGGAAAAGTGGCCAATGTATGCAGGTGGCCAATGTACAAAGGAAAGTGAAGGGGTGGGCTAAAAAAAAAGTTTCAAATTTTTAGTAATGTATTATAGTTTAATTTTCTAATTGAAATAATCTGTGATCTTCGTTTGCTTAGCAGCACAAGCTGAAGAAATCCACTTTGCTTCAATCTCAATATATAAATCATATAAATGTTCAACATTAATTTCAACTTTTTCTCAAAATCGAATGATATCGATAACACTCTTTAAAGCTTCATCGTAAGATAAATATTTGTTTATCGTTTGATTTGTGTCCTCTTCCTCATCTTCGTCAATTTCTTCATCATGATTCTTTTGAGGTTCGAGGAAAGATTTTAATACTTCTTCAACGGCTTCATCAATGGTAACCGGGAACGGCTCATGAACAAGCTTTCCTTCATCTCGCTGTTCGATTTTATTGATTGAAAGAAAATAATTTGGAAGAATTTGTAAAACTTCTGCTAGAGGCGCTTCATCATCAACGGTCTGAGATTGTTCAGATGACACAGGGAAGTCAGCACGACGAAAACACTTCTCAAAAGTTGACTGTGGAACTTCTTTCAAAGAAGCATACATCCATCTTATTGCGTGTAAAACAGTAATGGATTTTTGAAATTCTGCTCTTGAGCCATCTTTTTCAGCAATAGCAATTAAAAATCTTAACATTTTCGATCTGTAACGTGCTTTCACAGCTCTGATAATTCCTTGGTCCATTGGCTGAATTTCTGATGTTAAATTGGGTGGTGTATATACCCTTTACCTTTGCGGTACGTTCAGAGTTCATATTCATTTAAACTTTTGTGGTTATAGATTCATTGGTTTTGTTTCAGTTTGTATACTAATAATTATTATTTTCATGATTATAATCGGATAATTTCGAACACTTGATTACATAATTATTTTTTCATTAAATCTATTCTCTAGATGTTTTAATTGAATTGTAATATAAAAATTAAAAATAAAAATTCAAATTTTAAATTTTGTTCTTCAACCAATCACATCACGAATAAAATGCTGACATTCTTTTTGGGTTCTCTCTTTTATCTTTGGATATTAGTTAATTTTTTTAATGCTTCGTAGTTACTTTTTAAATTTCTTCTATAGATACATAGCTGATAACTTGTATCAAAAATTGGCGATGTGGGTAGAAACTGATAACATATATCAAAAATGGGGGCGTAAGTAAAAAAAGGACATGGGGGGGTTATTAGAAAAGGGTTTAATTTATAAGCACGGGAAAAAAAGCAAACGCACGGGAAATTTTAGGTCAAATTCACGGGAAAAAAGACATTTGCACGGAAAAATAAGTGATTAAACGGGAAAGAAAATAAATGCACGGGAAAAAAATACTTGAGCGGAAGTTAAATGTATTAAACGGGAAAAAAAATATATTGAATGGGAGTAGAATTAACATTGCGCGGGAAATAAATGTATTAAACGGCAATAGAATTGATCTCGCACGGGAAAACGTCATATATTTTCTAGTGAATGGATTATCCCACGATTCGATTCGATTTACTATTGCACCTGCCACACTTACCCAGTTAATAAATTTTGTTTCCTGCCCTATAAGTCACTTTGTTGTAAGTTAATTTATAGTACCCCTGGTCACTCTAACCACAAAATCAAATCTTTGATGCGTGTTTTCGGTGACTCTTACTATAAAATAGTATATAGTACGAGTGCAGTACGTCAACAGGGCTTATTAAGAACCTCGTGCTGTGCTTCGCTACGTACTTGGGTCCTTAAAACCACCCCGGTGACGATGCTGCACCTGTACTATAATATACTATTTTAAGTGCATTTATTATTCTACCTACGAGAACGTGTTATTATATATTATATCTTTGTTATTTACTTCGTTGTAATCTAGTTTTAAGTGCATTTAATTATCTATTTATGCGAACGTGTTACCATATATTTGTATCACTCGATGTACTTGTCAAGCGACCAAATAGGGTTATACCCCAAGGCCGAAATAAAAACCTTATATAGTCAGTCAGTCAGGGTTGGATAAGTTTTTTTGGATCATCGATTGCAGAAACTTTGGAAATTGCTTTCTGGTACCGAATGATGAGCAAAATCATCAATAATTTTTCTAAATGGTCCTTTTTTCGATTATCCACACAAAATGTTTGAATTATTTTTGTTTTTTAAATAATTTTCAAACAATTTGTGTTTAAAGCCCATTGCACTCCTAGACATGTGTATCCTTGCATGTTTTTGTCTCTTTATGAACTTTAAGAGAAAAATATTTTCAAATCTTAACTCAAAAAGTATAAATCTGAACAATTTATATTTCAAACCTCAGAAAATGCTAAAAAATACTTCTAGTAACAAATTATTCCTGTTCAATTTTTTGAGTTTGGACTTGAATTTAAGTTGGTTGAGATCTTCTTTATATTGAATATTGAATCGATTGGGATCTGTCTTGAGTTTTATTTATTTTTTTTATTTTAACAAAGAACTTTTGAAGAAACGATAAGTCGACAGGTTAGATCAATAAGATAAATCTCGTCTATGCTGTGCAATAATATACGGATATACCTTATTGATCTAACCTGTCGACTAGGAAAGATATTTTCGACCGAACAAATTATATTATAGATTTTTGAAAGTATTTTTGGAAAAACCTCGGCCACGATTATTTTGGTCAATGTTCTTTTTACTGGCATCACGATACTGTTACTGCTTCAATAAGGCATGTTCAACAACGAATATTAATACACAACGTAGTCAATATTTATCTCATTGATCTAAATGTAGTACACAGTAAATTTCGTTTAAAATTTTTATCTTATTTTTTTTCAACAATCCACTTTGTTATTAGGTATTAATATTCGTTGTTGAACATACCTTATTAAAGCAGTAACAGTAATCGTGATGCCTGTAATGAGGACATTGACCAAAATAATCCTGGCCGAGGTCTTTCCAAAAATCCATTAAAGATACTTTTACAAATCTATACTATAATTTGTTCAGTCAAGACACATCCCAATTGATTCAATATTCAATATAAAGAAGATCTCAACCAATTTAAATTCAAGGACCATTTAGAAAAATTATTGATGATTTTGCTCATCATTCGGTACCAGAAAGCGATTTCCAAAATTTCTGCAATCGATGATCCAAAAAAAGTTATCCAACCCTGAGAGGAGGACCCGCTAGGACTAGACATTTGGGTTACTTCTTTGGGTTTTTAGCTAATTTTCAAACAATTTGTGTTCAAAACTTGAGCCAAAGGCGAGAGTGTCAAGGGTTTGCTAAGGGTTAGCTCATACTTTTCCAGCGTCGAGTGTAATGTTTTTTTCAACTCAAAGCAAGGAGTTCAAACTTCCTGTTTGGGAAAAATCAGAAAGTTTGAACTTTCTGCACCGTGTGTGAAAAATAAATTTTATAGAGTTAGGAAGTTTTTTTAATCACAATTTTAATGTTTAGAAGGACAATAATTGATGCATTTATCGCAACGTATTCAAAGTTTTTGCGCGCACGCGGAGATCTAGAGTTTTGCGCGCACGCGGAGATCTAAAGTTTTTGCGCACACGCGGAGTACCTAGGTTTGCGCGCACGCGGGATAATTTAGTTTGCGCGTACGCGGAACACCTAAGTTGCGCGTACGCGCAAATTTTTGTTTGAAAGGGTAAGTTTGCGCCTACGCGGAGACTCCTCCGCGTACGCGCACGAGTACATACATGAATACATACATGAATATATTTGGATGATAATTACAAAATAAAAAAAAAATAAATAAATAAGGATTTAAAGTTTAACAAGAATTTTTTAAATAAAATTTTACAATTTATTAAAAAGAAAAAATTACTCCATTATAAATTTAATTTTTCTGAAAATAAAATCTTTTTTTCATTTTTTTTAAATTAAAAACTTGGATTTTTCTAATTAATCTTTTAATGAAATTTTTTAAAATTAATGAATTCAAATTTTAAAATTTTATATAGTTTAATCATACCATTAAAAAAGAATTAATAAATTAAGAAAATATACAAAACTTGTAACAAAACATTAAAAATGGGGGGCGGGAAAAAAAAAGGGCGTGGGAAGGGCGGGCGGGGGGCGTGATTGGAAAATTATAGGAAAATTCAAAACTCATAGAAATAAGCATATTTTGGTACACTTTTACGGTTAGTTAAGCACTTTTTTGAGAGGCCTGTGGGGGGCGGGCGAGGGGCGTGGGGGGGCGTGAGAGAGGAAAAACAACTATATAATATAGTAAGATATTAGTTTTTGTTTATGATTTGTTAATATGTTGTAAAGATAAATCTAGAATTGAATATATTAAATCGAAACTGATGAATAAATTTATTATGAAAGACATGGGTGAAATCAGTAATTATATAGGAATTGATGTGAGTTATAATGATGAGAGGAATTTAATGACATTAAGTCAAACAAAATATATAGAATCTTTACCTGTAAAATACAGGTTAGAAAATTCAAAATTATTCGACACCCCTATGGAGAATAAGCTTAAGCTGGAGCAAGCTTCTTAAATCGACGAAAGAATAAAATATAGAAATTTGATTGGTGAATTATTGTATATTAGCTCAGGTACAAGTCCTGATATTTCTTTTGCCGTGAATTATCTTAGTCGATTTCAGAACTGCTACAATGAAACACATTTCAAATACGCTATGAGAGTCTTGAAATATCTTATTAAAACTAATGATTTAAAATTAACTTACACCGATAAAGAAAAAAATGCAAACTTAGATTATATGGTAGATTCAGACTATGCAGCCGATAGCATAGATAGAAGATCGACTACCGGATTTGTAATACGTTCGTTGTATTTTGGAAATCGAGAAAACAAAACTGCGTAACAAAATGTTCAACCTTTGCGGACTATACTGCTATGTCCGAGGCAGTGACTGAAATTTTATTTATAAGAAATCTTTTAAGTGAATCATTTGATATTCAATTTTTTAGACCGATAAAAATGTTTGAAGATGATGGGGTGCTTTGTTAATCGCGAAATTTGGAAATTTTGCAAAGAACTCTAAACACATAGAGGTTCAATACCATTTTGTTAACGTAAATTATGAAAAGAAAGTTATAGATATTTTGAAGGTAGAGTCACAGAATAATATCGCTGATATCCTGACTAAAAGTCTTGATAAAAATAAATTTATTAAAAATCGCGAAGCCCTGAAATTATTATAAATTTTTTTTGAAACTGATTAAATTTAAACTATTATGAAATAATGAAATAAATGTAGAAAGAAAACAAATATTATAAATTTAAGGAGGCGTGTTGAAATATAGCTAAATATTATAATATTAGAATCGTGTCACCATGTATTGTCTCGAGGCCCGACGGTGAACACGAATAGAATATGTGTATGTGTGAGTGAGAACGCTACACGCAACTACGCGACGACACGCGACGCGATCAGTCGAGTACTGTACTAGCAGCTGACCGGTGTGGAGCATGATGCTCGCATGCGGATAATTTGTAACCTTACTATTAAATAATAATTAAATACTATTAATCAACCACAAAGTGTTTCACTAATCTGATCTACCTCTACAATAATCCCAACAGTATAAATGGTCTGTTTTTCAGACCAAATATTTTTCGTTATTTGGTCTGTTTTCCGATTTTTGGTCTATTTTGCAGTCGCCACCTATCGGACCGTCAAAAAACTTACTTAAAGAACAAAACGACCAAGGTGCCAGGCTTTGTGGTTAGAATGCGGCAACACAGTTTATGACTGAACTTGCTGTCATTTGTTCAAAAAACAACACTCATAAAGCACCTAAAATTGATTGGTGCCCGAAAAAGCATATATTTGAACATGTTCGATCGTCATATACGGGCGTGTGTTTCTAGGCAATGCCGCATGCTGGCATGGCGCGCGCGTAGCGCGTACCATTCCCAATAATCGAACATGTCCAAATAAATACTATACTGTGCATTCTCTTTCTTTTGTATGTGTATACATGCACGCAGCCATTTTCCTTTTCTTTCTCTTAAGGCCATTCTCTGCCGCTACTTGAATTTCTCTCGGCCATCGCTCTCTTTCTCTCTCTATTTTTTCAAGGACATACCCAGTGGTTGTTAACATCATTACTATTTTACTTAACTCTTGTTTACCTTTTGAATTAATAGAATCAAAATTGTAAGGAGTTTTACTCATAGTGATATTTCTCACATTTGTTGATTTCTTTTACTCGAAAATTGATCTTAAAATCTCTCATTAATGACATAAAACATTTCACTTTAATTTTTCCTTGGATTATTTTTAATTTAAACTGTACACTGTAAAAAAAAATTGGGGTAAATTTAACTAGCTCAGCGATGTAAAAAATGGGAACCTCGCTCAGCGAGGTAAAATTACAATGACCTGCGCAGTAAATTTACGCGCTGATGGTAAATTTACAAATCTCTGGTAATTTTACCTTCTACTATTCAGAAAAAAAAATTATTGATAAAAATTAATCAATAAATACTAAAGGGCAAAGATGAAAAACAACAAAATAGCTTAATTTTAAATATTTATTTATTTGTTCGTTAAGCAAATGATTTTTTTTTCGTAAATTCACACTGATCCTAACCTCACATATCACAAAATCTTAGAATCTATGTACTAATGTGGCTATTTTTTTAGATGGTAATTAAATTTAAACTTCAAATTTTATGATGTTAGCATCTTGAAATCTAAATGAGTTTAATCAAATCAATTTTATTGAAAACTTCGAGGAAAAATTTGTTAAACCGGACACTTAATTTTCACTTTTGTTGTCTTAGACTACCGAGGGTAAATCCGATTAATCCCACTATACTTAAAGCCAACAAGTTCTACTAGGTGAAAATAAAAACTCTCTGTAATCTTTTACATCGTTCTCTTTAATTTAGATTGCTTGAATAAAAAAACATGATAAAATATTACATTGCTACGTATCGAACCGGTGATGTCTGTGAGTCGACTGATATCAACAACAACATAACCTCACTTTAAACTACCAAAACATATTTCCGAAACCTGGCGTAAAAATACGAAGCTGAGTGATGTAGATTTACCAAAAATTTGTAACTTTAATTTCGAGCGGTAAATTTACAAATCTTGGTAAAATTACTCCGCTGAACCACGTTCCCATTTTTTACATCGCTGAGTAGTGTATATTTACAAATATTTGTAAAATTACATAGCTCAATGGTGTAAATTTACGAACGCAGAGTAAATTTACATCGATGAGCGAGGTAAATTTACCCTGATTTTTTTTTACAGTGTATGAAACTCACCAAGTGTAATTTTATGATTATTTGAATTTTCGGAACGAAGTTCCTTATCGGAGCTTACGACGCGCAGGGGGGCTGCAGCAATAAAAACGTAACGTCACAAAAAAAGTGCGAGATTACGTAGCAGTGTACCTATATATATTTTTTTCTCTCCAACAAGTCCAGGCTCGCAGTGGCAGAGCCAGAGCTGGCTGCTATCTCTAGCAGCCAGCTAGCCCTGGAAGTTTTGTATCCGGAAGAGTTAGGATAGACACCTGGTGAGCTTGGCAACAACTACAACCAAGAGATAATTTCCCCAGGAACTGTTGACCCCAGAGGGGTCAGGGTGGACACTGGTAGTAGTTACGCTTTGGAGATGATTTCCCCAGAAAGTTTTGACTCCGGAGGGTCAGGACAGACACCTGGTGTACTTAACGATAGTTACGCCTTGGAGATGATTTCCCCAGGAACTTTTGACACCGGAGAGGTCAGGGCGAACACCTCGTGAACTTGGCGACAATCACAACCTGGAGATGATTTCCCCAGGAAGTTTTGACTCCAGAGGTCAGGGTGGACACCTGGTGCACTTGGTGATAGTTACGCCTTGGAGATGATTTCCCCAGAAAATTTTGACTCCGGATAAGTCAGAATAGACACCTGGAGCCCTTAGTAATAGTAACGTCTTGGAGATGATTTCCCCAGAAAGTTTTGACTCCAGAGGTCAGGGTAGACACCTAGTGCACTTGGTGATAGTTACGCCTTGGAGATGATTTCCCCAGAAAATTTTGACTCCGGATAAGTCAGAATAGACACCTGTAGCCCATGGTAATAGTAAGGCCTTGGAGATGATTTCCCCAGAAAGTTTTGACTCAAAAAGAGTCAGGGTTAACACCTGGTGCACTTGGTGATAGTTACGCCTTGGAGAAGATTTTCCCAGGAAGTTTTGACTCTGATGGGGTTGGAGTAAATACTTCGTGTGCCTGGTAATAACTAAGCTCTGGAGATAATCTCGTAGTAAGCCTGATGATTTGACCTTAGAGTTATAAGCACCCAACAGGGAATTGTAGCCGAGCAGCCCAGCCAATAAGCCTGGCCCCGCACGGGCAGCCAGCTCACAGAGCGTACGAGGAGTAACGACGGGGCCTGTACGGAGCCCCGATTCAGCCTGTACTACACTGTCGAAAATGTGGGAACTCCATGGCGCAAAAAAAAGCGGAACTTGGGTTCCGCGGAGAGAACGAAGTTAAACTCCGACGCTTTTCCCCCATGCAGTAATGCAAGTGAATTTCAGGTGAGATGAAAGAATTCAATTTACGTAAAAATACAGATAACTACACTTCATCTGAGATCCACTTGCATAACTGCAGGGGAAAAGTGTCGGGAACTTCGTTCCTTCCGCGGAACCCGAGTTCCGCTTTTTTGTTGTTGTAAAATTCAGTGCTGTGTTAAAAAATTAATTATTATTATTTTTTATCAAATTGTGTGTTTCTCCAATTCTTTAACAACCCTCCCCTACAAAATTAATTCGGAAAATAAAATTAATAGACTGGCCAGTCTGGAACAGTAAGATTCGCATATTTGTTAATTATTATATGATTGATTTATCAATTTGTTTATTGTACTTGGTCAATACTATCAATTATTTTATTATTATACACGGTAAAAAGTTTTGGTCGGTGAGTGCCCCACTAGGCTAATGGATGAACTGAACTTGGGTCGTTGATCGACCAACTCTGGCCGCTCAGCGGCCAGAGTTGGTCGAAGGTTTTCGTGAGATTTTTTCCCCCCCGGATAAATAAAGGATTTTTTTACTACTAACGATGCGCTGATCACAAAAATCTAAGTGAAAAAGCATAAAAAAGGAGCGTTCAAAAGTTAACAACAATTAAACTTTGCAGCCATGGGCCTACGGGGCGGCTGTACTGATCAGCTTTCAGCTGCGACTGCTGCGCATGCGCCATGATGTACAATAACGCGAGCTCCGCAGCGGCAGAGAATAATTGTTGTTAACTTTTAAATGCTCCTTTTTTTATGCTTTTCTACTTGGATTTTCGTGATCAGCGCATCAATATTAGTAAAACATAAAAAAAAACCTTCATTTATCCGGAGGGAAATAATCTCATGAAAACCTTACCAGCGACCAGACTATGATGGATTCGTATCATGTGCTCGACATCAACTCTGGCCTCTCAGCAACCAACTTTGGTCGCTGAGCGGCCAGAGTTAGATTCAGAGGTGTGTAGTGAAGTGAAGAGTGAACTTAAGTCGAAACAACTTCACTTCACTTGAGTTGGGAGTTGCGCATAGCGTGACGCTGTGCGCTGTGTATATAAGTAAAATGGACTTAAATAATTTTTTTCTTTGCTTAATATTTTGACATCTATAAAGTCAGGGTGAACATCTGGTTTACTTGATAATAGCTTCGCTGTGGAGATGATTTTCTCGGGAAGTTTTGACCCAGGAAGGGTCAGGGTAGACTCCTGGTACCCTTGTTGATAGTTACGCTTTGAGGACGATTTCTCCAGGAAGTTTTGACTTGAGAAAGGTAGGGAAAGACACCTGGTGCCCTTGGTGATATTTACACCTTTAAGATGACTTCCCCAGGAAATTTTGACTCCGGAAGGGTCAGGGTGGACTCCTGGTGCCCTTGGTGATAGTTACGCTTTGAGGACGATTTCCCCAGGAAGTTTTGATTCGGAAGGGGCCAAAAAGGACACACGGTGCCCTTGGTGATATTTACACCTTGAGGATGATAACTCCAGGAAGTTTTGACTCCTTAAGTGTCAGGGTGTCCTCCTGGTGCATTTGGTGATACTTACGATTTGAGGACAATTTCCCCAGGGAGTTTTGACTAGGATGGGGCCAGGGTGGACACCTGGTGCAACTGGTATTAATTTCGCCTTGGAGATGATATCCCCAGGAAGTTAGGACTTCGGAGAGGTTAGGGCGGGCACCTGGTGCGCCTAGTGATACTGACGCCTTGGAGATGATTTCCCAAGGAAGTTTTGACCTCGGAAGGTCAGGGTGGGAACTCAGTGGACCTGGTGATGCTTATGACTTGAAGATGATTTCCCCAGGAAGTTTGGACTCTGGAGAGGCCAGGGTGGACACTTGGTGCACCTCGTGATACTTGCGCCTTGGAGATGATTTCCCCAGGAAGTTTCGACTCCGGAGGAGTCAGGGTGGACATCTGGTGCACCGGGTTATACTTACGACTTGGAGATTATTTTCCCAGGAAATTTTGACTCCGTAAGGGTCAGGGAAAATACTTGGTGTGCCCGGTAATAACTGCACTCTGAAGATGCTATCCTAAAAGTAAACTTGATGATGTGAACTCGCTGGGATCAAAACTTCCTGGGAAAATTATTTTCGAGGCGTAAGTATCACCAGGTGCTCCTGGTGTACACCCTGACCCACCCAGAGTCCTAACTTCTTGGGGAAATCATCTCCAAGGCGTAATTAATACCAATTGTACCAGATGTCCATCCTGGCCCTTTTGGAGTCTTTATTTCCTGGGAAAATCATCTCCAAGGCGCGAGTATCACGAGGTGCACCGAGTGTCCACCCTGGCCTCTCCGGAGTCCAAACTTCCTGGGGAAATCATCTCCAAGTCGTAAGTATCACCAGGTGCACCAGGTGTTCGCCTTGACCCTTCCGAAGTCCAAACTTCCTGAGGAAATCATCTCCAAGGCGTAAGTATCACCAGGTGCCCCAGGTGTTCGCTCTGACCCTTCTGAAGTCCAAACTTCCTGGGGAAATCATCTCCAAGGCGTAAGTATCACCAGGTGCACCAGGTTCACCCTGACCCTCCGAAGTCAAAACTTTTTGGGGAAATCATCTCCAAGGCGTAAGTATCACCAGGTGCACCAGGTGTTCGCCCTGACCCTCCGAAGTCCAATCTTCCTGGGGAAATCAACTCCTAGGCGTAATTAATACCAGTTGCACCAGGAGTCCACCCTGACCCTTCCGGAGTCAAAACTTCCTGGGGAAATCATCTTCAAGGTTTATATATCACCAAGGGCACCAGGTGTCTTTCCTGACCTTCTCCGAGTCAAAACTTCCTGGAGAAATCGTCCTCAAAGCGTAACTTTCACCAAGGGCACCAGGAGTCCATCCTGACCCTTCCTGGGTCAAAACTTCCTGGGGAAATCATCGCCAAAGCGAAGCCAACATCAAGTGTAACCAGGTGTTTACCCTGACTTTATAGATGTCAAAATATTAAGCTAAGAAAAAAATTGTTCGAGTCCATTTTACGTATGCTTATATACACAGCGCACAGCGTCACGCTATGCGCAACTCCCAACTCAAGTGAAGTGAAGTCGTTTCGACTTTAGTTCACTCTTCACTTCACTACACACCTCTGGTTGGATCGCTACGCGCCTAGCCCAGTTCGCCTGCTGACCAGGGTTGGGTGGTGTTGCACTTTGGTGACTCACCATGGTAAGCCACCTGGTGTATTGGTGTGTTAGGCGCATTATACCCAGCGTTCGAAATAAAAATTTTTTTATAACCGTTTAAATAAACCGACAAGCTCCAAAACCCCCATATCGCTCGGGAGAGTGATGAATAAATAATTTTTTATAAACAATTAAATAACCCGACAAGCTCTAAGCCCCCATAACGCTGGGGAGAGCGATAAATAAATAATTTTTTATGAACAATTAAATAATCCTACAAGCTCTAAACCCCCATAACGCTGGGGATAGCGATAAGTAAATAATTTTTTTTATCGCACTAGTGCGTAGAGGCTCGATTTTACGCACGCTAAACAAAAGTGGCGTACGTAAAATCGAGCTCTACGCACTTAATACGATAAAATATTGTATTGTACATGTGTGTAAAAGTGATTTCCTCCTCATGTGACCATTTTTCACTCGCTTCGCTCGTGCAAAAACGGCCACACGAGGAGGAAACCAATTTTACGCACTTGTATAATAAAATACTAATAAACAATTGAATAAACCAACAAGCTCTAAACCCACATAACGCTGGGGAGAGCGATAAATAAATAATTTTTTATAAACATTTAAATAATTCGACAAGCTCGTAATCCCCATAACGCTGGGGAGAACAATGAATAAATAATTTTTTATAAACAAGTAAATAAACCGACAAGCTCTAAACCCCCATAACGCTGGGGAGAGCGATAAATAAATAATTTTTTATAAACAATTAAATAATCCTACGAGCTCTAAACCCCCATAACGCTGGGGATCGCGATAAGTAAATAATTTTTTATAAACAATTGAATAAACCAACTAGCTCTAAACCCACATAACGCTGGGGAGAGCGATAAATAAATAATTTATTATAAACATTTAAATAATTCGACAAGCTCGTAATCCCCATAACGCTGGGGAGAGCGATAAATAAATAATTTTTTATAAACAATTGAATAATCCTACAAGCTCTAAACCCCCATAACGCTGGGGAGAGCGATAAATGAATTTTTTTTTATAAACAATTGAAGAAACCGACAAGCTCTAAACCCCCATAAGGCTGGGCACCCGAGTTCAAAGAAAAAAATAATCGGCTATGCCCCAAGCTTTAAGCCCCCAAAAACCGGAGCACCCAAGTTCAACAAAAAGCTGATTGGCTACCCCTCAAGCTCTAAACCCCCAAGACCCTGGGTGCCTGAGTTCAATAAAACAAACGGATCAGTTGGGGGCTTAGAGCTTTGGTGACAGCCGATTAGTTCATTTGTTGAACTCGGGGGCCCAGAGCTGGGGGGTAGCCAATCAGCTTTTTTATTGAACTCGCGTTTCCAGGGATTTGGGGGCTTAGAGCTTGGGGGGTAGTCAATCAGCTTTTTTGTTGAACTTGGGTGCTCCGGGTTTTGGGGGTTACGAGCTTGTCGAATTATTTAAATGTTTATAAAAAATTATTTACTTATCGCTCTCCCCAGCGTTATGGGGTTTTAGAGCTAGTCGGTTTATTCAATTGTTTATAAAAAATTATTTATTTATCGCTCTCCCCAGCGTTATGTGGGTTTAGAGCTTGTTGGTTTATTCAATTGTTTATAAAAAATTATTTATTTATCGCTATTTCCAGCGTTATGGGGATTACGAGCTTGTCGAATTATTTAAATGTTTATAAAAAATTATTTATTTATCGCTCTCCCCAGCGTTATGTGGGTTTAGAGCTTGTTGGTTTATTCAATTGTTTATAAAAAATTATTTACTTATCGCTATGCCCAGCGTTATGGGGGTTTAGAGCTTGTAGGATTATTTAATTGTTTATAAAAAATTATTTATTTATCACTCTCCCGAGCGATATGGGGGTTTTGGAGCTTGTCGTTTTATTTAATAGTTTATAAAAAAAATTTTATTTCGAACGCTGGGTATAATGCGCCTAACACACCAATACACCAGGTGGCTTACCATGGTGAGTCACCAAAGTGCAACACCACCCAACCCTGCTGCTGACTGACACCACTAGTCGGTGTCAGCACCAGTGTAGTTAGCCACTAACCTTAACTTTTTACCGTGTAGGTATATACATCATTTATTATTGCTGCAAAAATATATTTTTTCCAAAAAGATTTCATTTTAGAAATGTTATGTTTGATTAGTGCATCAAGCTATGCGTAACTCCTTACTCAAGTAAACTGAAGTGTTCACTTTTCACTTCGCTAGTCGCTACGCACAGCTACGCATCTGTGCTAAGTGCACATTATACCAAGAGAGCTTCTCTTGCATAGTGTACTAGTGTAGTTCTCTTGATAAATTTATCATGTGATAAGAGGATCGAATATTCCAGTTGCAAAAAGCTTCGATCTTTTAAAGACATTAAAAAATTAATTTTTTCAAATCGAAGGATTTAAGTATTTTCAGTACTCACTGCAATACCTTATAATAATTTTTAAATCTTAATGAAATAGTTTTTTTTTTCACAAGAATTTTTCGGGAGTAGTATATTAACACATACACTTCACGTGATCTCATGCATCACATGACTATATTAATTTTTTAGTTGTGGCAGAGTTACAGTTTAGACAAGGGTACAAACTTGTTAATCTTGAATATAATTAAATAAATAAATGAATATCTAAATATATATATATATATATATATATTCATATAAACACATCGTAATCTGCACTTCTGCAGTTAAACAACAAAATACAAATTCAAATACTCATTGTTATGAGTCTAAAATTGATCAAGATGACTTGTATACCAAAATATGTCATGCTGTTATTATCTATTTTCCTTTCTGTACATATGAATGTCGCTCAAGAAGTAAATGCAGTACCAGTAATACTATGGTCAAGAGAATTGTTGACTAGCCTTGACAATCCATTGAAGGAAATTCAACCCCCTCAGTTTAAGCAAATGTTAGAAAAACAATTCAAAAAAGTGCAACCACCTATTGCAGTTTTTTTATTTGATGATGATTTCTGCATCGAAGATATTAGACTGCATCAAGAGGTGATAATAACTTATTTTACTTCAGAACTACTTGTTTGATTTTATATTTTTGTTCTGCAATAAAAAATTTTAATTTTTTTAATCTATTTCAGAGCCTGCAGAAACTCAACAACTCGGGATCACTGAGTTATTTGACATCAGTTGAATCTCCTTTATCAGTTTTTGAAAATCTATCAGTTTACAATATAACTCAAAATAGTATTAAAGAATCATTTACTGGTATTTTTAGCAAACTTAACAAAGGTCAAATCGCCTTTAATCATGTATCTGATTTTGATAATCTTTTTCACATGAGTAATGCTGTAAAAGAATCCAATCCAAGCACAGTTATAGCTATTACAGGAAAATCTTGTAGATTTTTTAGTACTGAAAGAGTTAAGAGAAGTATACATTCTTCAATAAAAGCATCAAACTTTTTGATTCAAACCAAACCAATTCTGTTTTCTGCTGATGCAACCCCCTCTCTTCAGGTAAATTGTAATTTTTTTCTTCTTAATTTATTTGAAAATATAGTGTATATGCATCCATCTAATTCAACTTTTAAGCTGGTAGAAGAGCAATTAAAAATCTCGTACCAATAGTCTAAAATAAGAATGTACTATCTCAGTAAGCAAAGGTAAAAAGATATTATTTTATGGGACCAGAGAAAAAAGCTACTATCTCACGGGCCCATTTGAATAATGACATAAAATTTTTTTTGTTTTTTTTTTTAAACTTGGAAAAAATTGAAGTTTGATTTTTGATTTGAAGTTTTTATTTTAAGATTCTGAATTAAGTCATAGCTAAAAGAAATTTAACTTTCTTCATAAGTTTAATCAGTAAGCTTGAAAAAAAAAAAAAAAAAAATTGATGTTATTGTTCAAATGGGCCTGTGAAATAGTAGATTTTAACTTAATCCCATGAGATAATAGCTTTTTACTCTGGTCCCCTGAGATAGTGCCCTGTAGAATGTCCACATGTGTGAGCCACACGTAAATATAATTTTTAAACAAATCCTATAGTATAAAGGAGATATCGCCATCTTGAAAAAGTTTTTATTCGTTCCATGATTGGTGCAAAAGTTTTTTAGAGGTAAAATTGAAATTTATTATTCTAAATAGAAATTGACAGTTGATCATCTTGAGCCAAAGTGTTTTTTAAATAGGTTATTTTTATTCAGTTATTGCTTTCATGACTGAAAAATTTTTGGCAATTGTTAAGGTAGGACCGCACAAACTAGAAAGAGATGTGTTAAAAATCTAAAACTTTAGGAAGTCGAAGATAAATATTAAAAAATGATGCCACTAAATTTTCAGAACCTCGGGGTTTTTCGTTTTTGAGTAATTGAATATTAACATCGCGTCGATTTAACCCGTAGTCTTATGGGAGGGCACATTAGTCCGGGGGCAGAGGCCTATTTTGTAGGATTTTGAGACCGGCCCACTTTTTCAAGTGATTCCCATGTATTTTGGTCCGCTAAATACGAATATCGAGGTTAGAAGTGTCAAAATTTGTCAGATAATTTGTTATTAACAAATTTTAACAACAATTAGGAAAAAATCGTGTTTTTGCTAAATAAAAATTTTTTTCAGGTTTTTTGGATCAAAACAAAGAAAAAATGTTCTATAAAATTTTTCTCTTGGATGCGTAATTTTTGCGTTAAAAATCGCCAAAGTTTTAAAAAATGCGATTCTTACGATTTTTGACTTCCAAATACTATGTGGAAAAAATTATTTTTTCACACGATTATAGGGTTTACTCGTTGTCTGGGATCTATTCAACAATATGCGTAACAAGTTTTATGTCATTGTTGATTTTAAGTACTTTTTTTTTATTGACAAAAAACATGGGCGCTAAGCGCTACGCAACTCACTCGAGGAGCGCCTGTTAATGTCCAATACTCTTGGCTCAGTTTTCATCAGACTTGAAGTTTTTGAAATCAACATTTATGCATTTTTTACATGTTCGAGAAGAGTATGAGAGATGGAAAGTATCAAAGACTGTGTGAAAATCTATAACTGATTAATTTAAATAATGAAAAAATCACTTAACCTAAAAAAAAATTTTACTTCTTCTAATCAAAAGTAATAAAAGTAATAATACGTTGTCATGAATTTTTTTAAGTAATTTTCTAAAATAATTTGTTTTGATGCATTTTAGTTGACAACAAAATGATGGGAAGAACAAAATGATTGTTTGATACCAGCAAAAGTTGAAATTCTTATACCTCCATCAGATGAACTAGTTCCTAGCTGCTCGTGTCGAGTATGCACCACTAAACACTGCATTTGCAAATCTTCAGGAGTACCATGTTGCGAATTTTGCAAATGCCAAAAGGATAATACTTGCAAAAACAAATTTAATCTAATAGATAATTTAGAAAGTGATGACGATTCAGACTGGTAAAAAAATTCAATGTGCTCGTTAAAAAAATGTGATATTACGATCAATTAAATTAAAATATATTATATAAAGTCAAAGATTATCAAAATTATTTTAAAGAAGTAAATAATTATATTACATTTTCCCAAATCTGTTTGTCGTATACGTAAAAACTGTTTTAAAATTTTTATAATTCTATGCATTACTAAGAAAACTCTATTTTATGTATTTTTTTATTTAACAAACTGTATTTTAAAGACGTGCATGAATGCTAATTTAAATGCATAAAAATCTCGTTTTTACTTTTTTTGACGATTATTTTTTATATATGTTATATAAAATTTAAGAAACGTAAATGACATTAGTTATTTCAAAACAAAAAATTACGTATTATTCGAATGCCCACATTTCTAACTGAGGAGCTTTAATTAAATTCGAAAATTTGACGGGTTCAAAAAAAATTCATGTCAACGTATTATTACTTTTATTACTTTTGATTAGAAGAAGAAAAATTTTTTTTTTAGGTTAAGTGATTTTTTTATTATTTAAATTTATCAGTTATAGATTTTCACACAGTTTTTGATACTTTCCATCTCTCATACTCTTCTCGAACATGTAAAAAATGCATAAATGTTGATTTCAAAAACTTCAAGTCTGATGAAAACTGAGCCAAGAGTATTGGACATTAACAGGCGCTCCTCGAGTGAGTTGCGTAGCGCTTAGCGCCCATGCTTTTTGTCAATAAAAAAAAGTACTTAAAATCAACAATGACATAAAACTTGTTACGCATATTGTTGAATAGATCCCAGACAACGAGTAAACCCTATAATCGTGTGAAAAAATAATTTTTTTCACATAGTATTTGGAAGTCAAAAATTGTAAGAATCGCATTTTTTAAAACTTTGGCGATTTTTAACGCAAAAATTACGTATCCTAGAGAAAAATTTTATAGAACATTTTTTCTTTGTTTTGATCCAAAAAACTTGAAAAAAATTTTTATTTAGCAAAAACGCGATTTTATCCTAATTATTGTTAAAATTTGTTAATAACAAATTATCTGACAACTTTTGACACTTCTAACCTCAATATTCGTATTTAGCAGGCCACAATACATGGGAATCACTTGAAAAAGTGGGCCGGCCTCAAAATCCTACAAAATCGGCCTCTGCTCCCGGACTACATTTTTTATACAATTTTTACATAATTACATGTGATCAGGTTTTCAGAAAATTTGTCAGTTTAACTAGAATGCACAAGAATCACATAGAATTAATTAAATCATACATTCGGTTCCTCTAAGTATTAATAAAAAACAAAAATATGTGTTTTAGGTTAAAAAAGCTTCTGCTGCTAATGCATTTCTATTAGGATGTTCTGAAAAACTCGACGTTAGGCGTCGCTAGTGTAAACTTGACTCGGCTCCCAGCAGTTTTGCATGGGAGCTGACGTATGACTGTGTGTATCGGTGAGAGATTCCACACGAACACACACACTGATACACCTGCTCCCATGCAAAACTGCTGGTAGCCGAGTCAAGTTTACACTAGCGACGCCTAACGTTGAATTTTTCAGAACATCCTAATATCTATATACGCGTGAAGCTAGTCAAATGTTTAACCGAAAATGCATCTTGACTAGAGCCGTAGGTGCGGTCCTACCTTAACTATGATTTATTTATTATTATTTTAATGTTGATCCTGTATAAGTTTATTAGTTTCACCGGCATTTTATTATTTTTTGTTAGCAACTGCTAACATTTATAGGTTAATTTGTGCACAGGACATTCTCTGTTTTTTAGAATTTCATTTAGGTTTTCTTTTGTTAACATTTTTTTTATGATGGCAAAAAATTATTTAGCTAATTTTAAGGAAATGCGCAAAATGGTAATTATTATTTTAAACTGCCGTGAGTTTACTATCATTTACAGACAGCATTTTGGATGCGTTTCAAAACGAAATTATTTTAATAAAGCATAAATTATTAGTTTATATTATCTATCGTGGTGGCATCTACTTGATGAAGATTAACAAACATTGTAGGTAAAATAAAAATAAAATTCAAACTCGTATATATAGAGTTGAAAAATCTTCACTTTATTGAAAATAATATTTTTTATTTTATTATTTCGTGACGGCCGTTTCGACACACTGTGTCATCATCAGACGGCGGTGAATTCAATACTGAGTCACTTATGGACAATTGAGCACATTAAATTACAGTCCATACATAGTGCATTGTCATTAGAACTAAGTTGTTTACAATTATAAGCAGGGGCGCTATTTCCCATACAGTGGGTATGGAAGCATCCATACCCGAAAAATTCCCGGTATGGAAATATTTTCCATACCGGGCAAATTCCATCCACACCCGGCAAAATTTAGATAACCTAATAACCCAAAACCCTGGGCGCCCGAGAGGTTAACGAAAAAACTGATCAGCATCCCCCAAGCTCTAAACCTCCGAAACCCTGGACGTAGAGTTCAATGAATAATCTGATCAGCAATCAATTTATTGTTGAAAAAAAATTGTTGATAAACTTTCAAACAAAGAGTTAAACAATAAGTAAAAACTTATAGCGTTTTCCTAGTCAACCACGCCATTTTGGAGTTTAAAATTGCAGATTTACAATTTCATGATATATTCGCACAATCGCAGCGTAATTAGGTATACTTACGGAATTATTTATTTCATGCTAAGATAACTAAAATGCACTCATATTTTTTGAATAATTCAACTCGGGCAACAAGGTTTTTGGGGTTAAAAGCTTAGGGGATAAATGATAGTTGATCATTTTTTTGTTGAACTCGGCCGCCCAGGCTATTTGAGGGTTCAGAGCTTGGGGGATAGCTGATCAGTTTTTTTGTTGAACTCGAGCGCTCAGGGTTTTGGGGGTTTAGAGCTTGGGGGAAAGCTGATCAGTTTTTTTGTTGAACTCGGACGCCCAGGGTTTTGGGGGCTTAGAGCTTGGGGGATAGCTGATCAGTTTTTTTGTTGAACTCCGTCACCCAGGGTATTTGGGGGTTTAGAGCTTGGGGGATAGCCGACCAGTTTTTCGGGTTGAGGATTTGATTTTCGGGATGGGGGTTATTGGGTTATCCATACCCGGGGTAAAAACGTAGTAGCGCCCCTGATTATAAGTGTGTACGAATTTAAATCTTTCTGACTATTTAGAAGTAAAGTGGGTGTACTTTTTCTAACTCTGTTAATTTCCAATGCTTCCAAAAAATTTAATTTCTTACCCTTACTGCAAGTATGGAGAATTTTAAAGTCGTTAGTATATACATAATTTTAATTCAAAATATGGTCCGCAAAGTTTGATTTTTCGGGATGATTATTAAGGAAGGCCGCTTTATCTTCACTCATTCTTGTTTCAAACGATCTGCCCGTTTGTCCAATATAAATACATTCACAATCGGGTGAGGCGCATGTTTTAGAGTAAACACCTGATTTTTTACATCTTTCGGTTTTAGATTTGTTATTTTTAATAATGGTCTGTAGACTCTTTTCTGTCCTAAACGCAACATCTATACCGTAAGATTTAAAACCTCGAGCTACTTTTTCGGTCATTCTTCCAGTGTAAGTTAGTACTTGGAAAAATCTTTTACCTTTTCCCGCTGACAAAGGAAAAACTTTGTTAATAGCCATTTTATATTCAATTTTACTCAGCAAAACATCCATAAAATTAGGATCGTAGTCATTATTGTAAGCTATCTGTTTTATCAAGTTAAATTCGGACATGAAGTTATCTTTAGACATAGGGACAGATAATAATCTATGAATATAACTATGGAACGTGGCATACTTGTGTAGGTAGGGATGTATTTAGTTTATATCAAGATTTTGGAATTCTATTTTTTTAATTTTTTCATACATTATAACTAAACTTTTAGTGTTACTTTATCTGACTGTGTATTGAATATCTGTAAAAATAAGTCATATTTATGGATCGGAATTTTCCGTTAAAAAAAAATTTATAAATCTGAACAAAAACTTAAATGGAAAATTATAAAAAAACTTATGAAGAATTTTTATTTTTAGAATGCTACGTAACTTGCATGAAAATTTAAAATCGAAACATTATTTAAAATAGTTTAAATTGTTTAAAAAATATCGAAAATTTTCTTCTTGGTTTATGTACGCTACAATTTTTTTAAAATTGTCTACTTATATGGAATAATCTATTCTTCTGACTTAATTAAAGGAGAATTCATTCTTTTTCTTGGTCCAAAGCAGAAGTAAAGTTCTTAGTAAAAAAAAACCCTGTAATTTACTACAAGTAAACTCAAAAAAGTTGTGTCAAATGTTAAAAATTTTAAAATTAAGAAATTAAAACTAAAATTTAATTAAATTTTAAATTTTGAAATTATTTTTACTGAGATCGTTTAGATTTTTCTGATTTTTTTATGCACTAAAGAAAAAATTTTTAACCATTTTTTCAATAAAATCAAAAATAACAGTTTCATTACAAGAAAATTAAAGGCTCTCAAAAATCATCATTATTAACAAACATTACTCTATAGAAGTCCTAGCTATGACTTTCTTGGTTTCAATGTATTTTATTTCATGAAAAAAAAAATTTATTAATTATAAAATTTTCAATCTTATAGACCTCTATTAAGCAATAAAAAATATTATTGTTACCACTATCTTTTTTTTTTTTTACAAGATTGAGGCAATGAAAACTGTTCTTTTTTATCACCAGCAAACGGATTCTGAATCTATTAAGTATTACTTTACCAGTTTTGGCTTCAACTTCTGATGCAACTGTCAAATTTTTTTGTATAAGTAATTTGTTTTCTGTAAGCAAGCTTTAATGCCCCGTCTACACCAGCGGTTAAACCGCGTCTCGGCTTAACTTTGTTTAAAGAATTTTGCAATTTTGCCGTTGGATTTAATGATTAATTTGTACTTTAAAAATATGAAATAATTTATAACATTGAGATGTTTACATCTTGAACTTCGATTCCAATGGCAACATTGCAAAATTCTTCAAACAAAGTTAAGGAGGCTCATGCGATTTAGATCTAGCCGTTTGATTGGTTTAAAAAAATTCCAGGAAATTCCTCGAAAAAAGAGCAACAACTTTTGTATTCAACTTTTATTAGGTAGCCAGGCTCATTTTCGAGAAAAAATTCATTTAAATTTTTTAACACAGGGTCTTATGGGAGAAAACGGAAAAAAAAATCTCAAACTTTTTTGAACCGCTCGTTCCGGTTAAAAAAATTCACAAAAACGCGAAATTCTTCGAAGATTACTTAAAAATTATAATAACAGAGGGTAACCAGGCTACTTTTAGCGTAAAAAATAAAAATGTGTCGAAAAATTACGTATGACAGCTTGTGTCTGCTGCTACTACTACATGATGGCGTCGTGCGCGCATGCGTCAGCTAGAACTGGCACGGAAGATTGCCATGTTTTTAATAACATCTTCGTTTTTTTTTTTTGACGAATTGGCCTTTTCTTTTTCCAAAACAGGCTCTGCCTTTCACTTCACTTAACATTTTTATAACAAAGCAGCAGAGACAGTATCTCAACTGTGCTCAGCTGTCTGCACAGTGTGGCCGTATTTCGAAAATGCACACCCGTATTAAGTGTCCGAGCAGTGAGGGGTTTTTTTTTAATTTTTTGGTAGTTTGTTTTCGCTTACATATTACCAATAAAATTTAATGGATGATTAAATAAAATGATAAACAAGTTCTGAAAACACAAAAATTGCTTCATTTTTATTACTTTTTACTTTGCACCCTCAAAGGCCCTGGCTTGATACGGGGCAGCGCGCATGAGCCACCTTAAGCCGAGACGCGGTTAAACCGCCAGTGTAGACGGTGCATAAGTTACATGGCCAAAGTGATTTTAAAGTTTAAAATTGGTTAATTTTTTTTTTACAAGAATTTAATTATGAATTCTATTTGGCATAGATTTTTAAAGTACGGATGAGCATTTGCTCCATTATTTTCAAAGTGGATTTAGTTTGTCCATCCATTCTGTATGCAAAATGAATTCAAAAGTACTTCATAACAGTAAATTATGTCTATGATTTTATGTGTTCTGGCTAATGATAAAATAGGGTTTGCAACTTTTTGAAATTTATAATATTTTTTTGTTTATTTAGTTAGAATGTCGAAAAATAATCGACACGTATTTTTCCTTTAAAAAAAAAAAACTAAGATTAAAGGAACTACAAGTGTTTAAATTTTTTTAAATTTTGATATATATAGATATACTTCTAATGGGATTTCGGATTAATGACGTCATTAACCCGTAGTTTCAAAAACTTTTCTTAATTGTTTTCTTGCTCAATTTTGATTTAAAAATTCTAAAAAAAATGTTAAAATTCATTAAAAATCGAGGACTTTAAAAAAAATATATTTTTAAAGTACCGGTTGCCAACCCAATTATATGAAAGAAATTTTAAACAGAAGAACTAATAGATATATCTAAGCTAACATAAAATGAGAAAATGTAGCAGATATCATTAATGAAAATAATAAACAGCAGTGGGTCTAAATGTGAACCTTGAGGGACTCCAGAGGGGATAACAATGAGGGGGAAGTCAGTTACAGAGTCATTCAGTTTAACTGATTGTCGTCTTTCGTGCAAGTAAGATTCAATCAGTCTATGTGTTGTGCCACGGACTCCCAAGTTCCAGAGTTTCTGAAATAGAAGTTTGTGATTCACTCGGTCAAAAGCCTTTCTAAAGTCAGCGTAAATAACATTTACCTGTCTATCTATTTTAAATGCCTCAGTGATGCAGGTAGAAATCGTCAGTAAATTAGATATTATTGATTTACCTCTTGTGAATCTATGTTGTTGTGAGATTATTTCAGATAGTAGAGCATCACTCAGCTGATCAGTCATCATAGAGTCGAGTTGTTTGGCAGCACAGTTCATATGAGATATAGGTCTGTAATTCATAATGTTACTATTTGGACCAGATTTATGAATTGGATGAATGTAGACACCTTTCCATAGTTTTGGGAAACCTCCAGTTGATACAGTTTGGTTAAATAATATGAGTATAGGCTCTCTGATCTTCAGCCAGCATATTTTTATGAAATTTAGAGGTTTTGAATTTAGTTCTTCTGTTTAAAATTTCTTTCATATAATTTATCAGTATCCAGAACACATAAAAATCAGATCCATAATTTACTGTTATGAAATAATTTTGAATTCATTTTGCATACAGAATAGATGGACAAACTAAATCCACTTTGAAAATAATGGAGCAAATGCTCATCCGTACCTTAAAAATCTATGCCAAATAGAATTCATAACTTCTGGTCCACTGGATACCTAGACCCAAAACTATCTATTGCTTTTGTTCTTCTTAATTCTTGTAAAAAAAATTTAACCAATTTTAAACTTTAAAATCACTTAGACCGTATTAAGATTGCTTACAGAAAACAAAAAAGATAAAAATTTTTAAAAATTGATTCATGTTGACTTAAATATACCTATCATTAACACTCTGAGTTAATGTAACAGTTACAATCAAAATTAAAATTCATTGTCAAGACATCAAGTTTATTTTAGAAAAAAGGTGGGATCACAAAACTTTAACAGTCCAAGTGTATTGGCTCAGAGCATATACATTTCTGTGATGATTTAAATTAAGCGATAATGCAGCAGCATGTGTATGACAATGACATTATCTCTTCAATTGCTCCTTTTGCAATTTGCAAGTTGGATGGATTATACAAGAGTAAGTTGCAAGCTCAACCTGACATATACACACACACTCATTCAGAAAAAACTTTATTTTTAATATAGCCAATTATGCACCTCCAGCCTTGAGGTCCTCAACACAACACGGAGAGAAAAAATATGGCTTTTTACCATGGAAGCGATTTTTTAGAAATTGTAACTGAAAGGTCTGTGAAAAAAAATCATTCAGCTGTGGCAAAAAACCATGGAACACTACTGTGGTAAAATCGCAAAGCGCTATGGTTTTTAAGCCAATCAAAATCTGTCTGATAGAAAAAGCCACGCCTTCGCGCACGTGTAAAATTTTTCTGCAGTTTTTGGTTTCTCAACAAGGGTTACTTCTTTACCGACAGTGCCTAACCTTAAAATTTTTTGATCTCGCACCTAAAAATCGGTGCAAAGCACCGGAATTTAGTGCATGACATCCAGAAAGTACACTGGGAAAAAATTGAGTTGCAGCGCCCCCATTTGTCTGGTACTACTGTTCGCAACAGTTTGGGAAAAATATTTCTCGTGGTGGGAAATATATTGCCCACCCCGAGAAATATTTCTCTCAAACTGTGGAGCAGCGCCTCTTACGGCAGACCCGACAAATTGTTTTCGCTGCGTTTCTTCCGTATGTGGGCAGAATATAACCCGTAGCAGTTAGCAGCAGCGTCCCCTACTTTTGGGACAGCTGACTCTCAACTTTTTCCCAGTTTAGTGGCGGTAACTCATTTTTCGAAGCTCTCTAAAGCCATCACCTTTGAAGTGCGACCTTCTTTACGTGATATTAATCTTTTAACGATTCTCCGTGAATTGAATCAGTGAGAAAGTAGGCGGGGCATAAATGCGAAAAACCACAGCTCCACAGCTTTTTGTCATGTGCTCATGGTTTTTTGCCACTGAGTCAAGCTGTGGTATTCTGCCACAGCGCCGTGACAATTTTACATGCTAGCTTTTAGTTACATTTTCTCATGAGCCTTCCATGGTAAAAAACCATATTTTTTCTCTCCGTGAACAACAGCACAATTATTATCAACTCACAGGGAACACCACAATAATTGAAAAATCTTTGATGATGATGATGACCATTCATAGAGAGACTGTAGAGATTGTTTATTTCATACTCTTACTAAAATTAATTATAAATTCTACCACTTATTTAATATATAATGAAAATAAGGGTCTTGAGTACTGTTTTTTCTATTACAATCAATTATTTATAAAAAAAATTATTGCTCATAACACAAGCTACTCTGCTTAGCAGCTCCGCAGTCAGCTGTAGTCACCTGTAGGGATAAGATCCGTAGTCAGCTGCTTGATGCAGTGCCACCAGTCGCCTCATGGCTACAGGCCCGGGCTTACATGCCCCCGTCTGCGGCTGTAGGTAAGCAGTAAGAGTGAGACAGCAAAAGTAGACACGCTCACCGCATACGTCATGTCCGGCTAAGCCTACAGAGAGCACAGGCAGAGAGACCGGATGCTCGAAACTGAAATCGAGTTCCCCTGACTACCGTGAGCCAAAGGAAATCAGCGTTTCGAAAAATGAAACGTTCATAACTTTTCAATGCGGTCTTTGATCGGGATAATTTTTTTTTTAAATTACTCAGGGGATCATCAGCTACACGTGGGTTGTATAATCTAAAAGAAATAATCATCCTAAAATAGTTTTTTAGCACTCGGCGGCCAAAATACGTACCAGCGCCACGGCCATCCGTGCGGCTGCTCGGCCTTTCTCGCATCGCTAATCCCGTTTCGCACCGTAAAAATCTTCCTACACGGGTTGAGATCCCTTTATGAAAGAGAACTATCGCCATTTTGGTGAGATTTTCAATGTAAGATTTTATTCGTGAGCTGATCGGTGGACAAGTTTTTAAAATATTCGAAAAATGCCTTTTGAGGTTACAATTATTGTTTTTTTCCTATGCGCGCTTGCAGTGAGCTGACTGGTACTAGTTTAGCGAGTTAGGCCGAGAAAAAGTACCTAATGACGCGTTTTGAGGTGTAAACATAAACAAAATAATAGCAACCAAACAAAAAAGTATGACTAAAAAGCAACATATAATAGTAAAATAACTGTCTCAAATTAATCTTCTTAGAGGTTATAGTAGAAGTTTGTTTACTACCTGAAGTTAGCTCATAGAGCAGATGAGCACCATTAACGTAGAGGTCGACGTGAGTTTTCAAAAACTTAATAAATATTCATTAGAACAAACTTGCAATCTATTCAACAATTTACAAAATTTGTTTAAATGGATAATGTATTAAATTTGAATTTATTTTTTAATTTTTATTTTTGTTATTCTTTTTTTTTGGTTGTTTTTTTAATATGTTTTAAAAATTTTAAAAATTTTCTTAGAATTAAAAATAGAAAATACTATACAACTAGAATAAATTATTAAAATATATAATTCACAAATTTCACATTAATTGATTAAATTTTTTTAAACTATCTAACTGGTTGAAATAAAAATTTTTTTTACTTAATTTATTATCCGTAAATTAAAATTTTCATGTAACAATTTTTTTTTTTTTTTTTTTCAAGATTTTTTGATACGAAAAGTTTTTATTTTATCGAAATTGTAAATTGTCGATTCGTAAATAATTAATTTTATAATCAATCACTATAAAATTCAAAAATTTTTTTTTTTTAATTTTTTAATTTTAGTACTTTTTTTTAGTTGGGGAGGCTCCGCCCCCAACGAAACCCGGCGTTTTCACCCTCGCTGCGCTCGGGCGCTAACTTCACGCCGCACAGTGCAGTAAAATGTGGTAAGAATGTTCTAAATTCTTGAGCCCCCTTAAAAGTTATCATTAATATAATAAAATCGATATCAAACTGTAGGGTTGGTGCCTAATTTTCGATCCCTCGTGCACTTTTTTCGATAAACTGGATTTGTTTGGCAGTAGCACATGGAAAGTAAAAAATAGTTTTACAAATTTTTTAATCCTTTTCTTAAATCGTTTTAATGATTTTACTGACCGTAAACTGAAAAAATGTGTTGAAATTGTTTTGAAATAAGGTTTTTTTATTATTACATGCTTTTCTTTAACTCACTGTGGTTTTTCGTCGTCGTCGTATGTTAAAAACTGTCAAGCTCTATAACTTGGAGCCTATAAGAGCTACAGGTCTGAAATTTTGCAGAGGGTCTAGGTTTGGATAACAATACATTAATCTGTAGTCACTTCTCGACCTGGACCTCCAGGTCGCCGATGACGGGGATACCTGGGGGGTCATCTCCGAGAATTTGGGCTAAATTCTTCGGGGATGACTTTGAGAGAAGTTCTAGAGTACTTATCGAGGCAATTTGAACCTAGGTACCCAGGTCGCCTATGATGGAGGTACCTGGGGGTCATCTCCGAGAGTTCGGGTTGAATTCTCGGAGTATGACTTTGGATAGAGTTCGGGGGTGTTTTAGAGCATATGAGGAAGAAGTTTGAACCTGTACAGCCAGGTCGCCGATGACGGGTGTACCTGGGGAACCTGGAGGTCATCTTCGAGAGTTTGGGCCAAATTTTGTGGGGATGACTTTAAGAGGTGTTAAAGAGTATTTATTGAGGCAATTTAAACTCAGGTACCCAGGTCTTCGAGAAGGAACCTCAAGTGCAGACTGGGTAATGTACAGACGTCCCATTATTAGACTAATTGTTACAGAAAAGTAAATACCTCGGTAAATTCCACAATGTAGTATTTTTTTTACCGAATTTTACACGTATAGGATTAAAAGTTTCAGAAAATTATGAAAAGAAGAAGATAATAACTAAAATACAATTTCAAAACTTACATCTGTTCTCATTAGTTTTCTTCAGTTCTACTTGCGGTTATATCAACTTCTTATAAGTATTTTATAAAACATTTTTTTTTATTTTTGAAAACTCGATAAAAATATTACTACAGTCTAGTATTTGCTTTTCTTTTATAAATATTCTGATAATGGGTCGTCTGCACATTACCCAGTTTGCACTTGAGGTCCCCTCCAGGTCGCCGATGACGGGTGTACCTGGGGAACCTGGTAGTCATCTTCGAGAGTTTTCGGCCAAATTCTGCTGGGATGAATTAAGAGTTCTTCAGGGGCTCTAATTTGGTAGTTATCAATATATTTGAATAAAAAAAATGTTTTTAAATATTATAATTGTAAAAAGGATAATCTTTTAATATTATAATATTATTTAATATTATAATTATAAAAATATTCTTTTCAAGACTAAAAAGAAGAAAATAAAAATAAAATTTTTAAACATGCTTTTCTTTAAAAAAACCAAAAATAAAGTTAAAAAAAAAATTAAAAAAAGTTTAAAAAAATGCATTAGTAGTATAGCACCGCTGTGTCGAAAGTAAATAAACATGATTTATTTACTTAGCCAGGCGCAGTGCTCGGCAACGGTTGCCTCGAGTGTCGCGAGTGCAGTGGGGTTAGGCGAATGAAAACAAAGATGATTCACCGCTGCGAGCAGCCTCACGCGGTCGAGGCGGCGGCTTGCGGTTGCTGCGGGAGGGGGTGCTTGGGGCCGCTCTGGAAGGAGGAGGAGGGCTTCCTGGTGCGCTGACGCGGTCGAGGCGGCGGCTCGCGGGTGCTGCGGGAGGTGGTGCTCGGAAAGGAGGAGGAGGGCTTACTGGCGACGGCGACGAGGCTGACGCCGCGGATGCGAAGGTCGCTGAGGTGGCTGCGCTTGGACGTCGCGACTGCTGCTGACTCTGCAGGAGCTGCTGCTGCTGCGGCATCTGTATCTTGTTCTATTCTTCAAGAGATTATTTAATTCTGGATTGGTCATTTTTAAATTAATAAAATAGTTTAAGAAATCAAAAAAAATTAGAAATTAATAATAATCATATTTAATCCATTGAAAAAATACTTTGAATATACTTTGATATTAATTAATTTTACTTTTTAATAATTTTTATTCCTTTGAAAAATACTTTGATTTTACTTTAATACTAATCAATCTTACTTTCATAATAACTTTTAATCCTGATAAAATTGATTCAAGTCCGGAGAAGGATATTTAAAAACAAGTGAAGTATATATTTTTTAACTTTGATTCCATTTATTGAATGTTTACATTATTTCATTACATTTACATTTCATTACAAGACTTTTACTTTTTCACACTTAGTCATTGAAAGTAAAATCGAACTGAAAATTGGCCATGTAGGTAGCATAAAATTTTTCCTTTTCTACATTATCTTACACTTTTTCCCAAAAGAAATTGTGCTTGATCAGAGCATCCGAAATTTTTTGAGGCAGATAAATAGCAAATTCGTTATCAAAGGTAGCCAAAACTTTGCGTCCATATTTTGTTGTCGTCTTGTTTACAGATGTCACTTTGTATTTGTGATTATGTCCAGCTGCTTTAAGTTTTTACGGGGTAAATCAGGTGCTTGAGATATACTGTTAAGCCAGTCGATGCCTACTTCTTCTGCAGCCATATTTTTAAGCCTGGAACAAATTTTTTTTTGATTAATTTAAGAAAATAAATAAATAAAGTGTAAAAATAATAGAGGCCAAATCTACTTACAAGTATTTTCAGGAAGATGACTTTCAAAAATCCGAAAGCTTGTTTATTGGCTTTTGTTCGGCTGGTAAAGAGTAGGTGGTCAGGTAAGTCGAGGGCTGTACACTTTGTGACTGATGGAAAGACTGACTTTCGTCGTGCAATTTATAGGTATAAATTATTTAAAATAAATATTGCAAATGCAGCATTGGCGTTTTACAAAGTCCTGACAACGTGACTTTACAATAAAGACATTTTCGCACTACTACTTTGTAAACAATGTATGACACAGCCACTGTTACCCGTAAATTGATAATTATCACGTGATTTGTGTTTGATAAAAGATCTTGCAATGCAATCATTTTTTTTCAAGTCATCAGAAAAATTATTTAGAAAAGCTTCGAAATCCAATCCGTTAGTCATATAATGTAAAAACATTAAACAATATTGACCACATACGTCGGATGTCTTACTCTGAAGTTGTTTAACATTCCATCTTAAATGCTTACAATTTTTGCGTAAAGTTTTAATATGATTGGGTATGAACGGTGGTATACCGTAGCTATCTAGATAATGCCCAAAACCGTGTGAATCTACATGTATAGCAACCCAATGCATACCATGCTGAGTGTGTTTATCAGTCTTAAATACAAAGGCCGTCGGTTTCATCCACACCCATGGAATCCGATCCGCAGGGAACACGCCGATTGTATGTGAGGGCATCTGCGATGACTTGTTTAGAATCTGCAGACTGTTCATTGTAAAATATTACAGGTGAACTTAAAGGGAAATCGATATTGAAGCTCTGAGGTTTAGATAGCAAGTATGCTTTAATTCGGTAGACGTTATTTAAAGCACAAGCAAATTTTAAATAATTATTTTTTACAGCGTGATTTATACAGTACTTGTCGCTCCACGGTAGGTTATTAAATGACGGACAGTTCGTATCGTACTCTAAATTAATAACTTCTCTAGTAGTCATTTTATGAAACATTAACCACTTTTCTTTATCCCTAACATAAGTTTTATCGACACTTTTAAAAATATCGCTGAGCGTACGATTGAGCGTTTTCAAAGTCACACTCCCTTCTAAATAATCTATGCCGTGTTGATTTCTTGTCAGCCAATTATTCTCTTTACGAACTTCACAAGGTAGCGAATCTACTCGATGCACAGCGCTAACAATCCAATGCGCGACAAATTCATTTTTTAAAGATAACAAAGCTATTTCTTTAGGCACTAACTTGTTATTTTTAACTTTGAAAAATTGAACATCTGCAATGAGCTCCATTGTAGTACTCTATTTCGTTAACTCACTCATTTTTTAACGAGACTAACTATATATACTTAAAAAGTGACATCTAGTGATTCAGCCGCTAAAGTCTACAAGCACCTGCCTCGACGCATCAATTTCTAAAATATTTTCATATTCCGAATAAACTATACAATTTACTGTTTCGGTCAGAGGATCGTCAAATCTAACGTCTATTCTAACGCTACCGTGTTTCATTAAATTCCAATGAGTACACTCGTTTGCAGATAAGTCAGGTGTTGAATCGAAAGCAAAAAGGCAGTAGCCATCAGGGTAAGACTTGCGAGGTATAGTATTGCCCTCGTTAAGAAAATGAACACCGGTACCCGAAAATAGAGAGTGATAACAATCTATATACGCGCCGTTTTTTTTTTGAAATCAGGCTGCAAAGGTTTCGACGGTACCTGTACACCGTCAACATACAGACATACGAAGATTATTTCGAAGTTGCCCTCAAATGACGTTATCTAAGGTTTTACCGTGAATACCGCTGTGATTCGTAATAGATTTTTTTCCAACGCGCGTAAGGGGATACTTACTAGTTGACTTTGAAAGCGCTCTAGCATGAGCTGAAAAAACACTAGGACTGATTTTTACACGGCGCACTAATGAAGACGCTTCTTCGATATGAACAGAGTAGCATCCTACAGGATCCATAAGACTAAAAGCTTCTCTCGATTTTACCAAGCGAACTCTCACTTTGACGCCATTTATTAATAATTTTTCTTGATAGAAGACATCTCCGTGTAAAAGGCAAATTAGATCCACAGATTTTTTGTAGTTGAAAAGTTTTCTACGAGATTCGAGGCCACTGTTTGCTGTTCCTGGGTCATCCATATTTTTAGCTGTATCGTCGTACCAAAGAACGCTTGTCAAATGAGATTTTTTGGCAGCGGGGCCGTAGTTGAGTAAAGTATCTATGTACGCTCTATAAGCGTAAGCATGATTGGGTGGCGAAACAGCTTTTTGATTGAAAAAGACATCCACTTGGTTAAACAGGGAGTGCATAAAATTGTTAACAGGTCCAACTTTTTTTGCTTCTTCCTCTGAAGATTCTTTTGGAACTGTACCTTTTAAAGCTACTCTCAAACTCAACATCGTGTGGGTTAAATCGAGATATTCGTCTCCTGTACCAGTGATAATAAACTCTATAGGTGAATCGGCAGTGAGCGAAGATATTGGTTTGTATTGAACGTACTTTGAACTTTCTATAGCTGTTAAGGTTGGAGGAATATCGAATAACAAGAGCTCCGATTTTAAACACTCGCACGATTGAGTATGTAGAAATGCCATTATGCTGATTAATCAAAAATATCTCTTGCACTTCTTTTCACAATTTTTTTCTTTGTTTTCTTTGCTTTATTATTATTATTAATTTTTTTTGTACTTCTCTTAAGTGCTTTTTTTTATTTTTGATTTTCTTTTGCGCTTGCAAACAGTCTCAAAGTTGGCTAACAACTGCAAAGCGCTCATGGCGCGAGGCCTTTTATAACCTGATCCTTCCATCATCATTGCATCCAATTTAACTTTGGCTTTACGCTTCAAGTTCATTCCAGACTAACGTATGCGATTGCGCAGTGACTCTTTTACCGGAGTATTTTGAGTTACGTCGGTCACAACGTTCATACCAGCGCGAAAAGCTTCTTTGCCAACGGTTCGAGCACCACTCGATAGTAAAGGTAGAACTCGCCGAAAGATGCCCGCAAGAAAAGATCCTATGCCTCCATGACCTCTTTGATAGGGAGATCCGATAAAAATATGACCAACACCTTTTCCAGCACCTCCGCCATTTTGAAGGATAAAAAATTCGTCGTAGCGCTCCATATCCATTTTTTTTTTTTTTTTTTTTTTTTCAATAGTTTAATCCGTACGCTTGAAATGTAGTGTCACTGCCAACGTACCAAAATCAAATGGTATTGGTTCACCGTGTTCGTCTCTTATATCGATTTTGATAGTCTTAAAAGAATTAAATAGTAGATCTAAATACATAGGTGGGGAGAAACTTTTGATTCGAAGACCCCCGTAAGTGTATTCATCGGTACCCAGCGAGACAACGCGTAGCAGTCGAGTTTGCACATCACCTGTAAAATACGGCTTACAAATGTCTGTGTAAACCATCAACATCGATGGTAGACAATTTAAAAGATTAGCAGGACGAATTCCAACAATCGCCTCGTTTGATTCAAATATATTGACACTGTTGACGTCCAAGCCAAGAATAGTTTTTATTCGCGCAGAGAGATTGACTTTATGGTTGAAACCTGCACACTCTGCTTCAGTGCAGAGACGTTTAATAGATACATAATCACCGCGTTCAATGCCAAACTCTAGATGATTTTTTGTACAAGCCAAATTATTGAGTTCGTGAATAAAAGTTTTTATATCTTTAGAATCGCCCGGCTAGACAGTTGAAGTCGAAGCCGTAGTTTCTTGATCTTCTTCACCTGTGTCAGAGGTTAAATTTGTTTCATAAGCAGCAGTCAAAGCCTGTGTTTTTTTTTCTGCGTCGAGTAACAAGTAATCTATCGTCGGTTTCTTTCGGTATCGTATTACAGAAATTAATCTCTCTTCGCGCTCAAGTGGAATGTGCTGAAAGGTCAATGGAATCCTTATCTCCGTTAAAGCGACTGCCCAGGTGCTGTATAAGCGTATTTGCTGAGGTAGCTGCGTGACGAAGCGAGTTGTAGTATTGTCAGGGTAATAATGCATGCTACTGTTACTGGGAAGAACAATATAAAATTGATCCTTCCTTTTAGATTTTTCAATTGACTTGCTTTGATCCAAGAGCAAAATTTTTCTGGATAACCGCGCCACCGAACAAAATATTCTTTCGAGCAACCACTGGTTCTAGTTTTCAAAAATTTTTCGACGTCAGAAAAAACCTTTTTTAATTCTTTTTTACGCGGCTTAGCTCTTCCTCGTAGAAAAATCCATCGATTTCTTCATCGGCAAAGTCTTTTGGGTGATAAACAGGAGGATAACTAGTCAAGGATATCCGAGAAATCTTGAATAACTCCAAGGTCCAACCACTCTCGTAACCTTTCGCAAAAACGTTTCGAGCTCGACTGACGCTCACCAGGTCGTTCATGTTATATTTAGGAACTCTGACGATGGGGCGTTCGTAACGATGCTTGATGTTTCTACGAGCTTCGGCAGCGTTGTCAAGGGTAATGGACGCCGGTGTCATTTTTGTAGCTGTGTGTTTAGTATGATTATAAGCTTCTACAATGTTAAGCAAAACATCTAAATATCTATGCGTGTTTTTATGCGTTAAATACCTGTAAATTAGCTCTTTTATCGATCTTATAAGTCTCTCTACGATCGCGACTTTAACATCGGGACTACGGACAACGCGGTACAATATATTTTTGTTTCTCAGGTAAAGTTGAAACTCGCGATTTACAAACTCTTTACCTTTGTCGAATTGCATGGAAACGGGAACTCTGTTGTTAGACTTTTTAAATATATTATCGAAAGCAAGAATTACGCTTTTTGCAGATTTGTCTTTTATCGGCTCAACCCATGAAAATTTACTCACAACGTCTATAACGGTAAGAAGATAAGCGTAATTATTGTTGTAAGATTTTAGGGACCTCATGTCCATCAAATAAATTTCCCATACCTCATCCATGTTACGATAGTTGTGATGGCGTCGAGGAAACCGTCTTCTCACCTGCTTATGTAAGTTATAGGTATCTTGACCTTTTAGCCAAATTAAAACCTTCGGTTTATTATATTGCTTTCGTGTAGAGTGTAAAGATTGTTTGCACCCGCGTATGCTGTGTCGCGAGGTAGGCCGTAATACAAGCTTTGCAGTCGTCTATGCATTTTTTTATCGCTCTTTTTATTATTCTTCTTCTTCTTCTGCAAAGGTTAGCAGTTTACTGACCTTATCTTCTTCTTGTCCTTCCTTTTGATAGCTTTTTTTATTCGATTGCAAAAATTTTCAAATGTAATCTTGCTGACCATGCAGCAGGTCGTCATCATTGCAACTGTTCTTTCATCGGGAGGAGTCTCACCGGCTAACAAGCGAGAAAACGCTTTTTCGGCAAGCACGCGATCAGCTTGACGGCGGTTGGCCTTTTTATCGGCGAATGCTATATCGTGTTCACGACACGCTTCGTCTAGAGGATTGATGCCTACGTCACCACGATTCAAACGCTCGGACAATTTTGTACATGGACCGCAAAACTTATAACCTGGTACATGCATTTCAAAAGGCATCAGGTCTACGATAGCATCCAAAGCACTTTTTTCTTCCTCTTTGCTCTCGGTGAGAGTAGCGTTTTCTACAGAAACCTCCATCCTTCCTGGTTATTTAATTTTTGTTTTTTCGGAGTTCCGGTAGCGATTGAATTTTTTTCCAATGCCTTTTAAGAGTTTCTCTTTTGCCGTCTCGACAAACTTTTTTCAAAATTGTCACTTTTTTCGAAAGCTCTACTTTGGTCTTCGGTAATATCAGCTGGTGAAATCAAATGAGGCCGTTCCCCTCCTGAGTTGTAACCGTGAGCCAAAATATCCGAGGAAGGAGAAGAAGTAGCACTGGATGACTGACTATGAGCACTGGAAACGATTTGCTCCCACAGTTGATTATTCCCGATAAACTCACGCGGTATGTTCGCCTCTCGAAGAGCAGCAGCAAACTGTTTACGACCTGTGGGTGGAGCGCGTTTTCTGTGTCTCAGGGCATCGCCAACCAAGTCAACGATATTAGCCCCCGCCACCGAATTCCCGTTTATATTTATAGCGCCAGTCGGGGACCATGTGAAGTTACCGTACCGTTTCAAATGACGCACAAGATTAGTAGCAGCGCTTTTAAAAGTCTTGGATACTCCTGCGATGATGAAGCTGTCTTCCAAAAAAGTTTTTCTTTTTTTCTCTTCACTTTCATCGGTCGAGCGATCTAGAGTTAAATTATCAGGGGCCGAGACAATTTTTTTTTCCGTCTTATCGTTAAAAAGAGGAAATCTCTGCAACGCACGACTGTAATCGAGTCACTTTTCTCGATCGTCTTTTCCTCTTTCGGCTGAGTTTAAAATATCGTTCATATGCGCGTCGAGCCTTTCACTTGGTGTGTCAGGAGTCTAGACTGTTTTGAGGAGGCCACCTTTACCTACCAGCTGTTGTATTCGCCGAAGAGGTAGTAAAACTAATTTTTGGGTGTGGTCCATTATTTAGCTATGAGAGTTGATAAAACGGTACCGAGAAGAGGTGCCAACAGCGCAGGTAAAAATCCGCCTCCCGGCGGAACGATTAGTTTTTTTTTTCGATTCAAACTAACCTTGGGCTTGGATAGCGTTCGTAAAGTAGAGGCGTGGTGCCGAAGACGCGTTTTGTGGTTTTTTCCCAGTGGTACGTTCCCCACTAAGATATTCAAGGCGCACTCGCAAATACGTTTAATCAATGAAGGATCAGCTTTGCGCAAAACTGCTTTTCTCTGCTCCTTGTTGAGGTGATACAAGGCTCGCAAAATATGTTTTTCTTTTTCGGAAAACGGCGCTCTACGTTTACGAGCCATCACAGTGACGCGACTGGTACCAGATTTGCTTTGTCATCACCTTTTATATTTTCACGCGGCACGTAAACGTACTGCCACTCGTCGTCGGGGAAAATAGATGTCCGAAATCTGCAGTTTTCCGGAGTATTTTGTTTCAAATCCAGTAGCAGATAGTCGTAGGGCTCAGAAGTAGCGTCCCAGTATGCTTCCTGCAAAAAACGCGGATCTTCGGGACACAGTTGACGCGAGAGATGCGTAATCTGAGGGCGATCGCGGAGATTTCTAAAAACAACGATGTACTGCGCGTTCAGCGATATGTCGCGTTGACCTCGAGCTTGAAGAAAAATATTCTGAGTAATGAATATTACCGACAAGTTATTGTGGTGACTCCCTTTTGTAAATAAATCGACAACTGCACCCCCTGTGCTCGATTCGCGCATCAAGTCGTCAACAATTACGAGTTTTGGTCTAGGGTCGCTTGCGTAATCCCCGCTTAGAGGCAGTCCCTCGCGAAATTCAATCTTTTCACCGAGTTCGCGATAGCCGTTTTGCCACTCGGCGTAATGCAATATTATTCCTTGAAAGCGAGTGTCGCACATACGATCGATTAATTTAAAAAATTTTTTTACAAACACAGTTTTTCCACACCCTGTGGGACCACTCAGAATTGACGTAAACGGGTGCTCCCACTGTAAGGTCATCGTTACAACTGACGCGATTTACTCGATTGTCTAAATTTTGCCGCCCCGCCGGAGAGAGAGACGCCTGGTCTCTGACACAGCGCAAGCGCCTCATGCTCTTTTTGCTTGAGCTAGAGCTTGAGCTAGAGCTTGAGCTTGAGCTTGAGCATTTGCATGAGCATTTGCTTGAGCTTCATCGTTTGTTTTTGTTTATATCAATAATATTTTTAAAAAGAAAGTAAAGACTGTTGAGACTTAAAATTGCTGCTTTGTTTTTAATTATTAAAACATGAAAGTTAAAAATTTTGAACTTTTTCAGTAAATAAAGAAAACAGGAGAGGGAAAAAAAGGGTTTTTGCCAACAATAGATTTATTTTACTTTTTAATTCATTTACACAATTTTTTTTTTTTTTTTTTGGACCAATTTTTATTTACAATACTTAAACTTTTCGAGAGATGTATTTCACTTTTAACCATTTTACACTTTTTGACGTACTGTGCACGCGAAATCTTGTTTTCAAGGTCTTATCTCACTCGTTGGCAACAGCAGCAGCAGCAGCAGCAGCAGAAAAGTAGCGTTGCATACTTATCAGCGAAGGAGAAACGCGAGTGCGCGACCACCACCACCAGCTGCGAAGGGGTCTACGACCGCGAGCACTGTGATGCCCGCGTATCACACCTACAAGATCGTACGCAGCCTAGTGAAAAACGCTGACGAGTTCTTCGTTAAGGTCATCGTCGAAATAAAGCCGATATGCTGACTATTTTTTTCTTTTCAAGTTTTTTAAAGACAGAGAAACTATTGAAGCGTTGGGGATTTAAAACCATAAGGATAACTTTTTTCTAAGCTTTTAAAATACCTCTTACCGTACACGGGTTTACAAATCTTGGATTCGTTTTGCGTGATTACTTCATGAAAAGCTGTTCGGCGTATGTTTGAAGAATAAATAACGATATTTTCAATTCTTCCTACTATCATATCGTGTATAGATTCAAAATTAATTTGCTGTCTATTTATAAAGTTAAGTCTAGTTCCTTTTACTTTACACACGTAATCCTTGTTACCGTCTGGTTTCACGTACTCAAAAGCGTAGAATTTAGGACCTCCAGATAAAAATTTGGTAATATACGTACCGACACATTTATCGGCTAACTCGTCCGTCAACTCTCCCAGCATGGTTCCGATAGGTAAATCGGGCATATCAGGTTTGCTAATCGTATGCTGTTCCAATAATCATGTAAAACAACTGATCGTAGTTTACCTCTGATGCTGTAAGCGCAAGCAGCAACGAGAGCATGCGGCAAACATAGATTATCGTTATTTCGAATAGTAAGTATTGATTTTTTTTTACAGCGTCTTCGGTCAACCTCACGCGTCCGCAACCTGTTATATTTTTAACTATACTGAAATTTATATTCAAAGAGTCCTTGATGTTGTACTCATTTGAACTCTGAGATATGCTAAAAAGCAGTTACCATAACTCTTCTGCGTTGAAATCACGCACTGGCCTAAATGAAAGCCACACTCAACCATGAGTGAGTCTTTCTGAATTTATTGTAAGTCCGATAAAATCAGAAGGAGTCGTTTTTATAACAAGTTCAGCGTGCAAATCGCGTGATTCTCCCTCTAACCATTGAAAAACATTGTTTTCAACATGCGGTGACACTATTCTTACATTTATTTCACGACCTTCGATTCCAAATCTTTGATAATATCTACTTCTATCGCTATCTATGACTATTCGTTGATTTTTCTGTCTTCCATTACCAGCCTGTAAAAATACATCTAAAATAAAAAACTATAAGAGTCTGAATTTATTTTTCAACTCTATAAACAATTAATTCTTACTATTAACATTTTGGAGCTCGTCGTCATCATCATCATCATCATCATCAACAGTAGCTGTATCGGTATCTGAATCGTTTGAATCAGAGGTACTTTCAGATGACAAAGGCTGTGGATTGTTATTTTCGGCTGATGTCGATGGTTCACTCTGCTCATATACGCAACGGTTGATAAACTTATCTCCTTCTTGATCAGTCATCATTTCATCGAATTCTTCAATTATAAGTTAAAAAAAGGCTCAAAATTAGAATTTAAATAATTATAATAACACAAACAATTTAGCTACCTTTACAGGTGTTGAGAAGCTTGAATGTAGGTTTATCCAATAAATTTTTAAGTTTTAAAATGTTTTTCAAAATCAAAATAATTTTTTGGTCGTGGAAAATTCCTCGATTATATAGGTACTCGATTGTACCTTCGCTGCAGTGCAAAATCAAAAAATGCAGCTTTTTTCCAAAACTTCCATGGTTAAACTTGTTAAATTTTTTGACCATACTTCACCACACAGTGTTTTGATGTAAGGGTCTCTCTGATAAGCGACCCTCAAAACGCACTTTATAACATTCACTACCTTTTACACTGTAACTTCCGACATGATGAAAAAAAAAAAAAAAAATGTTATATTTAAATATGCTTGAATGCTCTGAGTAACGCGTGTGATTCGAAAGCTCATACGGCTTTCATTCGACTGATCGTTGGAATAGAAAGAGAAGTAAAGGATCTAGATATGCATTTTTTCACACTGTAAAGTACAATGTTTGTGAAATTTTATTTTTCAATGAAAGTTTTATTATTGCAGTGTAACAAAATATGCTTGCCTTGCTTTTTGCTTCGTATCAAACACGGTGAAAGAATGCAAAACATGAAAGCTGACGCTGCGCGATAAGAGTAAATACATGAGCACCCGAGCACTGCGCCTGGTTTTACCTTGAATAAGTCACTTCAAAGAGCTGCAGTTTTTTCTATAGCGCGCGTGTTCAGCGAGAATCAGTGTAAAGTTATGTCGCGAACCGTGAGTAGCTCTTTTAGAGTAGCTAAGCATCCATATTTACGATTAAAAACCGAAAATCAAAATTCTAGGAAGCGCAAACTAGTGAAAAAACGTAGACGCTTGATGGACGATGTCGATGTGTTAGGTCATGCCGTAGAAGAAGAATTAGTTCGTCATCTAAACCAAGTGCATAAAGACCCTCAACAAATTCAAGATCTTTTTGATCTTGAACCTTATGAGACTGATCAAGAAGAAGATGCCCTGGCCGACCTGGATGGAGAAGCCCCGTTTATTGGCCGTTATAATTATGCGATACCTCAACTACAAAGCCTTTACAATGACTCGATCGTATTCGGCATACCCGAACCAGATGACTGTTTAGAAAAAGGGAACGAAACAATGCTGACCAAAAAATTCTTACAACCTTTGATAATTAGTTCTGTGGTAATTCGAGTAGTTAAGCAATGACTTAGCCTTTCTCTGTTGATCTCTGATCTTAGAACTTTACATAGATTGTTTCAGTATGAAACATCGCAATTGTTACTATTTTATGAAAAAAACTTACCCAACACAAGACGGAGACTTTTGAAAATGCATGTAATGCAAGTAAAAAAAATGTTTACACGTTCGATTGAATTTTTAGTTTCAACTTCTCAGTGACCTTACAAGGTTGTATTAAAAAAAATCCTTTTGGCTTTGTCCTAATATATGAATCCTTTTGCACCTTTGTATAGTATTAGTGTAAGACACTGTTGTTATGTTTTAACAAGTTTAGCTGACAGTATAAAATATTTTTACTGACTCTGTACATTCCTGTGAGACAAGCAAGATGTCTCACATGTAAAAGAATCTCCAGCTGCTCTTATGGGATTGTTACTGTCTACATCAGAAGGGAAAAGTCTTCCAGAGTGTGAAAATCTCTGCTTTTCTTTTAAAAATGGCCAATACAATTGAAATTGTGAAGGTGTATCTTGACGAAACGGATGAAGCTATCGATATTGGAGGCCCTGAGGGTGACTCCCTTCAAATCGAAGTAGAAGAGGAAACACGCAAAGTCTACAAAGATACACAGCAGTTGTCAATATCTGTAGAGAGTTGCTCAGAAGATGATGCTTCATCATCCTGGTTGTATCCTGCAGTGCTTATAAAAGAAGAAGTTATAGTTAGTGATTTTGAGTCAGATCTTGACGATGAAGATTTTATCGGTTTTACAAAAGACGAAGTGTATTTTTCAGAAAATAAACGAGACAATTTTCACAATTCCCTTATTCGAATTTTAAGTAAAGAAGCATCAGAACTGTTACCAATGAAAATAAACTTGAACAACAGCACCAGAAAGAGCAGAAGGACATCAAAACCAATACAGTTAAATAAGAAGAAATCAAGCTTAAACGCCCGCGACATAATGGCTACAAGACCAGGACTGGTAGTGGAGAAATTAAGATCAAGTTCAAACGACAGAAGCATAATGACTAGAATTCCAAGACTGATACCGGAAAAATTAAGACCAAGCTTAAACGCCCGTGACATAATGGCTACAAGACCAGGACTGGTAGTGGAGAAATTAAGATCAAGCTCAAACGAAAGTAGCATAATGGCTACAAGACCAAGACTGGTACCGGAAGAATTAAGATCAAGCTTAAACGTCCGTGACTTTTTGGCTAAAAGACCAGGACTGGTACTGGAGAAATTAAGATCAAGCTCAAACGACAGTAGCATAATGACTAGAATTCCAAGACTGGTACCGGAAAAATTAAGTTCAAACTTAAACGACCGTGACATAATGGCTACAAGACCAGGACTAGTACTGGAGAAATTAAGATCAAGCTCAAACGGCAGAAGCATAATGACTAGAATTCCAAGACTGATACCGGAAAAATTAATATCAAGCTTAAACCTCCGTGACTTTTTGGCTAAAAGACCAGGACTGGTACTGGAGAAATTAAGATCAAGCTCAAACGACAGTAGCATAATGACTAGAATTCCAAGACTGGTACCGGAAAAATTAAGTTCAAACTTAAACGACCGTGACATAATGGCTACAAGACCAGGACTGGTACTGGAGAAATTAAGATCAAGCTCAAACGACAGTAGCATAATGACTAGAATTCCAAGACTGGTACCGGAAAAATTAAGATCAAACTTAAACGACTGTGACATAATGGCTACAAGACCAGGACTGGTAGTGGAGAAATTAAGATCAAGCTTAAACGACCGTGACATAATGGCTACAAGCCCAAGAGGGGTACTGGAGAAATTAAGATCAAGCTCAAACGACAGTGGTAAAATGGCTTCAAGACCAAGCCTGGTACCAGAGAAATTAAGATCAAGCTTAAACGCCAGTGACATAATGGCTACAAGCCCAAGAGTGGTACTGGAGAGATTAAGATTAAGCTCAAACGACAGAAGCAAAATGGCTAATTTAATGAAATAATGTAAACATTCAATAAATGGAATAAAAGTTAAAAAATTTATATTTCACTTGTTTTTAAATATCCTTCTCCGGACTTGAATCATATTTATCAGGATTAAAAGTTATCATAAAAGTAAGATTGATTAGTATTAAAGTAAAATGAAAGTATTTTTCAAAGGAATAAAAATTATTAAAAAGTATAATTAATCAATATCAAAGTATATTCAAAGTATTTTTTCAATGGATTAAATATTATTATTATTAATTTCTAATTTTTTTGATTTCTTAAACTATTTTATTAATTTCAAAATGACCGATCCAGAATTAAATAATCTCTTGAAGAATAGAACAAGATACAGATGCCGCAGCAGCAGCAGCTCCTGCAGAGTCAGCATCAGTCGCGACGTCTGAGCGCAGCCGCCTCAGCGACCTTCGCTTCCGCGGCGTCAGCCTCGTCGCCGTCGCCAGGAAGCCCTCCTCCTCCTTCCCGAGCACCACCTCCCGCAGCACCCGCGAGCCGCTGCCTCGACCGCGTCAGCGCACCAGGAAGCCCTCCTCCTCCTTCCAGAGCGGCCCCGAGCACCCCCTCCCGCAGCAACCGCGAGCCGCCGCCTCGACCGCACGAGGCTGCTCGCAGCGGTGAATCATCTTTGTTTTCATTCGCCTAACCCCACTGCACTCGCGACACTCGAGACAACCGTCGCCGAGCACTGCGCCTGGCTAAGTAAATGAATCATGTTTGTTTACTTTCGCTACAGCGGTGCTATACTACTAATGCATTTTTTAAAACTTTTTAAAATTTTTTTTTAACTTTTTTTTTGGTTTTTTTAAAGAAAAGCACGTTTAAAAATTTTATTTTTATTTTCTTCTTTTTAGTATTGAAAAGAATATTTTTAGCGTAAAATTTTAAATCTAATTCATGTTTAAAATTTGGTTATTATTGAAATTTTTATCATCCTTTTTACAATTATAATATTTGAAAACATTTTTTTTATTCAAATATATTGATAACTACCAAATTAGAACCCCTGAAGAACTCTTAATTCATCCCAGCAGAATTTGGCCGAAAACTCTCGAAGATGACTACCAGGTTCCCCAGGTACACCCGTCATGTCCATTGTTGAGAATCTTTCAAATAAGCATGAAAAAGTTTGCCTTCCCATAAGACACCATGTTAAAGTGCATGAAAATCCTTTATTACATTAATAAGTTTGGCTCTTTTTTTTCTTTAACATCGTCGTCATCGTAAAGTAGTCTTTCTTTTTTTTTAAAAGGGATTTTCATGTATTCGATTGGTTTGAAATTTGGTATGTATATGTTTTCAATGCCGTAGATTACGAATTTAATATCCATTTTTCAATATGACCTTAAGTAAGCACGATACTAACGCTGCATTGGAATTGTTTTAGGTCAAATTTGGAAAAGTTATTTTGATTTATCGATTCTATTCGAAATTTTGTAGTCGTAAGTTTTTGAGGACGCTGATTATGAATCCGACCTTACTTTTTGAATTTGATCTATGTAAGTGTAATTTATGTATTTTATGAGAGTGAATGAACCCAGAAAAAATGTTAAAAGTGCTAAAGCGTAGTTAGCAAAAAGTATAGCCATCAGGTTATTGACACGCTGATCGAGCGTTATATATACAGCGAGCAACTCTCTAGAGTTCAGTCACAATGTAACGTCAATGGAATAAACTAATATCTTTAACATTATACCAACAGTTCATTTAAATACTCCTTCGTCAATCCATTACAATTGGCGACGAGGATAAAAGCAAAAAATCCGACGAGGATAAAAGCAAAGTAAGCAACGAGGTTGAAAAACAGTGATAAAAGTTCAAGAAAAATTCGACGAGGATTAAAAATAATGAAACGTGAAAAAGTTCAATTACAGTGAAAAAGTGCATACAAAAAAAAAGGGCGTGACGAGCGGTAAAGTGTTGAACTAATAAAGGGGTTACACTATAAAATTTACAAAACGCGACGAGTGCATAAAATTTAATGTGTGAGAAAAGTGAAATTTCTGAAAACATAAAAAAGCTAATAGAAGATAAAACACCAACGTGGATTCATACGTTGAATAAACAAGAGTTAGTGGAATTCTTCGAAAAATTCGATATAGAAACAGTACTAAAGGAATTTTCTGAAGAAGAATTACGTAAATTATCAAAAAAATTCAGCTCTATCAACGTAAAAGAAGTTGCAAAACGCCACAATAATAAATTCAAGCTTAGAAAATAAAGAAGAAAAAATTGCGCAAACTGAAACTGAACCAGCAAACTCAGCAGAAAGTGAAGAAATTATATTAGATCTTGAAATGGCAGATTTAGAATTTCACAAAAACAAGGACAGCTGGGAGGAGTACGTCGAGAGGATAGAGTTCTACTGCATAGCCAATAAAATCACAGAGGATAAAAGCACAAGTAGCTACATTGCTCACAAAATGTGGTTCAGAAACATATAAACTAGTTAGAGATTTATGTTCTCCAGCAAAATCTAAATATAAGAAGTTTGAAGATATTATCAAAGTTATGAAAGAGCATTTAACACCAAAGAAGAACACGGCAATGGAAAGGTGTATCTTCAGTCAAGCTAAGCAAAATATTGGAGAAACAATCAAAGAATACGTGGCAAGATTAAGAGAACTTGCAATGTCTTGCAATTTTACAGAGTTGGAGGAGGCTCTATGTAACCAATTAGTGTGCGGTGTAAAAGATCGTGATACAAAAATTGCATTATTTAGTGAAAAAGCTCTAACGATAGAAACAGCAACAGAAATAGCTACAACTAGAGAGGCAGCAGTTAAAAGTGCGACGAGCACTGAAAAGAAAACAAACTTCGAACAAATTCAACACGTAAGTAGCTCACAAAGATTCCAAAGGAAGGGCGGAGCACCACACAACGGCGGCTACAACAAGGGCAACAGCAGCAGCAGCAACTACAACGGCAACAGCAACAACGGCAACTACAAGAGCGGTAACGTAAATCATAAGTATAGCGCAAGTAATTCGCGTAACTTTAAACACAGTTGTTATCGGTGTGGCATGAATAATTATTTAGCGAAAGAGTGTAAATTCATAAATTATAATTGTAACTTTTGCAAAAAAGTAGGTCATTTAGAAAAAGGATGCATTAAAAAACACGGAAAAAATAAAATTTTGAAAAATGCTGACGGTAATGCGAGAAGCAACAGTAGCAGGCAGTGCAATCACTTGCAACCAGAAGAGCGCGAATCAAACGATGAGTTCGAACATTCTGATGAATTTTATTCTATTAAAGAAAACAAAGTGAAAAATTAATTAAATAGACGCAAAACTTCAATTTGTAGAGGTAATAATAAATAATATTTAATTTTAAATGGAAATTGCCACCGGGTCATTTGTAACAGCTATGTCGGAAAAAGATAAGAATAAATATTTTCCAAACGAAAAATTAAGCAAGTGATCTTACATTACATGTTACGGAGGATTACCACTAAATCCTATCAGAATTTTAAAAGTAAAAGTAAATTTCTTATAAAGCGAGAAAAACTTAGATTTGTACATTATAGCCTGCTCAGGACCTTTATTGTCAGGTCGGCAATGGCTGAAAGCTTTTAATTTATGGCCGTTAAAATTAATGAAAAATGAACGTAAAAGAAATGTTTTAAAAATTAAGAGCGAAACTATAAAAGATAACATGTTAGAAAAATTTCCGGTCTCATTCTCAGACATGCAAGGTTGTTATAAAGGTAGAAAAGTACATTTAGTTTTTAAAGATATTGCGAAACCGATACAACTAAAGCCACATCATGCGCCTTTCGCGCTGATGCCAAAAATTTCAAACGAAATTCAAAGATTAATGAAATTAAAAAATTTAGAACTGGTAGAGTGTAGTGAATGGGCAACACCCATTCTTCCGGTATTGAAGAAAAACGGAGAAGTGCGTATTTGCGGTCATTTTAAACTAACAGTCAACCCGCAATTAGTAATTAAAAGGCATCCAATAGCTCTTAAAGAAAAAATTTTTAACACGTTAAGAGTCGGAAGTAAATGGTCGCAAATAGACTTAAAACACGCGTTTAGGCAATTGACGAATCTAAAAACGCGCTAACAATTATAACACATGAATGTTTATATCGATACCCAAATCTGGGCGAAGGTATAGCATCAAGTCCGGGAGCATGTCAGGATATTCTCGAAGAAATTTTTAAAGGTATAAAACATACGGAAATTTACATTGATAATATTTATATTACGGGTCAAACGGACCAAGAACATACTGAAATTTTAACAGAGGTTTTTGCGAGACTAGATAAAGCAGGTCAACGCGTAAATTTAGATAAATGTGATTTTTTTAAAGAAAGCGTTGAAATTTTAGGGTTTGTTATAAACGAGAACGGGTTAAACCCAAGTCCATCTATGATAAAAGCAATTAAAGAAGCACCATAGCCAAAAAACCATAAAGAATTAGAAGCTTTTTTAGGCTTAGTAAATTTTTACGAAAAATTTTAAAAAGACAGGGCAGAACACGTATGCCCACTGTACGCGTTACTTAAAGAGAAAAAATGGGTATGGTCAGATCGGTGTGAAAAAGAATTTAACTGGTTAAAAAGTCAAATTACGTCCGAAAATGTGTTAGCATTATTTGATTTAGACATACAGCTAGTTTTAGCATGCGACGCGAGTGACGTAGGCAAGTCAGCAATTTTATCGCACAGGTACGATGACGGTACGGAGGGGCCAATAGCCTTTGCTTCAAAAGTAATTCCGAAAAGCGAAAGACATCGCGCTATAATTGACAGAGAAGCAGGGGCAATTATTTTCGGTTTAAAAAAATTTTACCAGTACATTATTGGTAATCATGTTATTTTGAAAACAGATCATGAACCATTAAAGTTTATTTTCGGTAGTAAAAATATTTTAACAATGTTACATAGTAGATTACAAAGATGGGCGTATTTTTTATCAGTGTTTACGCGTACACGATCGAAGTTGTAAAATCAAAAGCAAATGGGATTGCGACGCGTTATCACGTCTCCCGAAAGATGACCTAACACCTGTATTTCCATCAGAGTACAGTAATTTAAATTATATTCAAAACGGTTGTTACATAATAGATTTTAAACAAGTAGCCAAGGAAACGTCAAAAGATTTAAAGCTTAAACAAATAATTGCATTTATAAAAAACGATTGGCCGAAAATCAATAAATTAACGGAATTAGAAAGAGCGTTTCACGCGAAACGCAATGAATCAGACATAGAATTTATCACACTTTTCGATTCATAATTAAAGTAGTTTTTAATAATTCTTGATCTAACGGTCGATTATTTTTCACCGAAGTAAGGTCAAAGTAAGCCTGCTAGGTTGTGCGCGCGAAACAGCTGATCACGCTCTGCTACTCATTACCTTTCACTCCAACTGAGCGAACTAGCCTAAATTTGACTTTACTAGTGACGTAAGGTAACAACGTCCTTTTATATTAGGTTTCAAAATTTTATTATCTATTGTAAAGGTTTTCGATATGAATTTCAAAGTTTTTGTTAGTTTGAGCTAGCCAATGTACTTTTTAAAATATTGAGCTGGTGGACAATTATAAGGAATCAATTACCAAATTTCATTTCATTTACTTCAAATACCGTACTTTATCCCTCATACTTCTCTCACTCACTCTACTAACAAACCCTATACACTTTATTTATTTTCGACACTAATTCATCTTAAATCTCTTACTTAAAGTACCCACCCTAGAAACTACTCTAGAAATTAGCGAAATAGTAAACAAAAAATGCGATTATTTTCAAACTTCGCAAACTCGTACGAACAAGCCTCGATTTTCAAATTTCTTTCACAGATTCTTCATGAGATGAACTTACTTCCTGTAGAGTGACAGCTCGTGAAATTGCGTTTAAGGTAAAGACGTAACCAGCGCTGGAAGTAAAAAGGGGCTATAAAAAAAAATTAAATGGAAAATGTAAAAAAAACGCTCGGTAGCGCGCTACATAATATTTTTAGCTATTTTTGAAGCCCAATTACAGATGTATATATTAAGTCTTGGCCTCAGGAAACTTGAAAAATCGTTTTCCTCCCGTTAACCTCGAGTAGCACATCCTTGCGTCGTCTGCTACCGCACGCGCAGTAAATGCACGAACGGCACATGCACCCGTTCCCATAACCTTTAAAATTTAATTACATCAATGAAATTCTGAATTTTTTAAATTATTTATTTCATGCAGCACATGCAAAAAAAAAATTTAATAAACAATCATACAAGCAGCAGGCAGTGATAAATAATTTTTCTTTCCTCAATATTAATAAATTATTTTCCCAACTATCTAAAATTTCTTGAATGATTATCTTCATATAGGTACTTTATTAGATGCTGCTCTTGTAGCAATAGTGTCAAGTACTTTTCTTTTTCTTATCATCTTCCTTTTTTCACTAACACTAATGCTAGTTAAGATTAATTTTTTCTACCTGTGATTGGGATTTGATTGATATGATTTTGATTTTGAAAAGTTTATTAAGGGTACATTATGCTCTACAAAGTACCTAAGTTGATCAATAGGTAATTCATTAACCCCCAGATTTATATACCTCATTTCCAATACTCCTTTTCCTCACACTTCTCATTCTGACGTACCGAAGAACATCACTCCTTCGGTGTTAAATTATAGAAATGATAATTGTATACCTTTGATTCTTACATCAGGTTCGTAAATCTCATAGAATATTTTTTTAAATAAAATTACTTATCTGTAAATAATTATTCTTTGTTAATTAATAGTTTTACTTCAAACAGTGCTTGAAAAGGTCCGCACATCGGCGGAAGAAACGTTGCACCAATTTTAATAAATTAATGACTCTCTAATTACAAGTGTTATTGTTTTTCGCCCCCGGAGATACTTTCCAATCCAACTTCTTTTACATAGAGGGCGCTAATCACCATTATTCGCAAGATTCTGGATCAACAATGCAACCATCTCACAGGGGAGCTGGATTATTCTACAAAACTATCGAAGAAAATTACGGTACGAGAATTGTTAATAGATTACAATAATGGACTAAACGAAGACATCGATTATCCGTCGGAAATTCTAAAAATAAGTTTCTTTTAAATTATCGCTGAAATGACGTCGTTCCCAAGCATATCCATTACAGTATTAGTCGCAAAAACCAGTTCCATTTTCATAATAAAATTTTAGCTGCGAAATTATCGCGTCATTTTGAGATTTATAAAATTGAAGTTCTGAAGCTCTTTATTTTAGATTCCTTTTCTCTCTTTAGTTTTTTGAAAAAATCTATTAATAGATTGAAGGTCGACATTGCTAACTCTTTCATGGTCTCTGGCATTTTAGACTTATGTTTTGAATTTACTGAGATTAGAATAAAATATACACCGAGGAATCACGTAAACACGAAACCAAATTGCATAATTTAATTAGTGACAAAAATAGAAAACTGGGAATGCAAGACAAATCAAGTCCTCTGAAGTTAGAAAAAAATGGTCGCAAAATTTAAGCTGTGTCCCTATTCCTGACTCTGTCATTGATTGTTGACTCCCTCGGGGGTAAATTCAACAAGCGTGGGAAACTTCCGCAAACCGACATTGTGAATACCGTTGAAAATATAGAATGTATGTTGAGTAATTCAAAATTTGAAGGTAGAATGAAGAACGAAGTGAGGGATACTCTTGTTGAGAATTTGAAGTGTGAGTCCGAAAAAACCGCGAATTTTCTGCTAAATTGCTCGAAACTCGGTCCTATGCGTCATTACTCAAATTTGTTGTTCACACATGCAGACAAGGGTAATCTCACAGTGTGAATTGAGCGCAGTCAGTAAAATGATAAAATGAGTGAACGGTTATCTGATAGGAAGGTTTATAAGGTTCGAAAAACGAACCCGGTTGTCAATTTGCAGAAGAAAACTTATTACATTTTTAAGTCTTGAAATCAAAATGGCTTGATCGGCATCATCAATAATGCCAGTTGACACGGACTGACAGTATGTTAGCCAAGGCTTACGGCCTCCCCAAAGTCTACAAGGTTGATACTCCTCTAAGACCAATTATTTCTACACTTAACCCCACTTATTTTCTCTTTAGTATTCTGTATGGTAAACTTAAGCACATTTTTCCATTGCCCCCATCTCATGTGAATAACAGTTTTGAGTTGAAGCGCAAGATTGAGAATATTAAGATTCCTTTTGATTTTGTTTTGCTTTCACTGGACGTAGTTTCATTATTTACAAACGTGACCGAGGCTGATGTTCTAGCCAGTTTGGATCGTCGGTACCGCTTGATTGATGAAAAATTGAAAATTCCTTTTGAAGAAATCCGTGATGCTGTCAAATTTCTTTTCAGAAATACTTTCTTCAAATACAATAATGACACCTACAAGCAAATTTTTGGCTCTCCAATCTCACCCTTTTTTGCTGATAATCTCATGATTGACCTTGAACAGGACTGTCTGCGTAAGTTTGAGGTTTTACACGGATATGCACCCCTTCTTTTATTTTCGCTACGTTGTCGGTATTCTTGTCTGTGTAAAGGGTGTGAATGTCGCTAGTCTCTTGGATACTTTTAACACATCAAATAAATACCTCAAATTCACGCAAGAAATTGAAAAATGTGGCAGCATGAGTTTTCTTGACAACTATTATAAGAAGGGGTGAAAACCTTGTTATGGATTGGTACCAGGAACCCACCAACACTAGCCGTCTGATCAATTTTAATTCTAATCATTCGATTCAGCAGAAGAGGAACATCGTGATGAATCTCGTGGATAGAGGTATTCTGCTATCTCACTTCTGTTTTCACAAGAAGAAGTTGAGAAAGATCAGGCGACAATTGCTTGAGAATGATTATACCGAGAGGTTTGTAGATGTCATTATCAATAAGAGACTTCGAAATATCGAATCTCCTCGAGCGTTGGACTCTGTTGACAGTGATCGATCCATTCTTGTTTCTTTCCCATATGACCAGCAAATCTTTTATGAATGTAACAAATTCGGAAATATAAAATTTGTCCTGTCCCTAAAATTAGTCATAGTATGAGCAACATTGTAAAACTCGGCAAGGACACGACAGAAAAATGGGACGTAACGAAAGTTGTTTATAAATTTAATTGCAAAGACTGTCCGGCTACATACGTCGGACAAACCAAACGTACGCTAGGTGTTTGCATAAAAGAACACTAGAAGGAGAAGAGCAAGAATTCAGTGGTTAGTCTACACTCTGATTTTGAAAAACATACCTTTCATTTCTCTAACACTAAAATAATGGATAGAGAACCTACATACCGAAAACATCTAATTTCTGAAATGTTACACATTCAACAGAATAAGAATACTATTAACAAGAGAGAAGACACAATTCCTCAGTAGTTTTTTCACTCTCTATTCTAATTTATCGTTCTTATGTTTTGACCTTTCTCTGCGTACACTTTGTTTACTCATTAACCCCCTGATTTGTATACCTTATTCTCAATACTCTTTTTCCACCAGGAATCATAATCATGAATTTAAAATCGGCATTGGTCATTGAAAATGACCGTCACTACGAGACGACAAACAAATAAACTCACCCGCGTAATGTAAAATCAGCAATTGAGAGAGAAAGAATTTCGCTTCCTAAGCATTTGACCTGCGGCTCCACGGATAGCTTAGTTGGTAAAGCATCCGACCGGCAATCGGGAGGTCCCAGGTTCAAATCCTGGTCCTGGAGTCGAATTTTTTTCTTTCTCAATTTTTGTTTTTAAACTCATCTTTCGTTATAAGATGATGAAATTTGAATGAGAAATCTTTTTTCTGCAGATGTCACCTGGATAACGGTGTACGAAGCGTTGGGAATTTGATAATAATTCTTAATTAATAATGAAGAAACTGTTCGATAAGACCAACCACTTGGTATTTTAATTTATTTGATACTAACATCGAACAACCACCAGAAATCATAATCATGAAGAATAATGATAATAAAATAATGGAAATAAAGGTATACATCAAGGTATAACAATCTTTGGTAATCGAATTTAATCTGTGCCTGCAAAAGTCTATATAAAGCACCCACTAGTAGACCTACACATTCCCACACAGTTCAAGCACAAAATGTTCTGCGGCATGGAGTAACCTTCTCCTTCAGTAGTAAAGATGTGTGATTCAATGAGTTGTTTAGAAACATTAAATTTCATTAAAGTTGTTTAAATTTTGCAAGGGATGATGCCTGCCGGGTATGAAAGGGTAAACTATTCCAAATATAAGCGATTAATACATTATAGGAGCGTCTCAAAGACTCTGTGCGGAAGAGAGGAATAATCAACGCATCCTAAGCAGATTCGCTACCCTTCTTGGACGCGAGCTGTGCTTCTCAATAAAAAAATTCGCTAAATAAGACGGAACACCCGAGTTCAGGATTTTGTAGAGCAAGCAGGCTGCAAAGTAGTCTCTGCGACCTGATACTTGAAGCCAGCAAAGCTCACGTCTGTATGGAGTAACGTGATCACTTTTCCTGAACCCAAATATGTATCTGATCCCACGATTGATCACACGCTGCAGCATAAGGTCCTGTTCATCCGAGATATTCCGATTCACAAGACAGCAACAGGCAACGATGGGAAAAAGCAGGGTCTGTATAAGATGCTTCCGCAGTTCAAGAGTAATGCTGCGTCTGAAGTGGTTAAGATGGTACATCAGAGAATTAGCTCTGCCACAAACATATCGAACATGATCCTTCCAAGTCAGCTTAGAGTCCAGCACCACCCCCACGCTTTGTGTAGTCAAAACAAACGGGACAATGCAGTCACCAAACTGCAGGGTGCGAATACCTAATTTGTCAAAGTCATTGACATAAGATACGGTACCCAAAATCATAGCTTAAGTCTTACCAGCATTCAATATCAGCCCAGTCCGCAACATGCTCAGCACCTTGGCTCAGCCTTTCCGGAATGGCATGTATGTCATCGACTCGGCCTCGCACATAAATCGTCCGCAAAAATTATGTGACTAACGCCAGGGCCGAGACTCAGGGCAATGTCAGTAACAAACAGAGTGAAAAGCAAGAGATCCAATACCGAGCCCTGGGGCACACCTTTATTAAGGGGACGAAAACAGGTGGGAGGAAGAGTATTGAGGAGCTTACCATACTGAATGAATCAAATTAAAACTTGAGTTATGATAAAAAACTATGGACACTAGTTTAATTTAAATTACTCTAGATAATATAAATTAAAAAAAAAAACAAAAAACAAAAAAAAAAAACTGAAAATTCGAGTACATTTGTAAAGATGAAAGAATACCTGATTGTTAAGAATAAATATTATGAAATTGTTTTCAGTATGATTTGCCATGTTTGTCGAGGACATGTCCCAAATAATTATTGAAGTTGACTTTAGAATACTATTTAATAATTTCTAGATTGGAAGATACGCAATTTAACGAGAAAAAATTAACGATAACCAATATGAAAAAGTTAGAGAATTATAATCGAGAGCGTCTTGTTTAGATAAGATTTCGGCCTACGAGCTTTAATCGTAACATAAGAGAGAGAACCCAAAAAGAATGTCAGCATTTTATTCGTGATGTGTTTTGTTGAAGAACAAAATTTAAAATTTGAATTTTTATCTTTAATTTTTATGCTACAATAGGGAAGATGATGATTTTTCAGAAACATTTTTATCTAAAAGTTCTCGATTTTTAATGAATTTTAACATTTTTTAGATAATTTTTGGATTAATATTACCGGAGATATGAATTTTTGAAAATTAGTAATCGTGACGTCATCGCTACTAATTTACATGGTTAGTATATCTATATATGTGAATATTTCGAAAACTTTCAAAGTCGATAACTTCTTCAATTTTCATCTTTTTTCAAAAAGAAAAAATACGTGTGAATTATTTTTTGATTTACTATCTAATGAACCTAAAAAAACTCAATAATTTTTTTAATTCATCTTCCCTATTCAAATAAAACATTTAGAGAATAGATTTGATAAAAAAAAATTATTTAATCAAGTGTTCGAAATTATCTGTTTAAAATCATGAAAATAATAATTATTAGTATATAAACAAAACCAATGAATTTATAACCACGAAAGTTTAAATGAACTCTGAACGTAGCAGCAAAGGTAAAGGGTATATATAACTTATTGTAGGTTAATTTAGATGAAGCTTCGACAAAATTTGTTTTAGATAAAACACTGATTACTCATTGTATTCACAATTCGATCCGTGGAGAGGTATTCAAATAAAAATAGGCGCAATAAATTGCAAGATAATTTTTATTTTTTGTTTATTGTCAGCAACGTTTCGTCTGCTTGGTTTGCAGACCTCTTCAGGCTATATAAATAATTTATTACTATTAACACAATGAAATTATAAATGCTTACATAAAATTAGATATTTTTAAACAAATAGACATTTTTTTTTTAATTACAAAATTACAAACGGAGAATAAGAATGGTCTTTGCTTCAGTCGAGCAAGTCGTCGAGTGAGAAATAAAATTTATAATAGGATTGATGCTCCAAATTAAGTGGGTGTGTTGGTATACAATAACTTCAAAAGGGAAGGGGTAAATTTAAAATATACGGTAATCTAAAGTCTTAATTTTAATTTTGACTAGAGAGTTTATTAAAAAGAGATTTATAAAATCTACTGAGCTTATGAGTATTCTCTCTCTTGTTGATGGTATGTTTAGTACTTTTAATCAATAACATTTCGGAGATTAAACGTTTTTTATAATCATGCTCAGTGTCTAAAATCTCAACGTCATCAAAATTAAATTCTTGATTATAATCAAGCCTATGTTTATAAACAACTGACTTGGGGTCAATGTTCTTACTGTGTTCCGAGATTCTTTTATTCTTTTAAACATACCATCAACAAGAGAGAGGATACTCAAAAGCTCAGTAGATCTTATAAATCTCTTTTTAATAAACTCTCTAGTCAAAATTAAAATTAAGACTTTAGATTACCGTATATTTTAAATTTACCCCTTCCCTTTTGAAGTTATAGTATACCAACACACCCACTTAATTTGGAACATCAATCCTATTACAAATTTTATTTCTCATTCGACGACTTGCTCGACTGAAGCTAAGACCATTCTTATATAGGTAATTCCGTTTGTAATTTTGTAATTTAAAAAAAAAATGTCTATTTGTTTAAAAATGTCTATTTGTTTAAAAATATCTAATTTTATGTAAACATTTATAATTTCATTGTGTTAATAGTAATAAATTATTTATATAGCCTGAAGAGGTCTGCAAACCAAGCAGACGAAACGTTGCTGACAATAAACAAAAAATAAAAATTATCTTGCAATTTATTGAGCCTATTTTTGTTTGAATACCTCTCCACGGATTGAATTGTTAATTCAATGACTAATCAGTGTTTTGACTTAACAAGAGAGGAAGATCGAGATTTCGATCAAAATACTTTTATTTGTTTTAGATAATTTAATACAATTGCGCGCGCTTGCGCGGTGAGAGAGACTAGTATAGACTAAAAAATCAACCCAGAATATGTATAATTAAAAATTTGTTGGAAAATGAAAAACACAAATGAAAGGAAACTAAAATAAAATGGACGATTTCATTTTTAATCTAGTAGCTGAGTGAATCAAAGAACACGTTGAACTAACTGAAAGAAAAATGCCTTTGTTTAAATCGAAACTGAATCGCGAGACAGAATACTTACTAGAAGCTAGAAAATATTCAATATAGAAAATGGGTAATGTTTACTCTAATTAAAGTTTCTAATGTTGGGTTTTTATTGAATAGTTTTTAGAATTATCAAAATATAAGACAATTTTTTAATTTATGTATTAATGAATAGTTTTTAGAATTACCAAAATATAAGATTAATATCTTTAACAATATCATGATGTTTTTTTTAATAATAGAAACCGAACGAAAGAAATTAAATCAAATGCAAAAACGTCAAGTTTTGCGTAAAGTATTTCTTTGTTGGTATCGTTATTTTCCTTAAAAACTTTTTAATCAAATAAATTTATAAATGCAGGTTAATTTTAAAATTTATTTTAATTGTCCTCCAATATCGATAAAACCATTCATCTCGTCGGAGCCGTACATTCACATGTAAGAGCTTGATAAGTATTTTTACGTGAATAATAAAGATGTATAAATGCAGTTTAACAATTTTTTTAGATTTCAACACAACCGTGTTTAAGTTTTAATTTTGTTATTATTTGAAGCTAGAATATATAATTTTAAAAACATTCGACTGGCTCCGAATCTTTTCTTTCAGCTTCATTTTCTAGCTAGTCTCGCGCATTTCTTAATTGATCGAGAAAATATTCGACATTTGAACTACCATCAAATATTCTAATTTCACTCAACAATTCTTTAATTAACCGATGAGTATCTGCAGTAATTGTTGTTGGAGCCGGTGGAACTGTCGGCTCAATCTTTGCTCCTTTAAGTAAATTTAATTCGGTCTGTAATGATGTCACTGTCTGTGTTAAAAATATAAATAAGAACGAGTAAATAATTATTGAATTTGATTGATTTATTTATTTGTTTCACAATTTTCTTACCGTTCGGTATCAAGTCAGTTTATACAATACAATAATAGGTTACAAAAAAATAATAACAAAACAATGCAAAATCGATATAACAAAAATATATGCACGCACGCTTCGCAGACTAACTTACAATCGCATTCGAATTAAGTGCATTTACATATTAAATAAAATTCAAAGCAGCACGTCATCAAGTAGAATTCACGAAATAAAAAACCAACAAATAAATCTCACATACAGTTGAAACAACCTGATTCTCTTTAACCTTAACGGCCACAAGCAAATAAATTTGCTCATGCACGTGGGGATCCTCATTTACCAACAAAGTTTTTTATAACTTCACGGGGTCCTGACAGTCTGAAAGAGCCCAAATGCAACTTTCAACTAGGTTTGATGCTACAAATTGCTCTGCCAATTTGCGCGATGACAATCAGGCTAAAAACTAAATTTACCATAAATAAATCCGAATAAAGTCACCAAATCGTAATAACAAAAAATCATACTGCTTTGAGTTTTAATATTCACAGTCTGCTGCATTGCTTGCAAAAGGACGACATTGTCTCAGCAAACCGAGTATGATGAATTTGACCAAATTTATGTGGTTGCTGATGTTCAGGCTGAAGACGAACCGACGCCGGTAAATACGAACGGTGTTTTGTCAGCGGACAGTCACCGTGCATGGGTAAACAGTACAACAAATAACGCACGTTCAGAAAGCGAGGTTATAACGGATGTAATTACAAAGATTGCGAATGCGATTGAATCAACGTTGCGATCCGTGCGGGAAAACTCTTTAAATGATGGAAATTCAAAACTGGTTAATCGTTTAACGTCTGTAAATTCTTTGCCTGAGTTTTCGGGAGACCTTCTTGATTGGTACCATTTTAAGGAAATGTTTTACTCTACCTCAAGGCAGGGTGATTATGCTGACCATGAAAATGTGTTGCGTTTATTTAATGCTTTAAAAGGTAAAGCTCGCGATGAGGTTCAAACTCTTTTTTCTACAAATTGCACCGTGACTGAGATAATGGAAGCGTTAGAATTACATTTTGGAAATACACATGCGATCGTTAAGAAGGTGGTCAATGATTTAAAACGTTTGCCTAGTCTTGATTCGGGTTGTATTAAACTTACACAATTCACAAATAAACTGAAAACCACTGTGTCCGGATTTAAATCGTTGGAGCTTAAAGGGTATTTGAGTAGTCCGGACATCGTGCAAGGTAGGACCTGACGATGCCATCCTCGATGTTGCAGGCGATTAAAGAGCCATCGACATGGAGAACCTGTAGGTCCAAGATGTCTTTGTCCAGCAGATGTTCCAGCTCGTGCTATGCTGCCTCAATGTCCCGAGCAACCAGAGCGGATGGCATGGATTGCGGATTGACTCTGGACAGAGTATCAGCCGCTACATTGTTCTTACCCTTCACGTGCTCCAGGATGACATTGAATTCGAGGATGTACTGCTGGTTGGTAAGCACCTTGAAGCTCGGCCCCTCCAAGTACCTCTGGAAAAACTTGATGGTCTCGAAAATGGCCAACAGCTCTCGGTCGTAGGTGCTGTACTTCTGTTACGTGGGTGACAGCTTGCTGGAGAAGAAACCGACCGGATGCCAAACGTCATCAATTTCCTGTTCTTGGGCGGTGCCGATGCCTTTGTCGGAGGTGTCTGTCGTCAGGTGCAGTGGTGTCGATGGCGACACGAAGGTGTTGGTTGTGGCCTTTTTCAAGTCCTCCTTGCATTTCTGGAAAGCTGCCTCCGCTTCAGGGGTCCTGCTGACCTTGACTTTGCGTCCTCTGGGAAGGCTGCACAGCATGTCGTTCAGCAACGCCTGTCGTTTGGCCGATCCAGGAAGACAGCGTCGGTAGTGGTTTAGCACTCCCAGGAAGCTGTGGAGCTGTGTGGCCGTCTCAGGCTTGAGGATCTCCATGATGGCGTCCGCTTTATGTGCTTGAAGTGGCCGGAAACCCTCGGGCGAGATGCTGTAGCCCAGGAACTGGACCTCGAACTGACCCACCTGGCACTTCCGGAGATTGATGGCGAGTCCTGCCTCTCGCAGTCGCTGGAAGACGAGACAAAGATGTTCCAGGTGCTCCTTCACGGAAAGACGGAGTGAGAATATCAGTGCCCCTTGCACACTCGGGGACGGTGTGGCGTGCAGGCTGCGGGACTCTGCCTTGCAGGCTGATTTAGCCTGCAAAGCAGAGTCCACCGCACTGCACCGCTCCGCCCGCCGTGGCTCGCCCCGCTATCATGATTAGCTAATTGAATAGAGCGAGTATCTTTTTATATTTAAACTAATAGGTAATCAATTCTAACTCTTAATATGCAGTTATAATATTAAAATATTGAACTTTCGGTAATCGAAGGATAAATAGATTGTTCGTGCGAAGAAAAACCTTAACCTGTCGATACGCAAAGGGATAAATTAAAAATTTGGGAAAAATATATTAATCTGATTTATTGGGTAACATCTCATCAAGATTTTTAAGTTTGATTTTTATCTGATTTTTTTTTCTCAGTACCTTCTTTGTGACTATAAATCAGCAGATTTCCGGAAAAGGTTTTTTTTTACACGGGCAGTTGAAATGTACACGTGTATATTATTTACGTGAAAATTTATATTAAAAAGAGCTAAAATAGATACTTACAAACTCGAAATATACTTAGATAAATCAAAATATTGAAGTCAGTAGACTGTACAATTTTACAAATAATTAAAAAATTATCGAATATTAGTTGAATTTTACAATTAGTACTGTATCGATACAGCCAAAAAATAAAAAAATGGCGAAAATTAGTTCTTATTAACTAACCATGAGAAAAGATAATTTATATGATGGCATTTGAATGAAAAATTATCTTATTATCATATATTAATGTCAATAAATTATTGTTAGTCCGAAGTACATGAACAAGTGTAAAATTCGGATATCCGAATATCCTGAATGTGTAATTTTTTCGTAGTTAAATATCTAATTTTTTTGAGTGTAGAACTTGAATCAATATAAACAAACTCTCACCAATAAATTTCTCACTTTCATATTTTTTAAGGCTTAAATATTGTATCTTTTAGTTATGGTTAACTCATCACATTTTATTAAAAAATTTTTATTTTGAAATTGAAGTTTGTAATCAATAATTTCTTCAAATTAAAAGCAATTTTTAAAAGTGTTTTTAAGAATTTATTGCTAAAGTTTCAGTTTGCGATATGAGAATTTTCAAAAAATATTAATTCATTTATTATGTAAAATTAGATTTTTTTTGATAATTGTATACAAGTTTAGAAGATATAGTTATATATAATTTTTTTAATTTTAATTTTTTTTAGTGTATATTGTAATATTTACTCTTACTTTAGTTGTATAATAATTATGATTTGTTCAATGTTAGTTATTTAAACTATATATTAAGAATTAGCATTGGTTATTAGTTTAATTATGAAAAAATTCTCGCTCTATTCAAGCTAGTCGTGGATAACAGCGTGCCGGCGTCAAAGCCGCGGTGCGGCAGGCGGAGCGGTGCAGTGCGGTGGACTCTGCTTTGCAGGCAAAATCAGCCTGCAAGGCAGAGTCCCGCAGCCTGCACGCCGCACCGTCGCTGAGCGTGCGAAGGGCACTGTTATTCTTACTGCTCCCGTCTCTCCGTGTTGTGGTTTCGGGACTCGATGCGCACATCGTCGATGTAGGGCCTAACGAAGGGCATGTCCCGGAACAGCGCGTCCTTGAAGCGCTGAAACGTTTGCTTGGCGTTGCGCACGTCCATAGAGAGGTACAAGAACTCGTAGAGCCCATAAGGTATTGTGACGACTGTCTTGCTGATGTGTTCCTCTGCCATGGGGATTTGGTAGAATCCCTTCTCCAGATCCAGGGTGGTGAAGACGTTGCAACCATGACAGTCATATAGAATATTCTCAATGACGGGAATCGGGTAGCGGTCCGGACGTGTGCAGGCGTTCTCACGGCGCTAGTCGCCTGTCATCCTGTAGCCACCAGACTTTTTAGGCACCATGTGTATTGGGCTCGCCCTCTAGCTGGACGAAAGCCTGATGGTGCCCCTCTTTAGAAGTTCGTCGATCTCCTGCTACCGCCTGAAGACGCTCGCCATGGAGCCGCCGTGGGCGCTCGAAGACCGGAGGGCCCTTAGTGAAAATGTGGTGCACAACTGGAGTGCTGCTGAGATTTGCCTTTTCTTGCCGGGGCTGATGTTAGCGAACTCCACCAATAGCTGATCGTAGGCCATGCGGCGTTTGTCCTCAGTAGAACAGCTCTGGATGTTAACGCCTGGACGTTAAAGACTTCTGCGGTGTGGAGCGTAGCTTCGACACTGAGAGTGGTGGTAGGATCGGCCAGGCGACGAAGTTGGAGGTCCACCAGGAGGCCAGTGCTGGCCAGGAAGTCTGCGCCTAGAATGGGGTTGTGGACGTCGGCGATGATGAAGGGCCAAGTGAAATCTCGACGAAGCCCCAGGTTGAGGGTCACTATTCGTCTGCCGTACGTCTTAGTGACGGTTTTGTTGGCTGCTGCCAGTTGCAGGTCCTGGACAGGAGATTTTCCTTCCACAGCCGAGAGTGGCAATAAAGACTTGATCGAATCGGATTCGATCAGGAAGAATAGGTCAGTGTTCCAGTTCATGATCAGGAGGCCATTTTCACGGAGCTGATTTTTGCTGCCAGCAGCCACCTAAACTGACGGCAGCGATGTTGGTTTCCCTGGTTGGCTGATGGTCTGAAGCTGCAGGGTTGCTCGCATTTGTGAGCGTCGGCGCCAAATTGGTGGTAAAAATAGCAGAACCCACCTGGTGTAGCTGAGCGTCGCCTACACCTGCTTCTTCGACGCGACTGATGGACACTCTCAGTTGGCCTTGGTTGAAACCCACGGACGGCGCTGAAGATCAGGTTGGAGCTTTGTTAGAGCTGCTCGTATGCTGGCGAGCTCAACTGTCAAGCTAGACCTGTGAGAGTCGGCGCTTTGAGCGCCGCCACGATGATGAGGGGACGAGCTGCGCTGCCTGTTGTTACTCACCACCTGGAGTCCTGGAGGCACGTCGTGCATCTCGTCTGCTGCCTCGGCCAACTCGTCCAAGGTGTTGTTACGAAGGACTTGGAGAGTGCGTGTGACGTGCGTGGGCAGGAGGTTGAGCCATTTGACCTTGAGCGCGTCATCGGCCACCTGCGTGCCGGTGGCCAGGTTGCGCATGTGGCGAAGCAGCTGCGAGGGCGTGCGCCCGTCCAGCTTCACCCTGTCGAGGAGTTTGGTTAGCCGCTGGTCTACTGAGTCCGAGAACCGGGACAGCACTTGCGTGTTCAGATGCTTGTATTTTCCGTTTTCTGGAGCAGTGCGCAGGACATCCAGAAGGTCCTGGATGGAGTCCTGGTCGAGGGAGGCGACGACGAGGTTATACTTCGTCAAATCCGAGCGGATGTTGCTCGCGCCTAATAAAGCCTCGACCTGCATGAACCACTCTTCGGGGCAATGCTTCTAGAAACCCGTCAGCTTACACTACCTGACAGCCTCCTCTGGGACGCCATTTTGTTGATTTGGTGGTTGGCCATCGGCCCCTCCGGCGACATCCTCATTAACCGTCACGGAATTTTCTTGGAGAAGGTTTCTCGCAAGATTTGCGGTAAGGGAGCGGGCGAGCTTAACCTGCCTTGGCAATCTGGGCGTTTCCTCCGTTTTCCTTAACACGACGCCGCGGCGCGATACGAAGGATTACTTTAGACGGGGTCACCACTATGGACAGAATAAGGTGCGGGTTTAAATCCTCAAGCCCAATCGGGCTTTGACGGCGAGTATAATGAAAGTACAGTCCAATTATTAACAATATTTTTTATTAATTCCAAAGTTTTTAGTTGCTGCTTGCGCCTATGTCCGCGCGGTACGTTCTTGGGAGCGATCCCCACAAGACTATAGAAAAAATACCAGCGTATAGAGGACACAAAAAACTATCTCTGTGCAAAGTTATAGAAATTTTTTAAGAAACTCAATTTTTTTGATAACTAATTTTGGTAACTAATAGCTAAAAAATAGGCCATTTTTTAATCTTTGAAAAAATCTACCGCCAAGCAATAATTGAGATGGTGACCTCTAGGTTGCGGCAAAAGTCTTGTATTGAATAGTACTTATACACATACATAGGTCCTCAATTCCGGCACTCAAGTGCTTAAATAACGACGAGGGCTTGGAATATGTAGAGAGGAACAAAGCACGGCATATTTTGAAAATTACCAGTGCTCACTTCGATTGGCCCGTTGAGAGGGGCGGCTTGAGCTCGTTAAAGTGGTGTACTGCGATTTTTTGAGCGGCTTTTGGATCACTATTATGGGTCGGTTTTTATGTTGCTTTTTTGGGTCACTATTTTTTATTTCGTTTTTTTACGATTTAACTCCTAAATACAAAAGCTTTGCTTGAAAAAAAAAAAAATAATAAATAAAGAAAATATGATGATACTTGTATTAAAAATCTATTCAATTAAAATGTCAAAGTAACGCTTTATCTAGCTCAACATTTCTAACGCTACTATACTAATATTAAATATTTCTCTTTCAGATTAATAATGAAAATTTGGATCTTAAATTTATCAACTCTAATGTGGAAACTGATAGTAAGCATTATAATCTAACTATGAATTTTTTAGATGGAAAAAGAGAAAAAATTTCTTTAACGGCTCAGTTTAACAATGTCAACGGTTACTTCCACTTGGTTGGATTTGAATATAGTTCTGCAAACATGAACAACGAAAAATTTTTTTTAAAAAGCAAAAACGATATTGTTTTTCCTTATAATGTTTCCTATCATTGTCAAAAAAATAATCTATTCCATTATAAACATAAAGAAAATGATATATTATTAAAACTAACAAATATTCAAGTACAAATGGATACAGAAAATTTTGATGCAGTATACGATTGCATTGGTTTTATGAGTATCTCTATTTGGACCGGGTTATTCGTGATGACGATACTAGCAATCATTATAATTTGGGGTCTAATTATGATTATAGATATCCGTACAATGGACCATTTTGATGATCCAAAAGGCAAAACGATTACGATTGCAACTCAAGATTAGATTTTTCCGCGTAAAATAGTAAATTCGTTTTTCTATGTTTGAGTAAGCAGTATTAATGTTTATTATTATTTTTTTAGTGTAGATATCAAACAGACAATAAATGAAAGTTTGATTAAATTTCAAAAATAAAATACTTATTACCAAATTAATGCTGTTGAGTTTTTCTGCAATGATATTGGGATCTGCTATGGATTATTTTACTCTCATAAAAATATTTTCAAACAAAAATAAAGAAGCTGAAACGGTTATTTTTAGTGTATTTGAAAACAGTAATATTTTATAAATGTTTTAATAATTAAAAGAGAATAGTTAACCAAATTATTTTAAACTAAGCATTTTAAATCTAATATACTGAGTCAAAATTTCTTGATCCGAGTGTAATTAAATTCAATAATAGTTCAATTTTTTCAATAAATCATCGAAGTTTAAATTTAGAGAAATTTTTGTTCTATTTTGAAACTCTTTACTAACTCAATTAGTAAAAATTACATATGTATTAATTTTTTTAACTATATATATATATATATATATATATAAAATGTCATATTTGGAAGTAAATTTCATTAAAATAAATCATTTAGTTTTTAAATTTTATATTTATAATGATTTTATAGTTGTAGTTTCTCAAATTTAAATTCAAAATAAAATATGATGTTAATTCTCAGATGTAAATAAAAATATGTTATACTGTACAAATTAATTGATCATTGAACTTATTGTTGGCCATCAAGAAGCTTTTATTTAATATTAAAAGATACTTAAAAATCTTCTTTATGTCTTGGGCAAGATTTTACAAAATAGAACGGTGAAGTTGTATAAGGGTGAGAACCAAAAAGCCGGCCAAACCTGCTTCCAGTGATATAGTTTGAAAAATATACTATTTTAAGTAAAAAAAAAAAAAAGGTATCATTCGATTCAGGGCATTTTTTTACGATACAGTTATAATCTTGTGTTAATTAAATAATATCCATATTGGTAGCAGGCAAAATGTCTCCTCGGTAACGTATCCCAAATCTCATTTTTTAGTTTTTCGAGTAAAAATTTTATGAAAATGTTAAACCTTTGCGAAAAAAAAAACTATAATCTGTAAGTACAATAATTAACCCTTAACCTCCTAAAAAACAATTTTTTTTTCTCGATTTTAAGCCGAAAACTTAACTGAAAACATTGAAACTTAAATAAATAAATACCCTAATCAACTACTTTTAGGTATGCTCTACACAATGGTAAATCCATCATTCGAAGCTGTCTAAAGCTATCACTTTCGAAGTGCGTCCTTCTTTCCGTGTATTTCATCATACATTACTAATGTACACCAGCCGGACACCATATCGTTCCGAGGTTTGAACTGCCGCTTGAAATATGACCGTCAGCTTAAAATTTCTTTAGTACCAACCTCGCATCAATGCACAGAAAAAATTATCTCGCTCAAAATGAGGTTAGAGAGCCAATGTAAATGATAGACATTGATTTCTATTTTTTACTTCTCAAGCTAAATTATTAAAAAATTAATTATTATTGATTAATTGAGTTTGAGCTTCCTTGATCCAAGCATTTAAAGTAAAATTAAAAAAAAAATAAAAAGCGTGAATTTTTTTAATTTTAATTTTGATGAGGTAAAGGACCCAATTGTGAACCCCAAAAATCACAACTTTCGGGGTTTTTGAATTTTATAGAAAAAACCAAGCAAGTGAGGTTAATTTTTTTTGTACATACTTAATTTTAGTGGTCTTAAGAATCAAATTCAATTTTTTTTATTAAAAATTTGTATTTATTTACAGAGTAATTAATGTTTAAAGTAGAGACCTTTTGGACCGTATTTTTGAGACTGTGTGTCAAAGTACCCCGATTAATGGACCTTTTTTACATGCGATATCCTCTTAACGTTTTTCTTACCCTAATTCATGGACCCTGTGATTTTATTTCAAACTATTGACTTTTGAGGTTACGATTTTTGTTGACATTGAAGTTAAAAGTAGTTACAGTTTTCATTGACAAAAGTAATTTAACCACATTAGAAGATTTATAAAGCTGATATTTTAGTGTATAAAACTCGGTATGAAAGCCAAAACTAACGTCTCATTAATTGGGGTACTCGGGGTTTCATTTAAAGGTTCGTATTAATGGACCGCTGCTCTTCAGGACCATTAATTGGGGTACCTTGAGACTAAGGCCCGATTATGAGAACTGCATTATTTATTTAAAAATTTATATTTTTAACTTACAAAATTGATACTATACTAATTTTTGAAGTCTAAGCTTTTCATTGATCAATGATACATTGCGTAAATAAATGTAGTATGCCTAGAAATTCAAGTTTGAAAGTAGCTTGATTCGCTGCAACGAAAACACCAACCTAACCCTCGAGTCAACCAACATTGTGACTTTCAAAATAAAACGGAATTATTAACGGAAACTTGAAAAAAAAATTTCGAAATATTCTTTGATAACATAAGTTTATTTTAAAATAGTTTTATGCCGATATTTGCATTAAAAAAATATTTAAAAATGATTTTTACTGAAGGGGACCATTAATTGGGGTAAGGGGTCCACAATTGAGTCCTCTACCTTACGAGTTAATAAAATTAAACAAATAAAAAAAACTTAAGTCGTTGCTATTGTGACGTCCCAGACGTCTTATTCTTTCTGTGAATATTCTAGTTAGTTTTTTTATTAATTTTATTGATTCGTACAAAAATTAAAATAAAAAAAATTTACGCTTTTTATTTTTCTTTTAATTTTACTTTAAATTCTTGGATCAAGGAAACTCAAACTCAATCAATCAATAATAATAATTAATTTTTTAATAATTTAACTTGAGAAGTAAAAATATAGATCAATGTCTATCATTTACATTGGCTCTCTAACCTCATTTTGAGCAAGATAATTTTTTTAGTGCATTTGCGATGCGAGGTTTTAGGCTGACGGTCATATTTCGAGCGGCAGTTTAAACCTCTGAACGATAGTGTCCGGCTGGTGTACGGGCACTGGTCCAGCACGATTTAGCTTACGTACGGACATTGGTGCCTCGACCATCTTACATGTACGGATTAAGGAACGATTTTTTTATTCCCTTACTTTCTCTCACCTCTTCCTTTCCCTCTTGTCATTATATTACCTCCTATATTCTCCGAGGCTGTCTGCTCCTTTATTTGCCATTGCTTTTCTGTCCCACCACTTGATGCCTGCTTCTTCTTTGCTATTGCTTCCCCCACTTTGTGCTCTCCCATTCTTCATCCTCAAATTCTCTGCAGCATTCTTTCAAGAATCTACTTTCTGTGTCATCCTTCATCTTCTTTGGTATTTAATAGGTCTGTAGCCCGCTTCAATACATGTTTCACCTATCTTTGTCTTTTTCAGGTTGTTGTGTTTGAGGGTACGTCTGTCTAGCCTCAGCGTTTGATGTATCTAGCCTGCATTCCCTCTAGCTTTTCCTTCCTTTCAAACTCCAGATTTTAAATAATTAAGTTACTGTTTTTTTGGTCAAACGAACGATATTTTTTATTTTTCAATTAGTAAAAACCTGACGTTTCGTCATCATTTTACGGATGACCTCTTCATAGGCTAAAGAAAACAAAATGACATATTGGAATTAAAATTGTTTTAAATAAATAAATGCAGGTTACAAATCATGGTTAAAAATTCTTACTAATTTAGTGTGGTGAGACACAAGTCATGAACGTAAGTGTTCTCACGAAATTTAAACCAAAACTAGATGTTTACAGTTTTGAAGACTAAGTACAATAAATTCTCATGTACTTAGTCTTCTTATAAAAATAAAAAAATATTGTTCGTTTGACCAAAAAAACAATGTCTTAATTATTTAAATTTGTATGAACAAAAATCAACATAACAACAAATTAAATCCAGATTTTAATTCCGTACATGAAAATGCTTTTAACCAAAACATTAAACGACATCATCCTTTTCCAGTCTCCACCGAACTTTTTCTCTCCTATGCTCCAAATTTGACTCACCACAACAGCTGGTTTTCTAGTTATCTCTCTAATATGAGCCTCGGCCGCGTTGCTTTTCATGATCTTGTAGCCCAAGTACTTATACTCTCTTACTTTTTCTAGATCTTCTCGCTTCTATTCCCATTTTCTACTTTCTTCCAAAAACCAGCACCTTAGATTTCTCCACATTTAAAATCAATTCCTTCCCCTCTAAGTATTTTCTCAGGCTGCTGAGCATTTTTTTCAGTTCCTCTTCTTCCATTGCCGGTATAGCTATGTTGTCTGCGTGCGCTAGCGTGTAAATTCTTCTCTTTCCCAGTTTTACTCCTCAATTTCCCTTCCTCTTGAATTAATCTTCGATATCTGCAGTATGTATCAAAAAGAGCAGTGGGCTCAAGCCTCTTTTTGTCCAGAATTTCCCGGTGTATACTTTGCTTTTCTTTACTCTACATGCAGTTTCTTTGCATAACCTCTCCAAAAGCTTGGTTAATTTCTCATCTTTCTCTCCTTCTCCTTCTAGCGGCCCTCTGAAGTGTTCCAACCATTCCTCGTCTTTTCCTGCCTCCGTATACTGTTCTATCTCCATTTTAACGTACTTCAGCACTTTGTACCTATCCTTTATTTTCAGTACTTTCATCTGTTCTTTTTGTTTTTCTTCTTCCTCCTACCTTTTGCAGAGCTTGGCACGTTCTATTTTCCTTTGTAGATGGTCCGCTTTTTCCCTATACCCTTTGATCATTTCCCTTAATTTTCTGTTCAGTTGGGTTTTGCTCAGCCTGCAATCTCTGTCCCACCATGTTCTCCCGCCGCGGCTGGCTACTAGATCTTTTTTTCTGACCTCTTTCCGTGCGGTCACCTTGTTCGCTTCTATCAATTTTCTCCAGGTTTTCTTTTTATCTAATTCTTTTCTTTCTATCTTTTTTCAAGTTTTTTCTGAAATTCTTCTTCCTCCAGTAACCAGGGTAAACTTCCCTGCTCCACCGTTATTGCGTTGAGATCCCCACCTACCACAGTCCTTTCTTATTATTCATTGCGTCAGTTTTTTTCTTTTCTTCTTTCTTTCTCCGAGTAGTCCTCCACAGTCCTTTCTCTCCTCTCTCTCTCTCTGTCAATCTCCTCCTCGATTTTCTCCAGAAACGTACTTTTTCCTGTCCTTTTGTAGACTGATATCACCCTCCATTTTCTGTTGTCCAGCTTCAGATCAATAGAGATCACATCTTTTTATTCGTTCTTCCTTGCATAATACCTATGGATTTTCATACACCTGGCAGCATCCCTCCTGCCCCTCTATCTTCCTTTCTTTCTCTGGTGGCTGCCTGTATAATCCAATTGTATTCCTTTGGTAAAATCCTTTTTAAATTTTTTCCATACTTTTTCTTCGATCTATGTTTCAGACAGGTTTACTATATCATCTCAGGTATTTCCAGAAGTCCTCATCCTTTCTTTTTGAGCCTGCAATATTCCGAGGAACCACTCTAACTTTTTCCTTTTTTCTCTCTTTTTGACTTCACTGTTTTTTTCTTTTTTCTTTTACTACTTTTTCACTTGTCCTACTTATTATTCATTGCCTTAGTTTTTTTCTTTTCTTCTTTCTGCTTCCGAGTAGTCCTCTTAATTCTCCTTCCCTGGCAAATATCCTCTCGATTCCTTTTTCTCTTTCGGGATGAACTCGATTGGACTCCACCGACCTCAGCCCCACTAGGTCTCAGAGTTCGCAAATTCTCTGGCTTTTGCAAGGTCGGGGAAGCAGTTTAGAGTCCCTCCTAAAGTGAGAGTTAGGGGCACAATGGGCCCACTGCCGGTTGATGGCGCTCTCTCGCGTCTTCACATTCGCTGGTTTTTTTTTCCTCTGCTAAAAAAACTTTCTTCTTACCTATGAATGATGGATTGAAATTTGACAAAAGCTAGACCTTTGTCATTTTATTAAATAAAAATACTGTTATTCCTGAATTATTCCTTTTGAATTTACTTATTAGAATTGCATTATTCGAATAAAATGATTACTAAGATGATTTTTGAATGTTTAGAGAAAAGTTTACTTTGTCTCTAAGAGTGCATGCACGATGAATATGATCAAATTATCATCGGAGCCGAAATTACCAAAATTTAACGCAAGAAAGATATATTTCATTGTGATTGAAACACTAATGTTGGCAGTTTTTTTTTTGAGGTTGCCAAGGGCAAGCTTCAGTTTAATGATTCTAATAAAAAATTCAATTGGAAAAAAACTATTGAAAAGTAAATCCATGTTTTTTACATTTTTATTTTTTTTAAGGGGAGGCACCGGTGAGTTTTTAGTCCATTGATGTAATAATTTTTACTAGACAAAAATTTGGTTTAATGCTAACTTTTTTGAGTGAAATCATACAGTAGGGTCAAAAAATTCGAAACATAATTTTTGGGCCCTTAAGGGCTACTAATTTTTGCCCATTTAAGAATTTTTTCAAACCCTACGCTAAGTTGTTTGAAATCACGAAAAAAGACAGCAAACCAAATTTTAGCTCAAAATATTAAAAATTGCGAAACTACACAGACAGAAAAAATACGAGAATTTATCGTGGAAAGAACTCCAGAAACTCTGGAGTTTGTTACGTAGTTTTATCGTGCTACCTCAACTCCGAATTTTACCGTGCGAGTAACGTCAAAACTCTAAGCGCTACGGTACCGCCAGCCAATCAAATGGACTCCATCCCCACTTTTTGACGCCGTGAATCTTCATCAGCTGACTTCGATATATATAGTAATATAGATAGACAAGATTTAAGGCGTCGATTAGTGGGGGGAGAGTCCATTTGATTGGCTGGCGGTACCGTACCGCTTAGAGTTTTTACGTTACTCGCACAGTAAAATTCAGAGTTGAGGTAGCACGATAAATTCTCGTATTTTTTCTGTCCGTGTAGTAGCATTTTTACTCAAGGGCCAAATACAAAAATGGCTTTTAAATGTAAAAAAAAGCTTCAAAAATTTTTTTACTTTATTAATGATCAAATTTATTTCATAGGTAATATATCCATCACAATAGAGTATATTTAACATTCAACATTAATTAGTACCATAAATATTGTTAAACAATACAATATTTTTAGCAAAAAAATCAATTTTATTGAAAAAATATTTAATTTTTTGGTTTTTTGGATTTTTTTCAATGTTTTCCTCTGGTGAGGTCATAATTTTTTTTTTTTTTTTATAAAAATGTAAAATTCAGAGTTGAGGTAGCACGATAAATTCTCGTATTTTTTCTGTCCGTGTAGTAGCATTTTTACTCAAGGGCCAAATACAAGAATGGCTTTTAAATGTAAAAAAAAGCTTCAAAAATTTATGAAAAAAATATCAGCGAACTACATATTTTTTAAAGAAAATTTTGCACCAAACCTGATCTCCGTAGCTTAATTGGGCTCGGAGATAAAAATAAAAGTTGAAAAATCCTTACGTAAGGTTTCTTTACAGAAGGGGCCCTTCTGCAAAGGTTCCAAAAAAATCACTAATAATTTTGTTTTTTCAATACCTATTAAATGATGTACAGGTTTCTAAGATTTCGACCTAAAACAAGTTTTGTATATATGTATATATATATATATATATACAAATAGTTTTAATCGAAGGATGAAAAAATGTTATGAGCAACAGCACACTATACCCTAACAAAACATATATCATTCATATTCAATACACTGGGAAAATAATGGGAGTCAGTGATCCCAAAAATAGGAGCGCTGCTGCTCGACAGTGTGGGGACGGTGGTGCCCACATACGGGTATAACATAACCCTACTAATGGGCTAGATGATACCCATTATTTTCCCAGTGTAGGTATTGAAAAACAAAATTATTAGTGATTTTTTTGGAACCTTACCACCTTTGCAGAATGGCTGAACCCTTAAATAAGGATTTTTCAACTTTTATTTTTATCTCCGTGCCTAATTAAGCTACGGAGATCAGGTATAGTGCAATGTTTTTTTCATAAATTTTTATTTAAAAATACCAGTTATTGTCAACTTTAGACCATTGCCATTCAAATAATATGCATTCAAAAATCTAAAAATTTACCAGGGAGTCCAAATAATAGTCTAGATCATGTAGAAAAATTATTACACACACACACACACACACACGCACACGCACACGCACACGCACACGCGCACACACGCGCGCGCGCGCGCACACACACACACACACACACACACACTATCAAATCCAAATTTATCAACTTTAGCAAAAAATTTTTATAACTCTACAGAAGAAGATCCAAAACTTATTGCAAACAGTGGATGCGAGCTTATAGCTAGCATGTACTCTGGCAATAAATAGAAGAAAAATTTACCACTCAACGAAGTAAGATATTTGAACTATTCAGCTAAAACATACAAATTTGGATTCTCGCTAGACAAACTTCCACCCACTGAAGGAGCTGCTGAACAACACAGTTACAGAGTTTACTTCCAGATTCAAAAATGGCTTGGCTTTCACAAATCTGCACTAGATTGGGGCTGGAAATATGACGCAGAAAATAATTTAAGACCAATACTCACTGCCCAGAAATTGATTCCAGATGATTTACTAAAAAAAGTTAGCTGTAGTTGTGAAACTGGTTGCGAAAAAAAAAGATGTGGATGTCGGAAGCACGGCTTAAAATGTACTAATTTATGTACAAAGTGCGACCATGAATCATGTAAAAACTTTGAAGAAGAACCAGAGGTAATCCCAGATTTGAATGATTTCGATGAAGTTTATCACGTTCCATACGACTTGGTTGATTGCGTTTACGATGAAGATGATGATAATGATGATTATGAACAAGCAGAAGAAGAAGAAGGAGAAGATAATTATTGCGAAGATGAAATAGATGATGTCGTGTCGGCACCAGCTCCCCTTTTTAATATTAAAATAATTTTCAGCTACTTCTTAAGTTATTTACTAATTATTCAATTATTAGTTAAATAAGATAAATTAGTAAGTATAAACACAGAGAGAGAGAATAAAAAGAAGAAAAAGAGAGAGAGAGAGAGAGGAAAAGCGAACAGGAGCTGGGAAAAAGAAGAGAGGGAGAGGACAAAAGAAACGCGTCAGCACGCGACGCCTGGCTGAGTGAAGGAAAAGCCAGCAGCGGACCCCAACAATAGAGCGTCACGGCAAGGAGGCGGGAGGCCATAAACAATCCCCCCCGCGACCGCCGGTCAGTGACATTGACCCAATGAGGCCTCAAGGAATCGGGTCCCATAATATTTTAGGAGGACTTTACTTGTAGGAGAGGGAGTCCACACATGAGGAATATTATAATAAATTAGGCCAAGGCCAAGCCCTCGTGGAAAAGAGGCCAAATCATTGGTTTTTCCCCCAGATTCGGGCACACATGGGAGGGTCCATGATCCCCTCTACGGGGGTGGGTCCTCATGCGTAGGGGTATAAATAGGGCCGCGAACGCGAGCCCGAGAGCTTGGTTAATTCAGTCGCGTACCAGAACTCGTCCCGCGCACATCGTTCCGCGAGGAAGATCTCCACGACCGGACTCACGAGAGTTAGAGATTTCAAGGTCTTGATACCTTTATTAAAAATAAATCGAGATAAACCTGAGTGACTATTTATAGTCTCGTTTTAAGGGCAATTCTGAGGGTGCTAATCAGAGCACCTAATTCGCGAGTTTCGGATAAGTGCGAGTTAAAATAAAAATTAGAGTTCCGGTAGTGACGACTATATTTTGAAAGACTTTTAAGGAAACAACAGCCTTTGTGACCGACTAGAGAAAAGTGCCGGGAAGTTCCTTCAGGACTGTGCAGAACCACCGATTCACCACCTCAAGCAGCCCAGCGGGAGTCTTCAGTCTACAACAACGTCACACTCTCTCTCTCTCTCTCTCTGTGAAGTGACCAGAACTTTTATAGAAGTAAGATTATTTTAAGGAAGTAGCGTGTAACGTTTTGTAATGGTTTGGTTTTTTTTAAATAAATAGAATTTCAAAGTAGTCTTTCGGGTTTGTAGTTTTGTCAATTAACCCCTCCTCTCAGTTATTCGATTCACCTACCCGGTAATTAAAAAAGGGTGAAGTAGATTCAAATTAATTAAATAGATCTGTCCCGATTTTGGGACATGACAATGAGATGGAAGAGGAACAAGGAGAAGATGTAAGTGATGATAGTGAACAAGATCATGACGCACGTCCGCCTCCAGCGAAGAAAAGTAAAACATAATTTAACTTGAAAATACTTTTAATTTTAATATTTATTTTGTAATATATTTATATTTTAAGTTCAGGAGTAATAAAAAAAAATCTGTTTTTGTTGAAAAGTGAACATGTTGTTTTATTTAATAAATATTTTTCAGTAAAAACTCTTAATTTTATGAACTATAAGGGCGCAACATATTACAATTTATTAAATTAATTCAGTACAAACTTTTTGTAGCAAATTTTGGAGAATATTTATTTCAGTTAATAATAAATTTATCACAATGAAAAAAAGAAAATTTTCAATTTTTTTACTAAAAATTTATAATTAAGATTAATCAACATTGATGATATAAATATCCTTCAATCATTGGTCAATTTTTTAATGAATTTTTTTACTTTATTAATGATCAAATTTATTTCATAGGTAATATATCCATCACAATAGAGTATATTTAACATTCAACATTAATTAGTACCATAAATATTGTTAAACAATACAATATTTATAGCAAAAAAATCAATTTTATTGAAAAAATATTTAATTTTTTGGTTTTTTGGATTTTTTTCAATGTTTTCCTCTGGTGAGGTCATAATTTTTTTTTTTTTTTATAAAAATATTAAATTAGACAAACAAAATGAGACCTACCTGGAGTTTCTAATAGCAAAAGTTTAATCAGAAAATGGCTTTAAAAAAAAAAATTTTTTTGCATTTTTTGTTAATATCTCGTAAACAATTGAATATTTTTAAACAAAAAAAAAACTGCTTATTCTACATATAAAATGCTTGATTTTTGCCGAGTCCCGTAATATTTTAACAATTTTTGTGGTCAGGAAAAATCAAAAACCAAAATATTTTTTTGTTTGTTTTTTGCATTTTTCTCAAAAATTTTGAGGTTATGAAAAAAAATGTACAGAACAAAAGTTGTAGATTTTTATGTTATCTACAACTTTTACATTCAAACTTATTTGATAAAATCAATAGTCAATAATAATAATAGTCAATAATCATTTTTTAAAAAAAGAAAAAAACGAAAAAAAACGTTTTTCACCCCTAAAAAACTACCCCACTCCGTCATCGCAAATGCTACACTGGTAAGATTTTTTTCCTACACTTTAAATAATATTTACAACTCATTTTCACAGTCAGAATCACTTTTGCAATTATTTCCATTTTTTTTATTTTTTCCGGTAACGGTACTGTACTAGCTCCTTTTGCTGGCAGTTGATCATTGCGGATGTCCAATCAACCACCACTAGTATACTTTTTAACTCATTTTGGCCTGCTGATTGATCTACGTACCAATCAAATCACCGACTACATAACTGACCTCACTTCACATGGTTCACTTGCAGCTGCAAACTTTCACATCGTCTGAGCAGTATGTACAACCAGAGGTATGTAGTGAAGTGAAGAGTGAACTAAAGTCGAAACGACTTGTCACTTGAGTTCACTTAAGTTGAATGGCTGCATAGCATATACGCTGTGAGTATGGCAGAGAAGAGCCCAGACTGACTAATAAATGTGTAAAATAAGAAAAAAAAAAAAAAAATTAATAGTAGTTACCCATGGTCCCCGGAAAAAATAAAAAATGTTGCCCAGGAAATTTTTGTCGGCAAAAAAAAAATGCAACGTCGCGTCGGAAGGGTAACCGGAGACTGGCCGTGGCACAAAGTCTCCGAGCAGTGTATACTTATTTAATGCTAACCCGACAAGGTCACAGAGTAAGAGTAGTGGTGGAAGTTAGAAATAAAAACGCAATTTTATTTTTTTATTTGGACACATAGTAATTTTTTTTCATTTATTTGTTTTTCATTAGACAAACATTACAGTAAGTTCACGTATAATTATCACTCTGATACTTTCTCTTCTTTCATTCCGAAACTTCTTCCTCTTCATCACCATCCGAGTCTTCTTCGTTGGCCGATGAATCCTCATAGACAGCAGCAACGCGAGTAGCCTTTGCTGTGGAGTGAAATAAAAGTAAAATTTTATTTCTTTATACTATAATTTTTGTAAGCAAAAAAAAAAATAGTAATGAGAATAATAAATTGAAGAAAAAAAAACTTACCACAAGTATCTGCCCAATGTATCCGAATTTTTCTCATCATCTTTGATCTGATAAAATGATCGTTGACGAATTAGCCGACGCTCATCATAACAGTTGCGTCGTATCTATAGTTTAGTTTATACAATGTTTTTATTGATTTTGCCGACAATCGATACAATATCCAATTTAATGTACACTTTAAATGATAAAAGGAATCTTTAGTCAATTCGTACACAAAATTTTTTCCTGAAAATCTTTCCATAACAGCGAAATTTTTTATTTTTTGAGAATGAAAAATACTCGCAAGGATTGATTCTAATATTTTATGCGTTTTGGTTTTTAGGTCTGGATTGAAATCGTACAAATCGATGTATTTCTGCATTTTTCACTTTTTTTTGAAAAAATGAAATACGAAAAAAAAAAAAACACTTTAATTTTTGCAGCCAGAACTTATACTTTTAACAGTCGAAAGTATAATACCTGTTACTGTTGCAGACAGCAGTAGTTTAGCACCTTTTTCTATAAAAGTGCTGTGATTGTATTTTTTAAGTATAAGAGTGGGGGTTCACTAGGAGATGACATTAGTATAATTTGATCCTGTCTCGCCGCTCACGCGCCGCTGCGCCGCGTGTAAAAAAAAGCTGAGCTTTTAAATTATATATCGTTGATCTAGTTCGCACCGTGGTAGGGGTAATTTTTTACTTCATTCAAGTTTTGACATTCGTACCGTGTTGAGTGTCAACTTAAAAAAAAAAAAGAAAAAAAATGGAGATAACAGTGCCTCATTTATCAAGTGTAATCGCGTGCGCGCTTAGTTTTTCTATTAAGCGCCATCCGTATTTAACCACTATGTGTGGCAAATATTGTAGGCAGGACCTTAAAAGTAGACCTCTGCCTGTGCTTAAGAAAAAATTATTTTTTCTAATTATGCATGTGGAGTTTGATACAGTGTACGCATTGTATAAAAAAGGACTTTTTTATAACAAACGAGTGATGGTGATAGTGTAACATAACTCAAATTAATCGTTTGTATATCTATATTGAATTATTGATTATTATTAAACAATGGGACAGAAAGTAATATAAACGAGTGTAATTGCTCGCAGGCGACAGTCTGCCGTCACACTTCTGCTCGCAAACACTGCGTACAATTTATGTATAATAAAGAAACTAATAAATAAAGATAATAAAAGTGAAATATAAACATTTCTTTTTAAAAACATAAATACCATAAAGATAGGTATTACATATTGGCGCCCAACGTGCGTGTCCGAAAAGTGAAAATCGGTTGTGTTTGATGTTTTGTGCACCAAATTTGTGAATAAGGACTGTGAACACTGTTCGGTGATAAATCGCCTCCTTAAGTTAAAGGACAACGTACTCCGGATAGGACAATTCAAAGCAGTTTAACGAAAAATGCTGACCAAGGTTAGTTAAAACTATACACTTACCTTATGAATAAAAGCACAGGCTCAGACACAGATTCTAATTCAAATGTACAATCCGACAAAGAGATTGATAGATTTTACGAGGTAGACGGTGTACATAAACCTTTGATAGAAATAATTAGAGATAAAAAAATGAGTCACGAGCAGCAAACAATCGTACCAAAAACTCAGACGGAAGAGATACTTTTAGAACAATTAAGAGTAATGCAGCAGGCGGTATCATCTTCACAGGCTGAAATAATAATAATAATATTCTCTTCTACGTACGAAGAACATTTGAGAAATTTGGAAATAATATTTAAAGACTGAGAGAAACTAAATTATCTCTACAGCCAGATAAGTGTGAATATATAAAGCCGGAACTTGACTATTTAGGGCATCGCATTACACCAGAAGGTGTAAAACCTCAAGAGTAGCACGTTGAGAAGATGAAAAATTTTCCAGTTCCCAAGGACGTGAAAGAGATGGAAAGATTTTTGGCATTGGTAAATTACTATAGAAAATTTATCCCAAAATGTGGCGAAATAACAGCCCCTCTTCATAAAATGAGAAGAAAAAATGAGAAGTATGAAATCACAGATAAAGAATTGAAATGTATAAAGAAACTAAAGGAAATAATAACAAGTGATCCAGTATTGAAATATCCTGATATAAAAAAACCCTTTATTTTAAATACAGATGCCTCTAATGAAGGTATTGGTTGTATATTATCGCAACTTGACGATAAAGGAGATGAACACCGGTGTGCTTTTGCTTCAAGGATACTGAATGCAGCTGAAAGAAGATATTCAACTACGGAGAAAGAATTTTTGGCAATAGTATGGGGATCGAAAGTTTTTAGACCCTTCTTATGGGGAAGGAAATATACAGTTTACACAGATCATAAACCGTTGGAAGGAATAATAGGAAGTCAATCCCCAGACATAACTTCAAGATGTTTTAAATTTATAGAAAAATTAACTGATTATCACCCAGAGATAAAATATAAAAAAGGTAAGAAAAATCAAAACGCTGATGCTTTTTCTCGGGCATTCGTTGCAGAAGACGAGGATGATACTCCAATCGAAGAAATGTTGGATTATATGAACGAGATGGAAGCAGATGAATCAGAATACCCAAGCTGGATAGATGAGACAGTGGATAAAGAGGCAGCTGAAGAAAATTTACCTTGTGAGAAGGAAACGACAGATGAGTCCAAATTACAACCAGAAGTGACAATTTGTGATGAATTTGAAAATGTGGGATTGAGTAAAATAAGGTTGGTAACTGAGAAAACCAGTGGTGAGCAGATTGATCGATGGGTAAATATTAATAAATTTACACTCTTCTACAAGACAAAGCGAGATTTTGAAAGAATCATAAAGGCAGGTAAGAACACCATGACTATAAATGCCTCCGACATGAAGAATTTTGAAATACACTTTGAGGTAAGGAAGAAGGCTGGACTAAAAGAAAAGTCTAGAGAAATAGAAAAATACAAATTAAGAGGTGATGAAAGAATTAATGGTGCACCATATTGTGAACCAGGTGACATCATCAGTCTGTTCTCATTATTGGATGATATAGAAGATGATGAAACCATCATTGAATTTACCCACGTTCAAGATAATCAGCATGAAAATTTATTACTTGGTACATATATTTATACAAAGATGACAGAAAGAACTTTGTATATACGACAAAAATATCCAATTTATATAGAAGATTTAAATACAAGAAAGAACTTAATAGCAAGGGCTCACGAGCATGGACATCAAGCTTCAAAGAAGATTGTTATGCAACTCCGCCAACAGTACGTGTGGGAGAACTTACCTAGTGATGTGGAACAATATATTAAGATATGTCAGGTATGTAACAGGCTGAAAGATAACTCTAGAAAATATAATACTCCAGGTATGAATATAGAACCGCCAACTCAACCATTTGAGACAATAGCGATAGATTATTTAATGCTTGAACAAAGAAATTACTTACTTTTGGAAGACGTATTTTCTAGATATGCATGGTTAAAAGAAACAAGAGGAAAAAATCCTTACAAAGTGTTCGAAGAATTCATTCTTCAGCAGAGAATTCCGCAGAATTTAATAACTGATAATGAGTCTATATTTAAATCAGAATTGTTAACAAAAATTGTAGAAAAATATGGAATCTACAAAATTAAAATTTCATCATATCATCCAGAATCCAACGGTGCATGCGAAAGACTTGTGAGAACAATTAAAAAGATAGAAAAAACAGAAGATGATAAAGCTAGTCCAGCTTTGAATTTGAAAATACTGAAGGTGGCTAATCATTATAATTCAATGATACATTCCAGCACTGGCTATAGTCCTTCCAGATTATTATATGGACTCGAGGAGAAGAATTACGAAACTCATGAGGAACGGCAGGAAGAAAGAATGAGGCAAATGACAGCAGTAAGAAGAAAAGCAGATGAAAACAACAGGGAATCAAAGGAGAGAAATAAGAAGATTATGGAAAGAAGACAAACAGGAAGCAAGACATATGAGGTTGGAGATTTAGTATTAATTATTTTAAATAATCAATGGTCGGAAAAATCCTATGTTATACGAAGAATACAGGGACATACTGCATATTTTGTGATGAAGAATAAAGAAATAGTGAGACATTTTAATCAAATTAAACATTTTTATGGCGAAATAGTCTAATCAATTGTTTGTTTCAGATTCTACTTTTGGTAATTTGTATATATAAAACAAAAGCTTTTGACAACAATACTGAAATTTATAAGATAATAAATGAAATACCAGATGTCGCAACGACCTTTTCGGGAGAAGTACATCTTTACTCTGAGCAGTGGAAAGTAATTCATACAACTGATCTCAACAAAATCTACAACTAAGGTCAAAACTTGAAATCACAGCTTGGAAAAATGAAGAATATATGTAATAAGCCAAATACAAAATGTAATTTACAGGGTCTAATTGAAACTATAAGTAGAGAATTAAACTCAATCGTTGACGTACCAATTAGAAAAAATAGAAGAAAAAGAGGTTTGTTAAATTTAGTAGGAAAAGGTTCTAAATATTTGTTTGGTACAATGGATAGTGCCGATGCTGAATATTATAATAAAGAAATAGATTTAATGCATAAAGAAGAAAATTATCTTTTAAAATTATTGCAAAAGCAAACTGCATTAGTTGCTGAAAATATTAATAGTTCATCGATTCATTTAATGAATTATGAGAAAAATATTAAAGAATTAGAAAGTTGGAGTAATAATGTAAGTAGATATTTAACGAAATTAGAAGTTGATAAAATGTTAATGATATCACTGCAAAATTTTCAATTTGCACTATTTGAATATAAAGAAAGAGTAGAGATAATACATAATGCAATTGCTTTTGCAAAGTTAGGAGTAGTATTACCAACATTAGTTTTACCAGATACTTTTTTGAAAGCTTTGAGGGAGATTGGTAAAAATGAGACGATAGATTCATTTATAAAAATTGATAAAGATCATTACGATGATCTAATTAAAGTATCCTCTTCTATAGTATATATAGAAAATGATAAGTTAGTTTTTATTATAATAACACCTATTCCTGAAAAGACCCCTTACGATATAATGAATTTTGAAGTATTACCACATAGAGAAAGTAAAACTTCTTTTAGTAAAATTTTTATTGAACAGAAAATAATATATATATCGAAAAATAAGATGTATTATACATATCCAAGCCGTTGTTGTATTGAATATAAACCAAAAATAAAATTTTGTGAAAATAAGAATCATATTACAAATTTACTTTTAGAGAAAAATTGTTATACACAATTAATATTTCAGTCAAAAATAAATAAATGTGAAATAGTTCTATATCAGTATCACGGTAATTATATTACAAGAATGAGTGAGGAGGAAAATAATTGGATGATTTTACCCAAAGAGGAAATAAATTTTAATGTATTTTGTAAAAATAGTCATACTTTTTTGAAAATTGATACCGATACATTACTCCAAGTAAGTGATCCTACTTGTATATTTATGTCAGATAAAATAAAGTTAACTGCATTTAATACAAGAGAAATAGAAACTAAGGTAGAATACATATATTTAAATGATACAATAGACATTGAAAGGGAATATTTAGATAAAATAAATTTTTATGGTTTGGAAAATAATTTGCATGAGAAATTAGTAGAGTTGGAGGAAATCCAAAGTAAGATAAATCAATTTAAATTTACAGAACGCACTACGACTTTAACACAAAAGATATTAAATTATTTAAGTACTGTAGGACAAATAACTTTGATAGGATTAATTTTATTCATTATTCATAAATGTAGAGGCTTTAATTTTCTATATAATATAGTTGGAAAAATTTATCGGAAAATATGTTGTTGTAAAATAAGTTATAAAAGAAACGTAAATGTGGTACACAAACCAAATAGTCCAGTGTATATAGCTTCTTATAATTCTGGAAATCAAGGAAGTGAGAATATACCTAAAAATCCTAAAATAATATTTCGGAAAAAACTGTCTGATGAATTTAAAAAAAATGATAAACGAAAATTTTTCACTCTGAAAAATTTTCTAAGCTGGATAATGGGGGTGTAACATAACTCAAATTAATCGTTTGTATATCTATATTGATTTATTGATTATTATTAAACAATGGAACAGTAAGTAATATAAACGAGTGTAATTGCTCGCAGGCGACAGTCTGCCGTCACACTTCTGCTCGCAAACACTGCGTACAATTTATGTATAATAAAGAAACTAATAAATAAAGATAATAAAAGTGAAATATAAACATTTCTTTTTAAAAACATTAATACCATAAAGATAGGTATTACAATAGTGGGAGAGGCTATAAGCCGAAAAATATTGCCTACTTCTGTGGTGGACGATCCAAGGAGAAAAGAAATGATGCAGTACTACAATGATTGTAAAGGTAAAAAGAAACTTTAATGAAAATTTGATACTTTTCATGTTAAATTTATTATGAAATTAAAAAAAATTTTTTTTTTAGTTGAGCTTACGATATTAGACATGCAAAATGATGAGCAAGGAGATGACATTATTTTTAATGGTAAAATAAATAAAAAATAAAATAAATTTTCATTTTTAAAATTAATCTATATTTTTTTTTACTGATTAAAAAAATTTTACGATAGTGCTACTGTCACCTGTACAAAATTATGCAGAACAAGAGAGAGAGGAAGAAGAAGACGATAGTAATAAAGTGGGGGACAACTTTATTTACAAAGGTGAATAAAAAAAAAACTTTTTTTTTCTTAATCAGTTCGAATATCATTTAATTTTTCATTTTACATTTTATTTTTTTGTAGATGCTAGTCCTACTAGCACTGTTTCTCAAGTGAATGAAAAAGACCAGAAGCCTTCGTCATCTATCCAATTTAGTGAAATAATCAGGGGCCTTTGATACCTGGGCCTTCAACCAGCGAGAATGTTAATCCAATATTCTCTGAACCAGAGGAGTCGAGTGGAAATGATCAGGACTTTAATTGCGAAGAGGTCATTGAACTCTTAAGCAGCGACAACGATAGCAGCGACAATGATGCTTTCAATAAAAATGCAAAGCAAATGAAGAAAAGAAAGCACCAAGAGTGCGAGAAGGACCCGGAGGGCCACGATGACGTCGAGGATGCTGTAGGATGTAAAAGAAAGCGTCAAGAGTGCGAGAAGGACACTGAGAGTAGCGATGACGACGAGGATGCTCTAGGAGGTAAAATTTTTTTTTTTTTTATTTACGAGAGAATTTTAATATTTTTTTTTGCATATTACACTTTTTTATTAAAGAAAATATTTTTCAGGTCGGGCATGGCGGAGAATCAAGAGGACAGAATAGGTATATTATTTTTCAAAAAGAAAGTACCAAGTACTACCCTAGATTTAGTTAAAATGGCATCGAAATTTTGGCACGCTTCGTTCCTCCTCCCGAGGGTGAAAATTTAGTAGAATGGTTAGACAGAGGAATAGAGGAGCTTCATGAAAATCTATCAAACAGAGGAAGGCCTGCACTCAGAGAAGCCCGCTATGACAGTAAAGGCAGCGTGCATTAACTGTTAAGTCGTAGATGCAAACTTTAACAGTTAATGCATGCGTTAAGTATCAAGTCAACTTGATTTTCACGTTATGTTCGGGGTTATGTTCATCATATTAACTAGACAGAATTTAAAAAATTACTGATGACTATTATACTTGCATACAAAATTTTGAGTATTAATGCTATTATTAAATTTAAAATGTTTGAAAATATTGTAGCGTTTACTTACAAATAATATTATTTTTCATAAAAAGTTGATGAATAGATTTAATGTAAAATTAATTTAGTAATTAATTTTTGAAAACTTCGATAATGAACTCTAAATAATTTGGAATAAAATTAGTTATTTTCAAAGTTATTAATTATTATTTAAATTTTGTAAGTACGGTAGTTTTTAAAAAATAACTTAAAGAAGGAAAAAATAAAAACAGGATAATTGTAGTTAAATAATTTTATTCTTGCATGTCTAATAATTTTATTCTCTTAAAGAAATTATTTTAGGATTGAGAATATTCGTATGAATACTCATTGGTTTTACGTATCTTGAAACTGATAGTAAAATCAATTGCTCTTTTTTGTTATTACCAGGTAACAATACTTGATAGCCTTTAAAATGATCACTGAGTCCCAGAGTAACACATTTTTTTACAACTAAAAAGCAACGATTATGTTTTGTCTTAATTATATGTGATATAATTCCAAAAGTAGGATCATCATTTTGGTTATTTTGAAGTATAATTACAAAACCAGATTTATACAGTACGCCATTAAAACAACAATAAGAAACTTCTTGATCAGAAGTGCGCAAGGTTTTTAAGATTTTAGATTTATTTTTGACAGCAGGTCCAAAAGACACGTTATTACAGAACCCACGCGAAGAGTAAAACCTTTCAGCTAAATTGAACTGCATATTGTTAGACAACGTTAATAAAATATTTATTCTAGATTTTACTACTTTTGCATTATCCTTAGCAATACGGTGATTTGCTTCGAATTTCTCACAGGACATCTGTTTAAGTGGACCCATTTCACGAATTAATCGCGGATAATGTAAAATCATATGATGCTTTGGCTTCAGTGTTTCATTGAATAATAAAATAAAATTTTTATTATGCTCGGTAATTAAATGTTCTAGTAAAAGTATTTCTTCTTCAGTTATACTGGAAGAAAATACAATATTAACGATGTCATATGAAGTTTTATAAAAATCCCAAACAGGATCGTCTGGGGGTATTAAGTCACCAACTATTATACTGAAATATGAAATAAGATAAGACATGTGAGCACTTGAAATAACTAACTGATCATTATCTAATTGCGATTGTTTTATAGAATTTAATTTGCATCCTCGATCAATACTTGAATGGCTAAACGCTTTAAGTCGATTATTCAATTCACTTAAAGTAAAAAACTTATTTTTAATAAAGTAGTTAATAATTAAAGCTAGATCATACCGGCACACCCCTAAATATATGTCATGCATTGGGTCACAAGTATTATTTTTAATATTGCAAAAATGTTGCAAGTTGTTGAAATCACAACTAGATTTTACGCCCGTAGATTTTGAATTTAAATCATGTTGGTAGTTTTCAACAGTGCGCATAAATTGCGGTACTTCCTTAGTGATCTTATACGCTAAATATTTTGAAACCCTGCAAAATCGACACCAATAATCAGCACTGAAGCTCTCGGAGAAACCTAACAAAGCATTGGTTCCTAAATTATCGCCCAACACTCCAAAAAGAATAAAATAAATTGTAACTGTTTTGTTGCCGACTGTTATTATTATTCCATTCTCAAATAATAATTTTAACTGCTGCACAATGTTGGCAAAACATTTATCATTTTTGAATATTTTGTAGTGTTGGGTTAGAATAAATTGTGCAAAAAGCACATTTTCTAGCATCGAGTTAAATTTAGCTGGGATGGCTGGTATGGAAAAATACATTCAACCTATTTTGTATTTTCCTGTGGTTGTGAACAAAGGATTATTGACCTCGAAATGTAAAGAAAAAGAGGCAGAACGAATTTATCTCCAAACGTTTTTGATAATTCTTGCCATCGTTTTCCACTAAAAATACTCGTATAAATTTTAGAGTTTTGTTGTGAATTTTCTTTTTTAACAAATTCAAAAATCTCTTCGTATACGTTAGGAAGCTCGAAAAAAAATTTTAATACTTTATGAATATTAACATGATAGCCGTAGTGTGGTATCATCCGCCCGACTCTCGTGCGACCCACTTTTTTGTACCCAAATTTAAAAAATTGTTTCCTTTTATAATCGGTGTCTGAATTAACAAATAATTTTTTTTTAAATACCTCGTCTATTTTGTTATGATACTCAACTGGTATTGATTTTTTTAATTGTTTTAAATGATGATCTGACACTTTTGAACTAATATCAAAAATATGTTGTACTACTTGATCTACAGTTGAATTTGTCATAGACGGATTTACATATAACTTAGCAATTATTTTATAAAGTTGAGCTTCAGGTTCGCTATACATTATACTTGAAGTCGATTTATTTTTTACACGTTAGGTATTATTCTGTTAAAGTCATTTTGTTTAGTAAGCAATTTTTTCAACAGATCTATGCTTGAAATACCGTTAGCTGTTAGGATAAAGGAAAAAGGAACTAAAACTATAAGTAGCTTTGGAAAATATAAAAAATGAAATTCATTATCAAACTGAAAAAAAATTTGAAAACATAACCTCTTTCATCACTACACTCAACATGCTGATTAGTTAACATTATTTAAAAGAAATTAACTCTAATATAGTACTTACAGCTTAAACATGAAATTAAACTTTCTAATCCCCATTCAGTCAACAACTTCTCCATTCTGTACTTTATTGTCACGATTATGAGTATTAACTCAGAGAGGCGAGGATACACTTTGATTTCTATTTTACACCATATTACAACTGTCAGTATTTTTGGGACTTAATTAACGTTTGCCTTACAAATGATAAACTAGATCTCGCATGCAGTGCAATCCCGCGCAAATGCACCGATCGTAATCGCACTCACGCGCCGAAAATATTTTGATTTGCAAACTTTAACAGTTAACAGTTAATGCATGCGTCTTAACAGTTAATGCGGGACGCATTAACTGTTAAGACGCATGCATTAACTGTTAAAGTTTGCATCTACGACTTAACAGTTAATGCACGCTGCCTTTACTGTCATAGCGGGCTTCTCTGAGTGTGGTGATCATATTGGGATCTCGGTTAACTCCGACTACTTCAACCAAGGCCCTATGTGGATGTCATTCAGAAGACTCAGAGACTTTAAAGTTGATGATCTCTGGGAAATTTTCTACAACGCCTCACAGAGCTGTTCGGATTTCGAGATAAATGATTCATTCTCAATCAGATGTGCCTTGATCGACGAGGTAAGGGGTGCCGGACGAGTACCCTTGTCGCTGGACAATACAAGGAAAACCTCGATTTTGACAATTACAAACAAAGACAACCTTTGTCTGCCCTGCTCGCTGGTGACTGGACTGACCTATGCCATCCGAGGAACAGTGCGTTCCGGACATCATCACGAGGCTTGGGAGAAAATTAGGGACACCAATGGTGGTGTGCAATGACAAGCAGCTCTGGAATTGTGTAAAAATGCAAGAGTCATGATATCTGCAGATGGTTCTGGATTAGACGAAGTACAAAAGTTTCAGGATTTCTTTACGCCTCGCCGCGTCGTTATCAGAATATATCCCTATACCACTTTTGCTCGTGGAGGTAAACTTTTTTTTGACGGCACGGATGACGTGTCAAGATATTTTGGTGAAAAAAAAAAACAACCTTATAAAACACGCACTAAACATCATGTACTACCCTCAAACCAATCATTTTGAAATGATTAAGAGTTTGACCGGTGCTGCGTCCAGCCAAGGATTTTGCGTACCCTGTAATAAAAGTTTTCAGGATCCTGAAGACCATCGGTGCTCAAAAAAGTGTCAAAAATGTATGAGTATCCCGCCGTGTGAAAAATTGGCTCCAGACAAAAAATGCACAGTATGTTACAGAACTTTTTTTGGTGAAAGTTGTTATGAAAAACATTTACAAGAGAACTCTTTTCATGGAAAAGGCTCCACTAGTGAGAGATTGAAAATCTTTAAGAGGTGCAGTAAACAAATCAAAATAGATTGGCAAAAAAATAAAAAGATAATGATGAAAGCGTAGATGATTCGAAAAAAAAGAAGAAAAAAAAAAAAAAGGAGAACACAAGTGCGGACAGAGCTGGTGCAATATCTGTTTGAAGTATTTGGACATAAGACACTTTTGTTTCATGCAAAATCTCAAAAAAGAGAAATGTACCGGAAAAAGCCGATTATATACATTTTTTATGATTTTGAGGCATCACAATCAATCTCTGTGCCAGGAGACGAAGAGTAAAAAATCCATCGTACAAACTCGTGTGTTGCTCAACAAGTTTGTACATTTTGTTTAAAGGATGAAGACATAGAGACCAACTGTGACTATTGTGGGGTGCGCGAACATACTTTTTAGGCACATCCGGAAAAGCAGCTGGTCGAGTTTGTGTCTACCTGTGCAAAAATTGCAAAAAAAGTAATTGTTTTGGCGCTGAACAGTCAGGCCTATGACTGCCAGTTTATCTACAAGTTTTGCATCGAAAATTTAGATAAGCGTGAAAACCCCCATGTGATACTCAGTGGTTCGAAAATAATTTTACTACAGTATAAAAACGTAAAGTTTATTGATGCGTTAGATTATTTTCATATGCCTTTGAGTCAACTTCCGAAGGCGTATGGATTTGAGAATTTAGAAAAAGGTACTTTTCCACATCTATTTAACACACCAGAGAATCAAGACTACGTGGGGGAGATGCCGCCTCTTGAATCTTACTCGGTCGACTGCTTGAAACCGAACGAGCGAGAAAAACTCATTATTTGACACAGGAGAATGGTAGATTCAGGTTATGTTTTTGATTTCAAGCGCGAAATATTAAAGTACTGCAAACAAGATGTCAATATTTTAAGATTAGCGTGTTTGGCCTTTGCTAAAAATGTACAGAATTTCAGCGTTGATCCTTTTGACGAATGCACTACCATTGCCTCCACGTGCATGAAAGTTTTCAGAAAAGAATTTTTGAAACCTAATCTTATTGGGATTCTTCCGCCTGAAGGTTACAGAATGGTCGATAAGCAGTCAAAAAAGCCCTAGTCTGGTTACAATGGATGGAGAAAAAAGTATTGAAGAGACAAATTTGTCACGCACTAGATGGCCGAGAGTATCGATTGAGTGAGAATATTCTCGTTGATGGTTTCATCCCTGCTAACCGACAGGAACAGCACGAGGGCCAAGTGTTTCAATTCCATGGATGTTTTTGGCACGGATGCAGAAAATGTTACGGAATTAACAGAGACAAAACTCTGAAGAACGGTGAGACCATGGACTCAAGATTCGAGAAAACTAGGGCCATTTCGGAAAAAATCAAGAGATATGGTTATCTGCTCACCGAGAAAAAGGAATGCGACTCTGACGACGAACTGGAGAACGACCTCGAGTTCGCAAATTTTTCGAACGAAGTAATGAAAAAAATCTCGAATCTGGTCTTAAATCCACGAGATGGGCTTTTCGGAGGACGCACTTGTAACAACGTCAAGATTTACGACTGCAAAGTGGGGGAAAAAATCAAATACCTTGACGTCATTTCGCTGTACCCTAGTTGCTTAAAATTCTCAGCATATCCCGTGGGTCATCCTAAAGTTTACGTGGGGGACCAAGAATGCAGAAAATTTATGAATGGTAATATAAAAAAAGTAAATGGACTTATATTGTGCGATGTTTTACCCCCTGATCACCTTTATCATCCGGTGTTGCCTGTCAGAATGCATGGAAAACTAATTTTTCCGTTGTGTTGAACGTGTGCCGAATTATTGTAGAGACCGAGAGAACACTGACAGGATCCTGGGTCTCGCTCGAGGTCGTGAAGGCTGTCGAACGCGGATACAAAATTCTAAAAATACACGAGATTTGGCAGTACGAGATGTTACAGTACGATCCTAAAAATAAAAAAGATGGGCTCTTCAATAGATACATAGACGCCTCCTTTATTCAAAAGATCTACTCTTCAGGTTTTCCGCCTGATTGCGAGTCGGAAGAGGCAAAGGAACAATACGTCAAAGATCTGAAGGATTTGGAAGGCATCGAGGTGGAAAAGAATAAAATTGTACACAACGTAGGATTTCGCTCGGTCAGCAAGCTCTTTTTAAATGCATTTTGGGTAAGTTTTTTTTTACAATTAAAAATAAAAAATTGTAATAATAAATAAGTAAATGATAAAATTTTTATTTCATACGTTACAGGGGAAATTTGGTCAGCGAGAGGACAAAACAACGACAGAGGCCATACACGATCCTGCGGATTTACTGAATCTACTTAGGGAACGTTCATAAACCACGTGGTCATTTTTTCGAAGTTTTTGAAGGGCCCTCCCTCCCATGAAGATCAACGTAGTATTTGTACAAATTTTCGACCCCCCTCCCCCTAAAGTCACGTGGTTTTTAACGATTTCAAATTGTAAATATGTACACTATTAGTTTTTTAAAAACATTATTTTTTAAGTTATAATTTAATGATTTAATACCAGGGGCGCAACAACTCCTTTCAGCTAGGGGGTGTCCTGAGGTCTACCCCCCCCCGCCCTCAATAAAACTTACGTCTAAAAAAAAAACAAAAAAAACGTTGAGTTCAATAAATAGACTGGTTAATTATCCCCCAAGCTCTAAGCCCCCAAAACACTGGGCGTAGAGTTCAATGAATAATCTGATCAGCTGTCCCCCAAGCCTTGAACCCCCAAAACCCTGGGCGTCGAGTTCAATAAATAAACTGATCAGCTATCCCCCAAAACCCTGGACGTGGAGTTCAATGAATTGTCTGATCAGCTATCCCCCAAGCTCTAGACCCCCAAAACCCTGGGCGTCGAGTTCAATAAATAAACTGATCAGCTATCCCCCAAAACCCTGGACGTAGAGTTCAATGAATTATCTGATCAGCTATACCCCAAGCTCTAGACCCCCAAAACCCTGGACGTAGAGTTCAATGAATTGTCTGATCAGCTATTCCCCAAGCTCTAGACCCCCAAAACCCTGGGCGTAAAGTTCAATAAATAAACCGATTAGCTATCCCCCAAGCTCTAAACCCCCAAAACCCTGGGCGCCCGAGTTCAACAAAAAAACTGATCAGATTATTTATTTCGTTAATTAAAATGCACTTATATTTTTGGAATAATTTAACTCAGGCACCCAAGGTTTTGGGGGTTCAAGGCTTGGGAGATAGCCGATCACAAAACAGCTGCAGTCTGCAGAGAACCATGAACTACGGAAGCTACCTACACACGGTGATAATGAAGCACGTACGGGCCAGTCAAAACAAAACTTTGACGAGTTTTTACTTGCACACGGCCACGCAGGCGCAAATCAGATGACAGGCACGGATTCGGTTTTAACGTTCAACAGTAAAATATTATGAATCGAAACATTGATTCATGCACTTTAAAAACCACTTGCCTTTCTGAATCAACAGCCCTACCCTCCACGTAACCTTTCGTAGCCTTTTAATCGCCCCCCCTCCCCCCCTGTTTGGGCCACGTGGTTTGTGAACGTTCCCTTACGTCCCCCGATAAAGAGGTCAACGGCATTGTTCCAGTCGATCAGCAAACGTTATACGTTAACTGGCAGTACATCGCAGAGTCAAGAGACAGATCACCAACGACAAACGTCGTCATCGCTGCGTTCGTTACAGCGCACGCTAGGCTAAAATTATTCGGATACTTGGAAACTTTAGGTACCAGAGCTTTGTACTACGACACCGACAGCGTAATGTACATAAGTAGAAAAGGTGAGACGGACTTACCTACGGGCAAGATGTTAGGGGAACTTAGCGACGAATTGGCTTGTTTTGGGGAGGGGACTTATATAGATAGTTTGATTTCGGCGGGGCCAAAGTTTTATGCGTTCGAGTATAAAAAACCCGATGGGGGCACAGGAAACGTATGCAAGGTTAAAGGGGTACGGTTAAATGATAATAATCAAGAAAAATTAAATTTAATTAGCATTCGAAAAATGATAGAACAGGACGCGGAACCGATAGTGCTAAAGTCACGGGGAATACGGAGAACCAAATTTCATGAAGTAGTCACGGTGAATGAAATTAAAACGTGTAAGCCGGTTTATGGTAAGAGAGTTTACAAGGGACTCAGCGAAAGCTATCCTTTTGGTTACAAACGTCAGTGTTTCAAATAATTGTAATTAAAAAAAAAAAAAAAAAAGGAGCGTACTCTATTACTCTGTAGCCTGCGTATCATAAAAAATATTTTTTGTACTTTATTACTATTTATGTCAAAAAAAAAAAAAATAAATAATAATAATAATAATAAAAAAAAAAAAAAATTTTGATGCCACCTAACTCTCTATTTTTATTTATATACCTCTGTTCGATTGCCTTCGATTTATAATTGATATAATTTATGAGGAAAATTAAATTCAAAATTTGAACTCTGTCGAAATTAAAATATTAATTTTATGCTATATTTTTTTTAATATTTGGAAAATTTCGCCCCAATAAATGAAAAAAATATCTTTGAATAGAATTCTATAAAATTTTTTTTTTTGGAAAAAAAGTAAAAATTATTGTTTATTTTTATTATTGTGCAATAAAAAAAAAGACTTCGAAAATCGCCGCTAAAGTTTCAACAAGTAAAAAAAAAAGGTAAGATTAAATGAAAAAAATAAAATGAAAAAATAACTCCACTAGCATTCGAAAACTATCCTAAGCGCTCGTTTTTTCGCGGACGAAGCAAAAAGGCCACAGTGCGCGCGCGCGCCCGCCCGCTGAAAAAAAAGTGTCGACGAGCGAATGGCTTTCGCGTATACGATGAGCTTGCATGCGTCCGCGCATCTGCTCGAAGAAAGTGAGTAACACGTTTTTTTTTTTTCCTCAAGACTAGAAAAAAAAAAAAAATAAGCCCTTGACCTCGCCTAGCTCGCGTGCGCGAACCTGCAGGGAAGGAGCGGACTACTTCCCGGATAATACGAGCTTATTTTCAGTTAATTCTAATTCAGCCTAAAACATGGACACGCGTTGGAAGCATCCCTTCACTTCGATCATCGCGGGCCCCTCGGGGTCTGGAAAAAGTGTATTTGTACAAAAATTTTTGAGTAATATCGAAAAAACTTGCGACGTTTGTTTCGAGCGAGTAATAGTTTACTACGGCGAGTGGCAGCCACTGTACAGTCAGTTGGGAAAAAAGGTTGAATTTCACGAGGGGTTGCCCCCAAGTTCAGATTATTCAGGGGATCCCAAACGTAAATGAGTACGTGAAGTCTGTATCATTTTCGTAAATGAGTCGTGAAAAGGATGGTACTTTGACTCCTATGGATTACCTCCTAGTAAACCTGAATTTATCAATAGAATAAGAAAAAATTGTAAAAATTTTCTCTGGAACACTGTACAGTTACAAAGCGAAACATCTGATGTATGCGGTCAATTTTGTGTAATATTTTTACGATGTTTGAGTTCCGGCATGAGTATGAGTAAGTTTTTGAAAAAATTTTCAGCCGACAAACGAAAAAATGATGCGATCGTACGGAGACTTGTAAAACATAAAAAAAAAAAATATGTATGCTGATAGTTTCAATGGCCATGGTGGGGGTATAATCAGACGTAGTCAAAAATGCAGCGCTAAAATATCATTGATATGCTGAGTCAACTCTTTTTCATCCCCTCTTTTCTTCTAGCTCGTTAGAAATTTTACGTGCACGCGAGCTCGACTCCCTCACACCTGCACTCATCATTTTGTTCGTTGATCAGTACAGTTAATTTTCACTGTGTTACTTTTGGCGATAAAATGGAGACCAACGAAGGATTTATAGCACCACTTTTTAACTCAATCATTGGATTGAATAAATCCTTTTCAAAAAAATTATTCTTGGGTCTAGATTACCCTACTATAACAGAAAAAGAATACTTGCCGATGGTTCGTCTTGTAGGCAACGATTACAAAGGAATCGTTTTTTGTGTGGATGCCTGGTACGATTTCAAAAGTAAGTTTGATGACATCTCCAAGTGGTTTTACGACGATCCAAGTGAAAAATTACTCAGTCAAAAAATTTATGGCTTAGGGTATTCCATACACTTTACTAAAACCGCGTCGAAAAAAGTTATTGAAATTGAAGCCTCCTTGGACACTACAACATCGGCAGCAACAAAAAAGATAAAAAGAAGTGTGATTTTGGCCGAAGTGAGTTTTAACTATTTAAAAAATTATATTTACAAGTGCGTCGATCTGAAGCTGAAGTATCTGTGAACAAAAGTGCTAGTATCGTGGTGAATGAAATAATCGAGCGTATATTTTACAAAATACGAAACGAACACGAGGGGCAAGTGCTGGATTTTAATAAATATATTATAACGAGCGCTATTGAAAATGATGAAAAAATGTTTATCGAATTGTCATAACTGAAACAAAAGGTAGACAGTAAGATTAAGGAGCTTGTGTGCCAGGAAATTTTCTCCGACACAGAAATTCAAATTAAATGCTATCAAATTTTTTCTACGCGAATGAATGATGTATTAGAAATAATGAATAATAAATTATGCCCGATGTAATTTTAACTGTATTGTCATAAGTGATAAAAACATTAAAAAAAAAAAAAAACATGAAAAAAAATACGATGTTATTATTTATACCCCCTCCCCCTTTTCGATATTTTATTTTTAATTTTGTTTCACTCTTTTTTTGTTTTCTTGTAATTTCAAGAAATATTTTTAAATTCACGTAAAAATTAATTGAAAAAAAATAATAATAAAAATTAAATAAAAATTAAAGAAAACTGAAATTTGAAAACATCAGCGGTAGCAGCAGTAAGAGCCACTAGCACTAATTCTTGTCGACCTTGTCAACTCAGCAAAGAAAGTAAGTATAATAAAACAGGAACTTGGGGAAAGAAAAAAACATATTCCTATCTACAACAAGACCCCATGCCCCACTCTTCCTCCAAGACCTTGCTTGCTCAGCTGAATGTTAGTACACGCTGCGACTGTCCAACCAACACAGTCACTCTCAGGTTGCCCATCCGATGCGTCGCTGCGATTTTTTTTTGCTGACAAAAATTTCCTGGGGAACATTTTTTATTTTTCCCGGGGACCATGGGTAACTACTATGAATAATTAAAAAAATTTTTATTTTCAATTTATACGTTGTCCAAAGTCGTATGTAAGTATAAAATGGAAAATGAAGTGTTAAAATTAAAAAAAATTTTAACCTGTAAAAAACATGTAATCATAAAGATGAAAATGTGAGAAGAGAACCATTTAATAATACATAATTTTATAATAGGTGAATATTTTCTTGCGTATATACATATTGTTGATAACCTCTCGTCAAATTGTATGTGGTCAATCCACGATAAAACTAATATTAGTTCTCATCAAACGCAGTATTGCTGTTTTAATTTGGTGTTCATTCTCATCTAAGAAGTAGTCTAAACATTCTCTGGAAAGATTTTAATGGAAGAAGTCAAAAGTTATTGAAAAAACAAATAATATTTAAAATCTTCATATGTTTTACTCTAATAATATTAACCACACAGTAGGATCTTTTCTTGCTGTTATTAAAATTAAATTCTTGAAACAATTTAAACCATGAAAAACTTTTTAAACTTAATACACACGGTGCCTGGCTTAGTCCACAGTTTATTAATGAATGAAATAATCAACCAATTAGAAGTAAATGAAATCTTTTAAAAATACTGAGTATAAAATCGACGGTCGATACGAAAAAGGGCACTTTGAAAAAATTAGCGAAGTAAAAAATAACAACAAGGGGGTGCCACGAGTAAAATAAGCTGAAATGGCTATTTTTAGCGATTTTGGCAAAAATTATCATGCCACGTTAACAATAACAACAAAATAATAGGACGAGCTCCTCAAATGATGAGTTTACTCGTTAGCGGCGTAAAAAAAAAAAAACCATAAACTATTTAAAAAATTCGTAATCCAGCAGTGGAGTAAAAAATAACACGCTATCTACTAGCGACGTCAAGAATAACACGAAATTTATACTGGTGTCGTGTCGGCACCAGCTTCCCTTTTAAAATTTAAATAGTTTTCAGCTAATTTTTAAGTTATTTACAAATGATTTAATTATTAGTTAAATAAGATAAATTAGTAAGTATAAGTAAGAGAGAGAGAGAATAAAAAGAAGAAAAACAGAGAGAGAGAGGAAAAGCGAACAGGAGCTGGGAAAAAGAAGAGAGGGAGAGGACAAAAGAAACGCGTCAGCACGGGACGCCTGGCTGAGTAAAGGAAAAGCCAGCAGCGGACCCCAACAATAGAGCGTCACGGCAAGGAGGCGGGAGGCCATAAACAATCCCCCGCGACCACCGGTCAGTGACATTGACCCAATGAGGCCTCAAGGAATCGGGTCCCATAATATTTTAGGCGGACTTTACTTGTAGGAGAGGGAGTCCACACATGGGGAATATTATAATAAATTAGGCCAAGGCCAAGCCCTCGTGGAAAAGAGGCCAAATCATTGGTTTTTCCCCCAGATTCGGGCACACATGGGAGGGTCCATGATCCCCTCTACGGGGGTGGGTCCTCATGCGTAGGGGTATAAATAGGGCCGCGAACGTGAGCCCGAGAGCTTGGTTAATTCAGTCGCGTACCAGAACTCGTCCCGCGCACATCGTTCCGCGAGGAAGATCTCCACGACCGGACTCACGAGAGTTAGAGATTTCAAGGTCTCGATACCTTTATTAAAAATAAATCGAGATAAACCTGAGTGACTATTTATAGTCTCGTTTTAAGGGCAATTCTGAGTGTACTAAGCAGAGCTCCTAATCCGCGAGTTTCGGATAAGTGCGAGTAAAAATAAAAATTAGAGTTCCGGTAGTGACAACTATATTTTGAAAGACTTTTAAGGAAACAACAGCCTTTGTGACCGACTAGAGAAAGGTGCTGGGAAGTTCTTTCAGGACTGTGCAGAACCACCGATTCACCACCTCAAGCAGCCCAGCGGGAATCTTCGGCTTTCTACACACTCTCTCTCTCTGTGCAGTGTCCAGAACTTTAATAGAAGTAAGATTATTTTTAAGGAAGTAGATCGTGTAACGTTTGTAATGGTTTGGTTTTGATAATAAATAGATTTTTCTTAGTAGTCTTTCGGGTTCTGTAGTTTTATTAATTATCCTCCTCTCAGTTATTCGAGTCACCTACCCGGTTATAAAAAAGGGGTGAAGTAGATTCAAAATAAGTAAATAGATCTGTCCCGATTTGGGACATGACACTGGTGCATCGGCCGTTTTATTTAAATAACTGAGAGATTAAATAAGTAAGAGAGGTAATATTAAAAAAAAAAGAAAAGAAAAAAATAGAGAGACGAGGGTTTTTCTTCAGTCGGTCCGATTTTCGTTGAAGTTAGAAAAAAAAAAAGTTCCAGATACTAAATAGAGAAAAGTAGAAAAAAAATTTTTCCAAGTTCAATAATAAATAAAAAAATAAATAATTATAAATATACAAAAAAAAAGGGGTCATTACGAGAAATTAAATTGTGTTCAAATAATAATAATAAATAAATTAGTAAAGATTTTAGTATGGAAATTTTTGAAGTGAGAGATCAAATTTTTCTGTAAGCAATCACAGATATTAGTATAGAAATTTTCGAAGTGAGAGGTCGAATTTTTCTTTAATAAAAAAAAAAAAAAGTAACTAGTATACTCTGTACAATTTTTGGTTTCAGTCCGCTGATAGAGAGTAACCCTTACGAATTGAAAGTATCGATGCACAAAGAGCTAGAGAAATAATTCTGAAGGGCACAACACTCTTGCAACTTGACTGAGGTTCAGACCTATATGCCAAAGCGCTGACAGGGTCTAACCTACATACAGTTGAGGCGATAAAAAAATAAATAAATTTTGTCTGATGAGTCCAGGAAATACAGAGTTTTATAATCTGTGATTCGGTGAAAATTTTAAAGCAGTATAAATTATAAATAATAAATATATATATATATAATTTTATATAAACTGATAAACAATTTAATTTCTTGATGAAAATGACGAATTATGGATGCAGCTTCTAATGACTGTAGTCTAAGTAAATCCGGGATTACTATACAAAATAATAAAAATAAACTTGAAGAGATTATAGCCCAAAAATATAAAGAATTAAAGCAAGAAAGTTCGAAAGGTCAGGAAGACATTAAAATATTACAATTACGTAGAGAAATTAAAAATTTAAAAAAGCTATTAACTAAATCCGTGGATAAATACAATATTGACATTCCGGTAAATTCATTTTTACACCCCCAAAATCAAAAGGATAATTTAGACAATAAAGATAAATTTTTACAGTACCGTGAGAAAGTAGTCGAGTCGGTTTCAACACTTTGTGAAATTTCAGATAAATCTGAACCGAACACTGTTTTCGAGCGCCAAATAACACCCAAGAGGCCTATCCTTAAGCCAGCTGTATTAAATTTGACAGAAAAATTAGATAATTCTGAAATAATTAGCGAGCTTTTAGAAATAGAGACAAGCCCCGTAATAAGAAATATAGCCGCAAGCACACCCTATAAGGAAAATTCAAGCGATATACTATTAAAGAAGTTCGAACTAAACTTAAATTTTCAAACAATACAGGTAGAGGAAGAGGCTTTACCTGAAAAATTAATTGTTCAAATCGTTAAAGAAAGCCTGTCAGAAGAATTACCAGCCGCGGTAATTAATTCGTTCTTCGAAGAAAAGGAAGGGTTGAACGAACTCGAAAAATCTTTAGTCAAAGATTTTAAATTCCCAAACGTACTGCAGTTTTTGAAAGATAAAATAATAGCTTTTAGTGAGAAATTAAATAAAAACAATAGTAATAGCCAAATCGAAGAGATTGATTCAACTTCGTCAATTGAATTTAATAGTTGCATTGAAAATTTATCAAATATGAGCAACGAAAAAGTTAAAGTCGAAAATAAAACCTCCGTCGGAATGGAGTCAGTAATAATGCAAATGAGGGGTCTATCCTTGCGGGATATTATAGAGCTAGTACCGCGTTGGTCAGGGTCAAATGTTCAGATTGAACAATTTTTAGAGGGATGTTATGAAGCAAGAAATTTAGTTGCCCCTGAAGCCGAAGGTGAATTAGCTAAATTAATACGCATAAGATTATTTGGCGACGCACTCAGATGTGCGCGTGATCATAATTTTAAGACTGTTCGCGAAATTGAGGACTTTTTCATGCCGATCTACGGGAATACTAGAACGTATTTTGAACTTGCAGGGGAATTGGCAAATATGAAACACAAAAGGGGGGAACCGGTTATGCAATTTTTAAACAAAATTAGAGCATTAGAAAGGGAGTTGATAAAAGCGATTTGTCGCGAAAGGAAAGATTTGGGGGAAGATTTAGCAGAAATCGAAATTAGAACTGACTGTTTGCGGTATTTTGTTAAAAACCTTTCATGGGAGTTACGATCACGATTAAATAGTCCCAAAAATTGGGAAGAAGCGCGAGAGCAAGCGCTGCAAGCGGAACGCGAAATCGCGGGAACATTAGTAGAACTAGATCAGTTCGATGATACAAATAGAAGTAGGAGCGAAAACCCTCGTGAAATAAGAAGAGTACATATTATGGAGAAAGAAACAAATAATGCTACTTGTAGTTTTTGTAACGGAATGAATCATTGTTTAATGAACTGCTGGCGATACGCAAAATTTATGTTTGAAAATACAAATTTAAGAGATAAACTAGTAATTAATTTAAAGCGTAAATTGGCCGAACTCGATCCAGAATCTTTCGGTACTTGGAAGCGAGACGAGGTATATGAAAGAGAATACAGCGTCCGAGACCACCACAAAGTATTTTACTTCAAGGGGAACTCCCAATGAAAGACCTAGGAATCGGTATTCAAACAATTATTATAATAACCACACGTCAGCCTGGCGAAATAATCAAAATAATTATAATAGAGATGGGCGTAACACCTCAAGCAATCAAAATTTTAATAGATTAGAATATTTTAATCGTGAAAACAATAATCAAAGATTTGATCAAACACAAAATAGGGGGGCATCCTATTATAACACTAACTCTAACTCAATGACGTGTTTTTACTGTAATAAACAAGGCCACGGAATTAAAACCTGTATGAAATGGCTACGCGATACTAATCAGACAAACGCAGGTAGCGGAAGCGCTCAAAACTTTTCAAAAAACCTGCACTCCCCCGCCGAACAGGCGGGGACGCGCGAAAATACCAACCAGAACCCAGCTCCATGGCGAGAGACTGGCACAATACCAAAATCGAGACTATAAACATAACGCAAGCTCTTACAAGCCCCACAGTTAAATTATTCGCAGAAGAGTTTAAAAATCCAATTATTTTTCTGTTAGATACGGGGGCATCGGTAAGCATAGTAAAGAAAAGCGAAATCAATGAGAATGTTGAAATTGATTTTACACATATAATTTATTTAAAGGGGATAACATCTCAGCTAGTGCAAACACTAGGAAAAATAACTTTTTATTTTAATGGTAGAAAAATTGAATTACATTTAGTTGATGATGATTTTAATCTTCCGGTAGGAGTTTTGGGGACAGATTTTTTTAGGGAAAGCTCTGCAAAATTTGATTACGGAAATAATTGTTTAAACTGCGATGGGAAAATATTATTTTTCGAGAATCAAATCCAATCTAAAAATGAAAGACAATCTGAACAAGAATTTAATTCAAAAAATAGGTATGCGCGAAATAAAAACTTTATGAATAATAATTATCTAAATGAGGTCGATTTAAAGAATGAAAAATCATTTACACCAATTAGAAAAGTCTGTGAAGACAGGAATGAGAAAACGGATAAATTCAGTGGTAAGGTAAAAAGCTATTTCGAGAATAAATTCAAAAACGAGAAAAGTACGCAGCAAGAAAATTTTGTAAAGAATCTAGGTACTGGTGTCGGTTATAATAAATGCAATTTAGACGAAAATTTATCGTTTAACTTGAAAACCAATGCGGTCGAAAGCGAGACGACCAAAGAAAAAAGAGAAAACGATGATGAAGAAAAAAGGGAAGACGTTCAGGGTAGTGAAGGGCCACAAAAATCCTGTAACAAAGGGAGCCTGATCATGGGAAAAGCAGAATTTTTCTTACGAAACACGGAAAGCCCGGTAATGGCTTGCAATAACCGAGTAGAATGCGAGTTACCTTTAGAACTAAATGAAAAGGCCAAGCAGGGGGTTTTTAAAGACGACCCCGTAGACAAAAAGATGGCAGAGTTCGAAGAACAACCACGGCGCGTTGATCTGACAAACTTACGAGTGGGGCAGATTGATCTCTGGGAAAAAAGCGAGTCAGAAATTTTTGACGATTTTGAAGGTCTAGAAGAAATAAACACGTTTAAAATTTTTAAAAATGAAAGCAAAAATCCGTTTATCAATCATCAAATCAAAAATTTGTTCACTTTCGAAAATTCTCGGAGGGAAGAAGAAAACGCAAGTACCTTTATTTCAGACGAAAATGAACGGGCAGTCAAAATTAAAAATTTAATAAAATTAGATCACTTAAATGAGCCGGAGAAAATAAAAATGGAGGGGATGATCGAAAAATATTCTGATTGTTTTCACTTGAAAGATGAAAAATTAAGCGCTATTGAAATATTGAGTCATCGTATTAATACTACAGATGACAGACCTATTGTTTCAAAACCTTTTCGTTTACCACACGCGTTGAAGGGCGAAATTGAACGCCAAGTTCAAGAAATGCTAGATGATGGTATTATTGAACCAAGTAATAGTAACTATTTAAATAATATTTTTCTTGTGGCTAAGCCATCAGACGGGACTAATAAGAAAGCTTATCGCTGTGTATCAGATTATAGATTGTTAAACAATGTAACTTTGAGGGACCAATATAGGCTGCCCTCGATATTAGACTGTTTTGATGCAATGAAAGGCGCAAAATATTATAGTAAATTTGATTTAGCGCAGGGTTTTTGGCAAGTGCCTTTACACCCCGACGATAGACACAAAACGGCTTTTGCGACTTCTGCGGGATTTTTCCAGTGGTGTAGAACTCCTTTCGGGTTATCAAACGCACCAGCAACTTTTCAAAGAATTATGGATAAAGCCTTTTTCGATATGCAGAAAAAAACAATTTATATATATATTGATGACTGCATTATTTATTCAGATTCAATTGAAGAACATATTTTAAAAATTGAAAAATTTCTACAAAGAGTCCGAGAGGTGGGCTTAAAGTTAAAACCAGAAAAATGTGAATTTTTAAAAACCGAAATAATATTTTTGGGTCATCATTTAAGTGAAGTCGGAATACAACCAGACAGTTCAAAATTAATAGCGGCCCGAAATTTTCCGAAACTAAATAACATTCGCTCAACTCGCAGTTTTCTTGGGTTGTGTAATTATTACCGTAGATTTATTCCAAATTTTTCTAAAATCGCAAAACCACTTACCGACCTGTTAAAGAAAGAAAAGAAATTCGAATGGACAGACATAGCTAATGAAGCTTTTGAAACACTTAAAAATAAATTATGTGAAAAACCGGTTTTGCAGTTTTTCGATGAGAACTTGCCCTTACACGTCTATTGCGATGCGGCTCAAGCATCGATTGGAGGATTGCTTGCGCAGGGTGCTCAAGGATACGAGAGACCAATCGGGTATGTAAGCAGAGTATTACGTGGCAGTGAATTAGGATATTCAACATATGAGCGAGAATTTTTGGCAATTGTGTATACAGTTACCAGTTTTAAATGCTATTTACTCGGCAGAACGTTTACGGTCTGTACGGACCACCTTCCGTTAACGTATCTTACCAAATCTGATGATCCAACGGCAAGAATTAGCAAATGGTTGATAAAATTAAGTTGTTATGATTATAAAGTTGTTTATCTCCCAGGGAGGTCAAATGTACAGGCGGATTGCCTTAGTCGTTACCCCGTAGATGCTAAAGAAACGGAGATGCGGGATATAAGTATGATAACAAGATCTGCCACAGGAAAAATTCTGAGGAAAAATTACAAAATAGCACGCGGTAGAAAACCGTACGAAAGGCGGGTGAATAAATGGGGAAAGCCTGCTGTGGTAACCAAACCCATAATAGATACTAAAGAGCGCGTCAGTAGAAACGAGGAAAACAACTTAACAATAGAACCCCTCCGAACGGAAAGTCCCACAGCGGGAGATATTGGGGAAGGACTGAGTGAGACCTTACCAGCGACTAATAACAGCGAGTGCGACCAAGCGCAGGGGGAATTATTTGCAAAGTGTAGAGAAAAATTGTTTATGCGAAAAGATAATTATTTATATTTCATTACCACGGAAGGTAAACCATGTGACGAAGGCTCTAAACAATTATTTGAATGTAAAAAGTTACCTTATTTCAAAGATTTAAATGTAGGCGAAATAAAAGTTCATGAAGTAAGAGCACAGTCGTGCTTACGCAAACACAGATACAGTTTCGCGGTAGTAGTACGAGGAAAGGAACTCCTGAGTACAGAAGAGATTAAAAATAATTTAAAGAATGCACTTAATGTGTTGAAAGATTTATTAACGAAGTACGAAATAGCTTCGGTTAGTTTAGCAGAAAGTAGCGAAATTGAAAATGTATTGTGGGGAGACGTACTTAATATTTTTACAGATACCTTCAAAGAGTGTTCAACAAAATTTATTATATGTAAAGGGCTGATAGAATACGTCCCGGTAAGCGAAAGAGAGCGAATATTGCGCGAAAATCATGGTACGGTTATGTCGGGACACCGAGGTGTACAAAAGTGTTATCAAAAATTAAAACAAAATTATTACTGGGAAAATTTAAAGGAGTCTGTACAAGAGTTTATACGAGGTTGTTTAACGTGTAATTTAAAAAAATTGAGAAGAGTAAAAACAAAACAGGAACTAGTTCTTACACCGTCAGTTCCTGAACCTTTTTTTTGTACCGCGATAGATATAGTAGGACCTTTTAAGCCTACACCAGATAATTATAATAATATATTAACGATTCAATGTACTTTCACTAAATATAGTTTAGCACTGCCCCTACGCGACGTGACCGCCGCAACAGTAGCAGAAACGCTAGTAAAAAGGTTTATCTGTGTATTTGGAGCACCCTCGGTTATATTATCGGACCTAGGAACAAATTTTTGCAGCAAATTGATGAAAGAAGTCGCTAAAATATTTCGGTTTAATCAAAAATTTACTACGCCGTATAGGCCAAGCTCGAATGGCAGTATAGAGAAAATGCATCACAGTTTATGTGAATACATTAAAACAATCGTTGACAAAAATAATTCTTGGAGCGATATGTTAGAATTAGCTTGCTTCTCGTACAACACGACGTACCACTCGTCACATTCTTTTTCGCCGCACGAGCTTGTTTTTGGTCGGGTAGCGACAACTCCCGCAGAGAATTCCCGTGGCGACCTTAGGAAAAAAATATTGACCTACGACCAATACATTGAAGGTCTCTGCAAACGATTAAATAGCGTGCAAGGAATAGCTAGGGAAAAATTGATAAATTCTAAAATTCGTGCTAAATATTACTATGATAAAAAAATCAACCCACAAGAATTCAGAATCGGCATGTCCGTGTATTTGTTAAAAGGTGGGGAGATACATAAATTCGAGGACCAGTATACTGGCCCTTTCACGGTTGTTGATATTCCAAATAAAAAGGGAAATGTGACCATAAGAATGAGAAACAATAAAGTAAAAACGGTGCACGCGAATAGACTGAGAGTTTCGTATGTTGAGCAAGAAAGTTAATAACTTACACGATAGTTTATAATTGACACATAAATAAAAAAAAAAAAAAAGACAAAAAAAAATTAGAGTAGTTAATGCATGAAGTAGGGTAAAAGGTTGAAGGGAAAAATACGATTAAGTCTAAATTAAATTAGAGTAATTTTTAAATTACAGAAAAAAAAGGAGAATGCAGAAAACGTCGCTATTGCTCCTTGTTCTTTGGGCGAGTTATATTAAAGCTGACAGGTTAATAGAAATCGAAGCCTTAGATAATCCTGGATTAATATTTACAGAGTTACCTGAAATTCGCTTCGCGGAAGATTTTTGTGTTATAAGATTAATTTTTAATTTTGATGTAGGACAATATTATATTAAAGAGGCGCGTGAAGATTTAATTAAGTTAAAAACTTGCATACCACCTATGAGCAATGACCAAAATAAAACTGTTTTTGAAAAATTCGACGAAATTATAAGAAATTACGATGACATTTTGAGTAAACATGAAACCGTAATTAATTACTTTAACAAATCAAAGGTAACTATACCCAGGGAAGAAACTAGGAGGCGTCTAGGGAAAGAAGTAACGCAAAAGGAAATAAGAAGGGTTGTTTTTGAAAGCGAGAGTGACGTTTGGTGGGAAACTTCGGCAGTTATTGATAAGACTAAGGCATTATTAAAACTAAGCAAAATGGGGGAATCTAATATAGCTCGTCTATACCTTGATGAATATTATCACTTAGCTCAAGCAGCGAGAGAAGCATATAGATTGATGATAGAACATCTGGATAATTTGAAATTGATGATTTCTGCTTTTCAAAAGGGTACTGAATTGTCTACACTTCTGGAGAATAAATTGTGCGAAAACACCTTATGGAGTTTAGAATATGACATGCGTTTTACTAATAAAAACTTTGACACTCCTAAAAGCTTGCAAGAATTATTAAAATTTTTGACTTTGGTTGAAATAAAGAGAGGAATATACGGAACACAGGGCTTAGCGGAATATTTTATACCTAGGAAATTTGATGATGCAGCAAAAATTTACAGGATAATTCCCATACCTTTGCCGCAAAATATTTTTAAGGACTTCAAGTGTACAGCTTTTATCAATCCAACGGATAAATTTATTATTGTCAAAAATAAGGGACATAAATTTATTAGTAACAACGAACTAAATAAATGTCTAGTGAAAAAGGGGTTTCATCTATGCCCCAAAAGAACGTTCGAGTACTTAGAAACAAACAGCTGTGAAAAGACCTTGTTAACAAAACCACGTGACATAAATTTCCATGAGTGCGACATAAGAATTGCGAATAATTTTACGAATTACATGTTGAGGTTAAAACCATTCTATAAAACAATCGTGGGGACAGGGGACGAAAAGAAACTAAGCTTGAAGTGCGAAAATATAATAAAGGGGGCAGTAAGCACAAAAGGGTTGAGAATTTTATCTCTTCCATCGAACTGTGAATTTGAATTGAGTGGAAATTATTCAAAAATGCACTTTAACGCAAGCCCAGAAATTAAAAATATTGTTTTTCCGGAAGCCAAGTTAGATCTCAATGAACTATCAAGTATTTTCGCAAATAAAGCGCTAGAAAGAAAGTTTTATGAAACGTTAGAAAGCTCGCATAATCATAACTCCTTTTGGACAGCCGTAAGAGAAAGCGAAATTTACGCAGCTCACGACAAACTGAAAGACGATTTTGAAGAATCTAGACTTAGAATACAAATTATTTGTGGGATAGTAATATTAATCTCAGCTGGCGTTCTTATATTTTTGGGAATATTAGTTATAGTAGTAAAAGATACACCAAACGAGGTTGAACTCGAAATTAATTCAGAACGTATCGAGAGGGGGGGAGTAATTGAAGATAGTCCCAAAAGGGCTGTAGTTCGGTTTTTATAAAGAATATGATTTTATTTTTCAGATGGCGGTACAGAAATTTATCGGTATTTTCGCAATATTAAATCTCGTCAAAATTTCTGTAGCAATTTACGGGTTCGATTGCACGGGAGACTTAACAAACATTACGGCTATTTCCTTGGTAGAAGTGGGGGATTGCGACATACAGCCGCCTGTATTAAACGTCACAAACAAGCATGTTAAATTATTACAATTAAATGAATTTAGTTCAACTAGGGTACTCATTTGCTCAGTTCGTGTAAATCGCGAAATCACGGTCTGCGGAAACATAGCATCTTACAGTTCAAGGGTACAGAACGAGGAAATTACGTACTACAAAGAATTAACGCGCGAAGAGTGTGCAAATATTCAAATGACGGGGGAATATACACTTGGTACAACAAAAATTACGGGAATAAAGCGAAACGGCACTACAAACACACCAGTTAAATTTGCGGGAAGTACCGGTGTATCGGGTCACTGTAAGGGTGGCGGATTTACGGATAAATGGGGATCTTGGGAGGATGTCGTGGTTCAAGGTTGGGCAGAAATAATTTTGAAAGACTATTATGCGGATGTCCATATCGAAACTAATGAAATCAGGTTACAATCGGGTTTAACATGCCCCTTAACTATGACGACTTGCACAGATTACGACGGTAGCATGGCTTTTTGGATATGTTACCACCTGACACGTGTGGATTAAAAAAATATTCAGTGCTTAAAAACTGTAATTGTTGATCGAATTCTCGATTCCCCTCTCTGATTGTTCCAAAAAGGTGGTTCATCGTTGTAATCACAACTTGATCCGTGGAGAGGTAAAATAAAAAAGCAAATAATTGCAAATTTATAGTAATTAATTTATTTAGCGACGTTTCGTCCACCTGGTTTGTGGACCTCTTCAGGCTATAAATATATTATAAAGTCATACAACTAATATACATGAATATTTTAAAGAAATAAAACACAAATATTTATAAAGTTTTACCTAGGTAGTCAGTCATTACTCTATTCGAGCAAATTGTCTAATGGGTTAAAATTTGAAAGATACAGATATTTATACATAGGACAAATTTAGGTGTGTCAAATTTTTATGTGTACAATAGATGAGCCTTAAAATATTCCTGTCAGCTAGATAATTTATTAAATAGAGATTTATAAGAACTACTAAGTTTTTTAGTATCTTCCCTCTTATTTATAGTATTTTTGGTACTCTTTATAAATAACATTTCGGAAATTAATCGTTTATTATAATTGTGTTCTGTGTCTAAAATTCTGACGTCATCAAAATCAAAATTATGATTATAATCAATCTTGTGTTTATATACAACAGATTCCGGATTAGTATTATTCTTATGTTCAGTAATTCTTTTTTTCAAGGCTCTCTTCGTTTGACCAACATAAGATACATTACAATCTTTACATGAAAATTTATACACTGATCCTGTCTTTTTATCACTCTCTGTGATATCCTTACCTAATTTTATAATGTCTGTCAATTTGTTATTAATTGCTGGTATGATTCTAAAGTTATATTTCTTTAAAAAACGTTTGCAATTTTTGAAAAAAGGTTCATAATAAGGTAAAACTAAGCTGACTTTTTCCACCATCCCATCGTCATGCATACCAGAATTCACTGCATTTTTTATTTAATATATCCTCTTTTTTACATATTTTTCAAAAAATTCCCTCGGAAAATCATTCTGAATTAAAATTCTTTCAACTAAATCAATGTTTTTTCTTTGGAACTTACTCTCTGACAATTTCATTGCCCGGTCAACTAAATTAAAAATAATATTAATTTTTTGGTTTATTGAATGATTGGATTGAAAATTAATAGTAGTATTAGATGAAATAGGTTTTATATACCAATCAGTAAGAATAGTGTTGTTGTCAATGGATAATGTAACGTCTAAAAAATTGATTTTACCGTTCACTTCTAACTCATGTGTAAATTGCAAATTTTTGTCATAAGAGTTGAAAATACTTAAAATCTTTTTTACATATCTTTTGTTAACACACATGATAGTGTCATCAACGTAACGATAGTAAAATACAGGGGTAATATTAAAATCATTCTTTAATTTTTTCAAACAAAAGGTTTCAAGGTCATCTAACACCATGTCAGCAAAAATGGGTGAAATTGGAGATCCCATAGGTGTACCTGAAACCTGGCGATAAATTTTGCCATCAAAAGTAAAGTAGACATTATTAAAAAGAAGTTTAGTCAAATTATAAATATCACAAAAGGGAATCTTGCTTTCGTTATGTATCTGTGTGAATCTTTTATCCAGGCTATTTAATACCTGTTCAAGAGTGACTTTAGTAAACAATGAAACTACGTCAAGTGAAATCAAAATATGATTCCTAGGTATGTGTAAATTACTAATTTTATTTTTCAAATCAAAACTATTGTAGATGTGTGATTTTGGTAGAGAAATACATGTTTTTAAATTCTTTAATAAAATGGTCGATAAAAAATGAGTTGGAGAATTAATAGATGAAATTATTGGTCTGAAAGACAAATTTTGTTTATGAATTTTAGGTAAACCATAGCATTTAGATAAAATCGTGTCAGTCTGTGTGAGTTGATATTTGTGATATTTATAATCCAAATAAGAATTATTATTAAGATATTTTAATTTATCATAAATGCAAGACTGTAATTCTTCCAAAGGGTCTTTGTCAACGAGTTCATACGTATCAGGGTCATTCAGCATCTCAGTCATTCTCTCTATGTAAACAAACTTCTCTAAACAAACAGTAACATTACCTTTATCTGACTTGGTAAAAAACAAATTGTCATTATCTTTCAAAAATTGTCTAGTTAATTTCGTATCCTTATTTAACCTTTTTTAAAAAAAAGAAATATGATCTTTCCTACCATCATAATGTTTAATTGCCTGCACTATTTTATTTCTAATGTTATCTTTAATTTCATAATTATAATTAGTCTTTCGTAAACTTATCTCTAAATCCTTAACTGTACACGTGATGTCATTCTTTGTAAAATTCTGACTTCTATAAGAAAAATTTCTACCTAATGAAATTATTTTCTCTATATTTATTGGTTCTCTATACTTACTGATTGGTATATAAAACCTATTTCATCTAATACTACTATTAATTTTCAATCCAATCATTCAATAAACCAAAAAATTAATATTATTTTTAATTTAGTTGACCGGGCAATGAAATTGTCAGAGAGTAAGTTCCAAAGAAAAAACATTGATTTAGTTGAAAGAATTTTAATTCAGAATGATTTTCCGAGAGAATTTTTTGAAAAATATGTAAAAAAGAGGATATATTCAATAAAAAATGCAGTGAATTCTGGTATGCATGACGATGGGATGGTGGAAAAAGTCAGCTTAGTTTTACCTTATTATGAACCTTTTTTCAAAAATTGCAAACGTTTTTTAAAGAAATATAACTTTAGAATCATACCAGCAATTAATAACAAATTGACAGACATTATAAAATTAGGTAAGGATATCACAGAGAGTGATAAAAAGACAGGATCAGTGTATAAATTTTCATGTAAAGATTGTAATGTATCTTATGTTGGTCAAACGAAGAGAGCCTTGAAAAAAAGAATTACTGAACATAAGAATAATACTAATCCGGAATCTGTTGTATATAAACACAAGTTTGATTATAATCATAATTTTGATTTTGATGACGTCAGAATTTTAGACACAGAACACAATTATAATAAACGATTAATTTCCGAAATGTTATTTATAAAGAGTACCAAAAATACTATAAATAAGAGGGAAGATACTAAAAAACTTAGTAGTTCTTATAAATCTCTATTTAATAAATTATCTAGCTGACAGGAATATTTTAAGGCTCATCTATTGTAGACATAAAAATTTGACACACCTAAATTTGTCCTATGTATAAATATCTGTATCTTTCAAATTTTAACCCATTAGACAATTTGCTCGAATAGAGTAATGACTGACTACCTAGGTAAAACTTTATAAATATTTGTGTTTTATTTCTTTAAAATATTCATGTATATTAGTTGTATGACTTTATAATATATTTATAGCCTGAAGAGGTCCACAAACCAGGTGGACGAAACGTCGCTAAATAAATTAATTACTATAAATTTACAATTATTTGCTTTTTTATTTTACCTCTCCACGGATCAAGTTGTGATTACAACGATGAACCACCTTTTTGGAACAATCAGAGAGGGGAATCGAGAATTCGATCAACAATTACAGTTTTCAAACGGCCCTGGATCAGAGACGGGCATACAACAAACTTCTTATTTTCATCATATTACTACCACCTACGGACGTAATACAACTAATATTCTTAAAGAATGGAAACAGTTAAAATTCAATCTTCTACGTTTTACTCTTCAACTATCTTTTCTTCTTAAATGCAGAACACATGATATTTTACCAACCAACATTTTCAATTCAACAAAACGACTGGAAAGTATTTCATGGCGAAGTGATTCATGTAAGAAAAAGTTTAATAATTTTAAGTATAAAATTTCAAAGAAATTACTTAATTACGAGATAGGGGATACCTTTTGTCACATTAAATTTTTGAGAAGTAAGATTAATAATATCTATATTAAGATCCATACTGAAAATTTACCTTTGGACGAGAGGAAAGCATTTTTTAAATCAGTTCAATTAAAATTGAGAAAAACTAAACAATGTTTAGCCGGGAAATATGAAAACAAATTTCATCGCCTGTTACACCTATTTCATCCATCTACTAATGTTAATTCAGGGGAAAAAAACATTATTTGCACATTTAAAAATTTAAGTTCTGTTGATATTCCTGAAAATATAGAGAAAATAATTTCATTAGGTAGAAATTTTTCTTATAGAAGTCAGAATTTTACAAAGAATGACATCACGTGTACAGTTAAGGATTTAGAGATAAGTTTACGAAAGACTAATTATAATTATGAAATTAAAGATAACATTAGAAATAAAATAGTGCAGGCAATTAAACATTATGATGGTAGGAAAGATCATATTTCTTTTTTTTAAAAAAGGTTAAATAAGGATACGAAATTAACTAGACAATTTTTGAAAGATAATGACAATTTGTTTTTTACCAAGTCAGATAAAGGTAATGTTACTGTTTGTTTAGAGAAGTTTGTTTACATAGAGAGAATGACTGAGATGCTGAATGACCCTGATACGTATGAACTCGTTGACAAAGACCCTTTGGAAGAATTACAGTCTTGCATTTATGATAAATTAAAATATCTTAATAATAATTCTTATTTGGATTATAAATATCACAAATATCAACTCACACAGACTGACACGATTTTATCTAAATGCTATGGTTTACCTAAAATTCATAAACAAAATTTGTCTTTCAGACCAATAATTTCATCTATTAATTCTCCAACTCATTTTTTATCGACCATTTTATTAAAGAATTTAAAAACATGTATTTCTCTACCAAAATCACACATCTACAATAGTTTTGATTTGAAAAATAAAATTAGTAATTTACACATACCTAGGAATCATATTTTGATTTCACTTGACGTAGTTTCATTGTTTACTAAAGTCACTCGTGAACAGGTATTAAATAGCCCGGATAAAAGATTCACACAGATACATAACGAAAGCAAGATTCCCTTTTGTGATATTTATAATTTGACTAAACTTCTTTTTAATAATGTCTACTTTACTTTTGATGGCAAAATTTATCGCCAGGTTTCAGGTACACCTATGGGATCTCCAATTTCACCCATTTTTGCTGACATGGTGTTAGATGACCTTGAAACCTTTTGTTTGAAAAAATTAAAGAATGATTTTAATATTACCCCTGTATTTTACTATCGTTACGTTGATGACACTATCATGTGTGTTAACAAAAGATATGTAAAAAAGATTTTAAGTATTTTCAACTCTTATGACAAAAATTTGCAATTTACACATGAGTTAGAAGTGAACGGTAAAATCAATTTTTTAGACGTTACATTATCCATTGACAACAACACTATTCTTACTGATTGGTATATAAAACCTATTTCATCTAATACTACTATTAATTTTCAATCCAATCATTCAATAAACCAAAAAATTAATATTATTTTTAATTTAGTTGACCGGGCAATGAAATTGTCAGAGAGTAAGTTCCAAAGAAAAAACATTGATTTAGTTGAAAGAATTTTAATTCAGAATGATTTTCCGAGGGAATTTTTTGAAAAATATGTAAAAAAGAGGATATATTCAATAAAAAATGCAGTGAATTCTGGTATGCATGACGATGGGATGGTGGAAAAAGTCAGCTTAGTTTTACCTTATTATGAACCTTTTTTCAAAAATTGCAAACGTTTTTTAAAGAAATATAACTTTAGAATCATACCAGCAATTAATAACAAATTGACAGACATTATAAAATTAGGTAAGGATATCACAGAGAGTGATAAAAAGACAGGATCAGTGTATAAATTTTCATGTAAAGATTGTAATGTATCTTATGTTGGTCAAACGAAGAGAGCCTTGAAAAAAAGAATTACTGAACATAAGAATAATACTAATCCGGAATCTGTTGTATATAAACACAAGATTGATTATAATCATAATTTTGATTTTGATGACGTCAGAATTTTAGACACAGAACACAATTATAATAAACGATTAATTTCCGAAATGTTATTTATAAAGAGTACCAAAAATACTATAAATAAGAGGGAAGATACTAAAAAACTTAGTAGTTCTTATAAATCTCTATTTAATAAATTATCTAGCTGACAGGAATATTTTAAGGCTCATCTATTGTACACATAAAAATTTGACACACCTAAATTTGTCCTATGTATAAATATCTGTATCTTTCAAATTTTAACCCATTAGACAATTTGCTCGAATAGAGTAATGACTGACTACCTAGGTAAAACTTTATAAATATTTGTGTTTTATTTCTTTATAATATTCATGTATATTAGTTGTATGACTTTATAATATATTTATAGCCTGAAGAGGTCCACAAACCAGGTGGACGAAACGTCGCTAAATAAATTAATTACTATAAATTTGCAATTATTTGCTTTTTTATTTTACCTCTCCACGGATCAAGTTGTGATTACAACGATGAACCACCTTAATATTCAGTGCTATATGACGGAAAGGTGCAAATCGCTCACGAAGCGGAAGAAAACAAAGTGTTATACAGCATAGAGTCGGAAGATTATACCTTTGCATTCTGGAAGACAGGTTACCTAAACAAGTGTGGTTATAAATTAATACGCACTGAACATCCGAGACTGTTCTTTTTACAAGAACAGGTAGACGAGGAAAACATATTTAATACGGGTATAGCCACCTCGAATCTAGATCTTTTTGCGTATATAAATTCCAAATTTGTATACGTAGAAAAACACATAAAAACCCAAATTAATAATCTGTATTACGACATTTTAAAACGGGAATGTGAGCTTGAAAGAAAAGTACTGAATAACGCTTTATCAATCGCATCAATTTCACCAGACGACTTTGGTTATAAACTAATGAACGAGCCAGGGATTTTAAGTTTGACGGTGGGGGAAATTATTTATACCATGAAACGTGCAAAGGTAGAAGTAGAGTTGAGACCTACTTTAGATCAGTGCTACGAGCAGTTACCTGTTTTTCGGGGGAAGGATGAATTCTTTCTAGCCCCACGAACAAAAATACTGTTAGAGAAAGGTACAAGGATTGACTGTAATCAGAAATTACCACCTATGTATAAGGTAGGAGATACGTGGATAAAATTAGCCAAATCGAGTCCGTTCACAGGTGAGCCGAAGGTCCTTCAACCCATAACAAAACCTTTTTGGAATTATACAGATGCTAAAACCCTCGCGACGGGAGGTTACAACCAGAAAGACACAAAACGTTTAAGAAATCACATCATGATGAGTTTAGAAAAAAAGGCGATTATGTCAAACGTTCTAAGGGGTTTTTCGGGAGCAAAGGTAACAGATCAGGGGTTATCAATCGAGGGGTTTTTCGACAATGACACACTAGAATCATTGGTAAAAAAGACTTGGAATAAAATGTGTAGCCATCTTTTAACACTGGGAAACGTTTCTTCTATTTTTATTGCATGTTTTATGATTATTAAACTTATTAAAATGATGGTTGACACCATCATAAGAGGACATACATTATTCTTAATTTTCGGAGTGAGCTTTAAACTGTTAGGCGCTTTGTTTAACTCGGTGACTCAACTTTTCGTTTACATGGGAAGAAATATGAAAGAACAGGGGAAAGAGAAAGACGTAGAAAAAGACTCAGCGGGAAATCCGGAGAAAAACAAAAATGCAAGTGAATAGCTTACACTTTAACTCAACGACCGAAATTAGACATTATGCAACAAAAATAGTAGTAGAATTTTAACAAATTTGAGATTAATATTTGTTTTGGTGATTGGCTCGTAGGAGAATGCAATTAAAAATATATATATATATATATATATATATTAGCAATTATAATGTTATAGTTAAGAAAGGAATTAATTATAAGTTGATATGTAAGGTTAAAGGTTAAGCATGTGAAACTTTATGTATTTTCGGGAAAAGCATGTAAGAAAAATATAGTAATAATAATAATAATAAAAATAAACAAGTAAGAAAAAAAATTTTTTTTTAAACGCAGAGACTTGCAAGAAAATATCCTGAGGCAAGCACTCCTTGAGAAGAAAATAACGCAGCAGGAAGAGACAAGGAACTTTTAATTTTAAGATAGTTTATAATTTATAATTTATAATTTAGTTTGTAATCTATTGTTAAGTACAAAAGAAAGCTAATAATAATCATAATAATAAGAAGTAAACAAAACAAATAAAATAAGATAAATAAAACCCTTGAAAAAAAAATTATTAGAATTTAACATAACAATCAAAATAAAAGTACTTCTGTAAGACAAAAGGTGTTATAGTAAACCGAGATCTAAACATGAGATCTTTCGCTAAACAAGTCTACTTTAAGTCAGCAAACGAGGAAATACTATGTTCCCGCTGCGTTTTACAACGCAGGGGAGAATTCGAACAGGTTACAAAAATAAAAGAGGACGATGGTGAATTAATAGTTTGCCAAGGATGCCTTAGAGAACTTGAAAAAGTTTGGTTTGGAGGTCACGACAGGTTGGAGATAGGGGCATTTTTACACTCAGCGGGCATTATAAGATCACCAGACACAGTGATCGAAATAAAATATAAAATAACCTTAGAGGGGAATCCTACAGAAGAACCTCAATCACCCCAAGCAGCCAGTATCCATGAAGAAGAAAGTGCCAGCAATAATCCGGAAAGACAAATGGAATTAGAGCAGGAGTTAGCACCTTTTATAGCATTACCTTTTTTTTATGTAGATGATCTAGTCGGCAGTGCCCTGAGTTACACTGGGCCTACAAACGAAGACACAGAGGTCCACGCAAGGGTTGCAGAACCAACAATAGAAGAAATAGAGGACGAAGTCGCGATTGATTACAACATTGAAAACATAAGGTTACAGACTTTTATTAATTGGCCAAACGAGCTTTTTCACCCTGCAAGGCTAAGCGCGGCTGGGTTCATATACACGGGAATTCGTGATCAGACCGTATGCCCTTTTTGCGGATTACGACAAGAAGGGTGGAGTTACGATTCACACCCTTTAATAACACACATGTTTTGGAGTGGTAGGTGCGCCTTCGTGATAGCCAACACTGATAGAATAAATACACTTCTCAACAGTATGTCGGATGATACGCGAATAAATACTCTGGAACAAGAGCTAGTAAATAATTTTGAAGCAACAGATTGGCCAGTCATCGACCACAACATAGATGTTCAAGAGGTCATTGATCAGTTGGAGCTGGAAGAAGAAGAAGAAGAGGAAGAAGTTTTAAAAGAAAAAGAACACCCCGCTGAGGAAGACGGTGAGAGTGACAATGAGGATATTCAAACAGAATTGGCATGTAAAGTATGCCTGACCAGAGAGTTAAAAACGATATTCCGACCTTGCAATCACGTAGCTTGTTGTAAAAGATGTGCTTCAATGTCAGAAACATGTCCGATTTGTAGAACTAAAATAACAAATTATACCATAGCTTTCGTAGCGTAAAATAGGGTTACAAAAAAATAAATAATAAAATTAAGTAAATAAATAGAAAGATAATGCTAATAGTAAGATATTTTTAAGCTAGATATAGAATTTATATCTCAATCTTTAAATTTAATTAAATGCTAAATCAAACTGTAATTGAAAACTATCCCTCTTTATAATTATGAAGCAAATTCGAATGTCTTCGTTTTGTAATTGACTTGATTGGTTAAGTATGTTAAATTCAAAATTTGAATTGCGTTTAAGTTGAAATATTGAAAATTTTGTTATTAAGAATTTTTATTAATATATAAAATATATATTTTTTTTAAATTTATTAACACTGTGAATGAAGATATTAAATTCACAATAGAAATTGAAAAAAAAAAAAAAAAAAAAAAAAAAAAAAAAAAAATGTTCTTTAACAAAATTTACCCACAAAATGATCTAAGAAAGAAAAATTATTTATCTTTTAGTGACTTAGGCAATTTATCAAATAAAATTAAGAATATTATCCAGAAGTTGGATAAATATTTGAAATTTTACATATTCAAGGAAAAAGTAAAATTACTAGATTCGTTAGAATATTTAGAAATAAACAGACTAAAACAGGTTGAAAATGAATATAAAAGAAAGTTGTATTTGAATTGAATTTTTATTATAAATAAAAAAATAAAAAAAAGAGAAAAATGATACATTTTTTTTATACACCAAAATTAATTATTTAATGAAAATCTTTCAAATAATAGGGGGATACACCCAAGTACATCCCCCGAATGACGGCCACACCAATTATAGAGATTGAGTATGCGCTCACTCTTCCGCCATTCGCGAACGGCACGCCACCGCTCAAACTGAAAACAAAAAAAAAGGGGGGGGGGAAACTATTAATATAAAATCAAAAAAAAAAACAGAAGGAAGATATTTTTAACAAAAAAAAACTTACGTTAACGGGAATTCTCATTCTCCGATGAAATAGGCGCTCACGCCAAATCTTACTCCGGTACTGCTCGGTGATCTCGGGAGACACCGGGAGGCCGGCGGCTCGTCGCTCGGCTAGCGCCTTGCGTAATTTACGCTTCTGGATCCACAACTCAAACTGGAAAAAAAAACAAAAACAAAAAAATAATAATAAAATAATAAATATAAAAATAAAAATTATAATGATAATAATACTAGTAAAAAAAAAAAAAAAGGGGGGGTATAATTTATAAATCATAATGTAGAAATAGGGTCGACAACCGGTACAAAAAAAAATATTTTTTTTAAGTACTCGATTTTAATGAATTTTAACATTTTTTTAGAATTTTTAAATCAAAATTGAGCAAGAAGAATATTAAGAAAAGTTTTTAAAACTACGGGTGGATGACGTCATTAACCCGAAATCCCATTAAAAGTATATCTATATATATTGAAAAATAAAAAATAAAAATTTTAAACACTTGTAGTTCTTATAATTTTAGTTTAAAAAAAAAAAAAAAAAAAAAAAAGAAATAATTCGTGTCGATTATTTTTCGATATTTTAACTAAATATAAAAAAAAAAATATGATCAATTCAAAAAGTTGCCAACCCTATAGAAAAGTAAAATTTTACTTACCACGACAGTCTTTACTGCAGGCATCTTGGAAAAACTTTTTAACTCTAATACGAAACGCACTGTTCAAACTTTCAGAGGAGACTGAATCGTCTCCGTCGCAAGAAGGATCCTCGTCCTCAAAAATTTTCTAGCTTCTAATGTTAAATAATAGAAAAACGAAAAGAGTGGGGTTGTCTTTCCCTGTAAAAAAGGGAATAATAATAACCAGGAAGATATAACTTCCAAAAGCTAAAAAGAAAAAAAAAAAAAAAACCAAACCAGCATAGGAGTCTGTAAAAAAAAAAAAAAAAAAAAAAAAGAAGGGAAATTGTAGGTGCGACCTTGTCGCTTTGGTGAGAAAGGGAGGGAAAAGAAATCCTTGAGTAAAGTACGAACATAGTTTTAAGGGATTTCTTTTACAACTACCTATATTCAAAAAAAAAAAAAAATACTAATCACAATTTTGTTCACAGAATATTTGAAGTAAGTCATTTGGAAAAAGGTACAGTAAATTATGAATTTAATTAGAGTTTGATCAATTTCGAGTCTTTTAATTTAATGAATGAATAAAAGAACAGATAAGTAATACTATTTTAGTAGAGAATTAAAATTTTACAAAAAAACCTATAGCATAAAACAAAAGAAAAGAGTTATATCATGTATTTCAAATTTTTACAACATAAGAAAACACCTAATAAGTGAGAAATTCCTAAAAACAAATAGAAACAAAAAAATATTAAGCGAGACGACTTATTTTAAAATAAATTTAGAGAAATTTTAAATAGAATAATATTTTATTTTTAATACTACTTAAGTACTACGAAATAAGTCTATATCATAAATTAATCGAATTATTCATTATTCAAACAAAATTAATAATAATAAAATAAACTTGTTTGGCGTCCTAGATTCTAGTAAAAGTTAAGAAAAAAAGAGGTATAAAAGTAATTGAACAAAAAATTTTTTTTGATACTAAGGAGTTCTTACTATAGTAAACGATTGGAGTTGTCTAAACAACCTCCAATCTCGAAGGGGAAGGAGAGATGTCGTGTCGGCACCAGCTCCCCTTTTAAAATTTAAATAGTTTTCAGCTAATTTTTAAGTTATTTACAAATGATTTAATTATTAGTTAAATAAGATAAATTAGTAAGTATAAGTAAGAGAGAGAGAGAATAAAAAGAAGAAAAACAGAGAGAGAGAGGAAAAGCGAACAGGAGCTGGGAAAAAGAAGAGAGGGAGAGGACAAAAGAAACGCGTCAGCACGGGACGCCTGGCTGAGTAAAGGAAAAGCCAGCAGCGGACCTCAACAATAGAGCGTCACGGCAAGGAGGCGGGAGGCCATAAACAATCCCCCGCGACCACCGGTCAGTGACATTGACCCAATGAGGCCTCAAGGAATCGGGTCCCATAATATTTTAGGTGGACTTTACTTGTAGGAGAGGGAGTCCATACATGGGGAATATTATAATAAAGTAGGCCAAGGCCAAGCCCTCGTGGAAAAGAGGCCAAATCATTGGTTTTTCCCCCAGATTCGGGCACACATGGGAGGGTCGATGATCCCCTCTACGGGGGTGGGTCCTCATGCGTAGGGGTATAAATAGGGCCGCGAACGCGAGCCCGAGAGCTTGGTTAATTCAGTCGCGTACCAGAACTCGTCCCGCGCACATCGTTCCGCGAGGAAGATCTCCACGACCGGACTCACGAGAGTTAGAGATTTCAAGGTCTCGATACCTTTATTAAAAATAAATCGAGATAAACCTGAGTGACTATTTATAGTCTCGTTTTAAGGGCAATTCTGAGTGTACTAATTAGAGCTCCTAATCCGCGAGTTTCGGATAAGTGCGAGTAAAAATAAAAATTAGAGTTCCGGTAGTGACAACTATATTTTGAAAGACTTTTAAGGAAACAACAGCCTTTGTGACCGACTAGAGAAAGGTGCCAGGAAGTTCCTTCAGGACTGTGCAGAACCACCGACTCACCACCTCAAGCAGCCCAGCGGGAATCTTCGGCTTTCTACACTCTCTCTCTCTCTGTGCAGTGTCCAGAACTTTAATAGAAGTAAGATTATTTTTAAGGAAGTAGATCGTGTAACGTTTGTAATGGTTTGGTTTTGATAATAAATAGATTTTTCTTAGTAGTCTTTCGGGTTCTGTAGTTTTATTAATTATCCTCCTCTCAGTTATTCGAGTCACCTACCCGGTTATAAAAAAGGGGTGAAGTAGATTCAAAATAAGTAAATAGATCTGTCCCGATTTGGGACATGACACTGGCCGCGTAAACTGTAACACGAAGCATGACCAACTGTCTAGTGCTTACTATTTATCGCTTCAGCCGCGTAAAAAAAATTCTGACAACTACGAGGTTAGCGACGATAAAAATAACACCAGCTGTTTAAAACTAACAAAAATTGGACCAGCCGCGTAAAAAATAACACGAATAATTGTATCAATATTTTGACAAGTTGCGAGCTCTTGGGACAACTAAATTGCTAATTTCAAGGGTAGCGACGATATATGTAATACCAGCTGCGAATAACCACCAAAAATCGGACCAGCTGCGTAAAAAATAATACGAATAATTGTATCAATATTTTGACAAGTTGCGAGCTCTTGGGACAACTAAATCGCTAATTTCAAGGGTAGCGACGATAAATGTAACACCAGCTGCGTATAACCACCAAAAATCGGACCAGCCGCGTAAAAAATAACACGAATAGTTGTATCATTATTTCGATAATTTGCGAGCTCTTGGGACAGCTAAATTGCTAATTTCAAGGGTAGCAACGATGAAAGTAACACCAGCTGCGTAAAACCACCAAAAATCGGACCAGCCGCGTGAAAAATAACACGAATGATGTTATGATTATTTTGATAAGTTGTAAGCTCTTGGGACAACTAAATCGGTAATTTCATGGCTAGCGACGATAAAAGTAACCCCAACTGTAAAAAATCACCAAAAATCGGACTAGCCGCGTAAAAAATAACACGAATGATGTTATGATTATTTTGATGAGTTGCGAGCTCTTGGTAAAACTGAATCAGTTATTTCAAGGCTAGAAACGTTAAATAAAAACCCAGCTGTGTAAAATCAGCAGAAGCTACTTTAATGGCTAGTCTTGCAAGTAGCGATTTGGTTGATTCATAAGCTGTCAATTGTTACAAAGTGAATGATGAAACTATTCGTGTTATTTTTTACGCGGCTGACGTTGTTCATGTTTGTTGTACATGGATAGGTTTTATCGTTGCAAGCCTTGCAATTACCAATTTGGTTGTCCCAAGAACTTTTAAGTTGTAAAAACAATCATAAAACTATTCGTGTTATTTTTGGGCTGACACGGCTAGTCCGATTTTTGGTGATTTTTCACAGTTGGGGTTACTTTTATTGTCGCTAGCCTTGAAATTACCGATTTAGTTGTCCCAAGAGCTCGCAACTTATCAAAATAATCATAACATCATTCGTGTTATTTTTCACGTGGCTGGTCCAATTTTTGGTGGTTTTACACAGTTGGGGTTACTTTTATCGTCGCTACCCTTGAAATTAGCAATTTAGTTGTCCCAAGAGCTCGCAACTTGTCAAAATATTGATACAATTATTCGTGTTATTTTTTACGCGGCTGGTCTAATTTTTGTTAGTTTTAAACAGCTGGTGTTATTTTTATCGTCGCTAACCTCGTAGTTGTCAGAATTTTTTTTACGCGGCTGAAGCGATAAATAGTAAGCACTAGACAGTTGGTCATGCTTCGTGTTACAGTTTACGCGGCCAGTATAAATTTCGTGTTATTCTTGACGTCGCTAGTAGATAGCGTGTTATTTTTTACTCCGCTGCTGGATTACGAATTTTTTAAATAGTTTTTGGATTTTTTTTTACGCTGCTAACGAGTGAACTCATCATTTGAGGAGCTCGTCCTATTATTTTGTTGTTATTGTTAACGCGGCATGATAATTTTTGCCAAAATCGCTAAAAACAGCCATTTCAGCTTATTTTACTCGCGGCACCCCCTTGTTGTTACTTTTTACTTCGCTAATTTTTTCAAAGTGCCCTTTTTCGTATCGACCGTCGAAATATACTTTAAACTTTAACGTTTTAAGGAAGGTGATTTATATGCAATTAATCAACAAAAAATTTTTTTGCAATAAAACTTGTACAAAACTTTGACCTATTATATTTAAGGATGAACATTGCTAAATCTCATACATTTTTTGAATCAAAACGAAACTTTTTATAGTACCTTTTCAAGTTTTTATATTCTTTAATTGCTGATTCAATTTATGGTTATGTTAACTGATTGTACTTTTTAATAAAACTGATTACTTTTTATTAAAATAAGACTTTTTGATATTATTAAGTTTAAAACAAATTGGCGACGAGGTAAAAGGAATATTTCTTTTTATCAATCGGATTGCTGCGTCACTAAAATGAAGCTACTCTGTGGCATCGAAAAAGAAAAAAATTTACCAGGCTAACCTCGAGTTCAAAAATATTTTCAGAGCTAGTTTGGACGCTGAGAAAAACATCGAAGACGAATTTAGTGAGAAAAGTGAGATTTTCACAGAGGAATCAAACACTTGCACCATGGATCAGAAGCAATTCAAGAAATTCATGGATCTTCAAAAAAGTTTGTTAGAAAAATTTTTTTCATCACAATCATCGACAGACCACTCAAATCAGTCGAACTCAAGGGTAAATACATCTCAATCTGTAAATACATCTTTTTAACCTAATTTTGAAAATTTTGATTCAAGTAAAGAATCATTTAAAAATTACAAACAGCATTTTGAAAATAACCTTGATACGAAAAACATTAAAAGCGACAAAGAATATTGCGCTAAGCTATTTCTCAACTCTGCTGGAGTAATATATTTTAGTATGATATCAAACCTTGCAGCTCCAAAAGTAGCTACAGAGCTTGATTACGATGAAATAATCAAACTTCCGAGGCACATATTGGTCCTAAGAAAAATATACTTGTGTGTCAACATCAATTTTTGTTCAAATATCAAACTGATCATCAATCTATTTCTGAATATGTAGTGTTAAAATTAGTGGCTTAAAGAACATTTATTAATTTATATTTGTTACAGAATAATATAATTATAGAAACCGACATTCTGACGTCTCGATCGCGGTCTACCGAGTGGCGTGCACGTTACAACTTAACGCCTGTATAAATACTCTTTCTTAAAGTACGACTAAGCATTTACACTCATATACATAGTTCAATGCTCGGAGGAATTTCTCCTGTCAGCATTTCATCATTCAATCGTACAAGCATAAATTTGCTCTTATTTCAACACACCTCCTCAAATTTATGATTTACAAATTTTTCTTTCCAATTATTCGTAATTCGTTCCGGAATTTTTCAAACTTATTGCGTCCGAGCGCTTTAGTTAATACGTCAGCGATATTATTTTCTGACTCTACTTTTACAATTTTAATCACACCTTTCTCATAACATTCATTTACAAAGTGATAATGTATTTCTATGTATTTTGAATTTTTAGTTAAATTACCAAATTTTGCAATAGCTATCGCTCCAGAATTATCTTCATACACATTAATCGGTTTTTCGAACACAACACTAAAATCTTTCAATAGATTTTTCACCACTTTTATTTCACTCACTGCTTTTGATAAAGCCACATATTCAGCTGCTGTTGAAGATTTAGTTACACTTCCTTGTTTTCTTGATTTCCAATAAATCACATTTCCAAACAATCTTACAATATAACCAGTAGTAGATTTTCTATCTACCTTATCACCAGCCCAGTCAGCATCAACAAAGCAGTCTAACACGTCAGCATTTAAATTTCTTTCATACGTTAATTTAAGATTTCTTGTCAAATATAAGTACTTCAAAATTCTCAACGCGTATTTATAATGAGTTTCATCATAGCTATTTTGAAATCTACTCAAATAATTCACGGCATAACTTATATCAATTCTCGTACTCGTGCTAATAAATAATAATGCACCGATCAAGTTTCTATATTTTACGTTATTTGATGCTGGCTGTGCAGGTTCTACACTTAAATTTTGTTCCATAGGTGTATTATACAATTTCGCATTTACAATATTATATTTTCTGGCCAATGACTCTATATAGTCACTTTGGTCCAGTGTCATATTACATTTTTCATAATCATAATTAATGTTTATTCCCAAATAAGTGCTCACTTCACCCAAATCTTTCATAGAAAATTTATTTGATAATTTATTTTTAATTTTTTCAATCCTTCCCTTATTTTTTCCACAAATTAATAAGTCATCAACAAATAATATTAAATAAATTTTTTCATTCTTTTCACACTTTACATATAAACAATAGTCACTCTCGATTCGTTGAAATCCTAGTTCCTTCATAAAATCATCAAAACATTCATACCAAGTTCTCGGGCTCTCTCTCAACCCGTATAATGCTTTAATTAATTTGTAAACTCTATTTGAACCATCTTGATAACCCATTGGTTGTTTTACAAATACTTCTGACTTTACGAAACCATTTAAAAAAGCTGTTTCTACATCCATCTGGATAATCAATAAATTATTTTGGCAACAAAAGGATAATAATAATTTCAATGTTTGAATTCTAGCTACTGGTGAATACAAATCTTCCCGTACTTCAGTTTGTTGGAAGCCTCTAACTACAAGTCTAGCTTTTTTTCGGTTATCAGATTTTTTTGTGAATACCCATTTTAAATCTAGAATCTTCTTATCTCTAGGTCTATCTACTAATTTCCACGTTTTATTTTTCATCAAACTATTCATTTGCCTATCCATAGCTTCTTTCCATAAATCATTTTCCTCGCACTCTACTGCCTCCTCGTAGGTAGAAGGGCTATCTGCGCTAACTACATTTACATAAACGTAATTTGAATCTCTATTTATCCCATACCAAACTGGTTTTTTTCTTGCTCTTTGCGGCCTATCTAAACTATTTTCATTTAACTCAACATTATCATGGTTACTCTCTTCTTCAGCAGAATCTAACTTTTCCCTACCCTCGTTGGATTCAGAGTTTTGAATTTCATGACTTAAAGTTTCATCATCCTCGTAATCACTGTTATCATTGCCTCTAAAACCAATCAAATTTTCATCATTTTCAACTATATCAACATGTCTGGCTCTAACTATTTTACCGTTTAACAAAACTCTGTATCCAACGTGGTCGTAACCAAGTAAGATCCCTAAATCGGCCTTTCTATCCCATTAGGTATTTCTTTTATTTTCGGGAACTCTCACAAAAACTTTACTCCCATATAAACGTAAATTTTTCAAATTAGGTTTCTTCCCGAGGAAAATTTCATAAGATGTCTTATTTTCAATCGTATTTGCAATAGTTCTATTTTTTAAATAAGCTGCGGTTTTAACTACCTCCGGCCAGTATCTACGATTCACGTTTGCTTCAAAAAATAAACATCTCGCGGAATCCATAATCGTCCTATTATATCTTTCCGCCGTCCCATTTAATTCATGCACGTTAGGAGGACACGGTTCAAGTAAAATCCCTTTTTCTTTTATTAAATTGTAAATATCGCGATTTAAATATTCTCTTCCATTATCACATCTTAACTTTTTAATTCTTTTCCCGGTAAGATTTTCAACTTTATTAATATAATCCACGAAACAATTAAAAACATCCGACATTAATTTTGTTGTGTAAATCAATGCACATTTACTATAATCATCAATGAAAGTTAAAAAATATTTTGAATCATCATACCCGTTGTATTATGCGGCCCATTTAGATCTGTATGTACCAACTCTAAAATCTCGGTCGCTCTACTTCTATTAATTTCGAAAGATAAATTATGCATTTTATTCTGTATGCACGTCCCACACTTCAAATTTACTGACTATAATTTTTCTGGTAACCCATCGACCAATTTATTCTTACACATTTCCTCCAAATATTTAAAATTTACGTGACCGAAAATTCTATGAAACCTTTTTTTCTGTGTCATGTTTTTGTTAATTTTCTCCGACGAATAACACACTCTCGCATCAAAATAACTACTTATTTTATACAACCCATTTTCTTTGCAAGCTACTGCAATTAAAGTATTATTACTATTATATATTTTCGACGTATTTCCGACAGACATTATTTTATTTTCATTCGTAATTTTCGCAGAACTCAACAAATTTTTTATCCATCTCAGCTACATAAAATACATTGGATATTTTTGTTTTATGCTTAATCCCGTTCACTTCAAAATAAGTTAAAATTTTACGAACTTTCTTGCCTTTTAAAATTCTACCGTCACCAACCTTGACATTAATTGGCTTTTTCAAAACTATAGATTCACAAAAATAGGATTCATCATTAATAATGTGGTCTGAGCAACCACTGTCTAATATCCAATCTATTTTATTTGTATCACAATTATATATATCAACAACATGATTATCGAATTTATCACCGTCTGTTAAATGCGCAAAAAAAGAGTTTTTCACCTGATCATCCGTACTGTCGTTTTCGGTGTTACTATACCTCGCGTTGTGTTGAATTGCTCCATCGTTGCGGGGCTGCCAGTTCCTGCCTCTGCGATTTGAGTGTTGTCGACTACCTCTGCCGCCGCGACCTTGAAACTGCTGAGACTGCGGCCGCTGTTGCTGTTTCCGCTGTGGTGCTTCTTGTGCACCTCCTTGCCAAAATGTATTATTGTTTTTGGTCTACTTGTTTCTACAATTTCTCTTCAAGTGTCCGGGCTTACCACACCCATAGCATGTGAATTTATTTGAACTTTCTGCTTGAAATGCACTACACTTTTTCTTGTTTGATTCACTCAAGTTTCGGGTTTCCCACATGCTTATTTTATTTTTTAAGAACTCACAATTTCTATCCTCTGTTGATAGAGCATCTACCAGATCTCCAATGTAGCTTAAGGATTCTGGCAAAGTTCTCAGCATGTAATTTAATTTTTCTGCCTCGGTGACTTTTCCTCCAGCATTTTTTAAGTCATTTATAGTCTTCTCAAAATCACAGAAAAATGTACTTGAATTATCATAATTTTTTAATTTCATCTGATCGAGTTTGTTTCTTACACAGATTTGCATTGCTGTAGATTCTTTTAGATACATTTTGTCAAACTTCTGCATTATTTTTCCAGCAGATTTTCTCTCTTCTTCGCTCAAAAATTCTAATTGATCGTTACTTATACTGCAATAAATGTAGTTTATTGCTTTCTCGTTCATGTCGGACCAATTTTCTTGTGAATCTGATTTTAAAGCCTCTCGAACTGCTGGTTCTGCACACTTTTTTGTTTTCAAGTATTGGAGTATCCTTATTTTCCAAATGCTATAATTCCTTCCATCAAAGATATGGAGTCTTGCGTCTTCGTTTTGCGACATAGTTAGCTCTTTAATTAGTTTATCTTTATGTTCGAAATTGGCACTATGACGGTTTTGAATTTCTTCAATTTGAATTTTTCCTACTTTTCTTAAATCACTTTCATGTACGTCAGCATACACTGCTTCTATTTGATATTTTTGCAGAATATCTATTATTTCACCCCTTGACTTTGTCGCTACAGTATTTTCTTCCTTTGTGCCTTTACAAAGTCTTTTTAGTTCATCTGTATTGAAATATTGCAAGATTTTTCTAGTTGGCAATTTACTTAAAGTTTTTATTAAATCTTCCTTTGGCACTAAATTTATACCTGCCAAGCTTAATTCATTCAAGCACTGATTTTCTTTTTCTAATAGGCTCATTTAAAATTCTTTCCAAACCTCTTCACGTTCGAAGTAACGTGGTATCTCAGTTTCACTTGAGAACACTTTAAAATAGTCACTTTTCCGTTTTCAAAAACTACGCGCTCTTGCTACCATGTTAAAATTAGTGACTTAAAGAACATTTATTAATTTATATTTGTTACAGAATAATATAATTATAGAAACCGACATTCTGACGTCTCGATCGCGGTCTACCGAGTGGCGTGCACGTTACAACTTAACGCCTGTATAAATACTCTTTCTTAAAGTACGACTAAGCGTTTACACTCATATACATAGTTCAATGCTCGGAGGAATTTCTCCTGTCAGCATTTCATCATTCAATCGTACAAGCATAAATTTGCTCTTATTTCAACATGTAGCTATCCTAAAAAGCTATATAGGAGACTGCGACTTCATCTCAACGTGTGACTGCAAAAATTCAATTGCGGAAATTTTTCTTCGAGCTCAGTTCATTAGACGTATTAAGGACAACTTAATTAGAGAGCAGCTATTACAGTCAGAAAAATCAAAATTTGAGGACATAGTTGGAAAGCCATTGCGCTTGAATTTTCTAAAATTGATTCAAAACAACTGGCTCAAAAAGCTACGTCATCTTCGATTTATTCTACAGACATCAACAAGGTAACTCATCGAAACCAAAATCAAAAGAAACAGCATCAAGTAGGTAACACATTTCAAAGAAATTCAAATCACAATCCACCTAAAAATTTTCTAAAATCAAGAATTGATTACAAAAGTTTAGACCTTGATGGTATGTGCCTAAGATGTGAAAAAGACAGTGAAAAGTTTTTCACCTGCGTAAAAATCGAAGGAAAATTTGTTCGATTCGAAGTTGACTCAGGTTTAGGGTTTACCTTTCTGCCTCGAAATCAATATGAAAATTCTAATCTGAAAACATTACTGCTGCCTTCATCAATTGGTCTTCGAATAGTCAAAATATCTTCATACCAGATGGAAAAATCAAAGTCAGTAACAAGTATAACATCAAGCAAATCAAAGACGAAATTTACATCGTGTCGAACGAATACTTAGCATTGCTCGGTTGAAGTTGGATTCGACGACTCGGAATCGATTTAACAAAAATCGATAAAATAAATTTATCAAAAATTTCAAATAATGTAAGTATTGTAAATGACAATGCTCATGAAATAATTTCTATGTTTCCAGATATCTTTGGAGAAAAAGTGGGGTGCGTACCCAACTTTCAAGTAAAACTTAAACTCAAAGAAAACGCCACTCTGATTTTTTATCGAGAACGAGGAATACTCTACGCACTCCTGAGCAAGGTCGAAAAAGAGCTTGATTTCCTGGAAGCCAGTGGTATCATACAAAAAATTGACTTGAGTTACTGGGGGTCGCCACTGGTTGTCATTCCAAAACTATAACAAGGCGTACGTTTGTGTGTAAACTATAAAATTGGCGTGAATCAAAGACTTGTAAAAAATCACTAACCAATTCGAAAAATTGACGATATCCTGCACAGCCTGCCAGGTTCACGATATTTTTTATTATCAAGCTTTATTGATCGCTAGGATCATTAGCTAAGGTTCACGATATTATTGTGTATTTGATCTGAACAAGGCATATCTCCATATACATGTTCAAGCAAAATTCAAACCATGTCGACTCATCGAGATAAAATTCCAAGGTAAAACGATTTTCTTTTATAATAACAACAGCACCATCTGAATTTAATAAATTTCTCGATTAAAAATTTCAAATATCTTGTAAAACAAAAATATTTCGATGATATTATAGTACATGGTGAAACAATAGAAGAATGCAAAGAAAATTTAATTAATGTTTTATAGACCTTATAAGGAATTGATCTTCTTGTCAACATCAAAAATTGCAAACTTTTTGAAGAACGTACCGATTTTTTAGGTCATTCAATCGAGCATAACAAAATACTAAAGTCAATCAAAAAGGTTAAATCGATCATCAAAATACCAAGACCAAAATCAGTTGATGAACTTCGGTCGTTTTTAAGCTTGGTAACTTATCATTCAAAGTTCATACCAAACTATTCAATTATAACTTATCCATTACGTAAGCTGCTGAGGAAAAATACAAAGTTCTTGCAGACACAATAGTGTGAGTCAGCTTTCAATCAACTTAAGCAATAAATTGCAACGACTTCCTCTGCAACTTGCGACAGATTCACCCCCTTCAGGGGTATTTGGTGTTTTATCACATAAAATCAATAGAGAGGAACGTTCAGTTGCCTTTGCTTCCAGGTCTTTGACCAAAGCAGAAGAAAATTGCTCTCAACTCGATCGCGAAGCACTTGCGATTATTTTTTCGGTAGATTACTTTTACCAATATATTGTCTCGGATTTATAATCCTTGACGTTATTATTTTAAAAGGGGTAGGATCTTCGTCTTTTTGGAACAACTACTTACGCAGTTGTCCCGTCCCCTTGTTGTCTGGCTTTTGATTAGGTTAATAAAATGAAATAAAGTAAGGTAAGGTGATATAGTTTAATTGAAAAACAAATGGTGAAAGGTTACAATTTAATGAGTTTAATGTCCTCCGACAGAGTTGAATATTACAATAATCTACCTTAAAATTACCGGAGTATCCGGGCAGTTGATCGTTCACGGAAGGTTCTCTGGACCTTCCGGGACCTTATTCAATGGTGATGGCGAGGCGATATTGCACTGACGGATCCTTGCCTGATCCGGCTCTGCTTGTCCAGGTGTGCTACACGTGGTCTTCGATCGCTGCTAGCTTTCGGTCGAACCACTCGAGTGTCGGGGACGAGAGTGGTTTGGGAGCGCGGCTAAGCAGCGAGGGAAGCTACTTCGCCCCACCTGTTCCAGCAGAGCGGAGGTGCCGGCTAGCAAAATGCTTAATTGCAATTTCCGTGGCCCCCTCCCTAACTCCTTTTAGGCGGATTATAAGTAAGTCTGTTGCAACTTGGGAATATGGGATCTTTATGGGGATCGTTACATGACATGCCTTCCCCTCTTAGTCCATTGTTGCTCTCGACAATGCAGGGCTGGACGACTGTAGGAGTGCAGTCCTTGTATCGATGATAAAAAAAAATGTATCGAAGATAGGGAATGTATCGATTTCGCTTGTGTGAATCTTGGTAGATGGTGGTGGGCAGGCGCTTAGCAAAAGGTTTTTTTTTTTTTTTTTTTTTGAATAACTATTATTTCAGAATAGTTAGTTCAAGTGTAACGTTTTGGATGTAATTTCTACCCGATGTTCAAAGAGATCGGTAGTTTTTATAATTGTTGTATAACGATGATCACGGGGTGGGAAATGGTTGGTTGAAAGTGGGTAAGAATATTGTAATTTTTGAGTTGTAAGCCTGAATTCTTGAAATTTTTAAACGAAAATTTCAAATAGCTAGTTGTTTAGCTAAATGCTAAATAGAAGTTTTTGTGTTGCTTGCGCAAGCCAGGTAACAGGGATTCAGACGTAAATAAAAATAATTATTGCTCTATATTGCGCGGTTATTGGGCGCTGGAGCAGAAAATTCTGTATGGGTTGGTTAATATTTAAGTGGGAAGTTGCATCGACGTATATAATTTTCATTAATTGCCAGGAGTGAGGGAAGTTCACAGTTTTCGCCTTGATTTTAATATCGCTAATAAGTTTAGTCAAAAGTATTTAGAACATTCGATGAAAATTCTGTAATGTATACGACAGTATTGATGGCAGCGGTTCTGTATATTATTCTTTAAGGTCCTAAACGATTTGAGTTTCAATTTGTCGTTATTTAGTTCGCTATGAAACTTAAAATTTGATATAATTATTTTGTCTTAGTGTTTTTTTTTTTTTTTTTTTAATTTTTGTGTCTAAATTTTTGCACTAAAGAAAAAAAACTATGAATTAGCGGGAAGTTTCAATGAAATCAGTGCTTTTGACACTCCGTTTGACTGATTTAGACTGAGTTTTGCCTTAATTGGTCGAAAATAGTTAAATAAGTTTCCAAATTTGTTTGATAAAATTTTTGAGTTTAGTGTATAGAATTAAATTATTCATTAATTGACGTAACTTAAATTATCACAATAAGTCTCTTACATTGTGCGTGTTACTGAGAAGTTTACAAATGAAGATTATCTTGAATTTCGATTCGTAGAGTTTGTACAATAAATATTAAAATTAATATTACAGCAAATAATTTATTTATTTATTCACTTTTTATTATTATTATTATTTTTTTTGATAATGAAGTTAAATTAACTTGAGCAAAAGTTTTTACCAGATGTTAACAATATTTAAGTATCATATAAAAAGTAATTACAAAAAAAAAATTATTGTCGAGTATTCGAGAGAGTTTTGTTAAATCTAAGATAATGTCCGAGTATGAATTAAAATTTAGATTCTGAAAATACACTCAATTTGTTACAAAAAATTGTATGAGAAAAGTTTATATTTTACTGGTGAAGCTGCTTCTGTTCTTGATGCGAATGTTGCTGTATCGTCCTTCTTGAAATCGGATAGTCGGCAGGCCGGCGGTTACGCACGAGAGTATAGTGTAAGTAGGTGTTAACGGTGACGTTGCAGCGGTGCGCTCATCAAATTATATCATGCTATGTTGCCAGTTATGATAAGTGTGATTTTACTGGTGCATTCAGTAGGTGCTCCAGTCGGTATTACGTCGATCGGAGAGCTAGTTGGACTCGCAGTTTGGTCAATTTACAAGGGTTATTATCGCATATCCTCAACTCGTCGAGGTGCATTAAAAGGTAAATACTTTCACACTTGTTATCAATCGATCATTATTTGTTTTAAAAAAAAAAATTAAAACATCTATCTGATACCTGAGTTTCTAGTTTGTTTTTACGCGGTAGTTTGTTGTAAACTTTGTCTCCGGGTTTTATATCTAGGGGTTTAGTTGATTTGTCGTAATTTCTTTTGTTAACTTGTTTGGATGATTCTAAGCTTTTCAATGCCATCTCTCGGATTTCAGCTATTCTTGTTGCTAGATCGTAAATGTAACCATTATATGTGTCGTTATCGAAGTCGTCCAGGCATCCTGAAGGGGTTCTAGGATTTCGTCCCATAGCTATTTCGTAGGGGGTAAAACCTGTGGAAGAGTGGACTGAGGAATTGTATTCCATCATGGCAAAGGGAACTAGCTCGTCCCAGTCTTGATACTTAGGGGTGTTAGTCCTCAAGTAGTCTTTCAAGACAGCATGACTTCTTTCCAATGATGCGTTCGACTGGGGGTGGAAAGATGTCATCGTTTTTAGATGACAGTCAAACATGCTTTCAAGATTTTTGAGGAGTTTATTCCTAAAGCTTTTACCTTGATCGCTCAAGATAATTTTAGGTACTCCATGAGCGACTATAAGATGTTTAGCAAGGACTTGTGCCACGGTTAGCGCTTTAAGATTAGGTACTGGTACTGCTATACAAAATTTTGAAAATAAACATTGCATAGTGATTATGTAAGCATTGCCATTCACAGTTCGAGGCATAGATCCGACCGCATCGATAGCCATTTTAAAGAACGGTTCTGCGGGCGTATCGGTAATTACCATGGGTTCTTTGGTGCGATAACCTATGAGTTTAAACTCTTGGCATATTCGGCATCGATGAATGTAATCGACTATATCTTTACGCAAACCGGGCCAAGTAAATTTTTCCCTCACTCTTCTGTAAGTCTTCTCTACTCCACGATGTCCTCCGAATAGGCTATCGTGGCATTCTTTTAGGATGGTGTTGCGGGATTCGGGTGGTGGTGTTATGCAGACACCTAGACAGATCGTTAGCGTCATAGGTATGTTTTTGAGTGCGTCTTGGACTTCTCGGTATAGAGTTCCACGTGGTAATGCATCTGTGAGTTCGCCTTTTCGTGACATACGAACCGATGTAATTTCTTTTTCTAGTAGTAGATGATAAAGATTGCATAAGCATTCTTTCAAAGAACTTTGCTTAATAGGATTCCTTTCGGTTTCTGTAACTACTAAAGAGAAGATGGTTCGGCCTCGGGTTTTAAAGACAAGAACATTGCCAATCGTAGGATTCAGATCTTTAAGTTCGCTTTTCGAAATTAGCTCTAACTCGGCAAGAAGTTGATTGTTAGGCGTGTGTAGGTTTAAATTCGCAGGGATAAAATGTATTATGTTATCTTTATGTCCCGTGAGGGCGTCTCGGGTGAGTCTCACTGTCAGTCGTTCGGGGAGTTTGATCGGGGTGCAAAAAGGATTCAAGAGGGGGGGTATAATTGGCGGAATGGTTTTAACGCTGGTGAAAATGTCATCATGAGTATTTGCCGTAGTAGGTTTTGGACTTCGAGGTATCAAATTTGAATTTGGTTGTTTTGTAGGAAGTGATTGCTGCGAGGATTGAAGGGTCGTTTTGGCGGTATCTCGAGGGTGAGTGACACTCTCTTGAGTGTTTAGAGAGTTTTCCGATGGAGCTAACTTTTAATCTGGTGTAATTGTCTTCGTGGAATTTGTTGAAGAGTCGGAATTTTCACTAGACATGATTTTGATGTTTTCGAGATTAAAAGTGTCATCAAAAATTGCTGGGGGTATTTTATGTGTGAGGAGAGTGGACGATAAGGGAGGATTTTTGAATCCTGAGTCATCGGTCAGTTGCCATTTATCTAAGTCTAACAGGGATTGTGTATTGTTCAGAATCTGTCTATCATTTGCGTCAATAAGGTCATTTTCCAAATAGCCTGGATCACTGTGGACAACAAAGTGATCCGCTTCGTGATAGTTAGATCCTAGGTCGAAATTTTCAAGAAGTTCTTCCCATTTTCCAGAGTCCCACCACAAGGAATTAAATCCTTCGATAAACTCTTCTTTCTCCTTAGAATTGAAGTTGGAAGGTTTGAGCTGAGCTTGCAGTTCCAAATTTGATTTTACGGGGGTAGTTTCGTAGAGTTCTTCTTCGTCAGAAGATGAGGAGTCATCATCATTTGCTGGAGATTTCACTCTTTTTGATGGGGAATCAAAGAATGCCTTTCTTGATGCGGGTTTTTGGAAATGGGCGACTACATCTTCAAAACTATCCGATGGTACCATGGTTTCGTCGAACTTACTTATGCCAGAAATCTCATCTTCTTTTTGGTTGCTGATTTCAGACTCGGTGGCAGGAGATGTGGTTGTTGTGTTGAGAGGTTCTGCCAAACTAGGTATTAATGACCGGCTTTGCAAGGGTACAGGTGCGTCGGAGGCGCTTTCGGTTTCATCTGATGTTTCTATTTCTGAGGTAGAGCTTTCAGCGTATTTTTCGGATCTACCTGTTGATTTCGTCTGAGTCTTAGACGAGAGGCGATGGTATCGCCTGGAAGATTTCCCTGACCAGATACGTTTGGCGATGCATGAGTTTTATTTTTGGAGCCTTTAGGTCTACCTCTTCGCGAAGGGCCGGGTTGCGGGGCGTCAGAGAAGTTTTCTTCTTTGCTTTTATTGTATGCTTGTCGAGCAAGTGATGTTTTTGTTGATTTTGGTTTCTGAATAGGTAGTATGGTTTTTGTTTTGATATTTTTTAGGGATTGAGAGGCTATGTTTGCCGATTTTTCGTTTTCTACCTCTTTCTGGTCTATCGGATTTCTTGAGAGCCAATCGGCGTTAGTGTTAAGCCTTCCAGGTTTGTAACGGAATATGTATCTGTAGCCGCGCAGTCGGGCTCTCCAGCGGTTTAATCTTGACATTGGGTCTTTGATTGAATCAATCCATTGTAGAGGTTCATGGTCAGCGTATACATAGAAAGTGCGACCGTAAAGGTAGTGTCTGAAGTGCATGATGCCTAGGACTACAGCTAAACACTCTCGCTCGGTGGTAGAGTAGTTTCTTTGATGTTTATTGAGCGTTTTTGACATATATGCAATAGGTTGATCATTATTTGGTTCGCCTTGACTCAAAACTGCCCCGACTGCGTATGCACTAGCATCGGTCGTTAGTATGAAGGGTTTAGAAAAGTCTGGGCAAATTAGGACTGGTGCCGTGCATAGAGCTGTCTTTAGTTTTTCGAAACTGGCTTTTTGGCTCTCCTCCCGGAATTTACAATTTTTCTTGAGGAGGTTGTTTAGAGGTTTTGCAATTTCAGAGAAATGGTGGATAAACCGGCGATAGTAAGAACAGAGTCCAAGAAAAGAACGAACGTCCGAAGTACTCTTCAAGACGGGAAAATCCTGAATATCTTTGATTTTTCCCCGGTCAGGTTTGACTCCAAATTGATCGATATGGTGGCCCAGGTATTTTACTTCAGGGGTTAGAAATTCGCATTTTTCGATTTTTAATCTCAATCCAGCATTAAACAATCTTTGAAAAGCTTCGTTAACCTTTCTCTCGTGGTCTTCAAGAGAGTTGGAGAAGATTATTAAGTCATCTAGATAAATGAACAATTCGATTCCTTGTAATCCGGTCATGACGGCGTCCATCAGCCTTTGGAATGTCGGGGGAGCACAGCAGAGTCCGAAAGGCATGGCTGTGAGTTCGAAGTGCCCGTAAGGCGTTGAGAAAGCGGTTTTAGCTCTGTCATCCGGGTGCATAGGTATTTGGTGGAATCCGTTAACGAGATCAAAAACTGAAAAGTATTTGGACTTGCCTAGGGACTCCAGTATTTCTTGAACGTTTGGGAGTGGATAGGCGTCTGGAATTGATACTTCGTTGAGCCTTCTGTAATCAATGACGAGACGATGTTGATTTTTACCGTCAGGGCCAGGCCGTTTTGGAACTATCCATAGAGGTGAGTTCCAAGGGCTGGAGGAGGGTTGGATGGTTCCTTTCTTCAGCAAGTCATCTACTTGCCTTCTAATTTCTTCGTGTAATTTTGGAGGATAACGATATTGACGTGTAAATATCGGTTTGTCACTGGTTAACGGAATGGTATGTTGTACTAGATGTGTGCGAGGAGGGTCGTCGCCAGGTAACATAAAGAGATATGGAAAACGTTCGACCACTCTCTTCAATTGAGCTAGGGCTGCTTTGTCATGATGTTTTCTTTTCAGAAGGTCAATTATTCGAGTTACTCTTTGTTCAGGAGGGCAAGGCGTTCCTTCGACCTCGGAATCGAAGAAGTCGTCGGAACTATCGAGTTCAAAGGGATACAGATCTTGCACCGGTATTTCAACTTCTTGAGGTTCGTTTCTCGTGTTAATGGCTAACACGTAACATGAACCTTTTTCATGGGTAACGGCTGACTCGCCGATGAATATTCCGGTAGGGGTTTGTATTCGGGGAAGATACGCCTCCCCTCTTGGAGAGCTTTCCGACACGGGAATTTCTATCGCAATTTTACAACGCGCTGGCAACGTATATCTTGTGGACAGAGCTTTACCTTGCTTTCGACGAGCTTTATAATGGAAAATAGTCGAAGGTATTTTGCTGGACGTAGGTTGAATGTCGGGGATGGTGTTTTGACTTTGAGGTGTTCGTCGAGAGTCAGGAAATTCGGCAGGGGATTCGGCAGATTCAGACTCACTGTTGTCTGTAGCGCTAGAAAAACAAATGACCTGAGTGCCATTTTGAGTGATTAATTGATTATTGGCCAAGTCAATTTAACCCTTTTCAATTTGTAGATAACGAGAGCCAAGAATGGCATCTTCTTTAAGCGAAGAACTTTCGGGGAGGACGTGCATGTGATGTTTTCTACCGTCTCTTTCTTTGAAAGTAACGGTACCGAGAGTGTAAACGGGTTCTGCTCCGATCCCGGTCAGTTGAAGAGTACGATTTTTGTTGATCTTACACGTGGAATTTAGGGATTGAATTTTAATTACGCTCACGTCTGCGCCGGTGTCAATTAAAATGCGCCCCTTTCCGGCTTTAAATATGTTATTAGTAATTTCGATCTTGGGTGATCCGTACGAAATTTTCTTTCTTTCCCTATGGTTTCTAGGATTGTAAATTTTAGGTGAATATGTGTCGGAATCGTTAGTAGATTTGTCTATATTAAGGGTGTCGCTACTCTGGGAGGTTGAATTTTCGGAAAAGGTTTCTGAGTCAGAGGATTCTGATTCAGAGCGATCTGAGTCTGGGGATAGGTCTTCAAGAAAAGAGTCGGGAAGATTTTTCATTTTTCCGGCTTGCTTAAGTCTCCGGAGTTTCTTCAAAGTTCTTTTGCTGATAACACCATCTTGTAAAAAGGGGGCATCGTCGTGAATTAGATGGAATATATGTTTTTGTTTACAAATACGAATCGTAATTTTTCCATGAGCGTCGACTTGATTATTGTCTTCTCCCTGGATTGTAATGGGAGGGTGAGGATAGTAGAAAACCGAGTCTTTAAAAACGGAAGCTTTGATGACGTTCACTTCATTGGTTTGTGCAGCGGAACATGTTACGACGCCCTTTTTGAATAGGTAATTTTTAATTTTTATGGTTGGTGCGGTTTTCTCGCCACAGACTTTCCGTACTCCCTTGTTTTGAATGTTTTCACCGATCGGCGCTCGGGGCTCTGAGAGCGCGGGAAGCTCGCGGGCGCGCCGTCCGGACGAGCTTGTCTCCAGTTTAAATTCTCGCTAGAGGAGATATTTGCGGGAATATTCGTTGGGGTCGGGGCTCGTGGAGTAGGGCCGTGAGGACCTGGGGATCCGGGTCTACCAGGCGGCTTGTCGTAATAGTTGTTAGGGAAGTAGGCTGGTGTTGCGGCATTAGGATAGGGCGAGTGAAAAGGGGGCATAGGAGTTGGGGGGTAGTAGTAGGGCATAGGAGGATAATAGGGCATATAAGGGTGAAAATTTGGATAAGGGAAGGGAGGGGAAAGGGGGCTTGTCGACCTATTAGGGTATCGGCCTCTAGGGCTCTCGGACCTAGGGCGGGAGTAACGATCTGATGATCCGGATTGATCGGATAGGCTCTGTCTTTCCGGGTTTTTCAGAATGCTTGAAGGTTGTTCGTAACGCAGGGAAGGGTGAGCATCCGGTTCACCTTCTGCCGTGTAGGTCATTGTTCTAGGCATTTTTATATCGTTAGGGTCATAAGAATACGAGATATTTCTATCGAAGTTTCGCGGGTCGTTAAAATCGGAGAATTTAACGTTGCGCTGGTCGTGAGATGATTCTCTTTCAGGTGTCCCGGGTCGACCATAAGGGCTAGGAGAACGCGATCGCGGAGGCGGTTTTTGGGTAGAGGAATACTCTACATCGGCACGATTTGGTGCTCCGATGTTAACCCATTCCTCCGCATTCAGAGCTGCGTTTAAAGCTTCGGAAAAGTTAACAGGGTTATGGTTAGACATTTGGTTGCGGATGACAGAAGGTAATCCGCGAATAAAATATTCGGTAGCGAGGTCTTCGAAAAGGGACTTATTATGTCTCTTGATGTCTTCGTCATCTATTCCCTCGTTTTTTAGTTTCGTGGCAGCGCGGACTATAGCTGAGAGTCTATCGTGAAAATTTAAAACAGATTCATTCTGTCTCATATAAGAGTCTGAAATAAGGTTAAGGTAATAAGATAGGGATCGTTTTTGAGAAAAACGGTCCTGAAGATGTTTCCGGAGTTGGTCTAAAGTGTCAAAAACTTTTCCGTCAAGACTTGTTTTAGCCTTGCCGGTAATCGAGAAATAACTCCTTGGAGGAAAAGTTCTTTCAGGGTTGCGTCTGTAATTCGTTGGTCGTAGCTTTCCACGTCCTGCAGCCATGGGCGCAGGGGTGTGGAACCAGTGTAAAAAGGGATTGCAGCAAGAGCACTTTGCATCAATGCTGATGCTTGAACGTTCGCGAACGCGGTTCGTGACTCGTTCAACGTAGCTGCCATTGTAGACATATTTTCGGCCATCCGGCGGGCATGATGTAATTCGGCCGCCTTCTTTTGATCTTTGTCTGGAATGGCTTCAATCTCGTCCAAAGTAAGATTCGCGAGGTTAGCCATATCGAATACTTATAAATTAAAGGGATAACGTCGTTTGATAGAAGTAAAAATTTTATACAAAAAAAAAACGAATCTAAAGTTGCGATTTTTGGCGAAACTTCAGGTAATAAAACGTGAAATGTATGCACTATTAGCGGGTCAAATTCAGAGCGATGAGCAGATCAGGTTCCGAAAGCGTTTGTGAGTGTAAGTGTGTTGTTAAATTAGCCAGAAATGTTGAGGTCAGCAAAAAAAAATATCGCGATTTGTCAAAAGAAAAGAATCTTTCTTTCAACCATTCGCCAAAAGTAACCGGTATCAGATAATAAAAGCTTTTTCCTTACTTCCCTTTTTTTTCATTAATTTTTAGTATTATAAATTTTTGAAGGAAAAATCATCAATAAAAATTTTTTTTTTTTTTTTTTTTGTAACAAAAAAAAAAAGAAAGAGAAAACCAATCAAAATAGTCAGGCAACAAGGTTTAAGTTCCCCACAAGGGATGCCATTTATGTCACGGATTTATAATCCTTGACGATATTATTTTAAAAGGGGTAGGATCTTCGTCTTTTTGGAATAACTACTTACGTAGTTGTCCCGTCCCCTTGTTGTCTGGCTTTTGATTAGGTTAATAAAATGAAATAAAGTAAGGTAAGGTGATATAGTTTAATTGAAAAACAAGTGGTGAAAGGTAACAATTTAATGAGTTTAATGTCCTCCGACAGAGTTGAATATTACAATAATCTACCTTAAAATTACCGGAGTATCCGGGCAGTTGATCGTTCACGGAAGGTTCTCTGGACCTTCCGGGACCTTATCCAATGGTGATGGCGAGGCGATATTGCACTGACGGATCCTTGCCTGATCCGGCTCTGCTTGTCCAGCTGTGCTACACGTGCTCTTCGATCGCTGCTAGCTTTCGGTCGAACCACTCGAGTGTCGGGGACGAGAGTGGTTTGGGAGCGCGGCTAAGCAGCGAGGGAAGCTACTTCGCCCCACCTGTTCCAGCAGAGCGGAGGTGCCGGCTAGCAAAATGCTTAATTGCAATTTCCGTGGCCCCCTCCCTAACTCCTTTTAGGCGGATTATAAGTAAGTCTGTTGCAACTTGGGGATATGGGATCTTTATGGGGATCGATACATGACAATATATTTGGTAGACACTTCAAACTTATCACAGACAATAAACCTTTGTCGAGAATTTTTCATCAAGATGCTGATATTCCAAAAATGACTTTATCGAAACTTCAACGTTATGCAACAATTTTATCAGGATTTAATTATGAAGTTGAATTTAAGCGAGGAATTGAGAATTCAAATGCTGACTGTCTCTCTCGAGAATCTATTCCTGCAGAGTCCGTGATAGTTCGTCCATCAATCGCAAAGTTCACTTGTTATGTGAAAAATCAATTTTGACAATTTCTACTTTAAATTTTGCATTTGAATCAATTCAACGAAAAACAAGTCAAGATTCTCACTTATCAAAAATTTTGCACGATCTGAAGAGAAATTCAAATGAAAATTCAAAGTTTACCATTGATAATGACATAATTTTCAGAGAACAACGAGTAGTTATACTAACAAAACTTCAAGCTTTAGTTCTTCAAGAATTACATAGAACTCACATTGGCATAACAAAAATGAACCAACTGACTTGATTTTACGTATATTGGAAAGGTATAGATAAAGATATTGAAAATTTGGTTAAAGGCTGTGAAGCGTGCATTCCTTTTAAAAATAGTCCAGGAAAAGCACCATATCATCCTTGGGAAGAACCAGAATGCAATTAGCAGCGAATTCATATTGGTTATGCTGTCCTTTCTCAAGATCATCATTTTTTAGTGATAGTGTATGCAAATCAAATTGGGCAGAAATAGGCACGGTTCGATATGCACCGACATCTGAGTCCACTATTGAATTACTTGATGACATATTTGTTCGAAACGGGTTTCCAGATATGATGGTTCAGTATAATGCAAAAATTTTTACAAGCGAGGAGTTCAAAAAGTACTGCAATGAAAGCGGTATTTTCAAAAAATTTATTGCATCAGGTCATCCTGCTACTAACAATTTGGCTAAGCGGAATGTTCAAACAGTAAAACATCGGCTGGGTGGTATGAGCGATGATGGAATCCAATTCATAAGAAAGTGCAAGAAATTTTATCGAGCTCAGGTATCGAGCAACGCCTTTGAAAAATGGCAAATCTCATGCTGAATTGTTCTTGAATCGACAAATCAGAATCAAACTTGACGCTCTCAAACTAACCAAATTTCAAAAATCATCGAAATCTCTCTAGCCTATACGACAATTAAGTGTGGGAGAAAGTGTACAAGCTCGTTGGCTATACTTCGTTGGCTATACTATACTATACTATACTTGGCACTATAATCAAAAAGTTTGGTCAATTTCATTATTTGGTAAAACTTGAAAATGGATATATCTTTAAAAGTCATATCGATCAACTAATCAAAACTATGGTTCCATTGGAAAAACCAACAGTTCCAGTACCTATTCAACGATCCAAAGATGTCAATCAAGATCCACAAATAAATATTGGTGACTTGGCTATTTTCCATCAAAATGTTAAGTACTAACAATTACCGCAACACGCTTCTGAATAACAAGAAGATGCTGAATACCAAGTACCACGACGATCAAGTCGAGTCCATCGAGAACTAAGATATTTGCAAGATTATCAAAGATAAAAATTTCAAATATATATAGTTTTTAAAACTGTTATTACAATAAAAATTTAAAAAATATTGTGTTCAAAATAATGAGTCTTCTACTGAAAGTAGACCCCACAAAAAATTTAAAGTTGGTGAAGGCTGAAAATACTTTGATAAAGTTTATAACAAAGAGGGAACTCAAGTTGTTCGTGCCAAAGAGCACTCTTTGTAATTAGAGCTTTTTATAATTTTGTAACATTTTAGTCGGTTATTGACCACTTTCCTGAATACAAATTCCCGAATGACCATTTTCTCGAATGATAAATTTTCGGATGCTAATTTCCCGATTTGCACTTTTCTCAAATGGTAGTTTTCCCGATGTTTTTTTTCCGAATTAAATTTTTTTTCTCAAAATTCTAGAAAGTCTGTGTTCCCATTGTTCGTTTATTTAATGAACCTTATTTTTAGGCGCGATGGATCCTAAAATTATCGGGAAAACTAAATTATTACTGGGGGGCTACATTTACTTACGAAATAAAAAATTCACGGGAAGTAATCCTAATACGAACTGGGAGTGCAAACGACTTAGAGCGAAAGAATGTCCGGCAAGAGCGATAACGACTGTGGTAGAGAGATAGTGGTGATAAAAGGTTGCTAAATTATTATAGTTTTTAGAGTATAACTTCGAAACTTCATTTAACCTCTTTTATTTATTCATGAAGGTTCACCTTCCGAAACACAGTCATGCGCTAAATAGGGACATTGCTGAGGCTGAGGAAGTCAGACATGGTTTAAGACGTCACGCCGAAGAACACCCAGAACGGCCTCCATTGGCAATGGTTCAGACCAAACTAAATCAACCGGAACAAGGCGTTTTGACTATGTTACCAGATAGGCCGAATATAACTAAAGTTATGAGGAGAGCGCGAAAAAGAAAACTTCTTTCGAATTCAAACGCTCTTTCTGAGTTTTGATTTGATTTGATTTTGATGTGTTCATTAAATGTACATTATGTTGTACAAAATACATAAGATTATAATAAAGTTCTACATTAGAATATAATTTTGATAAAATAAAATATTATAAAATAAAATAGAATAAAATAACAATAATATAAATAATAATAATAAAATGAGAAACAGTTTTTCAAATTGCATGAACGCATGAAAATAATAAAGTATAAAAGTTAAATTTGGAATAATATTTAAAAAAAGTAAGGAATAAATAATAATTAATAAGTAAAATAAGAGGAGACGTTTATGTTTTGTTAAGTGATTAATTAAAATAATTCATAACATTTTACAATTGAGGATGTTAAAACCGCCTTAGCGGCCAAGACTCTCGTAAATCAGCTCAGGCAGGCCCAACCGCTTTTTCAAAAATGCTGTCATTTTTTTCTTACTTGAAATATTGCTTTGAAACATTACAGAAAACTTTTTCAAAGCCTGATGAAAAACTTCTCCGTTGGATGTTTTTACAAATATAAATTCTTATACTATTTATTTTAAACCAAAGTTAGGTTAGAGACTGCTAGTTTTTTATTTTTAATAGCTTATCATACGGCTGTTAAACGTTTTAAAAATATCTAAGCCATTATAATAGCAGTGGAAAAAAATCAAATATATGATGCTAAAGTTTCATTTTAAAATATTGAGTAGTTTCCGAGATCGTGCGAGTTGAACGAAAAATGCATACATCGAGAAAATTTTAACTTTTTGTTCAAGTCGCCGCATGATCTCGGAAATTACTGGATATTTTTTAATGAAACTTTAGCATCATATATTTGAACGCTTTTTGCTGCCAATAGCACAGTTTATATATTTTTAAAATCTTTTGGAAGCGTACAATAAATTATTAAAAGTAAAAAATTAACAGTTTCTACCCAGAAACTTTGGTTTAAAAAAAAGACTATAAAAATTTATATTTGAAAAAAAAATCCAGCAGAAAAGTTTTTCATTAGGCTTTGAAAAAGCTTTCTGCAAATTTTCAAAGTAGTATTTCAAATAAGAAAAAATTGACAGCATTTTTGAAAAAGCGGTTGGGCATGCTCGAGCGGATTTTCGAGTGTCCCGGACGCCCAAGCGGTTTTAACATCCAGGATCTCAATTATTATTATTATTATTAGTATTAGTATTATTATTATTAATAGAATTCTATTATTAGGGATCGGGAAATGAATTAAGTTGTGTTTTAGGGCAGTTGATTGGGACGGTGACCTACCGTTTCACAATTCGTCGTTGATTGCGTTTTACTCTATCTGAATCATTCCCCATACATAGACATTTCTTTATTTTTCCGGCGTAAACTTACAGACATTTTTCTTCCTTATTATTATTATTATCTCATTCACTAATATACATATTCACTTATCTCGTTGACCCGTACGAAAAGAAACACCTGAGACTGAGATCCGTGAAAAAAGTACCATTGCGTGATTTTTCGGGGAAAGAATAACAAAAAAAAAAATTTTACGCGATTAATGTAACGTTGCAATTTTTTCCAAGAAAATTGTCATGATGTAAAATTTATCCGTGAAAAAAGTACCATTACGTAATTTTCCGGGGAAAGAATAACAAAAAAAAAATTTTGCGCGATAAATGTAACGTTGAAATTTTTTTCAAGAAAACTGTCATGATGTATAATTTTCCCGAGAAAAGTGTCATGTTAAGTTGCTGCGGGTTGGAAGACAATATTCCCCGAGGAAAGTGTAACCAGTGTGCTTTTATCCGGGAAAACAATTACATTTATTCAAGACGAAAATATATCCCGGGAAAAAGTAACCTGCACAACTTATTCCAGGTAAAGTGTAACGTATTGGTGATCAACGATTAAAATAATATTTTTCCAGGTAAAAAGCGACAAAAACAATGATAACTTATTTTAAGCAGGCCAGGGAGCTTTTCCCAAGGGAAACGTAACGTTAAAACTTTTTTCCGGATAAACTGTAAGTTATCGACGATTAAGGTATTATTTTCCAAGTTAGAATTTACAATATCTATGTCAATTTCTTTGAAGCAGGTTAAAGAGCTTTTTCCGAGGTAATCGTAACGTTGACAACTTTTTTCCGGGTGAAATGTAACGTTTAGGAAATCATCGAATATAAAGATATTTTTTAAAGGAAATTTTACAATATCCTTGACAACTCACTTAAACTAGAGAAAGGAGATTTTTACGAGGAAAACGTAACGTTAAAATTTTTTCCCGGGTAAACTGTAATGTTGAAGTTATCGACGATTAAATTTATATATTTTTAAGTCAAAACTTACAATAGCAATTCCAACTTATTTAGACCAGACCAGAGAGCTTTTCCCGAGGAAATCGTAACGTTGACAACTTTTTTCCGGGTGAAATGTAACGTTTAAGAAATCATCGAATATAAAGATATTTTTTAAAAGAAAATTTACAATATCCATGCCAACTTACTTAAACCAGAGAAAGGGGATTTTTCTGAGGAAATCGTAACGTTAAAACTTTTTTCCGGGTAAACTGTAATGTTGAAGTTATCAACGATTAAGGTATTATTTTTCCAAGTTAGAATTTACAATATCTATGCCAACTTATTCAAACCAGATTTGGGAGCTTTTTCCGAGGAAAACGTAACGTTAAAATTTTTTTCCTGGTAAACAGTAATGTCGAAGTTGTCAACGATTAAGGTATAATTTTTCCAAGTTAGAATTTACAATATCTATGCCAACTTATTTAAACCAGACTTGGGAGCTTTTTCTGAAGTGATCGTAACGTTGAGAATTTTTCCAGGTAAAATGTCACGTTGGGGCAATTTTCGAGTATGGTTGTTGAAATATAGCTAAAATTAGACGGTGAACACGAATAGAATATGTGTATGTGTAAGCGAGAGCAAATCACGCAACTACGTCACGCGACGTGACGCGACCAGTCGAGTACTGTACTAGTAGCTGACCGGTGCGGAGCACGATGCTCGCATGCGGATAATTTGTAACCTTACTATTAAATAATAATTAAATACTATTAATCAACCACAAAGTGTTTCACTAATTTGATCTACCTCTACAATAATCCCAACATGCTAGCAGAGAACGTAGTTTAGTGTAAAAAGAAAGTGTGGTTGTTAAAGTGAAAACATGTGCTCCTAAAAAATTTTTGTTCTACTTCTTCTACAACAGAGGAATAGAATTAATTGAAAATATAGCTGTGATTGATTATAGCTTGGAAGTTAAGTAAGTAAAGGTGCCATTTCATGGGCGAGAATACCGAGCGATATTAGCGAGCGAGAATAGGAGAGCGATATTACAAAAAAAATATATAGGTATATTTGGCATGTAGAAGCAGACGATTTTAACGGTTTCAGTTAATATGGTAAAAAAGTAGACCGAGGTTCTACTTTTTTACCATAATTCGTAAAATTGAGGAAAGTTGTAAATCTTTAATAAATAACAACAATCGAGTATAAATACACCTTGGTCGTTCTCTATGTAGGAAAAATTGATTTCATTTATTTCTATACAGATTTGCATTAATTAAATTATAAATATATCAAAAATTTTCAATCACTTCAAACTAAAAAGTTTTTTTGATACGTAAATTTCAAGATCCATCTTCAATAAAAAAAATGTTGTCAACTACCTGACATTGGATAAAAATAATCAGTTTTGTAAACAATAAAACCACCTGAGAATATTTCTAAGTAGAGGTTATAAAAGACTCTTACAAACTTTTTAACGTTATGAAAAATTTTTAAATAAAATCTAAAAACTTTACTGCAGGGTATGCAAGAAACAATATACCTATATATTTTTTGTAATATCGCTCTCCTATTCTCGCTCGCTAATATCGCTAGGTATTCTCGCCCATGAAATGGCACCTTAAGTGGCGTGAAAAGCCTGTAGAAAAAATCCGTGCAAAAGGTTGATGCACAAGGATTTAATTTTGTGAAACCTCATGGCGCGTCGCGAGGTTAAGCGAGCGCATGGCGATAAGTAAGGTTAAGCATATGTTGAGATTTTTTGAAAATTGAGTTTTTGGATTAAATGAAAAGTGAACAGTTAAATGCTTTATTTATTTTAAGAGTATTTTGAGAAATGAAGGACATGACTAATGATAAACTTTGTGAAAAATAATAAAAAATAAGGTCAACTAAATGTTTAATTGGTTTAACTTAAAAAAAAAAACAAAATAAAGAAGAAGAAATAAATAATCTTCTGAAAGAAATAAATGATACAAATTTTAGATTTAGCGAAGATCAAAGAAATTATTTAAGAAGAATATTTTTGAGAAATTTAAAGGAAGTTTTGATTTTAAAATATATCGTGGATAAAAAAGAGAATAAAACAAATTTAAAAATAAAAATGGCTAGAAACAAATCTAATGATTTTAAGGTGAAGACGTAACCGCGTTTTCATAAAATTTGTCGATTGCAATTTAAAAAAAAATAAAAGAGAAAATGTAAAAAAACGCTCTGTAGCGCGCTATATAATATTTTTAGCTATTTTTTGAGCCTTATTTGATAAAAATCGGTTAACAAATAACTTGAGGAAACTTGGAAAATCGGTTTTCTTCTTATTCAGCAAAATTGTAGTAGTGTATGTCATCTGCTAGTTGCTGCTAGTGAGCGAAGGATGCAGTACTGCCAAATATAACCAATAATTTTATATGCATCAAGCAACAATTATTAGTGAAAACTAAAAACAAAAACTACTTTTTAATATAAAGTGTTAATTCATGACAATAGGATAAATAAAAATAGTAAAAAAATCAATCATTTTCTTGTGAGCTATCTAGTGTTCATAACTATAGTAGATGTAAATAAACTAATGCTTTTAAATAAATTTATCTTAAATATGTTTTTGTTGACTCCTCCATCCAATTTGACTGTAGCTGCGTTCTCTTTAATACTTGGGGTGCAATAAGAGAAATCAAACTAAATTTTAACAACTATTACAGTTTATCAAAACTAAAATTGTTCACTCACTTTTATTTAGTAAAAGATTTTTAATCAAACATTACTTTTAAATAAAAAGTGGAAATTCATAACTACCAGATATATAAAAAAGAAAAAAACTCATTTTTATGGTGAACTCTCTTGTGTTCATAAATCATAGGTGTAAATGTATAACGGCTGTTTTTAAATAAATTTTGCTAATATAAATTTTTGTTGTTTTCTCAAATTTGAGTGTGGCTTTTTGAATTTGATGAAGATTTGTGGAAACCAATGCTTAGATAAAATAATTGTGTACTTAAGGGCACAATAAGTATAAAAAAATTTCTAAATTTATTTAAAATAACAAGAAAGCAGGGTCCAGAGTTTCAAGTCAATAGGTCCATTGGTTTTTTCATAAAAATTATACCCTCAAAAAAACAACGATACTTGGTTTTATCAGATTTTAAGTTTTGACCTTATCTGCTTTAGTACTTGATTAGAAGTGTAAATAAAAATTTCTAAATTTATTTAAAATAACAAGAAAGCAGGGTCCAGAGTTTCAAGTCAATAGGTCCATTGGTTTTTTTATAAAAATTATACCCTCAAAAAAACAACGATACTTGGTTTTATCAGATTTTAAGTTTTGACCTTATCTGCTTTAGTAATTAAGTTTATTGAACAACTTTAGTAATTGATAAGAAGTGTAAAAAAAAATTTCTAAATTTATTTAAAATAACAAGAAAGCAGGGTCCAGAGTTTCAAGTCAATAGGTCCATTGGTTTTTTCATAAAAATTATACCCTCAAAAAAACAATGATACTTGGTTTTATCAGATTTTAAGTTTTGACCTTATCTGCTTTAGTAATTGATTAGAAGTGTAAATAAAAATTTCTAAATTTATTTAAAATAACAAGAAAGCAGGGTCCAGAGTTTCAAGTCAATAGGTCCATTGGTTTTTTCATAAAAATTATACCCTCAAAAAAACAACGATACTTGGTTTTATCAGATTTTAAGTTTTGACCTTATCTGCTTTAGTAATTAAGTTTATTGAACAACTTTAGTAATTGATAAGAAGTGTAAAAAAAAATTTCTAAATTTATTTAAAATAACAAGAAAGCAGGGTCCAGAGTTTCAAGTCAATCGGTCCATTGGTTTTTTCTAAAAATTATACCCTCAAAAAAACAACGATACTTGGTTTTATCAGATTTTAAGTTTTGACCTTATCTGCTTTACTAATTGATTAGAAGTGTAAAAAAAAATTTCTAAATTTATTTAAAATAACTAGAAAGCAGGGTCCAGAGTTTCAAGTCAATAGGTCCATTGGTTTTTTCATAAAAATTATGAGTCGCGTACGAGCAATTTTACCCTTTCAAACAAAAATTTGCGCGTAAGCGCAACTTAGGTGTTCCGCGTACGCGCAAACTAAATTATCCCGCGTGCGCGCAAACTTAGGTACTCCGCGTGCGCACAAACTTAGGTGCTCTGCGTGCGCGCAAAAACTTTCGATCTCCGCGTGTGCGCAAAACTTATGATGTTCCGCGTGCGCGCAAGAACTTCTGATCTCCGCGTGCGCGCAAAACTTATGATGTTCCGCGTGCGCGCAAAAACTTCCGATCGCCGCGTGCGCGCAAAACTTATGATGTTCCGCGTGCGCGCAAAAAACTTAAGATCTCCGCGTGCACGCAAAACTCTAGATCTCCGCGAGCGCGCAAAAACTTTGATTACGTTGCGATAAATGCATCAATTATTATCCTTCTAAACATTAAAATCGTGATTAAAAAAACTTCCTAATTCTATAAAAGGGTATAGCCGGGTAAGATTGTCGAATCGGCCCCCAGCGCAAACCCCTACAATATATATATCATTCGAAAGGGCATGAAAAAAGAAGATTTTTGACGCCAACCAAAATTTTTAATACCCCCTACTGCGCATGCGCGGTCCAAATTAGTGATTTTTCAACTTTGATTTTTACCTCAAAATCTAAGAGGACTAGAAAAACGTGGTTTGCGGCAAAATTTTGTTTACAAAAAATGTAGTTCAGCCATATTTTTTAAAATCCTTTTTGGTGCCAAATTCAAATTATTAAGGCTGTATTTCGAATTTTTTTCCCTGAAAAATGCGATTAAAAAAAAACGGTGATACATACCTCTCTAGAAAAAAATATGTTATGTATTTTAAGAAAAAATAGCTTTACAAAATTACCACCTAGCAGCTGCATACTGCATTAAAATATAACAACATTTATATCGCCGAACTACATTTTTTGTAAACAAAATTTTGCCGCAATCCTCGTTTTCTATCCCTCTTAGATCTCGAGATAAAAATTGTAGTTGTAAAATCACTATTTTGCCCCGCGCATGCGCAGTTTAGGGAATAAAAATTGCGGTTTACGCCAAAAGCTTCCTTTTTTTCAAGACCTTTCAAATGAAATATATATGTTGTGGGGGTTTCTGCATAAAAAAATATTGCCTACCTGACCTAGATTGAAAATAACTTATTTATACAATTTTTGAGTGACGAACATGGTTGAACTAGACTCGTTAGAGGTTTTAAAAATTTTTTTTGCAAAAACCCCCACAATATATATATATATCATTTGAAAGGTCTTGAAAAAAGGAAGCTTTTGGCGCAAACCGCAATAATTGCATATTGTAGGGGTTTCTGCATAAAAAAATTTCGCCTACCTGACCTAGATTGAAAATAACTAATTTATAACATTTTTTAGTGATGAACATGGTTGAACTGGTCTCGTTAAAGGTATTAAAATTTTTTTATGCAGAAACCCCTACAATTTATAATTCATTTCAAAGGTCTTGAAAAAAGGAAGCTTTTGATGCAAACCGCAATTTTTTATTCCCTAAACTGCGCATGCGTGGGGCGAAATAGTGATTTTTCAACTATAATTTTTATCTCGAGATCTAAGAGGGATAGAAAACGTGGTTTCAGGCAAAATTTTGTTTATAAAAAATGTAGTTCAGCGATATAAATGTTGTTATATTTTAATGCAGTATGCAGCCGCTAGGTGGTAATTTAGATAAAAAATTTCAATAATTTGGCCTAAAAAGCGTCTGCCACCACTTCAAAAAATTTGAAAAAATTTGTAAAGCTATTTTTTCTTAAAATACATAATACATTTTTTTCAAGAGAGGTATGTATCACCGTTTTTTTTTTAATCGCATTTTTTAGGGAAAAACATTCGAAAAACAGCCTTGACAATTTGAATTTGGCGCCAAAAATGATTTAAAAAAATATGGTTGAACTACATTTTTTGTAAACAAAATTTTGCCGCAAACCGCGTTTTTCTAGTCCTCTTAGATTTTGAGATAAAAATCGAAGTTGAAAAATCACTATTTTGCACCACGCATGCGCAGTAGTGGGTATAAAAAATTCTGGTTGGCGCCAAAAATTTTTTTTTTTTTCATGCCCTTTCGAATGATATATATATAGTAGGGGTTCGCGCTGGGGGCTGATTCGACTATCTTACCCGGCTATACCCTTTATTTTCCACACATGGTGCAAAAAGTTCAAACTTTCTGATATTTCCCAAACAGGAAGTTTGAACTTTCCTTGCCTTATGTTGAAAAAAACTTTAAACTCGACGCTGGAAAAGTATGAGCTAACCCTTAGCAAACCCTTGACACTCTTGCCTTTAGCTCAGGTTTTGAACACAAATTGTTTGAAAATTAGCTAAAAACCCAAAAAAGTGACCCAAATGTTTAGTCCTCGCGGGTCATCCTCGAAAGCCCTAGTTCATCGGCTTACCATCGATGCTAACGCTGTTGCTAAATGGTGAATGGTCCGAACAAAACGGCCTCAGGCTCAACCCCGCCAAGACCGTGGCTATTTTTTTGGCAGCTCCGCTTTCTTTGAACTGCTAGCAAAGACCCCAGTTTTTCAGCTACCCAACATCATGGTCGCTGGCATGTCTATTCCCTTCACCTTGGAAATCAAATTGCTAGGGGTAGTTAATCACCTCTACCCTTAGTTGGAACAAGCATATCAGCTCCATATCGGCGCGTGTATCTGCATCCTTGCACAGCCTCAGGCATAACAAACATGCCCTCACCCGTGCGCTCAAAAAACATCTCGTTGAATCACTGATCTTCCCTCATTTCAACTACGCCAGCGCTGTGTACCATCATCTCACCGACCAGCAAAACCTGAAACTTCACCTTCTGCTAAACGCTTGTGTCCGATATGTCTTTGGCAACATCCCTTGGACTGCGCATGTCACCCACTACATAATAGCAGTCGGTTGGCTCTCAGTGAGTCGTCGTCAGGAATTTTTTTTATAGGCAACCTCGCCTTCAGGGTTTCCCAGCTACATAAGCCCTCTTACCTAGCTAGTCACCTCGTACCTCTGCCGTCTGCACATCCTCTGCCCTCTACTATTCCTCAATTTTTTTCTAAATCTCCCACTTTCCCTGCTCTATGCGCTGTACAAATTGTTTTCCAACGACCTTAAAAGATCTACCTTAAAGCTGCAGCCACCCCCGAAGGCCTTGCATCCCTCATTGGCAAGCTCTCCTACGATGCCTCCTCGATTGCTAAATGGGCCGAAGTCAACGGGCTCATGCTCAACGCTGGCAAGACTATCACCACGCTTTTTGGTAGCCATCACTACCTCAAATCCCCTAGCACTCTACCCACCCCCCTCATCTCTGTCGCTGGTACCCTTGTCCCCTTCGCCGACAAGTCGAAGAGCCTCGGAGTAATCATCATCCCCTCGCTAAACTGGACCGAACATCTCTCTTCGATCGCCGCGCGGGCTTACGCCTCCCTCCACAGCCTCCGCTTCTACAGGCATGCCCTCGCGCGATCCTTCCGGTAAGAACTCATTAAATCCCTTATTCTTCCTCACTTCGATTACGCGTGTGCCGTTTACCACGACCTCACTGTGGCGCAGGACCTGAAAATGCAGCGCCTCCTCAATGCCTGCGTTCGCTACGTCTATGAAAATATCCATTGGATGGCCCACGTCACGCCCTACCATCTCGCCCTCAGTTAGCTCTCCGCCAAACGCCGCCGCGAGTACTTTATTGGTACACTCGCCCACCGAGTCTTAACCTACCACCAACCTTCTTATTTGTACGACCAGCTCCCCCGATCTGACGATCTGCCGGCAGTGGCACCGGTTACTTCATCGTCCTCCCCGCTCGCACTAATACCCTGCGAAACTCCTTCTCTGGTTGTGCAGTCCGCACCCTCAATTCCCTTGGCCACCACGACTTTGACAAGATCTCACCTGAGACCTTTAAGTCCCTGCTCCGCGATGCGCTACTTGAACGCGACCGTAGCGACTGGACCGACCGCTCCCTTCGTGAGCGCCTCGCTATCGTCCCTCCTCGCCTACCTTCATTCCTCGTTCTACCCCGCTCTTTACACGCCCGCTTCTAACCCCACCCCCATCACGGCACAAGCTCATATATCCACTGTAAAGCGACCCCTATAGCTACCTTGCACATGGACATGGCCTTCATTATTATAAATTATGTATTATTGTAAACTGCTACCTTTTATCTAATTTTATGTATTACTTCGAACTTAGATATTCTCTGTAAACACTATTTTTTTATAATCTCATTGTAAACACTCCAACGGCCGAATAGGGTTCCACCCCAAGCTCGAAATAAAAACTTTAGACAATCAATCAATCACCCGCCCCGATATCCGTCGCTCTGCCCGCATTGGGGGCGGCTACTTTTATATACCACCTGTTTGCACCGAGGCTCTGCGAAACTTATTTGCTCAAGTCGGTCCCTCTGTGATTAACTCGTACTAGGTGTGCTCAACCTAGATAGTATTTCTGTCGAGTCCTTCGAGTCACTGCTCCGCAACACTCTCTTTGACCGTGACTGTCATGACTCACGACTGGGTCATACGCTTACATCGAGAAGGACTCACGCCCATCCCACCCTCCTTCAACAGCGTACTTTTCCTACCTAGGGATCTTATAGGGATCCCTATAGGGATAAGATCCCTACTTATAGGGATCGCTATAAGATCCTTACTCCTACTTACAGCTCTGCGTCCCCATCTTTAACACACTAGAATCCAGCTGTTCATGACCGAGACTGACGAGACTTTGGATGGTCTCGGTCTCGGTTTCAATCTCAATAATTTGACAAAGGATGGGTTGCAATTTAACCGAAATTTGTCCTACGCCAAATCGGCTGAAACTGCAGGATAAGGTGTCTTTTTGGATCCGAAAAAAACATCCCGTAATTGTTTTTTCGATAAATTCATTAGTCGTTCATGCACAGAAACATTTGTGTCCCATTTAAAATACATGGAAAACCACAATTTTAGGTAGTTTTTCGTTTATTTCTCGAAAACCAGACTGGATCCATCTCTGAAATTTTAGTATGTTTCGAAGACATGAAAAACTCAACTTTTCAGGGTGATTCCGTGAAGGGGCAAGGTGGGGCACTCACTTTTTAAAGCCTCTGAAAGACCCGAAATTTTTTTTTTTTTTTAAATTCATAACTTGGTCTCTAGTTATCCGATCTGAACCAGGTTTAGCGCAAAATTTTTGTCTTTAATTCTATTTCTTAGAAAAATTAGTGTCTCTACAGTTTTAAAAAGTTTTACTGCACGTAAATCGTCCATCACTGCCGGATTAACTCTGATGGGGGCTTATAGGCACAATTTTGGTGGGGGCCTATGCAAGGAAATTTTTTTTTACTATTTCAGTTAAAACGCATAAAAATTGAGGTCAGGGGAGCAGCAACTCCTTCCAGCTAGAGGTTAACCTGAGGACCGCCGCGCCACCCGTCTCCCGCCCCTAATAAAATTAACGTCTAAAAAAAAAAATGAGCCCAAAACCCTGGAAGCCCAAGTTCAACGAAAAAACTGATCAGCTATCCCCCAAGCTCTAAACCCCCAAAACCCTGTGCACCCGAGCTCAACAAAAACACTTATCGGCTATCCCCCAAGCTCTAAACCCCCAAAACCCTGTGCGCCCGAGCTCAACAAAAACACTTATCGGCTATCCCTCAAACTCTAAGCCCCCAAATACCCTGGGCGCCCGAGTTCAACGAAAAAAACTGATCGGCTATCCCCCAAGCTCTAAACACCCAAAACCCTGGAAGACCGAGTTCAATAAAAAAAAAACTTATCAACTATCTCCTAAGCTCTAAACCCCCAAAACCCTGGGCACCCGAGTTCAACAAAAAAAAAACTGATCGGCTATCCCCCAAGCTCTAAACACCCAAAACCCTGGAAGACCGAGTTCAATAAAAAAAAAAAACTTATCAGCTATCTCCCAAGCTCTAAACCCCCAAAACCCTGGGCGTCGAGTTAAATAAATAAAATGATCAGCTATCCTCCAAGCTCTCCCTCTAAGCAAGTTTTGGGAGGTTTAGAGCTTGGGGGATAGCTGATCAGTTTTTTCGTTGACCTCGGGCGCCCAGGGTTTTAGGGGTTTAAAGTTTGGGGCATAGCCGATAAATTTTTTTGTTGAACTTGGGTGCCCAGGGTTTTAAGGAGTTTAGAGCTTGGATTAGACAAAATTCAGCGTAAAAAAGATCATCACTTTTAAAAAAATGTATCTAGTAGTATCAAATAATTGATTTGTGCTGATCAGGATAAATTCAATAAAAAAAAAAAATTGGTACTTTGTTTGAATTATATTTATTATGTTTTCTAATATTAAATTAAAAAAAAAAAAAAAAAAAAAATTCGTACATACATGTGGTGGGGGCTTATTGGGCCTATAGGCATGTGCCTGTTCTGCCTACCCGTTTATCCGGCACTTTCGTCCATAACCTAACGTCGTTCGAGGGGTCTTGGGTTCGATCCTCGGCACAGCCAACTTTAAATTTTTTAACTCCATTAGTTGCGTCGGTAACATTGATCCCTACATTAACCCCGACGGCTTTGGAGTCGGTTTTACCGGGGGCTTTTATTTCAGCTCTGGTCGGAGATTATTTCGACCGGGGGCATAATTTCCCAATGAGCTCAACTCGGTTCAGCGCTGGTCTAATCCAAGACCATCTGATTGGGGGCAATATTTGGGAAAGTTCCCCATGAGCCTCCGGTTTTTTTAGCTTATTCTAATTATGTCGGTTATATATGTGCCAAAATATGTTATTTCACTGGTGATACGTCTTTTGCTTTACAAGTCTTTCGAGTCTTGAGATTGTCCCAAAGTAAAAATAGCACTATTTCAACAATTTATGAAAACATCACGCTAATCGGTCGTTGACGCAAAGTTTCTGTGGGGATCGTGATTCTCGCATATGGGTTTCGCTGTGCCCACAGCGTCGTGTATCCCCATGCACGACACGTGAGGAGAGTCGTCCCCAATTTTTTCCCAGTGCAGTCAGTATTTTGTTGAACTCGGGAGCCCAGAGTTTTTGGGGCTTAGAGCTTGAGAGGTAGCCAATCAGTATTTTGTTGAGCGCGGGCGCCCAGGGTTTTGGGGGATTAGAGCATGGGAGATAGCCAATCAGTATTTTGTTGAATTCGGGCGCACAGGGTTTTGGGGGCTTAGAGAATTGCAACCCTTTTTTTTAATTTTACAATTTTATGTAACGTTTCATCCCTCTGTCTGCAGCTCGTTGGGGTTGTTCCCGATGATAAAACGACCCAGCTAATTTTGTGCGACTTAGATGCTTGATAATCAATATCTTGACGTAAAAAAATCCGGGAGAACAGCACTACTTGTTTTTAAACGATTTTTTCATATACTTCATCGTTCACTTTTAAAAGTTTTTTTGCAATAACAATTGTTTTTAACAATTTTTTACAACAAAGCGGGACTTTTTCTCAAAGTACTCCACCAAACGAAGAAAACGGCTCCCGGATGTTTACTCTACTCCTAAAATTCTAGGGGATATTAATTTTTGAAAATGGACCTTCGATTTGGCCCTCTGTGACCGTCCACTACGAGTAAAACTTCCTGAGCTAACAGATCTGGTTACCTGGTAGTCGACCTGGTGCTACCTGAGGTAAGATCCACTATCTCACCATCAACTGCGAGTGAAATTTCCTGGGGAAATCATCTCCGAGGTACGTATCACCAGGGGCACCAGGTGTCCGCCCTGATCCCTCCGGAGTCAAAACTTCCTGGGGAAATCCTCTCTAAGGCATAAGTATCGCCAGGTACACCAGGTGTCCGTCTTGAGCCTTTTGGTTTCGAAACTTCCTGGGGAAATCATCTCCAAGGCGTAAGTATCACCAGGTGCTCACCCTGATTCCTCCGGAGCCGAAACTTCCTCGAGAAATCATCTCCAAGGCGTAAATATCGCCAGGTGCACCAGGTGCTCGTCCTGATCCCTCCGGAGTCGAAACTTCCTGGGGAAATCATCTCCGAGGCGTACGTATCACCAGGTGCACCAGGTGCTCGCCCTGATGCCTCCGGAGTCAAAACTTCCTAAGGAAATCATCTCCAAGGCGTAAGTATCGCCAGGTGCACCAGGTGTCCGTCTTGAGCCTTTTGGTTTCGAAACTTCCTGGGGAAACCATCTCCAAGCCGTAAGTATAGCCAGGTGCACCAGGTGCTTGCCATGATCCCTCCGGAGTCGAAACTTCCTGGGGAAATTATCTCCAAGGCGTACGTATTACCAGGGGCACCAGGTGTCCGCCCTGACCCATCCGAAGTCGAAACTTCCTGGGGAAATCCTTTCTAAGGCGTAAGTATCGCCAGGTGCACCAGTGTCCGCCCTGACCCATCTGGAGTCGAAACTTCCTGGGGAAATCATATTCAAGGCGTACGTATCACTAGGTGCACCAGATATCCTTCTTGACTCCTTCGTTTTCGAAACCGTTATAATGCCGAGGATTTCGCCGAGGATTTTACCGAGGATTTCACTGTTAAGATTCACCGAGGATTTCACCGCAAAAAGCGAGGCATTCACCGAGGATTTCACCGCAAAAAGCGAGGAATTCGCCGATGAATTCACCGATGAATTCATCGCAGATTTCACCGAGGATACTTGCAATGGGGTTTGCTCATCATTCGGTACCAGAAAGCGATTTCCAAAGTTTCTGCAATCGATGATCCAAAAAAACTTATCAAACCCTAAGAGGAGGACCCGCTAGGACTAGACATTTGGGTCACTTCTTTGGGTTTTTAGCTAATTTTCAAACAATTTGTGTTCAAAACCTGAGCCAAAGGCGAGAGTGTCAAGGGTTTGCTAAGGGTAAGCTCATACTTTTCCATCGTCGAGTGTAATGTTTTTTTCAACTCAAAGCAAGGAGTTCAAACTTCCTGTTTGGGAAAAATCAGAAAGTTTGAACTTTCTGCACCGTGTGTGAAAAATAAATTTTATAGAGTTAGGAAGTTTTTTTAATCACAATTTTAATGTTTAGAAGGACAATAATTGATGCATTTATCGCAACGTTATCAAAGTTTTTGCGCGCACGCGGAGATCTAGAGTTTTGCGCGCACGCAGAAATCGGAAGTTTTAGCACGCACGCGGAGATCGGAAGTTTTTGCGCGCACGCGGAACATCATAAGTATTGCACGCACGCGGAGATCGGAAGTTTTTGTGCGCACGCGGAGATCTTAAGTTTTTGCGCGCACGCGGAGATCTTAATTTTTTGCGCGCACGCGGAGCACCTAAGTTTGCGCGCACGCGGAGTACCTAAGTTTGCGCGCACGCGGAACACCTAAGTTGCGCGTACGTGCAAATTTTTGTTTGAAAGGGTAAGTTTGCGCGTACGCGGAAGGTGCCGTCCAGACAAACTCAAAAATTAGACCCTCAAAAAAACAACGATACTTGGTTTTATCAGATTTTAATTTTTGACCTTATCTGGGCGTCCTGGTTTTTTTATCAATAAAAAAACCAATGAAAAAATTATCTCCCAAACTATACAACCCAATAACGCTAGGCATCCGAGTTTTTTATAAGCAAAAAAATTTATAAACAAATTATCCCCCAAGCTTTACAACCCAATAACGCTGGGCGTCCTGGTTTTTCTATCAACAAAAAAACTAATAAACAAATTATCCCCTAAACTATACAACCCAATAACGCTGGGCGTCCGAGTTTTTTATAATTAAAAAAATTAATAAACAAATTATTCCCCAAGCTATGCAACCTAATAACGCTTGGCATCCGAGTTTTTTATAAGCAAAAAAATTAATAAACAATAAACCCTTTCGCAGTAAAACTAAATAACGCTGGGCATCCTAATTTTTTATATATAAAAAAATTAGTAAACAAATTATCTTCCAAGCTGTACAACCCAAAAATGCTAGGCGTCCGAGTTTTTTGTAAATAAAAAATTATTAAACAAGTTACTCCTCATCTGTAAAACTCAATAACGCTGGGCATCCTGACTTTTTTATCTAGATAACAAAACTAATAAACAAATCATCCCCTAAACTATACAACCCAATAACGCTAGGCGTCCTAGTTATTTTATGAATAAAAATACTAATAAACAAATTATCCCTCAAGCTTTACAAGCCAATAACGTTGGGAGTACGGGACTTTTTAAAATTAATTTAACAATTCAATAAATGAACAGACTTAATCGTTAAACCTAGTGAAAAATTTGGGGCTCTTAATAAACAAATAAATGATTTAATAGACTATCACGAGGCACTTATCTTTGATATTCAGAAAAACTGCAGTTGATATATCCAGGATTAAATTACCGTTGACAACAACAAAAAAACAGACGCCCAGCGTTATGGTTGTATAGCTCGGATATAATTTGTTTATTAGATTTTTTTATTGTTTAAATAACTAAGATGCCCAGCGTTATTGGGTTGTTCAACTTATGGGTTAATAGTTAGTTAATTTTTTTTTTCGTAAAAAATTCGGACGCCCAGCGTTATTGGGTTGTATAGGTTGGGGGATAATCTTATAATTAGTTTTTTTATCCATAAAAAAACTAGAATGCCCAACTTTATTGGGTTGTATAGTTTGGGGGTTAATTTGTTTATTCATTTTTTTGTTTATAAAAAACTCAGACGCCCACCGATATTGGGTTGTTTAACTTGGGGGATAATTTGTTTATTAGTTTTTTTATCCATAAAAAAACTAGAATGCCCAACTTTATTGGGTTGTATAGTTTGGGGGTTAATTTGTTTATTAATTTTTTTGTTTATCAAAAACTCATACGCCCAGCGATATTGGGTTCTTTAACTTGGGGGATAATTTGTTTATTAATTTTTTTATCGATAAAAAAACGAGGATGCCCAGCGTTATTGGGTTGTATAGTTTGGGGGATAATTTGTTTATTCATTTTTTTGTTTATAAAAAACTCAGACGCCCACCGATATTGGGTTGTTTAACTTGGGGGATAATTTGTTTATTAGTTTTTTTATTCATAAAAAACCAGGACGCCCAGCGTTATTGGGTTGTATTACTGGGGGAATAATTTGTTTATTAATTTTTTGAATTATAAAAAACTCGGACGCCCAGCGTTATTGGGTTGTTCAACTTGGGGGATAATTTGTTTATTATTTTTTTTAATTATAAAAAACTCGGACGCCCAGCGTTATTGGGTTGTATAGCTTGGGGGTTAATTTGTTTATTATTTTTTTTACTTATTAAAAACTCGTACCCCCAGCGTTATTGGGTTGTAAAATTAGGGGGTATTTTATTTATTGAATTATTAGTTTATAAAAAAAGCTGGGCGCCCAGCGTTATTGAGTTTTTTGTTTGCCTGATCTGTGCCGGAAGATTTTCAAATTTCGCGGTACCACCTGGGCCGGGATCGGTCACTCTGGTGCAGACGGGTGCACTGCACACAGGTGTAAACCAAGTGTAAACTGTAAGTTCTGTGATTACTTTGGTTCATTTAATTTTGATATATTCTTCTGCTTTTTATTAATACTTGACTAAAATGCATGAAAACTACTATTTTTTAAAATATATTCATCAGTCTAAGCATGTAATTTTTCTTTTATTGATAATTAATTATCTTCCTGGGTGACGGCAAGAGAGAAGCTTTCAGTGTTGGTAAAAAAAGGAAGATGATTATAAGAAGAAAAGTAATCGACACGGTTGCTACAAGAACAGGATCTAATAAAGTACCCATATCAAGATAATTATCCAAGAAATTTCAGACAGTTGGGAAAATAATTTATTAATATTGAAGAAAGAAGAATTATTTATCACTGCCTGCTGCTTGTATGATTGCTTACTAAAATTTTTTTTTTCTTTGCATGTGCTGCATGAAATAAATAATTTAAAAAATTTAGAATTTCATTGAGGGAAATAAATTTTAAAGGTTATGAGAACGGGTGCATCGTGCATGTGCGGTTCGTGCATTTACTACGCGTGTGGTAGCAGACGACGCAAGGATCTGCTACACATGGTTAACGGGAGGAAAACGATTTTCCAAGTTTCCTGAAGTTATTTTTTAACCGATTTTCATCAAACAAGGCTTAAAAAATAGCTAAAATTATTATCTAGCGCGCTACAGAGCGTTTTTTTACATTTTTCCTTTTATTTTTTTTTTTATAGCCACTTTTTACTTCCAGCGCCGGTTACGTCTACACCGGTTACGTCTTGACATGTTTGATGTTCAAGAGTTCGAGAATTGGAAATTTAGAGTTTTAATGATGCTAGATTGTAAAGATTGTTTAGAACAAGTAGAACGAGAAAGAACTTTAAATGATGATGAAAATGCTTGGAATAAAAAAGAAAAGTTAGCAAGAGCATTTATAATAAGTAAAATTTCTAATAAACAATTAGAATATGTAAAAGAGTGCAAATCAAGTCTCGAGATAATAAATAAATTAAAATCAATGTATGAAACAAAATCTACTGCACTACAAATAATAAATAGAAATAAAATCGAATCCATAAAATTAAAACAGTGCAATACAGTGTACAATTTTACAAAAAGAATTTTTTGTAAAATTTGAAACAGCGTGCAATCATTATACAGCCGCTGGTGGAACATTATCAGAGTCAGAAAAATTAAGACACATGCTAAATGCTTTACCAAACAATTATAGCTATATTGGTGATCATCTGGATTTATTGCCAGAACAACAAAGAACTGTGGACTATGTAAAATTAAAAATAAAAGAAAAAAGTTTAAAATCGAGTGACCAAAGTGAAAATAAAACAAATGTGAGTACCTTTAATACAAAGGTAAAAGGAGCTTGCTACAACTGCAACAAACCTGGACATTTGCAAAAACATTGCAAACAAAATAAATATGGACAATTTGGTCAACACGGCAGTGAACGAGGTAGAGGTGCTTATCAGCAACAGCACTACAGAGGACAAAGTGGTTCTCAACGAGGCAACTACAGAGGCAACGCCTTCAGAGGCCAAAGCAGAGGCAGAGGCACCAATCAACATAGAGCTGAGTCAACGGATAACCAGAGCGACGACAACTCTTTTGCAGCATGGTTTACAGAATTCAATACAAACAAGATAAATGAGGTAAAGGTAAACAATTGTGATGATCTTAATGATAATTATAATAAATTAAATTGGTTGTTAGATAGTGGTTGTACACATCATGTTGTAAATTCTGATAAATATTTTAGTCATTCTGTAAATTTAGATAACCCGATCCAAGTGAACTTGCCAAATGGTGATTGTATTAAAGCAACAAAGAAAGGTCATATGAAAGTTTATTTTGAAAGCTGCTTTGGTAAAAAATTAATTGAATTAAAAAATGTATTTTATGTGGAAGGTATTAAAAAAAAATTTGTTAAGTTATCATCAAATTGCTAAAAATTCGATTCTTTATTCTAGTGATGATTATATTGAAATATATACTAAAAAACAACAATTAATTACAGTTGCATATGCTATTAATGATCTTTACTATTTAGAAAGTTTTATAAAAAATGAATTTATTAATGAAGGCATTTACACTAATGCAGTAAAATTAACTCATAAGGAAAAATGGCATAGAGCCTTAGGGTATGTAAATTTCAATTATTTAAATAAATTAGTAAATTTTAAATTATTAGATGGGTTACCAGAAAATTTAGAAAAAATTTATATGAAATGTGCTAATTGCATAAAAAGTAAAATGGTAAATGTTCCTTTCGAAAATGATGCAACAAGTTCCTCTGAAATTCTTGAATTAATCCATGCAGATTTGAATGGACCCCATAAAACTTTAGGTTATAATGGGGAGAAATATTTTTTAACATTTGTTGATGATTATAGTAAATGTACCAAAATTTTTTGTATAAAGAGTAAGTCAGAGACTATTCATTGCTTTATAGAATATGTCAATCTTGTTGAAAATCAGCTGAATAAAAAAATTAAAAAATTTAAATGTGATAATGGCAAAGAATATTTAAATAAAGAAATTTTTAATTTTATTAAATATAAAGGGATTAAATTAATAATTTGTCCACCCTACGTCCACGAATTGAATGGAGTAGCGGAAAGGTACAATAGATCTGCAATGGATATTGGTAGATGTTTAATGAGAGAAGCTAAAATAAATTTGAGATATTGGCCAGAAATTATTAATTCAGTTGCTTATTTAAAGAATCGAACATTGGCCAATACTTTTGAAAACAAATCACCTTATCAGATATTTTTTGGAAAAAAGCCTAATGTCAAACATTTGAAAATTTATGGGAGTAGAGTGTTTGTGAGAACACCAGAAGTTTTAAGAAAAAATAAGTGGCAAGATAAAAGCCAATTAGGATTTTAGTGGGGTATAATGATAATTGTTATAGAGGTTTGATTAAAGGCAGAATTATAAATGCCAGACATGTACAAGTTATTGAAGATAGGACAGAATTAATTTGTTTAGGAAGGAAGGACGATAATGTTGATGAAAATTTAAATTCTAGAGGAAATCTTATAAATTTTGATTTAGAGAGTGAAAATAATGATAGTGTGATTGAAATTGAAAATGGTAACGGGAATGAAATTAATAATGAGAATAGAATTGAAATTGATGAAAACAGTGAAATAAGTCAGAACGAAGTTAGGCAAAGTCCGAATGAAATTAAAAATAAACAGAATGAAAATTTAATGCCAGTTAGGAAATCAAATCGTAAAAAGAATCCTATTGAAAGATATGGAAATCCTGTAACAAATTTTATATATGTAAATTATGTAGATGCAAATGTACCTAGTACAGTTGAGGAGGCGTTGAAATCCATAGAATCTTTAGAATGGCAAAAAGCTATGGAAAATGAAATAAAAAGTTTGAATAAAAATGAAACTTGGACTGTTGTAAGAAAGCCGAAAGATAAGAAAATTATTGATGTGAAATGGATTTTCACGAAGAAAAATAATAATATATATAAAGCGCGTTTAGTTGCTAGAGGGTTTCAACAAAAGGATTATATTGAGAATGTTTATTCGCCAGTTGGCAAAATGCAAACCTTGAAAATTTTGTTAAGTTATTCTTGTGCTAATAATTTATTTATTAATCAGATGGATGTAGACACAGCCTTTCTAAATGGCAATGTAAAGTCAGAAGTTTATATTCGCGAACCACAAGGTTTTGAGACGGGAAAAGATAGAGCATGCAAACTGAAAAAGGCACTTTATGGTCTTAGAGAAAGTTCTAGAGTTTGGTACGATTGTTTTAATGATTATGTTGAAAAACTGAATTTTACTAGAAGTAATTATGATCAATGCTTATATGTAAACAAAACAGGGAAAGATCCTATATATATATATATATATTAGTTTTTGTTGATGATTTGTTAATATTTTGTAAAGATAAATCTAGAATTGAGGATATTAAATCGATACTGATGAATAAATTTATTATGAAAGACATGGGTGAAATCAGTAATTATATAGGAATTGATGTGAGTTATAATGATGAGAGGAATTTAATGACATTAAGTCAAACAAAATATATAGAATCTTTATCTGTAAAATACAGGTTAGAAAATGCAAAATTATACGACACTCCTATGGAGAATAATCTTAAGCTGGAGCAAGCTTCTGAAATCGACGAAAGAATAAAATATTGAAATTTGATTGGTGAATTATTGTATATTAGCTCAGGTACAAGACCTGATATTTCTTTTGCCGTGAATTATCTTAGTCAATTTCAGAACTGCTACAATGAAACACATTTCAAATACGCTATGAGAGTCTTGAAATATCTTATTAAAACTAAAGATTTAAAATTAACTTACACCGATAAAGAAAAAAATGCAAACTTAGATTGTATGGTAGATTCAGACTATGCAGCCGATAGCATAGATAGAAGATCGACTACCGGATTTGTAATACGTTCGTTTAACAATGTTGTATTTTGGAAATCGAGAAAACAAAACTGCGGAACAAAATGTTCAACCTTTGCGGAGTATACTGCTATGTCCGAGGCAGTGACTGAAATTTTATTTATAAGAAATCTTTTAAGTGAATCATTTAATATTCAATTTTTTAGACCGATAAAAATGTTTGAAGATGATGGGGTGCTTTGTTAATCGCGAAATTAGGAAATTTTACAAAGAATTCTAAACACATAGAGGTTCAATACCATTTTGTTAACGAAAATTACGAAAAGAAAGTTATAGATATTTTAAAGGTAGAGTCACAGAATAATATTGCTGGTATCCTGACTAAAAGTCTTGATAAAAATAAATTTATTAAAAATCGCAAAGCCCTGAAATTATTGTAAATTTTTTTTGAAACTGATTAAATTTAAACTATTATGAAATAATGAAATAAATGTAGAAAGAAAACAAATATTATAAATTTAAGGAGGCGTGTTGAAATATAGCTAAATATTATAATATTAGAATCGTGTCACCATCTATTGTTTCGACCCCCGACGGTGAACACGAATAGAATATGTGTATGTGTGAGCGAGAGCACATCACGCAACTACGTCACGCGACGCGACGCGACCAGTCGAGTACTGTACTGGCAGCTGACCAATGCGGAGCACGATGCTCACATGCGGATAATTTGTAGCCTTACTATAAAATAATAATTAAATACTATTAATCAACCACAAAGTGTTTCACTGATTTGATCTACCTCTACAATAATCCCAACAATGGTAATATATTTTTTGGTCAAAACTTACAGTAGCAACCCCAAATTAATTAAAATATACACGGAAGCTTTCCCAAAGTAAATCGTAATGTTGATGTTTTTTCCAAGTAAATTGTAACATTGAGTCAATAAAAAATTAAAATAAAATTTTTCTAAATAAAAATTTTTAATCTCCATGTCAACTTGTTAAAGGCGGACTTGAGAGTTTTTCTCAAGGAAATCGTATCGATGAGATGTTTTTCTGGGCTAACTCTAACTATAATCAAACGCTTCTTGAGGGGTCATAACTTTAAAATAAGCCTGCGAAAATTCGACCTATGAAAATTGTAAGAATTTCGCTATTCATAAAATAAGTTTCTCTACGTTAGGAAATTTTTAAATATAATAGTGATTGATAAATTTTATGAAGGAAAAAATTGATTATGGTAGAAACAAAAAATGATCGATAAAAAAAATATAAATAAGAATAAACAAATCAGTATATTATTTAACTAGGCAACTAATCACATGTTTGTCAACCTCCGCTTCGCCTCGGACGACAACTTCATGTGATTTTAGGCCTTCCCATTCAGCTGCCTATTTGAGTATACTATTTTTCGACGGCGCCGGAAAGTGCTACTGACGACTGTAGCGGAAGCGGCTGGGAAGTAGCGCTTCCCGGCCGAAGTACGGAAAAAACTATTTTTTAACTTTGAGATTTAGTTTATTGGATCAAGACCAAATAGTTTTCTCAATGTATGTCTAGAAAATAAATGGTTGATATTTTTGGAAAGTTTTGTTCAGTTTAGTATTATCAAGCCTGTGAACAGACTGAGAAAAAATAGTTACCTGCGTTTTTTGTCGTCAACTAAAATTGTTAATTCTTATTTGCAGAAAATTTTTACACTGTATCATAGGTTTATTTATAACTTTCAGTCTTTAGTCCATTTCGTTTAAGCTAATAAAAATATTTATCCTTTTTTCCTTTTTAGATTAATTAATCTGATAAAATCTTTAATTCATTACACTGTGACTTTTAAACTATTTAAAAATATAATCTTTAGGGAAAAAAATAATTAAGTAGAAGACATTTTGATTATGAATGAAACTCTGACTTGAAAAGATATAACTTTATTATTGATCAACTCAACGTTACATTTTACCCGGAAAAAAGTCTCAACGTGACGATTTCCTCGGGAAAAGCTCTCTGGTCTGGTCTAAATTAGTTGGAATTTCTATTGTAAGTTTTGACTTAAAAATATATAAATTTAATCGCTTATCACTTTAATCTTACATTTTACCCGGAAAAAAGTCTCAACGTTACGATTTCCTCGGGAAAAGCTCTCTTGTCTGGTTGAAGTAAGCTGGAATTACTATCGTCACTTTTTGCTTGGAAAAATATTACTTTTTATCATTGATAATCTCAACGTTACATTTCACCCAGAAAAAAGTTGTCTACGTTACGATTACCACGGAAAAAGCTCTTTAACCTGCTTCAAATAAATTGATATAGATATTGTAAATTCTAACTTGGAAAATAATACCTTAATCGTCGATAACTTCAACATTACAGTTTACCCGGAAAAAAGTTTTAACGTTACGTTTCCCTTGGGAAAAGCTCCCTGGCCTGCTTAAAATAAGTTGTCATTGTTCTTGTTGCTTTTTACCTGGAAAAATATTATTTTAATCGTTGATCACCAATACGTTACACTTTACCTGGAAAAAGTTGTGCAGGTTACTTTTTTCCCGGGATATATTTTTGTCTTGAATATATGTGATTGTTTTCCCGGATAAAAGCACACTGGTTACACTTTCCTCGGGGAATATTGTCTTCCGACCCGCAGCAACTTAACATGACACTTTTCTCGGGAAAATTATACATCATGACAATTTTTTTTTTTTTTTTTTTTTTTTTTTTTTTTATTGGTCCAGTTCAGGATGTTGGGCAAATTTTTCGGTTGTCAGTGGCGTTTCCGCGTCCTTTGTACCGCGCGGAGATGGTTTGACTGTGTAATTCTCATATAGTGGGTTAGCCGCTTTATCTTCCTTATTTGTCTGGTGCTGGATCTTTCTATCAGCTTCGGTCGGACGGGTGGTGCGTATATACAGGCATAGCCCTAACACGGTCATCGCTAGAACTGTGATGACTAGGGTGCCTACTCCTAGTCCAGTATGTATTTTGTTAGTTTGTTGGTGCTCCTCCAATTCCTCCAATTGATCTATTATGTCTTCAAGTGGACGTCCTGGTTGAAACTGTCCTGCTCCTATTTTTTTTTCTCCTTTTCCCCAGCGTAATTGACTTAGCTGGGTTGCATATTTGCGTAATTTGGGGTACAGTGTGTTCAAGGTAAGGTTCACTCCTGGCTGGTAATAATATTGTTCCTTTTGTGTGTATTTCGTGGGATTTGGTAAAGCAATCCTTTTCGCTCTTCCCACACAATTGGGCGCTATTTTAAAAATTCCCAGACCCTTCACTGCTATTGTAGTGGCGTTTTGAGAGGCAGAGGATCTGGACGGTTTCTTCACTAGCTAAGGAGTAAAACAAAGCTCCTTCCGCTTTCAAATAATCCCATTGGTCGTGGACATAAGTGTGGAACCTTACATCGTATAATTTGAATGACTCAGGCGTTGGTCGGAAAAACAACACGACTTCACAACTGGGTGCTTGGGAGACTTCTCAAATTCCCATTTCCGAGTCACATAAATATCCATCACTTAGGTCTTTGCATTCCAGGAATTCCTCCTGGTCAAACATGAAATATTGTATCAAATCTTCGATTATCCCCAGATATTGGTGCCTCGGTTTCACATAGGCTGTTCCATTGACTTCAAGACTCAACCTCTGCTGCGTTGCTAGGGAGTGGAGTCGATGTAATCTATAACTCTGTTGGTCTGTGAGGGGTAGGTGTAAGTACACCAGCAGCCGTTGTCGATCATGAATTAAGTTCACCCTTGCGATCTTTGCTATCTCATTTACTCGCCAGTGTTTTTCACTTATCGGCAAGTCCAGACCTTTGATCGTTTTGCCGGATTTCGTTGTGGATCTGCGTCACGAATTTGGGGGGGAATTAATCCTGGTGCCAGTTCTCCCTTCTGTCCGGCTATGATGATTCGTCTTAATTGCTCATGCATTCCCGTTATTTTCTGTAGATGGCGCTCGACATTGTGGTATTGAACATGCAGTCCCATTTCTAATCGGGACTCATGGCCATCTTGGAGGGTTTGCTCCATCTCCTGAATTTTGTTTTTTTGAAGTATTGTCTCATTGTGCATCTTAGCCAACGTCCCGATAATAATGTGCGCTTGGTTCTTTTGTAGCTTAATATGCTTCTTTTGGTCCTGGTCCACTTGATCGATCTGTTTCTGGGCTCGGTCCACATTCTCGGCCGTTACAAGACCGAATAGACTCTCTCCAAGAGTCCCGATGATCCCGAACGGCGCCATTCGTTTTCGGCTTGTATTCGTACTATTCTTGGTCATAGTAGGTCCTTTTATGTGTACATCTTCTAATCGGTCTATAATTTCTCTTTTTAAACTTCTTAACGCTTGAGCGGCTTCGTGGAGGGCTTTTATGTCCACCACTCCTTCGCAGGGAGGCTCTCCCCCCTGTCGCAGACATCTCAGGGTGAGGGCGCCAATCTGTTTTTCTACTTCTTGGTCGTTGAGCAGTTTCTCCATTTCCACTGCTACTATTATTTTCCAATCCGCCCGTCGGAGGTGCACCGACCCCACCCTTTCGTAATACAACCCCGGATTGGTTGTTAATGGAGTGATGTTGTAGATCCCATATCCCGAGACCATACTTAAAGTTGACAGTACAAGCAGCAATTTCCACATTTCCTGAAAACAGAAGATTCGAATTAGTCATTTTTGTCGGTTTTTCCATGGTCGGTCGGGACACTCATGAGTTTGTCAGCATACTTTCTAATTTTCTTACCATTTGGCAATTCTAGAATAACATGGTTCCGCCCCAGTATTTCGACAATTTTCAAAGGTTTTTTATAGTAACTATTGAATTTCGAAATGCGGGGCTCTGCTAACACCCATGCGTACCCATTTGGCCGGCCACAGAATTGTTTGGTCTTTTGGTCATATCGGTTCTTGGTCTTTATTTTCGTTGCAATTTCCCATTCTCCAGCCTGAATTTGCATTTCATCTAATCGATGAATCAGGTCTTGCAGATAGAGATTGTACGTCCTTAATTTTTCCTCATTGGGAATTCTGATCGGGAATCTGGCCGCTTGTCCGTAAACTAACTCGAAGGGTGTAAAGTTAGTTGCAGAATGCACGCTCGTGTTATACGTGAATGCTGCGAAGGGGACCAGACGATCCCAATTGTTGTATTTCTCTGAATACACCCGAATGAAATCCATTAAAGGAGCATGGCTTCGTTCAAGTGATCTGTTTGTTTGCGGTCAGTACCAGGAGGTACATAACCTGCGTATCTTAAATAGTCGCAGTAGTTCATCAATTAATTCTTACAAGAAACTTTTGCCTCGGTCCTACAGCAGTGCTCTTGGTGCCCCGAATTGGCAAATCAGATATCGTACTATTGCGTCCGCAATAGTACTAGCTCGTATGTCTGGAAGTGGGATCGCTATCAGGTATTTTGTCAAATTACACTGCATAGTTAGCACATGCTGGTTACTTGATGGGGTCGTTCGTAGTTTGCCCACAGTGTCAATCGATATTTTATCAAATGCTTCGATTGGAATGTGTCTGTCAGTATAAATTCCTGTCTTGTTTTGCATCGGTTAATTTTCTTCTCGCGACAGTTCGGGCATCGACGGACATAGTCCAATACGTCATTCCGCATGCCTTTCCAGTAGTATCTCTCACGGATCTTTTGGTAGGTCTGGTTGATTCCTTTGTGTCCACTGGCCAAACTATTGTGCAGCAACTCAATGATTTTGGGTCGCTCGGACACATTAGGCTAATAGACGTTCCAAAGCATATGGTAATTTGATATGGGGTTTTTATCAGATCTCTTTCGGATGATTTCTTCTAGGAGTCCCGGTTCCAGTTGTCTGGCCATGTCCCCCTTTCGAGCTATCCTAAAGCCACTCAGGTTGCGACGTGCCAGGGTGTCTCGCAGATTCTGTAACAATTTACTCACCACAGCAGGTTCTAGTGGGTCGTGGTAATGGCCTTTCACTATCAACGTGAGTATGTTATGATTCTTGTACGGGGTAATTAGCACTTGCCTCTTTTGTGGACGTTTTCCTTTGAGCTGACTTGGATCAATAGCATTTAGATCAGTCAGCAATCTACTAACAGGGCCGTCGGGTATACAAAATCCTGAGCCATAAAATGCGCGATATTTTCTCGCTTATAGGTCAAACAATTCCTGCTTCGCAAGACCCTACCTTGAGAGGGTATTTCCCTCTCTACTGGTATCCCGTCAGACATAGTAGTGTCCTTTGCATTTGGATCTCAGCATTTTCCATCGTCCAGGGACTCATCCCGCCGCCACGTCAATTCTGGTAGAAAGAAGGGCAACTCTTCCTGGGCGGGTCGGCTGAATTCCAAAATTATGGGGGTTTTATTCTTATTTTCTTCTATTGTTTCTAGATCCGGAGGTTTGGATCGTCGTGGTTGGTTTGGTCGGCTTTCTGGTGTGCTGCTGATCAGCTGCCTTTCCGATAAGATTCGGGGATTTATAGAGACCTCTGCTCGTTTGGGCCAACTCAGAATGGATGGTTCAGGCTTTTGCTCACCATCGGCTTCTTCTGCCTCTTCTAGTTCCGTACTAGTGTCGGTTTCCTCCGCTGAACGACGATCTATCTCTTGTTTGGTGCTGACGTTGGCCTTCCTTACTAATTCCTGAATTCGTTGGGTCATAACGCTGTCATCCAAAGTATCTTCATTGTAAGGGTCTGCCTGCTGAAGTATTTCTATTGTCTCCGAGTCCACTTCTTTCTCCTTCGGAGTAACATCACCTGGTTGCAGTTTCCTGGACTGCGTATTTTTTATCACCATCCGAAAAATGAGTGGGAGCTTCCTCAGGCCTAATTGCCGGCAATCCGCACCACTCTTTGGTTCGATCATAATGCTCCTGCAGACTTTTATCCAAGCGGTCGCTTCCTTCTTGAAGCGTCAATTGAGGTGGTTTGGACTCAATTTGATCCTCCTCTTCCTCAGATTCCTCAATCGTTTTTGTTTCACTCGGAGTGACGGCGCTGACTTCCCTTTCTGATAATGCCACCATGGAGTCGTACTGACCGTTAATATCTTCTTCTTCCATGAAATCATCTTCGGTTGTCTCGTCTCTCAACCCGCTATCCTTTAGGTCAGGAATAGGGATGCCGTCCGTACTGTCACTGATTCTCCCTGACTTGGTCTCTTTGGTGCTTGGAGGCTCCGATTCTGATGTTATTTTTCCGGATCGCGAGTCTAGAGGCTGTGGGTAAACAAGCTCTTTCAAATGGGGAGGTATGGCCAAAAGACCTGGGTCCCGGGTCCCAGTTTTTACTATACTTTTGGCTCTAGTACGCTGAGGTATCACGCTATGATCCAACTCAGGGGTTTGTTTGTTTGTCTTGGCCCCTATGAGTCTTCCCCTTTTAGGAGGATTAACGTCATTATCAGGTTGGGCCCGTTGCCATCTCGTAGGGGCTGAAGCTACGCTACTAGTCGAAGGTTTCAGTCGCTCTTGGTCGGGTCCACTAAGTTTGGTTCTGGCAGTCCCGGGCTTCGCTGGTTTCTGCCCTATTTTGTTCATCTGCGCTGGAGTCTTATTGCGTTCACGTTGACTCTTCTCTAAGATAAGCACTTTGATTATGGGTAATGTAACATTGATTTCATCTTCTGGAATCGGTGCGTCTATTGGGTTTCAAGACAGAAAATCATCGTTGATATTTAGTTTTCCGGGCTTATATTTGAAATCATATTCAAAGACAATGAATTTTAGCATCCACCGCAGCATCTTTTTACCTGGGTCACGCTGATTATGCATCCAACTGAGCGGTTCATGGTCGCTGATCAGCTGAAACCGCCGACCCAACAGATACGTACGGAATTTCTTGAGTGCATGCAATACTGCGACGCACTCCTTTTCCGTGGTAGAATAGTTTAATTCACTTTTATTTAGACTGCGAGATAAGTAAGCCACTGGGTGGTCAAACCCATCCTTCTCCTCGCTTAGAACCGCGCCTACAGCGTAGTCACTGGCATCTGTCGTTAACATGAACTTCTTGTTAAAATCCGGAAATTGCAGTATTGGGGCTTCACAAAGTTTTTGCTTAAGAGCTTCAAAACTTTCTTCTTGCGCCGGTCCCCACTCAAATTTCACATCTTTCTTGGTCAAGTCAAATAGCGGCTTAGCTATTTCGCAGAAACCCTTGATGAATCTTCGATAATAGCCCACGAGACCTGTCAATGACCGTATATGCGTTACGGTACGTGGTCTCCTGAACTTCTTGATTGCTTCGATCTTGTCGGGATTTGGCTCGCAGCCTCGTTCCGATACAATGTGCCCCAAGAATGGTACTTCCCTCCTTAAAAACTGTACTTTGTCTGGTTGGACCACTAGTTTGGCACCTCTGAGTCGGTCGGGGAGTAGTTGTACTTTACGTAAATGGTCCATTAAACTACGGGCGTAAATTATGATATCGTCCCGGTAGACTAACATTTTGACATCTTGGAGTCCCATCAGGATCAAATTCTAAAGCCCAATCGGGCCTCAACGGTGATTTGGTTTTTTTTAAACAGACTGCCGTGAAAGCCTGCAGGGCTTTATATACTTTGATTTTTGGTTTTAGGTTAGAACGCTTCAAAGAAAAACTATTTTAGGATGATTATTTCATTTATATTATACATCCCGCGCGTAGCTGATGATCCCCTGAGTAATTTGAAAAAAAAATTATCCCGAACAAAGCCCGCATTGAAAAGTTATGAACGTTTCATTTTTCGAAACGCTGATTTTCCTTTGGCTCATGGTAGTCAGGGGAATTCAATTTCAGTTTCGAGCATCCGGTCTCTCTGCCTGCGCTCCCTGTAGACTTAACCGGACGTGACGTATGCGGTGGGCGTGTCTATTTTTGCTGTCTCACTCTTACTGCTTACCTACAGCGGCAGACGGGGGCATGTAGGGCCGGGCCTGTAGCCATGAGGCGACTGGTGGCGCTGTATCAAGCAGCCTCTACTTACAGCTGACTACAGCTGACTGCGGAGCCGCTGAGCAGAGCAGTTTGTAATGTGTAATGTGTCATAAGCAATAATTTTTTGATAGATAATTGATTGTCATAGAAAAAACAGTACTGAAGGCCCTTATTTTAATTATACACCGTGATTCAACTTTATTGCCCCAACTGAGATAATTCTATTTTCCGATTCATTATTTTACGCTGATTCCGAAAATATAAATGAGTATAGGTTTTTTTTTAATCAGATTTTTAGTTATCGAGACTTAAAAATGTGTAAAAAGTTCCAAAAAAGCTCTGAAAAAGCTCCTCCATCTATACAATCAAGAAAAACAAAATATCGATCGTAACCTCTGAGGCATATGCATCCCAAACATATATGCGATCTGCCCGCGTGGTGTACTATGTAGTAGGGGGTTCTGCACAAATATGTACCACGTGTTTTAAGAAATTTTTTATTCATTTTTTTTTTTTTTTTTTTAATCGAGTTATCAATGAAGTGTTGCAAGTATTTTATTATTGTACGTGCTTATGCCGTCCCGTACAACCTTCGATAAATGTTATTTTATCTTTGTTATTAAAGATGGAAAATTAGCAACAATTTTTTAGAAGTTTGGACTCCGGAGGGGTCAGGGCGGACACCTGGTGCACCTGGTGATACTTACGCCTTGGAGACGATTTCCCCAGGGAGTTTGGACTCCGGAGCGGCCAGGGTGGACACTCGGTGCACCTAGTGACACTTACGCCTTGGAGACGATTTCCCCAGGGAGTTTGGACTCCGGAGGGGCCAGGGTGGACACTCGGTGCACCTAGTGACACTTACGCCTTGGAGACGATTTCCCCAGGGAGTTTGGACTCCGGAGGGGTTAGGGTGGGCACCTGGTGCAACTGGTATTAATTACGCCTTGGAGATGATTTCCCCAGGAAGTTTGGACTTCAGAGGAGTCAGGGCGGACACCTCGTGCTCCTGGTGATACTTACACTATGGTTCTAAAATATTTATATTTTATGTGATCGACGATTGAAAATAATAAAAATGTTTATAAATAAAGGAACGGAAAATAGAATGGAAAATTTCAATGTATATATTATTATGAATCGTGAACATAAACATAACCAAAAGTCATACCGGTACAAGTGTTCGAAATTGTGTGATTGTTTATCTACAATACGTATGAAATAATAATGAAAGTGAAAAAAGAAAGATAATTATAATTAAAGTGTGCAAAAACTCAAGTAAAGTTTGGTCATCGTACTGCAGTGGACCGTGAAATTTATTTTTCAATCTCTGTTTTTGTTGAAAAAAATTAAGTAAGTACTCTGAAATTTTTATTTTTTAAAATGATTAAATTTAAAATTATTTACATTATTATTTAATTATTCCGACCGAATCTGCCAAACTCGCCAGACTACGGGTTGAGAAAAAAGACCGACTAAAGTTGGCAGGTTGGCCGGACTACAGATCCCTCAATGAGCTCGACGGAATCGCGAGCTTGACCGGATCGCGGCTCAGTCAACGAGCTTAACCAAAGCTGAACACCGGGCTAGACCACGGCTCAATCAAAGAGCCTAGGGTAAGTAGGAGGGCAGCACCCCACTAATTACACTAATCATTACTGTCTTAACAAATAAATTGAGTTTTTGTCTACTTGATGAATTTTTATGTTCTAATTAAAATAATTTCAATAAACAGCAATTGATTTATTTTGGTTCAAAATTACCACTTTATAAAGTGGAAATTTAAAAAACCAATCGTTATTTATTAAAATTACTTTAATTAATCTTGTCATCTTTAAACTTTGGATTCTTAAAGACTAGTTTACCTTCAAACAGTTAACTAGAATTAATTAATAAGTTTTATACATCTACTAGGCAATACAAAGTTGTTCTTGGTGAGAATTAATTAATTTATTAAGGTAAAATTTTGAAAGAATGTGGTGCATTATAAATTTAATTTGTTTAACTGTAATTTTTTTATTTACAAACTTAAGTCAAGTTATTTTAATTTTAATAGCTTTTTTTTTTTTTTTTAACCCTTAAAGTACACACGGGGTGTAAAATACCCCACATAACTGTCAGTGTGGCAGTTCTGGATTTGGGTGTGTACTTTAAGGGTTAATATTTAAATTAAATTTTCTTAGATCGCTTACTTGGCAACTGTAGTGCTTGTTGTTAACACAAAGTATGCTGCATCTTTACTATTTAATTTTTATTTTATTTCAGTGAGACACATTAAATCCAACTGGATCAGCCTCCACTGATGACCATCAACGACAGACTTTTCTTCAAATGATTTTTCAGCAAGCAGCGAAAAATTAAGGGTTATTGATGTTGGTCGAGTTAAGGAACAATTACCAGTAGCTGTTTTTTAACAACACAATTTTTTTTTTTTCACTTATACTTTAATTTCAAGTTGAAAAATAGAAAAATACTTAATAAATTTGTAAAAACTTAAAAATTATGTAAAAAGCTGTGCCAAAATGAAATAATATCTAAATAATATGTCATGTATCGATCCCCATAAAGATCCCATATTTCCAAGTTGCAACAGACTTACTTATAATCCGCCTAAAAGGAGTTAGGGAGGGGGCCACGGAAATTGCAATTAAGCATTTTGCTAGCCGGCACCTCCGCTCTGCTGGAACAGGTGGGGCGAAGTAGCTTCCCTCGCTGCTTAGCCGCGCTCCCAAACTACTCTCGTCCCCGACACTCGAGTGGTTCGACCGAAAGCTAGCAGCGATCGAAGAGCACGTGCAGCACACCTGGACAAGCAGAGCCGGATCAGGCAACTCTACGAGACTACCCCCGTAAAATCAAATTTGGAACTCCAAGCTCAACTCAAACCTTCCAACTTCAATTCTAAGGAGAAAGAAGAGTTTATAGAAGGATTTCATTCCTTGTGGTGGGACTCTGGAAAATGGGAAGAACTTCTTGAAAATTTCGACCTAGGATCTAACTATCACGAAGCGGATCACTCTGTTGTCCACAGTGATCCAGGCTATTTGGAAAATGACCTTATTGACGCAAATGATAGACAGATTCTGAAAAATACACAATCCCTGTTAGACTTAGATAAATGGCAACTGACCGATGACTCTGGATTCAAAAATCCTCCCTTATCGTCCACTCTCCTCACACATAAAATACCCCCAACAATTTTTGATGACACTTTTAATCTCGAAAACACCAAAATCATGTCTAGTGAAAATTCCGACTCTTCAACAAATTCCACGAAGACAATTACACCAGATCATAAGTTAGCTCCATCGGAAAACTCTCTAAACACTCAAGAGAGTATCACTCACCCTCGAGATACCGCCAAAACGACCCTTCAATCCTCGCAACAATCACTTCCTACAAAACAACCAAATTCAAATTTGATACCTCGAAGTCCAAAACCTACTACGGCAAATACTCATAATGACATTTTCACCAGCGTTAAAACCATTCCGCCAATTAAACCCCCCCTCTTGAATCCTTTTTGCACCCCGATCAAACCCCCCGAACGACTGACAGTGAGACTCACCCGAGACGCCCTCACGGGACATAAAGATAACATAATACATTTTATCCCTGCGAATTTAAACCTACACACGCCTAACAATCAACTTCTTGCCGAGTTAGAGCTAATTTTGAAAAGCGAACTTAAAGATCTGAACCCTACGATTGGCAATGTTCTTGTCTCTAAAACCCGAGGCCGAACCATCTTCTCTTTAGTAGTTACAGAAACCAAAAGGAATCCTATCAAGCAAAGTTCTTTGAAAGAATGCTTATGCAATCCTTATCATCTACTACTAGAAAAAGAAATTACATCGGTTCGTATGTCACGAAAAGGCGAACTCACAGATGCATTACCACGTGGAACTCTATACCGAGAAGTCCAAGACGCACTCAAAAACATACCTATGACGCTAACGATCTGTCTAGGTGTCTGCATAACACCACCACCCGAATCCCGCAACACCATCCTAAAAGAATGCCACGATAGCCTATTCGGAGGACATCGTGGAGTAGAGAAGACTTACAGAAGAGTGAGGGAAAAATTTACTTGGCCCGGTTTGCGTAAAGATATAGTCGATTACATTCATCGATGCCGAATATGCCAAGAGTTTAAACTCATAGGTTATCGCACCAAAGAACCCATGGTAATTACCGATACGCCCGCAGAACCGTTCTTTAAAATGGCTATCGATGCGGTCGGATCTATGCCTCGAACTGTGAATGGCAATGCTTACATAATCACTATGCAATGTTTATTTTCAAAATTTGGATAGCAGTACCAGTACCTAATCTTAAAGCGCTAACCATGGCACAAGTCCTTGCTAAACATCTTATAGCCGCTCATGGAGTACCTAAAATTATCTTGAGCGATCAAGGTAAAAGCTTTAGGAATAAACTCCTCAAAAATCTTGAAAGCATGTTTGACTGTCGTCTAAAAACGATGACATCTTTCCACCCCCAGTCGAACGCATCATTGGAAAGAAGTCATGCTGTCTTGAAAGACTACTTGAGGACTAACACCCCTAAGTATCAAGACTGGGACGAGCTAGTTCCCTTTGCCATGATGGAATACAATTCCTCAGTCCACTCTTCCACAGGTTTTACCCCCTACGAAATAGCTATGGGACGAAATCCTAGAACCCCTTCAGGATGCCTGGACGACTTCGATAACGACACATATAATGGTTACATTTACGATCTAGCAACAAGAATAGCTGAAATCCGAGAGATCGCATTGAAAAGCTTAGAATCATCCAAACAAGTTAACAAAAGAAATTACGACAAATCAACTAAACCCCTAGATATAAAACCCGGAGACAAAGTTTACGTCAACAAACTACCGCGTAAAAACAAACTAGATAAATTCTATAACGGAGTTTTCGACGTCCTAGAAGTACGCGAAAATAACACTGCCCTCTTGCAAAGCCAAAACAAACAAAAAATCTTAGTTCATAAAGACCGTCTGAAAAAATTTTACTAAAAGCCTTTCTTCTCAAAAATCATCGCCTTATCTAATTTAAATCTGCCCTAATTTTGTTCCAGAAAAATGTTCTTTATTTTGCTGTGGTTCACGAGCTTCGCTCCAGTCGGTACCGTTCACACGGAGAATAAAACTTTCTATGAAACGCAATCAATCCCCAATAATCCGGGTATTTTCTATGAACACGTCGGGAAAGTTAATTTAGTCAGAACAAAAATTCATATTAATATTTTTTTAAATTGTCTCTCACTAGACAGAAACTTAAAAACGGAAAACAAAAATTTCAAACATTTAGTAAATGAATTATATAGAGTCTACCCTGACCAAATAACACCAACACTCTCGGAACTTCACATAACCCGCAAATTATTCGCAATAAATGATCTACATGAATCTATAAAAAGCTTGTTCGTTCTGCAAGAAATCGATAACCGACCCTATAATCGAAAAACGCGAGGAGCTCCAATCGAAGTCGGCGGTTGGGTTACGAAATGGTTATTCGGCATCATGGACTCGAAAGACCGCGAACTAATCAATAGTGACATCGACAAACTGTACGACAGTCAGAATAACTTATCACAAATTTCAATTGAATCAACTCACCTAATTAAATCAGAGCTCGAAAATCTGTATAAATCAGAAAATAATCAAACTCTAGAAATTTCACGCTTAATCAGTCGTGTTGAAGTCATCTCCGAACAAAACTTGGCCATAAACAGAAACCTGCAATTTGAAAACGTTACCAGATGGTGGTTTGATTACTCATACGAACTTGATGAACTACAAAGGGGTTATGAAACCTTGATGGAAGTTATTCAAACCACCGCAAGAGGACATCTACACCCTCTCCTGTTATCTTTTTCCCAAATGTCCAATCTACTCTTAAAAATTAACAACAATCCGAATCTCCGGATACCAAACGCAGCAGATGTAATTACACCCCACTACCTATTCAACGTAGCGAAAACGACTATTTTTATCACTAATGGAAAGCTTCACGTTTCTATAAAACTACCTTTAGTAATGGATGACGACCTCGATTTGTACAAAATACACTCTTTTCCAAACCCTATAACCCTCCCCTTTGATAATACAGGCTATTTAGCAATAAAACCAACAGTTAATTATATTGTCTTATCGAGAAACCAGACATATGTTCTCTTAAATGACGAACTCCTTCAATCTTGTTCCACTTATAATCACACTAAGCTATGTGAAGACTTCTTACCCTTAATCAACGGAGTGACACACCCATCGTGTGAATATTCAATGTTCAATCAGCCGACAACCTCTTCTCTAAAAACCTGCTCGACAGTTATTATACCAAACACGCCCATAATTCTAACACCCTTGCATGCATCGAATTTATGGTTATATTCAACTTTAAAACCAAATAAGCTCACAATAACCTGCCATAATCATCGAAATGAATTTCTCATAAATGGCACAGGCTCACTTTACCTAAGTGGCGAATGTACTGCACACACATCAAGCTTTACCTTACACGGTCTTCGGAAAATCTCATTCATATCAGAATACAATTATAATCCCGAATTGTCAGCAGAATTGAACATAATAAAACCCGAGATACATGAATACGCAACCAAATACCCCATGGAAGTAGAGAAAGAACTCACTGAATCACTACAAAAATTTAACCCAATTCCCCTGAGCGAAATCGAAAATAAACTGCGAGCGATACATATTCGACGGACGGAACAGAAGCAAACACATTCATTTATAGCCATCGGCTTAGGATCCTCAATCGCGATAACATTAGTCCTAAAATTTTTGATAGATAAATTTCTTCAGGTCGAGAAAATCCTACCCTTGTTCTTCTTTATCTGCAACAAAAAGAAAGAATATAAACAAAATAAAAAAAACAAAGAAGAACCCAACCGAAAAACATGCACATGTAAAAATAATCATCAGGATGATACTCCTCCTAATGAGACTCACAGCTTGCCTCCGACTCTAAAGTCGGCAGACATTGTAATCCACGTGGACTCATCTCCACAAATCTCGACAATGCCCACAACCTCTCCAAAAGCACCAAACTCTAATACAAAACCACCGCTTCACGTCGCAGAGCCATGAAAAATAAAACAAAACGTCAATAAAAAAAAAATGATAATAATAATAAAAAATAAATAAACAAAATAATAAAAAAAATAATAATAAAAAAAAATATTATAACAATAATAATAATAAACAAAAAAAAAAAAAAACTTCATTTTCAAACCAAATTTGACCAACTGTCCATTCAAAACACGCTTAAGACTCGACCATAGTCATGAATCTTCGTGACCACTGGCCTGCTGAGCGCGCCCGTCGCATGCAGACCCGCTATGCCTCCAACACAGGCGACTCTTCCACCAACTCGCCCGCAATGCACCTGCAACACGCGACCCAACTATACAGCCACACCCACGAATCTTTTAATACAACCTGTAAACAATTAATTTATGAAATAACGACAGTTGACGACTTAACTCTGACAATTATACTTAATAAAAATAGTAACAATCAAAGTACTATACTCACAAACTCACCGAATCCGAATAAAAGAATTTTTTTTACTATCCGTCGAAACTCAGGTATCAGATAGATGTTTTAATTTTTTTTTTTAAAACAAATAATGATCGATTGATAACAAATGTGAAAGTATTTACCTTTTAATGCACCTCGACGAGTTGAGCATATGCGATAATAACCCTTGTAAATTGACCAAACTGCGAGTCCAACTAGCTCTCCGATCGACGTAATACCGACTGGAGCACCTACTGAATGCACCAGTAAAATCACATTTATCATAACTGGCAACATAGCATGATATAATTTGATGAGCGCACCGCTGCAACGTCACCGTTAACACCTACTTACACTATACTCTCGTGCGTAACCGCCGACCTGCCGACTATCCGATTTCAAGAAGGACGATACAGCAACATTCGCATCAAGAACAGAAGCAGCTTCACCAGTAAAATATAAACTTTTCTCATACAATTTTGTGTAACAAATTGAGTGTATTTTCAGAATCTAAATTTTAATTCATACTCGGACATTATCTTAGATTTAACAAAACTCTCTCGAATACTCGACAATAATTTTTTTTGTAATTACTTTTTATATGATACTTAAATATTGTTAACATCTGGTAAAAACTTTTGCTCAAGTTAATTTAACTTCATTATCAAAAAAAAAAAAAAAAAAAAAAAAAAAAATAATAATAATAATAAAAAGTGAATAAATAAATAAATTATTTGTTGTAATATTAATTTTAATATTTATTGTACAAACTCTACGAATCGAAATTCAAGATAAGCTTCATTTGTAAACTTCTCAGTAACACGCACAAAGAGACTTATTGCGATAATTTAAGTTACGTCAATTAATGAATAATTTAATTCTATACACTAAACTCAAAAATTTTATCAAACAAATTTGGAAACTTATTTAACTATTTTCGACCAATTAAGGCAAAACTCAGTCTAAATCAGTCAAACGGAGTGTCAAAAGCACTGATTTCATTGAAACTTCCCGCTGATTCATAGTTTTTTTTTCTTTAGTGCAAAAATTTAGACATAAAGATTAAAAAAAAAAAAAAAAAAAAAAAAAAAAAACACTAAGACAAAATAATTATATCAAATTTGAAGTTTCATAGCGAACTAAATAACGACAAATTGAAACTCAAATCGTTTAGGAACTTAAAGGATAATATACAGAACCGCTGCACTCAATACTGTCGTATACATTACAGAATTTTCATCGAATGTTTTAAATACTTTTGACTAAACTAATTAGCGATCTTAAAATCAAGGCGAAAACTGTGAACTTCCCTCACTCCTGGCAATTAATGAAAATTATATACGTCGATGCAACTTCCCACTTAAATATTAACAAACCCATACAGAATATTCCGCTCCAGCGCCCAATAACCACGCAATATAGAGCAATAATTATTTTATTACGTCTGAATCCCTGTTACCTGGCTTGCGCAAGCAACACAAAAACTTCTAATTAGCATTTAGCTAAAGAACTAGCTATTTGAAATTTTCGTTTAAAAATTTCAATAATTCAGGCTTACAACTCAAAAATACAATATTCTTCCCCACTTTCAACCAACCATTTCCCACCCCGTGATCATTGTTATACAACAATTATAAAAACTACCGATCTCTTTGAACATCGGGTAGAAATTACACCCAAAACGTTACACTTGAACTAACTATTCTGAAATAATAGTTATTCAAAAAAAAAAAAAAAAAAAAAAAAAAACCTTTTGCTAAGCGCCTGCCCACCACCATCTACCAAGATTCACATGAGCGAAATCGATACATTCCCTATCTTCGATACATTTTTTTTATCATCGATACAAGGACTGCACTCCTACAGTCGTCCAGCCCTGCATTGTCGAGGGCAACAATGGACTAAGAGGGGAGGCATGTCATGTATCGATCCCCATAAAGATCCCATATTCCCAAGTTGCAACAGACTTACTTATAATCCGCCTAAAAGGAGTTAGGGAGGGGGTCACGGAAATTGCAATTAAGCATTTTGCTAGCCGGCACCTCCGCTCTGCTGGAACAGGTGGGGCGAAGTAGCTTCCCTCGCTGCTTAGCCGCGCTCCCAAACTACTCTCGTCCCCGACACTCGAGTGGTTCGACCGAAAGCTAGCAGCGATCGAAGAGCACGTGCAGCACACCTGGACAAGCAGAGCCGAATCAGGCAAGGATCCGTCAGTGCAATATCGCCTCGCCATCACCATTGGATAAGGTCCCGGAAGGCCCAGAGAACCTCCCGTGAACGATCAACTGCCCGGATACTCCGGTAATTTTAAGGTAGATTATTGTAATATTCAACTCTGTCGGAGGACATTAAACTCATTAAATTGTAACCTTTCACCATTTGTTTTTCAATTAAACAATATCACCTTACCTTATTTTATTTCATTTTATTAACCTAATCAAAAGCCAGACAACAAGGGGACGGGACAACTACGTAAGTAGATGTTCCAAAAAGACGAAGATCTTACCCCTTTTAAAATAATAATGTCAAGGATTATAAATCCGTGACAAATAAACCAACAATGCAACAATTTTTTAGATTCGAATTTTGTTTTTCACTTTTATGGAAAAATCAACTGTCATTTGACTAGGCATAGCTTGAAAAATTCTTTTTTATTCATACTATGGCTAGGTAAAAGGTTCCGTTTTCAAACATATAGTTTTCAATACACTGTCCCTAAATTATGGAGCCACAGCCAGAAAAAAATCATCTCTCAGAGTCAAGATTCCACTGCTAAGCCCGACCAGAAATAGGTCATCCGATACCGAAAAGAATTTAGCTTGATTTTTTTATAATTTTGAATCCAAATGGAGGCCTCTGAGTCAAAAAAATCATTTGGGAATAAAAAATCAAATATTTATGTTTATCTCCAAAAGTCAACTTCCCAGCTGAAAAAATCCATATGGAAATCCGTAAGGAAACCCGTACGGGAACCCATAAGGGTACCCGTAAAGGACCCCATACGGGATCCCGATACTGATATTTGGTCTGGATTTCCGTACGGGTTTCGATACGGGTTTCCATACAGATTTTTTTTTTCATACTATTTTCTTATTTATTTAATATCATTATTACTTACTGATATTGTATTCTTCAATAGATTTATTACGATAGTAAAATTATTTAGAATAAAATTATCAAAGAAAAAAATTTGGTTTGACTGAGATTTGAACCCACGACCCCAGACATGACAGGCAGACACTCTACCACCTGAGCCATTGAGCTAGCATGCACCGAGACTTCAATTGAACTACCTTAATATACAACTTATTGTCGGTGAAGCCTTTTAATTTAGATGAAGCTTCGACAAAATTTGTTTTAGATTTAGATAATGTAATACAATTTCTCGCGCTTGCACTCTGAGAGAGAATAGTGAAAAATCAAATATAAAACAGTTGTTAAAGTAGTTTAATTAAAGTCTTGGTGCAAGCTAGCTCAGTGGCTCAGGTGGTAGAGTGTCTGCCTGCCATGCCTAGGCTCGTGGGTTTGAATCTCAGTCGAACGATAATTTTATTATTAATAATTAAATCTAATATAGAATAATATATCAATATCTATTAAGAATATTAAATAAATTAAAAAATAGTGTGAAAATAAAATTAAAAGAAAAAAAAAAACCCTTATGGAAACCCGTACAGAAACCCTAACCAAATATCAGTATCGGAAACCCGTATGGGGTCCTTGACGGGAACCCTTGTGGGTCCCCGTACGGGCTTCCTTACGGATTTCCATATGGATTTTTTCAGCTGGGTTGTCTCAGGTTCAGTGTTTCGGGCTCAAATAAGATCTAACTTTTTTTTCAAGAATACTTGCTTGATTGAAAGTCATTTTAATCAAAAAAATCATTTGTCAATTGCTTAGCATCTTTCAGAGTCCAAATTGAACTGCTCGGCCCGACTTGATATAGGTGAGGCGATACCAAAAAAAATCTAGCTCGATTTATTCATAATTTTAAATCCAGTGAGAGGCCTCCGAGACAAAAAAAATCATCTGTCAATAAAAAAGCAACAGTCAACCTGTCTGAGGTTGGGTATTCCGGGCTCAAATAAGATCTAACTTTTTTTTCAAGAAATCTTGCTTGATTAAAAGGCATATGAATCAAAAAAATCATTTGTCATTTGAGTACCACCTCTCAGAGTGAAAATTAAACAGCTACGCCTGATCTTAACCTATATCAGGTTAAGTATTCCGGGCTCAAATGAGATATAACTTTTTTTTCAAGATATCTTGCTTGATTAGAAAGCATTTGAGTCAAAAAAATCAATTGTTATTTGATAAGCACCTCTCAGAGTTAAAATCTATTTCAGATCAGGCCGAGCAGTTGAATTTGAATTCCGAGAGGTGATAATCAAATTACAAATGATTTTTTTGATTCAAATGCCTTTTAATCAAGCAAGATATCTTGAAAAAAAAGTTAGATCAATTTGAGCCCAGAATACCTAGCCTGAGACAGGTTAAGGTTTGTACGAGCTGTTCAATTTCAACTCTGAGAGGTGCTAATCATATGACAAATGATTTATTTGATTCATATGCCTTTTAATCAAGCGAGAGTTCTTGAAAAAAAAGTCATATCTCATTTGAGCCCAGAATACCTAACCTGCGACAGGTTGAGGTTGGGGTGAGCTGTTTAATTTCATTTCTGAGAGGTTCTAATCAAATGACAAATGATTTTTTTGATTCATATGCCTTTTAAACACGCAAGAATTCTTGAAAAAAAGGCAGATCTAATTTGAGCCCGGAAGACCCAACCTGAGACAGGTTAAGGTCGGGGCGAGCTGTTCAATTTCAACTTTGAGAGGTGCTAATCAAATGACAAATGATTTTTTTGATTCAAATGCCTTTTAATCAAGCAAGAGTTCTTGAAATAAAAGTCAGATCTCATTTGAGCCCGGAATACCTAACCTGAGACAAGTTGACTGTAGGAGATCGACTGAAATTTTTACTATTTCATTCACAAATGATTTTTTTGACACGTAGGCTTTCCATTTGGATTCAAAATTATGTAAAAATCAAGCTAGACATTTTTCAGTATCGGGATATCTATTTCAGGTCAGGCCGAGCAGTTGGATTCCGAGAGGTGCTAATCAAATGACAATAGATTTTTTTGTTTCAAATAACTTTTAATCTAGCAAGATATCTTAAAAAAAAAGTTAGATCTCATTTGAGCCCGGAATATTTAACCTGAGACAGGTTAAGGTCGAGGCGAGCTATTCAATTTCAACTCTGAGAGGTGCTAATTATATGTCAAATAATTTTTTTGATTCATATGCTTTTTAAACATGCAAGATTTCTTGAAAAAAAAGGCAGATCTATTTCGAGCCCAGAAGACCCAACCTGAGACAGGTTGACTGTTGGAGATTGACTGAAATTTTTACTATTTTATTAACACATGATTTTTTTGACTCGGAGGCCTCCAATTGGATACAAAATTATGAAAAAATTAAGCTTAATTTTTTCAATATCGGAACCCTATTTCAGGTAGGGCTGAGCAGTTGAATTTGGATTCCGAGAGGTGCTTATCAAATGACAAATGATTTTTTTTTATTCAAATGCCTCTTAATCAAGCAAGGTATCTTGAAAAAAAAGTTAGATCTCATTTGAGCCCGGAATACTTAACCTGAGACAGGTTAAGATCGGGCGTAGCTGTTTAATTTTCACTCTGAGAGGTGGTACTCAAATGACAAATGATTTATTTGATTCATATGCCTTTTAATCAAGCAAGATTTCTTGAAAAAAAAGTTAGATCTTATTTGAGCCCGGAATACCCAACCTCAGACAGGTTGACTGTTGCTATTTTATTGACAGATGATTTTTTTTGTCTCGGAGGCATCTCACTGCCAGTGTGTGTCCACCCTAGCCCCTCCGGAGTCCAAACTCCCTGGGAAAATCGTCTCCAAGGCGTAAGTATTACCAGGTACACCAAGTGTCCACTTTGGCCCCTCCGGAATCCAAACTTCCTGGGGAAATCATCTCCAAGGCGTAAGAATCACAAGGAGAACCAGGTGTCCGCCCTGACTCCTCTGAAGTCCAAACTTCCTGGGGAAATCATCTCCAAGGCGTAATTAATACCAGTGGCACCAGCTGTCCACCCTGGCCCCTTTGGAGTCAAAAATTCCTGGGGAAATCATCTCCAAGACGTAAGTATCACCAGGTGCACCGGGTATCTCCCCTGACCCCTCTGGAGTCCTTAGTTTCTGGAGATATCTTTTCCAAGGCGTAATTAATACCAGTTGCACCAGGTGCCCACCCTGGCCTCTTTGGAGTCAAAACTTCCTGGGAGAACCATCTCCAAGGCGTCAGAATCACTAGGTGCACCAAGTGTCCACCCTAGCGCCTCCGGAGTCCAAACTCCCTTGGAAATCATCTCCAAGGCGTAAGTATTACCAATTGCACCGAGTGTCCACTTTGGCCTTCCGGAATCCAAACTTCCTGGGGAAATCATCTCCAAGGCGTAATTAATACCAGTGGCACCAGGTACCCACCCTGGACACTTTAGAGTCAAAACTTCCTCGGAGAATCATCTCCAAGGCGTCAGTATCACTAGGTGCACCTAGTGCCCACCCTGGCCCCTCCGGAATCCCAACTTCCTGGGGAAATAATCTCCAAGGCATAAGTATCACCAGGAGCTCCAGGTGTCCGCCCTGACACCTCTGAAGCCCAAACTTCCTGGGGAAATCATCTCCAAGGCGTAATTAATACCAGTTGCACCAGGTGCACACCCTGGACTCTTTGGAGTCAAAACTTCCTCGGAGAATCATCTCCAAGGCGTCAGTATCACTAGGTGCACCGAGTGTCCACCCTAGCCCCTCCGAGTTCCAAACTCCCTTGGAAATCGTCTCCAAGGCGTAAGTATTACCAGGTTCACCGAGTTACCACTTTAACATCTCCGGAGTCCCAACTTCCTGGGGAAATCATCTCCAAGGCGTAATTAATACCAGTGGCACCAGGTACCCACCCCGGACACTTTAGAGTCAAAACTTCCTTGGAGAATCATCTCCAAGGCGTCAGTATCACTAGGTGCACCAAGTGTCCACCCTGGCCCCTCCGGAGTCCCAACTTCCTGGGGAAATCATCTCCAAGGCATAAGTATCACCAGGAGCACGAGTTGTCCGCCCTGACTCCTCTGAAGTCCAAACTACCTGGGGAACTCATCTCCAAGGTGTAATTAATACCAGTTGCACCAGGTGCCCACCCCAGCCCCTTCGGAGTCCAAACTCCCTGGGAAAATCGTCTCCAAGGCGTAAGTATTACAAGTTGCACCGAGTGTCTACTTTGGCCCCTCCGGAGCCGAAACTTCCTGGGGAAATCTTCTCCAAGGCATAATTAATACCAGTGGCATCAGGTGTCCACCCTGGCCTCTTTGAAGTCAAAACTTCCTGGGGGAATCATCGTCAAGGCGTAATTAATACCAGTGTCACCAGGTGTCCCCCCTGGCCCCTTTGGAGTCAAAAATTCCTGGGGAAATCATCTCCAAGGCGTAAGTATCACAAGGTGCACCGGGTATCTCCCCTGACCCCTCTGGAGACCTTAGTTTCTGGAGATATCTTTTCCAAGGCGTAATTAATACCAGTTGCACCAGGTGCCCACCCTGGCCTCTTTGGAGTCAAAACTTCCTGGGAGAAACATCTCCAAGGCGTCAGAATCACTAGGTGCCCCAAGTGTCCACCCTAGCGCCTCCGGAGTCCAAACTCCCTTGGAAATCGTCTCCAAGGCGTCAGTATCACTAGGTGCACCGAGTGTCCACTTTGGCACCTCCGGTGTCCCAACTGCCTGGGGAAATCATCTCCAAGGCGTAATTGATACCAGTGGCACCAGGTACCCACTCTGGACACTTTAGAGTCAAAACTTCCTTGGAGAATCATCTCCAAGGCGTCAGTATCACTAGGTGCACCGAGTGTCCACCCTGGCCCCTCCGGAGTCCCAACTTCCTGGGGAAATCATCTCCAAGGCATAAGTATCACCAGGAGCACGAGTTGTCCGCCCTGACTCCTCTGAAGTCCAAACTCCCTGGGGAATTCATCTCCAAGGTGTAATTAATACCAGTTGCACCAGGTGCCCACCCTGGCCTCTTTCGAGTCAAAACTTCCTGGGGAAATCATCTCCAAGGCGTCAGTATCACTAGGTGCACCGAGTGTCCACCCCAGCCCCTTCAGAGTCCAAACTCCCTGGGAAAATCGTCTCCAAGGCGTAAGTATTACAAGTTGCACCAAGTGTCTACTTTGGCCCCTCCGGAGCCGAAACTTCCTGGGGAAATCTTCTCCAAGGCATAATTAATACCAGTGGCATCAGGTGTCCACCCTGGCCTCTTTGAAGTCAAAACTTCCTGGGGGAATCATCGTCAAGGCATCAGTATCACTAGGTGCACCGAGTGTACACCCTGGCCCCTTCGGAGTCCAAGCTCCCTGGTGGAATCATCTCCAAGGCGTCAGTATCACTAGGTGCACCGAGTGTCCAACCTAGCCCCTTCGGAGCCCAAGCTCCCTGGGAAAATCATCTTCAAGGCGTAATTAATACCAGTGGCACCAGGTGTCCACCCTGGCCACTTTAGAGTCAAAATCTCCTGGGAGAATCATCTCCAAGGCGTCAGTATCACTAGGTGCACCGAGTGTCCACTTTGGAACCTCCGGAGTCCCAACTTCCTGGGGAAATCATCTCCAAGGCGTAAGTATCACCAGGAGCTCCAAGTGTCCGCCCTGACTCCTCTGAAGTCCAAACTTCCTGGGGAAATCATCTCCAAGGCGTAATTAATACCAGTGTCACCAGGTGTCTAGCCTGGCCCCTTTGGAGCAAAAATTCCTGGGGAAATCATCTCCAAGGCGTAAGTATCACAAGGTGCACCGGGTATCTCCCCTGACCCCTCTGGAGACCTTAGTTTCTGGAGATATCTTTTCCAAGGCGTAATAAATACCAGTTGCACCAGGTGCCCACCCTGGCCTCTTTGGAGTCAATACTTCCTGGGAGAAACATCTCCAAGGCGTCAGAATCACTAGGTGCACCAAGTGTCCACCCTAGCGCCTCCGGAGTCCAAACTCCCTTGGAAATCGTCTCCAAGGCTTAAGTATTACCAGTTGCACCGAGTGTCCACTTTGGCCTTCCGGAGTCCAAACTTCCTGGGGAAATCTTCTCCAAGGCGTAATTAATACTTGTGGCACCAGGTGCCCACCCTGGCCACATTAGAGTCAAAACTTCCTGGGAGAATCATCTCCAAGGCGTCAGTATCACTAGGTGCACTGAGTGTACACCCTGGCCCCTCCGGAGTCGAAGCTCCCTGGGGGAATCATCTCCAAGGCGTCAGTATCACTAGGTGCACAGAGTGTCCATCCTAGCCCCTTCGGAGCCCAAGCTCCCTGGGAAAATCGTCTCCAAGGCGCAAGTATTACCAGGTGCACCGAGTGTCCACTTTGGTACCTCCGGAGTCCAAACTTCCTGGGGAAATTATCTCCAAGGCGTAATTAATACCAGTGGCACCAGGTGTCCACCCTGGCCCCTTTGGAGTCAAAAATTCCTAGAAGAACCATCTCCAAGGCGTCAGTATCACCAGGAGCACGAGTTGTCCGCCCTGACTCCTCTGAAGTCCAAACTCCCTGGGGAACTCATCTCCAAGGCGTAATTAATACCAGTTGCACCAGGTGCCCACCCTGGCCTCTTTCGAGTCAAAACTTCTTGAGGAAATCATCTCCAAAGCGTAAGTATCACCAGGGGCCCCGAATGTCTACTTTGGCCCCTCCGGAGTCCAAACTTCCTTGCGAAATCATCTCCAAGGCGTAAGTATCACCAGGAGCACGAGGTGTCCGCCCTGACTCCTCTGAAGTCCAAACTTTCTGGGGAACTCATCTCCAAGGCGTAATTTATACCAGTTGCACCAGATGCCCACCCTGGCCTCTTTCGAGTCAAAACTTCCTGTGGAAATCATCTCCAAGGCGTAAGTATCACCAGGGGCCCCGAATGTCTACTTTGGTCCCTCCGGAGTCCAAACTTCCTGGGGGAATCATCGCCAAGGCGTCAGTTCCACTAGAAGACCGAGTGTCCACCCTGGCCCCTCCGGAGTCCAAGCTCCCTGGGGAAATCATCTCCAAGGCGTAATTAATACCAGTGGCACCAGGTACCCACCCTGGACACTTTAGAGTCAAAACTTCCTCGGAGAATCATCTCCAAGGCGTCAGTTCCACTAGAAGACCGAGTGTCCACCCTGGCCCCTCCGGAGTCCAAGCTGCCTGGGAAAATCTTCTCCGAGGCGTAAGTATTACCAGGTGCACCGAGTATCCATTTTGGAACCTTTGGAGTCCCAACTTCCTGGGGGAATTATCTCCAAGGCATAAGTATCACCAGGAGCTCCAATTGTCCGCCCTGACTCCTCTGAAGTCCAAATTTCCTGGGGAAATCATCTCCAAGGCGTAATTAATACCAGTTGCACCAGGTGCCCACCCTGGCCTCTTTGGAGTCAAAACTTCTTAGAAGAACCATCTCCAAGGCGTCAGTATCACTAGGTGCACCGAGTGTCCACCCTAGCCCCTCCGGAGTCCAAACTCCCTGGGAAAATCGTCTCCAAGGCGTTAGTATTACCAGTTGCACCGAGTGTCCACTTTGACCCCTCCGGAGTCCAAACTTCCTGGGGAAATCTGCTCCAAGGCGTAATTAATACCAGTTGCACCAGGTGCCCACCCTGGCCTCTTTGGAGTCAAAACTTCCTGGGAGAACCATCTCCAAGGCGTCAGTATCACTAGGTGCACTGAGTGTCCACCCTAGCGCCTCCGGAGCCCAAACTCCCTTGGAAATCATCTCCAAGGCGTAAGTATTACCAGTTGCACCGAGTGTTAACTTTGGCCCCTCCAGAGTCCAAACTTCCTGGGGAAACCTTCTCCAAGGCAAAAGTATCACTAGGAGCACGAGGTGTCCGCCCTGACTCCTCTGAAGTCCAAACTCCTTGGAGAACTTATCTCCAAGGCGTAATTAATACCAGTTGCACCAGGTGCCTACCCTAGCCTCTTTCGAATCAAAACTTCCTGGGGAAATCATCTCCAAGGCATAAGTATCACTAGGGGCAACGAATGTCTACTTTGGCCCCTCCGGAGTCTAAACTTCCTGGGGAAACCTTCTCCAAGGCGTAAGTATCACCAGGAGCACGAGGTGTCCGCCCTGACTCCTCTGAAGTCTAAACTTCCAGGGGAAATCATCTCTAAAGCGTCATTAATACCAGTTGCGCTAGGTGTCCACCCTGGCCTCTTTGATGTCAAAACTTCCTGGGAGAATTATCTCCAAGGCGTCAGTATCACTAGGTGCACCGAGTGTCCACCCTAGCCCCCCGGAGTCCAAACGCCCTGGGAAAATCATCTCCTAGGCGTAAGTATCACCAGGAGCACCAGGTGTCCGCCCTGACTCCTCTGAAGTCCAAACTTCTTGGGGAAATCATCTCCAAGGCTTAATTAATACCAGTTGCACCAGGTGTCCACCCTGGCCCCTTTGGAGTCAAAACTTCCTGTGGAAATCATCTCCAAGGCGTAAGTATCACCAGGTGCACCGGGTATCTCCCCTGACCCCTCTGGATTCCTTAGTTTCTGGGAAAATCGTCTCTAAGGCGTAAGTATTACCAGGTGTACCGAGTTTCCACTTTTGCACCTCCGGAGTCCCAACTTCCTGGGGAAATCATCTCCAAGGCGTAATTAATACCAGTTGCACGAGGTGTCCACCCTGGCCTCTTTGAAGTCAAAACTTCCTGGAGGAATCATCTCCAAGGCGTCAGTATCACTAGGTGCACCGAGTGTCCAACCTAGCCCCTTCGGAGTCCAAGCTCCCTGGGAAAATCGTCTCCAAGGCGTAAGTATTACCAGGTGCACCGAGTGTCCACATTGGCACCTCCGGAGTCCAAACTTCCTGGGGAAATCATCTTCAAGGCGTAATTAATACCAGTTTCACCAGGTGTCCACCCTGGCCCCTTTGGAGTCAAAACTACCTGGGGAAATCATCTCCAATGCGTAGGTATCACCAGGTGCACCGGGTATCTCCCCTGACCCCTCCGGAGTCCTTAGTTTCTAAGGATATCTTTTCCAAGGCGTAATTAATACCAGTGGCACCAGGTGCCCACCCTGGCCTCTTTGGAGTCAAATCTTCCTGGGAGAATCATCTCCGAGGCGTCAGTATTAGGGAACGTTCATAAACCACGTGGTCATTTTTTCGAAGTTTTTGAAGGGCCCTCCCTCCCATGAAGATCAACGTAGTATTTGTACAAATTTTCGACCCCCCTCCCCCTAAAGTCACGTTGTTTTTAACGATTTCAAATTGTAAATATGTACACTATTAGTTTTTTAAAAACATTATTTTTTAAGTTATAATTTAATGATTTAATACCAGGGGCGCAACAACTCCTTTCAGCTCGGGGGTGTCCTGAGGTCTACCCCCCCCCCCGCCCTCAATAAAACTGACGTCTAAAAAAAAACAAAAAAAACGTTGAGTTCAATAAATAGACTGGTTAATTATCCCCCAAGCTCTAAGCCCCCAAAACACTGGGCGTAGAGTTTAATGAATAATCTGATCAGCTGTCTCCCAAGCCTTGAACCCCCAAAACCCTGGGCGTCGAGTTCAATAAATAAACTGATCAGCTATCCCCCAAAACCCTGGACGTGGAGTTCAATGAATTGTCTGATCAGCTATCCCCCAAGCTCTAGACCCCCAAAACCCTGAGCGTCGAGTTCAATAAATAAACTGATCAGCTATCCCCCAAAACCCTGGACGTAGAGTTCAATGAATTATCTGATCAGCTATACCCCAAGCTCTAGACCCCCAAGACCCTGGACGTAGAGTTCAATGAATTGTCTGATCAGCTATCCCCCAAGCTCTAGACCCCCAAAACCCTGGGCGTAAAGTTCAATAAATAAACCGATTAGCTATCCCCCAAGCTCTAAACCCCCAAAATCCTGGGCGCCCGAGTTCAACAAAAAAACTGATCAGATTATTTATTTCGTTAATTAAAATGCACGTATATTTTTGGAATAATTTAACTCAGGCACCCAAGGTTTTGGGGGTTGAAGGCTTGGGAGATAGCCGATCACAAAACTGCTGCAGACTGCAGAGAACCATGAACTACGGAAGCTACCTACACATGGTGATAATGAAGCACGTACGGGCCAGTCAAAACAAAACTTTGACGAGTTTTTACTTGCACACGGCCACGCAGGCGCAAATCAGATGACAGGCACGGATTCGGTTTTAACGTTCAATAGTAAAATATTATGAATCGAAACATTGATTCATGCACTTTAAAAACCACTTGCCTTTCTGAATCAACAGCCCTACCCTCCACGTAACCTTTCGTAGCCTTTTAATCGCCCCCCCTCCCCCCCTGTTTGGGCCACGTGGTTTGTGAACGTTCCCTTACTAGGTGCACCGAGTGTCCACCCTAGCCCCTTCGGAGTCCAAGCTCCCTGGGAAAATCATCTCCAAGGCGTAGTATTACCAGGTGCACCGAGTTTCCACTTTGGCACCTCCGGAGTCCCAACTTCCTGGGGAAATCATCTCCAAGGCGTAAGTATCACCAGGTGCACCGGACATCTCCCCTGACCCCTCCGGATTCCTTAGTTTTTGGGGAAATCTTTTCCAAGGCGTAATTATCACCAGTTGCACCAGTTGCCCACCCTGGCCTCTATTGGAGTCAAAACTTCCTGGGAGAATCATCTTCAAGGCATCAGTATCACTAGGTGCACCGTGGGTCCACCCTAGCGCCTCCGGAGTCTAAACTCCCTTGGAAATCGTCTCCAAGGCCTAAGTATTACCAGTTGCACCGAGTGTCCACTTTGGCCCCTCCGGAGTCCAAACTTCCTGGGGAAACCTTCTCCAAGGCATAAGTATCACCAGGAGCACGAGGTGTCCGCCCTGACTTCTCCGAAGTCCAAACTCCCTGGGGAACTCATCTCCAAGGCGTAATTAATACATGTGCACCAGGTGCCCACCCTGGCCTATTTCGAATCAAAACTTCCTGGGGAAATCATTTCCTAGGCATAAGTATCACCAGGGGCACCGAATGTCTACTTTGGCCCCTCCAGAGTCCAAACTTCCTGGGGAAACCTTCTCCAAGGCGTAAGTATCACCAGGAGCACGAGGCGTCCGCCCTGACCCCTCTGAAGTCCAAACTTCCAGGGGAAATCATCTCTAAGGCGTAATTAATACCAGTTGCACCAGGTGTCCACCCTGGCCCCTTTGGAGTCAAAAATTCCTGGGGAAATCATCTCCAAGGCGTAAGTGTCACCAGGTGCACCGGGTATCTCCCCTGACCCCTCCGGAGTCCTTAGTTTCTGGGGATATCTTTTCCAAGGCGTAATTAATACCAGTGGCACCAGGTGCCCACCCTGGCCTCTTTGGAGTCAAAACTTCCTGTGAAAATCATCTCCAAGGAGTCAGTATCACTAGGTGCACCGAGTTCCCACCCTAGCCCCTCCGGAATCCAAACTCCCTGGGAAAATCGTCTCCAAGGCGTAAGTATTACCAGGTGCACCAGGTGTCCACCCTGAGTCCTCTGAAGTCAGAACTTCCTGGGGAAATCATCTTCAAGGCGTAATTAATACCAGTGGCACCAGGTGTCCACCCTGGCCACTTTAGAGTCAAAATCTCCTGGGAGAATCATCTCCAAGGCGTCAGTATCACTAGGTGCACCGAGTGTCCACCCAAGCCCCTTCGGAGTCCAAACTCCCTGGGAAAATCGTCTCCAAGGCGTAAGTATTACCAGTGTCACCGAGTGTCCACTTTGGCCCCTCCGGAGTTCAAATTTCCTGGGGAAATCTTCTCCAAGGCGTCAGTTTCACCAGCAGCACGAGGTGTCCGCCCTGACTCCTCTGAAGTCCAGACTTCCTGGGGAATTCATCTCCAAGGCGTTATTAATACCAGTTTCACCAGGGGCCCACCCTGGCCTCTTTGGAGTCAAAACTTCCTGGGGAAATCGTATCCAAGGCGTAAGTATCACCAGGTGCACCGAGTGTCCACTTTGGCCCTTCCGGAGTCCAAACTTCCTGGGGAAATCATCTCCAAGGCTTAGTTAATACTAGTTGCACCAGGTGTCCACCCTGGTCCCTTTGGTGTCTTAACTTCCTGGGGAAATTATCTCTAAGGCGTAAGTGCACCAGGTGTCCGCCCTGACCCCTCCGGAGTCCAAACTTCTAAAAAATTGTTGCTAATTTTTCATTTTTAATAACAAAGATAAAATAACATTCATCGAAGGTTGTACGGGACAGCATAAGCACGTGCAATAATAAAATACTTGCAAAACTTCATTGATAACTCGATTAAAAAAAAAAAAAAAAAAAAAATGAATAAAAAATTTCTTAAAACACGTGGTACATATTGTGCAGAACCCCCTACTACATTGTACACCACGCGGGCAGATCGCATATATGTTTGGGACGCACATGCCTCAGAGGTTACGATCGATATTTTGTTTTTCTTGATTTTATAGATGGAGGAGCTTTTTCAGAGCTTTTTTGGAACTTTTTACACATTTTTAATTCTCGATAACTAAAAATCTGATTAAAAAAAAACCTATACTCATATATATTTTCGGAATCAGCGTAAAATAATGAATCGGAAAATATAACTATCTCAGTTGGGGCAATAAAGTCGAATCACGGTGTATATTAAATAAGTGGTAGAATTTATAATTATTAATTTGTTTAATTTCAATCAAAGAGTATGAAATAATTAATCTCTTCAGTCTTTCTATGATCTTCATCATCAAAGATTTTTCAATTATTGTGGTGTGCCCTGTAAGTTGATAATAATTGTGCTGTGGTTGTGTTGGGGACCTGATGGCTGGAGGTGCATATTGGCAATATTAAAAATAAAGTTTTTTCTGAATGAGTATGTAGTCCAATAAGAAACTATGCTGAACCTCGAATTTTTTGGGGCATCCACGAGACCAGTCGATATTTACGTATTTGAGCCAGGAATCCGAATTTGTTATTATTTTTAGTCGTAAATTCCGGCGTCAGGTAGAAAAATCAAAATGAAATTTTTTTTTGCGATTTTCTCAGAAACTAGGCTAGTTAGGTAAAAAATAACGTCACCATCGTGTTCCCCATGAAATTTTACAAAAATCTACGTATTTTGTTTAATTCGTGATGAATTAATAATAATTCAACAAATAAAAGTTTAACATTCGAGTATATATAGGTATACACTCGCATGCAGCACAAACTATATCAAAACAGCTGCTGCAGGGCCGCCGCTGGTAGAGTTATGAAGAATAGATGGTAGAGCTAAGAGCAGGTGGCAGATCGGCATCGGCTGGCGTCGGTAGACATAACCTGAACGATTGCTACGATTGACATTTTATTTTGTTTATGTCATTAACAATCCTAGTGCTCATTTTTTTTAACGTGGTATTTTAAAAATGTAATTTTTGTTATGTTCATCGCGGAGGTCTGTTAGCGGACGTTTCATTTGAATCAATAAGGCATTAATGTATCCTATAAAGTCATAGTAAGTAATTACATTAATGAATATAATCATTTTTTTACTTTCTATTTTAATGCACATTGTTTATTATTAAAAGGTATACATCCAGTACTCAATGCTGTTTGAGTATTGTTTCTATTGTTTTTAATACAATTACAATAAAAATTCTTGTATGAATCCAGATATAGTGGCCTGTTAAAAGTATTTTGCCAAAAAATTTATTGAACATATAAATAATAAAGTAAAAGTTATTATTGAAAAGAATAAATGTAATAAAATACTTAGAAACTACATGACAGGTGTATCGTTAAGTGGAGAGGGTGTTTTTTTTCTCTTAAACTTATAGCACTACCTGCTTGAAACTTTGGCATCAGGCCTGACTCTATTTTAGATAAATTTAACAATTTTTTGTTTAGCTCCAATCATTAAAAACTAAAAGTTGGATGAAAAAATCTGAAACTTGATTTTTGGTGTATCGTTATTTTTTGAGGGGGTATTTGTTTCTCTTAAACTTATAGCACTACCTGCTTGAAACTTTGGCATCAGGCCTGACTCTATTTTAGATAAATTTTACAATTTTTTGTTTAGCTCCAATCATTAAAAACTAAAAGTTGGATGAAAAAATCTGAAACTTGATTTTTGGTGTATCGTTATTTTTTGAGGGGGTATTTGTTTCTCCTAAACTTATAGCACTACCTGCTTGAAACTTTGGCATCAGGCCTGACTCTATTTTAGATAAATTTAACAATTTTTTGTTTAGCTCCAATCATTAAAAACTAAAAGTTGGATGAAAAAATCTGAAACTTGATTTTTGGTGTATCGTTGTTTTTTGAGGGGGTATTTGTTTCTCTTAAACTTATAGCACTACCTGCTTGAAACTTTGGCATCAGGCATGACTCTATTTTAGATAAATTTAACAATTTTTTGTTTAGCTCCAATCATTAAAAACTAAAAGTTGGATGAAAAAATCTGAAACTTGATTTTTGGTGTATCGTTGTTTTTTGAGGGGGTATTTGTTTCTCTTAAACTTATAGCACTACCTGCTTGAAACTTTGGCATCAGGCCTGACTCTATTTTAGATAAATTTAACAATTTTTTGTTTAGCTCCAATCATCAAAAACTAAAAGTTGGATGAAAAAATCTGAAACTTGATATTGGGTGTATCCCACAGTTATTTTTTATCAATTAATCAGTAATTACATTAATAAATAAATTACAAATCTGTACAATGTTAAAGTCAGATTGTTTCAAAGCTTTGAAGTTTATTTTAAATTAAATACTACTTATGTAAATTGTTAGTTAACTAATTTTACATTGTGCGTTAATACAACTTTCTTTAACAATTTTTATCCTGTGTGCAAATTTGGTTTTTTTTAACGATTTTTGTCAATTTTCAGTAATGGATGCAGGCAAGTCCTGTATTATTTGCAATGACTCATTGCAAATAGAATTTGAGGATTTTCATGAAATAAAGGAAGATGAGGTTAAGATTTTGATAGAAAAAAGCAAAGAATCGGCAGATGATTTTTGGAAACATTGGTCTGGTAAATCGGTTCTCTATTTACATAATCAGTGCAAGTTGAATTATTTGGATAAATCACCGCAACCGAAAAGAAGAAAATTATTGTCTCCTGAATCTGTTTTTGAAGTTCCCTATGAAACTACAACTTCTATTTCAACAACAAGTGCTACGGTAAATCCTGGATCATCTGAAACTATTACTACTACTTCAACGACACTTACTTATAATGTACAGCCTGTTATTCGTACTAGTATTAGGAATGAAGCATCAACACCTACTAGTGAAACTGGCACTTCAGAAGAACCAGAAAATTGCTCATTCGATTTTTCGGAATTCTGCGTTTTCTGCTCAAACAAGTTAGACAGAAAACATAAAAAGGTTCGATCATTCTCGTCGAAAACAACGAAAGAAATTATTGTGAATAACATCAGAGATAGTCAAGATAAGGACATTGAGAAAATAATTAGAAAGGTTCGTCTAGCATTTAGTTCGAACTGCAACCAACTCTCATATCACGAGCAATGCTACAAACATTTATCAAAGGTAAGGTTACGCTTGCATTGGCATATTTTTCTACTTTTAATGTTGTAACTCTGAAAACTACATAAAGAAATAAAAGATCGTAAGAATAACCAAAAAAATAAAATAAAAGAAAGACATGCTAGATTAAATACCATTGCCTTGTCCATGATTTCTTTTCTGCAGCCGCCTAGCTTTACCTCCATGCAGCAGTTGTCAGTGGCCACATACATTTTTAGAAAAACTGGTTCCCGATTGATAATAGATCTTCTATCCAAGCTTGGAGTGTCTTCATCGTATTATCAGCTCAGAAAATTTGAGGAGTCCGTTATAATGGATCCACCGACAATGGTTATTTCTAGTGATGTAGATAAAGTTTTTGTTATGTTCGTATTTGACAATACGGATCATAATGTTGCCACATTGGATGGGAAAAACACGTTCCATTGTTTAGGTGGTATAGCTATTTATATACCTGGTTATGGTATTATTTTCAATGGTGAAACTAAAAAGTTCAAAGGAAAACTCAAAGCCTCAGATTTAGCTAATGCAAAGGCTATTGCACTTCAATATCCAAAAGATAGTACAAAACAAGCTTTCCATGATACAGTTTTTGAAGATGTAAATTCTCTCATTCCTGGAGAAGAGATACCTGTTCCTGAAGCATATGGACTCTACCTTTGGGGAAAAACTGTCAAATTGCCCATAGCAACCTGGAAAGGTTTCTTTGAAACTATTTACAGCGACGACACTTCATTTTCAACGTATCATATTGAGTATTTACCTTTTATCAACGCGCCACCATCTCAACCAATGACAATTAATTCAGCCTTGTATTATGCTAAAAATGAAACCAAGAGGTTGAAACAGAGAACGTGCTTCAGTACATTTGATCAGCCATTATTTCATAAAGCTAGGGCACTAGTTTCTCAAGATGAAGAATTAAAAGATGTCGAAGTAATACTTGGAGATTTCCATACAGACATGTCATTTATGGGATATGAGGGCTATATAATGGAAGGTGGTGGCTTAGAAGAACTTTGGGCTACAGTGTACGCTAAAGACTCTATTAAACAAATGATGTCTGGACACGCATACGCAAGAGCTTTGAGAGCACACATATTAACTTTTACATCTCTAGGAATAATTATATGCAAGACTATTAAAGTTCAGGTAACAGACATTATTCACATCTCGGATCTTTTTACAAAGGAAAAAAATACATCCTATGATCGTCACAACAGTGCAGATGAGAACAATGTCGAGAATTTTTCTGAAAATGTTACAATTGGAGAAATAAATGCAGATCCAGTAATTAAACGATTAACAAATTTGTTTAACGATGAACTCCAACGTTTGGAAAAGTTGAGTGATACTGCCAAACTTTGGGTACAGTATTTCAAAACCATTAAAACATTACTTCAACACATCGAAGCTCAACAGATTGGCAACTGGAGATTGAAATTATCCAGCTTGAAGGACGTGTTACCTATTTTCCATGCTGCCGGTCGTTACGCGTATGCCAAAAGCGCTCAAATGTTTGTGCAAGATATGGCTACCTTGGAAGAAAGAATGGATCATGAAGAATTTATCCAGTACACTAGGCAAGGAGGTTTCACCGTGCGTAGGTCAGACAAACCTTGGTCTGGAGTCGCTACTGACCAAGTAATAGAACAAACCTTAAACAGATTCTTTGGAACTAACTTGACGCATGGCAGAGGGGTCGAGGCTAGTGTTGTTGCTCGTTATTTGATACCAATGCCAGCAATCGTTCGTATGATGGAGAATCTAGAAGAATATCTTAATTTGCATCAACACACTAGCGAACAACATATTGATCTTTCCAACAGCCAAATGGACAAAGATAACATGGGAATCGATAAATTCTTATTCTGGTTCGAACAACATAACCCTTTCCCATCAGATTGTTCAGTAATGTCATTATCTACAGGTTTAATTGGTGATAGCAAGATTAATTGTCACCTAGCAGTTGAAACAGGTTTGTAAAGTATGAAAACTATGATTGGAAAAACCTTCCCAGAAATATCACTTACCAAACTGTTTAAAGTAAAACCTCTGTCAGTCGTTGCTGGCACAGTTCATATGCTTGATGATAATTGCGTCAAGATTGATTCCCAAGTGTTGCTTCAGCGATTAACAGTTGTCTTCAAAGGTAAGTTTCTTATAAAATAAATTGAACGCTTTGTATACTTACTTATTCAATTGCTTAAAATTCGTTGCAGCAAACAAAGATCTAGAAAAAGAGGATTTTTCTTACGAGCTTTGTACAATTCCAGCAAGTCTGTTTGATGATTCTGGAATCATGAGAAAAAGTCCGAAAGCAGAACTTTACAAGTACTTTTTTACATGTCAGCCGATAAAGGATCCGGATTTTTATCATGTTCTTGATGGAGGCTGGTTATTGCACAAATTTGTATGGCCCCACTCTACAACTTATCAACTCTGAATTTTAAGAAGAAACAACGTTTATTCTACCTATAGTTTGAAATTTTTTTTAATTTTTCTATCTAACAAAAGTTTTATCATCTAGAAATCTATAGTAATTTGGTATATTGGCATTTTTAATATTTCTAACAGATCAATTTTATTTAATTCAAACCAAGTTGCTAAAGTTGTTTTCCAATTTTTCAACTATATTATGTTTTGTTGATTTTCTGTATGAATTTCTAAACGTTGTACTGAATGACTACATTTACACAATTCAAATCCTTCTATACACCAAGCTGCTTCTATAGAAAATATTACATGAGAATCTAAAAAACATCGTTTTGCGAAAAAGAGGACTCAACTTTGAGGACTCAACTTTTCCGTCGTAGACTCAACTTTGAGGACTCAACTTTGAGGACTCATAAGTATCGTTTTTACTTGTCTTTTGACCGTGTTTTTATGAATTTTCAATTTTGAGGACTCAATTTTGAGGACTCAACTTTGAGGATAATAAAAAAAAACCGGATTTTAATATAGGGAGATTTATAAATATAATTATTAGCTTGTTTAGACACATCGAGAGTTTTTTAAAAGATATTTTTGAAAAGATATTTTTAGTAGTAAGGAATCGTGTACTAAGTCTAGACTTAGATCCTGGGATTCATTAAGTAATTATTTATTTGCACAGTCAAATTTTTAATTATTCAAATGTATTGTAAAAAAAATGAATTAAATTAGGGAGGCCGTCCACATTAAGAAAGCAGGGTTTTCTCCTACTGTTTTAAGTCTTCTGAATTTTTTTTTATCGATTCTAGACACAACAAAAGAAAGATTTTTAAATTTTTAGGGTGAGTGGAGGATCCCTATAAATGGGCTCTCCTCGTGGATGTCTGGGATCTCTATAGACGGGCTCTCCCCTGAGTGGGATGGATGATACGGCCCTTAGACTTCCAGCTCGGTCTGACTCGAGGGCTCATGGGGACCAAGAAGTGGCCTATCCAATCTAAGGTGTGAGACAACCATGCCGAGGGATGCGTGGCAGAGGAGGTGCTGTGTCTCAAACGGTGCCTCCGGGACACCGGGCCGAAAGTACCCGAGGCCTTGCCCGTCATTGGCGATCCATGGTGGGTGGACATTGTATATCCGCCCTACTTGTGGGATAAAAATTGAGATTGCAATTACTAAACAAAACGAGTCAATGGATACGAGCCTTGAACCGACGTCCATCGACTCAGAGACAAACAACCATGGGGGTTCTAACCCCAAGCTCACCGAAAGCCACTCTGGGACGGTCACAACACCGAAACCATTGAGTGGACATTAGGCCAAGGAGGAGGGCAAACCACCTCCCAAGTTTTCTAGGGGGTCGAAGCAATGGTGGAGTCAGGAGGAGAAGCGGTCGAGTACCGCCTCCTATGACTCTGTCTTTGCAGCGACACCCAGCTTGGCTAAGAGAATGGCCTTCTCAAGCCTGGAGATACCTGAAAAGCAGGAACTGCTGAAGCGACCCAAAGTGGATCGCAGATATGCTGCAGCTGCGTCTAACTCTCCCAGAGTGGCCCTCACTTGTGGGAACTACCTGGGAATGGAGAAGCCTGACACTGTTTGCGCGAAACTGCAGGAAGCAGTTGTCAGCAAGGTACTTGCTATCGAGGGGGAGGGGCCTTCGTACCCCGATTCCTGGACTCGTTCCCCAAAAAAGGCACTTTTGTTTTCGACTGCGTAGGCGAAGCCAGCAAGACCTGGCTGAAGAGTGAGTCAACCCTACTCGACCTAGGGTAGCCTGGCCTAAAGGTGAGGATTGTTTCACCAGAGGAGACTAGGATCACTAAGGTTGTTGGAATAGAGGGTTTAGTGGATCATGAATAATAAGTGTTGGTTTATTTTATATGTAATTATTTAATAAGGTAAACTAATATAATACACTGCATGTTCACAACATGCGTTCCCGACAAGCAACAACAACAGAGTGGTACGCGCACGCACCTTGCGCATCTCGCAGGCTTGAGCTCACTCGGCTCACACACACACTCTTGTTATTGTATTTGGTAACTCGCACATTTCAACACACATCCTTGAGTTATCAACACACTATTTAAATTCAATCAATTCACAAAATAAATTTTATAATATCTTAAATCTTACAAATTTCTCAAATTCATTTCAAATACAATTTTAAACAATTTAAATTAATTTTAACGCTTTTCTTAATTTAACAAATTTTGTTTTCTCTAAAGTTTTAGTTAATAAGTCAGCTAAATTTCGCTCTGAATCAATTTTTACAATGTCAATTATACCTTTCTCATAATTCTCGTTTACATAGTGGTATTGCACTTCAATGTGCTTCGAGTTTTTGGTAAAATTTTGAAATTTTGCATTTTACCGACAGTGGAATAAACATTTTCTAAAAAATCTTTCCGTTGAAAACCTTCAACTACTAGTTTGGCTTTATAAGTATTATCATTTTTCTTTTTATGAACCCATTTAACATCAAGTACTGGTTTATCTTTCCGTTTATCAACAACCGTCCATGTTTCATTTTTTGCATGACTCTTCATTTCTGAGTCCATCGCTTCACGCCAAAATCTCGCGTCGCGTGAATTTAACGCCTCCTCAAAAGTACTCGGAGTATTCGCATTGTCGTGTATCAACCTTTGCCATAAATAATAATACTAATAATAATCATAACCAATACCCATCACCCTCCTAAGTTGCGCTAACGACTTTTCGAATATTCTTAATTACTCCCGCCGAAAGAGTGAGGAAGGGGGCCCGTCGCGAGCCGAGCTAAAAGCTCGAGCTAATTGGATGCAGCTCCGATCTTTAAGTCCTAGGTGGGGATAATCGGTGACCTCCCGGCTCGCGCGAACCTCAAACGCTCTCTCCCGTTCCCGACACCAAGCGATCCGGAGGCTACGCGCAAGCTGAAAGTCGTAGAGGCACACCTGGACGAAAGGAGCCGGAGTTCCACGGGCTTCGATAGACCACTGTGTTCGACAGCCCTAACACGTGGGTCAACCTTAGGGATCACTGGCCTAGAAACCCGGACCCCTTTCTGTTTAGCCTAGGTTCACACCTAGTAACAAGTAAGACTTTTATTGATAATTTATAATTTCGTCGAAGGACGATAAACTTAATTTGTATAAATTTCTTTTAATAATTATAAATAATAAAATTATCATTAACTTCAAAAATTACTTTTATTTTACCTCAAATTAACCCATATGGGTTAATAAATCCTACCAAAGACAAGCAAAAAGGGTGACGAGCAGATTACTACGTGATCTGCTCATAGCGGGTAAGTTCCCACTTAACTTAAATTAAATTTAAATTAAATTAAATAATTATTGTCACGTTCGCACGCGACATAAGTGGCATCCCTTGTGGGGAACCATACCTGCCTTTTCGCTTAAGTTCTTTGGTTGGATCTTTTGGGAATTTAAATTTATTAAAATTAAAAATAAATTACTTAATTTAAAATCTGGTTTAATTAGTTCGCGAAAATCAGAGCTGAAATTTTATTTCATCATATTTTTCGTGTTCGAGAATTTTAAGGAGAAAGTTTAGCGACTTATTGCTGACGCGCACATTCTTTGTTTCTTTCATTCTTTCATTCGCCGTTCATTTCTTTCAATTCGCTTTTACGAAGACTCCGAATAAAATTTGTTTCTTTAGTTTGACGTGTAAATTTTATTGTTCGATTCGAAAACTTTTGTTCGAAAATTTGCTACCCACTTTGTTTAGCTCATCGCCCCGAACAGTAAACTTTTCTTTCAACCTCCTCTCGGACTCTTGTCGTTCATTGATAAAACTTTATTAGGCCCTATTCGAAGATGGCAGGTGCAAATTTGACACTAGATGAAATAGAAGCCCTCACGGACGAAACCCTGAGAACTCGGTCTCGACTCGAGCACGGCCGCCGCGTGGCTGAGAATATGTCGGTCATGGCCGCAACATTGAACGAGTCTCGTGCCGCGTTCGCGAACTTGCAAGCTTCCGTCCTGATGCAAAGCGCCCTCGCATCCATCCCTTTTTATTCAGGTAATTCTCCCTTGCGAGTTTGGCTCCAGGATGTCGAGATTTATAATAATCGGTTAGCAGACCCAGAACTTAAAGGAGTGTTTTTGCAGGGAGTGATTTCACGCCTGACCGGCAAGGCGAAATCAAGCATTGAAGGCAAGACCTTTAATACCCTAGCGGACTTCCGCACACACCTCACAGATAGATTTAGCCAAAAGCGTTCTCTTTCGTACTACCTTAATTTAATATCGGAGTCGTATATGAAGCAAGGCGAATTCGTGCTAAACTTCTTTGATCGTCTTTCATCCATAGTTCGCGCTGCCACAAAGTTGAAAAACGAAGGTGCGGCCAATGATCAAATTAAGGAACACAACAAGACCCTGTTCGAAGATTTGGCTAGAAATACTTCATACGCGGTCTGCCCTCGGCTATTCGTAACCAAATGGCTACACACACCCATGCAACGTTCAACGATGCCCTGGACGCCGCTGTTAGCGCGGAGGAGTGGGTAAACATTGGGACGACTAACCGTGCGGACATTGAGTACTCGCCCTCGCCATGACCACCCTGGTCGCGATCCCCGAGTCCGTACCAACGCCCTCAGACTCCGGATCGAGAAACTTCTTCCGGCGTTGAACAGCCTTTGAAAAGCTTCATTAACCTTGCGTTCGTGAGTCTCCAGGGAATCGGCAAAGATAATTACAAAGGTCGTCCAAGTAGACGAATAGTTCGACTCCTTGAAGTCCTGTCATAATTGTATCCATGAGTCGTTGGAACGTAGGTGGAGCGCAGCACAACCCAAAGGGCATTGCTGTGAATTCGTAGTGGCCGTAAGGGGTAGAAAAAGCAGTTTTAGCTCTGTCGTCAGGGTTCATGGGGATTTGATGAAACCCGTTTACCAAATCGAAGACTGAAAAGTATTTTGATTTTCCCAGAGATTCCAAGACCTCCTGAATGTTGGGGAGTGGGTAAGAATCTGGGACCATTAAAGAGTTAATTCTGCGGTAATCAATCACGAGGCGATGTTGTTTTCGACCGTCCGGGCCAGGGCGTTTAGGGACTATCCAGAAGGGAGAATTCCAAGGGCTCGAAGATGGTTGGATGACTCCTTTCTCCAACATCTCGTTAATTTGTTTCTTAACTTTCTCTTGTAGCATAGGAGGATAGCGGTATTGACGGGTATAAATGGGTGTGTCGTTTTTTAAAGCGATTCCATGCTGCACTAGGTGTGTGAGAGGTGGATCATCGCCAGGTAGCATGAAGAGGTAGGGGAACTTCTCTACTACTCGTTGAAGTTGAGCCAAAGATTCGGAATCGTGGTGTTCTCTTTTTAGAAGTTCAATGATTTTGGGGACTCTTTCTTCAGGAAGACAAGGGGTTCCTCCACCTTCAGATTCGAAGAAGTCTTCAGAGTCATCAAATTCGGAAGGGTACAGATCCTGAACTGGGATTTCAACTTCTTGGGGTTCTTCTTTAGTGTTCACGGCTAAGACGTAACAAGAGCCGTTTTCGTTAGTCACCGCGGCTTCTCCGATAAAAATTCCCGTAGGGGTCTGAATTCGGGGTAGGTACGCCTCCTCTTTTGGAGATTTCTGCGTAACGGGGACTTCGATTGCGACTCTAGCGCGAGCTGGCAAGACGTATCTAGTACGAAGGGCTTTACCTCTCAGTCGACGAGCCCTATAATGAATCACTGTAGGTGGAATTTTACTAGATGTGGAGTGAGCATCACAGGTATTAGAAGGTGTATGATTTTGGGTACTTTGCCTGTCGTCAGAATTCTGGGATTCCGAGTCGCTACTATCTGATGCACTTGAGAAAGAGATAGTTCGGGTTTTATCTTGTGTGATCAAAGTATTATTGGCCAGATCGATGCGACCTTTCTCATTATGCAAGTAGCGGGATCCTAGAATAGCATCATCCTTTAACGAGGATTGTTCGGGGAGGACGGGCATTCGATGGGTTCTCCCGCTTTCGCAAAAGAGGACGGTACCGAGTGTGTAGACGGGCTGGGTTCCGATCCCGGTGAGTTGCAACACTCGTGACCTGTCAATAGGGTACGTAGGGTTTAGAGATTGAATTTTTATCACGCTCACGTCTGCGCTCGTGTCGATAAGGACTCTACCTTTTCCGGTTCGAAATATCTCGTTTGTAATAGTCATTTTAGGGGTACCGTAAGATCGTTTCCTCCCCTTTTTAAACAAATTTCCTGGGTTTTTGGGATCAAATATTTGAGGGGATTGATACTCAGAGTTTGGGCTGAAGTCGGAGGGGGTCTCAGAGGTGTCACAAGATTCTTGGGTAGAGTTTTCGGATTCTGATCCAGAATCGGAACAGGAGTCTGATTCGGAAGAGAGATTTTCAAAAAGGGAATCTGGGAAGTCTTTCCGCATCTTTTCAGCTAATTTTGTTTTTAGTAAACTTGCTTTTTAGGGTTTTTTTCGGGTGTTTTCCGACCCCGGAAAAATCGAGGACGTCAAAAACGCCGCTCCTTTAAAGATCGCACATGACGTCAGATCTTTCCTTGGGCTCTGTAGCTATTACCGGCGATTCATCCATCACTTCGCTGATATTGCTAAGCCCCTTAACGACCTCCTTAAAAAGAACGTTAAATTTTATTGGGAGTCTGAACAACAAAACAGTTTTGAACGGCTCAAAGAAGCTCTATGCTCCGCACCCGTTCTAATTTGCCCCGATTTTTCCCAACCTTTCATTCTTACAACAGACGCAAGCGCTTACTTCATAGGCGCAGTTTTAAGCCAGGGAGAACCCAACAACGACCGCCCCATTGCGTACATGTCTTGAACTTTAAACAAACACCAGCAGAATTACTCTGCTACAGAACGAGAGTGCTTGGCCGTAGTCCTTGCCATAATGCACTTCAGACACTACCTTTACGGTCGAGTCTTTTACGTATACGGCAACCATGAGCCCTTAGAGTGGATTGACTCCATTTATTACCCTATGTCTAGACTAAATCGCTGGCGAGCCAGACTCCGTGGTTACAGGTATATTTTTCGATACAAACCTGGTAAACAGAATACCAATGCGGACTGGCTGTCCCGAAATCCAATCGATAAAGAACATCCACCCGGAAAGGCCTCCACAGTCACCCCCAGAACCAATCCACCCGCGAGCAAAATAAAATCCAAAGACTAAGACCCCCATGATCAGCCTACTCTTAACAAAACCCAATCTCTGCTTGAATTGTCAAAATGGCAGCTGGCCGACGAGTCTGAATTAAGAACACCCTTGCTCTCGTCCACCATGATAACACCAAGAATACCACCTATGAATCCAGATCTGCTTTCTCAATCTAACGCTTTGCCTTTAGACGACACAAAGATCATGTCGAGCGAGGAATCCGATTCATCTGCGAGTTCCACGTCTACTATCCTATCTAAACACGATACCAGAGAACCGCGTAAATCTATCATCACCACCAAAAACGTAATTCCTACGCCGGTAACCATCCCCCAGAGAACTGCCGATCAACTGGAAATTACCGAAACGAGAACAACACTTGATAACCCTGAAAACTCGATTCACTCGCACCACGACTCAAATGGTTCTGTTGATAATTTGAACTCGTTTAATTTAAAACCTTATAGCAATCTTTTCGTAAAACCTGACAGCATTCCACCGATAATACTACCTGACTCCAGTAATCCTGGAATTCACCCTGATCCCAGGAAAACCATGGTGATCAGACCTGTCACAGAGTCCCTGACCGGCCACAAAGATAATATAATTCATTTCATACCTGCAAATTTAAATCTGAACACACCCGACAATCAATTGCTAAACGACTTGAAATTAATCTCAAAAATCGACCTCAGTGACGCGAACCCGACAGTGGGTGAGGTGCTCGTCTCCACAAACAGGGGGAGAACCATCTTTTCGTTAGTCGTAACCGAAACGGAGAAAACACCGATTAGACAAAGCCCTTTGAGAGAGTGTTTTTATAACCTTTATCATCTGCTACTTGAAAGAGAAATAACTTCAGCCAGGATAGCACAAAAAGGCGAGCTCACAGACGCATTGCCCCGTGATACCCTTTATCGGAAAATTCGAGACCATTTGAAAAATGTTCCCATGACCCTTACAATCTGTCTAGGATCCTGCGTGATACCGCCGCCCGAGCTGCGTGAGACTATCTTAAAAGAGCGTCACGACAGCTTGTTCGGAGGACATCGCGGAGTTGAAAAGACTTATCGTAGAGTTAGGGAAAATTTTACTTGGTCCGGTTTACGCAAAGACGTAGTCGACTACATACATCGTCGAATATGCCAAGAGTTTAAACTCATCGGTTATCGCACCAAAGAACCTATGGTAATCAGCGATTCTCCTGCAGAACCCTTTTTCAAGGTTGCAATCGATGCCGTTGGACCTATGCCCAGAACAGTTAAAGGTAACGCCTACATCCTGACCATGCAATGTTTATTTTCAAAATTCTGTATCGCAGTCCCTATACCAGATTTAAAAAGCCCTCACCGTAGCACAGACCTTAGCGATTCACCTCATAGCCACCCACGGAGTCCCAAAAATTATTCTAACCGATCAAGCAAAAAGCTTCAGAAACAGACTGCTCAAACACCTCGAAAGCATGTTTGACTGCAAGTTAAAAACCACGACATCCTGGCACCCGCAGTCCAATGCCTCGTTAGAATGAAGTCACTCTGTATTGAAAGACTATCTTCGAACTAACGCCCCCAAGTTTCAAGATTGGGATGAACTCGTCCCTTTCGCCATGATGGAATATAATTCATCCGTCCATTCTTCTACGGGATTCACTCCTTACGAGATCGCGATGGGTCGCAACCCCCGCACCCCTTCTGCATGCTTGGATGACTTCGAAAACGACACTTATAACGGCTATATTCACGACCTAGCTTCAAGAATAGCCAAAATTAGGGAAATCGCTCTGAAAAACTTAGAATCTTCAAAAATCCACAATAAAATGTATTATGACAACTCCACTAAGCCCCTTAAAATACAACCTGGAGAAAAGGTTTACGTAAATAAATTACCACGGAAGAACAAGCTTGACAAGTTTTACAACGGAGTCTTCAACGTTCTTGAAGTTCGAGATAATAACACAGCTTTATTGTGCAGTCAAAACGGCAAAACCATTTTAGTACACAAAGACCGTTTAAAAAAATTTTATTAAAACACATAATCATCATCTCGACCTATCTTTGACGTTTACTATTTCTACCTATCTATAGCTTTCCTATCATCAATAATTACAGTAACAAGCCGTGCTGAACCTGTTCGAACGCCCGATCCGAGAAAATGCTTTGGTTTGTCTTGTTGTTTTTGAGCTCGACCTTAGTTGACGTTGAGTGCAAAGACGAAAATCCATTATTTGAATTGAAAGATATCCACAACAACCCCGGGATTTATTTTGAGCACGTGGGAAAGGTGAAATTAATTAGAACAAAAGTGCATTTTGATATTTTCATGAATTGTCTGCCAATAGAGAGAGATTTCGACGTGGAGTACAGAGATTTCAAAATTTTTATTGATAAAATAGTAAAAACCTTCCCAAAAGAAGTCGTCCCAAACTCCGTTAGAGAATTAAACTTCAGACGGAAACTAGTCGATATTAAAGACCTACATCAATCCATACGTACTTACTTTATCTTACCAAAACCGAATCGCGAACCATCGAGCCGACACGCACGCGGAGCACCCATCAAAATAGGTGGTTGGGCCGCTAAATGGGTTTTTGGGATCATGGATTGCAAAGATAGAGAAATCATGACTGCAAATATAGACCAACTGTATTATAATCAGAAAAATCTAACAAAATTAGCCCTCGACACAACCCATTATATGAAATCCGAACTTGAAAACTTACACAAAGTTGGTGAAAGCAATGCAAAAGAGATGAAACACCTTCTCGCTGTAATTAAGAAAATCTCCAAAAATTATTTGCTCGAAGAATACAACATTGATTACCTGAATATTTCTACCTGGTGGAATAAGTACGAAATCGAAATTGACGAATTGAAACACAGCTATGAAACGCTGTTAGAAGTGCTGCAAACAACAGCCCGCGGTCACCTGCACCCCTTGATTTTATCCCACTCACAAATTACAGATTTGCTTACTAAAATTAACCACTTGAGCAATATTTATAAACTCCCGAATGCGACTGAAATCACTACTGCATCATATCTGTTCGAAATAGCAAAAACAAGTGTATTCACAACCGATGGAAAACTCCACGTCTCTCTAAAATTACCGCTTTTAAACAATGATAATTTAGATCTTTACAAAATTCATAGCTTTCCGAACCCCATAGATCTGCCCCTTAATAATTCCGGCTATGTGGCAATTCAACCAAGAACGAAAAATATAATTATTTCGGAAAATTTAAAAACGTATGTCCTCGTGAATAATGAGTTTTTACGATCGTGTCTAGACCACGGAGATTCAAAATTGTGTGATGAATCTCTGCCCCTAAGAGACGCAGGTCCAGACGCCCCCTGCGAGTATTCAATGTTCAAAAAGGCAACACCAACCTTAATCAAAACATGCCAGACAATTATAATTCCAAAAACCGACATTATTTTTACCCCATTACTTGCTTCCAACATATGGTTATACACCACCATAAAACCGACCACCCTCGCTATAACCTGCCATGGTCAACCCCGTAATGAACTCGATATAAACGGCACAGGCTCCCTTTACCTATCCGGGAGTTGTACCGCACACGCCCTCAGTGTCACACTTCATGGCTTGCAAAAGATTTCTTTCCAATCTGAATATAAGTATGAACCCAACTTAACCGCAGAACTGAAAATCGTCAACCCGACTATCCATGAACTAGCAAAACAATACCCTTTAGAAGCGAAGCAAGAATTCACAGAATCACTTCAAAAATTTGACCCCACCCCGCTCAATGAAATAGAAAACAAACTCAAATTAATACATACAAAACGCATAGAACAGAATGAATCGCATTCAATCCTAGCATTCGGCCTAGGATCGTTGATAATTATTACATTGATAATAAAATACGTTCTTGATAATTTCAATTCTCTGGAAAAGCTTTGGCCCATTCTCTTCTTCGCCTGCAAAAAGGAAAAACGTAATCAAAATAAAATAGAATCCTTTCAATTATTAAATCATAATATATGTGCAAACTGCCACCAGACCAATACTAATCCTGGTAGTCAAACCCAAAAATCCGAGAGAATAGATCCAACGGTGCCAAACGAACTGCCCAAAATCGAAAATCCCACAATGCCAAAATCAAGCACAAGCAACCAACTGTCTGTACCAACCAAAGGTAACGAATCGGCGACCACGCCACCCCGTGACGGATACAACGTCAACGAACACTGAAAAAAGAAAAAAAAAAATAAAAAAAAAAATAAATATATATATATATACAAAAATGAGCCGTATACTATCATGACAGACATTTTCAATGACTGTTTACACAATGATTTTTATGAAAATACCTAAAGCAAAAATATCCCTCCTCAAGCGCAAATCACGCGCAATCCACTCACGTATTCAAAAAAACCAAAATAACCCATCTTTTTTTTATTTTTTTTCCCAATAACCCATCAATAAAAAAATTTTCTAGGTTTGCGCGGTTCAACCAAAATAACCCATCCCAAATAACCCATCACACAATTCCTGGAACTTAGTTTTGCCTGGAACTCGAATTCTTGGATTTAAACACGTTGTTACTATCATGACATGTCATGATAGTAACACAAAGTCAGGATAGTGACCTCTATTTGGATTTTTTGTCACGATAGTGACCGCTTAATCTATTTATATTAATATATATTCCTGTGTTATATAGTTATATCCAGGAGGAGCTCTTTTTTTTGGCTCCTCCGGGAGGAGCCCCTTAAAACATGTTAAATATAAGGTTTTTTGAAGGTTTGCTCCTCCGGGAGGAGCCTTAATTTTTGGAGGTGCTCCTCCGGGAGGAGCCTTAATTTTTAAAGCTCCTCCCGGAGGAGCCGTAGTTTTAAGAGCTCCTCCCGAAGGGAAAAAAGAGAAAAGAGAAAAGCTCATAACTCTGGGCGCCCACACGGAGAGAAGGTTCACTCGGAATTTGTGGAGGCGCCATGCACGCGAAAACAAGAGGCAGCTCGCACTCGTCTTTTAGGTGCAATGTGCACAAGAAAATCCCGTGCGAGCAGCCTTTAGAATACGAGCTAGCTTAGGCCCGACGCTCTCTCTCTCTCTCTCTCTCTCTGTACATTTGTACAACATAATGTACATAAATAAACATTTCAATCAATCAATCAATCAATCTCTCAGCTACGTCCCTCGTACCTGCTCTCATTAACATCAATGAGTTTTTACCTAAGGACATCTTTGATCTTCGCCGTACTGTGTACCAAAAATCATATGCTCCGAACTCTGGCTTCGTTACTTTTGTACGCAATGGTCAAGTCTTTGTCAGGAGAAAAAAGGGAGATGTCCCTACACTCATCACTTCTGAAGAGGATCTCATGCGGTTTTTAGCATAACAGGTATACTGATACATCTTCTCTCTCGCGGTAATATCACATTCTCATCATATCATTACAATTTTATTCATCCTTCACCCTTTTATCCCTCTTCAAGCTACACACTCCCCTGTTCACCTTCAAACTCACCTCACACCTCTCAGTATTCTTTGCGAAAGCAGGGGGGCAGACTTCGTGTCTGTTATTTTAATGCGAACTCTCTGCGCGGCCATATTGAGCAGGTCAGGCTTTTTCTATTGACGCAGCCCTTGATACATCTGATAGCTGTTGCTGAGACCTGGCTGAGCCCTTCGATTGAGGACACGCTTGTTGCACTCGATGGTTATGTCATCCTTAGGCGGGACCGCAATACTCAGGGGGGTGGGGTTGCAATCTTTGTGCATGAGACGCTTTCGGTAAAGCACCTCTGCTCGTCAACTACGGAATGGGACGGTAAGCCGGGTCATCCCGAATATTTGTTTGCTGAGGTTTCCACTAAGGGGAGTGACCCTGTGTTTGCTGCTGTGGTGTATAGACCCCCTAAGGCCCCCTTTGTTGCTGGTACCAATTTTGTGTCTCATCTGCGTGATACTATGCACGAGTATGGCTCCAAAGTTATCCTCGGTGACTTTAATGCTGACCAGCTGTCAGACTCAGATGCAGATGCGGTTTTTGTGCGTAAATTTATTGAGGAGAACTCATTGTTTTCTGTGCCATATAAGGCTACACACCACACCTCTCACTCGGATATCTGGCTTGACCTGTGTCTTGTCGATGCTCTTGATACTGTGACTAAATACTGGAAGACCGATACTCCATTTATTGCGGGGCATGACTTACTGACTGCTTCTCTTGACATTCCAACGCCACAACTGACGACCAATGATTTCACCTACCGTGACTTTAAATCCGTAAATGCTGAGGCTTTGAACGATTATTTGCTTAAATGTGATTGGTCGGTTGTCACGGATGGGACGAGCTCTCTTAGTGCGAGGTTGGATTGTTTGTATGCAAATCTGTATGCTGCTCTTGACGTATTTGCTCCACTGAAAACACTCAAACATAGGAAGAATCGCCATCCGTGGTTCACCACCTATCATCGCTCACTGATATCCGAAAGAGATAGACTCTACAGACGCTACAGACGTTCAAGACTTGATATTGAAAAACTCTTATATAGACAGGCACGTGATTTTGCTCATGAGCAGATTGAGTCTGCAAGACTCAACTTTTACTACCACAGACTCAAGGACATCTCTGACCCGCAACAGCTCTGGAAGGAACTTAGACACCTTGGCATCTCTCCTAGTCCTGATTCCAACTTGGGTGGTTTCTCTGTGGAGGACCTCAACGCTCACTTTGCCTCTGTTTCGTTTGACGCCTCAGCACCGGATCTCTCTCATTTTCTAAACAACTTGGAAAATGAGAGAGATGATGGTGTCTTTGATTTCTCTGCTGTGACAATGGACGCAATCGCTACTGCTGTTAGCCAGTCGGCATCTCAAGCGGTGGGTGTTGACTCTCTTCCGCAGAGCTTCATTCAAACAGCATTCCCATCCATTGGCCCTATTATCCATAATATTTTCAATACTTCCTTATCCACATCAACATTTCCTGAGCGGTGGAAAGAGTCTATTGTTATTGCTCTCAACAAAGTTCCTTCTCCATCTTGCCTGAATGATCTCCGTCAGATCTCCCTGCTTTGTTTTTTGTCGAAAGTACTTGAGAGGCTGGTCCATGACCAGATTTCTTCTTTTGTTGAATCGCAGGGACTGATGAATGGGCATCAAGCAGGTTTTAGAGCAGGGCGCAGTACTCAGACTGCACTACTGAAACTTACAGACGACATCCGAGAGGGCATGGACAGGAGACAGGTGACTGCACTGTTGCTGTTTGATTTCAGCAAAGCCTTCGACTTGGTCTCTCACGTATTGCTACTCGAGAAACTACAGTCACTTGGATTTTCACGCAGGGTTTTGCAATGGATTGCTTCCTATTTATCAGGCCGCTCGCAAGCGTTGAAGGCTGAGGACCGGAGTTTCACCTCTTTTCGTCCCCTCAATAAGGGTGTGCCCCAGGGCTCTGTGTTGGGTCCCCTGCTTTTTGCACTGTTTGTCGCTGACATTGCCCTGGGTTTTGGTCCTGGTGTTTGTCATATAATTTATGCGGACGACCTTCAGATTTACGTGCGAGGCCGAGTCGAGGACATACAGTAGTGATCAAAATTATAGAGCACCCCCAAATTTCATACTTCAGTCTTTGAATTTTTGTGCTTTTATACGACTGCAAACACTTAAGTATTTTTATAAATGCCTGAAACTTTTTTTTTCACTTAAACTACATAAAAACTGGAAAGAAGAAGTTTTACTCAACTTAAATTCAATAAAAAAATTAACTTTTACCTCCATTTTTATTAAAAAGTTCATTTTTCAAAAAACAGCTAATTTTCGCTTTTTTAAAAACTTGCTTAGTATATTTCAACCAGTTAAAAACATCCAAAAATATTGTAAATTTTTTTTCTTTTCTTTTTAGTATTCAAAATCAACGAAAAAAATTTTCAAGTTGATTGGTGCAAAATTGTTCAAACCACAAGCAAATAACTCAACTTTTTAATCATTGTAAAATAACCGATTTTTCATGATTTTACATAATTTAATGCCTTAATCTCATTTTTTTTTTCAGTATTACAGGTAAATTTGAATAAAAACACTAAATTAATAATAATTTAACTAATTTAATTTTAAATTGAAGAAAATCTTACAGAAAATCACCATAAGCTTTAAAATTTTACAAATTTTTCAACACAATTAATCTTTGAAAAGAAAACGTTATTTTTGTAATAATTGCTTTAAAATAATAAAATTAATACAATTCAGTAATAATTTATACGTAATATGAATAAAAAATTTTTGTTTTGCTTAAATTTTGATCCAGCTAATATTTAGTAGCTCCTCCTTTTGCTTTATAGCAAGCCTGAACCCTTCGTGGCATGGATTCTGCAAGTTTCTTACAATAGGTCAGACTTAAAGTTTGCCAAGCTGCTGCAATTTCTCTTTTTAAATCATCAAGATTTCTCAGATTCTTATCTTTGATCATCATTTCTAGTTGATCCCAAGCATTTTCAATTATATTTAAGTCAGGCGAACGGGCTGGCCAATCTAAGACTGGTATTTTGTTATCTTTTAACCAGTGCATAGTTTTCTTTGAGGTATGACAGGGGGCGTTGTCCTGTTGAAAGTACCAAACTTTTCGACATCCAAAGATTTTTGTTTTTGACGGAAGCATGTAGTCCTTCATCAAGTTGATGTATTTTTCGCTGTTAACAGTTCCTTGCACAAACTTTAATTCTCCTATTCCTTTTCTTGACAAACCGCCCCAAATCATAATAGATCCACCACCTTTTTGAACCCTGGGAGCGATGCAATCTGCATTATATTTTTCAATACTAGAACGTCTCACTCTTCTCGGTCCGTTGGAAAATAATTGAAAAGAGGATTCATCGCTAAACAAAACTAAATTCCACTTCTCAACAGTCCATGATAGTTTATCTTTGCACCATTCATAACGAGCTTTACGATTTTTTGCAGTCAGAAGTGGTTTACGAACTGCGACAGCAGACTTTAAATTATTTTCAAGCAAGCGCCTATTTACTGTTACTCTTGAAACTTTTACATTCAGTTCATTAGTTGATTGATTTTTTATAGTATTGCTGTAACAGTGCGTTCTTTTTTTGCTTTTTTAATAATTATTCTGTCTATTCGATCGCTTGTTATCCTTCGTCTCCCAGCACCTTTTTTAACTTTTACGGTTTTCGCGCTGGTGTAAGACTTAATAGTATTTTGAACACAATGCCTACTCACTTTTAGAGTTCTAGATATCTCATACTGATTTTTCCTCCCTCAAATAATCCTACGATTTGCCACTTTGTCGACTCAGATATTGCTCTTCTGCCCATGATTACAGTTACTAATAAACATTAAAAATTATCATTTTGTGTATAATAACTGCTCAGTCGGTAAGGCAGGTATATTATCTACCGATTGAATAGACGTCGCAACTATAGTCTATAATTCGAATCCGAAGAATTCAAATAATATATTTAATTAAAATAAGCTTACTTTAGATTTATACTGAATTGTTAACGAAAGGTAAAAACATTTTAAAAAGTATACTTTATACATAGCAATTATTACAAAAATAACGTTTTCTTTTCAAAGATCAATTGTGTTGAAAAATTTGTAAAATTTTAAAACTTATTGTGATTTTCTGTAAGATTTTCTTCAATTTAAAATTAAATTAGTTAAATTATTATTAATTTAGTGTTTTTATCCTAAAGCGCGGTAGCGCTTGACGGCGATTAAGTTTTTTTTAACAACAATCACAACGAAAAAAACTGCCGTCAAAGCGTACGCTTTATATACTTTGAATTCACGGTTAGAGGTTAGGTTGGTCATGTAAAAAACTATGTTGCGAGGGTTATTACAAGTTTATTATGTACTTCCTACATAGCTGATGATCCCCCGAGTAATTAAAAAAAAAATTGTCACAAAACATTCTCTCGTTATAAAGTTATCGCCGTTTCAATTTTGAAAGTGCCAAAATCATCTCGATAAAAAGTTAGGCGATTTTGGATTTCAGTCGAGAGCATCCGGTTAAACAGGAAAACGTGTATCGCTGTCTCTCTCACTCCCAATGCCCAGCGAGACATTTTAGAAGGAGCGCGCGATGCGGCTGTCTACAGTACTACTGAGTATAGCAGACTAGCACAATTATTATAGCAGCCACTTTAAACCATAATATAACCTATGTTTCTAATCTATTAATCGATTTTTATTATTTAATGTGTAAACATTGGATAAAATTTTTTCTAGCGACATATTTTTGAGTAATCATGCATAACAAAAAATGAATTGGGTCATGTAAAAAAGAATTTCTTGAAATAAATGTGTTTTTTTTTTTTTAGTGGAAAAAGTAATTTTACTATCACATTTTTTTGGTTTTTCTACTGCGGAGTTGAACTAAGTTTTTATTCAAACGAATACCTATGTATAAATTGAATGAACTGCAAATCCTCTTAAGCATGTATTTTAAAATACGGATGAGTATTTTCTCCTTTATTTTCTGTTTAATTTATATTTAAGTGCATTAAAAAAAGAGGGCCTATCATAATACTAGATTATACATTTTCAATAAAATTTATCAATGATTTTTATGTTTTCTGAAAATTTTAGTCTTTTTTGTTCTCTGTAAGCAAGCTCAAGTTATACGGTCAAAGTGATTTTAAAGTTCATAATTATTGGTTACAGTACTAGTTTTTTGAGATAAGAGTTAAGAACTACATGTACAAAAAAAAAAAAGATAGTTTCAGGTCTAGATATCCAATGGACCAGTAATTACATTTAGCATGGATTTTCTAGGTACGGATAAACATTTGCTCTATTATTTTCTAAGTTAATTTACATTAAAGTACCTATGTATTAAAAAAAGAGGGATAATATAGAGGCATAATACTAGATTATACATTTTTAATAAAATTTTATCAATGATTTGTGTTCTGTCTGATGATAAAATTATATTTCAGAAATTTGAATCAGAAAAACTAAGCATATTTAGGTCAGCATAAGTCAATTATTGAAAATTTTAGTCTTTTTTGTTTTCTGTAAGCAAGCTAAAGTTATACAGTCAAAGTTCAAAATTGGTTAGTTTTTTGAGATAAGAATCAAGGAACTATATGTACAAAAAAAAAAAAAAAAATAGATAGTTTCAGGTCTAGACATCCAATGGGCCAGCTGTTATTATAAATTTCTATTTAGCATAGATTTTTTGAGTACGGATGAGCATTCGCTCTATTATTTTCTAATTGGATTTACAATAAAGTTTTTCCATCTATTATATGCAAAGTGCATTCAAAAGTAGGTGATAAAACAGTAAATTATATATTTTTCAATTTTCAATAAAATTTATCAATGATTTATAAAATTATATTTCAGAAATTTGAATCAGAAGAACTAAGCATATTTAGGTCAGCATAGATCAATTATTGAAAATTTTAGTCTTTTTTGTTTTCTGTAAGCAAGCTAAAGTTTTTCGGTCAAAGTGATTTTAAAGTTCAAAATTGGTTAGTTTTTTGTGATAAGAACCAAGAACTACATGTACAAAAAAAAAAAAAAAAAAAAAATAGATAGTTTCAGGTCTAGATATCAAATGGGCCAGCTGTTATTATAAATTTCTATTTTCCGCACTCCGGCCGGGAAGCGCTACTTCCCTGCCGCTGCCGCTACAGTCAGTAGCGCTTCCCGGCGCCGTCGTGCGGAAAAATAGCATACTCAACTAGGCACCTGAATGGGAAGGTCTCAGATCACATGTTTGTCACACTCGGCTACGCCTCGGACGACAATTTCATGCGATCTGAGACGTTTCCCATTCATACTGCCTAGTTATGTAATATACTATTAGCATAGATTTTTTGAGTACGGATGAGCATTTGCTCTATTATTTTCTAATTGGATTTACAATAAAGTTTTTCCATCTATTATATGCAAAGTGCATTCAAAAGTAGGTGATAATAACAGTAAATTATAAATTTTTCAATTAAATTTATTAATAATTTTTATGTGTTCTGGCTGTTGATAAAATTATATGTAAGAAATTTTAATTAGAAGAATAAGATATATATCTAAGTTAGCGTGAATCAATTGATGAAAATTTATATCTTTTTTTTTGTCATTTAAAAATCAGGTTAAAATGTTAAATTAATTTTTTTTTATATGTATGATTATTGACTTACCTAGGACTTAGCTAGTATGAAATTATTAAGAATGTGAAATCATTTGTTCAGATATATTTTTTAATAATATAAACCTTTTTTTTTTTGGAGGTTGGTTTTTTTGAATATGTTGACAAAAAGGAGATACATTTAAATTTACCGAGTCTACGCAATGAAATCTAAAAAAAAAAAAACTTTTCAAAAAGTACTTTAACGGCGATTAGTTTTTTTAAACGGAGTCCATAAATAAAAAAGTATACGCTGAATATGCTAATATTTTTTTTTGAAAATGAACTAATGAAAGAAGTGAAATCAAAAATTTATTACGGACGACTTTGACTAAAATTACTTATTATTTAAGAATAACTTTCTCTAATCCAAGAACATATTATGTTGAATCACTGTAAATATACGTAAAATTAACAATTTTTCAAATCAAGTAATTTTCAATATCGATAAACACCATTCGAAATTGACGGAGCTGCTTTAACTTTATCTAAGTTTTTCAAGCCGAAAAAGTAAATTCATAAAAAAGCTATCACCATTTTGTAAATTTAAATTTCAAAAAAGTTAGTTACTGCGTATTTAAAGACTTTAAAATCTTTCAAAAAAAATAAAAAGCTCTAAAACTTTAAAATAAATTTATAATAGAAAAAAAAAATTAGACTGAGTTTAATTAATGTTATTGTGTATGAGCATACATGCGTGTCATAAACATTTATGCTTTTTACTTTGACCGAAGTTGTTCCTCGAAAACAGCTCCGTCAATTTCGAATGGTGGTTATCGATATTGAAAATTACTTGATTTGAAAAATTGTTAATTTTACGTATATTTACAGTGATTCAACATAATATGTTCTTGGATTAGAGAAAGTTATTCTTAAATAATAAGTAATTTTAGTCAAAGTCGTCCGTAATAAATTTTTGATTTCACTTCTTTCATTAGTTCATTTTCAAAAAAAAATATTAGCATATTCAGCGTATACTTTTTTATTTATGGACTCCGTTTAAAAAAACTAATCGCCGTTAAAGTATTCAAATTTACCTGTAATACTGAAAAAAAATATGAGATTAGGGCATTAAATTATGTAAAATCATGAAAAATCGGTAATTTTACAATGATTAAAAAAATGAGTCATTTGCTTGTGGTTTGAACAATTTTGCACCAATCAACTTGAAAATTTTTTTCGTTGGTTTTGAGTACTAAAAAGAAAAGAAAAAAAATTTACAATATTTTCGGATGTTTTCAACTGGTTGAAATATACTACGCAAGTTTTAAAAAAAGCAAAAATTAGCTGTTTTTTGAAAAATGAACTTTTTAATAAAAATGGAGGTAAAAGTTAATTTTTTTATTGAATTTAAGTTAAGTAAAACTTTTTCTTTCCAGTTTTTATGTAGTTTAACCCATTAGGTCCCAAGAGTTATGAATTTTTTTTTGTACTTTGAGCTTATAAATCAAAGCGAAAAAGTTGAAAAATAATTTAAAAAATACCCTACCCCCTACTTTCGGATATGCCCTACACGATGGCATTGTTTAAAATACCCAAAAATAACATTTTAATTTGTTAATAAACAAATTTAAAAAAAAATGAAAATTTTTACGTCATTTTTTTTTTTTTCAAGCTGGTGAACAATGCCAAAAAAATTATTTTTGCCCTCAAAAAGTTGACCACGGGTGTTCACATTAGTTGAACTTTACGTGCATATTTGATTTTTTTGGTTTCGATTTTTTTAAACAAAATGGCGGACTAAAAACTTCAACGCCAATAATTGTACGGCAGCGCATGGTTGAATAAATACCGAAAAATTACTTTTTATAAAAAATGACTGTGGCTCCTAAGATTTTTGTGGTCGCTGATTATGAATCTGAGATCAGAATATCAAAATTGTAAGAATTGGGCCCAATACCATAGGACCCAATACTCAAAGTTAAGATTTTATAAGAACAAAAAATATCATCATATTTTACGTAGAATTTCAAGATCAAAGTATACTTGGTCGTTTTTCGAAAAAAATCGTCATTTTCGAGTAAAAAATCAAAAAAAGTTCAAAGTATTGGATTTACTTCCAGAGATCCACAACAGCTCGTCCCCGTGTGTCTGTAACGAATTGAACACAACTTTTGAGATGGCAAAAATATTTTTACGAGTAAAAAATCAAAAAAAGTTCAAAGTATTGGATTTACTTCCAGAGATCCACAACAGCTCGTCCCCGTGTGTCTGTAACGAATTGAACACAACTTTTGAGATGGCAAAAATATATTTACGAGGTTTTTGGGTTGCTGATAGTGTATCTGAGGTAAAAACATGAAAATCCCAAATATAGGGCCCAATACCGTAGGACCCAATAGTAAAAATTGAGATATCATAAAAATAAAAAATGCCATCTTATTCTGCGCAAAATTTCAAGATCAAAGTATACTTGGTCGTTTTTCGAAGAAAATCGTCATTTTCGAGTAAAAAATCAAAAAAAGTTCAAAGTATTGGATTTACTTTCATAGATCCACAACAGCTCGTCCCCTTGTGCCTGTAACGAATTGAACACAACTTTTGAGATGGCAAAAATATATTTTGGGTAGCTAATAGGGTATCTGAGGTAATAACATGAAAATTCCAAATAAAGGGACTCAAGGACATGCAGCACCACGTGGTTTTAAAAAATTTTTTTTACTTTTTGTTTTTTATTTCGTCGATCTTTTTATACGACGTAACTCACGTGAAATGATTGGAATGCAGGATCTCTGCACAGATTTTTTATCTCATTTTTTATTTTTATGATATCTCAATTTTTACTATTGGGTCCTACGGTATTGGGCCCTATATTTGGGATTTTCATGTTTTTACCTCAGATACACAATCAGCAACCCAAAAACCTCGTAAATATATTTTTGCCATCTCAAAAGTTGTGTTCAATTCGTTACAGACACACGGGGACGAGCTGTTGTGGATCTCTGGAAGTAAATCCAATACTTTGAACTTTTTTTGATTTTTTACTCGAAAATGACGATTTTTTTCGAAAAACGACCAAGTATACTTTGATCTTGAAATTCTACGTAAAATATGATGATATTTTTTGTTTTTATAAAATCTTAACTTTGAGTATTGGGTCCTATGGTATCGGGCCCAATTCTTACAATTTTGATATTCTGATCTCAGATTCATAATCAGCGACCACAAAAATCTTAGGAGCCACAGTCATTTTTTATAAAAAGTAATTTTTCGGTATTTATTCAACCATGCGCTGCCGTACAATTATTGGCGTTGAAGTTTTTAGTCCGCCATTTTGTTTAAAAAAATCGAAACCAAAAAAATCAAATATCCTCGTAAAGTTCAAATAATGTGAACACCCGTGGTCAACTTTTTGAGGGCAAAAATAATTTTTTTGGCATTGTTCACCAGCTTGAAAAAAAAAATGACGTAAAAATTTTCATTTTTTTTTTAAATTTGTTTATTAACAAATTAAAATGTTATTTTTGAGTATTTTAAATAATGCCATCGTGTAGGGCATATCCGAGAATAGGGGGGTAGGGTATTTTTAAAATTTTTTTCAACTTTTTCGCTTTGATTTATAAGCTCAAATTACAAAAAAAAATTCATAACTCTTGGGACCTAATGGGTTAAGTGAAAAAAAAAGTTTCAGGCATTTATAAAAATATTTAAGTGTTTGCAGTCGTATAAAAGCACAAAAACTTAAAGACTGAAGTATGAAATTTGGGGGTGCTCTATAATTTTGATCACTACTGTACGTACCATTCTGGACAGACTGGGCCGAGGTACTGTGCATGTTGCGGACTGGGCTGCCGCGAATGGGCTGATTTTGAATGCCGGCAAGACTAAGGCCATGATTTTGGGTACCGCGTCCTATGTCAATGACTTTGACAGATTGGGTATTCGCACCCTACAATTTGGGGAGTGCACTGTCCCGTTTGTCTCGTCTACACGTAGTCTGGGGGTGGTGCTGGATTCCAAGCTGACCTGGAAAGATCATGTTCGGTATGTCTGTCGCAGAGCTAATTCTCTCATGTACCGTCTTAACCACTTCAGACGCAGCACCACCTTTGAACTGCGGAAGCACCTCATTCAAACCCTCCTTTTTCCTATCGTTGACTATTGCTGTCTTGTTTATCGGAATATCTTAGATGAACAGGACCTGATGCTGCAGCGTGTGCTCAATCGTGGAATCAGATACATATTTGGGGTTAGGAAGAGCGATCACGTCACTCCTTTCAGACGTAAGCTTGGCTGGCTCCGAGTGTCGGCTCGTAGAGACTACTTTGCGGCCTGTTTGCTCTATAGAATACTGAACTCAGGAATTCCGTCTTATTTGGCGAATTTTTTTATTGAAAAGCACAGCTCGCGTCCGAAGAGGGTGGTGAATCAGCACGCTTGGGATGCGCTGATTATTCCCTCCTGCCGCACAGAGTGCTTGGAAAATAAACTATATGAATAATCTATTGAATTCGATGCCAAAGTGGGCGCAGCCGGAAAAAACCTTAATTCGGTGAGAGTTGTATCGACGCCACTGTGTAATATTTTAACAAAAAAAAAGTTGAGTACTGGTTAAACATGTATCAAACAGTATACAAAATTTTAAAACCATCGGTTGTATTTTTACTGAAAAAAATAATTTTTTCTCTGTTTCTAGATAGACATGCTTAAAGATTGTGGGATAATTAATTAATCATTTATTGAACTCAACGCTATGGGATGGGGGTTCAAGGCTTGCCGGGTAATTAATTAATCATCTATTGAATTTAACACCCAGGTTTATAGGAATTTAAGGCTAGTAGAATAATTGTTTGATCAACTATTGAATTCGACATCCTAGGTTATGGAGTTTTTAAAAATGAAAGTATAAATTATAGTTTATTTACTTTCAAGATTAAAAATAGATCGCGCTGATTGACACTAGTAATCCTAATCAATTAAGGTGTTTCTATAGAAGAAATAAAAAATTGGTTTTTTAAAATAAATACACCCTAAAACATCTCAAAAATATTCACTTCAAACTTTCTGATGTGGATCGATGAAAAATCAAACTCGTAGAGAATAAATTGGCAAGCCCAATTTTGAATACGTGACTTTCGTCAACAAGCACCGCGACAAGAAAGAAGCATTTTGACGCAAGGAAATGACATACGAACTCAAAAAGCTCCAAAATAATTACAGAATTAATACGATAAAATTCTAAAATCTCATGTATAATAAATGGTTAAATCACAGCTTCGTAGGCACGGGTAAAACTTTTATTTGACTTTAAAATTATTAGAATTTTTTTTTTTTTTTTTTTTTTTTTTTGTGGTAAAACCAGATGATTTGAGGCGTTGAACCGCATATATAGTGAATTTAGGAAGTAAGGGACATCCTAATGTGCACGCACACTGATCACCAACACTACAGTCTTAAGCATCACTTTAATGTGAAAAAACAGCGAAACCCTTTAAAAAATAATTTTTAATAATTAACAAATTTTTCAGTGATCATTTTTTTCGGATCCAAAATTGTACTAAAATAGTCCTGTAGCAATCAATTTTTTCTTTGCAAGAATTAGGCAGTTTTTGCGGCTCAGTAAAGGTAGTTAAAAGAGCCTCGCTTTGGTTTGTCTAAGGAGTTTTCCTTGGCACTCTGAAACATTCCAAACTGTACGCAATACACATAGTCACTCCGAGTTCTCACTTCACTGCGGTGTCCCCAAGCTGTTTGCCGACGAAAACAATGACATGCGCCGAATAAGCAGGAATCAAGGAAGAAAAAGAAAATTATTAGATAAATTATTATTCCCTAGATGACTAAAAAATACAAAATTTGTTTTCATTATAAATTTTTGATGTTTCGGACATGCATGGGGATATGGAGGATTTACTTTCTTAATAAAGTTTAAAATAAATTCATTTTAGGTTGTATCATTGAATAGTATAAATGATAATAATAATGAGTAACAGTTGCCATGAGAAAGTTTTTTAGGAAAGTGTGGCCTTGTGGCTCTGGTACAGAGATGCAACGGAGATCATGCCCGGTCTAGAGGTTGAAAAAAGGTTATGTGTAGTACCATCGCCGTTTACCATACACGGTAGTTTTTTACTTTTAATCCAATAATTCATTCCAAGTAACCAACGTAAATTGAAAGAGATACTAGTTTATACCTTAAATTCAATAGCCTATCTTAAATAATCCACTTAAATTCTTGTAAACTTTTTAATCCTATGAGCCGTGTACCGTGCGATGTGAACGTTACAAGGTGACGGTACTTTGACACTTTCTTAAAAAAATTAAAAATTTTTGTTTCAAGACTTACAACTATAAATTAATGTTTTTCTTTTTTTTTATATCAGAAATTTATTCAAATCGGATTATCATATTCAAAAATCAAAGTTTTGTAAAGTTTTTGTCTCTTAGACAAACAGATTTTTCTAAATTTATTTATCCTGGATAGTAATAAATGACTGCCGGTGCTGACAACTGCCAATGAGCAGCATGTAGCTCTATGAGCTGCAACAACGTTCTACGAACGATTGGAGTTGTGATGTCCTTGTTTAAAAAAGCATCTCTTACTTTAGCAAGAAGTTGATGTAATTGAACTGGAAATTCTAGAGCTAAGTCTTTGCCGATGCAGGTCAAGATGTAAAAAAGACAGCTAGCCTAAGAGAATTGAAAAAAAGAAAATTATTATACATTGAACTTACGAATACACAAAAGTAATCCTAAAGGGCAGTAGCCCTTTAACAGCAAGTTGGTCTTATATATACCGGACTGCCGTTAAAGCGTACCGCTTTATATACTTTGATTTTTGATTTCAGGTTAGGTTGTACATGAAAACATCAATATAGAAATGATTATTTTTTTCTCAACCCATTAACACTCAGGCGGACGTTTAAATTTGTTTGAGTTTAAGCTAAAATATTGTTTGCAAAAGTCCATAAAATAATTTTAAAAATACCTTTACCTACTATTTTCGGATATGCTCTACACGATGGCGTAGTCAGAATTATCAAAAAAGTTAGTAAAAAAATTAGTGAAATTTTTTGATGTAAAAATAATATATACGTTCTTTTAAACATAAAAATCTATTAAACTGCAATTTTTAAAAAATTATAGAGCCATTAAAAAATTTAATTAGGTCTTTTTATATTTTTTACCACTAATTAGTTGTAATTATCATGGTTCGACCTGAAAAACCGAGACAAACTTATTTCGCTTGTCAAATTTTTTCTTTTGCATATTTTGAAAATTTGAAATCGTTTTCAGATAGCCTGAAGCCCGTACTTGAACCCTGCTGATTAACATTTCATACAAATTTCGTTAACTCATGAAATCTAGTCATGTTAAACGTAAAAACGTGGTCGGGGCGCTCAAATGGCCGACTTTTTGACTTTTGCCCATATCCGTTCAGTTTAGTACAATCAATAATATAATTTTTTATTTCATCAGAAAAAAAAAAAATTCAAACAATCGAACAAGATTCATATTTTTTATTTTATTTGTATAAGCACCAGACAAATCACTCATTATCAAAATTAGTAGTGCATACTGCTTCTCCTTCGACCCAGTCATAGATGTGATCATTTGTTTTTTAAAGTGAGTTCTCGAATTCTGGATCATCGTCTGATTCATTTTCGGAACAGCTGAAATTATCATCTGAACAACCGGGGATGATGTAGTCATCTTCATCACCCGAAGAATCAATTTCGCTTTCCGAATCGGACGATAATAATCTACGTTTTGGCATTTTTGAAAATTTGAAAATATTGCAAAAAATATTTTTCAAATTGAACAAAAACTTACCTTTCAATCGTATAGAGTTTGCATAAGAACTGTGTAAGCACTCTGTGCAACAACCCTGGAGGAACTTATAATCTAACAGGGGATAAATCAGTCAAAGACTTGGTTACATTTGTACCCTTTAATAAACTTATTTATTTTACAGATTGTAAAACAAATCGCCACCTAGCGAGGAAACGAAAAAAGTAAATACTATTGAAATTTATAATTCCAAAATAAATCGACTAACCCTAGAGCCACGGTAACTCAGTGGCTGGAGCTTTCGACTCACAATATCGGGGTCGTGAGTTCGAGCCCGGGTACCGGCAGTTTTTTTCGGATGTTTTTTCATGCGTAAAAATTTGTCGAGACTTCAGAAACCATGAGCTCAGGTGGGTAAAATTCGCCCTGCTCGTTTCTTCTTGTAGAAGGGATATTCAAAGTTTATCTTCCTCACCGGGGTTGGGCTGGAGTATGACGATGCTCTTGCGAAAGCAAGATTCGCTCGTGAAATTCGCTCAACTTGGGGGCATGGTGGGGTTAACGTTCACAGTTGGTGGACGTACTGGGCTACTGGTGCGGCGTGGCTGGAACGTAGTATCAGGTAATTGAAGATTCAGAACAGAGCATTGCGCAAGAGGAGACGATGACACTTTACCTGCTCTGCTGCCTCCGTAGGGGGTAAGAGGGAAGTTCATCAGTAAGCTTGACGGCCCTCAAGTTTGGATTTTTTTCTACTCCTCCCTTGGTCCTGGGGCCTTAAGGACACGAACCACTGCACTGTAGCCTATATTTGTTTTTATTTTACAATAAAAAAAAAGGAAAAACAGTAAAAAAAAAAAAAAAAAACACCGATAAATCGCTTACAAATACAACAACTAAAAAATTTTTCAAACTTGAACTACTATGAAAAATTTTTTTTTTTCTAAATTAGCAGTAATATAGTTGTTACAGCACTTCAGGTATATATTTTAATGAAAAAAAGTATTCTCTCCTATTTATAAAATCGTCAAAAGCGGAAAAAATTGATTTTTTTTGCATTTTTTTGAATAAATTGTTTATTAACAAATTCAAATCAATTTTTTTGTAAATTCTGATTGCACCATCGTGTACAGCATACCCGAAAATAGTATGTAGTGGCTTTTCCCAAAAAAAATTCAGTTCAAACTATAAAAAACTAAAAATATCTAGGAGTCATCGGTATATTGAGCGTTTTTCCATGTCATACTTTTTTAGCTGCCATTTCGTGAAAAAAAATCGCAGACAAAAAAGTAAAAAAAATTGGGAGACCACAATTATCCCCTGCACCCTTGGACATATTTTTAGAATACAAAAAAATTTTTACCCCTTGAAAAGCTCGATCATAAAAAAAAATTACCAAAAATAGTTTTTTTTTGAAATTGTTTATAAACAAATTTAAATCAACTTTTTTGACAATTCTGACTACGCCATCGTGTAGAGCATACCTGAAAATAGTAGGTAAGGGTATTTTTAAAATTATTTTATGCACTTTTGCAAACAATATTTTAGCTTAAACTCAAACAAATTTTAGCGTCCGCCTGGGCTTTAATGGGTTATCTTATAAATATGTAACTGATTATCCCCTGATTAATTTAAAAAAAATGTCCTGAAATAGTCCCGAATCAAAAAGTTATCAACATTTCAATTTTTGGAGCGCTGATTTCTTTTCGCTCAGGATCCGGGTGACATCCGATTTCAGTCTTGAGCATCCAGTTTTAATGCATGCTTCCTTCCAAGACGCTGCAGCCCAAGCCAGACGCGACGTAATACGCAGGACTCTCTGTCTCGCTCTTGCACATGGCCTGCAGCAGCATGAAGGCAGCTGGGATAGCAGCTAGCAGCAGAAGACGCTCAAACTATCAGCTCGCCTTTTTCCACTCTGCTCAAGTTGTTTTTGTGCATTATATCAAAAAATAAGTGATGATGACAGTAAGAGTTTTATAGTTCCTTTTTTATATGAAGTTTTGTCAATTCATGATTGTGCTTTGTTGCAGACTCATTTAGCGTAGTCTCTTATGGGAAATTTACTTTTATTAAGAATATTTTTATTTCTAGCCCACAGATTTTGATTAAATTTTTTTAGAAAATAAAAGCAAATTAATTAAAATTTTTAGTTTCTTTTAATTAATCATTAGGAGACTCTAAGTAATAAATAAAAATCGTTTACGTGAAATGTGCATGATTGCGAGGTTACTGTACACTGCGCGTGTATATCTGTATATACAGAAATCTAATCGTAGCATCGCAGTTGACATATATATTGGTAGGGAACTTCTTTAAATTAAAGTTACTTTATTACAATACAATCTTGATAATTTTTGATGATCATTTGTTGATAATCATTTACATTTGCCAACAAAATGTTTGTTTTATACCTATAATAAATGCAGCTGAAATTGTAGTTTGAGCTGTTGACTATAAAAATAAATGCCTTTTTTGAGTGTCAAAATTTTTTTTATTTTGTGCTTAGGTATTATTCAGATCATTAATTGAGAAATGCGTTTTAGGTAATGATCTAATTTAATAAAACAACATGAATTTAAGGGAGGGTTCTCATTAAATTTTTTCAAAAAATCGATTTTTCAAAAATATTTTTTTTAGGTAGCAAAACATCATAGAATTATAGGAAAATTTATTTGGAAGACCTCCGAGGGCAGGAACAGGTCAAAAAGGGGGGGGGAGACGGTGTTCGAGCGCTCAAGTAACGGCTTCAAAACTTTAAATGCGTTTTTCCCGAAATAGCACTTTTCCAACTGGTGGAAGTAATAACTAAAAAACTAATAACCCGATCGACTCAAAATTTTTACTGCACATTTCTGGCATGTTTCTCTATGTCCGGAACTAGAATTGGAAAAACTCATTAATATTTAACAATGTTATAAACAATTAAAGTGGAAAAAAACAGTTAAAAAAATTCAAATGTTCGACATTTTTTTTTTTTTTTCAATAAAAATCTAGTCCCGGCCGTAGCCAAATCTTTACGGATTAAGAATCCGTTTTACTTTTTGATTTTACATCATTAGTTCTTGAGTTAAAAATTAAATCGCCGCCATAAAAAAAGAGGACAATTTTCAGGCCGCAGTTTTGTGACGTTATTGACTAAAAAAAAAAAATTGATAATTTGACTTATGTACTTTAAGGGGATAGTATGGTCAAGCCATTTTCAAAAAATCGATTTTTTTACAATTTCTAATAGCACAACATCTCAAGAATGTTGTGTCAAAATTTCAGGTCGATCGAGGCAAAACTTGAGCCGTAGTAGAGTTTTAATCCAAAGACCTTCAAGCGCTGCGGGCCTGAGCTTTTAAACTTTAAACGCGTTTTTCTCGAAACTACATATTTGACATCGGTGGCCACGATAACTCGAAAACTATTGCACCGATCACTTCCAAATTTTATACACGCTTTTTATCCATCAAATACCTGGTACTGTCGAGCCACTTTTTTAAATTTTTTATTTTTTACAAAATGGTGGCCCTAAAATGGCGTCATTTTGAGGTAAAAATTTTTAAACTGCTGGTAAAAATGTAAAAATTGAAAAAAAAAACACCCCGTCAGTACCTAGAAAAACTTATCCTTTAACCAAATCTTCTTTCAAATTGTGTTTCGGATAAGCCAGTGCCAAGTACGAGTGGCCACCAAAAAAGCATTTTTTTTTCGCTCGTTTGACCATACTATCCCCTTAATCTGTAAAAAATTTGAAATCCTAACATAATTTTTAGTATGAATAAAAATTCTTAGAAAAAAAAAAAAAAATGGTTTCATGAGAACCCTCCCTTAAAAAGTAAGAATTTATTTATTCAATAAACTAGAATAAAATCAATTTGTTATTGTGAAATGAAGTAGAGTTAAATTCTTTGAGGTGTGAATGATTTTGGATATACTCATCTATGTCCATACATACTTACTTTTGGGATAAATATTCAGTTATAAAATTGTTCGCCAATGAATGGACTGTATGTATGTTGATGCTCGTGCGTGTATAAAATAAATTAGAAATCGCGATTAATTATAGAAAAACAATCAAACTATTTATTCAGAGTAATATCGACAAAATTAGTGGTTTTTAACAAGAAAGAGTAAATTCGATAGCCTTTAGAAAAATTAAGACTGTTTTTGGTTATTCTGAGTTTGACGGCTGCAACGAAAGTGAAGTCGTCTCAGCTCGCGTTTCATGTTGGTGACGAACAACTGAAACTCGTGGTTGAATTTCGAACATTCCTCCCACCATCGTTTCATCCAGGAAATGATTTTTACGTTTACGGCTAATAGAACTCAGGTGTTGTCGACTCGTCCATTCGCTCGAGGGTGACTAGCTTCTAGATATGACGCCGGAAAGTTGAGTAGGTGGTGCGGACGGTGTACTCTCTGGTTTCGCCAACCTAAGTAGGATGCACCGTAACAATACGTCCGAGTGGCCACTTAGCAGGTGGTATTAACTCGCTTTCGATTAGGACCAAATCGCCTACTTTGAGGGGCTGGGTCGCTCGTTGCCACTTTGGTCGTTGCTGCAGTGAGGTGATGTACTCAGCAGACCGACGGTTCCAGAAATATTGCGCCATTTGAGTAGTCGTTTGCCAGCGCCGGCAAGCAGGAATTTTCTCACTTGTGTAGTCAGGTTCTAGTACTAAAAATGACGAACGCAAAATCAAAAAATGAGCAGGTGACAAAGCATTTAAATCAGAAGGGTCGTGAGTTAGAGCCTTGAGCGGTCGTTAAATAAGACACGCTTCAATTTTACATAGTAAAGTGGTCAATTTAATAAAAGTAAGTAAATTATCTCTTATTACTCGTCGAAGATGGTGTTTTACTGACTGTACTGCTGCTTCCCGGTATCGACCTGTGTGAGAAGCAGCAGGAGGATTTAAACTCCAAGTTGAGCCGTCGTTGGCCAAGATTTGAGCAACGGTTTACCATTGCGATGAGGCTTTGGTGAAAAGCTTTCGCAAGTCCTCGTCGGCTCCGACAAAGTTTGTACCGCCGTCGCTGTAAAGCTCTTGACAGTGATCTCAACGTGATGGAAAGCATTGGAATGCCACTATGAAGGCTTCTGCCGTGTAGTCTTCGACAGACTCCAAATGAAGATCCCGGGTACTAAAACAAATAAAAAGTGCGTTAAAACCTTTACATGTACCTTTCCCTCGGTTTTTGGTTATCCGCATTAAGATGGGGCCGGTGTAGTCGACTCCAGCACATTCGAATGAGTTTGATCTTATTCGTGCGGCTGGAAGATTTTCCATCAGCTGACTGATAGTTCAGTTGAGTATCGTTTACATTTTTTGCATCTGTGATATACCACCTGGACAGCGCTTCGACCTTTGGGAATCCAGTAATGTCGACGTAAGGTGCCAAGGGTCAGCTGTGATCCATCATGAAGCGTTTTTTGATGAGTGTTCAAGATGACGAGTTCAGCAAAGTAACTTTCGCTTGAAAGTATTGTAATAAAGATTCTCTTTGGAAATAAATGATAACACAATTATTAAAATTACATCAACATTTATTCAGAAGTTCCCCAAAATCCCGTACACTAATTTATTTTTACAAAGACTCAGTTTAGCTTATTTTCTAAGGCCAATCGGGCGGCAAATTAAGGTGAATTGTAAAAGGGAAAATTACACTTTCTAGATTGAATATTGACACACGCGAGTTCTTGGCTGACAAATAACACTAACAATAACAATTAACAATAACTTTACTCACAAACTTACAATAAAACTACAAACCAAACCTTCAATCTTCTCAATCTTAACGTACTTCTCAAAACTCTCACATACAATCTTCTAACCTCTTTCTTCCCATCCACGGCAACGAATAATCAAAAAGTGACAAATGACGATCGGTCTGCGAACTCTTGTCCGACTCGAAGATGTCTGAATATTGATCCACGAGACTCTCAGCAGATATGTAATTAGAAAAACAGGAAGAATTACTCTCTTTTAATTTATATATTAATTTATATGAAAATAAAGGAGAGATTTTCTTTCTTTTCTTCTAATTTTAAATAGACGTGTTTTATCACGTTACAGTATCAATATGTGCTTTACATCATAGTCCAGAAAAGCGTTGTGTAGACGTCCACCAACTCGTAGAAGATCGTTATCTAAAATTGGATTCAAGTTTATGAAAGAGTTTTTTACCTTAACTTCCTTATTTTTAATAAGCTGAGAAATTTCATCAGGAAATTGCGCTCGTTGATGCAAATAGACTCATAGCAATCGAGAATTTTTGAGCTCTGCTGGCATCACAAGATATCGCCATCTCGATTCCAAAAAAACCTTTAAGTTAATAAATTTGAGTTTACAAATTTTGAGATTTGAGTGAATCAATGAAACTTTCTGACGTAGAAAATTTTCCAAGTATTTTTTCGATCTCGAACGAGTGTTAAGTCCAGGACCACCTTCACTCTGGTTGAGACGACTCTGCAGCACTCGCTGTTTAAGCTTAAGAATAAATTGTAAAGCTAGTGAAATGATTCTGAATCATTTGATCAAAGAAGAATATTTACATGAAAGATCCGAAACTTCGGGCATCTTTTTTTGTGTCAAATGAGCAGTCGGAAAGGCTGAGGCATTTTCGAATGCACCCCTGGCTTCGATAGGCTTATGGCTGGTCAAATCGTCAGGCCAAATAGACCAAGGTGAAAATGACTTTTTGAACCAATTTCGACCTTGCCACCATAAATCACAATTTCCAAGCTGTTCAGGAGATATGCCTCTGGAGGCCATATTCAATGGGTTGTCTTTCGATCGAACGTGATGTCCATGAGCGTCTGACACGAATGTGTCAATGTTAGCATAACGAGTGGCAATATAAGTTTTCCACCTTGATGGATGGTCTCTAAGCCAATAAAACACATCTCTAGAATCGAACCAAAGATGTACTGAGTTAATCTTTACAGGCATTATGCTACGTTAATGACTGACTAAATTAGCCAGCATGTAAACTGCATTGAGTTCTAGCCTAGGTACACTCATAGTCTTGAGTGGAGCAACTCTAGTTTTTGCTAACTGTTGAGTTACGTGAACTTGAGAGGACTCAACATACTATAAATAAATTACAGCCATAATCACTCTCTGATGCATCTGCAAAACCATGAATTTCACAAAAGTCGAGGTAAGGTGACCAATGTATGAATCTGGAAACACGTATTGCGTTAATTGATGAAAGCTTACTGCACCAATTCAGTCATTGATCGCTAAGATCACTTGGAAGAGGATCGTACCAATCACTCTTCAGTAGCCACAAAGTTTGGATGAATATCTTGGCAGAAACTACCTTGCAATTAGTGACATTACGATTCTTTTGGACAATATTGCTGAACTGACAGAGCAATCAATTTTAAATAAAAAACAACCCTTGCGATTTCTCTACCCAATACCAAGAATTGTGGAGGAATTGCACGATTCTAACCAAGAATCCGGGTCGGTTGCAAGAATATTAGAAGGTTACCATTCTTGCAGTCAAGGATCGTTTGCTTGCCATTTACTCAAGGGAAAAACGCCCACCATGACCAAATCTATCAAAGATTTTTGTTTCGACAAGGCTTCCTCTATCGTATGAGCGTCAGACAAAGAATCGTCCATATACGTTTCTTCATCGACGATTTTAGCTCCGTCAGGATACTGGTGACGGTAATCCTCAGCTAACTGTCGTAAACAGCTATAGATATAAAAGAAGAGCAACCCATGCTGTAAGTAGCGGTCGATAAGAAATGAGTGTGTACAGATTTTTTGACTGAGTCGCGCCACAAAATTGCTCGAAAAAGATGATTTCCGATTAAAACCTTAATTTGTCTGTACATTTTGACTATGTCAGCGATAAAAACGAATAGATATATGCGCCATCTGCAAATGAGATCGGACAACTCAGGCAGCAAATTTGGACCTATATAAAAAAGGTTTTTCAATTAGTTACCAGAAGAAGTTTTACACGATGCATTGAAAACTGTTCGAAGCTTAGTACAAACACTTTGTTACGGAGTGGACCACTATTCGCTCGTAAATATTTCGGATCATTCGCTCAACTTTAAATTGATAGACTACATGGCTCCATCTATGAGTCTAGGCGGGGACTTTAGTCCCAATTCTCACTCCCGCGCGCCGTAGTGCTGAGCAGTACCGCTGTCGCCGTTGCTGCTGCCACAGGCCTCGCGTGCTGGCTTCTGGTTTTGGTGCTCAAGTGTGTGTGTGTGCAGCAGAGAGTTCTCCCGGCTTTTTCACGGTTCTTCTCAACGGCTCTTCTCATCGCCTTTTTCACCAGGTAGTCCCGGAACCTGCCTTTTCACCGTGCACCAGCTCATCCGGACGATCACAGACAGTAATTCTGTGATCATCAACAACCTCGGAGCTGCGCCATTACCACGTGTACCAGCTACTCTTCACCGGTGGTCCACGGAGAATTTGTCTGGTTCAAGGACAATCCTCACTCATCGAACATCTCCAGGTATTCAGGTGCAAGGAACAGTCATTTCTTTGCCCCTTCTCACTTTTCATTTTCTCTAGCACAGAATTTACGACTCTGTGCTGATTTCGTCTATCTCAATGTGCACAAGCACGTAGCCATTTCGGCCATTTTCTCTCTCTCTTTCTCTCTCTCTATCGGGTTATCTCTCTCTATTTTCAAGGCCAATCTCTACTGCTACTCGACCAACGCTCACACCTTTTAATGTAAATAAGAAAACTCTCATAATTTAAGTTCAAATCGATATCGGTGTTTACATTTACTTATGACGTGACTGTTACGTTCGGGCCTCTCTCTCTCTTCAAGACAACGCTCGTGAATAGACGGTTTCACTCGCCATTTTGTGAAACTTCTCGGGTTTCTCTTGGTTCTTTCTCGTGACTCTTTCTCATCATCCTCAACGTAGTCATCTCATCAGTACAGTCAACTCGACGAATCAGCTACTTGGTGTTGGCTCAACTCGGGAGACATGTGATCTTCAATTAACTCAAACGGCTCGGCTCAATTCAATTCTTGGGTTAATTGCTCAGCAAGGAGAGCTTTCACGGCGTGGCATCTTCAGGTATTTCGCTCAGAACCGGTAACAATAATTTACCGGTGCTTTTACATTGCCCTTCTCACAGCCAGAAAATCAATAAAATTACTGTGCATTCTCTTGCTCTCTCTCTCTTTTCTTTGTGCTGTCTTACACGCAGCCATTTTCTTTTCTACTCTTTTCAAGGCCATTCTCTGTTGCTTTGTTTACCTCAACTGTACTCAAGCAAAACTCGTATTTATGGTTTGAATTAATATAATCAAATTCGTCAAGAGTTTTGACTAGGCGATTTCTCAAATTAGTTAAGTTTCTTTACACGGAAATTAATGCTGGCAATTCTCAATTCAACATATTCTCATATCTCAGTTTCTCTCTTTAATCAGTTATTATTCTCTCTCTCAAGCTCATTCTCAGCTCATTTGCATTAATTCATTAAATTCAACTTAACCTTCTGGATAGTTCTCTTAAGTATACTACACTGATTTATTTTATCTCATTTTACATTTCAACTGGACCTGGCTCAATAGTGATTCTCCATAATTTATAATTAAATTATTTTATACTTTGATGATTTGTCTTATTCTATTTTATAGTAATGAGCTCATGTTATCAACATCAAACTTATTAATCTGTCAATACACATTAACTACTTAAATTTCATACTTGTTGATTAATTATTAAGAGATTTAATAAAAGTTATTAAACTTGAACCTTTTTTTTGTAAATAATAATATATTCTTAGAGAATAAAATTCAAATAAACTTAATTGATGGTCTACTCAATTTATTTGACAACCCTCCCCTACCAGCTTTTAATCCAGCAAATAAAAATAAAATTAATGAAGCAGTAAAACCGCAACACACTTTGTTCTCTAAGTACACCATGGTGCGGTAGATAATACCTAACCGAACTAAGAGTTTCGTTGTCAGTAGACAAAATTCGATGAATGTGTCCTAAGTCTTCGTATTCTTGCATAAATTTAACATTAATTTCTTTAAAACGAGAATCTTTCTTGACCCTTTTTCCATTCTTTACAACATCTGAGTAGCGGAGTTATAAGATGACCGTAACCGTTCGACAGTAGGCTAAGCAGAATTTTTAAATGAAAGTCTAACGACGCAACGTCCCGAAGAATTTCGCGAATGAGTGCTTTTAAAATGATTCATACGCTCTTCTTCCTCAGGACTGTATAACCGTTTTTTTGACAATTCTTCCTGCTGCCAAAAATTCTGCAAAGTTTTTGTCAAATCGTCCTTAACTGCGCAATGCAAAGTCACGGTAAAGGCTGATCGACCGATGGAACATCGCCCATGAGTATCCAACCTAACAAAAGTAGTTCGATCGAAAATGAGGTTGAATTCTGAATCGAGTCGATTTTTTAACTGAAAAAACTGCTTGTCCACCCGCACCTGTCACAGGCAGGTTTATATTTTTACTTTGTAATCTCAAATGTTGACAAACAAATTCAGAAACGATCGAAGTCTGGGAGCAGTTGTCAAGCAAAGCTCTAGCTAAAAATTTAAAACCGTTAGGCGCTATAATTATTACACGAGCTGTAGCAAGTAAAACACCTTCCTTGCATGATGGACCACTTGAAACTGAACACACGAGACAATTTTTTTGATTATTGACACAGTGGTTTTTATTGTTACCATCCGATGTCGACGGTAAAGACTCCGTTTGAACTAACGAAACAGGAGGTTTTTCCTCAAAATGCAATAGGCTGTGATGCTTGCTTTTGCATTGACGACAAGTATAAGTAAATTGACTATCTTTCAAGAAATGATCTCCCAAACAATTGAAACAAAGTTTTTTTGAAGTTACGAAAGTTTTTTAATCGATGACTGTTTTATTTTTGAAAGACTCACATCTTCACAAGAAATGTGATTGGCCACATGAAGGACAAGCAGGAACCTTATTCTCCTTAGATGAACTTTTGCTCGATCGAGTTTGAGTCAAATTAACAGAGAGAATACTCTTCGCTCCTTAATACTTTTGCTTGCGTGACTAGCTGATAACAGCTTGTCAGCTATACTGGGGCTGTTACTATTCTCAATTAACTCTAAAGTCATGATTTGAGAGTGGAGAAATTCTTTGATTTTGGTCACTGTAGGCATAGTAGCCTTGAAATTTCTCCCAATCTTTGCAAGCGTTTGAGTCGAAACGACTAGCTGCTATAAAAACTAAAATATCATGTCATTGATCTGTTGGTCGACCTAATGACTGAAGCGAATAGATAGGGTCGAAAGTCTCTCGCTGTCCGTGAAATGCCCGAACTACTATTATATTTTTCAACTATTTCTACTAGTTTTTCAAAAGTGTTCCACTTCATTTCTCTACCCATAACAAGCGAGAGAGAGACAGAGTGAACGCACTTCACGTTACTGCCACGAGCGCGCAGGTTCGATTTGCGTCGGATGTGAGCCATGGTTATGTTCTCACTACTTGCGTAGCAACCGCTTTGACCGTCCAAGCGTCAAGTTAGCTACCCGTATTTTTTCTGCTACTTTTAATTGTAAATATTGGTAATAAAAGTATTTGTTAATGAAATCATACGAGCAATAACATTCATCGCACACTCACTCAAAATCACACGCACTACAGAGAAAGCCGTGCTCGACCAATCGGTTCTACGAGACGGTCAACTCCCAAACATTGGTCCTTCGAATTCGGATGTCAAGAAACTGGCAAAAAGTGAGAGTTGCGTGAGTGATTGAATGATTTAATTGTACATTTTCAAAACAGCACACTCATTTAACCTAAGCATGACGCGCATCGCTATTTGGATAAAAAAAAAGCTTAATCAAAAAGCAACAAATTTAGGTTTGAAGATGGCAACCTTGTCTTTGAAACTTCTTCTTGTAAACAGCGACACGAGACGTGCAGGCACGCCGGCGTCTCGTGAACCAAAACTCAAGTTTTATTACAATCGCTACAAAACGCACGGAGTCATTGTACGCAGGCATGCCGGTACTTTGCTCCTGCTGCGGCTGCAAAATCTATTCGATTCGAAAACGCAGGCACACCGGTATTCGTCTTGAAGAAAAAAATCATAATAATAATAACCAACACAACCTTGGCACATTATTGCTGGTTCGGACAATTTTTCATGGCATTTGACTGAAATTTACACGCCGACCTCGATCCAGCTGCCCGACACATTGGACAGATCTTTCGTCATCACTACGAATCCACGAGATCTTCGAAGCTGCCCTGACATCGTTAGTAAACGACTCGTCATCATTTACGAGAAAAAAAAATCAAGGGCAAAGTCGTCCAAAATATAAGTTAAAACTTTGCATTTGCTTTTTTGATTTTTTGAATTATTTTGAAAATTTTATTTTTAATTTTACTCGCGTTATTCAATTCGGCAATAACGATAGCGATATTAAACCTAAAATTTTATTCGCAATTTATTTTTCATTTACACCGTGAGATAAATTATTCAAAAATGCCTGTAACTTTTAAACGGCTTCTCTGTGAACAGAAAACCACTGCGAAGTGGATTGCTAATTTCATTGTAAATACGAGTAAAACTAAACAAGCTGATGTAACAGCTGGCTTTCTAGGTAAGCGGTTAGACCTTCTTTTCGGTTATTGGGGTTCATTTCGGAAAAATCATCATGTGCTCGCACTTTTCCCTGAGTTTGATGATTCGGATTACAGTAGAGATGATCTGTACAGCACCACAGATCTCCTTTACACTGAGCATGTTGCTCAGTTGGAGTCTGAGATCGAAAAGCTCCAACCCCGTACATCGATGACTGACCTTTCTCAGTCTGCCCCGACAACTCGACGCACAGCCCCGACAGCGGCTGAAACAGTTGTACGGCAAATTAACTTGCCACAGATCGAATTGCCATTTTTCGATGGTAACCCATTAGAATGGGAAAGTTTTCGCGATCTTTTCGACACAATGATTATTCAGGTGCCCGGATTAACGAACCTCCAAAAACTCATTTATTTGAAGTCGTGGCTCAGAGGCAAAGCAGCGTCGCTGGTTTGTAACACGCAGGTAAACTCAAACGCATTTGACAGTGCGTGGGACGATTTGAATTCGCGTTACGGTAATTCGCGAATCTTGTCGGCTTTTCATATGAAAAATGTATTCGAAATTGATCAGATTGTTAAGTCTCCAGTTGAAATCAAGCGGTTGCTCGACGCGTTTTCGAATCCGCTTTAAATGTGAAAAATCAACTGATTGCGATTTTGAAATCTGGAGGTTTCGAATCGAGCAAGTGGGAATTCGAATGATCTTGATCTCTGCCCGAACGCAGATAGCGAGCTCAAGCAATTTCCAACCGAATCAATCACTACTTAGGACTAGGAGATGGTTTGTCCTTTGGGACCTGGATTTTCATAAAACTTTGCACACAGTTTTTACTCATCATAAAAACAAGCCCTTCAGTGTTCTTTTTCCAGAATGGGCCTTTTTTCACCTACTTCCCGTATAACCCCTGTGTTAAAAAGTAGGCTGTTTCCAATAAAAAGCTATTTTTGGCCTCATTTTTAAAAAATTCCTCCTTGGACCGTATTGCACTTAGAAATATCTGGAACCTCGCATTTTTTTGTTTTTCTAAGCACTTTTGAAAAAAAAAATTCAATAAATTTTTTGAATGATCTTGTCCATGTATATTGTAACCCAAATATACTAAAAATTGATTTTAATAACCTTAATTTTTCATAGATAAAACTATTCAAAAATTTTTTTTAATATTTTTATTTAAGAATACTTGGAAAAACGAAAAAAATGCGAAGTTCCAGATATTTCCAAGTGCAATATGGTCCAAGGAGGAATTTTTTGAAAATGAGGCCAAAAAAGGCTTTTCATAGGAAACAGCCAACTTTTTAACACAGGGGTTATATGGGAAGTAGGTGAAAAAAGGCCCATTCTGGAAAAAGAACACTGAAGGGCTTGTTTTAATGATGAATAAAAACTGTGTGCAAAGTTTCATGAAAATCCATGTCCCAAAGGACAAACCATCTCCTTGTTAGTTTTGAACCCTCAAAGTGACACTTTTTCGCTGAAAATCAATATGAGTGATTTTTCACAATGTAAACCGACAAAGCGATCCGTTTTATCGGGCATAGCTCGACTTTTCGATCCACTTGGTTGGTTCAGTCCTGTTTTGATCACTGCCAAAATCCTTATTCAGGATATGTGGTTTCTTGGTCTTGATTGGGATCAATCCCTTTCTTGTCGACTTTTAGAGCTGTGGCAAAATTTTAAATCCAACTTACCTGCACTCGAAACAATTAGGGTAGCTCGATGGTTGTTACAAAGTCCGACTCGAGTGTTGAAATACACGCTTTTACTGATTCTTCTGAACGCGCGTATTCAGCGACTATATATTTACCTACTACTGTGTCAGGTACCGGTAGCACTGCTAAATTATTGCTGTCCAAAACAAAAGTCGCTCCGGTGAAAGAACTAAGCATTCTACGTTTGGAGCTACGTGGTACGAATCTCGGCGCAAAGCTGATCGATCAAGTACGACGAAAACTTGAAATCGCCCCAACTAACGCGTGGGTTGATTCTCAAGTTACTCTGTCCTGGATTAAAGCGCCCGCTTCAAAGTGGACACCTTCTGTCGCGAATCGCGTTAGCAAAATTCAGTCAATTTTGCCACCCGATGGTTGGCATCATGTGCGTATGAACAAAAACCCCGCTAACCTCGCGACACGAGGTATTGCCCCGAATAAACTGAGGGCCAGTTTGTTCTGCTGGAATGAACCAGTTTGGCTCTCAGATCCAGGTTTTGTTCCCAGTAACTCTAATATAGTTGAACCAACACGCCGTGATTCTGGAGCTATTCGTGTTTTACACGCTTTCATTAATGTAAATATTCTTGATCGTTACTCAGATTGGAACACGCTAGTTAGGATCACAACTTACGGTTTGCGTTTCATTGATAAATTTAGGAAACGTCATTTGCTAAAACATCGTTCAAAGAACAACCCGATCGAACCCTTGGCGACCGCCGAACTTAAAAACGCGCGTCAACGCTTGATTTCAATATCTCAATGCCAATTTTTCTCGACCGAGGTTGATGCCCTTCGCAAGGACAAAAAACTCCCGATAGGCTCTTTGATTAGATCTTTGCGACTTTTTATAGATGACAATGGTTTGTTGCGCGTGGGTGGTCGTCTTCAGCATGCTAACCTTAGTTTAGATGAAAAACACCCGATCATTTTGAGAAAAGATTCACGCCTTTCGTATTTGATAATGCGTGACTCATACATTAAGACTTTGCACGGCAGACCTCAGCGGTCAGCTAGCAATATTGTCAGAAGGTATTGGATAACGCACGTGCAAGTCCTCGCAAAGCAAATTTACAGTGAATGTGTCAACTGTGCTCGATTTGCAGCCAGAACACTGACTCAAATCATGGGTAATTTGCCTGAATTCAGAGTTAATTTCATTCGCCCTTTTTTAGCCTGTGGTGTCTGCAGGCCCTGTTATGCTTCGCACAACTAAAGGTCGCGGACACAAAGCTTACAAAGGCTACATAAGTGTTTTTGATTGCCTAGCCACGAAAGCCGTGCACCTGGAGGCAGTTTCGGACTTGATGAATCAGGGGTTTTTTGCTGCCTTCCGTCGATTGGTATCCAGACGTGGTCACCCTCAAACGCTTGCCAGCTACAACGGTACAAATTTTCAAGGTGCTGATAAGGAGCTTCGCAAAATGTTTGACAAAGCCTCCGATTTTTACAAAAATTCTTGCATCTCTTTCGCTAAGGGTGTCACTGAGTGAACATTCGTACCCCCCTCTGCTCCCCACATAGGTGGGATTTGGGAGGCGGTGGTCAAGTCCACTAAACACTAAGACATTGTTGTGTCAAATCGAGGCCTTCCTTAATTCTCGCCCTTCGATTGACATAAGCAAACACCCCGAAGACCTTGCTCCACTGACTCCTGGACACTCCCTTATTGGACACCCATTGACGGCAGTACCAGAGCCAGGAACGGTCAATTTTGATACAAGCCCTTCAAAACGCTACAATTTACTTACCCCAATGCGCGATGACTTTTGGCGCCGCTGGAATACCGAGTATTTATCGACCTTGCAGGTTCGCACGCGCTGGTGCGATCCACGCGAAAATCTTAAGCTAGGCTCGTTAGTTTCTCGTCAAAGATGAAAATACACTACCAGGCAAGTGGCCCTTAGCACGCGTCAAATCAACACACCCGGGCCCAGATGGTAACATCCGCGTGGTTTTGGTAAAGACAGCTACTGGCGAATTTTCGCGTCCAATTCACAAATTATGTTTATTGCCTGTCCCAATAAGTGATTAAGAAACTAACCTTTTATCATGAAAGCCATGCAACCATTTTCAGTTTTAGAGTAATTTTGAAAATCGTTAAATTCTTTAAAAAATGTTTATTGAGAACTTATTCAATTGTGAACTGTCACGGCAGGCGGTAGATATACCTTTTGTAATCGCCGTTGCGATTCAAGTAATGCATTTGCGAATGAAAATTTTTTTTTGTAAGCAACCATGGCGGGCGGCAATCTGCCATTTTGAGACATTACTTCATTTTAACATTGTTTATTCATGAATTAATTCTTATTATACTGCACAATCAAAATAAAATGTTTGTTCATTTGCAAATTTTATTTTGTATTTGATTGTATTTTATTCAGTTAATCATTCCCTGGATGAGGCAGGCGGCATGTCCATGAAATGCCCGAACTATTATTATATTTTTCAACTACTTGTACTAGTTTTTCAAAAGTGTTCCACTTCATCTCTCCCCCCATAACAAGCGAGAGAGAGAGACAGAGTGAACGCACTTCACGTTACTGCCACGAGCGCGCAGGTTCGATTTGCGTCGGATGTGAGCCACGGTTATATTCTCACTACTTGCGTAGCAACCGCTTTGACCATCCAAGCGTCAAGTTAGCTACCCGTATTTTTTGTGCAACTTTTAATTGTAAATATTGTTAATAAAAGTATTTGTTAATAAAATCATTCGAGCAATAACATTCATTCATCGCACACTCACTCAAAATCACACGCACTACAGAGAAAGCCGTGCTCGACCCATAGGTTCGACGAGACGGTTAACTCGCAAACACTCGCAAAATCCGCTTGACTTCTGATGACGACTCTGATTTAGCTGGTTTTAATGCGAAGAGCTCAGCCAAGTACAAATTGATGACCCTACGCTCGTTTTCGTACTTTTCTGTCAGCTTTTCCTAAGCTTTCGGGTAGTTCTCATCTCTAAGAGGTAAGTTTTTCATTAAGGCAAGAGCCTCATCTTTGAGATGAGTCCTGAGGCAACAAAATTTGACTAAGTTAGGAACATCTTCTTTTCGATGAATCATAGCCCTATATACATCTCGAAAATTTACCCACTTCGAATATTTTCCTGAAAAATTGGGAATATCTTTCTTTGGAAGGAATTGTGAAAATTAAGATTTTCATGATTGACAACATGACTATTAACGTTCGCCTGACTGGCAGTAAGAGTTGCAGCAGCTCTGTTTTCGTCTAAATCGTGGAAAAAATCTTTATAATTACCTTTCGTATCGTAATAAGATCAATAATACAATCGAATAATTTCATCGAAAAATAATTATGATTAACTGGTAAAGGTTTGATTTGGAGGATTTTACTGTGAATCGATGAAGTTTGCTCGTATAAGTTGGTTAACTGCTCCAAACGAGCTTGAGCTTTACCAAGAGCCATTTGATTTTGATCTTTCTTTTTGAAATTTTCAAAAGAATTGGCAATTTTTAGATGAAGAGTTTACTGAGCAGAAAAAAATCTTTCATATTGAATAAATGTGATTATCCAAAATCTAAAACTTTCAAGGTGTAAGTTTGAAAGCTCTATGTAATAGAAGAAATAATTGTCGAGTGAATGCGACTATGAAAATCAAAATAATTGTCGAGCGGAGGAGACTATGAAAATCGTACTATAACCTTAAATTATGATAGTAAGGATAGTGGGGTTAACTATTGATATACTCAGCAGCGTGGAAAAGCGAGGGCCCACTAACAACCATGAAATACTGTGAGGTTAACCTTTATTTTACCTGACCACTAAACCTACTGTGAGAGTTCGATGTTAACTTGAAAACGATGGGTTCAAGTATAATACTAAAACGCAACCTAAAAATCTTACTCGAAGCGTAGATTTCAGCTTTCATTCAACTAGAAATTCTAATCAGAAGTAAATCAATGCAAATCAAACCAAAAAGCGGTCGTTGGGTCAGTGGTTAGCGTGCTCGCTTCTGCGTTCGTTGCGTTGGTTATGACGATCCCTACGTTCACCCCGACTGCTTTGGAGTCGGTTTTACCTGGGGCCATCATTTCAGCGCTGGTCGTAAGTTTATCTCGACTGGGGGCAATATTTGGGGCATAATTTCCCAATGAGCTAAACTCGCTTCGGCACTGGTCTAATCCAAGACTATCTGATTGGGGGCGATATGTGGGATCAAAAGTCCCAATGAGCCTGCTGGTTCAGCGCTGATCTTACGATTAACTCGAATGAGGCACATACCCTGGCTTTCCCGTACTTCACATGGTCCATATGGGCCATGGGCTAATGCGAAGCAGTGCAGGGACAAAGTCGTCAATAAGCCCATACGGAGCATAAAAAGTCGCGACTATAAATAAGTATTAAAAAAAAAAAAAAAAAAAAATGCAAATCAAACACGACACAACAACTTTTATCAAAATTCAGCAGTGAGAAAAATCTCTGACCTGCTAAAATGATTTGACGTGCGTTCCAACAGTGTTTTTTTTTTTTAATCTTCCAAGCAATAAAATATATAAATGAAATTTTAACCAATAAACAAGAGATATTTTTGACGATAAAAAAGGGCTAAGTATGTAAAGAAAGTTAACTAAGTTAATAAATAGAATTTTTCACCAACTGAAACACGAGTTTTGAACCAATTAACCTTGTTTAAAAACTCAACAGTGAAATTAGCAAAGAGCTTTGATAATGTTTTCGAATAAATAAAAATATTGAAAATTTCTAAATCAAACTGAAAAAGAATCATGCATACGATTTTTGGAAGCAAAGCTTTTTATATGAGGAGTGAATTCGTAAAAAACGACCCAAAAAGACGACACCACGATATATATATCCTACTATATTATATAGTTGTTTTTTTTCTCCCACGCTCTCCCCACGCCCCAAAAGTGCTTGACTAACCATAAAAGCGTACCGAAATATGCTTATTTCTATGTGTTTTAATTTTTCCTATAATTTTCTAATCGTAATTTAATACCTAAAATTTTTTTACCCCCGCCCCCATTTTTGATATATGTTATCAGCTATATAACTACAGAAATGTAAAAAGTGACTAGGAGTAAACAGGGTAAGTCGGCAGTACTTAAAAAAAGGTTGTGTCTAGGTACCATCGCCGTGTACCGTTTCACGGTGCGAAGTCCACGGCGCACGGTGCACGGGCGCTGTACCTAATGAGCTTTTATGTACACGGTACACGGTGCACTGTGTGCGGAGGAGCTTTTTGGTGCACGGTGCACGGCGAAAAGCAGGGTAAAGTTTTTGTTTTGCTATTGTTTCGTACACGGTGCACCGTACACCACGTACGGTTCAAAAAATGTTTTTTTTATATCTTTGCGTACACCGCATACCAGACCCGGTATACTGTACGGTACACGGTACACGATGCACCGTGCACGGGTGAAAATATTTTTTATATCTTTGCGTACACCGTACATCAGACAACGCGCCATGCTCGGTACACGGTACACGATGCACCGTGCCCGGGTGAAAATATTTCTTATATCTTTGCGTACACCGTACACCAGACAACGCGCCATGCTCGGTACACGGTACACGATGCACCGTGCCCGGGTGAAAATATTTCTTATATCTTTGCGTACACCGTACACCAGACACCGTATACTGTTCGGTACACGGTACACGATGCACCGGGCATGGGTAAAAATATTTTTTATATCTTTGCGTACACCGTACATCAGACAACGCGCCATGCTCGGTACACGGTACACGATGCACCGTGCCCGTGTGAAAATATTTCTTATATCTTTGCGTACACCGTACACCAGACAACGCACCATGCTCGGTACACGGTACACGATGCACCGTGCACGGGAGAAAATATTTCTTATATCTTTGCGTACACCGTACACCAGACAACGCACCATGCTCGGTACACGGTACACGATGCACCGTGCACGGGAGAAAATATTTCTTATATCTTTGCGTACACCGTACACCAGACAACGCACCATGCTCGGTACACGGTACACGATGCACCGTGCACGGGTGAAAATATTTTTTATATCTTTGCGTACACCATACACCAGACACCGTATACTGTTCGGTACACGGTACACGATGCACCGGGCATGGGTAAAAATATTTTTTATATCTTTGCGTACACCGTACATAAGACAACGCGCCATGCTCAGTACACGGTACACGATGCACCGTGCCCGTGTGAAAATATTTCTTATATCTTTGCGTACACCGTACACCAGACAACGCACTATGCTCGGTACACGGTACACGATGCACCGTGCACGGGAGAAAATATTTCTTCATCTTTGCGTACACCGTACATCAGACAACGCGCCATGCTCGGTACACGGTACACGATGCACCGTGCACGGGTGAAAATATTTTTTATATCTTTGCGTACACCGTACATCAGACAACGCGCCATGCTCGGTACACGGTACACGATGCACCGTGCCCGGGTGAAAATATTTCTTATATCTTTGCGTACACCGTACACCAGACAACGCGCCATGCTCGGTACACGGTACACGATGCACCGTGCCCGGGTGAAAATATTTCTTATATCTTTGCGTACACCGTACACCAGACAACGCACCATGCTCGGTACACGGTAAACGATGCACCGAGCACGGGAGAAAATATTTTTTATATCTTTGCGTACACCATACACCAGACACCGTATACTGTTCGGTACACGGTACACGATGCACCGGGCATGGGTAAAAATATTTTTTATATCTTTGCGTACACCGTACATCAGACAACGCGCCATGCTCGGTACACGGTACACGATGCACCGTGCCCGTGTGAAAATATTTCTTATATCTTTGCGTACAGCGTACACCAGACAACGCACCATGCTCGGTACACGGTACACGATGCACCGTGCACGGGAGAAAATATTTTTTATATCTTTGCGTACACCCTACACCAGACACCACACACTGTTCGGTAGACGGTACACGATGCACCGTGCAAGGGTGAAATTAATTTTTATATCTTTGCTTGCACCTTACACCAACAACGCGCACTGCTTGGTACACGGTACACGGTTGAAAAAAATGTTTTGTGTACACCAGACACCGCGCACTCTTCGGTACACAGTATATGGTGCACCACGTACGGGGCACGGTAGAAAAAATGTTTTGGCGTACACCACACACCGCACATTTTTCGGTACTTAGTTTCACCTACATTACGATGTCAGGTTACTCAGTAGCTGTCTAATGCTTTAAGAAGTCGTCTCCGATCAGTTTTTTCGACCTGGTGCACTTTGACCACGGATGCTTGTGTGTATGATACAGGTAGGGTATAGTAGACATATAGTATCAGGGGCGCAATGACTCCTTCCAGCTAGGGGTTGTCCTGAGGTCCGACCCCCCCAAAATTGACGTCTAAAAAAAAAATTAAAAAAAAAAAGGAAAAAGTTGAGTAAATAGACTGGTTGATTATTCCCCAAGCTCTAAAGGCCCAATGCCCTGGGCGGCTGAGTTCAATAAATAAACTGATGAGCTATCCCCCAAGCTGTAAACTTCCAAATACCCTAGGCGCCCGAGTTCGACAAAAAAACTTATCGGCTGTCGCCCAAGCTGTAAACCCACAAATACCCTGGGCGTCGAGTTCAATTAATAAACTGATCAGCTAATCCTCTAGCTCTAAACCCCCAACCCTGGGCGCCCGAGGTAAACGATAAAACTGATCAGCTATCCCCCAAGCTCTAAGCCTCCAAAATCCTGAGCGTTGAGTTAAATAAATAAACTGATCAACTATCACCTAAGCTCTGAACCCCCAAATACCCTGGGCGTCGAGTTAAATATATAAACTGATCAGCTATCTCCCAAGCTCTAAACCGTCAAAACCTTGGGCGGCGAGTTCAATTAATAAAGCGATCAGCTATTCCTCCAGCTCTAAACCCCACAACCCTGGGCGCCTGAGGTCAACGAAAAACTTATCAGCTATCCCTCAAGCTCTAAGCCCCCAAGACCCTGGGCGTCTAGTTTAATAAACAAACTGATCAGCTATCCCCCAAGCTCTAAGCCCCCAAAACCCTGGACGTCGAGTTCAATAAATTAACTGATCAGCTATCTCCCAAGCTCTAAACCCTAAGCGTACTTTATATTTGAATATCATGTCCATAAAAAAGATTTTTTTTTTTTTTTGTTCCACAAAAAGGTTGTGGTGTAGTTTTATTTACATCACTTGAAAATATTCCAAAATAATAAAAAATATTTATAAAAATAAATAATTAAATAAATAATAAGCAATTAACAAACGAAAATTTTTACACTTTTCTCGAAATATGTCTCATTCTTAAAAGCATTTAATTTATAGTTTAAAAAAAAAAATTTGTTGATAATGTTGCAAACAAATATTTAATCAATAAGTAAAAATTTGTATCGTTATCCTAATCAACCACGCCATTTTGAAATTAAAAATTTCAGACTTACAACTTTATGATATAACTAGCACAAAACACGCGCTCGCTTCGCTCGCTCGCGCATGGACAAATTTATTCAATAATATCAAATATTATGATATTATGATATTACGTAAATGATTAAATTTTGTTTAACCAAAAATAATTTAAAATTAATCAAAAATATTTTAACATTAATCAAAAATATTTTAAACCCAAATCTAAAACCATATTACTGATGAAAAAAACAAAAAAAGTCTTTCAAATGTCTGGGCTTATTCGAATATAGATAAATACATACCCAAAACGAGCAACCCTTATAGACATACCAGTGCAAAAAACTTATTACGGTTCGATTTATGGAGCGAAAATTTCAAATTAACTTTATTTGAGTAGAGACCTTATTAGAGTCATTAGATTCAAATTGAAGGTCAGATTCATAATCTGGACCCTCAAAAGCCAAAGAATAGAAATTTTCGAACAAATTTTGTTTGAAAAATTGTACTGGTATGTCTAGGGTTGCTCATTTTGGGTATGTATTTATCTATATTCGAATAAGCCCAGACATTTGAAAGACTTTTTTTTGTTTTTTTCATCAGTAATATAATTTTAGATTTGTGTTTTAAAATATTTTTGATTAAAGTTATACTCTAAACAAAATTTAATCATTTACGTTATATCATAATATCATAATATTTGATATTATTGAATAAATTTGTCTATGCGCGAGCGAGCGAAGCGAGCGCGTGTTATAAGCAAGTTATATCATAAAGTTGTAAGTCTGAAATTTTTAAGTCCAAAATGGCCTGGTTAATTAGGAAAACGATATAAGTTTTTACTAAATGTTTAACTATTTGTTTGCAACTTGATCAACAAATTTTTTTTTTTAAACTATAAATTAAATGCTTCTAAGAATGAGACATATTTCGAGAAAAGTGTAAAAATTTTCGTTTGTTTATTGCTTATCATTTATTTTTTTATTTTTTTTTTACACATTTTTTATTATTTTGGAATATTTTCAAGTGATGTAAATAAATCTACACAACAACCTTTTTGTGGAACAAAAAAAAAACACTTTTTTATGGACTTGAATTTCAAATATAAAGTACGCTTAAGGTTTAGAGCTTGGGAGATAGCTGATCAGTTTATGTATTGAACTCGACGCCCAGGATATTTGGGGGTTGAGAGCTTTGGGGATAGCTGATCAGTTTATTTATTGAACTCGACTCCCAGGGTTTTGGGGGCTTAGAGCTTGGGGGATAGCTGATGAGTTTTTTCGTTGACCTGGGGGGTCCAGGGTTGGGGGGTTTAGAGCTTGAGGTATAGCTGATCGGTTTATTTATTGAACTCGACGCCCAGAGTTTTAAGGGTTCAGTGCTAGGTAGATAGCTGATCAGTTTATATATTGAACTCGACGCCCAGGGTATTAGGGGGATAGCTGATCAGTTTATTTATTGAACTCGACGCCCAGGGTATTTGGGGGTTTACAGCTTGGGGGACAGCTGATAAGTTTTTTTGTCGAACTCGGGCGCCCAGGGTATTTGGGGGTTTAGAGCTTGGGGGATAATCAACCAGTCTATTTACTCAACTTTTTACTTTTTTTTTTTTAATTTTTTTTTTTAGACGTCAATTTTGGGGGGGGGGGGGGTCGGACCTCAGGACAACCCCTAGCTGGAAGGAGTCGTTGCGCCCCTGATACTATATGTCTACTATACCCTACCTGTATCATACACACAAGCATCCGTGGTCAAAGTGCACCAGGTCGAAAAAACTGATCAGGGACGACTTCTTGAAGCATTAGACTGCTACTGAGTAAGGGAACGTTCACAAACCACGTTGCCCAAACAGGGGGGGAGGGGGGGCGATTAAAAGGCTACGAAAGGTTACGTGAGGGGTAGGGCTGTTGATTCAGAAAGGCACGTGGTTTTTAAAGTGCATGAATCGATGTTTCGATTCATAATATTTAACTGTTGAACGTTAAAACCGAATCCATGCCTGCCATCTGATTTGCGCCTGCGTGGCCGTGTGCAAGTAAAAACTCGTCAAAGTTTTGTTTTGACTGTCCCGTACGAGCTTCATTCTCACCGCATGTAGGTAGCTTCTGTAGCTCATGGTTCTCTGCAGTCTGCAGCTGTTTTGTGATCGGCTATCTCCCAAGCCTTGAACCCCCAAAACTCTGGGCGCCCGAGGTCAACAAAAAAACTGGCTAGTTATCCCCCAAGCTCTAAACCTTCAAGACCCTGAGTGCCCGAGTTCAACAAGAAAATAGATCGGCTATCCCCCAAGCTCTAGACCCTCAAAACCCTGGGTGCCCGAGTTAAATTATTCCAAAAATATGAGTGCATTTTAATTAACAAAATAAATAATCTGATCAGTTTTTTTGTTGAACTCAGGCGCCCAGGGTTTTCGGGGTTTAGAGCTTGGGGGATAGCTAATCGGTTTATTTATTGAACTTTACGCCCAGGGTTTTGGGGGTTTAGAGCTTGGGGGATAGCTGATAAGATAATTCATTGAAGTCTACGTCCAGGGTTTTGGGGGTTTAGAGCTTGGGGGATAGCTGATCAGTTTATTTATTGAACTCGACGCCTAGGGTTTTGGGGGTTCAGGGCTTGGGGGACAGCTGATCAGATTATTCATTGAACTCTACGCTCAGTGTTTTGGGGGTTTAGAGCTTGGGGGTTAATTAACCAGTCTATTTATTGAACTCAACGTTTTTTTGTTTTTTTTTTTTAGACGTCAGATTTATTGGGGGCGGGGGGGGGGGGTTATACCTCAGGACACTCCCTAGCTGAAAGGAGTTGTTGCACCCCTGGTATTAAATCATTAAATTATAACTTAAAAAATAATGTTTTTAAAAAACTAATAGTATACATATTTACAATTTGAAATCGTAAAAAAATCACGTGATTTAGGGGGAGGGGGGTTGAAAATTTGATACAAATACTACGTTGATCTTCATGGGAGGGAGGGCCCTTCAAAATCTTCGAAAAAATGACCACGTGGTTTATGAACGTTCCCTAACCTACATCGTAATGTGGGTGAAACTAAGTACCGAACAATGTGCGGTGTCTGGTGTACGCCAAAACATTTTTTCTACCGTGCCCCGTACGTGGTGCACCATGTAGTGTGTACCGAACAGTGCGCGGTGTCTGGTGTACACAAAACATTTTTTTCAACCGTGTACCGTGTAGCAAGCAGTGCGTGTTGTCTGGTTTACGGTGTACGCAAAGTTATAAAAAATATTTTCACCGATGCACGGTACATCGCGTACCGTGTACCGAACGATGTACGGTGTCTGGTGTACGGTGTACGCAAAGATATAAAAAATATTTTCACCCGTGCACGGTGCACCGTGTACCGTGTACCGAGCATGGCGCGTTGTCTGGTGTAGGGTGTATGCAAAGATATAAAAAATATTTTCACCCGTGCACGGTGCATCGTGTACCGTGTACCGAGCATGGCGCGTTGTCTGGTGTACGGTGTACGCAAAGATATACAAAATATTTTCACCCGTGCACGGTGCATCGTGTACCGTGTACCGAGCATGGCGCGTTGTCTGGTGTACGGTGTACGCAAAGATATAAAAAATATTTTCACCCGTGCACGGTGCACCGTGTACCGTGTACCGAGCAGTGCGGGTTGTCTGGTGTACGGTGTACGCAAAGTTATAAAAAATATTTTCACCGGTGCACGGTACATCGCGTACCGTGTACCGAACGGTGTACGGTGTACGCAAAGATATAAAAAATATTTTCACCCGTGCACGGTGCACCGTGTACCGTGTACCGAGCATGACGCGTTGTCTGGTGTACGGTGTACGCAAAGATATAAAAAATATTTTCACCCGTGCACGGTGCATCGTGTACCGTGTACCGTACAGTATACGGTGTCTGGTGTACGGTGTACGCAAAGATATAAAAAAAACATTTTTTGAAGCGTACGCGGTGTACGGTGCACCGTGTACGAAACAATAGCAAAACAAAAACTTTTCCCTGCTTTCCGCTGTGCACCGTGCACCAAAAAGCTCCTCCGTACACAGTGCACCGCGTACCGTGTACATAAAAGCTCATTAGATATAGCGCCCGTGCACCGTGCGCCGTGCACCGTGCACCGTGAAACGGTACACGGCGATGGTACCTAGACACAACCTTAAAAAAATGAATTAAAAGGTGAAGTAACGACAGAGGTCAATAGCATATAAAAAATATTATAATAGAAACTAGAGTAGGTGCATGAGTAGACGGCTAGTTAACGAAAAAGATTTTTACAATAGTAAGAACTAAGACATGAACAATGGTAGGCACGATTATTGTTACAGGGATAGGTTCAAAGTTACAAGGTTATCACAGTGTTAGAAGTAAACATAACCCTAAGAGTAGTCAGGAGACACCATTAAAGGGTATCCACAAGAGTATGTTTAAAGGTATAAATAATTTTATGAACAAGAGAAAGTATTCAAAAATGCACAAAAGTAGGCACAATTGTAGGTAGAGGGTTGCGTATCTATTATGTAAGAACAAAGGGTAGAAATGAGCAATTCCATTTGTGACGTACGTTACATTTTGACACTTTAAAAATGTTATTTCTCAAATACTAAAATCCCAAATGATTATTTTTTAACTCAGAGATGAATTTCATTGTCAACAGATTTATCACCTAAAATTTCAAGTCAATTGCATGATTTGTAAAAAAATGAGGATTAAAAAAGTGACCGTGACGTACGTTACAGAAATCGGAACAAACTTTTGAAGAGCTATGGTCTGTGAAAATTTTAAGGAAAACCGGTTGTTTTATAGAATCGCAACTTCGCAGGCTCATTTTATACATATTTAGCTAGATGCATGTCAAATTCTAGGTAAAAATAATCTATTATTTTCAAATTATTTCAAATTTACTAGCGTCGCGTAAGTTACACACTTTCGTGACGTACGTTTCACAATCAGACATCGATTCCGAAATTTAATCTAGTTTGACTTAATTCTTAATATAAAGTTGAAGAAAACGATAAGTGAGGTAATTTTTAGCTGCGAAATTCTGAAAATATCTATATATTAGAAAAGAAACGAGTATTTAACCTAAATTAAGTCATATATTTATACACACTTTTTCTAAACTTGATTGATTGGGAAAGTCTTAATAATGATTTAATTATAATGATCAATGAAAGTAATATTTGAGAACAAAAATTTATTTATTCATCAATTATCTACTAGCTTGACAGATAAAATGAAAAAATCACATTAAACTGTAATAAAACTTACACGAAATTAACGTTTTACAATATAATACTTTCCATTGCTTTTTCGTCTTTAAATTTAAGGAATTAAAATTTAAAAGCAATCTGTGCTAAATTTAAACAAAAAATTATGACAAAAAAGTGTACAAAATTTTATTTCCTTCTTCCTTTGTACTTGGTTCAGGTAGCACGCGAAAAATTTCACCGAAATTGTATTATTTTATATTGTTGCAATTAACACCAAAAAAAGAAAAAAAACAAACATCAAAACATTAAAAATCAGATTTCAATATCTATTACTTTCACTTTTTGACCAAATCTTCATTAAAAAGTTGATTGACTTGTGTGATTGATCAACTCACTTTTTCGTGACGTACGTTACACATTAAAAGTTTGAAAATAAAAGGAAAAACAATTTTTTTTTCGTATGGTAAATTATGTGATCATCTTAAGCACTTATTTGAGGTTACTTTCATCTTGTTCAGAAGTTTTAAAAAAATTCTGGTAATAAATTATTTTCATTTCTAAACTTTTACGTGACGTACGTTACACAAATGTACAGTTTGATTGAGAGTGGTGTAAAAAAGTCTTAAACTTGTATCAGTCGATATTTAACTATTCTAACAAAAGTCTTTTCACACATTCCGTAATCAGCTGATCAAATTATGTATTTTTTCAGTCTTGCCAACTTAGACCGTTGCGATCACCTCATCGCGGGAGTTGCATAAATTGCATAAAAGTGAATAAAATAAAATAAAAAGATTTAAAAAAATATTGGTTTCATTAAATATACGAGTTGTACTATCTAAAAGTTAGTTTATAATCGACACCGGTCTGCTAGCGCGCGGAGTAAGCAGCAAATTTTATATCTACTCATTTGTATTCTAAATCTTTTATTAATTCAACTACATTCAATTCTTCTGAGTGTCTGTAAGTTTTCTAAATGAAGAACTCTGTTTTAAACTAAAAATACAGTAACTTTATTTCTTTTATAATTGTTATTTTCAAAACAAAGTATTTTGAGGTTAAGTTTGTACATAAAATAAAATTGTAAATTTTACTGAATATTTGTTGGTGAATTATTAAAATCATTAAAATGTCTTCTTGTGCTAAGTGCAAAAAAGGATTTAAAGAAGGGCAGCTTATAGCAGTTTGTAATGTTTGCAATGATCTATTTCATGCAATCAATAGTTCAGATTACAATTGTTCAGGCCTAACAGTCACCGCTATCAAAGTGCTTGAATTGAAGAAGAAAGAACAGTTTATGTATTATAAATGTGAAAATTGTGTGAAAGATGGCAAAAGTAATCCTATTTATCAGCTACTTTCTGAATTACAAAAGAAGAGTAATTTGATTTGGTAAAAAATGATTATTAAAAATTTAATGATGAAAAATTGCTAGTGATTAATAAGGAAATTGAAGTATTGTCAGGTAATTATAAAAATCTTAATGAGGAAGTTAAAACTTTGGAACTGTATTCACTATTCACTGAGTTCCTCATCGGTAAGTACTAGTGTAAATCAATCAGTTATTTTGGAGAAATACTTCTTTTGAAGATATCAAAGAATTTAACGCTAGACAAAGTAAGAAAAATAATATTATTTTATTTAAATATAGTGAGGCTATTGAGGAAGATATTTATAAAAAGAATGATGACATTTCTAACATAATAACTTAATTCAGTCTATTAGTGATAGTGAGCATGGACTTAATGACTATGTCATATTTAGGAGAGACAGGTATATGGATAATAATATTAAGCTCAAAGGTGGTGGAATATTGCTGGCTATAAAAAATACTTTGTCTCTTAGTCTTGTTTTCTGTGATTATGAAATTGACTGTGAACAATTATTTATTAAATTAGTTATTTTAAATTGAAAATTGATAATAGGTGCAGTTTATATACCTCCTGATTCATCTAGTGATAAATATACCTGCCATACTAACACGGTCGAACATCTTTATTTGAATCATAATGATAATTGTGATTTTATAATTATCGGAGATTATAATCTTCCAAAAACTAATTGGCTTAATTCTAGGAATTTTGATGATTCACTGACTGCAGATTGTTATCATCCAGATAGTTTAGTTAGAGATAATTCTTGTATTTTGGCCAACAGTTTTTCATCCTTAAATTTTTATCAAAGATATAATATTCATGTAGAGAAAGGTTATACTCTCGACCTTTGCTTTACTTCACTTGAAATTAATGAAATTTAGAATATAGAAGTTGGTGAAGTGATTGTATCGAAAGATAATCACAAAAAAAGTAAAGTTCCTAATTGTAAAGATAATGTTAAGAGGGTACCTCGAAAAAATCTCCGGAGTAAAATCTCCGAGCCATAAAATCTCCGGATGAAAAAATCCCCGCGAAAAAATCTCCGATATTATGTAATAAATAACTATAAAATCAAATAAACTCACTCGATATAAAAAATTTTCGAACTAAAAATCTCCAAATAATGTTTAATTATTATTTAATATAATACACTGGGAAAAACTTGGATAGCGCCATTAACGTAGTTTTGTATACAAACAGTTCATGAAATAATAAAATGTGTCACTATTTATCTTTTAGTCCAGTGTTTACTCTGTGTATGTATAGTCCATAGTCTAAATTCTAAGCCTATTTTAAAATGCCACTTCAATTTATTCTTAGTCAAAAAGGCAAATCTTTGTTAAAACACGATGGTTATTTGCATTATTTGCAACACATTAACAAGGATAGTTTTACGTGGAAGTGTGTTTTAAATAATAAGAAAAGAAAATGTGGTTCTGTGTCGACCAATACTGATATAGTTCAAGGTGATTTTATTCAAAAATTTGATTATTATGAATATTCTATGTATGATTACTTGATATTATTAAGCTGGTTTTTTTTTGTAGGAGAAGTAATAAAAACAACCGATCACGAACATTTACCTTATGTAGTAAATGTAGAAGTACGTGAAACAATGAATCAAATTAAACATGCAGCAAAAGTAAGTGACTGTAAAACAAGACTAGTTATTGCAAATAATTTGGGAAATATCAGCGATGAAGCCAGTTCAAATTTACCGTCGATGAGTAGCATTTCTCGAACTATTCAACAGATAAGATATAAAAAGATCGAAGCTTTTCCTTTTTTCAACAGTTTGGACAACATGGTGATTCCTGAAGCTTTCACAAAAACTAATAATAATAAGCAATTTCTAATGCACGATAGTGAAAATGGTAAAGATAGATTTTTAATGTTTAGTACTAAGAGAAATTTGAAATTTTTATGTAAATGTTCTCTTTGGAAAGCGGATGGTACATTTAGTTGCGTGCCAAAACAATTTTGTCAATTATATACGATCCATGGTTTTTACGAAAATAAAACAATTCCATTAGTATATTTTTTACTCCCTAGTAAGAAAAAGAAAATTTATCAAGCTGCTTAGAACGTTTTAAAAAATATGGTCAAAGATTATGAACGTGAAGAGTTAATTATCGACTTTGAGCAAGCATTTATTAAGTCTTGCAAAATTATTCCCAAATTCTCATTTGAAGGGATGCCATTTCCATTTTGGTCAATGTATATACCGACATATACAAGCTTGTGGGTTACAAAAATTATACGGTGAAGATCTGTTATTTTCTAATGCGATAAAATCATTAATTTCTCTTTCTTTCGTACCTGTAGATGATGTGATAAATGCATATGAAAAATTAGTAGAGACCGAATATTTTGTTACAACTGAGTCATTATTAGATGAAATATTAAATTATTTTGAAATAACTTGGGTAGGTGTTAAAAAACGTAACAATACTCGTAGTCAGCCGTTATTTGAAATCAAAATTTGGAATTGTTATGATTACGTCATGAATGATTTACCTAGAACAAATAACGCTGTTGAAGGATGGCATCGTAGTTTTTCGGGACGTGTTGGTAAACAGCATGCCCAAATTAATCAGTTGATTGACTCTTTAAAATCAGAGAAAAATTTAACTGATGTGTTTATTTGTCAGTTAAAAACATGCATGAATGTTGCTGAACCGAAAAGAAAAAATATAAAACATACGATGAACGTATAAAAAATGTTGTAAGCTCGTACAATCGTGATAATGTTATCGAATATATCAAAAATTTTACTGCGTTGATAGTTATGTAAAACTTTGTGTTTACATTGTATTTATATATACTATAATGTTATGAATTATGAAAATATAGTGTTGTGTATGTCATATTAAAATTGTTAAGAAAATAAAAATAAAATTAGTGTTTTGTGTAATATAAAAAGTAATAAAACTTTTTATCATTGTACTTTCATCATTATTCTTTATTTGTTACATTGGAATTCGGAGATTTTTACAATGGAGATTTTTTCGCTCGGAAATTTTTTCGTTCGGAGATTTTTTCGTCGGAGGTTTTTTCATGGTACCGTTAAGACAACCTATCCCATTTGGTTTTTCTTTGATTTAATCAAAAATATTATTATAAAGAAGAAATTACACAAAAACTGGCTCTCAACAAATTGTGGTGAGGATTATATTGAATTTAAAAGACAGAGAGCTCTTTGTTTAAGAATGTCTAGATCGGATCAGAGAAAATACTACGATGATATACAAAATCTAAAAATTTAATATTAAAGAGTTTTTGAAGTATGTCAATAAACTATCTAAGAACAACAACTCTATTCCTGAATTTGTCAAGTTCAAAGGTTATACTTCTGCATCTTCTATTGAAAGCTGTATAGTATATTATTCCCGCAGGCGAGATGGTTCGATTTGGCCTCCGAGAGGTTTGCGACCCGAGCCGAAGGCGAGGGTTGCAACGAGGAGGCTAAATCGAACCCTCGAGCCTAAGGGAAATATACTATTTTTCGCCCTTCTAACCGAAAACAAGGGGCGAAGTTCCGATTTTGAGGTTAGAGGGACGAAAATCTTTTTGCAACATATTTTAAGTCTACTTTTTCAACTTTAAGTACGGATTTCATCATTGAAGATTTGAGTGAATTGAGTGATTATTCTTTGAATTGTGTAATTTCTGAAAACGAAATTGTTACAGCTGTAAGTAATTTAAGTGACAGTATTTCTTTAGGTACCGATAACTTCCCGCAGATTATTGCGAACAAATGTATTAATTTGTTTCTTTTCTCTGCACAGATATATATGTATATAATTCTTGTAAAAAAGGGCAATCTAGCCCGTTGATGTTAGTTCCAAGGCTTGAAATAGGTCTAGGAAGATAAAAAAGAAAAAACTGAACTAATGGTAGGAACGAAAATAGGCACAAGAATAAGAACAACATACGTTCAAAGTTACACATTGAAGTATAAAAATAATAATAAAGTAATAGAGGCTGCACATGTCTGGAAACTGGTGTCGTAAGGTAAACTTCGATATCAATCAGAGTGTGTAGGTTAATTGGGAGAAACCTAGGTAGAAAAAATGTTGATAACAAATGTAAACGGATGTAGGAAATATTTGTCCAAAAATTCAAAGAACTGTGTGGGCAAAAGTGTATGAACAAGACTACTTTCACGATTGTAATTACAAAAAGATTTAAGAAGAACAATAGAAACTACAGTATTCACAAAGATGAGAACAAAGGTTCAGAGTTAGAAACTAAAGCATGAAAAAAAGAAAAACAACAGTAAACACCAAAATTGAAGCAAGTAGATTCATATGAAGGAGACTAGGTAAAAAATTGTTATTTACAATTATCACAATTAGCATAGGAATAATATTAAGAAAAAGTGTATATATAAGCGTAGGTTCTAAGTTACAAACGTAATGACAAGTGTAGGAACGGGAGTAGGTACAATGTAGCTATAAGAGTAGTTATCAAGTTTGAAACAATGTTATGAACAAGGTTTGTTATAAGGGTATTTACAGTAGTGAGCACATAAAAAAGATTATGCACAAGGCTAGATTCAGTGTTAAAAATTAAAAAAAATAATAATAATAAAGAACTAAAGTTAGAGAAACAAATGCATGTGTAGAAGGTTTAGCGTTAGAAGCTTAAGTAAAAAGTAGGTAGTAAGCACAAGATTATTAACATATGTAGGAAGAAGAAAAAGACAACAGACGTAGTAAAAAGAGTTGGAAAAAAAGACTCAAGAGACGTGGATAGTAGCAAGATTATGAAGCAGGGAAAGTTAATTAATGAAAAATCAAAAATAAGTCGGAAAAAGAATAGAAACATATGTTTAACCAAGGATAGAAATGAAAGTATGCTCAAAGTAGTAACAAGTAAGAACAAAGTAGTCTTAGAGTTAGAAATAAAAGCATGAAAAAATTGAAACTACAGTTATCACTATGTGTAATGTGGTTTTTGGAATAAGAATAAAATAGGAAGTCTCTCCTTTATTTTCAATTTAATGTAATTTAATAATGTGAGAGTAATCATTCTTGTTTTATTTTTATTCTCAAAATTTCACGAGGGGTCAGCCAAGAAACAAGTTTCAGCCAGGAGTTGGAATTATTAGCCAAGACAGGAAAAAGAAGAAAGAAAAAGAATAAGATTGCGATAGTACTGCAGCGGCAGTTATGTACTTTCTATTAGTATGCGTGTGCGCATGAATGAGAGAGAGAGGCGCGCGCAGTCGTCTAAATAGTAAATGTAGCCGCGAATCACCGGGACGATCGTCATCTTTTTGCCGTTGTTGTGGTTTGTTTACGTTGCTGTTGAGAATTATTATTCGCTTGTTGCTTGAGAGAGTTAGCTCGTTAATTTTGTTGTGAAAAGTAAAGAAAGAGTTTGTTAGTTACAAATAAAAGTTTAAAAGAGAGTTAAAAAAAAAAAGTAAAACGAAGAAAGAAGTCTACGTCCAGTCTTGAGTCGTCATCGTCAACGGTGTCGTGGAAGTCTGCGTCCAGTCTTGAGTCGTCATCGTCAACGGTGTCGTGGAAGTCTGCGTCAAGTCTTGAGTCGTCATCGTCAACGGTGTCGTGGAAGTCTGCGTCAAGTCTTCAGTCTCGGGGAATTAATATTGTAAGTCAATAAGTTTAGGGGTTTAGTAATTGGTGGGAGTTTATTTTCAGCCGTAGAATTTTCGTTTGGGGTTTGATAATTTGTTTGCGTATTTTTCCGGTGCGCGTCTTTGAACCGCCGATTAGCCAGAATTATAGTCTACAGTCTTGAGTTAAAAAATAACTGTGTAAAGATTTAGGGAAAAATTATTAAAATTTGGATGAAAATTACATTGACTTTTTATTCATTTGTTACTAATTAAATCTTTATTACTCGTGGCGACCGTGTGACAGGACTGATTAAGACATTAATAAATAAATTATCAAACTTAACATATTAAATTAACCTAGAAAAAGCCAGAAATTATTTTTTTTTAAGACAAGAATTTTAGTTTAAAAAAAAAAAAAAAAAAGCCAAGAATTTTAGGTTAAAAAAAAAAAAAAAAAAAAAATAGCCAAGAATTTTAGGTTAAAAAAAAAAGCCAAGAATTTTAGGTTAAAAAAAAAATTAGGTTATTTGGGGTAATTTGAGCCAGTAAATCAGGGAAGGAAAGTGTTGGTAAATTTATTCGGGGCATAATTGTTACGGTAACTTCAATCAAATTATTTTATTATATGGATGATTTTTTTTTAGTTACGCCGGAAGAGAAGTTGAATTGTTTTGAATATTTGTGGGAAAGGGTTAATAAAAATTCAATTATTTGGTGATTCTTGTCGGGGTAAAAAATTTTAGTCAGTTATTTTATTCAGCCACGTATAGTTATTTTTGTTTTGAAAATTCCGAGAGTTGAGCCGTGTCCATAGGAAAAGAGTAAGAAGTGGGGGACGATTGTTGAGGGTTATTTTACGCCAGGACGAAACTAATTCAGATTTATTCCATGGTATCCTGCTGACATCGGTTCGGGATCAACAACGAGTTCAACGGAGGATACGGAGGACGACCGTAATGCAATTCCTGTTGAGGCGAAGGAAAACTTTCGACCGGGACCATCTCACCGAGGATCTCAAAGAGGGCGCGTTCGAGCCAGGATAGTTGCTCAATGTCAACAAAAAAGGAACTCTTCCTCGGAGAGTGAATCAGGTTTGATCGAAAATTTTTCTTCGCGACAGGAAGTTGCAGTTGAGGTCCATGCTCCACGTGAAAATAATAATATTGAAAATCTAAAATTAATTGATGAAAGGGTTGTGGTACAGGGTCAAACAAATCGTTTAGCCCCTGAATTTTGTCAATATTTTAATCAGCCAGAACAACAGTTTGAATATCAATATAGAAGGGTAGTTTGTAATGCGGGACCGGGGAATTTCGAATCACGGGATAGGGAAATTTCTACTACACCAAAGACTAGTCGGACGAGAGAAACACCTGGGGTGGGAAGGAATAATTCAAATCTGAACTCAAGAATAAATAACCGAGGGGAGGATTTGAATTCGGAGAATGAAAATTTCTTTACTCCCAAACAGAATGTTAATGAATCAACACCTAAAAATTTTGAGAATAGAGTTAGCCAAGATTTGGAAACTGAATGGGAAAGTGGGTCGGAAGAGAATTTAAGGTTACGTTCGAATAAAGGAAGAGGTTTTGAAATGAAAAAACAGGTTAGATTTGAAGGGGAATCAGGAATTTTTAAATTTAGAACTCACAATGATCTCAAAACGGATAGGTTAAACGAAATGAATGAAAAAGTCAGTCGTGAGGGGAATGTTAAATCTGTACCATACAATGAAAAAAAGAATGAAAAATATTCGTTGGGAGATGAACGGGTTAGTCGTAAAGAGTTTCCAAAAATTAGAAAATTTAATGTATCAAATTTTGATAGGAATATGATAGATAGAGAGGAAAATTTTTGATTCGAGAAATTTAAGAGACTGTAGAAGGGAAAATGATTTTTTGGGAAATAAGGGTCAAGGGAAATTTGATATTTTTGAAGATAGTATTGACATGGGTGGGGGTAGAAGGAATTGTAGAGATGTTAGAAGTAGAGTTACTGGTAGGAATTTAGAAAACGGGCAGGAGTATTTGTCAAGTGAAGACAATCGAGAATATCAGCCGGAAGGTAGGGAAGATAGAAAGGAGAGTATGTTTGACAAAAATTTTAATAATCCAGACAGGGTTCAGTTGAGTAATGATACGATGCAGGCGGTAAAATTTTTAAAGTCATGGGGTATTAAATTTTCGGGGGAAGATAAACATGAAGATCCGGAAGAATTGTTGGAACAATTAATTGATTGTAAAAAGAGTTGTTGTATAAGTGATAAAGGGTTGATAGGGGCATTACCAAGTGTGTTCAGTCACGGGGCTAGTCATTGGTTCAGAACAATACGGGATGAAGTTAGAAATTGGTCGAATTTTGAACAGAAATTTAGAAATCATTTTGTGGGGGAATATGATGAGGAAGATCTGTTAGATGAGTTAAGGTTAAGATCACAAGCTAAGAATGAAAAGATAACTAATTATCTTTGTTGTGTAAGATTATTAGTATCCAAATTTAGTAAACCTCCTTCAAATAAATATTTGGTAAATCGAGTTTTCCGTAATCTGTTGTAAGTTATCGCCGAGCGATGATGGATAAATTAGTTATATCTCTTGAAGGTATTGAAGATTATGGTCGGGAGTGGGAAAGGCAATTGAAGTTAGATGTGAGATATGTTCCACCTCCTTCAGTAGAGAAAATGAGGGTGAAGGGAGCGGCTTTTTATGGGATTAATTCTAAGAATCATGTTGCTGCCTTACATGAAAATGAGAATGAATTAACGGCTAAAATTCAGTCAGAGAAACTTAAAAATAGGAAATCGGACAGGAAAGAAGTTAAAAAAAAATCGGTGGTGGAGATAAGTGAGGTTAAAGATAAAGATTTTTCGCAAGGTGAGGTTAGTGCTATTAATCAAGGTTCTTTAAATCAAATTAATCCTAATTTTAATCTAAGTAAGAATCAGTTTAATAATATAAGTCGAATTGATCAAGTTAACCCTAATGTAGGTGTTAAACCGAAATTTCAGCAAAATTTTTCCATGAATTCTGCGTTGCCTCCCCTATTGGATAAAGTCGAAAATAATGAAGAGAAATTTTTTTATGGGACCTGTTATCATTGTCAGTCCGTCGGACATCGAGCTTCGGAATGTCCGGATAAGATTTGCGGTTGGTGTGGGTCGAAAGGTCACTCGAGGAAATATTGTCCTAATTCTCCACCTGATTTGGTATGTTTCTCTTGTCAGGAGAAGGGTCATATTTCTAAATGGTGTCCTAAATTATTGGGTCAGGGTAATCAGCCAGAGAATAGTGTGAATCAGTCAATGGGTAAACGTAATTGGTCAGGAAATAATTTTAATCAAACGGGGGATAGCTCTAATAAAGGAAAGGGATTTTGTTTTATGTGTGGCAAAACGGGGGTTTTCGCTAAGTCGTGTCCTGATTGTGCCCCAATTTTCAGTAGATTCTTGGGAAACGAACAGCGTGGGGTCCAGAATTAAAAGAAAATTTTGTTCCCCACGTTGAGAATAAAAGTCGGATAGAAAGTAAAGAAAACAATTTGAAAACCAAAAGTATGAAGGTATTTGAGAAATTAGAGGTTAGAGAAGTAAATCCTAAGAAGTTGATTGAAATTAATGATAAGAAGTTAGAGGAGGAAGTCTTTAAAGAGAAGCATTTTGAGAATGAAAAGTCGAGAGAGATTTTTAAAGTTAAAGGAGAGGAGTTTGAAGGGAATGAGGACTTGGAGGGAAATAGGTTGGATTCGGGAAAGAAAGAAAACTTGAGATTTACGGAAAATTATTGGTCAATTAATCCTATTAATTTTCTAGGAAAGGGGAATGGATTTTTGTATAGCGTTTGATGTAGATATGAGGTTAGGTAGGGGCTTATGGCGTATTCAGGAGAAAGATTGGCGAAAATTTTCAGGTGAAAGTGAGAATGAGGAAGTAATTCTGAATGCTGAATGTGCCGCTCTTTCGGAATTGGGTTCAGAAGACAAAATTAGGGTGGAAAAGTTAGTAGAGAGTATTTTATCTAAGGTCTCTGATAAGCCGGGAGCGACAGATTTGACTGAACATCATATTGAGTTAATTAGTTCAATTCCTATTCGACATAAGCCGAGACGTTTTTCTCCGCGAATGGAAGAGTTAATGATGGAGGAGGTGGATCGTTTAAAAAGGGAGGCAATAATTAAAGATTCAGCCAGTGATTATAGTAGTGCCCCAGTGATGGTGCGTAAGCCAGACGGGACGTATAGATTCTGTATTGATTTTAGAGATATTAATAAAATAACTAAGAAAGACTAGCATCCAATTCCGAATATGGATTCAATTTTAGACAGGTTAAGAAACGCGCATTTTATTACTGCCATTGATTTAAGACAAGCTTACTTTCAAATTCCGATGTAAAAATCTAGTAAACGTTATACGGCTTTTTCAATATCTAATTTTGGTTTGTGGCATTTCAATTTTATTCCGTTTGGTTTAACTAATGCTCCGCGAACTTTTCAGAGATTGATTAATAAACTTTTTGGTAAATATGCGCCGATAATTTTTGTTTATTTGGATGACATAATAATAGTTACAGAAGATTTCGAAACTCATCTTAAATGGTTGAAATTCGTTTTAGAAAAATTGGTTGGGGCTGGGTTAAAGGTAAACAAGGATAAGTGTCATTTCTGTTGCAGTAGTGTGACTTATTTGGGGTTCTTGTTGGATAAGGATGGACTCAGGCCAGATCCGGATAGAATAGCACCTTTATTAAAAGCTAGACCACCAAAGAATAAAGATGAGTTAAGAAGTTTTCTGGGTTCTTTGGGTTGGTATTCTAGATTTATAAAAAATTCAGCCGAGAAGGCTATTCCTTTAAATCGATTATTAAAAAAAAATCAGCGTTGGAGTTGGGGGCAAGAACAACAGGAAGCTTTTGATTTCTTCATCAAAGCTTTAACCTCACCTCCCGTATTAGCCAGACCTGATTTTTCTAGATTATTTAAGGTACACTGTGACGCGAGTTTTGGGGCGGTTGGGGGTGTGTTAACTCAGGAGGATGATGAGGGACAAGAACACCCTATTGTTTATATTAGTCAGACCTTAGGTACGTCTCAAAGAAATTGGACTATTACGGAGAAAGAATGTTATGCGGTGGTTTGGTCAATTAAGAAATTCAGACCGTATGTCGAGGGATATAAATTTAAAGTTGTAACTGATCATTCAGCATTATTGTGATTAAGAAATTTGAAAAATCCGACTAATAGGTTAGCCAGGTGGGCGTTGGAATTACAACAGTGGGATTTTGAGATTGAATATCGTAAGGGGGCTTTAAATCATTTTCCGGACGCGTTGTCAAGAATGTTTGCAGGGGATTATGAAGAATTAGCCGCGTGTAGTGAAATAAAAGATAAAAGTTACTTAAAATTATGGTCGGACATAGAAAATAACCCGGAAAAGTTTCCTTTATGGAAAATTGAAAATGATAAACTGTACAGACATAAAAATAATCAATTGCTAGATCCAGTTACTTTTAGGGAAGAAAGTTGGAAATTAGTGATACCCGCGGATTTGAAAGAAAGAGTTTTGTATGATGCTCATTGTATACCTTCAGCCGGTCATTTTGGGATAGAAAAAACTTACGACAGGTTAGCTCGGGAATATTACTGGCGGGGAATGTATCATGATGTGGTTGCCTATGTTGAGTCGTGTGATTCGTGTCAGAGATTCAAATTGTGTAAGACAGGGAAACAGGGTTTAATGGGTAGTTGGATAGTTGAAATGCCTTGGGTAGTGGTTTCAATGGATTTGATGGAGTTTCCGCCGAGTAAAAGTCAAAATAAGTATTTGATTGTCTTTCAGGACTTATTTACTCGATGGATTGAAGTTAAACCATTGAGAAAAGCCAATGCTAAGACAGTTGCTCGAGCCTTTGAAGAGTTAGTTCTATTCAGGTGGGAAATTCCAAATTACGTAGTAACAGATAACGGTACAGAATTTGATAATAAATTATTTGCGGAAGTTTTGGAAATTTATGGGGTTAAACAAGTTTTTATACCACCGTACCATGCACAATCGAATCCGACGGAACGTACGAATAGAACTTTAAAACCGATGATATCTGCATTTGTCCAGAACGATTATAGGGAGTGGGATATTCATGTGCACGAATTTAGACATGCAGTAAATACTGCAATTCAATCTACTACAAGGGTTAGTCCAGCTTTTTTAAATTTTGGTAGAAATCCTAGACCTGTAAAAAGTTTAAGACGTGAGGTAGAGGGAGATAAGCCAGTAATGAAAATTGATTTTGAGTTGTGGAAAGATAGATTGAAAAGGTTAGACTTCTTGAGGGATTTGGTGGTTAAATATATTGAAAAGGCAAGGGTAAGGCAGGCTAATAACTATAACAAGGGTAGGAAAGAAATAGTGTTTCAGGTTGGGGATAAAGTAATGAGAAAAGTGCATGTTTTGTCAGATGCTTCAAAAAAATTTTCAGCCAAGTTAGCTCCTAAGTTTGATGGTCCATACGAAATCATTGAGGTTAAATCACCTGAGGTTTATATTTTAGGAAAAAAAGAATCAGAAAAGAAAAATCAGAAAGTACATGTGTCAGATTTGAAACGATTTATTCCTCCTAGAATTAAATAATTTGAAGATAATAATTTTTTTTTTTAATTTGGAAATTTTGTTCGTTTAAGGTTAACTGGTTGTTCAATATGGAAACTTCAATTCAGGAGGAATCAAATCAGTCGAATTTTCAGCCAGGAAGGGTTTTGTTGCAACAGTCGGGTGAAGAAGTGGGATCGAGTGGAGTAATTGGTGAAATTTTGGAAACCAGTTCACGAAGGATGAGAGTGAATCAGCCGAGAAATTGGAAAGAAGATCAGGAGGATTGCGTGGTTTGCGACAATGACGAGGTAATGAGTACCACTCCTCCACATCAGCGGTGATTCGTTCCATCGAAGAAATCACTAGAACGGGAACGAATGGAGTCCTGGAAGTGTTGGAGGAGATCGAGGAAGAATTGAGAGAAAAGTTGTTTCATGCTATGGAAAAGAGGAAGAAAAACCAGCAAATAATTAGTGTAAGTCCAATGAGAAAGGTCCCTTCTTCATCATCAGTTACTGAAACGGAGGGGGATGGAATCATGGTGGTGGATGGAGAAGAAGATTGGGATAATGGTCCAGAAGTGGAATCTTATCTGGACTTAATTCAGTTAAGCAGGGAAGAGGTTCGAGTCGCGTCAGCCATGTCAAGGGAGGGAGAGGTTCGAGTCGCATCAGCCATGTCAAGGGAGGGAGAGGTTCGAGTCGCGTCAGCCATGTCAAGGGAGGGAGAAGTTCGGGTCGTGTCAGCCATGTCAAGGGGGGAAGAAGTTCGGGTCACGTCGGTCATGTCAAGGGGGGAGGAAGTCCGGGTCGCGTCGGCCATGTCAAGGGGGGAAGAAGTCGCTTCGGTTGCTTCAGCCACTCTTAGCAGTGGTCAGGAGGTAGGGGGGGGGGGGTGAGGAGAAAGAAAAAACGCCAAGGTCGGCGTCAAATAACGATAGACGATTTTCATTCACCTAATTTGCCCTCAAGGTCACCCTCGCCAACTTTCGGACCTCACAATCTGGTAAGAACAACTCGATCATCTGTACCCGAAGTTCTACCCCAGTCAGAAAATAATTCTGCTGGTCAACAAATGAGTCACGAGCTTAAAGTTAAAATCGGGGGGCATCGGTACCAAAATGTCGAGAAAATCCGAACGAACCCATTATTTAGACCCACCCCCTCGATCCTGTTTCAATTGTTGGGAATTTGGCCACTCAGGTTTAGTTTGTCCAAAACCCAAAGCTGGTATTTATTGTACCAATTGTGGTTGGGTGAACCGGGTAATGAATACCTACGAGAGGTGTAGGAAGACTTATTTGGCCTCGCAAAGTTTAAACACTAATCAACCAGGTAGTTATCAGTCAAGCGGGGATTATCAGTCAAATCAAAGCCAATTTAGTCAATCTAGTCAGCGTTCGGTTAACGTTTTTGCAAGATTGGGAAGTCAAAGTCGTCAGTCAGGTTACAGTCAAAATAGAGATGTCCAGATTAGTCAAAATCGTCAGTCAGATCACAGTCAAAATCGAGATGTTCAGATTAGTCAAAATCGTCAGTGAGGTCACAGTCAAAATCAAAACGTCCAGTTTAGTCAAAGTCTTCAGTCAGGTCGCAGTCAAAATCGAGATGTCCAGATTAGTCAAAATCGTCAGTCAGGTCACAGTCAAAATCAAAACGTCCAGTTTAGTCAAAGTCTTCAGGCAGGTCACAGTCAAAATCAAAACGGTCGGCTTGGCGTAGTTGAGCGTGAGTCAAGGGCAATTCGATTACTGCAAGAGTTGAGAGGGGTGGATGAAGAAACAAGAAAGAGGGTTCTGGAAGCTGTTTACGGGAAGGAGAAATAGAAGTCTGGTTGCGAAGCTATGGGAAGAAGACAAGAACAAGAAAAGGTCGTAAGTCAATTTAATTTTTTTAAATAGAAAATAAAGAAGAGAGATTAGATAGACGAGATATTTCAGGGAAATATCTCGGTCTAGGGGAGGGGTTTGTAATGTGGTTTTGGGAATAAGAATAAAATAGGAAGTCTCTCCTTTATTTTCAATTTAATGTAATTTAATAATGTGAGAGTAATCATTCTTGTTTTATTTTTATTCTCAAAATTTCACGAGGGGTCAGCCAAGAAACAAGTTTCAGCCAGGAGTTGGAATTATTAGCCAAGACAGGAAAAAGAAGAAAGAAAAAGAATAAGATTGCGATAGTACTGCAGCGACAGTTATGTACTTTCTATTAGTATGCGTGTGCGCATGAATGAGAGAGAGAGGCGCGCGCAGTCGTCTAAATAGTAAATGTAGCCGCGAATCACCGGGACGATCGTCATCTTTTTGCCGTTGTTGTGGTTTGTTTACGTTGCTGTTGAGAATTATTATTCGCTTGTTGCTTGAGAGAGTTAGCTCGTTAATTTTGTTGTGAAAAGTAAAGAAAGAGTTTGTTAGTTACAAATAAAAGTTTAAAAGAGAGTTAAAAAAAAAAAGTAAAACGAAGAAAGAAGTCTACGTCCAGCCTTGAGTCGTCATCGTCAACGGTGTCGTGGAAGTCTGCGTCCAGTCTTGAGTCGTCATCGTCAACGGTGTCGTGGAAGTCTGCGTCAAGTCTTGAGTCGTCATCGTCAACGGTGTCGTGGAAGTCTGCGTCAAGTCTTCAGTCTCGGGGAATTAATATTGTAAGTCAATAAGTTTAGGGGTTTGGTAATTGGTGGGAGTTTATTTTCAGCCGTAAAATTTTCGTTTGGGGTTTGATAATTTGTTTGCGTATTTTCCCGGTGCGCGTCTTTGAACCGCCGATTAGCCAGAATTGTAGTCTTAAGTCTTGTATTAAAAAATAACTGTGTAAAGATTTAGGGAAAAATTATTAAAATTTGGATGAAAATTACATTGACTTTTTATTCATTTGTTACTAATTAAATCTTTATTACACATGATAGAAACAAATGTATAAACATGAGCATATTCTTGGGTAAGAGCCTAGTTTTAAAAAGCAGTATGTGCAACGGTGAGAACAAGGGGAGTTACAAGGGGGGGGGGGCTTGGCAAGAGGAGCGAGCAGGGGGTACCCCCCCCCCCCAATATATATATATATATATATATATATCTTATCTTACTATATTATATAGTTGTTCTTCCTCTCTCACGCCCCCCCCACGCCCCTCGCCCGCCCTCCCCCCGCCCCCCACAGGCCTCTCAAAAAAGTGCTTAACTAACCGTAAAAGTCTACCGAAATATGCTTATTTCTATGAGTTTTGAATTTTCCTATAATTTTCCAATCACGCCCCCCGCCCGCCCTTCCCACGCCCCCCCCGCCCTTTTTTTCCCCGCCCCCCATTTTTAATGTTTTGTTACAAGTTTTGTATATTTTCTTAATTTATTAATTCTTTTTTAATAGTATGATTAAACTATATAAAATTTTAAAATTTGAATTCATTAATTTTAAAAAATTTCATTATAAGATTAATTAGAAAAATCCAAGTTTTTAATTTAAAAAAAATGAAAAAAAGATTTTATTTTCAGAAAAATTAAATTTATAATGGAGTAATTTTTTCTTTTTAATAAATTGTAAAATTTAATTTAAAAATTTTTTGTTAAACTTTAAATCCTTATTTATTTATTTTTTTTTTTATTTTGTAATTATCATCCAAATATATTCATGTATGTATTCATGTATGTACTCGTGCGCGTACGCGGAGGAGTCTCCGCGTAGGCGCAAACTTACCCTTTCAAACAAAAATTTGCGCGTACGCGCAACTTAGGTGTTCCGCGTACGCGCAAACTAAATTATCCTACGTGCGCGCAAACCTAGGTACTCCGCGTGTGCGCAAAAACTTTAGATCTCCGCGTGCGCGCAAAACTCTAGATCTCCGCGTGCGCGCAAAAACTTTGAATATGTTGCGATAAATGCATCAATTATTGTCCTTCTAAACATTAAAATTGTGATTAAAAAAACATCCTAACTCTATAAAATTTATTTTTCACACACGGTGCAGAAAGTTCAAACTTTCTGATTTTTCCCAAACAGGAAGTTTGAACTCCTTGCTTTGAGTTGAAAAAAACATTACACTCGACGCTAGAAAAGTATGAGCTAACCCTTAGCAAACCCTTGACACTCTCGCCTTTGGCTCAAGTTTTGAACACAAATTGTTTGAAAATTAGCTAAAAACCCAAAGAAGTAACCCAAATGTCTAGTCCTAGCGGGTCCTCCTCTCAGGGTTGGATAACTTTTTTTGGATCATCGATTGCAGAAATTTTGGAAATCGCTTTCTGGTACCGAATGATGAGAAAAATCATCAATAATTTTTCTAAATGGTCCTTGAATTTAAATTGGTTGAGATCTTCTTTATATTGAATATTGAATCAATTGGGATGTGTCTTGACTGAACAAATTATGGTATAGATTTGTAAAAGTATCTTTAATGGATTTTTGGAAAAACCTCGGCCAGGATTATTTTGGTCAATGTCCTCATTACAGGCATCACGATTACTGTTACTGCTTTAATAAGGTATCTTCAACAACGAATATTAATACCTAATAACAAAGTGGATTGTTGAAAAAAAATAAGATAAAAATTTTAAACGAAATTTACTGTGTACTGCATTTAGATCAATCAGATAAATATTGACTACGTTGTGTATTAATATTCGTTGTTGAACATGCCTTATTGAAGCAGTAACAGTATCGTGATGCCTGTAAAAAGAACATTGACCAAAATAATCGTGGCCGAGGTTTTTCCAAAAATACTTTAAAAAATCTATAATATAATTTGTTCGGTCGAAAATATCTTTCCTAGTCGACAGGTTAGATCAATAAGGTATATCCGTATATTATTGCACAGCATAGACGAGATTTATCTTATTGATCTAACCTGTCGACTTATCGTTTCTTCAAAAGTTCTTTGTTAAAATAAAAAAAATAAATAAAACTCAAGACAGATCCCAATCGATTCAATATTCAATATAAAGAAGATCTCAACCAACCTAAATTCAAGTCCAAACTCAAAAAATTGAACAGGAATAATTTGTTACTAGAAGTACTTTTTAGCATTTTCTGAGGTTTGAAATATAAATTGTTCAGATTTATACTTTTTGAGTTAAGAGTTGAAAATATTTTTCTCTTAAAGTTCATAAAGAGACAAAAACATGCAAGGATACACATGTCTAGGAGTGCAATGGGCTCTAAACACAAATTGTTTGAAAATTATTTAAAAAACAAAAATAATTCAAACATTTTGTGTGGACAATCGAAAAAAGGACCATTTAGAAAAATTATTGATGATTTTGCTCATCATTCGGTACGAGAAAGCAATTTCCAAAGTTTCTGCAATCGATGATCCAAAAAAACTTATCCAAGCCTGACTGACTGACTATATAAGGTTTTTATTTCGGCCTTGGGGTATAACCCTATTTGGTCGCTTGACAAGTACATCGAGTGATACAAATATATGGTAACACGTTCGCATAAATAGATAATTAAATGCACTTAAAACTAGATTACAACGAAGTAAATAACAAAGATATAATATATAATAATACGTTCTCGTAGGTAGAATAATAAATGCACTTAAAATAGTATATTATAGTACAGGTGCAGCATCGTCACCGGGGTGGTTTTAAGGACCCAAGTACGTAGCGAAGCACAGCACGAGGTTCTTAATAAGCCCTGTTGACGTACTGCACTCGTACTATATACTATTTTATAGTACGAGTCACCGAAAACACGCATCAAAGATTTGATTTTGTGGTTAGAGTGACCAGGGGTACTATAAATTAACTTACAACAAAGTGACTTATAGGGCAGGAAACAAAATTTATCAACTGGGTAAGTGTGGCAGGTGCAATAGTAAATCGAATCGAATCGTGGGATAATCCATTCACTAGAAAATATATGACGTTTTCCCGTGCGAGATCAATTCTATTGCCGTTTAAAACATTTATTTCCCGCGCAATGTTAATTCTACTCCCATTCAATATATTTTTTTTTCCCGTTTAATACATTTAACTTCCGCTCAAGTATTTTTTTCCCGTGCTTATAAACTAAACCCCTTTCTAATAACCCCCCCATGTCCTTTTTTACTTACGCCCCCATTTTTGATATATGTTATCAGTTTCTACCCACATCGCCAATTTTTGATACAAGTTATCAGCTATGTATCTATAGAAGAAATTTAAAAAGTAACTACGAAGCATTAAAAAAATTAACTAATATCCAAAGATAAAAGAGAGAACCCAAAAAGAATGTCAGCATTTTATTCGTGATGTGATTGGTTGAAGAACAAAATTTAAAATTTGAATTTTTATTTTTAATTTTTATATTACAATTCAATTAAAACATCTAGAGAATAGATTTAATGAAAAAATAATTATGTAATCAAGTGTTCGAAATTATCCGATTATAATCATGAAAATAATAATTATTAGTATACAAACTGAAACAAAACCAATGAATCTATAACCACAAAAGTTTAAATGAATATGAACTCTGAACGTACCGCAAAGGTAAAGGATATATACACCACCCAATTTAACATCAGAAATTCAGCCAATGGACCAAGGAATTATCAGAGCTGTGAAAGCACGTTACAGACCGAAAATGTTAAGATTTTTAATTGCTATTGCTGAAAAAGATGGCTCAAGAGCAGAATTTCAAAAATCCATTACTGTTGTACACGCAATAAGATGGATGTATGCTTCTTTGAAAGAAGTTCAACAGTCAACTTTTGAGAAGTGTTTTCGTCGTGCTGACTTCCCTGTGTCATCTGAACAATCTCAGACCGTTGATGATGAAGCGCCTCTAACAGAAGTTTTACAAATTCTTCCAAATAATTTTCTTTCAATCAATAAAATCGAACAGCGAGATGAAGGAAAGCTTGTTCATGAGCCGTTCCCGGTTACCATTGATGAAGCCGTTGAAGAAGTATTAAAATCTTTCCTCGAACCTCAAAAGAATCATGATGAAGAAATTGACGAAGAGGAGGAAGAGGACACAAATCAAACGATAAACAAATATTTATCTTACGATGAAGCTTTAAAGAGTGTTATCGATATCATTCGATTTTGAGAAAAAGTTTAAATTAATGTTGAACATTTATATGATTTATATATTGAGATTGAAGCAAAGTGGATTTCTTCAGCTTGTGCTGCTAAGCAAACGAAGATCACAGATTATTTCAATTAGAAAATTAAACTACAATACATTACTAAAAATTTGAAACTTTTTTTTTAGCCCACCCCTTCACTTTCCTTTGTACATTGGCCACTTTTCCTTGGAACGGGAGGTGGTCAATGTACACAGGTTCTACTGTATAACTTATTGTCGATTAATTTAAATGAAGCTTCGACAAAACTTGTTTTAGATAATATAATACAATGTTGCGTGCGCTTCGCTTAGAGAGCTTCAAGGTTTGGCAAAAGGGTAGGTACATCAGTAGATTCAAAAGTGGGTAGTGTTTACCTACAAAGGTTTGTACAGGATCGAAAACAATAGTATAAAAGATGTTAGTTTCAGGGTTTGATAATGAAAAAAAAAAAAGTTCAACTTACGTTCCAAGTTACAAATTGAAGTATGAAAATAATAACAAAGTGAAAGAGGCTACACATGGCTGAAAACTGGTGTCGTAAGATAAACTTCGATATTAATCAAGATAGGTTGATTGGGACAGACCTACGTAGAAAAAGCATTGATAACAAATGTAAAAGGATGTAGGAAATATTTGTCAAAAAAGTTAAAGAGCTATGTGGGTAAAATTGTATGAAGATGATTAGTTTCACGATTGCAATTACAAAAAAATTTGAGAAGAACAATAGAAAAGATAGTTTTCACAAAGATTAGAACAAAGATTCAAAAGTAGAGACCAAAGCATGAAAAAAAGAAAAAACAACAGCAATCACCAAAATTTAAGCAGGTAGATTCATGTGAAAGAGATAGAAACAATATTAAGCAAAAATGTACATATAAGCGTAGGTTCAAAGTTACAAACGTAATGACAAGTCCAGGTATGGCAGTGGGTACAATGAAGTTACCACAGTAGTTATCAAGTTTGAAACAATGTTATGAACAAGGTTTGTTATAGGGTTATTTAGAGTAGTAAGTACAAGAGGATAAAAAAGATTATACACAAGGCTAGATTCAGTGTAGAAGATTAAAAAAAAAAAATAAAGAACTAGAGTTAGCATGGGACTAGAAACAGATATAGAAACAAATGCATGTGCAGAAGGTTCGGCGTTAGAAGCTTGAGTAAAAAATAGGTAGTAAGCACAAGATTATAAACATATGTAGGAAGTAAAAAAATCAACAGACGTAGTAAAGAGAGTCGGAAAAAAATACTCAACACACGTGGATAGTAGGAAGGTTATAAAGCAGGGAAGGTTGATAAATAAAAAGACGAAAATAAGTCGGTAAAAGCATAGATACAGATGTTTAACAAAGGATTGAAATGAAAGTATGATCAAAGATTAGAACAAAGTAGTCTTAGAATTAGAAATAAAAGCATGAAAAAAATTCAAACACCAGTTATCACCATGATAGAAATATATATATAAACATGAGCATATTCCTGGGTAAGAGGTTAGTTATAAAAAGCAGTAAGTGCAACGGTAAGAACAAGGGTACACGGGTTTGGAGTAAGATGAAAGGTGAGAACAAAGGTAGGCACGAAATAAGGTGCAGTATAGTCACAAGCTATAAAAGTAGAAACAATGGTATGTATCAGAGTAGGTACAGAGGTAGACACAAGAGTATGTGTATAAGCGTAGGTACAAGTGTAGATTCAAGCATAAAATTCTGGGGGGTTGGCGAGCGAAGCGAGCAGGGGGGTACCCCCCGAGTATATATATATATATATCCCTATATTATCCTCAAAGTTGAGTCCTCAAAATTGAGTCCTCAAAATTGAAAATTCATAAAAACACGGTCAAAAGACACGTAAAAAAGATACTTATGAGTCCTCAAAGTTGAGTCTACGACGGAAAAGTTGAGTCCTCAAAGTTGAGTCCTCCTTTTCTCAAAACGATGTTTTTTAGATTCTCATGTAATATTTTCTATAGAAGCCGCTTGGTGTATAGAAAGATTTGAATTGTGTTAATGTAGTCATTCAGTACAACGTTTAGTAATTCATACAGAAAATCATCAAAACATAATATAGTTAAAAAATTAAATAGTTAAAAAATTGGAAAACAACTTTAGCAACTTGGTTTGAATTAAATAAAATTGATCTGTTAGAAATATTAAAAATGCCAATATACCAAATTACTATAGATTTCTAGATGATAAAACTTTTGTTAGATAGAAAAAATAAAAAAAATTTCAAACTATAGGTAGAATAAACGTTGTTTCTTCTAAAAATTCAGAGTTTTCACTTAAAATTAATATCAGATAAAGTAAAAGGTGGTACTTCTCACGAATACTTGAGAACTCATAATAAAATTATTTATAATTATATAGAGAAGGAGCTATTTAAATGGGTCTAATAGTAAATGATAAAAATGTATATGCCATTTTTGAAGAATCTATAAACTATTTAGAACCGAAAAAATTACAAGAATTTTTCGGATTATTTTTATTGTCTGAAAAAATTCCTGGTAATTTAATTTGGAATAAATATAAATTACATTTTATAAAAGATTTCAAAGATAATGCAGAAGATAGAGGTTTGAATGAAATAATCAAATTTCTATCTAGCGAAGATTCTAATTTAAGTTATGAATGTTTTGATTACCAGAACCATGCTTAGAAAATATTTCTAATATATCTGAAAATTATGACTGCAAAATAAACTGAAAAGAAGAGTATGAAAAAATATTTGAAAAATTCAATAATGATAAAAAAATTAATAATTTTAGGTGACGATTTTAGACAAATCCTTCCTGTAGTCAAAAGAGGCAATGAAAAAATTATTGTAGAAGATACGATTAAATACAGTAAGTTGTGGAAAAATTTCAAAATTCTTAAACTCACTGAAAATATGAGATGTAAAGATAAAAATTTTTCTAAATTATTACTAAAAATAGGAGAAATTGAAAATTTTAAAAAACCTATGAAATGGAAAAATAAAGATGTTTGTTATTCAATTTTTGGAGATATAAATGAAAATAATAATTTAAACAAAGTTATTTTAGCTTCAAAAAATGAAAATGTTGCAATGTTAAACAGAAAAGTATTAAACATATTAAATGGACCAAGTAAAACATATTACAGTATAGACAAAGCCATTCATAAGGGAGTAGATCAAACTGATTCAAATATATGTTTAGATTATCCAATTGAATACTTAAATTCAGTAAATGACGGGCTTTCTACCCATCAACTAAAATTAAAAAAAAATGCAGTGGTAATGTTAATTAGAAATCTAAATAAAAAAGATGGTGTATGCAATGGAACTAGATTGAAAATAACAAATTTATATAAACATAATATTGAAGCTTCATGTGAAAAAACAGGAAAAATAGTACAGGTTGGTAAGGTAGATGAGGTTGGTTAGGCGGAGGTTATGAGGAGGAGCGTGAAAGGGAAGGTGAGGTGGGAAGGGTTTGCTATTGCACTTAAAAATGTTAATAGAGCTTTTTCAAAATTTAAAGTACTTCAACAAAACTTTAAAGTTAGTGACTGAGTTGATGAATAAAGTGAATAAGATTTGTTCGTAGATTAGGTGAGATAAGTTTGGGGGATAAAATACGGTATTTGAAGTAAATCAAATTAGTGAGGTCAGTAATGTAGCTAAGATTGAATTAGGTCAGATAGTTGAAGATAAAAAAGTAAGTATAGTTAATAGGGTTCTTAATATGGGTGAGAATAGTAAATCGGGTTAGATGAGGCGAGTCTGTGCGGAGGGTAGAGTGTAGTTAAGGTGGTTGTGGGCTGGTAGATCAGATATTAAAATTATAACTTTGGCTCTAATTAGAATTTTCATATAAAATCATATATCATTGAAAAGGTCTTGAGCTCAGCAGCTTTCTAATTATGTCATTTTATGTCATTGAAATTTTTATTAAATCCTTTTTGTTGTCATGAGAGGGTGCTGAACAAAGCCGTTTATCGTTTTAAATCCAACCCTTCCCCCACAAAATCATAAATCGGCTTAAACGCAATTTTGCGAGCTGGTACTATGCAGGAAGTAAGTTCATCTCAAGAAGAATCTGTAAAAAAATTTTGTATGATCCAGCCGAATAACCCTTCGTGCTTCAAAATTTTAGATAATTTTCCTCCAGTTTTTTTGCACAGCAACGAGGGGGGCAAGTTTGACAAAAAATCACGAGCGCGAAGCGCGAGTGATTTTTTGTCAAACTTGCCCCGCAAAATACAGTCGGAAAATTATCGACAATTTTGAAGCACTAGGGGTATTACGACTGAGAATCGAGGCTTGCTTATACGAGATTGCAAAATTTGAAAATAATCATGATTTTTTTATTATTTCGCTAATTACTAGAGTAGTTTTCAGGGTGGGCAGTTTAAGCTAGAGATCTAAGATGTGTCAGGTCCAAAATGAATAAGGTGAGTAGGGTTTGTTGGTAGAGTGAGTGAGAGATGAGTTGGGGATTAAGTGCGGTATTTGAAGTAAGTGAAATTAGTAAGGTCTGTAATGTAGCTAAGATTAAAATATGTTAGGTGGTTAAAGATGAAAAATCAAGTAGGGTTGGTAAGGTTATGAATCTTTTGGTAACATAATTTGGTAAAATTATGATGAGTAAGTAAAGTTCAAACTGAACTCGTGTCTAATTTTTATTGGTTTTAAGCACTTAAGTCTTTTTATTATTTTACCAAACATAGAGCTTACGTATTGTTTAGATTAATTTTTATAGTTATCAATTATAATTAGGGGGTTGGCGAGCGGAGCGAGCAGGGGGGTACCCCCCCTAGTATATATATATATATATATGTTCTATTTATTTTAAAGGAATAAAAATAAAAACTATAGTAGTAGAAATTAGTACATTCCAATTCCACTGCAGGACTGTACAAATACAAAAGAGAGTACAGTAGTGCTCAAAAGTTTAGGCCACCCCCAAATGTTATCTATTTATTATGTGATTTTTGAGTTTGTAAGTGACCGCAACCATCCAAAACTTTAATTAAGTCATCTCTAACAGTTTCTTTCAATCAATATACTTAATTACTCAAGGGGAAAACATTTGCAATATAAAAATTTAGTTTATAAATTTATTCTTACCCATATTTTAGTTTGAAATGTTATTTTTTTAAAAACTGCTATTTTGAGTCATTTTATGATTTTTGATCGACTGTAAAAAAATTTTATTAACTTTCAGGCTTAAAATTTCCCCCCCCCCTATTTTTCTTTTATGATCAAGTAAGAAGAAAAAAATTTTCAAGTTGTTATACATAAAATTTTTCAAACCACAGCCGAAAAACGTATTTTTTTTATCTTCGAAAAATCACCGATTTTTCATTATTTAACCCTATTTTACGATTGAATGCATCTTTTTGATTATTTTCAGGGCCAAAATTAAATAAAAACTCATTTTTTATGTATTAACAATTTATTTATTAGAAACAATTGAAAATTTTTTTTTAAATATTATAAAAACTATCTATTTTTCAGAATTCTTAACACTTTTAAAATTTAAGAAAATTACTTTGTTTTTAGAGTAATTTTGTTTGAACGAATAAAAAAAAAACACTTTGATAAGACTATCCAATTTAGACATAACAAATATCTTTTGAATTAAATAGTTTTTGAGCTAATCAGTACCTTGTAGCTCCTCCTTTGTCATTGTAGCAAGCTTTCACTCTTCTAACCATCGAATCTGCAAGCTTCTGACGGTAACTTGGGCTTAAACTTTGCCAGGCTGCAGCAATCTCCAGTTTTAAATCTTCTATATTTCTCAACTTTTTATCCTTGATCATTCTTTCGATCTGATTCCAAGTATTTTCGATAATGTTAAGATCAGGTGAACGGGCGGGCCACGTCAATAGTAGAATTTCCTCGTTTCAACTATTTTCCAATCGGCCCGTACGAGTGCGTCGTTTATCGAACGAAAAATATAACTCTGATTGCCTTGCTCCAAAAGTTCGAAAGGGTGGTGGATCAGTGATGGTTTGGGGCTGTTTGTCTGGTAAATGTAAAGGTGAATTACATTTTTTTAATGGAACAGTGGACTGTGATAAATATATTCGTATTATGAGAAACTACATGCTTCCGTCCAAGAAAAAGGTTTTCGGAAGACGAAAAAATTGGTTGTACCAGCAGGATAATGCTCCTTGTCATAAGTCTAAAAGAACAATGAAATGGTTGACAAACAAAAAAAATTCCACTATTGACGTGGCCCGCCCGTTCACCTGATATTAACATTATCGAATACGCTTGGGATCAGATCGAAAGAATGATCAAGGATAAAAAGTTGAGAAATATAGAAGATTTAAAACCGGAGATTGCTGCAGCCTGGCAAAGTTTAAGCCCAAGTTACCGTCAGAAGTTTGCAGATTCGATGGTTAGAAGACTGAAAGCTTGCTACAATGCCAAAGGAGGAGCAACAAAGTACTAATTACTCAAAAACTATTTAATTCAAAAGATATTTGTTATGTCTAAATTGGATAGTCTTATCAAAGTGTTTTTTTTTTTTTATTCGTTTAAACAAAATTATTCAAAAAACAAAGTAATTTTCTTAAATTTTAAAAGTGTTAAAAAATTCTGAAAAATAGATAGTTTTTATAATATCTTCAAAAAAATTTTCAATTGTTTCTAATAAATAAATTATAAATACATAAAAAATGAGTTTTGACCCTTTAAATAAAAAAAAAGATGCATTCAATCGTAAAATAGGGTTAAATAATGAAAAATCGGTGATTTTTCGAAGATAAAAAAAATACGTTTTTAAAAACTGTTAGAGATGACTTAATTAAAGTTTTGGATGGTTGCGGTCACTTACAAACTCAAAAATCACATAATAAATAGATAACATTTGGGGGTGGCCTAAACTTTTGAGCACTACTGTATGTATATAGATATACTTTCAAGAAGTTAAAATTCTGTGTTAACGTAATAATGTTTTCACTGCTGCTGGCGGCATGATATTTGTTCAATCAACTACACTCATAACTCGCTTTTAATTGAATGTTGTACGAAATAAGCATATATATTTGCACATGAACGATCGTGGGGATCATATTTAAGCGTATATGGTCAAAAGTCAAAAAGTCGGCCATGTTTGTAAAGTCATTTCATGTTATTCTGCACAAAAAAAGGTACTTGACATGATATGTCATTACAAAAATTTGACAGCATCTATTTTTCAATGGGATCAGAAAGCTATTAAATTTTTGTAATGATACCTCATTTTTAAGTACCTCTTTTTTGTGCGGAATTACATGTTATGACTTTACAAACGTGGCGTACTTTTTGGCTTTTGACCATATATTTCTTGACGATGCCTTGCTCGAATGCGGCATCACCCAGAAAGACACCCTCATATATAATTCCCATAATCGTACATGTACAAATAAATACTATAACAAATCTATAATAATGTCAGCTGTAACTTAAGCCTTGAAAGAAAGTTAAAACTTTTATACGATTGAATCTTTTAAGGAGGCTCATTCGATTTCGGTTTAAAATTGTGTAGCAAGCTAGAACTTGAAAAATATATTCTTTCTTAATTGGAGATTCGATTGTTATAAGAAAAAATTTAGGTAACCGGCCATTTTTGAATGTTATGACAAATTGAAAATTTGCAATATAGCACAATCGTGATCTCAAATCAATCATAAACTTTTCCCAATCTTCAGCCCCATTCATACATGGCCACGACCTCATTTTCCTCATCACCACTCCACTGTCCCCAACAAAATTCATCTCAGCAAGAAAGCTTAAGTACGTAAACACGTCAGAACTCAAAGACTTGCTGGTGAACAACTGTGCTCATCTCAAACCCCTTTTCGCGACAAAGGTAAAGCCCTCTCATCAGTACCCTAACTCCATGGGTTTTTGCCCCACATAAGAGATAACGTCGACCACTTCTCGAACATACTCGTACATCGTGTAAGCAAAATTACTCAAATCACCACGAATGCCTTTGATACTCTCGTCCCACTGAAGCTAATCAAACTCACTAATAAGTCTCTACCATGGCACAACAATGAACTTCGTGAAACGATGAGGACGCGGAAAGGACAAGGAAAAAGGCTCTACCAACGCGCATCTAGATCAGAACGCGCCCTTTACTGGGAATAATACCGACATCACCGCAATAAACTCGCGCTAAACGTAGACCGTGCTGAAAGTAGATTTATTGAGGATAACATCCAAAAGCAACCAAACCATGCTTCCATGTGGCATGCTATCCGGAAGGCTGGCATTATTGCACCTAAGGATCCATCACCACTCCTCACATTTGCGGCTGATGTCCTGAAGCCACTTCGCGGCTGTGACCCAAAACGCGACCCCCTTGACTTCTAGTTCTATCAGTGAGATACTAAATACGCCTTTGGACAGCAGCAAACCCATGATCGATTTCTGTGCCGTCACGCCTACATCCCTGGCCCAACTGTACAACGTCATTTCCAAAGGTATGTAACATGACAACATCTCGTCAGCTATGCTCAAGCAATCTTTTCAAGCCCTCTTACCACACCTCACTGACATTATCAATTTCTCGCTCAGCATTGAAGTGTTTCCATCTCCTTGGAAGCAGGCTCGGATGACCCACTTTCAAAAGTAAAAAACCCCCAATCACCATCCGATACCAGATCGATCGCACAGCTAACCCGATTTTCAAGGCTTTTACACCATTCATCAGGATATGCCAGCCGAAAAATTTCAGATTCATTATTTTTCGCTGATTCCTAATTATTATGATAGTATGGTTCTAAAAAAATTATATTTTATGTAATTGACGATTGAAAGTAAGAACAATATTTAAAAATATAGGTTAAGAAAAATGGAATGGAAAAACTACAGTGCATATATGAGGACTTGGGTGCAACAAGGGCCTAACCCAGAAAAAGTGAATTTGAGAAATAAGCTAATGAAACTTAAACTCAGGTATTTCTTCTATTCTAACCAAAAATTATGTAGTTTTTTTGATAAAATATCATAGTAACACTATTAAAGACTTGTTTTAACTATAAATAATATTTATTATACTGGAATTAATTGTTTAAATAAACTAAATATGGTCTTTATAGTTAGACCCTTTTTGCGAAAATGGACATTTAAGTGACTCAATGACTTTGTTTTTAACAAAAAAATACTTTAATTTAATATACTTTTATTCTAAAATTTATTTATAATATTTCAGATAAATTTAAATAAATATAACAATAGTTTAAGAACAAAATTACAAATTTTTTTACTCGCATTCACTATCGTCATCGGAAAATTCGTCGTTGACATCTTTTTCGCTTTTTACACCGTTAACTCGAATTTTATTAAACCATACCTTGTCAGATGGATTTGAAAAAGATAAGAGAGACTTCATATCCTTATATTTTTCTTTGCTGATTCCTGGTTTCTCAATTGCAGTGAGACGGAGTGATGATCCATTTTTCGGAAGGTATTTAAATCTTATCGGAGCACTGTAATAATCAGTATAAGCAGTTACTTCATTGTGGGGTAGGGCTTCACGATACGAGACGATATCGATATTTTGAATTATATCGATATCGTCTCGACATATGGGCATGTTTATCGTATCGAGTATCGTATCGACGATATTTTACTGTAAATTTATCGATATCGTCTCGATATCGTCTCGGCTCAATCCCGAGAATCGAGAAATATCGACTCAAAAAATTTCATCTACAAATCAGTTGTTAATTATATCATATTCATTAAATACTTTTATATAATAAATTACAGTAATTATAATATATATTTTTATTTAAATTATCATTTATTTTAAAAATACAAAATGAGCAAAGAAAAAAAATCTAAAAAAAAAAGATAGTTACTAATCATGAATTAAGCCCGTTAAACATATTTTGTTTCTAATCTTTAAAGAAGACTTTGACCACGAATTCAAACATAAAAGTGCTTTTAAACAAGTTCTCGTATCACTCACGACGAGAGAGCCAGTTCTCAAAAAACGCTCAACCACAACAGCTGTGTTTGCGAATTAACCGTCTCGTAGAACCAAGGGGCCGAGAACGGCTTTCTTCTTATTTTTTTGTGTGAATGAATAAGTGTGTTTGAAAGCGAGTGAATGATTTTGATAACATTTATTATAAAACAATTCTATTTACAAACAATCAGACACAATTACATTTTTCAGTGTCAAAATAAATATAAAAAAAAGATTCGCATTATTTAAATGCTTTAATATGTAAATAACAATAAAAAAATTCAAATTGTTTTTTTTTTTTTTTTTTTTTTTTTTTATGAATGCCGCCCGCCGTGACGGCTTACAATCAATATATATATATATATATATATAGAATCAATATATATAGAAAAAAAATTCTTAACATTTCAAGAAAACGTAGTAATGTAGTTTCGATTCAGTAGTTTAATGAATCAACGGATCGGACTCGTCACTGCTCACTGGGACTGGTAACAGGCACAGCTTATAAATTGGACGCGAGAGCTCACCGGTAGCCGTTTTTACTATTACCGCGCGAACTTTTCCGTCGGGGCCAGTATTGATCGATCTGACGCGAGCGAGTGGCCACTTAACCGGTGGTGTGTTTTCATCCTTGACCAGAACTAAGGAATCGAGTTTAAGATTCTCCCTAGAATCGCACCACCGCGAGCGAACTTGCAAAGTAAACAAGTATTCCGCCTTCCAACGTCGCCAAAAATCATCGCGCATTCGAGATAAAAGATCGTGCCGTTTTGTAGGGGTTAGATCGAAATTTACCGTTCCCGGTTCTGGGATCACCGTCAATGCATGACCGACGAGAAAATGCCCAGGAGTTAATGGAGCAAGATCTTCGGGATGACTACTTATGTCGACTAACGGGCGTGAATTCAGGCAAGCTTCGATTTGACACAATAGTGTCGTTATTTCCTCAAAAGTGAGGGTCGAGCTGCCGATCACACGTTTTAAATGGTGTTTAGTTGATTTCACTGCTGCCTCCCAAATTCCACCCATGTGAGGAGCAGAGGGGGGTATAAAAGTCCACTCAGTACCTTCATTAGCAAGTGAAACGCAAGCATCTTTGTAAAATTCGGAAGCTTCATGAAACATTCTGCGAAGTTCCTTATCTGCACCTTGAAAATTAGTGCCGTTATCACTGGCGAGGGTTTGAACGTGGCCGCGTCTTGAAACTAATCTCCGAAAGGCTGCGAGAAAACCCGGAGTGGTCAAGTCAGAAACGGCTTCAAGATGAACAGCCTTCGTGGCTAAACAAACGAATATACATATGTAGCCTTTATATGCTTTGTGACCTCGACCTTTCGTGGTACGTAACATCACAGGCCCAGCATAATCTACGCCGGTGGCTAAAAACGGTCGAATCGCATTGACTCGAAATTCAGGCAAGTTACCCATAATTTGAGTCATCGTTTTTGCTGCAAAACGAGCACAAACTACACAATCACTATATACTTGCTTAGCGAGGACTTGCACATGAGTAATCCAAAACTTTCGCACGGTGTGACTGACCATCAATTGAGGCCCACCATGTAAAGTTTTGTCATGCGATTCGAACATAAGTAAATAAGCAAGACGACAATCTTTATGCAAAATTATAGGATGTTTTTCTTCAAAACTCAATTCAACGCGTTGAAGACGACCTCCAACACGCAGTAAATTATTTTTATCCAAAAAAGGACGCAAAGATCTTATGGACGAACCAGATGGAAGTCTTCGATTTTTCAAAAGAGCATCTATTTCAGCTTTGAAAAAATGTCGTTGAGACTTTAAAATCAAAAGTCTAAGTGCTTCAGAAAGCTCGACAGTTTTCAATGGTTCAATTGAATTATTTTTGGAACAAATTTTAGGCGTATCTTTTCAGCTTTTGTAAATAGCGTAGCCAATAGGCGGTTATTCGAATAATTTTATTTAAATCTGAATATCTATATAAAAGATTTATACTCACACATTAGTTTGATACATAAACAGTGCTTACATTGCATCTTTTGAGCTCAAGAGAGGTTGTCTCATTGCATTCATCCTTACTGGGACTAAATTTAGGGTCAGAGAGCCAGTGTGGTCCATTCCACCACAATGAACTGGATATTAACTCCTCTGGGGTTATACCTCTAGTAGCAAGATCTGCGGGGTTTTCACCGGAGCGCACATGACGCCATGAATCCGGGTGTACTATCGATTGGATTTTACTAACACGATTTGCGACGAAAGGTGTCCACTTTGACGCATGAGCTTTGATCCAAGCTAAGGTGACTTGAGAATCAACCCACGCGTAAGTAGGAACCTGTTCGTACTCTAGTTTTTTACGTACTTGATTAACGAGCTTTGCACCAAGTAGTGCACCGCAAAGTTCTAAACGAGGGATGCTAAGGGTTTTCACAGGGGCAACTTTTGTCTTGACCAAGAGTAATCTGGCAAAACTAGCTGCTTGCTTTTTTGTACGCAGATAAACCGTAGCAGAATACGCACGTTCTGACGCATCAGTGAAAACATGAATTTCGATCTCTGAGGAATTATCAGTACCTAACCAGCGAGGTATAGCGATTGTTTCGAGTAAGGGTAATTTTGTTTTAAAATTCTCCCAAATCTCTGAAAGTTGTGAAGAAAGTTGTTGATCCCAATCAAGACCCAACAACCACATATCTTGAATGAGAATTTTAGCAGTAACTAAAACGGGACTATACCAGCCAAGGGGGTCGAAAAGTCGAGATATATCTGATAGAACAGAACGCTTAGTAGGTTGAACCTTTTTAAAATCATTCATATCTACCTTCAATGAAAATGTGTCAGTTCGAGGATTCCAAACAAGACCAAGTGTTGTAACTGGATCGAACTTAAATTCCTTAACATCATTTTCTGATTTTGGACAAAGTTCTGGGGCATTTGAGGCCCATTTGCTCAACTCAAAACCACCAGCTTTAAGAATGCCGATTAATTGATTCTTAACTTCAATAGCCAAATCTAAGGTATCAGCACCATCATGAAAGTCATCAACGTATGATGCTTTGCGAATGGATCGAGAACCTAAAGGGAATTTATGAATCTCGTCTTCCGCCAATTGTAAAAGCGTTTGCAAAGCAAGCCAAGGGGCACAATTCGTACCGTAAGTAACGGTAGTTAGTGCGAATTCTAACAATTTTCTCCATGCTTCAAAGCGGAACAAAATTTTTTGCCAAATAATATCATCAGGATGTACATTAATTTGTCTGAACATCTTGACAATATCAGCTGTAAAAGCGAAACGAAATCGTCTGGCACGAGTAAGAACTGCCCAGAGCTCAGATTGCAATTTGGGACCTACCATTAAACAATCATTTAATGATTTTCCTGACTGAGTTTTAAAACAAGCATTAAATACCACACGAAATTTCGGTGATGGCAATACGCGGTAAATTCCGTGATGAGGCAAAAAAGTACCTTCATCTGATTCTGGCAAAATTAACTTCATGTGTTTCATGTCAAGGTACGTTGACATGAATTTATTGTATTCAGACTTGAAAATAGGATTTGACGCTGCTTTCCTCTCGTTTGAGATTTGCAATGATGCAGCAGCCTGTCTGTTAGGCAACAAGTTTTCACGTGGATTTAACCGGAAAGGAAGACGTACAGTGTACCGACCAGTCTTATCGCGAGTGTGAGTGTCATGGAATAATTTCACGCAATCTTCCTCCTCCTTTGACAAGAGTTTCTTGGAAGAAATCTCGTCTATTTCCCATAGACGTTGAAGATCGAAAGATAAACAGTCGTTGTTGTATTTTGTATTGAAAAATATATTTATTTAAATATACATAAATGTCACATTAGCCAAATTACACACAATGTGATTAATAAAATCATCCGATCACATATTAATAAAAAGAGTAAATGAATGAGTCATGAGGCAAGCTCGAAGCACTTGGCAACACAGATTTTAAAAAACTGAACTTCCTGCAGAGGACGCCTGATGGCGGTAAATTCAACCAACACTCACATACACAACACTCCTCTCTCCTTTAAATTGAACGGTTGATTGTCACAACGATTCAAGGAGAGTAGAAATCTGGCCGTTGTCGAGGGCGCGTTGACCGTCGGACTTCTTGCGCTGCAGGCTGTTGTGGTGAAGCCTGTCGATCAATGTTCAAGCCTGGATCTTGAGGAGCTTGCGGTGGCAGTACAGCGATCGGGTCGCGGTGTTCCCTCAGCTCAGGTCTGTCTTGCGGCAAATCAGGAACGTTCGGTTGGTCTCCATAAAAGTGAGCTCGGCGAGGAGTGTTCTCGCTTTCGGGCTTGCCAATGCCATCATCTAGCGAAGCCTTGTGTTTCTGACCAAAAGCTCTCATTTGATCCACATGGCGTTTGAATTGCTTACCATGATAGTCGATGTCGTAGTGCAGATCTCCCAAGCATGTCATTACTGTGCCAGGCAACCATCGATCCAGACGTGGATTGCCTGAAAGAAAATAGACTTGCTGACCTGGCTCAAAAGTCCTAAAAGTAGGTGAAAAGACTGCCTGTTGCCGTTCCTTAATTTTAGTCTGAACATCGCTTGGTCTGACCAAATCCAAACGAGTACGAATTTGCCTACCGAAAAATAACTGTGATGGTGAGTGTCCAGTCGTACTGTGCGGAGCTTTTCGGTATTGACGAAGAAACTCGTTGATATCTTTCTGCAAGGTGTTACGCGTAGTTTCCATCTTCTCCAACGGTTCCTTAATTGTTTGCACACAACGTTCCGCCTGACCATTGGTCGCAGGATGGTACGGTGCTATGAGCTTGTGAAATTTCACTCCACTCATTCGTAAAAACTCGGTAAACTCATCCGAGGTAAACTGTGGCCCATTATCCGAAGCAACAGTGATCGGGATACCGTAAGCAGCAAAAAGCTCGTCCAAAATGTTAATGGTTGCAAGGCTGGTCGTAGAACTTGTGACTTTAACTTCCAACCACTTGCTGTATGCGTCGACTATAATCAAGAGCATCATTCCTGCAACTGGGCCGGCATAATCTATATGGACACGTTCCCACGGAGCTTTCGGGTACTCCCAGTGATGTGCCCGAAACTTGGACGGTGCATGAGCATGTTGAGCGCATTGAACGCAAGTCCTGGCCAACGATTCAATATCGGCGTCGATGCCGGGCCAGTAGACGAATGAGCGTGCGAGACCTTTCATCTTGACAATACCTATGTGACCTGCGTGCAAATCGTTCATAATTGCCTGACGTAGAGATTTAGGGATGACAACTCGGTGCTCAAAAACCAAACAATTCGCTGTCAGAGTGTAGTGTCGTTCTGGAGCTTTGTATCCATGATGAGCTAGATTTTGACCACTCTCCAACATTTTAAGAATTTTTCCCAGCTCGAGGTCCTTGCGTGTTTCTTGCGCGATGTGCTCGGATCGTACTGGCAACTGATTGACTTGGCGTAAAATGAAATGATCAAACTCATCCCATTCAGCTTCCTCCCCTTCTTCTTCAGAAACTCGGTGAATCTCGGTGTCGGCCAAAGGAGCTCTAGAGCAATAATCAGCGTTAGCGTTCGCTTTTGTGGGCTTAAACTGGATATCAAAATCGAAGTGTGCTAAATAATCTGCATAGTTTGCCATGCGACTGATGCATAGGACAGGGAGTGACTTCTCAGGATGCAAAATCTGCGTCAACGGTTTGTGGTCCGTGTACAAAGTGAAATGACGCGCGTAGACGTAGTGAAAAAATTTATCGACAGCCCATACGATAGCCAACGCTTCTTTGTCTATCTGAGGATAGCGTTGCTCTGTAACCGTCAAGGTGCGACTGGCGTATGCAATCGGCCGCTCTGATCCGTTGCTTAGGCGGTGCGACAGGACTGCTCCGAGTCCCACCGGACTTGCATCCGCGGCGAGGAGAAGTGGCAAGCTGGGGGTCCATTGAAACTTCTCGGCGAGTAGCATGTCGCGCAGTGGTCGCGCTTTTGTTGCCAGATCTGGAATGAAGTCGTTGTAGTAAACAGCTTTACCGATGAAAAGTTCCAAATCTTCAAAAGTGCTAGGTTTCGGAGCGTCTCGGATTGCAGCAATGTGTCTGTCAGATTTATGCACACCCTGGGCGTCAATCCTATGGCCTAAAAAATCGATCGAATTAGCTGCAAATGTACACTTTGATTTATTCAAACGAAGTCCGTGCCTGCGAAGTCGTTCGAAAACTTCCTCGAGAATCAGTAGTAGTTCATCGAAGTCCTTGGCGAAAACTACCATGTCGTCGTAAAAGTTGCGAATATTTCTCAAATCCTTAATTACTGCCTCCAAACGCCGTTGCCAAATTGCCGGAATGTTACCTGCGCCATACACTGCGCGTGTTGGTCGTATCAGTCCATGCGTTGGAGTATTCAGAGTTAGGGCACAACTGAATTCTTCGTCGACAAGAAGATGCGTGTAAGCATCTGTGATGTCCAGATGACAAAAAATCGTGGCACCTCTCATCTCGGCAAAAATACGGTCCGCTCTAGGAATGGGATGCTCGTCTATGAAAATTTGAGGATTTAACGTTGGTTTATAATTGCCGGTTATGCGCATCTTGCCGTCTTTCTTCATAACCACGTGAGTTGTTGATGCCCACTCAGAATAGTCCACCCTCACGTAGTGGCCTGTAGCAAGCTTTCTTTCGATCTCCGCAGCGTAGGCGTCACGCAGAGCAAACGGTATTTCTCGCGCGCGTGCAAAAACAGGAGTTGCACCGGGTTTTAAATGCATCTTGACAGGTGGGCCGGTGAGCTTGCCCGCTGTTGTGCTAAACACATCTTGATTTTTCATTAACAGCTGTTCCAAGCGAGCGTTTTGTTCTGCCGTCAGATGTGAAGAAACAGCTGATAGTGTATTGACTGAGTTGTCCAGACCAAAAAGTTTGTCCCAGTTGATCTCACGTGTAAATTGCGATATCCATTCGCGCCCGAACAAGCTGTCGTAATTGCCGTCGATAACGTACAATTTCAAATTCCGTGTAGTTGCTCCAAGAGTAACATTGACCGTAGCAAAACCCAAACAGTCAAGGCGATGACGGGAGTAACTCGAAAACTGCTTATCCGAAGGTTGCAGCGAAGGATTTATTTTGATTTTCTTTAGCGTCTCGATGCTCATAATGCCGCAAGGAGCACCGGTGTCGAGCTCCATGTCGAGCTCTGTGCCTTCGATCTTGACACGTAGAAGCTGCTTCTTGTTTGACTTGATTGTATAAACTTCATTCAGTTTATTTAGAGCTTGCACCATATCGATGTGGTTTGCAGGAAGATTGGAAAATTTTCCCTTCACTTCGGCGGGCTGGCTTCTCTCTTGATTTCCTGACCTGCAGATCTTTGAAATATGACCTGTTTTATTACAGGTATGGCACTGGGCATTGCGATAAGGGCACACGCTGCGTTTATGATTTGCTCCGCAGCCGTTGCAGTGAAGTTGCTGTCTTGAAATATCGTCTGCTTGATGAGGCGCGCTGTGCGACGATTGCGTAGTGCGTCCTCGTGCGTTCGATTTTCGAAAATTTGAATTTTTGCCTTGCTTCACCTTCAATGTCGAAGAACTGAGTGCGTGCGTTGGTTCAGTCAAAACGGGGATCTTTACAGCTTCTGTCGTAACTCGCGTAGCTTCGAGAGCTTCAGCGATCTCGTAAGCGTCCTTGAATGTTGCCGGTTTTTTTGCAATTATTTCGTCGCAAATACTGCGCTCAACCAGCCCATGAAGAAGTTGCTCGATCAGCATCCTGTCGAGAAAAGCGTCGTAGTCGCAGTAGACCGCGCCTTGTCTGAGGCGAAGTGAAAAATTAGCAATGGACTCGTCCTTCTGTTGCTTGATGAGACGAAATTTGATACTTTCTGCGAATTTGTTCCTCGTTTTGTCGAAATGCGCGATAAGCGTAGCGCTGATTTCATCGTACTTCAATTCTTCAGGCTTGCGTGGTGCGATCAAGGTTCTGAGAGCATTATTCAACTCTGTACCCATATGTACACGAGCGTAGTCGGCATGTTGTTCCGGATTGATTTCACTCAAAGACAGTGCCCAAGAAAAACGTTTAAAGTAATCTGTGACCGAAGTTCCTTCTGATGTTCGGAACTCGCGGAAAGAGAAAGAAGGCGGCTTCGGCTTGGCTGGCTGCGCGTTCGGTAGACCACCTGCTGCTGTTGTCTCGGCGATAGATGTTTTCAGGGATTCCGCCAATAACCCCGTAATTACCCTCACCAATTCTTGCTTGGCCTCGTCTCCCATTGTAAAAGTTGACTCTTACATCAATTACTCCTATGCGCTTCTCCGACCAAGCGTTCAAAAAAAAAACCTGTCTTGTAGGTTATGTTTCGGCGTGTTCACATTTATCCACTCCTGACACCACTGTTGTATTTTGTATTGAAAAATATATTTATTTAAATATACATAAATGTCACATTAGCCAAATTACACACAATGTGATTAATAAAATCATCCGATCACATATTAATAAAAAGAGTAAATGAATGAGTCATGAGGCAAGCTCGAAGCACTTGGCAACACAGATTTTAAAAAACTGAACTTCCTGCAGAGGACGCCTGATGGCGGTAAATTCAACCAACACTCACATACACAACAGTCGTGATCATGGCACGAAACGATTTGATTTGAACAATGAAGTGCATTTTTTAGGCTTAATGATGGGTGATCAAGATCGTTATCAGGATCCCAAAAATTTTCAAAAGAAAATTCATTTGGTGGTCGTATCACGTGGATCAAGTGTGAACGACAAACGTTCGTATTTTCAAAATCAACAGGACCCATCAAGACCCATCCAAAAGGGGTTCGACAGGCTACGGGTTCATCAAGTGAGCCAACTCGTTTATCGCCAAGGAATAAATGGCCGCACAAATCAGCTCCAATAATCAAATCAACTTCACCTGGAGTTGAAAAATCAGGGTCCGCCAACGAAAGACCAGACACGTGATCCCATGATTTTGGAGTGATCGGGGCGCTTGGAATCAAACCTGTCAGTTTAGGTAAAACTAAAGCGTGTATATTTATCGAAAAATTGTTGTCTTTAAGCGAATTTATCGTAAAAGCGACTTCATGTGTAGAAGTGCCAGTGGAACAAGCCTGAACGCCTTGAATTTTCACGTTCACTATCTCGCGTTTAAGATTTAATCTCTGAGTAGCACACTCAGATATAAAAGTGGATTCTGCTCCGGGATCTAACAAAGCGCGAATCACGATTGAGTGACCGTTCTGATCGCAAATTTGTATACGAGCAGTCGCGAGTAAAACAGCTCGATTTGTCACCGAAGAAAGTGTGCAGCACGAGACTGATTTTGTATGCTGAGGAAACTGGGAGCGAGGCTGATTGTGTGTTTCATTCTGTCGTGTCGATTGACTTTGTGTTTGGTCGCTTGAATCGATGTGTAACAAAGAATGATGGTCTCGATTACAAGTTCGACAACGATGTGTGGAATGGCAATCTGGAACTAAATGTCCAGAGCGTAGACAATTCTGACAAAGTTTCAAGTTTTGAATCTGATATCTACGTGAAATAGGTTGCATCTCAATAAACTGAGGACAAGACGCAATCCTATGTTCCCCTGAACAATGTGTACATGAAGGAACTAGTGAATTGGGTATTTTAGCTTTTGGTTTTTTATTCCCGGCTGACTGATTAATAAATTGCGGCTTAGTGTCTTGAACTTTAGAAGCATTCAGCGCGGATTTATTAAAAGAGTGACTTCGTTCTTGTGAACTGCCTTTTGCGTTAGAGTGATTCAGTTTAGGTGGCTTAACGTTAAGAATACTATCGGAACTGTTAGCGAACTCTAACGCGTTTACGCGGTTTTCAAGATAATCAGTCAAGGTTTTAAAAGTTGGGACTTCTTTTCTGTCAGCAAGAAAAGTTTCCCAGTTATACCGAGTTGCCCGATCTAACTTTTGTACAAGGATGTACACGAAAAATTCATCCCAGTGATGAACAGGCTTTTTTAATGTCCGAAAAGCACGAATCGATTGCCGGAACGCGTCGAGTAGTCGTTTTATCTCAGCTAGAGATGATTTCGCGACTTGATCGATCTCAAACAAACTATGCATATGAAATGCTGACAAAATTCGCGGATTACCGTACCGTCAGTTTAAATCTTCCCACGCGCCGTCGAATGCGTTCTCGGTTACTGGCGTATTACTAACGAGCAGTTTGGCTTCGCCAGTGAGTCTCGATCGCAAATATATAAGCTTTTGGACATTTGAAAGTCCGGGTACCTTTATCACCATGGAGTCAAACAGGTCACGAAAGCTCTCCCACTCAAGAGGGTTACCTCCGAACATTGGCAGGTCAATCTGAGGCAGGTGGATTTGCCGTACCACAGGCTCGGTGTTCGATTGAGAAGTTTTGAATTAATTTCGCGGTAACTTTTTGATCTGTTATGAGATCTTCAAACGTTGCAGTCATTTTAAAAATAATTGATAAGTTATGAAACGATCTCACAAATTTTTTAATCTTGACGCCACTGAAGACTCGATTATCGACGACGCCTGAAGATGCAGATCAAATCCGTGTTGTAGGTTATGACGGTTGATGAAAAAATAACTTCAATCCTCCGTAGTGTTGAGTCAGCTCGACGTTCCAAGTTGACGACTCGTGAAGCAGGTTTTGTGTACTGGCTCCAAGGTTGCAGAAATAACAGCTAGTTGAGTATCGGCGTGCCTGCGTACTCAACCAACTTTGTTTTTGTTTGCGTGAGTGCTTATACCGTCAGTGCACTTTAGGTTAGTGGCACTGCACGGGTATGACGATCGTGGGTTGATGCATAAGTTGACCAAACACGATGCTTAAGTCTCGATGTAAATACGAGTTTTTTGGTTATCTTGCACCTAGCGCTGGCGTGCCTGCGCGCTTCGTGCTCAAACTTGATAAAAATAACAAACTGTCAGCTGTCTTGATGACAATGAATCGAGTGACGGCGATGTTCACGCTAACCTCTTGACTTGGTTATGTTTTTTATGATTTTTTTTTATTACTTTTTTAGATTTTACGCTTTTGATGGTTGTGGTAATATCCAGGTTCGAAGGACCAATGTTTGCGAATTAACCGTCTCGTAGAACCAAGGGGCCGAGAACGGCTTTCTTCTTATTTTTTTGTGTGAATGAATAAGTGTGTTTGAAAGCGAGTGAATGATTTTGATAACATTTATTATAAAACAATTCTATTTACAAACAATCAGATTAACAAATAAATGTCCCTTTTAATCGAGGCTCGACGCTTAAGCGGCCGAGTTTTTTAATGTTAAGTCGAAAAAGCGTGTGTACTTTTCGGTAGTTGAATTCCAAGACACGACGTTGTCAATTACGCAGTTCTTGGCAACGTCGAATGTTCTTTTTTTTACTCGCGGTAAAATAAAAACAAAAGAAAAGAATAAGAACAAATCAGTTTAAAATTAGAAATAATAACATAGTTCGGATGTATTACGAACAAGCTGCAAACCCCCAAATACCCTGGGCGCCCGAGTTCAATAAATGAACCGATCAGCTATCCCTCAAAGCTGTAAACCCCCAAAACCTTGGGCATCAAGTTCAATAAAAGAAACTGATCAGTTATCCCCCTAATACCCTGGGCGCCATAGTTCAATAAATAAACTGATCAGCTATCCCCCAAGCTGTAAACCCTCAAATACCCTGGGCGTCCACACTCAGAGAAAGATTTGATTGGGTCAACAATATATTGTAACATCTAAGATGTCATAATTGATGAAGAGACAATGATGCACATTGTAGCAGTAAAAATATCATGGTAGCGCTGACTAAATGCGTATTAAGGGTTAACATGTTTCTAGTTGCACTGGTATAGCACAACTTAATTTTAAAAAATTTCTTTTTTGTGATTTTGGTATAATTAATGTATTTGATGAATAGTTTTAATGTTAAAAATTTACAAATCCCTTTATAAAAGAGGGATATCGCCATTTTGGTGAGATTTTCAATGTAAGATTTTATTCGTGAGCTGATTGGTGTAGAAGTTTTTAAAATATTCGAAAAGTGCCTTTTGAGGTTACAATCATTGTTTTTTTTCCTATGCGCGCTTGTAGCGCGCTGAGTGGTACTAGTGATTATAAAAATCACAATATTTAAAAATAATGTCTTCAATTAAGATTTTAAAAAAAGGCCGTCGATGGCTCAGTCGGTTAAGACACACGTCTTAGTTGGCCGAAACATCGTCGCGCTGAGAGACGCCGCGGCCGGTTCGAATCCCCGCCGGCTCAACTTTTCGAGCGCGGCGAGGCGAGCTGTGTGACCCGCCTTGGACTAGACAAGAATTCTGGTTGAATACTGATTTGTTCTGAGGAACAAAGGAGATGGCCACCGAAGAATGAATTAATGCTCACTGAGAATTATAAAGAATCACACCAGATAAGGCTTAGGACCGTTTAACCCTTCACTGCTAACCATCTATAGCTGATGGAATATTTGATGGCATCTTCGCCTTATCAAGATGAAGTATTCAGGACTGATACACCCGACAGACGCAATTAAATCTACAGTTAAAATATTACCCTTAAAATACCCTATTTTTGTACCCCACAGTTAGTCCGGGGGCAGAGGCCTATTTTGTAGGATTTTGAGACCGGCCCACTTTTTCAAGTGATTCCCATGTATTTTGGCCCGCTAAATACGAATATCGAGGTTAGAAGTGTCAAAATTTGTCAGATAATTTGTTATTAACAAATTTTAACAACAATTAGGAAAAAATCGTGTTTTTGCTAAATAAAAATTTTTTTCAGGTTTTTTGGATCAAAACAAAGAAAAAATGTTCTATAAAATTTTTCTCTTGGATGCGTAATTTTTGCGTTAAAAATCGCCAAAGTTTTAAAAAATGCGATTCTTACGATTTTTGACTTCCAAATACTATGTGGAAAAAATTATTTTTTCACACGATTATAGGGTTTACTCGTTGTCTGGGATCTATTCAACAATATGCGTAACAAGTTTTATGTCATTGTTGATTTTAAGTACTTTTTTTTTATTGACAAAAAACATGGGCGCTAAGCGCTACGCAACTCACTCGAGGAGCGCCTGTTAATGTCCAATACTCTTGGCTCAGTTTTCATCAGACTTGAAGTTTTTGAAATCAACATTTATGCATTTTTTACATGTTCGAGAAGAGTATGAGAGATGGAAAGTATCAAAGACTGTGTGAAAATCTATAACTGATTAATTTAAATAATGAAAAAATCACTTAACCTAAAAAAAAATTTTACTTCTTCTAATCAAAAGTAATAAAAGTAATAATACGTTGTCATGAATTTTTTTAAGTAATTTTCTAAAATAATTTGTTTTGATGCATTTTAGTTGACAACAAAATGATGGGAAGAACAAAATGATTGTTTGATACCAGCAAAAGTTGAAATTCTTATACCTCCATCAGATGAACTAGTTCCTAGCTGCTCGTGTCGAGTATGCACCACTAAACACTGCATTTGCAAATCTTCAGGAGTACCATGTTGCGAATTTTGCAAATGCCAAAAGGATAATACTTGCAAAAACAAATTTAATCTAATAGATAATTTAGAAAGTGATGACGATTCAGACTGGTAAAAAAATTCAATGTGCTCGTTAAAAAAATGTGATATTACGATCAATTAAATTAAAATATATTATATAAAGTCAAAGATTATCAAAATTATTTTAAAGAAGTAAATAATTATATTACATTTTCCCAAATCTGTTTGTCGTATACGTAAAAACTGTTTTAAAATTTTTATAATTCTATGCATTACTAAGAAAACTCTATTTTATGTATTTTTTTATTTAACAAACTGTATTTTAAAGACGTGCATGAATGCTAATTTAAATGCATAAAAATCTCGTTTTTACTTTTTTTGACGATTATTTTTTATATATGTTATATAAAATTTAAGAAACGTAAATGACATTAGTTATTTCAAAACAAAAAATTACGTATTATTCGAATGCCCACATTTCTAACTGAGGAGCTTTAATTAAATTCGAAAATTTGACGGGTTCAAAAAAAATTCATGTCAACGTATTATTACTTTTATTACTTTTGATTAGAAGAAGAAAAATTTTTTTTTTAGGTTAAGTGATTTTTTTATTATTTAAATTTATCAGTTATAGATTTTCACACAGTTTTTGATACTTTCCATCTCTCATACTCTTCTCGAACATGTAAAAAATGCATAAATGTTGATTTCAAAAACTTCAAGTCTGATGAAAACTGAGCCAAGAGTATTGGACATTAACAGGCGCTCCTCGAGTGAGTTGCGTAGCGCTTAGCGCCCATGCTTTTTGTCAATAAAAAAAAGTACTTAAAATCAACAATGACATAAAACTTGTTACGCATATTGTTGAATAGATCCCAGACAACGAGTAAACCCTATAATCGTGTGAAAAAATAATTTTTTTCACATAGTATTTGGAAGTCAAAAATTGTAAGAATCGCATTTTTTAAAACTTTGGCGATTTTTAACGCAAAAATTACGTATCCTAGAGAAAAATTTTATAGAACATTTTTTCTTTGTTTTGATCCAAAAAACCTGAAAAAAATTTTTATTTAGCAAAAACGCGATTTTATCCTAATTATTGTTAAAATTTGTTAATAACAAATTATCTGACAACTTTTGACACTTCTAACCTCAATATTCGTATTTAGCAGGCCACAATACATGGGAATCACTTGAAAAAGTGGGCCGGCCTCAAAATCCTACAAAATCGGCCTCTGCTCCCGGACTAAGTATTATATGTTTAATGTGAAATGTATCTAATAACCATAAATGGTAATAAAGATTAATAAAAAAAAAAAAAAAGGTTTTAAAAAAAAGTTTGGTTAGGTTAAATTTTTGCATATTTGCTTTACTATAGTCGCAAAGATATGTATTATTATCCTTACCATACGTATTGTAACTGCTACAATATTTAGACTATTGAGGGAACAAAGAATATTTAATTGATCGAATCAAATCTTTCTCCGAGTGCAAATTCAACAAATAAACTGATCAGCTATCCCCCAAGCTGTATACCCCCAAATACCCTGGGCACCCGAGTTCAACAAAAAAACTTATCGGCCCACCGCCCAGCTGTAAATAATTTTGTAACAATACCTAAATTACGATTCACTGGTGCAATTATATAACTGCTCAGTTTTTTTATTGAACTCGGGCTTCCAGGGTTTTGGGGGTTTAAAGCTTGAGGGACAGTCGATCAGTTTAATTATTTACCTCGGGCGCCCAGGGTATTTAGGAGTCTACAGTTTGGGGGAAAGCTGATCAGTTTATCTATTGAACTCGAGCGCCCAGGGTATTTGGGAGTGTACAGCTTAGGAGATAGCTGATCAGTTTTTTTGTTGAATTTGAGCACCCAGAGTATTTGGGGGTTTAGAGCTTGGAGGATAGCTGATCAGTTTATCTATTGAATTTGGGTGCCCAGGGTATTTGGGTGTAAACAGCTTGGGGGATAGCTAATCAGTTTTTTTGTTGGACTCGGGCGCCCGGGGTATTTGGGGGTTTAGAGCTTGGAGGATGGCTGATCAGTTTATTTATTGAACTTGGGCGCCCAGGGTATTTGGGGTTTATAGCTTGGGGGATAGCTGATCAGTTTATTTATTGAACTTCGGCGCCCAGGGTATTTGGGGGTTTAGAGCTTGGAGGATAGCTGATCAGTTTATTTATTGAATTTGGGGGCCCAGGGTATTTGGGGGTAAATAGCTTGGGGGATAGCTGATCAGTTTTTTGTTGAACTCGGGTGCCCAGGGTATTTGGGGGTTTAGAGCTTGGAGGATAGCTGATCAGTTTATTTATTGAATTTGGGTGCCCAGGGTATTTGGGGGTATATAGCTTGGGGGATAGCTGATCAGTTTATTTGATGAACTCGGGCGCCCAAGGTATTTGGGGGTTTAGAGTTTTGGGGATAACTGATCAGCTATCTCACACACACACACACACACACACACACACACACACACGACGACCATTATGCTTGGCTGTGAACGAACATTATTTCAGATTTGAGGGGTACTTTTTAATCATGCTTTCTAGTTCTTTGGTCTACCTATTCTAACAATTTACTTTCACTCAATAAATATTCACCTTCGGTTTACACATTATTATATAACTAGCACACACCGCGTAATAAGTTAATTAAAAGGTCGTAATGGTTATGTTATGGGTCATTCTCACACTAAGCTCTCTAAACATTCGCTCAACTTGCATTTTCTCTCTCTTCGTTTTGTCTTTTTTTTTTTTTTTTTTTTTTTTTTTTTAGTCTCACACTAAAGTCTCTAAACGGTCGTTAATTCTTTGTGGACGTCCTCTTCCTTTTGTTGACGACAGGTTCTCTTTTACGCTGCAACTTTCGGTCTGATTTTGGTCTCTTGTTGGGGTGGTTTGGGCTTCTTTCGGTGATATTTCCCCGTCGGGGGACTGTAAAGTGGTCGTTGTAGGTTGTTTTTTTTCGATTTCCATATTGGTCGGTGGTGGTTGCGGGGGTTCGGTTGTCTGTCCCATGATTGCATCGAGTTTCCTTCTTTCCTGTGTTGCCTCTATTTCCATAATGGGAAAGATGTGAGGTTCTTTCCCGGCTTCAGTCTTGACACTTTCAATGGATTTTCTGGGGTAGTCCGGGGGGTCTTCGATACGGGACCAAGAGAGTGGTTTCCGGGATTTCTTAGACCTCGAGATCCATTAGTTGCGGCAACTCGTTTTGGTTGGTTCGGGGAGGGGGGGGGGTTCTAGTTAGGCTTTTCATATACTCTATTTGTCGACCGCAGATTTGGTCATGGTACTTATAGGTTTTCCTCCCGATCCAGGCTCCACAGCTGTGCCGTATTGTTGCCGTGAGTCCCGCTGTCTTGCGGTGGACTGACGCATATTTCGGTAGGTATCATTGGTCACATTGAGTTAGTGCTCGGCCGGCATCCTCTTGATAGATGTACCGCACGTATCCACATGCAAGTTGGCCTTTTCGGTTACAAACGGTCTGACAATACTCCAAGGGACCAAATTTGGCATACTCCTTGAAAAACAGGTCATACCTGTATTCGCGTGGTATTGATTCTGGTAGTATACAGAATAATCAGTTGTAGTTTAGGCTTCCTTGTTGAGTCCGCCTTGAGGTCGTATTCGTGAGTTCCGGATCTCTGGGATATTCGCTCCAAAGATGGGACGTTTACTGGGGCAGGACTTCATCTTGACTTCCTGGGTCGGTTGCCCCGGTGGCTTCAGGCTCCTGTCTGGGTTTTTTCTGGTTTATTGGTGGGATCTTGAACACTACCGACTTCATTGGTTTTCGGTTGGGCGCGGTTTTCTTTGATGGATTATTTGGCGATCCCCGACTATATTCATCATATTTCTTTTGGTTCTTGAGAACTCGTTCGGCATCTTCTAACCGTTTGAAGGTAACCCTAGTTATGGTTCCCGCGGGTTCGGTAGTTTCTATTTCCCCACTTTGAATGGGGCCATAACGGCTTAGCCCCCGCAGTATTTGCCACAGTCCTAGGTTGTTCGAGTGTCGAACTCTAACCAGGCAGGGGTCTTGTCCTGCTCGCTCCTTCAGGATACGCTGGGTGGGGGTTGTTTGTTCTGGCTGGTTCATAATTCTGCAATTAAGAGTAAGGTGATAGGGTTTCTCATTTTGTTTGTTTTAATACTTATTGCGTTGGGCCTGGGAATGGAATTGGTAATTGGCCTCTAGTGGTAAGAAAGAAGGCTTTCGGGATTTGGAATCAATCTCTGGTTCTTGAACTGAGGATTGGGTTTTCTACGGGGATTTAAGGGGGGTTTTCTCTTCTTTGTGAGGGGTGAGGGCTGCCATTTGCGGCCTTACTACACGAATGTACCCGACCACCATGATCATTGCGATGACAAGTATAACTAAAAATCCACTTAGACTAAGTCCTGTAATGACAAATTTATCATCTTGTTGTTGTTCCAGGGTTTTCAGCTTCTTTAATAGTTCTCGTAAGGGTAACCCATGTCGGGTTTGCCATCCATCGTCCTTAGTCCCTTCGGTGTTCCAGTCAGCCTGGGGGAGGTTTCTAGCTCTTTTGGACAGGTCGGGGTATAACTGCAAAAGTGTTAGATTGATCTCGGGGTGGTAAAAGAATTCTCCTTTCTGCACGTGAGTCTCTGGGTTCGGCAAGGTAATCTTATCCGTTTTTCCCACACATTCATGGGCCATTTGTAAAATTCCTAATCCTTCTACCGAGATCAGGGTCGTGTTGTGGGGGCAAAGGATTCATATAGCTTCTTCTTCTGCAACAGAGAAAAGCCAGGATCCGGCGGCTTTAAGATAACGCCATTGGTCCATGACTTGCGGGTAAAACCGCAGGTCGCACAACTTGAGTGCTTCGGTAGACGGCTGGAAGTATAATGTTATTTCACAATTGGGGGCATGGGAACTTTTCCAGATTCCCAATTTAGTGTTACAGAGATACCCGTACTTTAGCTTCATACACTCTTCAAAGTCAATTTGGTTGAATTTAAAATATTGGAGTTGATCCTCACTCACTACCTGGTATTCGTGAGAAGGTTCAATACACGCGGTTTCATTGATCCCGGTACTAATGGATTGTGGTACCCCCAATGAGTGCATTCGATGTAGTTCATATGTAGTGTGGTCTACCAGCGGTATATGGACATACACCAATAGTCTGCCTCGGTTGTGCACCATTTCTACCTTGGAAATCTTCGCCACTGCGTTGAGGCACCAGCTTTTTTCCGAGATTGGGAGGACAAGATTCTTGGCGGTTTGTCCAATTTCGTTTTGAATTTGGGTCAGGAAATCGTTCGATATTAGTCCAGGGGCAAGGTCGCCTCTCTGCCCCATGGTGATTATTTGTAATAGTTTCTTCCGTATTTCCATTAACTGATTCAGCTGGCGTTCCAGGCTTTGACCTTGTACGTACAGATCCTTGAGCACTGGTGACGCCTGCAATTTGGCTAAGGTGGCTTCCATTTTGTCAATTTTCTGCTTTTGGGTTAAGGTTTCATTGTGAAGCACAGCTAGGGTGCCGGTTACGACATGAACCTGTTTTTTCTGTATACTAATCAATTGCTTTTGATTTTGCTGCATTCGGTCAATTTCACGATGGGCCCTTTCCACTCCGTCTACCGTGGCTAATCCAAATAAGCTTTCGCCAAGGGAGCCAATGATGCCAAATGGGGCCATTCTTTTGCAACGTTTGGTCGAGGAATCTCTTGGGTCAATCGTTTCTTCAATGGCTAGGTCGCTTATTCGGTCTAAGATTTCTTGGTCTAACCCTTGGAGGGTGTGGTAGGTATTAGTTAGAAAATCTAGGTCAACTAACTCTTCACACGGTGGGTCATCCACATGATTATGACATCTTAGTGAGAGAGCGGCTATTCGGTCACCTACTTCATGGGTTTGAAGCAGTTTTTCGGTCTCCACTGCTACGATCAGCTTCCAATCTGCTCTCTGAAGATGAACCACTCCTACCTTTTCATAGTAGAGACCCGGGTTGGTGTGGAACTGGGTTATATTGTAGATCATCTCCCCACCAACTAAATGAATTCCCCACATTATAAACACTAGATAGTTTAGCATCTGCAATCATATAAGAAAATGTTAATCATTTAGGTCGGACCCTTCAGAACCGGACGGGACGCCTATAAGTTTGTCCATGTGTTTCCGAATTTGTTTACCATTTGGTAATTCTAGAATCACATTGTTTTTTCCCATGATCTCGACAATTTTCAACAGCTTCTTATAGTAGCTGTCAAACTTCGAGATGCAGGGCTCGACTAACACCCAGGCATACCCACCCGGTTTGCCACAGAATTTTTTCTTCTTTCGGTCAAATTGGTCTTTTGTTTTAATTTTCTCTGCTGTTTCTCTCTCCCCGCTACCCTCATTTCATCCAATCGGACGATCAGGTCGCGCAGATAAAGGTTGTAGGTTCGCAATTTCTCTTCATTTGGTATCCGGATGGAGAATCTGGCCACTTTACCATATACCAGCACGAAGGGCGTGAAATTGGTGGGGGAGTGTCCGCTGGTATTGTAGGTGAACGTCGCAAAGGGTATAAGACGATCCCAGTCGTTATATTTTTCAGAGTATGACCGAATGAAGTCCATGAGTGGCGCATGGCTTCGTTCCAAACTTCCGTTTGTTTGGGGTCCATACCCAGAACTGGTAAGACGATGCACCTTAAATAACCTCAGGAGTTCGTCGATCAGTGCAGAAAGAAAACTTGTACCTTGGTCTGACAAAAGTGCTCGCGGAGCTCCAAATTGGCATATAAGATGCCTCACTAACCCGTCGGCTATCGTGGTAGCACGTAGGTCAGGGATAGGGATCGCAATGACGTATTTGGTAAGGTTACACTGCATCGTAACCACATGTTGGTTTCTCGACGGGGTCGTTCGTAACTTGCCAACTGTGTCTATGGACACCTTGTCGAAAGCCTCGATAGGTGTGTCAGTAAGTATCAGCTCCTCTCTGGTCTTGCAGCGATTGATCTTCATTTCTCGGCAAGTACTACATCGCCGAATGTAGTCAAGCACATCGTTTCGCATGCCTTTCCAATAGTACCTTTCACGGATCTTCTGATAGGTTTGGTTTACGCCCTTGTGTCCACCGGAGGGACTGTCATGTAGCAACTTGATAATTTTCGGGCGTTGGGTAGCATCGGGCATAACAATGGTACCGAAACAAAGGGTGATGTCAAACGGACTTCGAGAAAAAACGTCACGTAAGAGCTCTTCTAATAGTCCTGGCTCCAGTTGGCTCGCTAGGTCACCTTTCCGGGCGATTCTGAACCCGTTGAGGTTCCGTTTGCGTAACACGCTTTTCAGACCCTCCAAACACTTTCTCACCGTACCGATGTCTAAGGGGTCGTAATAATGATTCTTCACTATCAGGGATAGGATGTTATGGTTCTTGTAAGGCGTGATCATTATCTGTCCCTTTCGGGGGCGCTTTTGCCTGAGCGCACCCGGGTTGATCGCATCAAGATCTACGAGTAACCTGCTAACAGGTCCCACCGGAACGCAATTCTTTGAGAGGAAATGAACCAGATTGTTGCGTTTATAGGTCAAACAGTTTCTGCTTTGCACGATTTTACCTAATGGCCGGTTAGGCTGATTACCCGCAATGTTGGGCGTGTCTACCGTTGGGGTTTTCTGCTTATCGGGATCCCAGCATTTACTATGGTCTGACGGGTCCATTGGTGCCCAAATCTTTTCGGGGAGGAAGAAAGGTAGGTCTAAAATAGTCTTCTAGGACGGGCTTACTGAATTCGAGATTCACCGTTGAGTTTGCCGTAGCTACTTGAACCGTATCTAGTTCGGGCGCCTTTGACCATCTCACCTTCGACGCCCCGGGTCGGGGTGTGCTACTACCTTTTAGGGCAGCAGGTTTGACTCCAGGTTCGATTGAAATTCCCGTTTTCACTGGCCATTTCCCAGGGCAGTCGTCTCTATCTTCCTTCCCATCAGCATCCTCATCTGCTTCGTCTGCGGTGTTAGTGTCAGAGGCGGTCGAAGCTCGGTCGGTATGAACCTGAGCGCTAGTTATCAACCTTTGCACTCTTTCACTCATCACGCTGTCGTCCAGCGTCTCTGCATCATATGGGTCGGCCTGGTTTAGAATGTCTTGCAGTTCCTCGTCGACTTCTTCCCCTTCGGAGAACCGGTCCTTGTCTTCCTGTTCGGGGGTTTTCATTTTTTCATCTCCATCCGAAAAATGCGCTGGCCACTGGTTTTCTTCGAGATTCGGTAGTCCATACCAATTGTTGGTGCGTTCATAGTGGTCCAGCAAGCTTTGGGTTAATTTGTCGCTACTCTCTTGCAAGTCCTGCAGGCTAATGGAGTATTCCGGACCTTCAAAGGTTTCTTCTGGGGTGTCCGTGTCTCCCACCGTCTCCGTCTCGCTAGGCGTTACGGCGCTTACCTTGGTGGCCGCGGTGCCGATAGGAGTCTCGCTATCACCCCGGGGGTCGCCTCCTTCTGAAGAAACTTCTTCGGTCGTTTCATCTCGTGGGCCACTATTCTTCTGATCAACAACAGGGATTCCCGCATCTGACTGATCCCAATCGGTAAGGTCCTCAGTCACATCGCCTCGTGTTTCTCCACCTTCCCTTGTGTCGACGTCGTCACCATCGTTGCCATCCCGGGGCTTGTCTTTCAGTTGCGGGGGTGTTAGAATTAGCTTTGGAGGGGGAGGTAGGGAACTGCCTCTTTCTGGGGGGAGGGCTAGGGTTCGTTTGGACCTCGTACGTTGAGCTACCGTACTATGGTCTAATGCAGGCGGATTTTTGTTCGTTTTGGCTCCTAGGGGTCGACCCCGACGAGGCTTTATTCCTTCATCCACGGATTTTGCTCGCTCTTGTCGCGACGGAGGAGGGGTCAAAGCGGTATTCTTGGTTGGTGGTTTCGGTTTCGCTCCCGAGGTACTAGGGCGCGAGTTATCGACCATACGTCCCGAAGGGCTCTTGGTGGTCTTCTAGGGCCGTCGAGCCTCCTCCTGGTCCCTCTTATTCTTATCTTCTATGACCAAGACCTTGATCATGGGTAAAGTGGTATCATTTTCATCCTCTTGCATCGGCTGGTCTGCTGGATTTCGCGAGAGTTGCTATTGAGTTTTCCTGGTTTGTACTTGAAATCGTACTCGAAGTCCGTGAATTTCAGCATCCATCGGAGCATTCTCTTTCCTGGATCCTTCTGGTTGTGCATCCAGCTGAAGGGTTCATGGTCGCTCACGAGCAAAAATCGCCTTCTTAACAAATATGTCTGGAATTTGCGGAAAGCGTGCAGCACTGCGGCGCATTCCTTTTGAGTGGTGGTGTAATTAAGTTCAGCCCCCGTCAAACTCCGAGACAAATTGGCAACAGGATGATCGAATCCATCTTTCTCATGGCTAAGTACAGCTCCTATAGCATAATTACAAGCATCGGTAGTAAGCGTGAACTTCTTATTAAAGTCGGGAAATTGTAAGATGGGAGCTTCGCAGAGCTTCTGTTTTAATAAATTGAAACTTTGCTCCTGGGCGTCGAACCATACGAACTTGGTATCTTTCTTCGTGAGGTCATTCAAAGGCTTCGCGATTTTACTGAAGTCTTTTATGAACCTTCGGTAGTATTCCGCTAAAGCCGTGAACGACCGGATATTGGTTACATTGCAAGGTCTGGGGAAATTTTTCATTGCCAGGATTTTGTCAGGATTTGGTTCACAGCCTTTTTCGGACACTATGTGTCCCAGGAATCCCACTTCTCGTCTGAGGAAGAGTACTTTGTTGGGTTGTAGCACCAGTTTAGCATGTTTAGTCGGTCAAACAGCAATTGTACTTTCCGTAAATGATCGTTAAGGATATTGGCGTAGATGATGATGTCATCTAGATACACCAGCATTTCCACGTTTTGGAGTCCTAGCAGGATGCGATCCATTAATCGTTGGAAGGTCGCAGGGGCGTTCTTGAGTCCCATGAGCATTTTCTTGAATTGCCAATGTCCAGTTATCGTAGAGAACGATGTCTTTGGTCGGTCGCTGGGTTTCATGGGAATCTGATGAAACCCACTGGCTAAGTTGAAGGTAGAAAAGTATACTGAGTCGCCCAATTGATCCAGGGAGTCCACAATACACGGGAGTAGATCGACGTCCCCAATTGTCTTGGCATTTAACGCTCGGAAATCTACCACCATACGCCATTTTAGACGCCCTTGACTGTCTCTTTTCTTGGGCAAAATCCAAACGGGAGATTGGTACGGAGAGGTCAAGGGTTCTATGATGTCATCGGCGAGCTTCTTCTCGATGTCCTCTCGTATTACCTCTCGATGAACTTGGGGGTGGCGGTATTGCTTAGCATGCACGTCTAACAACTCTAACACACGTTGTATTCTTTCTCCTTCATCCGTTATCTTCTCACATTCTAGCTCGGTTTCTGAATCTGGGTCGAATGGGGGTGCATCGAACTCGCAGGGAATAAGTTCATGGGGGTGGACCTCGATGGTCACGTCCTCTTCGGTCGTATTCACTGCCAAGACTTTGCAGCTTCCATTCTCGCTGGTGACGAGTGCATTTCCGATGAACACTCCTGGGGTTTTGCTAATGGCCGGTAGGTATCCTACTCCCATGTGAGCGTTAACCAAATTAACGCTGATAACTTGTCGGCATCGTTTTTTCAGCGTCCATTTGGTACCTCCGTCTTTGAGGCTCCGATTGGCTTCCAGTCCAGCTTCCTTAGGTGCTTCTTCTTTGACCGGGGACTCAGCCGAGTTTGCTCTTGTCAGCGGGGGTCCTCTCGCTTCCACCTTATGGATTCCCTCTTGCATGGGGTCACGTGGTTCTAGACCTCGTTCCTGGTTGACCATTCCATAGCCTTCCGAGTCTAGGAAGGGTATGGGGTTCATAACGTCGCCACTGATCATTATCTTATTTTTATAATAAGATATCACAGCCTCATTTTGCTTTAAGAATACTCTACCCAATTTACCATCGTACCGAATAGGGAATTGGTCTGGCACTACATGAAAAAGGGTCGTTTGGTTACCGATAGGCACCCAGGTTATGCCTAGCGTCATTACTTCCTGGGCGGCGATTCCCACCAAGGGAATGGCAGCCACTGCTTCCACCTGTGAATCCAGGTGAAGCGCTTGAAGCCTGATCAAATTGATGGCGGAACCCGTGTCCAGCATAAGCACTAGATGTCTTCTTTCCTGCGGCAGATACACTCGGATGTGAGTGCCTGGGTCTGGGTCTATTGCGAGCTCTGCAGAGAACGGGCAGAGGTGGATTGTAGGGTTCCTTTGGTTTGAATTTGCATCGTTTGTGCTTCCTGTGTGGGGCCCGGCTGGTTCATCATTGGTCCGGAAGATCCGTGAAGCTGGCTCGCCACCGCGGTCGGGCGAGCCTCCGGCCAGTTTAAAGTGTGCTGATATGGGGGAGTGGGTCGTAGGTTAAAGTCCTCCGTGGCCACTGGTTGACACGGTATAGGAGGCATGGCTGGGTTGCGGTTTATGGGAGGAGGGCCCGTAATCATAGGTTGACTTACAGGGGCGTTCATACGTGGGGCTTGAGACCAGCCTTGTGGGGGCCCATATTGGGGATATTGATAGGTGGGCGCCTTATTCGGTTGGCTACGGTCAGGGTAATAAGTTTTTGGTCGGGGTGGGCCAACCGGTCGGTAATTTATCCTGGGTGGCCCGTAGTTGGGCTTATATCCCGATGTAGGTTGCCAGTACCCCTGCGGGGGCTGAATGGTCGGCATAGGAGGTCGAGGGTATTGCTGTCGCGGTTGCGGTGGTCCATTCTGCATTTAGAACTGGGGAGGTCCCTGGGGTGCATACTTTGGTTGCTGATTCGGGTAAACCTGCTGGGGCTGTTGATAATAGACATCACAGGCTGTCTCGACGACCGGAGGAGGTAACTCCTGCCATTGTTCACCCTGGTCCTGTAGCTGGGTTTGCTCGGGCCACTGGTACCATTCACTTACATCCTCGCCCTCTTGCACCCATCCTACATAGGCAGCTCGGTCTTCTGGTTCGGAACGGGTATTCTGTCTACGACCATCATGTTGGTAGTAGTTGGATCTTTGGCGGGCGTCTGGGATGATGCGCGCGTCCATCCTTGACTCGAGCCTCACGGCCACCTCATACGCTTCCTCCAACGTGGTTGGTTTGCTAGCGTCGACCCACTGGCTAAGGCTCGCTGGGAGGCCTTTAATAAAAACATCCACCGCGGCTTCGGTCAAAGGTACCATCATCTTCTCGTGGTACTCTTCCCTTTTTTCTTCTTTCAGAGCTGTGCGGGCACAGCGGAGGAGAATGTTTATTTGGTCTTTGAATCCTCCAACCGTGTCACCTTGCTTCAGGTATAGAGTATGAAGCTCGTTATTATAATACGCGAAGCCCTTGCCAGGGGCAAAGCGTTTCTTGAGGTGACTGCATAGTTCTTCGACATCAGCAAAGTCTTTCCCCCAAGCGCAATCTTTCGCCGCACCTCTCAACTTGCTTAGAACAGCTCGCTTGTAGCCACCCTTCTGTTCTTCAGAGACGTAGGCCGCCCCATTCCGGACATCCTGGATGAAGTCCTTGAGGGGTATGTTGCTGCCATCATAGGTGCTCAAACCCGCAATGGCGTTCTGCAGGCATAAGCTGTTTGTCAGGGCCATCAACATCGTACCCATGGTACGAGTTAGGTCCTGCTGACCCTGTCCGTTGCCGGTTGTTCCGTTTGTCATCTCGTAAGATTCCAAAAGACACCAGCCTAATTGCCACTCCGCCGTCCGGGGGGGGGGGGGGGGGGGAGAAGGTTTTGAGGAAATCTTAGTAGACGAATTCGAAGTTCTGGCTGGGTCTGAATCTACCGGTGGTAGATAATTATGTCATCCTTATACAGGATCAACTCAAGTCGGATAATCCTCAATTCCTCACTGTTGCGCAGGAAGATCAAAAATGCAATGGCCTTCCTTGCTGTAAAGGCGCACTGCGCCGGTCTGCATTGATTCCTCTCCGAAAGGAATTTAAGGACGCCTATCGGTCTTTCCTGTCGGACACGGGTGGAATAGGAGGCGCGTTTGATCGGTCTCGGGTTAAGGAAGACACCAGGTGATAGGAGAATGACAGCAAAATTTTATAAATGCCAATATTTGAGAAAGCTAATAAGCTTCGAGTTTCGGATAGCGAAAGCAGGCGAGTGAAGTAGATCAATAGATGGTCAGACGTCGCACGAGGGTGAGAAGTGGTCGGACCAAGTACCCAGTCAGCCATCAAGAAATAGGCAAACTACTTTAGATACCTACTAACAAATAGAATTCGGGGGCACGCAGGCAGATAAATTTCTCGCGACTCGAGGCGTTAGAAAAAGCAACAGGCGGAGTCGTGGAAGACAAGGAAACAATCGGAGAGCGTTTCCGTCGCGAGGTGACTGGAATCATGCGATAGTTGAATGACCGTTTTCACGTAAGCTTGAATCGCACGCGGGTCCTCGGGGATAAAGTGGGTCGAATTGATACGAAATGTGCTGAGCTCATGGCACACGGCGCAAAGTGCTACGAGCGAATCGATACGGACGAACGGGAAATTCGTCAGAACGCCGAAGATATCGCTTATTTGTCGAAATCTATGGCTGACCTGAAGGTCAACCATGAGGCTCATGGGAAGTTCGGGTAAGCGTTACTGAGAAAGGTCGATTGGAACGGGGAACGGATTGATAGAATCTTCGAGACTCAGAAAGCCACCCTAGAACGCTTAAACTAGGATCGCGTTGATCTTGAAGTGCGTATTGACACCGCGAATCGTAATCCGGGGGGCAAAGGCTCAACTTGGAATTACCGACTTTCGAGGGGTCGAGTCGAGACCGGCCGATGCGTTTCGTTGAACAGTTGCGTAAATACATCAATGCGGTTGGCGTCAAGGGTGAAAGCATTAAAATCGTGATCAAACAATCACTGCGAGGTACAGCCCGCGAATGGTGGGAGCACGTGGAACCCAGTGTTGATAATTGGGACATTTTTCGTGCGCGTTTTACGGACCGGTAATGGAGCGAATCGGCTCAAGACGAAGTACGACGCCGACTTGAATTTGGTTATTACGGTACGGAGACCAATTACAGCCGGAGTAATTATGCACTGAAACTGTTCAACGAGGCTCGTTACCTGGTAAATGCACCCTCAGAGAAACAAATCGTTGACAAATTGTCTAAGCATTTTGACGAACAGGCACAGCTAGCAATCATTGCCCGGGGTACGGATACGGTTGATCAATTGATCGAGGTGCTCGATTCACTCGATGGGGTGGGCCTGATAAATCGGCATCGACAGGGAGTAAGAACGCCCGACTACCCCGCTCGCAGCGAGAGCGATCGAATGCCAGCCAGAAGTCTGGCTCGGCCGCCATTTTCTAGCCCGCATCAGCAGGCGGCACAAGAACGTTCAAATAATATACGCCGGAACGACAATTCATGGAAGTCACGCGATGGTACGTACCACTCGCGGTTACCCGCTGCTATCAACGAGATTGAGATTGAGGAAGAGAAAGGGCCGAATTTCGGAGGCAATGTTGAATTGTTGGATGGGATGAACGAGCAAGACCCCAAAACGGTAAATATCAGTATGATATCCGCACATTACGCGATTACCGGCATGAAGAAAAGCCAGCGTCCCCAGAGGGAGTGGGGGTGTACGGCAATTTTGAATTGTTCCTCGAACCATTTGTTGCACGACGTGGATCCGGATCCAAGTGAGGTCGCAGATGAGCCTCTGTATCCGGAAGTAGACATCACACTCGGGGAGGTCGGCACGCGGGCTTTGATTGATACCGGAAGTCGGGTGACGTGTGTTTCGGTTGATTTTTACGAAAGGAATAAGATCGAATTCGTGAAATATCCATCTTTTCCCGTGATCGGGTTGACCGCTGTAGGGTTCACAGGCGAACGTTCGGGCAAAATTAAGCTACAATTTCAGGTACCCTGTACCCTAGGAACCGTCCAGATCGACATCAATGTGCTGATCGTCCCTAAACTAGTCCACACGTGTGTCATTGACCGGGATACCATAAAGGAGCTCGGGATGAACGTTCTTATGGCTGATAATTGTATGTCCTTCAAAGGTCCTGATGGGCTACCCGTGAGGGTGGGCTTTGGGGAGCGCAAGAAAGAACGACCAAGTAACACAGCGACGGTATTCTATTTTGACGTGGATATAGATATCACGGACGAAGAGATCGAACATAAAGTACAGGGCGTCCAGGGTTTAAGCAGCCTGGATCGGGATCGATTGCGCGACTTAATAAAAAGATTTCGACACATTTTTCGGAATCGTCCTGGTCGATTTCGCGATTTTATTTACGAATTTCGAGTAACTGATACCTCACCTTATCAAAACAAGATTTACCCCATTCCCATGCAGCACCGTGATAAGGTCGACGACGAAGTGAATAAGTTATATAAGTGGGGAATCATCGAGCGAACACAGAGCCCATACATAAATCCTTTGGTACTGGTCGTAAAGAAGGGTGGCTCAGTAAGGGTGTGTTTGGATGCTCGGACATTAAACAGTCGCCTCGAGAATGATCACGACGTGCCGGAGGAGGTAGATGAAATGCTCCGTCGGTGTGAGGGTGGGGGCGTCATGTCGAGTGTCGATCTTAGGTCATCATTTTACCAGGTCACCCTCGGAAAAAAATCGCGTCGTTACACGGTATTTATCTATAAAGGTAAAACTTGGTGTTTTAAACGGGTACCTTTAAGAACCCGAGTAAGCACTGCGGCACTATCACGAGCCTCCGAGACTTTGATAGATAAATTACGGAGAATAATGAAAGAGAGAGAAAGAGAGGTGGAGGGAGTAGCTGTCGTTTTCGTCGACGATTACTTGATCATATCCCGGAACGGTGAAATTCATTTCTTACATCTGGAACTGCTGTTTCAAGCGAACTCCGATATTGGGGTGACTTTAAATTTCAAAAAAGTAGAATTTTTCCGGGAGGAATTGAAATATCTCAGTCACATTATTACCTCATGTGGCATTAAGTTTGATCCGAGTAAGGTTGATTCAATTAACGATTTCTTATCACCAAAAAACGCCCGACAGCTCAAGGGTTTCTTCGGTCTGATAAATTTTTACTCTAAGTTCACCATGGAGCTGGCATGAAAAGCGGGGACGTTATTAGACCTCACGCGAAAAGGGGTAAAGTGGAGGTGGACAAACGAACACCACGCTGCGTTTAATAGAGTAAAAGAGCTTTTTCGTAGAGAGATTTTGCTAGCATACCCTGATCGCAACAAGCCGTTTTTTTGTATACCGAATTGTACTGCCCGCGAGTATCTTGGATTTGTTTATTCACGAAGTACACGTTGCATATGGCCACGTAGGTGTTCGCAAATGTTATAATTTGTTGCTCGAGCGGTTCTACGCTAAAAATCTGCGAAACGCTGTAAAAAGAGTCCTTAAGGTATGCGATTCGTGCCAGCGAAATAAAACCTACACACAGTCCACAGTAGCGAAGTCAACTCTGGAAAGGTGTAGGTGAGTTAATCTCGATAGATTACTTTGGTCCGCTCCCACAAGGTCGAGCAGGGGTCCGGTACATTTTGGTCGTTCTCGACGTGTTCTCTAAATACGTGGCTCTTTACGCATTGAAAAGTGCAACTACAAGGTTTACGATTAACCGCATTTTTAACGATTACATCCCGAAGTACAAGAAACCCTAGTGAATCCAGTCCGACCATGGAACTCAGTTCACTACTCGGGTGCGGCTGGATAAATTGAAGGGAGACGGTATACAGTCCGTATTTTCTTCTATTAGACATGCACAAAGTAATGCGGTAGAACGTGTCAACAAGGAGTTTAGGCGGTTTTTTCAGTCACTGTTGGACCAAAGTCACAAAGGGTGGGCTCACCTACTCCCGGTGATTGAGAGCTATATGAATGAAAATTACCACGACACGACGGGTTTCTCTCCTTTCGAGTTAAAGAAGGGAAGGGCGCCCGAGCGGATATGAGAGAAGTATATCGGAAAGGGGTGCGGCGCGCGGATAAACACAACGACTCCGTAAAACGAGCTAGCTACCAACCCGGAAGCTTGGTTTTAGTAAAGGCATGTAATGTGTCTGATAAGTTCATGCCATTGTATGAGGGACCGTATCACGTGGGAAGGGTATTTAATGACTGTACCTATAAATTGCATTACAGGAATTCTTCATTAATTTCAGGAAAATTTCATTCATCTTCCCTCAGGCTCTACTGCGATGAGCGGAACTCAGAAGCCAAAGAGAGTTAGGCAGAGGCAGGCTCGCCAGATTCGGTAGCTCAAAACGCAATTGAAAATACTAGAAGTCAAGAAAAGGCAGGCCGACGACGAGCTACCGCACGGGAAACAATCTCAGCAGGGGACACTCTCGCAGCAGAAGGGTCACAGAAAAGAGGCCCTGCCAAAAGCCAAGATCAGACCAAGCAAGTTGAAGAGGCTGCAGCAATGCCAAAGGGACCGAGAATTGCAGGCACTGTATCACCGACAGGTGTCGTGCACGGGGCCCGTGGCGCGCGCCCGCAACGACCTGGAGGTGGAGGAACGTCTAGAACGAGTCACTTTGTGGTTCAGTCGTCACTATGTGCCCCCAGTGACGAACATCAACGGGGAGACGGAGGAGACTATACGAGTGCGCCTTAAAAATCGCGAAGCGCTTCTGCACAAATTTGTAGTCAAACCCAAAACGCCACAAAAATCCCCCTCTCCCGTTGAAGAAGCCAGTGATGCCGTAGAGCTTGAAGTTGCGTCAAAGTGGAGTGGGGTATAATTAATATTAGGATTATTTTTTGCATATTTTTAGATCTTATTTTGTCAAGTATAATTTATAATCAATGCTTGGCTAACATTCAGATTTTTTGTACTTACTTTGTTGCCTAATCGGTATAATCGATGAGAGGATTTATTTTTTATACTTTTACATCTTATTTAGTCACGTATAAATAATTTATGATCAATACTTGACTAACATGGGGATTTTTTCTTTTTTTCTCTTTATATACTGAGTGGTATAATTATACGGTAATAAGATCGGTCCGATCTTAAAATTTATTTTGATTTCATTTATTATTTAAAGTACTTCTGAGTTTTTTCCTTCTCTCGTAAGCTTGTAAAAATTTCCTGGCTAATTTTAAATTTTCAAAAAAATTGCTGACAATAAATCAAATTTGTATGAAAATCTAGGGGGGACGATGCAACGATCCGGTTTCTCGCGTCCGTTGTGTGAGAACCGCGAGAGCTAGTGGGAGGGAGTAGGTAGGTTAGTGCACCGGCGCGGCGCGAGCTCCAACCAACTCGTCGCAAAGCAGATGGGACTACTCTATACCGAACCTCCTAACCTGCCGCATCTGGATCACTCTTTTAGCCAAATCGTCAACGAGAGAATTAAAGTTTTCGGTAAGCTTCCTTAGTTCCTGGAGTAGGTGACGTATGCCCAGGTGGCAAGTCACCGAGAACCACGTGTTCTACTCCGTATTATTATATTAAGAACCCCGGAAAAAGAGTGGAATACGCCCGAGAGGCCAAACACATGGGCATTATAACCCACTTTTTTCCATAGGGGTGCCACTCTGATGTGCCACGATTTGCAGAAAATGCAGCGTTGATGCACTCAGTTTGGGCCGAATGCGACCACGGTACTCTACAGTATCGTTTGATGCGCAATTATCAAGACTGTTCGGGTGATACGCGTCGCGCCCCACGTAGCCATTCACGTCATAACAGTACTGCAGAGAGAGAAAAGAAAGAGAGTTATTTCCTATTGTTTATTTATATTTTATATTTTGTATCTATTACTAACTTATTATTGAATATCAAGGAAAAGTCGATACTTTTTGTCTCAGGACTCATGAGAGACATTTGAAAATTTCATAATTATAAAATTTTTTTTGGTTTATGAAAGAAAAGAAATAAATTGAATTTAATTAAGTTGATTACTCGTCTTGTTTTATACCTTCGCTATCCTCACCTGCATGACGCATGTCGTATCTACCTAGAAGCATGTCATACATGTACATAAAATTTTGAGATAATATTAATTATTATATTTATTTAAATTTAAAATTCAAATTTTCAAATCAAGTCAGAACTTGAATTTAGCTTTTTCTATCTTGTAAGAATGTAAGATTAAAATTTAGTACAAACGTCACAGCTGGCCGAATCTACAAATTTGCGGATTGCAGTAAATTGTAAGTATTCGCAAACCTTTCAGGCTTCTACATAAATACCGTGAAAACATCCTATATATTTCCTGTATTTAGCACTTTTTATTGGGCTGATAAATAGCACCCAAATATTTTAGGATTTTATGGAAATTTTCAACAATTTTTTCTCAAAGTAATCATAAATAAACCATAGCTTCCCATAAGAACCTACGCTATATTGCAATAACCAGAGGAATTTTCTGAATCAGAAATATCTTCTCCGTGAGAATTGTCAGGACAGCGTGCCTACGAGCTTCCAAAACTCTTACAGCCCCGAGCGCTCATCAGTGAAAACATTCAAAACAAAAGCATACGGCGTGTTCACTGAGAGAAAGATGCACCAACCCTAAAAAAAAAAGACTTACTTGTTTAAAAGAGGCGACGTAACTAGTTCTGCGTAACGAAGTAAACGTCATCAAAGGTTCGGTTTTTACAGACTTGGATTTCTATTACTCTCATTCTCCTGTAATCATCAAAGGAGAAAACGGAAACCAATTAGATGCCCATGGTCCAATCATCATTCAAATCCATAAACAAAAACACATATTTCACCTCATTCGTGATAACGCCCCATTTTTACAAGACAGCGTGTTTTCAAAAAAATCCTTGAAAAGACTTCGAAAACTCGAACGAATTTCAAAAATGAAAAACACTTCCGACTCTCTCTTTGATGGTCTATCTTCAGACTTGGACTCTTCTGATATAGAGTCCAGTCTTAGAGACAAAAATTCTGATGGAGACGATATTTCTGATTCAGAAAATTCCTCTGGTTATTGCAATATAGCACAGGTTCTTATGGAAAGCTATCATTTATTTATGATAACTTTGAGATAAAATTGTTGAATGTTTCCATAAATCCTAAAAGATAGTTTATTTTTCAAGGAATAAAATGGTACTAACAAAAATTACTAGTAGCCAGGCTCAATTTTAAGAAAATAAATAAATAAGCCTGAAAACGGCTTAACCTAACCTCAGCTTACATTAGAAAATTGTGTTGAAAGAATTTATTATTTATTTGTTTGTTTATTTATTTATTTCTAAATGTCGAGTATAAGGCAAGCCTTACCATACTCGTATGGTAGCAACAAGTTATACAGTGTCTGTAATAATATATAAATAAATTCATAACATATATTTAAATTTGAGTAAAAATAATTAAAGATATAACAACAGTAATCAAGATAATAATTATGCTTATATAATACAATAATGTGGCATTTAATGCCTTGAGATCAGTTTTTGCAGTTAATACTAAAATGAGTCCAAAGATGTTGATAAATTGCCTTGGTGATCTTGTGGGAACATTCGTTTGTGCTTCTCGTGATGATATCTGAGAGCAAGGTCCGATAACGCTTTGTTATCCGTCCATATCTCTGAAGGCCCACTGCCTGGGAGTCCAGTGGTATGATCTTCATTCTAGTGGCGAGAATTTTGTGAAAAGTTCGAACAAGTACCAATGAGACGAACAAGTATACGAGACACAATCGTCTTGATGGGTGTAGGGCTGGTTCAGGTTGTGTTTACAGGAGCGGCTAGTATCTAGTACATATGAAACTATTTTACTGGAAACACATAAGTGAGGTCATGAAGCAAACTATGGAGCGTGTGGAGGTGCTTGGTCGCCTGATGGCCAGCGTTAATGGATACAGTCCGAGTAAGCGAAGGCTCTACCACGTACTACATCATGCATCTTCCAGCGTGGAGATATGGGCTCCGGCCCGGAAGAAGCGAAAATACTCGAAGGTTCTCGCAAAAGTACAGTGCAGGTTGGCACTTAAGATACAGGCTTTGGCATACAGGACGGTCTTCGTGGAGGCTGTTCTCGTCATTACGCCCCCCCCCCCCCCATTGACCCACTGGCTAACGAGAGGAGAAGGATTTACCACAAGGACCCTCAGGTTCCTAGGGAGGAGGTGGCAGTAGCAGAACGTGAACTTGTTTTTTCTAGTTGGTTCGAGAGATGGCAGGCAGATAACAACCTTGCAGGCTAGACGAAGCAACTGATCAAGGATCCAAAATCCTGGGTCGAACGAGACTGGGGTGAGGTGGATTTCTACCTCACCCAGTTTCTGTCTGGGCACGGCTATTTTCCCAGGTACCTCCATAGACACGAGAAGATTGCGGACCCTCAATGTAGATATTGCGAGTGCGAGCATGACGACATGAATCACACCTTCTTCATTTGCGAGAAATGGTGGGTGGAGCAGGAAGCGATAGAGCCCGAGGTAGGAGGCATCGATACGGACAACATAGTCTGGTTGATGCTCCTCGGGAAAGACTGGTAGAACCGTATTTCCATTTACGAATGGAAGATCCTGATCGCGAAACAGTTAGACGGCTGTTTCGAATAGACAGCCTGGCGGTATTTTCACATGAAGGTGGTGGGACTTGACTGACATGAATGAATGTTGGGTGAGTGCTGGTTTACAAAAAAAAAAAAATATTAATTTTTGACTTTAATCAAGATATTAAACCTTTTTTTGGTCAACGAATATTTTTTTTTACTGTCGAAGTAATTTTAAAGAGCTTCTGAAAAGGTAAGAGAACGATTTAAGTGCGATTCAGATGCGATTCAAGCGTGATTTAACTGTGATTTAAACATGATTCAAATCGCTACGTGTAGCTCTATTTTGAACAGATACATTTTGAACAGCTGAATTTTTTTTAAGTTTTTTAAATGAAAAATTAATTTTTAACTTTAATCGAGATATTCGACCTTTTTTTTTCAACCAATACTTTTTCTTACTGTTAAAGTAATTCTAAACAGCTTCTGAAAAGGTTACAGAACGATTTGAATGCGATTCAGATGCGATTTAGATGCGATTTAAGAGTGATTTAACTGTGATTTAAACATTATTTAAATCGCTACGTGTAGCTCTAACTTGAACGTATACTTTTTGAACAGATGAAATTTTTTTAAGTTTGTTAAATGAGAAATTAATTTTTAACTTTAATCGAGATATTCGACCTTTTTTTTTCAACCAATTCTTTTTCTTACTGTTAAAATAATTCTAAACAGCTTCTGAAAAGGTTACAGAACGATTTAAGTGTGATTCAGATGTGATTCAAATGCAATTTAAGTGTGATTTAACTGTGATTTAAACATGATTTAAATCGCTACGTGTGGCTCTAACTTGAACAGATACTTTTTGAACAGATGAAATTTTTTTAAGTGAAAATTGTTAGATGTCCCCGTGGACATCTACACCTACTCCTAAATTTTGCAGACCCGGGTAGGAGTGGAAACCGGGGGCAGAAGGCTCCCCTCGTGTGGGGACGGGAAATTAACTATAGTTACCGAAGAGGGAAAAAACAAGGGAGAGATCTTAGGACTAACGTTTTATTACTTGAGACCTTACCTTACTTCCTGTTCTCTCCTTTCTCTCCTCTCTCTCCTGAAAATAGGGTGACTGGTAATGAACGTGCACGGTTGTTTAGGTCTTTTTTTCTTTATTATTCACTTGGTCACAATTAAAAAAATATAATATAAATGATGTTAATTTAAATAAGAAAACCCGACACACTGTTATATAGTAATTAGAATATAAAATTATATTATATTAAAATTATTGCGACGCGCTATTACTTCCTAACTATACTATAAAAATATTAGACTAAATTAAAACACGATGTTTTATTACTTCAACTTCGTACTGGACTGTTCCTCCAGCATACGTCTCCCAAGAGCCTGGCTGTCCCCTCCTCACCTCAATCCAAAGGTGCTGATTAGACAGCTTAGGCTCCCTGGGAACGTATGCTGATTTAACACTTTTTCTTTGGTCGTTTCAACTATTTTAATGTTTGACTATATTAATAATGTTGCGTCACGTAACAGGATCCCCCTCTTAGTCTTTTCCGTCCCGGGAAAGCTACGTTATCGGTACCTCGGTAGGATTAATTTGGTCGGGGGTTCTATTTACAATCAATTAAATATCTCCTCAGCCGCTCACATGAGGCGTTAGAAGAGGAGAAGGGAGAAACTTCCCGGGAAAATAAGACGGGGGAAACGGTCGACATTTTTATTAGGTCGCTGTGTAGGGTTATTAGGTCCTATCCGCTTTACAATTATACTTTGATCGCGAACTATTACTTAAAATCAACCTGATATAAAGACGCCTATATATATCATCCAATCGCATACACATTCTTTTATCATTCGTCCATCAATACGTTCTCACAATCTACCTTTCACTTTTCTATACTGTCATTCACTTAAAATTAACATTTTTTTTTTTTTTTTACAAGATTTCAACATTCCTCAAGGAATTTGGTCATCCATCCATTCTTCATACAAACTGGTAAGCAATTGAATAGGTCAAGGAGGATCGGAAATTTTGATCGGGGATATATGGGATTTATTCGAATGAGGATGGTGGCGGAATTATGTCATCATTCAGTAATTCCTCAAGATCTCCGAGGAAGGCGTATGACGACATGGAGAAAACGCTAGACGTCTCGTCTTTATCGGTCGGTTCGTTGTTGTCGTCGTATATCTCATTACCTCTGTTTATTTCTTCAATTTCCCAAATCACCTCCTTTGCGTTACCCGAAGGCAGATGTTGTGTCCTACTGTGAAATTCCCAATGCTCTCGGTTTTCTATGGTGTAAAGTAACTCTTTACACGTTTCGCATCTGTAGGTCAAGGTATTTTCCCTCATTTGGCTTAGCGGTCGTCGAAGTAAACGAGGGTAGAGGAACCTAGCACCATAAATCTTCGGCAACCTGTTTACGGCAAACGAGGCTGTGAATCGGTCTTTATATTTAGCGAAAGCCAGATATAAATCATCATTTAATTTCTGTCTGTATAGTCTCATAGAGAGCAATTGTCCATGTGTCGACAATTCTTCATAGACTTCTCTCCATGTGTATTTCCTTGGTATTTTTATAATTATTCGTTGTGTGGCTTCGTCCGCCCACAGTTGACGGTTTTGCCATTCTTTAATTTTCTTCACACCTCGTTGCGTTTCATCTAGACTTGCGAAAACAATTTCTATAGTCATTATCTGGTCGGTCAGGTCATCTGTTATTTCTTCCATTCTTATTTCTACAGGGCAATCTTGTACCAGCTCCGTGTGGAGGTCCATTAAGTTGAAAGGTGCATTTAGGTATAATTTTATTCGGCAATCTCGATCCTCAACTGGTTTCCTCATTACGAATCTGTTTCTTTGCGAATCCAGAAAGGGTCCCGGTGGGCACGTAAGTAGCTCTTCTTTATTGATCACTTGCGTGTCTTCTTGTTTGAGTAGGTTTTGATGTGATTTTTCGTTCACAGGCGACCGTGTTGGCCTCGATCTTTCATTTGTCGTTTGTCTGGTGATGGGTCGTGATCTATTAATTCCTGCTTGTTCAGTTTTCCATACTGCATTGTCCTTTATTGAAGGTTTGTTAACATTCTGCTCTTCTTTATTTCTACCTATTACTCCAGTGTTCACGTACTGGGCATAAGCTGTTGGTATGTTGGAAGCGGGGTACAATTCTTTAAGGAAAAGTTGTATTGCTTGCTCTCTTTCCTTTACTTCATAAAATTCCAACCATATTAAACAGCGACTGGGCGTTCTGAAGTTGTATTTTCCTGTCCGATTATGCCACAAGTAAACCGGCACTTGTCTTTCCAGCCATTCTCCCAGAGTCGAGGCTAGAAAAGGCTGTTTTAACTCTAGGACTAATTCCTTTGACCCATTTTTCTCCAGATGCATGAGTTGCAGCTTCCTTCCTTCAGTATCCCTTAGATTCTGGAGTGACATGTCTCCTTTTCTGAAAACTAATTCAAATATAAATTTTGGGGGTATATATAACTAGGGTGTGGGGGGGGGGGGGTAAAGGATCCTAAAGGAATCATTGTATATATGTAAATATTTTGAATCGGATAGGGATGAGGGATGTTGTCTGGGGGGGCCATACACGCTGAACATACAATGGTTGTCTCAACTGGACCTACTTATATTTCTACCCGATTGGATTTTTTTTTTTTTTTTTTTTTTTTTTTTTTTTTTTTTTTTTGAATTTTCTTCCGTCTCGGCACACTCACACACTCTCACTATTACACTAAGGTCTCTAACGGTCGGAGGTTCTTCGTCGACTCCAATGATGCTGATGGATCCGGTACCCTTTCCATGAGGCTTTTGGTCAAATTTTGGTCTACCTCATGGGGGTCCTTTCTTGACTCAGTTCTTTCTTCTGTGTTTACTTGTGTTGTATCTGAAGCATGTCCTCCACTTTCTGCGACGCTTAGTTCTTTTTGGTCAACTGTTTTGATTAATGGGCTCGGCAGTTGTGGCGGCGATTTATAGGGGATTAAAGGAATTGTCCCAGGGATTTGGTCCACCTCGAAGTCCATTAATCCATTTGCTGATTGGGGTTCCCTTCGCCCTCGGATCAATTGTTTTACATAATTGATTTGTCGGGAGCAAATTTGGTCGTGATATTTATATGTTTTCTTCCCAATCCATGCCCCGCAACTATGGCGTATGGTCTCCGTGGTAGTGCTCGATTTTTTGTGGACAGACGCATGCCTGGGCTTATATTTTTGATCGCTTTGGACCAACGCGCGTCCGGCGTCTTCTTGATGGAGGTAACGTACATATCCCCACACAAGTTTGCCTTGTCGATTACAAACCGTATGACAATATTCCAAGGGTCCAAATTTTGCGTACTCTTTGAAAAAGAGTTCCTCTTGATATTCCCTTGGAATTGAATTTGGTAGTAGACAGAATAGACGATTGTAATCTCGCCTCTCGGGTTCGATTCGTTTAGGGATGGCTCCTGCTGTCTCGGAGTTTTTTTTGTATCTATTTTCCCAATAGGACGTCTCGGGAATTGCAGTCGTGGGTTGTGATTTTCCGAACCCGGATGGGGGTGCTTCGGCCCTTGTCTTCGGGCTCTCCCTTTTCTCGACAGGAACTTTGTACACCACGGATTTCCTCGATCGTTGGCCCGACGCTTGCAACGGCTGGGCAACGCCTGGTGAAGATAGGGTCCTTTCTTCATTGTATCTTCTTTGATTTGCTCGCACTTGGTCCGCGTCTGCTACATGCTTGAAGGTTATTCGACTGATACATTCCGTCGGTCCCATTGTCTCCAGATGCCCACCTTGAATCGGGCCATAACGCCGTAATCCTTTTAATACCTCCCACAGTTCAACTTGGTGAGGGTGTTTCACTCGGATTACGTGAGGGTCCTGACCCGGTTCTTCTTTCAGGATTCGCCGAGCACTCTCCATTATTGTTATTCTCTTCTTCGTTTTCTGTTCCTGTAATCAGAACGTATATTGAACTATATTTATTATAAATAACTCTTCTTCTTTTTTTTTTTTTTTTTTTTTTTTTTATAGATCTATCTCTAGGAGGTTTGGAACTAGGTATCAACGATGGGTTCCTGTATGCCACATTTGGTCTTTGGAGGGGTTACAAGCGGGGATCTTCCCGTCTCCTTCTCTCTGGCTTCGGTCGAAACTGTTGGTGCATTAAGGCTTGTCATATCCAGTGTTCTCCGAGGTCGTATGACCTTGACGTAGATGATTAGCCCCAATGTGGCTATGGCCAACACTTGGATTCCAAGGTTACCCAAGTTTAGGCCCGTGTTCACAAATTTGTCGCTTTGTTGTTGTTCTAGGGTTTTCAGCTGAGTCAGCATTTCCTTCAGGGGCAGTCCCCGCCGGGCTTGCCATCCATCGTCTTGTGTCACCTCTCTTCTCCAATTGATTTGTTGAAGATTTACTGGTTGGTCCGCCAATTCGGGGTATAGTCGGGAGAGGGTTAAATTGACCGCGGGTCGATAGAAATGTAGACCCTCTTGCACATGAGTTTCTGGATTCGGTAGCGTCACTCCTACAGTCTTTCCTACACACTGATGAGCAATGTGTAGTATTCCTAATCCCGTAATGGCGAGGGTGGTTGCCTTTTGGGGACACAGGAGTTGCACGGTTTTTTCTTCGGCGATGGAGAACAACCATGATCCCGATGTTTTTAAGTAACTCCATTGGTCCAGGAATTGTGGGTGAAACCTTACGTCGCACAACTTCAATGTTTCCGGCGTTGGTCTGAGGAAGAGGGTGATTTCACAGTTCGGTATATACGAACTCTTCCAGATTCCCATCTCAGGGTTACAGAGAGACCCGTCATATAGGTTTTGACATTACCCAAGGTCGTCTTGGTTAAATTTGAAGTATTGAAGTTGATCTTCACTAACTCCAAGATATCGATGAGACGGTTCAATATACGCAGTCCCGTTGACTCCCGTGCTGATGAGTTGTGGCACCGCTAGAGAATGTATCTGGTATAGTTCATAAGTAGTTTGGTCTACTAGTGGTAGGTGAACATATACCAGCAGTCTTCCTCGACTGTTGACGATATCGACCTTGGAGATCCTTGCTACTTCGTCCAAACACCAACGTTTCTCAGGTATGGGGAGGGCGAGGTTCTTAGTGGCTTTGGCGATCTCGTTACGAATTTGACTCATAAATTCCGTTGAAATCAGTCCAGGGGCGAGTTCCCCTTTTTGGCCCATGGTCAATATCTGCAACAACTTTCGACGAGCCTCGATCAATTGCTGTAGATGACGGCCTACATTCTGACACTGAGCGTGTATTCCCATAAGAAATTGCGACGAGCTCAGGTTTGCCAGGATAGCCTCTACCTTTTGGATCTTTGCCCTTTGTGCCAGAGTTTCGTTGTGAAGTTCAGTCAAAGCGCCGGTCACAATGTGTACTTGCTCCTTTTGTAGAGCTATCAGTTGCTTTTGGCCTTGCTGGACTTGATCAATTTCACGATGGGCTAGCTCTACCCCATCGACGGTGGCAAGTCCAAACAGGCTTTCGCCGAGGGTGCCAACAATTCCAAACGGGGCCATCCGTTTATTCCGTTGGGACGGAACTGCTTTGGGTTCTGTCATGGTTTCTATCTTTAGGTCGTTCATTCGGTCGTCGATCTCTTGGTCTAAAGTAGCTATCGAACTTGGAGATGCGGAGTTCCAACAAAACCCAGGCGTACCCGCCCGGTTTCCCACAAAACTTTTTGGTCTTTCGGTCATATCTTTCCTTGGTCTTCAATTTTCCTGCGATTTCCTTTTCTCCCGCAATGAATCTCATTTCGTCCAACCGTACGATCAGATCGCGCAGGTATAAGTTATAGGTCCGTAACTTCTCCTCATTAGGAATTCTAATGGGGAATCGCGCTACCCTACCGTATACCAGCTAGAAGGGTGTGAAGTTGGTGGCGGTATGCACACTGGTGTTATAGGTGAAGGTGGCAAAAGAGATTAATCGATCCCAGTCATTATATTTCTCTGAATATGATCTGATGAAATCCATGAGAGGAGCGTGACTTCTTTCTAAACTTCCGTTCTTCTGTGGTCTATAACCGGAAGTAGTAAGACGATGCACTTTAAATAACCTTAAAAGTTCGTCAAATAACGTGGAGAGAACACTTTTACCTCGGTCCGACAAGATCGCTTTCGGCGCTCCAAACTGGCATATCAACTGTCTAACTAACGCATCGGCAATTGTACTGGCGCGCAGGTCGGGAATTGGAACGGCGATGACATACTTCGTGAGGTTACACTGCATGGTCAATACGTGTTGATTGCCTGACGGGGTTGTTCTCAACTTCCCGACTGTATCTAAAGAGACCTTGTCGAAGGCTTCGATGGGTGTGTCGGTGAGCACTAGTTCCTCTCTAGTTTTACACCGGTTTATTTTTCTCTCCCGACAGGTTCCACACCGTCTGATATAATCGAGCACATCATTTCTCATGCCCTTCCAATAAAACCTTTCACGGATCTTCTGATACGTCTGATTGACGCCTTTATGTCCTCCGGAAAGACTGTTGTGCAAAAGTTTGATGATTTCTGGGCGTTGAGCTTCCTCCGGCATCGTTACGGTACCAAAACAGAGAGTTATGTCGAACGGGCTTTGAGTGAAGATATCTCGTAAAAGCTCCTCTAAGACTCCCGGTTCCAATTGGTCGGATAAATCGCCTTTCCGGGCTATTCGGAACCCACTGAGGTTTCGTTTTTGTAACACACTTCTCAGACCCTCCAGGCATTTTCGGACGGTGGCTATGTCCAACGGGTCATAATAATGGTTCTTCACGATCAGGGACAGAATGTTATGATTCTTGTAAGGAGTAATCATAATCTGTCCTCTCCGAGGGCGTTTCTGTCGGAGTGCTGCTTGGTTGATTGCGTCCAGGTCTATGAGCAGCCTACTAATCGGTCCATTTGGGACACAATCTTTTGACATAAAATGTACGAGATTGTCCCTTTTATAGGTCAGGCAATTCCTGCTTCTCATGATTTTCCCAGTAGGCTGTTCACGGAAATTAGGCGACGGGGTCGAAGAGCTGTCACTGAAAGATGAATTCTGACTATCGGGGTCCCAGCAGTTACTATGATCCGGAGGTCTCTTTGTGTCCACGTTATTTCTGGAAGGAAAAGGGGCAGACGTGCGTCTCTTCAGCTCGCGGTCGGTCGTCGCTTGGGCGCTGGCTATGAGTTTCTGAACTCTCTCGTGCATGACACTGTCATCTAGGTTCTCGTCATCATAGGGGTCGGCTTGGTTGAGGATGTCTCGGAGTTCTTCGTCTACCTCCTCCCCTTCCGAGAAGCGGGTTTTGTTGACCTCCTCATTAGATTTTACCTTCTCGTCTCCGTCGGAGAAGTGTGCTGGCCATTGGTCATCTTCGCGATTAGGTAGCCCGTACCAGTTATTGGTACGCTCGTAATGTTCGAGCAGGCTTTGGTTGAGCTTGTCACTGCTTTCTTGCAAATCTTGCAAGCTGACCGGTGTTCGTGAGGCCTCGAAGGTCTCTTCCGGCGTGTCGGTCGCATCAACGGTCTCGGTTTCACTAGGAGTGACTGCACTCACCTCCGTAACGGCGCACTCACTGCCCGACCCTCTACTATCGTGGCGCTCCTCCTCTCCCGAGGAGGGTTCAGTGGTTTCATCTCGTAGACCACTATTTTTGAGGTCGATAATTGGTGTTCCTCCATCCGACGATTCGCTAAAAGAATCCATGGTCTGGCTTCCCGAAGCTGATTCAGGTTTTCTTGCTTGACCGACTTCACGGTCGTCCTTTTCTTCGGATTTGGATGTCTCGGATTTTCTGGAATCGAAACAATCCTTCAGGTGTGGGGGTATTCGTATTAGTTCTGGGGGTGGTGGTAACGAACTAACCCTTCCTGATGGACGAGCTTGTTTGGATCTGGTGCGTTGGGCCACCCCACTGTGGTCCAACACAGGCGGGTTCTTATTGGTCTTGGATCCAGGTGGTCTACCACGACGGGGCTTTACTCCTTCATCCACTGACTTCGCCCGAACTTGTCGCGGTGGGGGGGGAACTTTGACCCAGTACTTGGGATTCGGGTTGTGCCGGCTTCGTTCCCGAAGTGCTGGGGTGAGCGTTCGTGACGACTCGACCGCTTGGTGTTCTTTTACCTACCTGTTTTAACTTTTGAGCTTCTGCCCGTTCTCGCTCGCTCTTATCCTCTATGACCAGGATCTTGATCATGGGTAGGGTGGTGTTGATCTCATCTTCAGGTAGAGGTCGGTCTGCCGGATTCCGGGATAGTGCATCCGCATTGCTGTTGAGCTTACCCGGCTTGTACTTAAAATCGTACTCAAAATCAGTGAACTTCAACATCCACCGGAGCATTCTTTTTCCAGGGTCTTTCTGATTGTGCATCCAACTCAAAGGTTCGTGATCACTAATCAGTAGGAACCGTCTACCTAGCAAATAAGTTCTAAACTTACGAAATGCATGTAACACCGCTACACATTCTTTCTCCGTGGTGCTGTAGTTGAGTTCGGCTCCGGTTAGACTTCGGGACAAGTAAGCAACTGGGTGGTCAAATCCGTCCTTTTCTTGACTAAGGACAGCTCCCACAGCATATTCACAAGCATCAGTGGCAAGGGTGAATTTTTTATTAAAGTCTGGGAATTGCAAGATCGGGGCCTCGCAAAGTTTCTGTTTTAGCAAGTTGAAACTTTTCTCTTGAGCTTCGGTCCAGACGAACTTCGTATCTTTCTTCGTCAGGTCATACAAAGGTTTTGCAATTTTACTGAAATCTTTGATGAATCGTCTGTAATATCCAACCAAGGCGGTGAATGAACGGATATTGGTCACATTGCGCGGTCGAGGGAAATTGTTCATCGCACTGACCTTCTCAGGATTCGGTTCACATCCCTTTTCGGACACTATATGTCCCAAAAATGCGACTTCTCTCCGGAGAAATAGAACTTTATCCGGTTGTAACACTAATTTCGCGCCTCTCAATCGGTTAAACAATAAATACACCTTGCGAAGGTGGTCGAGGAGGCTACTGGCATAAATAATAATATCGTCCAGATAGACTAGCATCTCGACGTTCTGGAGGCCTAGCAATATTCGGTCCATGAGACGTTGGAATGTAGCAGGTGCATTCTTAAGACCCATAGGCATTTTCTTGAACTGCCAATGTCCCGTGATGGTTGAGAACGCCGTCTTGGGTTTATCACTGGGTTTCATGGGAATCTGGTGGAATCCACTGGCTAGATCGAACGTAGAAAAGTACACTGAGTCGCCTAACTGGTCCAAGATGTCCGCAATGCAGGGGAGAGGATAGGCGTCCCCAATTGTCTTGGAATTAAGGGTCCTGAAGTCTACAACCATCCGCCATCTTGGGCGTGCTTGGCTGTCTCTTTTCTTGGGTAAAATCCAAACAGGTGACTGGTACGGAGACGTCGAGGGTTCGATGATGTCGTCGTGAAGTTTCTTCGCGATGTCTTCCTGCATCGCCTCTCTATGGACAGGAGGGTGACGGTATTGTTTGGTGTGCACGGGGATGTTGTCCTCAGTAGGGATCTCATGCTCTACCATATCGGTACAGGACAACTTGTCCCCGGGTATCAGGAACACATCATGGTATTCTCGAACTATCTGATGAACTTGGTCCCCGGGTATCAGGAACACATCATGGTATTCTCGAACTATCTGATGAACTTGGTCCCGTTCTTCTTCGTTCAGCTGTTCGGTGTCCAATGCTTCTAATACGCGACGTATTCTCTCCCTTTCGTCCGTTATTTTCTCACACTCGGGCTCCGTTTCCGAATCTGGATCAAACGGTGACGCACCATACTCACAGGGAATGAGCTCATGGGGATTTACTTCAATCGTCACATCTTCTTCCGTGGTATTCACAGCCAAGACCTTGCAGCATCCATCCTCGTTGGTGACAAGTGCATTTCCAATAAACACTCCTGGTGTGTTGCTAAGGGCAGGTAGGTACCCTACCCTCACGTTTGGGTTGATCAGGTTGACCTGGATAACTTGTCGGCATCTCTTGTTCAGTGTCCATCTGCTGGGCGGAACCTCGGCCTCCTGAGTGGGGTTGATCTCGGATTTTCTAGGAGAAGGGTTTGTCGCCGCAGGGGGCGTTGGTCCGGCTGGTGGAGATGCAAGCGTTCTCGTCTCTACCTTATGAACTTCCTCTTGTGTGGCTTCTCTAGGCCTTAGTCCTCTCTCTTGGTCAACTATTCCATAACCTTCGGAGTCAAGGAAAGGTATTGGGTTCATAACATCCCCACTGATCATTATCTTATTTTTGTAGTAAGATATTACCGCTTCATTCTGTTTGAGGAATACCCGACCTAATATACCGTCATACCGGATGGGGAATTAGTCTGGCACTACATGGAAAAGTGTCTCTTGGTCCCCAATAGGTATCCAGGTTATTCCTAGGGTCATCACTTCCTGAGCTGCGATTCCCACCAAAGGGATGGCAGCTGCGGTCTCTACCTGGGCATCTGGATGTAGGGTCTGAAGTTTGATCAAGTTGACCGCGGAACCAGTGTCCAGCATGAGTACAAGATGCCTCCGTTCTTGAGGGAGGTATACCCTAATGTGCGTACCGGGATCGGGATCTATCCCGAGTTCTGTAGAGTCCGAGCCGACAGCAAAGTGGATCGCGGGGGTCTGCGGGCTTGAATTTGCAAGGTCTGGGCATTCTGTGTCGGCCCGGGATGGTTCATCATCGGTCCAGAAATTCCTTGAGGCTGGCTCGCTACCATGTCCGGGCGAGCCACTGCCCAGTTTAAATTCTGCTGGTACTGGGGTGTAGGTCGCAGATTTATTTCCTCCATGTGAACTGGCTGACACTGCACCGGAGGTATCATCGGGGTACGGTTCATCGGCACTGGGTTCATGAACCTGGGTTGGCCTCCCGGGCCCTGCATACGAGGCCCTTGCGGCGGTCCTCCGTATCGAGGGCCCGCGTTTATTGGCGTTTTATACGTCTGACTTCTGTCAGGGTCATACGTTTGGGGCCGCGGCGGTGCGGCTGGTCGATAGTTCATTCTAGGGGGTCCATAACCGTAACTGTGCGGCATTGGCCAATACCCTTGCGGTATCTGCATGTGGGGCACCGGAGGTCGCAAATACGGTTGTTGGTGTGGAGGGGGTCCGGTCAGTGCTGGGTTTTGTCCGGCCCGTGCGTAATTTGGCTGCGGAGGTCCGTACATCGGTGGGGGTTGTTGATAGTAGACTTCACATGGCTGTTCTATCATTGGCGGGAACTGTTCTTGCCACTGTTCGGTAGGGTCTTGTGACTCTCCTTGATCAGGCCACGCATACCACCCGCTCGCCTCATCCCCCTCTTGCACCCAACCAACGTAGGTCGCTCTTTCGTCCATTCCAGGACGGGGTCCTTCTCGCCGACCTTCAGGCTGTCGATACATTGATCTTCGTCGGCTGTCTGGAATGATGCGGGCGTCCATCCTGGACTCCAATCTCACTGCCTCTTCATAGGCCTCCTCTAATGTAGTAGGTCGGATATTGTCCACCCACTGGCTAAGGTCTGCCGGGAGCCCTTTGATAAAAATGTCTACCGCTGCCTCTGTCAGTGGGACCATCATCTTGTCGTGGTATTCTGCCTTTTTTTCTTCTTTTAGCGCTGTCCGTGCGCATCTGAGGAGGATATGGATCTGGTCCCTAAATCCTCCTATCGTTTCGCCTTGCTTCATATTTAAGGTATGGAGCTTTTTATTGTAATAGGCGAATCCTTTGCCAGGAGCAAACCGTTTTTTTAAGTGACTACAAATCGCTTCGACATCAGCCAACTCCTGCCCATAGGTACAATCCTTAGCCGCGCCTCTTAATTTTCCCAACACAGCCCTTTTGTATCCCTCTTTCTGCTCCTGCGAAACACTTTCTGCACCGTTGCGGACATCTTGCAGGAAGTCCTTGAGTGGGATGTTGCTGCCATCATAGGTACTTAGACCAGCTATGGCATTTTGCAAGCACAAGCTGTCAGCCAAGGCTGTCAGTGTGGTACCCATTGCTTGTCTCAGGTCATTTTGACCTTGGTTATTCACAGTGTTTCCGCCCGTCATTTTTCCGGGTTCCAGGAGACACCACGCTAATTCCCACTCCACACTTTGTCGATTTCGCGTCGGATTTTGTTATCTTTCTTTCTATCTTTATCTTATTTTCTTCCTCTTCCTTATCAGAATTTTCTCGGCACTAGTTATGTGCTGTCGAGGAAAAATTCAACGAGTGCGGGGAATTCACTGTACAGATGTACTGCACCGGTCAGTATTTGGTCTTAACCTCAAAGGGCTCTGGTCACAATTGTAGGTCTCGGTCAAATGCAGGTGAAAGAAATAATATAGGTCCTTGGGAGTATGCTGTCCGCTTATTTGGTCAACCTAGCGCTCGGAACGAGAGAATGAAGTGAAACGCCGATAAGCGGACAGCAGCACAAAGAAGAAGACCGATAGGAGCTGCCGCGGCTCCCCACACACCGTGCAACGACTCTAGCGGGGACTGCGCGGCGAGGAGGGGATACGAACGAGAGAATGGAGTGAAACGGCGCTTATTAGCGCGCTCCTCTTCCTCGCGACTACTCTAGCTACTCACTATTTCTTAATGATTATTAACTATTTACTAGGGATAAAAATTTAATCTTAATAATCAAAAATTTATGATTTTATTATTAAAATTATTGTTATTATTACTTTTTTCTTTTATTTTATAATTTTATTGCTAAAATTAATTTAGAAGAGAAAACTTTATGAACTTAAGGTATTAATCGAACTTAGTATTTAAATTTATTTTAGTAAATTAAATAATTTATAAAAAAAATAAAAAATTACTTCAAAAATATTCACGACAACGCGAATAAATTTTTTCTTCTTCAAACTGCTACAACGACTGCACGTGCATCACCGTCAGCAGATTAAAAATACTCTCCGTCACCAGATGGTAATCGGAGCCTTTTTCGCGCACGAAATTATTACTTTTATCCTACTTTATATTTTTTTCAATTAGACTGTCTATCAGTACAAAGATTTTATATTATTTAACTATATTATTAAAATTATTTCTATCTGACTTAACCTAGACTTATTCTACAGAACAGTAGCCTACGCACTGTCCTGGCAACAGAAAAATTTAAACTTCGAAAAAAATCAAAATTTTAACCCTAAACTATTCTAAAACTTTATTTCCGCGGGGGGCCTGAACTACGCGTTCTGCTACCATTTGTTAGATGTCCCCGTGGACATCTACACCTACTCCTAAATTTTGCAGACCCGGGTAGGAGTGGAAACCGGGGGCAGAAGGCTCCCCTCGTGTGGGGACGGGAAATTAACTATAGTTACCGAAGAGGGAAAAAACAAGGGAGAGATCTTAGGACTAACGTTTTATTACTTGAGACCTTACCTTACTTCCTGTTCTCTCCTTTCTCTCCTCTCTCTCCTGAAAATAGGGTGACTGGTAATGAACGTGCACGGTTGTTTAGGTCTTTTTTTCTTTATTATTCACTTGGTCACAATTAAAAAAATATAATATAAATGATGTTAATTTAAATAAGAAAACCCGACACACTGTTATATAGTAATTAGAATATAAAATTATATTATATTAAAATTATTGCGACGCGCTATTACTTCCTAACTATACTATAAAAATATTAGACTAAATTAAAACACGATGTTTTATTACTTCAACTTCGTACTGGACTGTTCCTCCAGCATACGTCTCCCAAGAGCCTGGCTGTCCCCTCCTCATCTCAATCCAAAGGTGCTGATTAGACAGCTTAGGCTCCCTGGGAACGTATGCTGATTTAACACTTTTTCTTTGGTCGTTTCAACTATTTTAATGTTTGACTATATTAATAATGTTGCGTCACGTAACAAAAATAAAAAAATTAATATTAATTTTTGACTTTAATCAAGATATTCGACCTTTTTTATTCAACCAATTCTTTTTCTTACCGTTAAAGTAATTCTAAACAGCTTCTGAAAAGGTTACAGAACGATTTGAATGCGATTCAGATGCGATTTAGATGCGATTTAAGAGTGATTTAACTGTGATTTAAACATGAATTAAATCGCTACGTGTAGCTCTAACTTGAACGAATACTTTTTGAACAGATGAAATTTTTTTAAGTTTGTTAAATGAGAAATTAATTTTTAACTTTAATTGAGATATTCGACCTTTTTTTTCACCCAATACTTTTTCTTACTGTTAAAGTAATTCTAAACAGCTTCTGAAAAGGTTACAGAACGATTTGAATGCGATTCAGATGCGATTTAGATGCGATTTAAGAGTGATTTAACTGTGATTTAAACATGAATTAAATCGCTACGTGTAGCTCTAACTTGAACGAATACTTTTTGAACAGATGAAATTTTTTTAAGTTTGTTAAATGAGAAATTAATTTTTAACTTTAATTGAGATATTCGACCTTTTTTTTCAACCAATACTTTTTCTTACTGTTAAAGTAATTCTAAACAGCTTCTGAAAAGGTTACAGAACGATTTGAATGCGATTCAGATGCGATTTAGATGCGATTTTAGAGTGATTTAACTGTGATTTAAACATGATTTAAATCGCTATGTAGTAGCTCTAACTTAAACAGATACTTTTTGAACAGATGAAATTTTTTTTTAAGTTCAAAAAAAAAAAAAAACAATATTAATTTTTGACTTTAATCAAGATATTAACCCTTTTTTTTTGTTCAACGAATACTTTTTTTACTGTTGAAGTCATTTTAAAGAGCTTCTGAAAAGGTTAGAGAACGATTTAAATGCGATCACCAGGTATCCTAACCGGCTCCTTTGGGGTCAAAACTTCCAGGAGAAATCATCTCCAGGTCGTAATAGCCGACCTGGGGCACCAGGTATCCTAACCGGCCCCTTTGGAGACAAAACTTCCAGTAGAAATCATCTTCACGTCGTAATAGCCGACCTGGTGCACCAGGTATCCTAACTGGCCCCTTCGGTGTCAAAGCTTCCATGAGAAATCATCTCCAGGTCGTGATAGCCGACCTGGGACACCAGGTATCCTAACCGGCCCCTTTGGAGACAAAACTTCCAGGAGAAATCATCTCCAGGTCATGATAGCCGACCTTGTGCATCAGGTATCCTAACTGGCCCCTTTGGAGACAAAACTTCCAGGAGAAATCATCTCCAGGTCGTCATAGCCGACCTGGTGCACCAGGTATCCTACCCCTTGGTCTACCCTGAGCCCCTTGAAAGCTGAACTTTCATAAGAAATCATTTTCATGACGATTTTTCGGTCTTTTTACAATAATAACTCTTCTAGGGTTAAACTTCCTGGTGAAATCATCTCCAGGGCGTAATGTCCACTAAGAGCAAAGGGTGAACCAGGTATTTACCCTGAGCTATCTGGGGTAATTTTTTCTTATATATCATCTCCAGGCCGTTGTATAAATAAATTAATTTTGAATATTAAAATATTTTAAATATACTGTGATTTAAAGCGATTTAAGCGATTTAAAGCGATTTAAACGTGATTTAAATCAGTTAAATCAAGTCGGCTGCCCCTCGAGTAATAAAGTACCTCTTGAAAGCAATTATACCTAAAAGCATTTTAAGTGATTCATTAATTTTTCATCACTGGATAACTTGCAGGAGACTATTAAACATCAAGGTAAAGTTACTTTAATCTAAGATATCTCTTTTTAGGAAAATAAAAGCTATCCAAATTTTCTTTAAACGCACGAGAGGGACGGCACCCCTCCCCCCCCCCCCTACCGACTTAACCCTCCCAGGCTGCTGGAATCTAGGGACTTGTTAAGCGTCTTCGTAGGCACTTGACATAATAATAACCATATATTATACAACATTCTAAAAAATGTGCACGCAAGTTACACTTGTCAGCTCTTGACACTGTTATTCAAGTATTATTCTTTCAAGTTATACTTACTCTAACAACTCACGCGTCCTTGAGAGAAAAGTTTTTTTTCAAATAAAAAATCTCAGTGCAAAAATTGGGCAAAAAGTCTGATTAAATCAACATAAGTTTTGTCCAGATCCTGAACGAAAATTATAGATGAAATTCTCAAAATCAAAAATGATTATGTTTGATAATCAAATTTACTAAAGAAAATTCTATCCTCTGCTTCTAAAATTATTTTCCAAACTCGTAAAAATTATTTCGGATCAAGCCAGTAACAAAAAATTCAAAGTCAATCTCGAGAGGTGAATTTTTTCTTTCTAATTCGTTCCATGTTTTTATAGGTAATTTGGAGATAACGTATAAATACTTAGTGCACATATCTTTGAATTATTAATAGTTAGAACTCTATGTTAAATTTTCAGTGGTTTTATCTCTTCTCATTCTTTTTCGAACAAAGTAAAGACTTAGTTGTTTTTTTTATATCTTTCTTTTATACCGCTAGAGCCTATTGGCCTGGTAGCGGTGAATACATCCACCACCTATGAGTTGGGATGTATACCCGTGTAATTTACCTTTTCCCTCTATATTCCTACTTCCCCGAAGAAGGTCTCATCGTGGAGCGCAGCTTCCATGGTCTACCCACTTCCCGCTGTTAAGGCCGGCATTCAATGCGTCAAGTATATTTGAGAACTTCGCATTCAGATACCTGTAGGGTGTAGGTTTTATATACGTTGGTCTAAAATAGGTGATGCATTGGATCAGCATTTTCCTCAAGCCTTCTTAGAGGCTAGATGGTTTGCAGCCATCAAGAAGTTCCCGTTTTAGCCGGTAAGGCTGGCATTCCCTGCGCCGAAGCACATCAGGATAGCTTATGTATCCTAACTATGTTCAACTCCCAGTCCTAAACTGTTTTGTATCAACCCAAGGCCCAATAGTTGATCCTTGTGGGGCTGAGAAAAACCAAGGAAATTCACTAAAAAACAAATCCCGGGAAAAACAGCAGTCGGAGTTAATGCTGGGTACTTTAACCGTCGAAAAAAATCTAGAAAAAATCCGAATTGATTTCGCCGGGAACCGAACCCACGACCTCTTGAGTGGAGTTGTTTTGTTAACCACTGAGCCAATAACGCTTAGGTAAAGACTTTTAGTTATGCAGCTATATCATTCTTTTACTAAGACAAGATATAAAAGCGATCACTGCAACATACAGTAAGCGCGTTTTGGGTACTGTCCTCGAAAAATTTAGTTTGACAGTCGTACGGACTGGTCGATTACTTGTATCTTTTTACCGTTTCTTTTTTTATGTAAAGTTTTAATAGTTATTATTTTTATCGATCAAAACACATTTAACTTTTGTTTTTATTGTCAATCTTAAACATGGAATCCTCTTGCGTAAAAATTGTTCCAAAAATATTAAATAACACATACATGGATCAGTTTCAGAAAAGAGAGAAGATAAATAATAATAAAATTTGGTCACCTTAGTCGGAGAATCGATTATCAATGGATGAAGACTAACATGACAGCATTTCCAAAGCAGTGTAAGAAAAGCAAGATCTGGTTGAACCTTGTCTTGTTGTGTTTTCAGCTGAAGCTGACGACGTTTAAGCTAAAAAAGTGAATTTTTGCAAAAATAAGTAAAAAGTTTCGTATTTTATTCAATATATTACTGAATAATTTTTTTTAAATTGACATAGCCTTATAATATGACTGGGGGGGGGGGGGTCCTGCTGCTCGCGCCGCTCGCCAACCCTTTAAATTTAATATATTATTATATACATCATTATAAAATATTCTAATTAAGTCATTGATATTTTTAAATCGCAAAAATTACTTTATTCAACTGGTTTATGTAATAGGTACTTTTCAAAGTGTGAAATTCGCGGTAGAGGTGATACTTCTACATCTTGATTCCTTTTCATTGAAGCGGTGGATAATAGGTACTTTTACGCCTGCATTTTTCTCAAAGTATCATATTCCATGATCTTATTGACTCATGTTACGTGCTATCGCGCGTTATCTTTAGCCAAGAGTCAGTCTCGACGTAAATGTATAACTTCACTTGTGTTGATTATCCTCCAGCAGAGCGTTGATCACAACTCAGTGCGTGAAATGTTTGTTACACCCTTGTTATAAAAAATACCATTTAAAATGTACAATTTTTCCAACTGATAACATACAACTACAAAAAATAAAAAACATTAATTTATTGAAAGTTTACATGAAATTTTCTAAAATAGTTAAAATTAAAAAATTATTATTTATAAAAAAACCTTTCTCAGCTTAAACACCGCCACAACTCACTAATTACTAATGATACACCAACCTCATCCCCACCCTCAAGTCCTTGCCAACCTTACCTACCTCAACCTCCTCATAACCTAACCCCCTACCTCTCTCCTTTAAATAATTCCCTATTCACTTTGCCGACCTTACCAATCAAACTCCCCATACTAAGCTAACCGATCTCATTTACTTTTACCAATTACCTAATTCGATCAGTCCACTATCTTTATCCATCTATACTAACTTTACTAAACTCGTTCGCTCTATCATTACTTTCCACCTTCTTCATTTTACTAACTTATTGTAGGTTTTGTCATAAAATTTTTCGAATAAGTTACTTAAATGTTATAATAATCGTGCATGATTAATTTTATTTTGAAACAATGAATCAAATCATTTAATAAAAAGAATGGTTGGTGATTGTTCGTAGTAAAATTAATTAAATGATCCAAGTGTTTGGTCTTAACGAACAAAGTATAAATTTATTTAAAAATTACATATACTGACGTTTCGTTGTCATTAACAGGACAACCTTCTCAAAGCTACAAACATACAAAAAGATGTATTATTAATAATAATCTAAAAAAAAAATTACAAAAAATGTTGAATATAAAATAGATTCTCACAGGTAAATAAATATAGATATAAACAGACATATATATGACTGTAGTCATCACAGATAAGTTACTTAAAAATTATAAACATTGTACACTTAATATTGTTTTTTATTTAATTTTAATTTTGTCTTTAAGTGCACAGGTGTAAATGCAAGTCGATCGAAAACTAACTATGAGACACTTGCAAAGCGATGAGAGAACTCAAGCTGAGGTTTATGGGTGTGAGAAGGGGAAAAGATGATAAGAGTGGGGTTTATTTTAATTTCAATTTCAAAGAGTCTAATGACTTCTTATAGTCATTTTTCAAATATTGTGTATCTGTCTTCTTGTTTATGTTATCAGAATAAAAATAAATGTTGAGCATTTCTAAAAATCTCCTCTTATAGATATTCTGCTCGTTCTCCAGGATTTTAACATTGTCAAAGTCAAAATTGTGTAACGTCTCCTCACAATGTAGGGAAATAACCGAAGTCCGTGAATGATTTTTCACGTAATTACGGTGCTCATATATCCTTCTACTTAACTTACGACCTGTCTCACCTATATACTTTACGTTTTGAACAAATAAATTGATAAAAAAAAAAAGATTTGGTTGAAATAGTTGAACATAATAGCTTGAAAGCAGCAAAAGTTTTCTTACAGATTTTCTAAAAGTTTATTATATCGGTCATAAATATCCGAGAAACTGATAAGTGAGTGCGGTGAGAAAGTGTGGTGGAGTGGTAAGTGATCTCAAAAGTGGCATTATTTTACGACATCTTAAGGACTTTTAGCTGGTTTCTACTAACTGCGGTACTGTACTAGCGAACAGAAAGACAAACAATAATCCTACTCAAGACAACCACGCTTGTACTCCCTCAAAAATTTTTGTTTTATAATTTTGTTCTTCAAATCCGGAACAAAATTAACTAAAATACTTTTTATGAAGAATTATTTATGTTTTGAGTAAGATATAGGCAATGTTAAAATTTTTAGATCAGAGTTCAAAATTTATGCCCTGGGGATGATTTCTCCAGAAAGTTTTGACCTTATCGCAGTCAGAGTAAGCACCTGGTGCTGTGCATGGTGATTACGCCCTGGAGAAGATTTTTTCCAAGAAAGGGTATAGCCAGGTAAGATAGTCGAATCGGTCCTTATAGCAAATCCTTACAAAATATATATCTGTTGGAATATAGTAAATATTACAATCATAATTCAGTACTTTAGTTAGATCAAGGCACGTGTGTCGCCATCTATTAAACTTTGACAGTGGTACTAGCACACGCACCAATATAGCTTTGACGTTTGCTCGCTGCGCGCGATAAATGCATGCAGTGGTAACTCACTCAGCTTCTAGACTTCGTCTCTCGACGATTTGCGTGCGCGAAAAACTTGTTCATGGTGTAAGAGAGACTTATATTAATTAAACTTATTCTTTATTATAATTCCTTGAGTCATTTATTGGTCTACACCTTGATTATTACAACATAGTAGCTAAGCGTGGTTGGCTCCAGAAATTAGTGCGTGATAAAACGTGGTTGGTGAAAAAATTAATTGAGCGACCACGTGAAAAAAGTGAGGTTAAACACAGGTATTATGAAAGTGCTGTAACTAGTAAAGTAAATTAAATTAATTAACAAGATTCAAGTATTGAATAAATTAAGATAAAAAATTATTTTACTAATTAATGGAAAGTATATTTGAAAAAGTCTCAATAAAAGAAGTTAAGAATGAACAAGTTGAATTGAGTAAATTTGAGCAAGAAAATTTAGAAATACCTCGGACAACTCTAACAAACCAGCAACAATATCAATTCTACCTTGTATAAAAAAACTGAAATTTTTTCTTTCATAAAATACCGTATTTTTATCGTTAATCACCTTAACGTTACACTTTACTCGGAAAAAAGTTTTCAACGTTACGATTTCATCGGGAAAAGCTCCCCGGCCTGCTTGAAACAAGTTAGCATTCATATTGCGAATTTTTATTTAAAAACCATTTCTACATTCGATGATTTCCTCAACGTTACACTTTACTTGGAAAAAAGTTCTCAACGTTACGATTTCCTCGAGAAAAGCTCCATTCTCTGGTTTAAGTAAGTTGGCATAGATATTGTAAATTTTCCTTTAAAAAATATTTTTATAATCGATGATTTCCTCAACGTTACACTTTACTTGAAAAAAATTTCTCAACGTTACGATTTCCTCGGGAAAAGCTCCCTTAGTCTGCTTCAAATAATTTAGCATTGATATTGTAGATTCTCTCGTAGAAAAATATTTTTTAATTGTTAATCACCTAAACGTTACACTTTACCCGGAAAATATTCTCAACGTTACGATTTCCTCGGGAAAAGCTCCCTTAGTCTGCTTCAAATAAGTTGACATAGGTCTTGTTACTTTTTACATGAAAAAATAATTCCTCAATCGTTAATTATCTCAACGTTACACTTTACCCGGAATAAGTGGTGCAGATTACTTTTTTCCCGGGACATATTTTCGTCTTGAGTGAATGTAATTTTTTTCCCGGATAAAAACACACTGGTTACACTTTTCTTGGGGAATGTTGTCTTCCAACCCGCGGCAAGTTTAACATGGCAGTTTTCTCGGAAAAATTATACATCATGACAGTTTTCTTGGAAAAAGTTGCAACGTTACATTTATCGCGTAAAATTTTGTTGTTGTTATTCTTTCCCCGGAAAATCACGTAATGGTACTTTTTTCATGGATTCTTGGTCTTAGGTGTTTTTTTTTCGTTCGGCCCAACGATATGGCAAATCGATATAAAGGCCCCATTGGACAGAATTATTGATGGATTTCTTCATTTTTTGATATTAGAAAACGATCCCCAAAGTTTCGTTAGGATCGGTAACCCGCAGGGTGTGGCCTCTCTTTGTGAGTCAACCCTTTTAGCTTCTAGCTCACCAGAAACTTTACATAAATGAAAGCGCGACTCCCACACCCCGACAATCGTTATTTCATCGAACAATACTACGTTTGACTATATTTCTGCAATACTGTGTTAATTCAGTTATAAAATGCAGTCCGAAGGATTTAAAGCACCCTTATTCAATTCAATCATTAGGTTGAATAAGTCTTACTCAAAAAAAATGTTCTTGGGACTTGATTACGACAGTATCACAGAAGAGCAATATTCACCGATGGTACGACTTGTTGGCCACGATTATAGAGGAATAGTTTTTTTTTGTGGACTCGTGGCATGATTTCAAAAATAAATTTAACGAAATCTCCACGTGGTTTTACGACGATCCATGTGAAAAATTACTCAGTCAAAAAATTTATGGCTTGGGGTATTCCATACAATTTACTAAAACTGCGTCGAAAAAAGTGATTTTTTATAGTTTTAACTATTTAAAAAATTATATTTACAAGTGCATTGACCTGAAGCTAAAGTATCTGAAAACTGTGAACAAAAGTGCTAGTAAGGTTAACTACCCAATTATGGGACAGAAAAGTTTTCAACATTTTGAATTTAATTGAAAAAACTAAGCATGTTAGATTAGACTGTTCGTGAGTTCCCGAATTGAATTTTCGACTGATTCCACCCCTGAAAATGTTTGTTTAGAGCATAAAAATAACTTTCCCCACAAAAAAAAAATTTTTTCCCCAATTTAAACCGTGCCTCTCGAGCCATGAAAGTATTAAAAACAGTTTAAAAGTTAAAAAAAAACAGCACTTGCAAAACAGCTGCATCGAAAACTATTACACGAAGACTCCGACTTATCTTATATCGTTCGAAAGATATTAAAAAAAAGAAGCTTTCTGCGAAAACCGCAGATTTTTATCTTCAAAATTGTTCCCACGCGATACGAAAAAATAAACTTTTGACGGTTGTTTTTGCATTATTTTATAAATTTTTTATCTTTAACCCTAAAATTCGACCATTTAAAGTCATTTTTGAGTAAAAACTTCCTTTAAATTATAACTTTGTTTCTTCTTAAAGTTTTCAAAAACATTTTACTTTTTGAGCATAACCTCGATATGGAGGTTTTAGGCTTGGATAAACGAAAATTTTTTACTTTATGAACAGTAAAAATCTGCTTTTAAAGCTCTTTAGTGACCACTAAATTTTTTTTATACATTTTTGAATTGCATCAAATTAAAGTTTGATTAAAGAGCTTTCCAACGATATATAATTTTATGCATAAATTATTATTAGAAGTAAAGTTATGTATATTTAAATAAAAAAAAAAAATGGTTTGCTCTATTAACCCATTACCACCCATGGAAAAATCAAAAGTGTTATAAAAAAACTAACTGTTGGAAAACCTGTCTCATGAAAAAATAGTAGATACGTGTTTTTTCTTTTTTCAATTTTCATTGTTTAAACAAATTCGGAAAAAGTTTTAAATTTTTATAAACTAATTGTAATGGGTTCTGCCCGTAAATTTAAATAAAATAAAAATAAAATTAAATAAAAATAAATAAAAACTATTAACGGCATTCGATCCTTTGACAAAAATTAAGGCGAAAGTCATCTAAGTAATTTTTTGATCAGACGCTTAGATCTTTTGCTACGAGCGCTCAAACATGAAAAAAAATCGTTTTATAGTGGTGAGCTCTGACTCGTAAAAGTGTATCCTCGGTGCGGCGCCTCGAAGCTCACCACTATAAAACGATATTTTTAAATGTTTGAGCGCCCGTAGCAAAAGATCTGAGCGTCTGATCAAAAAATTACTTAGATGACTTCGTTGGGCTGGACGAAAAAAAAACACCTGAGACCAAGAATCCATGAAAAAAGTACCATTACGTGATTTTCCGGGGAAAGAATAACAACAACAAAATTTTACGCGATAAGTGTAACGTTGCAACTTTTTCCAAGAAAACTGTCATGATGTATAATTTTTCCGAGAAAACTGTCATGTTAAACTTGCTGCGGGTTGGAAGACAACATTCCCCAAGAAAAGTGTAACCAGTGTGTTTTTATCCGGGAAAAAAATTACATTCACTCAAGACGAAAATATGTCCCGGGAAAAAAGTAATCTGCACCACTTATTCCGGGTAAAGTGTAACGTTGAGATAATTAACGATTGAGGAATTCTTTTTTCATGTAAAAAGTAACAAGACCTATGTCAATTTATTTGAAGCAGACTAAGGGAGCTTTTTCCGAGGAAATCGTAACGTTGAGAACTTTTTTTCGCTCCCTTGCCTGCTTGAAACAAGTTAGCATTCATATTGTAAATTTTCCTTTAAAAAATATTTTCATAACCGATGATTTCCTCAACGTTACACTTTACTCGAACTTCACTTCTAATAATAGTTTATGCATAAAACTATATATCGTTGGAAAGCTCTTTAATCAAACTTCAATTTGATGCAATTTAAAAATGTGTAAAAAAAATTTAGTGGTCACTAAAGAGCTTTAAAAGCAGATTTTTACTGTTTATAAAGTAAAAAATTTTCGTTTATCCAAGCCTAAAACCTCCATATCGAGGTTATGCTCAAAAAGTAAAATGTTTTTGAAAACTTTAAGAAAAAACAAAGTTATAATTTAAAGGAAGTTTTTACTCAAAAATGACTTTAAATGGTCGAATTTTAGGGTTGAAGATAAAAAATTTATAAAATAATGCAAAAACAGCCGTAAAAAGTTTGGTTTTTTGTATCGCGTGGGAACAATTTTGAAGATAAAAATCTGCGGTTTTCGCAGAAAGCTTCCTTTTTTCAATATCTTTACACGTAAAATCCCATTGGGATTTACGTACCCCAGTTTATGGAACGGTCACTCTAATTTTTAGGTTAAATTTTTAATTTTTGCTTGTTTGAATACGATGAAAGTTTACGGATTTTGACGATTCTGTCCGATAAACTGGGGTACGTAAATCCCAATGGGATTTTACGTGTAAAAGTGTCCCATAAACTCGGGTCAGGTACAAAGTGATTCAATAAACTGGGGTTAAAAGGTCTTCACTTTAAACATTAACTATTCTATAATTAAATAAATATTTCAAGTAAAAAAAATTTATTTTAACTCCTAAGAACCACTAACATAAGTGTGTCAAAAAAAATTGACTTTAACTGTATTGGCATCAGTGATAAAATATAAAAAAATTAAACATGAAAAAAAAAATAAAGAATACGCTGTTAATTTATACCCCCCTCCTCCCTAGATATTTTATTTTATTTTGTTTCACTCTTTTTGTTTTTACAAATTCAAGAAATATTTTAAATTACCTAAAAATTAATTGAAAAAAAATAAAAATTAAAAAAAAAATAAAAGAAAACTGTAATTTGAAAGCAGCAGCAGTAGCAGCAGTAAGTCGCACTAGCACTAATTCTTATCAACCTTGTCAACTCAGCAAAAAAAAAAAGTAAGTATAATAGATCAGGAACTTAGGAAAGAAAAAAATTATACTCCTATCTACAACAAGACCCCTTGGCCCTTGCCCCACTCTTCCTCCAAGACCTTGCTGGCTCAGCGGAATGTTAGTACGCGCTGTCCAACCTACACAGTCACTCTCTGGTTACCTCTTCAATGCGACGGTGCATTTTTTTTTCGCCGACAAAAATTTTCTGGGGAACATTTTTTATTTTTCCCGGGGAAAATGGGTAATTACTTCCATCAAAATGTAGTACTTAAATGGAACTTGTCAGTAAAGTTAAAATCTCTTTAAAAACACTTTCATTTTCCATTTTTAAGTTACTCATAAAGTTTCTTTAAAATAAATAAAAATGCTTTTCATGGTTACACGTATTATCAAAGGATGGAGTTCTTACCCTGCTCAAAAAATGCTAGCGTGTAAAGTTTTTGCATGTCAGTGGCGTCAAAAAAACCTTCACAAACGGTATAGTTACAATGTAAATCAAATTTATAAAAAAGTATAAGCTAAATCAAAACATTAATATTTGATAAGAATCTTTGTGAATCTTCTTGAATCTTTGTGAATTTTTGTGAATCTTTGTGAATCTTTAATAAAAAATTCCAAATTCGTGCAATGATTCACAAAGATTCACAAATATTCACGGACATTCACAAAAATTCACAAAGATTCGTAAAACTTCACAAAGACATTTTCTGCAAGGCTATTCATTTTTTCTGGTTAAAATTTTAGGTGGCTTCGTCGAGAACGAATGGGTTATTGATTTTGAATGACGAATCAATTGAATAATTTGCCAATTTTATTTTTCAAGAAAAAAAGACTAAAATTTCAAGAAAAAAAGTTTAAAATAATAGTACTCGAACCGCATAAAACTCTTCCGTTAGATATTATTTGATTTCAATACTTTCAACTGTTCATATTTAAAAATATTTCAATAGAATCAGAATATAAAATTTTAAAAATGGAGCAAAGTTCATAAGTTTAAATTGTTTTTTGTTTTTATTTGTTTGTTTTCATTATTCATCTGAAAATTGTATTTTAATTTAGTATGGATTTTGCCAAGAAAAAACCAAACTCGCCGTGATTTTTACTTTTTTTAAAGTATGTTTTAAGATTTTACTTAAGTCGACAGGAAAATAATGTCTCCATACAGCTTTTAAATTTTTTAATAACAATTTTTCAAAGCATTTGTAAAAGTAAATTTTTATCTATTTAAGTAGACCTCAAATAGGTAAAATTCAAAAAGTAATTTATAAAAATGATTTCTTTAATTTGCTTCAATATTCTGATCTTATTGATACAGTAAGACCTTTGAACTTTGAAACCTTAGAAATGGTTTAAACAAGTTTATTCAAAAAAAAAACATTCTAAGGTAAGTGCTGACCAACTTAGTCTTGAATTCATTTTTAATAATTGATTACATACTAAATACATAAAGAGTTGTAATTAGGTCTTGTTTACATTACCTGCTCTTCGGTTTAATTTAAAACTAACCTTATGTTGGGCCTCCTGCCTAGAATTAGCAAATTCTCAAAGTAACAAATGTTTTAAAAATGAATTGTAAAAATATATTATTAAAAAAACAGAAATAAATTTATTATTTGTCTAAGGATTGAACAAAATGAAATGGTTTTTAGCACCTACCAAGTTTGCACTAGCGTATTTTATAATTCTTCAAAATCGATGTTCCGTAGAGACGCGCGGTAGACATCCTTGTTCGTGCAGCTTTGTACCCATGCCACTTTTCAAAATGGCCGTCGAATCTTTTTTCTCGTGTGGTTTCGTTGCTTGAGTGTGTGTCGTATGACGAAATCAAGTCCGATGACTTTTTAATGATTTTTAACTTCCTCATTGCTGACTTGTGAGTGTCCTCTCAGTTTTGGTTTGACGAGTCTTGATTTTTTTCATAAATTCACTTTTCCTGAATTTCACCGTCGTTTCTTAGTTAGAGGAACATTAATTTTTCTTCTCCAGGCGTTGTTTCTTTATTAATATTTGGCTTAAAGCTAACCAAATTGTTTCGGACTGGTAGTTTAAATAAATTTCTCTTAAGTAGATGAAAATTAATGAGTATATTTTAACGTGATAATATACAACTTCAAATAAATGTTATTGAATCTACGCACTAGAATGTTAATTAACGACTCGAAATTATATAATGCAAGTTCATAAGTAATTTTAGAAAGGCATAAGGCCATTGCAAAGTCTTTAGTTTTAACTGAGAGGCTATGCGTCTAGCTAGCGTAACGAGCAAGACGCCACTGATCTCTCGCAGCGGGGTGGCAGCAGCTGCAGCGTGCGGCGCTCCGCGGGGCTCTCAATGACCGCGCCAGGGACGTATTTGAACTGGCGCTTGGGTTATTCTCAACACTTTACGATATTAGAATGAGAGTAAAAGTGAAAAAAATGATTCTACTCATGAAACAGCTTTTGCACTTTAAATGAAATTATAATTGTGACAGCCCAGTGAGTAATTAAATCGTCGTTTGCGACTTAGAATTTGGCGGAAGTCACGTGACTGCAGAACGCAGATCGGAGTGGACCTCTGAGGCGGTAGAGCGGGAATCGGGAAGGCACTCGTGATTTTCGTGTTCGTCCGTTAACACGTACATGAAAATCAACTTGTCTCGGTTCGACGGATTATCGTACTTTTTGGGAGTAGCATGCCGTCGAAGAGAGTGTTGTATGTGACAGAAGGTGCGGAATCGATTGTCATCACCCGGGAAGCATTCTTTTGTCAAAACGAGTCAACCGACTTTTGGAAGCCAAGGACGATCGGGAACCAGGCAGACACCTGAAGATCTGGAAATCGATTTGTAGCAGATCTTCAGGAAGCTTACTCGTCTACGTAAGTCGAAGCAATTATTGTCATTCGCGTCGCGCGTTGTTGTAGAATCGGAGTGGAAGAGTGTGGTGTTTATTTGTGAAGTTGTCATTTCACGTCAACGCCGGGACTGCTTTACGACGGCTACAGGGCGACTCGAGTGTGCTAGCTATTGCGGCTGGTAGGCATCGTAGCCTGGCATTTTGTTTAGCCTGACGGCTTGGTATGAGGTGCACCTTAGCGATTTTGTAAGTTAATTGTATATGTGCGAGTAAGTGTGGATGCGTGTAAGTGTAGTTAGTACACTGTTATTGTCAAAATCTTTGTTTTTCTCGCGCGAGCAAGCTGCCAGCGGCAGATGAGTGTTTGTGTGCGCGCGCAACTTGAACTGGAGAAAATCAATACTTCATTGTGTTATTGATTTTGGATCACAGCTGTCCGAGGGTATATTTAATCTTTATCATCGTGTTACTTATTAATTTTGTATTAATTTCTTTCTAGTATTTGATTTCTTTTATTAAATTATTAGAATAAGACCTGAGACATTTTTATTCAGTAACCGGTACTCTTAAATATCTACCATCCCCACCACAACATACCACCTCCATACCCCTTACCCCACCTGTGAATCGGGGCACGAATCTTGGTGGCAACGCCCCACCCCGCACATATCAAACACTGCCCCATCTCAGTGTTCGCATCCATGAGCCACTGACTAAACCCAAGCTCGGAGACATGGTGGAAATGACTACAAGAGCCGTCATGGCCGCTTTCGACGAGCTTGCTCCTATCCGTCGCAGGTTTCCCAGTCCTGGTTTCCAGGTCGAGGGAGTGCGATAAGCTTTACCGCCGAGTCAACCACCTTTGGTCAACAGGTTTCTTCGAAAAGTATCGTAGGGAACGTAACGCCACTGCATTGGCATATAAAAGGTCAAAGAAGACATTTTTCCTCACAGTCATGGAGGGAGAGCACGATCTCGGCACCAGGTGGCGAGCGATCAGAAAGATGGGCGTAGTAGCCCCTAACAATCCTTCCCCCCTCACCGTTTTTGGCGCCGCTGAACTCAATGAGTTCTACGCCTCTGTTTCCCAATCGGAGTCACCGCTCACAGATGATATGATGAATCAACTCCTCAGCGACCCCATCCACCCCCCCCCCACCTGTTAACTGCTTCGACTTTAGTTTTGTCACTGATGGGGGGGGGGGGGTCAGCTCGATCTTCATGGCCTCTAGCATCAACGGTATGGGGCACGACGGTGTCACCTCCACGATGTTCAAGCTCGCTTTCCCATCTTTGCTTCAAACCCTCACCAGTATTTTTAACTACTCCCTCACCTGCGGTGTATTCCCCGACACCTGGAAACTCGCATCAATCGTCCACTCGCCAAGGTCAAAAACCCCACCACCCACAACGACACCCGGCCCATCGCATTACTCTGCTGTTTCTCCAAATTGCTAAAGAAGATAGTACATAAGCAGAAGACCTCATATCTCACAGGCAACAACTTGCTCGACCCGCTTCAGTCGGCGTATCGCCAATTTCATTCCACCCAAACTGCCTTGCTCAACGTTGTGCAGGCCGTGCGCTCCGAGAACGGGCAGCGCTCTACCTGGCTCAATGTCACAGCAGGCGTGCCTCAAGGCAGCGCCCTTGGGCCACTGCTGTTCATGTTATTCATCATCGACATGTCCTTCCGTTCGCGCTACTCCAAATACTCCATCTTTGTCGACGACGCAGAAATTATGCTCCACGCCACGCTCGAAGAACTGGTTGAGCGATTGAGCCTATTGTTTAGTGATGCAAAGGAGGTCGCCCGTTATGCCACGGAAAATGGTCTAGCCCTCAACGCCAGCAAAACCACGGTAACTTACGCGATCAAATGGATCAACCTGTCTGAGCTGCCCCTCCTAGTCCTAAATGGTACAGTGGTACCGTACTCTACTTGCATCAAAACCCTAGCCATGTATGTTGATTCCAAGCTTAGCTGGGACAGGCACCTCAAGGAGACCAGTCGACGGGTGCACTATGCGCTCACCACAGTCAAGCACTTAGGCAGGGCCATGTCATGAGTGGTTCTGACTCAACTTGTTCAGCTCTTGGTGTTGCCACCCCTTGACTACTGTGCTCCCTTGCTCACCACCTTCAATAAAAAACAAAGCGACCGACTACACATCCTACACAATCAGTGTGTGCGGATCGCACATGGAAAAATACCAATCAGAACAAGTGTCACACCCTATAAGTTAGTTCTTGGTTGGCTCTCAGCCTCCGCCCGACGTACATATCTCACTGCATCGCTTGCGTTTTCTATAATTTTCAACTACCACTCACCCTATCTGTATAACAGGTTTAAAATAGACCCTGGCGAAGACTTTCTTTGCACGTTGGCTGCGATCTCCACTTATTGTTAAGACTAAACCCGACTCGAGCTATAACTCGTCGTTTACTATCACCTGATCCAATATCCTGAACCAATACAGGGCGCTTGTTGCCGAAAGCACGTCGCGGTTGTTGGCAGGGTTCAAAACCAGGCTCAAGGCAATCCTTTTCCGTGCCGACTGCACCGAGTGGGCTACTCGCGCTACCAACGATGGCCTTGTCCTGATCCCCAATGACCTCCGCTCTTCACTTCCTAAACTCCTTAACCAGTGACGTGCCAAACAACAGGTGACACACAAAACACACATAACAAAAAACATAAAATACCAGCATGGCATGGAACTAACCACAACCACAAATATTGCCACAACCACCCCTTATGGGTCACTCGCTACGTAAATCAATCGTTATATGCCTCGCCCCACGTCCTCGCTCTTACGCTAGCTGAGTCAAATCCATATCATGAGTTACAACGCAACATCTACACCACAACTAGTCAACGCACCAATCAATCAATCAAACCTACGCTCGATCCTCCTGCCTGCGCTCACTACCGAAATAATTGAGCAGCCGCGCCCTCCAAGGTGAGATAAATTGTGTAGGGATTTATTACCGCGGACGGACTTTTTTCCCTATTTCAGGAAGATTGTCGGTTTGAAGCCGACTGCAGTAACAGATTATAGAAGCCGAACGGTTAAGCAACGGACCGTCATGGGTTGTATTCCAGAGTCCGCAGTTGCTAGTTCGTGCACTATAACAAAATATAACTTAAGAGCTTTCTTTTCTTTTTTTATTTGTGCCCTTATGATTTTTTCTCGAAGTTATTTTGATTAAACAAAAAATTGTAATTCAGCAATTTTAATATAAACCCACACGAAACAAAGTAAAAAAAAAAAAAACTTTATTTTCGTGAAACAGCCCTTGTATTTTATGGAGAGCAATTAAGTTATAAAAAACATTGTTTTTTTAAATGAGTTCATTTGTGAAAATTTTTTTTACAACTTTAAAGACTTGTTTATGGCGTGCTAAAAATATTTTTGTGTTTAAATATAACCTAGGCATCCAGGTCCATGTCATAAATCAGAAACTTGTCGGAATAAGCTAACCTAATGTTTTCTTTAACCACCTTGGAGTCAAAACTTTCGAGAGAAATCATCTTTGGAGCATAATCACAATGCACGGCACTAGGTGCTCATGCTCTAGAGTCGAAACTTGCTGGAGTAACCATCGTCAAAGCGGACGGCCATTCTATCCAGAAAAATTTGACCCTGACCGTCATGAAGTCAAAACTTCCAAGAAAAATCACCTCCAGAGCGTAGTAACTACCCACAGAATAAGGTGCTCGACTTGACTGCCCTGGAGTCAAAACTTCTTGAAAAAATCATCTCCAGCCTGTAATCACCATGCACTGCACCAAGTGCTTACTCTGTGACCGCCCTAGAGTCGAAACTTCTTGGAGAAATCATCCCCAGGGTATAATTGCGATCCCGGGCACCAGGTGTACAACCTGACCTATTTTGAGTCAGAACTTCCTCGAGAGATCATCGCCCCCTGAGAGCCTAATCGTGATCCCCGGCACCAAGCGTCCACCCTTAAATTTTTGGAGTTAAAACTTGTTGGAGGAATCTTTGTTAGGGCGTCATTACGATCTTGGGCACTAACTGTCCATCTTAACCTATTTTGAGTCAGAACTCCCTGGATAAATCATCCCCCAGGGCTTACCCACAACCCATTGCACCAGCTGTTCACAGCGACTGCCCCAGAGTTAAAACTTCCAGGAGAAATCATCTCTAGGGCGAGTCGCTACCCACTGCACGAGGTGTTTGCCTGAATCACTCTTGGTATTCTTACGCTGTGCCTTTCATCACTATACCATACCATATTATATAGTTGAAGGGCATAATTTTTTTCCGTGAGGCACAGCCAAAAACTTTTCAAATACGCGTTATTTTGGTCAAAAATATCGGAACTTAAGCAATTTTTTTTGGCTGCGCCTCAGACTTCCATTTTGAAAGCCTGAAATGTAGCTTGAGGCCCAGCCAAAGTAGCAATTTGTTAACACACAAAATTTTTATAAATTAGAAAAAATTTCGAAAGTAAGCAAAAATTAAATCCATCTCAAACCATTGGAATCTGTGACTGAATGATCTGTAAGCATTTACAAAATTATCAAATACTTTACTAAGTACCCAAAAAAAGTTTTTTTTTTTTTTTTTTTAGTGTATAGATACTGCACTTGGTATGTACTTTATGAAACTACTGAGAAAAAACTTTTATTGTATAGCCGGGTAAGATATCAGATTGGCCACCACAACAGATCTCTACAATATACATGGGTAAAAGTCAAAAAGTTGGTTGATTTCAGATATGGATTTATGAAAAAAAAAAATAATAATAACAAATATCGAACAAAAAAAAGCTAAACAACATGTTAGTAGGGCGCGTACAGATTAGAAGCAAGTAAGTTCCCGAAATGTCGCTGTACCCATCACTATCCCTTTAAAAGTTAGTTTAGGACCAAAAAAATTTTTTTTTATACAGACAATTATGAACACAACTTTATTTACAATTAAAAACTAAAACATTTAAACAAATCGCGACCGAACCTCGAAATTGAATCTCTAACCAAACAACATAAACATTCGAATATGAGACCGACGCGACATTCAGATACGTTCCAAATTCGAACACAGGTAACCTCCTGCCGTATATGGTATAACTTAATCTCTGTCGCACAACGGGCCACCTCCTGTTGCCAACCTAACTGCACCGTACAGCAGGTTGCGTCCTGCCATGCAACAACTGTTCAAAGGATCACATCTTGACTCATTACTAATTCAAACTCATAATCGCCATCACCCTGTATGTAGATTCATCTATATCAGTCCCAGTGTTTTTCCATTTTTCGTGTGATTGTTAGTATGTATGAGTAATTTTTTAGTGTACTACAAAACATTCAAACGATTTATCTGAAAACTTCAACTTTGAGACTTCTCCTAGCATTTTGATTTCATTCATCGATGTGAGCCTAAAACTGACTACACCGTTGCTCTCCTTCCTGTACTTCAGTTTTGTCTCTCGACCGACGCCATCAATTTCAAGAATTTTTCTAGATCCATGATCTTCCATATCTTCAAGTACTTTATCTGTGTGACATTTTCTTCTTCCCCAATAAATCCGCTTCCATAAAAACCATTCTATACGACGCTCCGATTTTGTAAAATTCGATTTCGGACCAACCCCCGAATATTGTAACCGTTCAAAATATAAAATAAGACTTTTAACAATTATAAACATGAACACAACTTTATTGACAGTTACAAACTAAAACATTTAAACAAATTGCGACTGAACCTCGAAACTGAATCCCTAACATTACAACATAAACATTCGAATATATACATGACAACGACGTGACATTCAGATACGTTACAAATTCGAACACATTCATAACAATATTATGCTCTGCATTACCGACTTTCAATTTCAATTTGAAGAGATATTTTCGAAGAGATTGTCCGCTTGCACTTTTCAATATATCCTAGAACATGTTGAAATAATGAAAAAAAATTTAAAACCAGTCAGCCAACAACAGCCTAGAAGCAAAAACAAGGTGGCAGATGCTGGTCAACTTCAGCATTTGCACATCAGAGCGTTGTGTGATACCGAAGGGCCACTGGTTGTGACGGAATCTGTAGCAAGAAGCAGGGGCGGACTGGCCATTGGGAGGTTTGGGAGGTTTCCCCCCAGGCCGCGAGCTTTGGGTCCCCCGGGGCCGGTAAGTACAGGCCACAGGGCCACAGATTGTTCTCAAACATCAAACCACCGTAATCCTGGGGGCCCGAGTTTTTTCAATAATTAATAAATAATTCCCCAAGCGGCCCAAGCTTTAGGACCCCCAGTACCCCTGGGGGCCCGAGTTCTTTTAATAATTAATAAATGATTCCCCAAGCAGCCCAAGGTTTAGACCCCCAGTATCTCTGGGGGCCCGAGTTCTTTTAATAATTAATAAATAATTCCCCAAGCGGCCCAAGTTTTAGACCCCCAGTAACCCTGGGGGCCCGAGTTCTTTTAATAATTAATAAATAATTATTAATGATTAATAAACTTCAACTCTTGATGAGTACACAGATAGTAATTTTGAAGGAGATGTACCCATTATTTTAGAAGAGACCTGTGATGAAGAAATGAATAACAATTTAAAAACTAAGTCATGTAAAGATTGTGCCATTTGTTGCTACAGAATTTTGAATAAATATAATTTATTGGCAAAAGCTTTCCCAACGATCGGCCTAGCTTACAGATATATGTTGACGCTCTCATGTACACAAGTAGTTTGTGAACGGTCGTTTAATTTTTTAAAATTTAATAAAGATCGTCTGAGAAATTCAATGGCACGAGAAAGGTTGGAAGCATTCATGTTGATGATACTGAATAGAGACATTTTACAAAAAATAAAAGTTGACGACGTAATTGAAATATTGTGCACAAAAAGTGCTACATTTAAAAAAATGTTTGCTTAATAGCTTTTATAATTTATTTTCGCCTCAATATCTGGAATATTGATTGTATTTTGTAAAATAGATCTTAAATCTTGATCAAAAATTATTTTTTTCTCTTTGACGTTCAAGTCTTTTTTTTTTTTTTTTTTAGCTGTTTTTCGGGCCGCTGCCGCTGGTTTGTAGGGCCGCTTGGTTCGAAAGTCCCGGGCCGCTTAAATTCCCAGTCCGCGCCTGGCAAGAAGACATCCCAGTAGCTGTGGCTGGAAAGGTTGAGGTAGGTTCTGGCTTGCTAATAGGGTTGACGGATGTAAGTGTCTGGCAACAAGGTAGCCAAGCCAAAGTTTGAAAACATCAGGAGCCACGAAAGGTTATAGAAATATATATATTGAAGCCACAACTGTTTTCATATTTGAGTCAGTATGAGTTTCAATCGTTAGCTAATGTTTGTATTGTGTCAGAGAAAGAAGACGATCGACGGGATTGAAGATCTCGAGGAATAAGAAGTTTGGAATAAAAGCTGCAAACGATTTTGGTAACCGTGACTTCCGCGAATAAAGAAGAAGGGTGATCCGTACAAGTCATTGTTGTGTAAAACAAAAAAAATTTAGTTTAATTTATCCTACTTTGCAAGTAGGATAGGACAGCCAAATGATAAGCGTGGTCGAATTTTTTTTGGGACTAGCAAGGCGCACCTTTGTCAGCACTGTTACAAATCTGTGTTCTCTGACGTGATGAAAACCAACAATTTTGTGAATTTTTCATCACTTGTTGGAAAACACTATATGATTCGCAGTTCCTGGCCACTGAAGCAGACCAGATCAAAGTTTTTTTTTTGCACGGTCAACTCCAAAGTTATTGGTTGCGAAAAAGCCGTAGGTTTTTGCATGGAAGGCACACAGTTTGATGAGGGTGATTGATACCAACAACAACACGGTATTAAGAAGTCTATGTTTGGTTTTGGCCTACAGTGTTAACCTGGTACATCACAAATGAGAAGAAAAAAGAATTCAGTTCTTATGAGCCCTAACCGAAATCCTTGTTATCTTTCCAGACTGAAGTCTGAAAGCGTTCATTAAGTTAACTTGTCAGAGATACATTGCACCTGGGGGGCTATCACGGTCTGGATTGGATTATTTATAGCCATATTTTGTTAAACTCAGGTTTTTTTTTCTTTTTTAAATAACCTGAGTTGAATAGAATTTTCACCAAGTATAGACAAGTATTCTATATATATATTTTGTTCACGCATTTTTTAATATTTCAAATGGCGATGACGAGGGTTTTTTCATGTTCACGAGGACTTTGTCGAACGTGATCGTTGCGTATAAATGAAGAAATCGGCCACTATGACATCACATGTTTACTCAAAAATTTAGAAATTATTGCATTTCTAAAGATTTATACCTGATAACATCTCAGTTCTCAATTCTGCAGATAGCTATTATCATTTTATTGAAAGTAAATACAAGTATCTAGTAGCATATAAGCCTTTGAGGTTATAATTGACCTTCCAGAAATATTAATTTTATCCAAAAATAACAATTTTTTACAAACGTTTTTATTTATTTTTGTTGAGGATAAGTAATTTCAGAAAAAAAATTGTAGTTTTGACTGCAGAAGTTTAAAATAATAATCATATTTTTCCAGTATTTTTTGGTGTTTATCGATTAATTTCTTTTTCGAATCCCCGGTGACTTAAAAATTTTATTTTCAAATTTTTGAACGTGGAGTTTCCTTCTCAGAAATAAAAGGTGAAAGTTCGAAATTTTAAGATTTAGTATGAAAGAAGCGGAACAAGACAGACTCTTTGATTAGTAGTGACAGTATTAGTATTCAAATAATTTAAAAGACAACTAAAGATCATTTAGTCTGTTTTAGATATAATGAAAGAGGGCTCCAGGCCAGTGAAGTCGGCAAATGGTCGATACTTAGAATGAATAAAGCAAATTCGGGTCTACGACATAATATCCATGGCGACAAAATATCCGACGACAAAATAACTTGGTTATCAATAGTTATTTTGTCATTTGAAATCGTCCATTGTTTTGTCTTTTTTAATTCATTCAATTTTTTTACTTAATAACAATATTAAACTTAATATAACATAAAAATAAAAATTTACGAATTTTTTGTTAACAACATATAGTAAACATCAGATTCAGCTTAATGATTTATAAACGAATTTTCTTATTCACATTACAAAAATAAATATTTAATGCTATGCTTTCTAAATATTCTAAAGCATCTGTATCATTCTTATTATAATTAGATACAATTAAAAACAATCGATCTTCAACAACCTTGCTATTACAAGAATCTACAATATTTTTTGCAATAATATCACTAACCTTGTTTTCAACTAAAGACTGCTCCAAATGTAAGACTTTTAAGAACTTCCACATGGAAGCATGAGATTTGTTTACTTTATTCGATAATCCACGATGCCAAGCTTCAATAGCATTATAAGTACGAGGAAAATCCTTTAATACACTTGCAAAGTAACTCTTTGGCTCAAAGTATTGTTATATAAGTGCTAGTAATTCAGAATTTTCTTAGATACGATTTTCCACCTTCGACTGACTGGAATGTTCTCTTCCGAATAATCAGTCTCGGGAATGAGGAATGAACGTTTTTATAGAAGAAAGTGAGCAGGTAACAACAATTCGAAATCTGACGGGTCGTCGGACAATGGCAGCAATGGTCTGAAATTCAGGCAGGTCTATATCCTGCATAGTAGAGTTAACAACTCGAAAGCTCAGGGTAGTCTCACCGATGACTCTCTTGAGGTGAAATTTCCAAGTTTATTAAAAGTTAATTAATTTATTTAATGACTATCTATTTTAACAATATTTGAAGTATCTATAGTAATTTTTTGGTGCAGAAATATTAAAAAATAGGCCGATGCCAAGGCTTTGCGGAGACGCCTCTGCTGGAAACTTTTTTGCCGTGAGGAACGCCATATTTTTCAGGATCATTTAAATTGAAAAAAATAAAAAAGATTCAGTTAAAAGATAAGCTTTTCCTAGTAATAACATGAGTTTTTTTTTTAATGATTTTATGGGTGTTTGAAGATAAAAGTCGTTTTTTTGTCTAAAAATTCCGCCATTTTGTAGTTGCCAAATTCACAAAAATAAAAAATTTTGTAAGCCCTCATGCTATGACCTCAAAAAATATGTAATAAAGAAGCAGTCAAATTTAATGAAACGATCGGTGCAGCGGTTGTCGAGATATTTTCCTCACTGACTTGAAAAAGACTAGTTTTGAGAAAAACGCGTTAAAAGTGCGATTTCTACACCATAAAGCAACTCTTCTGCTTCAGCTTCTTGATCTTGTGAATGCTTTTCTTCCTTTCTTCTGTAAATTCTAGCATTTTTGCTCTCTCTGGTAGCTTCTTTTTCAGCCTTCTTGACTTTTTTTTTTGGTTTACTTTTATTTTTTTTGCAGACGCGCTCATCGGGTCGACTTTGATATTTCCTAAAACTGCATATTGCTAAAACTGCGTGCACGAAAACAGCAGTAACTTTTCGAGATCAACTTAAAATTACTTAAAATTTTGACAAAACATTTCTAAGATATTCCTTAAGAAAATGCGATTTTTTTTTTACCTAAAGGATATACCCCCCCCCCCCCCGTAAAATAAAAGAAAATTTTCTCAGTTATCTGATGTTGATTAATCGTAATTGACATAAATCAGTCAGTTTTTAAATTAATTTTAATTTAAATTATACTTTGCGAATAATGTATTATGAAAAACCATCGGATTCACATTATCAGCCGATTTTAAACTTAACGGATGCCAGTGGTTGCGCATATTATTGTGTACCCTATAACGAAGTATATACCGATAAATTGTATCATAAGTGTGCGTAACTGTACCACAATGGCTGCCCTGACTTCTTCTATGGTATCAAGAAGAGCAGTCGGAGGTCAGTGATTTGTCATGTAGCCAGACTGGTACGGGTCTATCAAGTCGTTCGTTTCAAGGTGTTAGATGAGTTGCATGTGGACAACCTTCTCAAGGAGTTTTGAGGCTTAGCATAGCTGTGCTACAGGTCAAGAGTCTGAAAGTATGTGGGGTTGTCGTATCTTGGAGAGAGGTGTAATTGAAGCCGGCTTTCATTCGTCAGGATAAATTCCACTTGCGAGCAAAAGGTTGAAGAAGTTATCAGGGCCCATACCTTTAGAGTTCATCGCACTAAAGATGGCACTGACCTCACTATCCAAAGTGATTTTAAAGTCGAAAATCAGACAACGATGGTCCAGCGGGATTTCAATAGTTCTTCAATGTAGTCATCACTGAGCAGTTGGGTGGACTGTGAAATGCTTGCAAAGTGTAGGTTAAGTTGGTCCGCGGGAAACACTGAATGGGTTGATGGACATCAAGGAGCAATAATACCCGCTATTTTGATAGCTTGCCATTTAGTACCATTGTCACGCTGTGATGTGATGTTTGTGGATATGTAGTCGTTGGCAGCCTTACTAATCTTGAGTGCGAGAGCATTACGGAATTTCTTGTAATGTGCCAGGAGGGTAGGTGACCTTTTCCTGTCAGCTTGTTATGGTAAGGAATGTTTCAATCATCATCTACAAGTAGGAGTTTTTTTTACAAAACGTTGCGTGTATGCAATGCGGTAAATGTATGTAAAAAACGTACAAAATTAAAAGAATAAAGGAACGGATGCGTTCAAACAGCATAATAGCAATATGACTTACTGCAAAATTTGTAAAAAAATAATGCCAATTGAACACTTTTGTTATACGCAACCAATTGAAAATAATCTAGACAGTGATAAAAAGTGTTTATTTCTCTTTTATGATTTTGAAACAATGGCAAATAAAACTTTAGGAGATACAAAAATTTGAAAAAAAAGTAACAAATTTATGTGTCGTTCATTAATTGTGTGATAATTGTGTGAATGATACCAATATTTTAAATAATTGTGCTTTTTGTGGGGTACATGAATATGATTTCAATATTAATTCAGTAAGATAGTTGATGAAGTTAGCTTTTGAACCCCGGAAAGATTTTAATAAAATAATTTACATAGCTCACAATGGCTTCGATGCGCAATTTGTTCTAAAACATATCGTTGAAAATTATGACGGTCCGGCCACGAGTTCAACGGTGATTGTTTCGAACTCCTTTAAATAATAAATTACTTTTAATTCAAGGTTCAGTAGTTTTTGATTTTATTTGAATTTTATTCAAGTTCAAAAATATAGGAAAAAGATTTTATTTGTATTACAAAAATGTCAAGCAATACAAGCGTTCGATGACAGTTAGCGGAGTGAAGTGTGTTCGACTAAAAAAACATTTGATAGTAAGACTTTCGAAATAAACAAAAAAAAACAATTCAAGCGCGCTAACCTATTCAAAAAGTTTTTCGCTCCGTGGTCCCTCCTATTTTGAGGGATAAAGGCGCCCCCGGTCAACCCTTATTCGATCGACTGTGATGCGGCTTGTGTGAACTGTGATCACGACTAAAACTCCTTGAATAAAATAATCCAAAAACAAAAACTTCAACCGGATTTAGACTAACACACTTTTACAAATATTTACAATAAATTAAACAATAATTCAATGTATAAACTTGATTCTGTTTGCAACATTTCTCTCCCCACAAAAAAATAGAAAATAGTACTAGCAAGATAAATTTTAAATATAACAACTAGTTCGAAATTTGAGAAAATTTAACAAACTTTCTGGTAGGTCTGTTTGACACAATAGTCGTAGCCATCCTCACGTCCGCCATTCTTACTTGTTTATCCTTACCGAGATGAATTCTAATCACTTCGCTCTTCCTTCATTGATTCCGAGGTGCTTGGTCATCCAAAATCAACACAATATCTCCTTCTTTAATGGGAGCTTCTTCCTCGTGCCATTTTTTTCTCGAAATCAGTGTAGGAAGGTATTCTCTCAACCAGAAAATTCTTTCCCAAAACAAATCAGTGGTCATTTCACTGGTTTTCCACTGTTTCCGAGTGCATAATGAAATTTTATTGCCTTTACCAAATTTAAAAGTTCCCGATGAACTCCCTAACAAAAAGTAATTTGGTGCGAGGGCTTCATCGTCACGTGGATCTAAAAATACATGAGTTAACGGTCGAGAATTTACGCAATGTTCTACCTCCGCAAAAATTTTTTGAAGAGTTTTGTCTCTTGGAGTTTATTCATTGAATGCAGTTGTAATCGCAGTTTTTACTGATGAAACAAGACTCTCCCATGCACCACCCATATTACAGTAGTGCTCAAAAGTTTAGGCCACCCCCAAATGTTATCTATTTATTATGTGATTTTTGAGTTTGTAAGTGACCGCAACCATCCAAAACTTTAATTAAGTCATCTCTAACAGTTTTTTTCAATCAATATACTCAATTACTCAAGGGAAAAACATTTGCAATATAAAAATTTAGTTTATAAATTTATTCTTACCCATATTTTAGTTTGAAATGTTATTTTTTTAAGAACTGCTATTTTGAGTCATTTTATGATTTTTGATCGACTGTAAAAAAATTTTATTCACTTCCAGGCTTATGATTCCCCCCCCCCCCTTCTATTTTTCTTTTATGATCAAGTTTGAAGAAAAAAATTTTCAAGTTGTTATATACATAATTGTTCAAACCACAGCCAAAAAACGTATTTTTTTTTTTCTTCGAAAAATCACCGATTTTTCATTATTTAACCCTATTTTACGATTGAATGCATCTTTTTTTTTTATTTTCAGGGTCAAAATTAAATAAAAACTCATTTTTTATGTATTTGGGCAAAAGTCAAAAAGTCGGCCATTTCAGCGCCCCGACCACGTTTTTACGTTTTACATGACTAGATTTCATGAGTTAACGAAATTTGTATGAAATGTTAATCAGCAGGGTTCAAGTACGGTCTTCAGGCTATCTGAAAACGATTTCAAATTTTCAAAATATGCAAAAGAAAAAATTTGACAAGCGAAATAAGTTTGTCTTGGTTTTTTACGTCGAACCATGATAATTAAAACTAATGAGTGGTAACAATGTAAAAAGACCTAATTAAATTTTTTAATGGCTCCATAATTTTTTAAAAATTGCAGTTTAATAGATTTTTATATTTAAAAGAACGTATATATTATTTTTACATCAAAAAATCTCACTAATAGATACTTTTGGTGAAGCGTACCTTAATTATGACATGTATTATTCCGCAGGGAAAAAAAGTATAAATCTTTGTTTTTTACTAAAATAAACCCCAAAAACGTATTCCTAAGACTTGAAAATTAAATCTTTTGTACTTTAGGAATCATTTTAGTCTTTAAACACTGAATAAACAAACAATTTAAAAAAAAAATTGTGAAGACTTCTGTCCTGTAATTCCGCAGCTGCATAAAGCGAATTGGACGTCGTCTGCTATATGTGATTTTACGTACGAAATTTTTCCCTACGCATTTATTCGGTTGAATTCGTTTGGTTTTATGTGGTTATTTATCAGTGACAAATTTTTCTTTTTACCTGTTTTTGTTTTTTAATAAACAATGAGCAAAAAAAGAATGAAGAAATAGAGTAACTTACAATTCTACTGCAACTTATATGTGTTCATTTTTTAACTTCTTTTAGCTAATATGAACAATATAAATGTTTATTTTGTGCGGCCAAATAAATTTTTAGTAACCTTTTTATTAGTATCAACAAAATGAATTGTGATTTATGAATTTACAGAACTTTTTTTTAAATTAATATTATTCTAGAAGTGGCCGACTTTTTGACTTTTGCCCATTTACAATTTATTTATTAGAAACAATTGAAAATTTTTTTAAAAATATTATAAAAACTATCTATTTTTCAGAATTTTTAACACTTTTAAAATTTAAGAAAATTACTTTGTTTTTTGAATAATTTTGTTTGAACCAATAAAAAAAAAAAAACACTTTGATAAGACCATCCAATTTAGGCATAGCAAATATCTTTTGAATTAAATAGTTTTTGAGTTAATCAGTACTTTGAAGCTCCTCCTTTGGCATTGTAGTAAAATTTCACTCTTCTAACCATCGAATCTGCAAGCTTCTGACAGTAACTTGGGCTTAAACTTTGCCAGGCTGCAGCAATCTCCAGTTTTAAATCTTCTATATTTCTCAACTTTTTATCCTTGATCATTCTTTCGATCTGATCCTAAGCGTTTTCGATAATGTTAAGATCAGGTGAACGGGCGGGCCACGTCAATAGTGGAATTTTTTTGTTTGTCAACCGTTTCATTGTTCTTTTAGACTTATGACAAGGAGCATTATCCTGCTGGTACAACCAATTTTTTCGTCTTCCGAAAACCTTTTTCTTGGACGGGAGCATGTAGTTTCTCATAATACGAATATATTTATCACTGTCCACTGTTCCATTAATGAAATGTAATTCACCTTCACCTTTACCAGACAAACAGCCCCAAACCATCACTGATCCACCACCCTTTTGAACTTTTGGAGCAAGGCAATCAGAGTTATATTTTTCGTTCGGTAAACGACGGATTTGTACGGGCCGATTGGAAAATAGTTGAAACGAGGATTCATCACTAAACAATAGTAGATTCCATTTTTCAGTACTCCATGATAATCTTTCCTTACACCAGTCATACCTAGCTTTTTTATTTTTTGAAGTAAGAAGAGGTTTGCGTATCGTGATAGCAGATTTTAAATTCATTTGAAGCAAACGTCGGTTTATTGTCTGCCTTGAAATTATTTTACCAGATTGTTCTTTGAGTTTAATTTTTAAACTCCTTGCAGTAATAGCACGATTTTTTTTCACTTCTTTAACAAAAAATCGATCCTCTCTATCACTTGTTATCCGGGGGACTTTTGTTTTTAACTGATTTTGATTCTTCATAAGTACTGATAGTTTTTCTAACATAATGTCTACTTATGTGTAGTAGTCTGGATATTTCCGATTTATTTTTGCCTGCTTTAAATTGGCCGATTATTTGTCATTTAACTTTTTCTGGCACCACTTTTTTCCTCATGACTACACTGTAGTTGATCAATATAAATACTTTAAAAAACACATATTTTTAACAAATTTTTTGTACTCCCTAAATTTTTCCACTAGGCAGCGCTGTTATTGTTTGTTAAAAATATAAATTTTTTTTTTAATTTTAAAGAACTCTTTACAAGAACACTCAAAATTGATATAATATATTGATATAATAAATTATAAAAATTGTAACGTAACAAAAATAAATATTTTTTTTATTCGTTCAAACAAAATTATTCAAAAAAACAAAGTAATTTTCTTAAATTTTAAAAGTGTTAAAAATTCTGAAAAATAGATAGTTTTTATAATATTTAAAAAAAAAATTTCAATTATTTCTGATTAATAAATTGTAAATACATAAAAAATGAGTTTTAATTTAATTTTGACCCTGAAAATAAAAAAAAAGATGCATTCAATCGTAAAATAGGATTAAATAATGAAAAATCGGTGATTTTTCGAAGATAAAAAAATACGTTTTTTGGCTGTGGTTTGAACAATTATATATATAACAACTTGAAAATTTTTTTCTTCATACTTGATCATAAAAGAAAAATAGGGGGAGGGGGGAATTATAAGCCTGAAAGTTAATAAAATTTTTTTTACAATCGATCAAAAATCATAAAATGACTTAAAATAGCAGTTCTAAAAAAAATAACATTTCAAACTAAAATATGGGTAAGAATAAATTAATAAACTAAATTTTTATATTGTAAATGTTTTTCCCTTGAGTAATTGAGTATATTGATTGAAAAAAAATGTTAGAGATGACTTAATTAAAGTTTTAGATGGTTGCGGTCACTTACAAACTCAAAAACCACATAATAAATAGATAACATTTGGGGGTGGCCTAAACTTATGAGCACTACTGTAGGTGTTGCGGGGGGATTAAAATACCAATAAAACTTTTTTCGTGCAGTAAATTTCTGCTGCTTTTGATTACAACGATTCAACAAAACAATGACATCCTTGAACTCACCACACATACCCTTAAAATTCGTTCTGTTGTCTCAGTAAACAGCTGTCAGTGTTCCTCGTCTAGCCATGAATCTTTTAAAGGCTACAATTGCAGGATCTGCATCTAAACTATGAGCAATCTCTAAATGTACTGCTCTCACCGTCAAGCACTTGAACAAAACTCCCCATCTTTTCTCACGCCTTCGACCAATTTTTATCTTCATGGGTCTGAAACAGTCCACCCCGTAATGAGAAAATGGCCTTTCTCTATAAGCTACCCTTGCCTTCGGAAGAGACGCCATTTTTGGATTATCTGGTTTTGCGCACATCATCTTACACATTGGACATTTAAAAACTAAACTGCGCAAAGCCTGTCGCAAACCCAGAATCCAAAAATTTTGACGTAGCTCATTCAAAACTGTTTCATGACTCCCATGAAAATTCAATTCATGATAGTGTTAAATAAGCAAACAAGCAAAATTATCTTTGCTATCTAAAACAATCAGACTATAAATCAATTCGCCATCGATTCCGACAAAATTCCCAATCGACCGCGTACCCGCAAAATTCCTCCCTCATCAATAAAGGGATCTAGACTCAAAAACTTAGAAGTTTTTGGAATTGTTTTTCCGTTCCTCGAAGCTTCTAGAACTTCAGGAAAAGATGACTGCTGTGAAAACTTGACGCAAACGTTTTTTACCTTAATCCGAAAATCTATCAAAGAATACTTCCTGCCCCTCATTATTTCAACAGCTACCAAAACATAAACAGTTTAATAGATTACTCGAAGCCATTTTGAAAAACGCAAAAAATCAATCAATCCACCCTTTACTATATTTATGCAATAAACTTTTGATCTTAGTTCACTACAGTGTCTTAATTGAGTCCCTAAAACTCTCTGATCCGTCCATTCTGACTTATTTTTTTTCAAAAATGACGGTCCCTAAAACTATCTACTTTTTTCCTTCAAGCAACCGGCCGCGAAACGGGTCGCGTCATCAGCAGGATTTTCTTTCGTTGGTAAATAACGCCATTCTCTCACACTGCTATTTTCCATGATTTCTTTCAAACGATTTGCTACGTATTCTTTAAAACCTTTCAGATCACGTCTAATCAAATGCAAAACGGTCGTAGAATCCGACCAAAAAAAAGTTTTGTCACCCTATAATCGTGTTCATTTTTCAAAGTTAAAGCTAACCGTGAAGCGAGTTGCGCAGCTTGAAGTTCTAACCTCGCAATCGTAGACTTTTTAATGGAAGTTACCCGACTTTTAGCCGCGATAATAGAGACATGATAATTACTCTCACCAATCGAAAATCGCCAATAAGCTACTAAACGTGAGCTTTCAAACTAGTATCGCAAAAGATGTGCCATTCTGCCTCACGTTGCTGACAACTTTTTAATTGATAACATCTCGCAATCTGACACGTTTTAGCATATTTTAAATCACGTAACCATTCCCGCCAATGAACAAACTCCTCGTCACGAATAGCATCGTCCCACTTGACTCCACTGGACCAAACTTGTTGCATCAATATCCTCGAATGAATGGTAAAGGGTGTTAAAAAACCGAGAGGATCAAAAATTGCCATCATAATCGATAAAAATTCTCTCTTAGTTGGCTTTTCCGTGCCTTCAATCAGACTTGGTCTTATTTTAGATAAAATCACGTTGAAGTCAAGCTTATCAAAACTATCAAACCATCGTAAGCCCAGAACTTTTTCACCACCAGTTTCAAAAGAATCGTTTTTAACGAGCTGTTCAGATCCATTAACTTTAATACCACCGAAAATAGGCAAATCGTTACTCGACCAGCTACGCATTTTCCAATTAGCATGAGCATTAATTTCATTCACTTCGCGTACACGACTAAAAGCCTCCTCCCAAGTTTCACAACTATTAAGGAGGTCATTCATACAGCTATTTCTTTCCACGCAGTTCACACTAACTGGGTATTTTTTAGAAAAGCGCTTTGCATTTTTATTCTTTATGAAAATCGCAGTGGTAGGCAATGCATTGGCTCCGAAAATCATCGACTTCATAAGACATTCTTCCGGAGGGTTCGATCTATCTTCCCCCGCCAAAGAAAACGTTGCGCGTCGACATCCTCATCGCGAATTTCGACTTTAAGAAACATATTGCGCATGTCAGCTTTAATAGCGTAAGAAAACTGTCTTGACGCATAATTATGCTTGGAAGAGATTCTAATAGATCGGGGCCGATAAGTAGTAAATCATTAAAACTTTTCAAATCAGGTTTGGTCACCGCATCAAAAACTAATCTTACTCTACAAGGTTTATTTACATTGGTCACCCCAAAATGAGATAAATGGCGAGTTTTTGCTCCCAGAAAAAATTTATCGGCTTTTACTGCAAAACTATTTTTAAATAAACGCGCCATTTCTTTGTAATATAATCGAGCATATTCAGGGTCTTTATTGAGTTTTTTCTCAAGCAAAAAAAGCCTTCGCAGTGGACTTGAGCGACTGCTTGAAAACTTTCCCTCGCTCGATTTCCAAAGTAGACCAACTTCCCAATGACCATTAACATAACGACTTGTTTCGCTCAAAACTCTCAATGCCTGATTATTTTAAAAATTATTGCCTCGAACTTCGAAAACTCTCCGCTAATTCCAAATCAAAAGAATATTTTATAAGTTTTTCAAGTTTATCATCGCTTACTTCCTGCTCAACTTCAAAAAATCCCTGAATAGAATAAGTTAGCGCTAATTTCTATTTCACGTCTTCGACCCCACGAACTTTGAATTGTCCATCCGAGAGAACACCGACTTACAAAAAGTGATTCACAATTAACTTCTCTAATTTCGCGGAAAGTAATGAGATCAATATGATTCTGCCCTATCAGCATCGACGGAAACAAACTTTCAGGGTTTATATCAACGATCATATATTTTATCATTTTTTATCGATGGATATTGGTCATTAACTGCGCATTGATTATACTGAGGTAGCGTTCAAAAGATATTTACAGATGATACACGGAGCTATTACTAACATCTTGGTTTTTTCAGAGTATCAGCATACAAACTTACATTTTTTTTTCTTTAACTCTCTAGAAGTTTAATGGTGCTATGATGGAATATGCTTGTTCATTTTGGAGTAAAACGAAGTTGTGCGAATCGTTAAAGCTTGCGTGTGTGTATGGATGTGTGGAAGCGTCTCAAATGAATTTATTATTGTACAATCGATTAAACAAAAAGAAAACTTGAATTTATTATATTAACTGAATTACAACCACAATTTCGGGAAAGATTGCGAGAAAAATCAGATAATAAAGAAAGAAAAAAAAGTGATGGAAATAACAATTAAGTTTACAATAAAACAAGTCAAAACTAAAATTACAGGCTTACTACTCCAGCAAGAGAGAAGCTGTGCGACTGGGTGCGGCCAGAGCGCGAAAAGCGAGGCAAAATGAAAAGTCCAGAGTCACTCAGTGGGAGCGTTCGGTGCTTTCAAAGATCGAAACGAGACTGACAAATTCATAATTCAAAATCAATGCTCTGGCCCTTTGACGGAAAGAGGTTTAAGCATGCTAACTAAACTCTGCCAAGCAGCACCGATTCGCACAACTTCGTTTTGCTCCAAAATGAACAGGCATATTCCATGCTCTATCATAGCACCATTAAACTTCTAGAAAGTAAAAGAAAAAACAATGTAAGTTTGTAATTATTTGTATGCTGATACTCTGAAAAAACCAAAATGTCAGTAATAGCTCCGTGTATCATCTGTATATATCTTTTGAGCACTACCTCAGTATAAACAATGCGCAGTTAATGACCAATATCCGTCGATAAAAAATGATAAAATATATCGATCGTTCTGTAGCATCCTATGCTCAAGGGAAGTTAGATAATGTGTAGACGAAAATGAACCGCAAGTAGATGATACGCTGTTGAAATAAAATTGTCACTGCAGAATCATACGAAATTATTCCAAGCACAAGTCAGCTTAATTTATGCGTGGAAAAAAAATACCAGTAATATAAATTTTCACCACACGACTATTTAGTTCATTCGTAGCTAAAAAAATAGAAAATTTATGACCAAGGTGTAGACAGCTTAAATATATTTTCGTAATTTGAACAATTCTGTAGTTCAATTGTTTCTAAAAAGATCTGTCTAATCTTGCTTTTACAAAGTGTACTACAAAATGTTTATAAGATGTCGTAAAAACATATAATTTCTTACCTGACAGTACATCTCATTGAGAAATGTCATGAAAGTAGTCAAATTTTTAATTGTCAATAAGTTCTGAAGGTCTCGTTTTCTTTCCTGATACCACTGCTGACAAAAGTTAAGTAAAGATTCAAAAAAAGTTTCTTTATTTTCTTTCTGAAAATAGTTTTTATAGTCTTGTTAATTATTTTATATGTTATATTTGTAGCAAGAAAAATCAGAGATAAAACTGTAACTAAATTTTAGATATCTCAGGTTGGTTAAAATTCTAAAATGAAATTCAGAGGCTTATATTATGCTCTTTAACGTTGTGATGTATCACAAAGGGATGAAATAAAGTAAGTTGGTTTGACTGTAAAACTGAAAAATTTTTATTCGAAATTTCTTTTTTTTTTTGTCATATGATAACTAACCTTAACATATTGTATCTAAGTGCTGCGGTGTAGATCCTGGTCTAGTGATCCCGTTCAAAAGCGTCAGCCCCGATTAGATAAATTCAAGTATACTTGATCAAAAAAACCAATTTACGATTTTTTTTTATAAACAGAAAATGATCAACGTAAAATTCATACAAGACGAGGTAACAAATGTCAACCTGATAGACCTGAGTGCACTGTCTAGAATTTGATTGAAGGATAAAAGTTCAGAAGCTTAAATAAAGGAAAAGTTTTTAAGACTTTCTAGTTTTTAAAAAAAATAAAAGCTTAAAACCATTACAAGTAATAAGAAAATGTAAATCAAACGTGGTTGGTGATCACCAGTACACAGCTGTCGGGCATGCTCCATTCGTTGGCAACTCGCACAAAGACTTTGGTGAAATCCCTAACGTTGGACTAGATAAATTGAGGCGAAAATATAACTTTGTATTAGACCTTTTGTCCAACCACTACTGCTGCTAAGCACTCTCGAAGTTATTGATACACTTTGAAATTTTCCTCACAACAGCTCAACACAAGTTTTTTCCTAAAGAACGTTTTGTAACACACTGCAGAAAAACCTATATTGACGTTAACGAATAATGTGTTAAGTTGTCGTTATATTTTCTGGGCCTCTGTCTTGAAGCTTTTGATCACAATAGGAAAAAGTAATGAATTTGAGAATTGTAGTTGAATTTTGTCAATTAAACAACTGAATTCAATCATAATTAAATTAAAATTCGGCTAAAGTTGATTTGAACCGAAATGGGACTTAAGCCGTAAAATATGTACCCTTGCAGAAAATATCTTTGTGAATCTTCATGAATTTTTGATGTCTTTTATAGGAAGTCTTGAGTGCGGAGAAGCCAGGTCGGACATCTGGTGTATAGAAAGGCGATTTCACCCTGTAGATGGTTTCCCCAGGAAGTTTTGACTGCAAAGATATACACTTGCAGAAAATATTTTTGTGAATCTTGGTGAATCTTTGTGAATTGGTCGCTACCTGGTGGTGCTCGTAGAAATTCTACCAACGCTTGTTATTTATTGAAGCAAACTTTTGATGGCTTCTACAGGAAGTCTTGAGTGCGGAGAAGCCAGGTCGGACATCTGGTGTATAGGAAGGCAATTTTACCCTGTAGATGGTTTTCCCAGGAAGTTTTGACCACAGAGAGCCTAAAGTGGGCACCTAGCGCATCAAGTGATGTTGATTCCTCGGACGTGACGCCTCTCTAGGGTAGGCTGATGATTCATGCCTTCTAAGTCAAAACTTCCTGGAGAATCTACCTAATGCCCCAGCTGTCCATCTTGGCATCTCTAGAGTCAAAACTTTCTGAGGAAATCATCCCCAGAGTCGAGTTATGCCTGTATAGGGAATTCTCAAAAACTTTTAAAATATACAAGTATTCAGAAAAACATAGTTCTTATAGAAGCACACCTCTGGAATTTTGACCACATTTTCTTATCGTTATTTCCAACGCTGGTCCTCAAGGAAAGTTTGTTGCAAAGTTTGCAGGCGAAGTTATTGAAAAATGAAACTATCAATAAACAATAGATGAAAAAATTCTTTTTAATTAAAAAAACAATAGTGGCTATTCGGCTTCTTCGACGAAAATCTAGTGACTTTTACATCAAAAACACCAGAAAATTTTTGTCGACGAAAAACATAAATGAAAACTGCTGGGCTTTCTAGTTTTTCGCCGACGAAAAACAATTTCCTCTTTGGAAAATTACGACAACCTTGTCGGCACCCAAAGACGTTACTCCATTTCGGAACGAGAGTCCTTGGCCATTAAATGGGCAGTATTGAAACTGCGGCCCTTCGTAGAGGGATACGAGTTCAAGGTGAATACGGATCATCGTGTCCTAAAGTGGATCGATGACCTGAAGGACAATACGAGTCGTCTGGGCTGTTGGTGTTTCAAACTTTCGCAGTTTAATTTTAAGATCGAGTACCAAAAGTACCCTCTCTTGGACCCGGTGACCAATGGAGAGGAGGGCTGGAGGTTAGTTGTACCTTCGGAGTACCGAAAAGAAGTACTCCAGGACCCCCCAAGTCCACCCGTCCTCCGGACACTTTGGAGTCGAGAAAACCTACGACCGGGTTATCCGAGAGTATTACTGGCCTGCAGTGTAGGCCGAGACCCGATAGTTTGTCCTGAGCTGCTTAGAATGTCAGAAATACAAAGCTCCGACCCTAGCTCAGGACCCCAGTGCCTCTTGGGTAAGCGAGTGATCGAGCGACCGTGGTACGTGGTCTCTATGGACTTCATGGAGTTTTCCCCAATCGAAAATCAGTTTCGTTATCTGGTGGTCTTCGTAGACTTGTTCACTAAGTGGATAGAGTTAAGACCCCTACGAAAAATCACTGGAAAAAACGTTGTCCTGGCCTTTGAATAGTATATTATTCCCAGAGGGACTAAAGTTTGCAGTGGAGGCCCGCTGTCATTGCAGCCCGAGACGAAGTCGAGGGCTGCAAATACGTGGGCCTCCTCAGCAAACTTTAGTCTTGAGGGATATATGCACTTTTTTAAAGTCCGTTGATCACAAAAAATAACTTGATTTCCTCCGATTAAAGCCAAAAGAACGAAATGTACTCCCGAAGCGCCAGCGGCCGACACGCAGCCGGCCGCCATGTTGCGGCCCGAGCGCTAGCGAGGGCATGCAGTAGGCCGGGTGCGCGTTGGTCGATGGCGCAGGGAGTACATTTCGTTCTTTTGGCTTGCGTCGGAGGGAGACAAGTTATTACTTGTGATCAACGAGGTTAAAAAAACCTTATAATGTTCAGGTGGGAGGTTCCAGATTATGTCCTCACAGACAATGGCATGGGGTTCATGAACTAAGACCTCATGAGTCTACTTGAGGAGGATGGAATTAAACATACGACCATAACCCCGTTTCATGCCCAGGTAAACCCCGTAGAGAGGAATAAAAATCCCCTTAAAAACATGATTTCGATATTCGTAAAGCTTGACCACCAACTGTGGGATGTACACCTGGCCGAATTTCGCTATGCCATTAACACTGCTTGCCAGTCCTCTACGGGGGTCTCGCCAGCATTTTTAAATTATGGTTGACATACCCGCCCGATCAAGAGTCTACGGCGAAAGGTAGAAGCCCCAAAAATTCTGCTAAGGTTGGATCCCGAGATCTGGTGCGTAAAAACGCTGAGGCAGCGCCGAAAAAGTAGGAGATGCACTATAACAAGGGGCGCTGGAACGTCGAGAACTTGGTCATGCGTGCTACCCACTATTTATCTGACACCTCCAAAAAGTTCAACAAAAAGCCCCAAAATTTGAAGTCGCTTCAAGGTTCTTACGATTAAATCGCCCACAGTCTACGTTCTGGACATGGGGAGAAGCCGGAAGAACCCTAAAATATTTGTGTTTTGAGAAGCTACGACACGGAGCCAGACACCAGAGGTCCTACGTGCCAGAGTTGTCCCTCTCGGGTGAGACGGATCCTCCACCACCCGTGGCACGGGTTGTAACTCCTCCAGGGTTACTTCCACATAACAGAGGACAAGAAGACGATTCAGCCACCTGAGAGCGGGAATTCCAGTTGACAGAGCAACGATGCTGGGATTTGGCCCGACAAAGCTCCGCTGAAGCCCGACAACGCCTGGCCCGGGCGGAACGGGTCACCATTTCATCGGAAGAACTCGAGAAATCCCACGCAAAAAGGCGGTAGCTGAACTATTTGGTACTATCCGGGACGACGTAGAGCTTGATGCCCTGTATCCCTTCTTGGGATCATCGTCCGAGAAAGATTTTGATTTTTTTTGATTTGATAAGTTTATTTATTGTGCATTGTGTTGTACAAAATAAGAGGGTTAGAGCTGCAGCGCCCACGCCAAGAGTGTTCAGCCAAGGATCCAAGAGCCGGAGTCACCAAAGAGGTGCTGTTGGCGGGAGTACCGACCCCAGCCAGAAATCTACGGGTTCACGGCAGTGGCGGAGAGTGTCTTTTCCCACTTGGGCCTGAAGATGAACCACTCGGCTTCAAGCTCATAGAAGTCTTGATCTCGCCATCACGAGACAACTGTGCGGTCGCAGAGAGAGTCACGTTCTGCCACAGGTCCACGAACGGCTTCTTCTAGAAACCTGACCTGCCAACTTGAATGGTCAATCGGACAAAATTAAGGACCAGCGTCAGCAAGATCCATCCCGGCTGAATGAAGAGGTCAAATTGGACCTAGTCAAGAGCCTGGACCGTCGGTGGTCAACTGGGGCATGGGAGATGCGCCCGAATATCTGTTCCCAGGCCCACGCCTCCGTATTATACCGATCTCAGAAATACAGGCCTACATACCTTCTTGGGATGGTATCCTCATCAACCTACGCCGGTACACCTACCCAAGTTCGTGAAGCAAACTCTTCCCTGCTATAAAGAGACGATATATCGGAAAGGGGTCTACATTGGTCGCACCATGCCCGTTTCCAGTCGCCTAGTTCGATCTTCCCGGAGGGGCATATTTTGCCTGCTAGTGCCGGGGGCCCGGCCATACGGCCGAGACGTGCCTCAGTCCCGTGGTGGAAAGCTTCTGTTTCAATTGTGGGAAACGAGAGTTACTGGTGGAAAAGTGTCCTCGATGCAGTGAAGAGCACCGGTTACAACAACCCGTCAGACAAGTCATCCAACCAACCAGACCCGCATTGGCCACTCCAAGAACCCCAGAGTTAGGACGTTCGAGAACTGTATCGAGAACTGAAGGTCCAACGCCGATCATTTCGAGTCAAGATCACCAGCACATACAGCCCCGATCAGTTCCAAGAGCGGTTTGGTTGACCCGGTGGCCACTCCACAGCTCAATAACGTCACGCCAGTCCTGCTCGCGTTGTTTTCATGGTGGAGGTAGTCTAATTGAGAGTTTCAATTCGGGATCTACCACAAGATGTACAGCTGAATATCTTTCGAGCCCTGTTTCTCGGTTCTCAGTGATCATCCTTAAGACTCACGGTGAAGCCCGTTGGGCAAGTCATTTTTTTTTTTATTTTTTATAAAATTCCTAAGTATGTATTCGATTCCTAAGTATGTATTCAAAATGAACCACCTTTTTTTACACCACATTGGTCATCCGAGCAATCGACGCTAGAGCTGCCCACATAGCCAGTTTCCGCTCGCACACCAGTCGTGCTGCAACCGTGATGCCGCTACCACGCGTCACGGGACTCAACACAATCGTTGTAGATCGCCCGCTTTTCTACGATGATTTACATAATTCACCTGAGATTGAGAGACTCCTGGCCAAAATGGCGAGCTCTCTCTCCTCATTTTTATATAGTTGTATAATGAATCATAGTTTAAGTGCAGCAAAAAATACACGTGATGTGCTTTTAAACATAACCCATTCCTTTCCCTTTTCACATTCCCTCGCAATCATGGTAAATTTAATTTCGTGGTCGTGGTCAACTTTATTTACCAATTTTTTCATACAGTCCGCTATGCTAATTCTAAACAGTATGTAATATATATATATATGGGTCAAAATAATACTTTTTTAAAAAACCGTCCACACGAGGTTCACCGATTTTATTGCAATTTTTTTTTGGCAAAAGTACTATTTAATAGAAGACTTTTGCCGCAAACTAGAGGTCTCTATCTTATTTCTCCTTGGTGCTAGATTTTTTCAAAGATTTAAAAATGGCCTATTTTTAAGCTGTTTTAAGCCATTTTAAGGTATTTTTCGAAAAATTCTAACTTTTGATCAAAATGAGATAGAAACCTCTAGTTTGCGGAAAAACTTTGTTCAAAATGAGTTCTTTTTTGAAAAAATATTTTGAAAACATAGTTTGGTTATTTTATAATAATACAGTCCTGCACAGATATTGCTATTTTTGCTCATTTGCAGGTATCTTCAAACGACCGTAGCTTTTTCTAGGCTAAATTTTTGTGCATATTAAAAAATTGTTAAATTTTTTTTATGAAAAAACAAAAATTTTGCGACCAACCGGAACCCTGTACGATCTTCTGCTTCCAAAATACAGCTGTTTAAAGTTGTCAAAAAACACAAAAAACGCGTTTTTTACGATTTTCACATGCATTTTTGAGCGGTTTCGACCTTTTTTTTTCTCTCAAAAATATGTGGAATCTTCTCTTCATATGTTTCCAAACAAGCTCCCGTAGTAATTGTAGTGCGGATTTGGAGTTTTAGTTGATTCCAAAGGATACACTTTTGACACATTTTATGTGCTAAGCTAGTGTCTTTTTAACAATATACACGCTACATTTAACTTTTTTGTTCATTATAGATGTTTTGAAATTATTTTTTGTCTAAAAACTATTTAAATATCAGCCAAAATTAGGTTGCCTGTAACATAACTCAAATTAATCGTTTGTATATCTATATTGAATTATTGATTATTATTAAACAATAGGACAGTAAGTAATATAAACGAGTGTAATTGCTCGCAGGCGACAGTCTGCTGTCACACTTCTGCTCGCAAACACTGCGTACAATTTATGTAAAATAAAGAAACTAATAAATAAAGATAATAAAAGTGAAATATAAACATTTCTTTTTAAAAACATAAATACCATAAAGATAGGTATTACATATTGGCGCCCAACGTGCGTGGCCGAAAAGTGAAAATCGGTTGTGTTTGATGTTTAGTGCATCAAATTTGTGAATAAGGACTGTGAACACTGTTCGGTGATAAATCGCCTCCTTAAGTTAAAGGACAACGTACTCCGGATAGGACAATTCAAAGCAGTTCAACGAAAAATGCTGATTAAGGTTAGTTAAAACTAAACACTTACCTTATGAATAAAAGCACAGGCTCAGACACAGATTCTAATTCAAATTTACAATCCGACGAAGAGATTGATAGATTTAACGAGGTAGACGGTATACATAAACCTTTGATAGAAATAATTAGAGATAAAAAAATGAGTTACGAGCAGCAAACAATCGTACCACAAACTCAGACGGAAGAGATACTTTTAGAACAATTAAGAGTAATGCAGCAGGCGGTATCATCTTCACAGGCTGAAATAAATTCTTTAAAGCGAGAAAAAATTGAGCCAACGGCGCCGCCGCCACCAACGACGATTTCCACAGATTCTCATCGGTTAGTTAGAGAATTATTGAATGAAATTAGAGTTTTCGATGGTAGTTCGAACGTTGAGTATTTTCTCGATCAATTAAGAAATGCACGGGACCAGCTAGAAAATGAAGCCGAAAGAAAGGCTCTGTTGAGAAAAGTAATAGCTTCGAGATTAATAGGAGAGGCTGCAAGAATAGGGGAAAGTACACAAGGTGCTGGCTATTCAGATTTAGCTAACGCGTTGCGAGCTAGTTTTGGGCAGGCCGATTTGACATATGAGCAAATATCGGAAATTCGTAATAATACTAGACAGGGCCAGAACGAATCTATAGATAATTATGTAAAAAGATATGAAGAACTACATCGACGTGTGCAAAAATCGATCGAGCAAATAAAGATTGAATATCGACCTGGAATTCGGTACATCGAAGAGGACTCCCATGTCCGACGTTTTATTCAATCACTGAAACCAGAGCTAGAGGTAAGGCTTTTAAATATAAAAATTGACTCTCTGCGTCACGCCATGCAGGAGGCACGGGCTATTGATAAAAGACTACGCAACGACGAAGTAATCCGAAGCCGAACACAAAGAAGAGGTGAGCCATTAAATAATACAAAGAGTAAACCCAGAGACGATAATAATAAGCAAGATGATAAAAATGAAATTAAAAATAATTATGTAAGTAATAATAGGAACGAATTAAAAAGGTGTAAATTTTGCAATAAATTGAATCACACCGAAAATGAATGTTGGAGAAAAAATCCACAGCTTCGAAATTTTCACAGAATTCCACAAATCGACAAAGGGCCCCCACGAAAATTTCTGATGACAGACGAGAACCAGCAAGATACTACATCGGATCTGGAGGAAAATATTATGACCTCTACATCCAACTCCAAGGAACAACAGGAGTTAAAAAATTTCTGGTCGACACAGGAGCGCCAGAATCAATTGTAAAAAATTCGATATTAAAATTAGAAGACTGCAACCCAAAGAAAATACCACCGGGAGATAGAAGGAAATTCCAGATTGTAGATGGCCCTCACGAAATCATAGGTGAATGTACATTAAAAACTTTAGGTAAGTTGCATATTTTTCATGTAGCCATGAATGAGTTTCCTTTAAATACACATAAAGGAATTTTAGGTAAGGACTGGCTCGAAAATTATGGAGCCCTTATTGATTGTAAAAATAAAATAATTACTCTGTCTGATATAAGTAAGAAAAAACACGATTTTAAATTAAATACAGAATTGCTTACAGAAGTAGAACCAAATTCTGTTAAACATTTGAAAGTACATACAAAACCAGGTACTCATGTGTTTTTCGGCTCCAACTGTGTCCCTGCTTTATACACAGGAGTCGAGGCTACTTTGTATTTAATGAACGACTCTTATAAGAAAATCCGTGTTTACAAGTCAGACATTTGTCATGAATATTACGAGAATGATGAGTTAGGGGCACCATGTATGCAAACTCGAAGAAAGGAAAGAAAGCAAGAGTCCCTCGTGTCGGAAATTCTAGAAAATAATATACCTCAAGAAAAAAGAAAACAGATGTTGAGAAATTTGTATGAAAGTAAGAATGAAACAAAAAATTTTACAATGAAAAAGTCTGAAGATGAAAGATGCATTGAACTGTTGAAAAATAAAACAAGATTATCTCACTTATCTGAAGATGAACAGAATGATTTGTGGGAAATTATAAAGAAATATAATGATATATTCAATTTGCCAGGTGACCCAATGCCTGTAGTAAGTGATGTAGAACATGAAATTCTACTAAAAACAGGTAAGCCAATATCTTCAAAAATTTATAGGCAACCTATTCATATACAAGAAAAAATTGATGCTCATATTAGAGAACTCGAGAGCAAAGGTTTAATACGGCCAAGTTCGTCACCTTACTCAGCAAATGTGCTGTTGGTACCAAAGAAGATGGATGCTTCTGGAGAAGTAAAATGGAGGCCGGTTTTTGACTTCAGGAAGGTTAATTTTGAAACCGAGCAAGACAATTATCCTATTCCTTGTATCGAGGAAATACTTTGCTTATTGGGAAAGGCAAAATATATGAGTGCATTTGACTGCGCTAATGGATTTCATCAGGTGGCAATGAAACCAAGAGACATCCCAAAGACGGCTTTCAGTACACACAAAGGACACTGAGAGTGGTTGAGAATGCCTTTTGGACTGAAGAATGCACCAGCAACCTTTCAACGGATGGTGAATTTTAAATTGAGAGGCTTGATAGGAAAGATATGCTTTGTATACCTGGATGACATCATAGTATTCTCTTCTACGTACGAAGAACATTTGAGAAATTTGGAAATAATATTTCAAAGACTGAGAGAAACTAAATTATCTCTACAGCCAGATAAGTGTGAATATATAAAGCCGGAACTTGACTATTTAGGGCATCTCATTACACCAGAAGGTGTAAAACCTCAAGAGTAGCACGTTGAGAAGATGAAAAATTTTCCAGTTCCCAAGGACGTGAAAGAGATGGAAAGATTTTTGGCATTGGTAAATTACTATAGAAAATTTATCCCAAAATGTGGCGAAATAACAGCTCCTCTTCATAAAATGAGAAGAAAAAATGAGAAGTATGAAATCACAGATAAAGAATTGAAATGTATAAAGAAACTGAAGGAAATAATAACAAGTGATCCAGTATTGAAATATCCTGATATAAAAAAACCCTTTATTTTAAATACAGATGCCTCTAATGAAGGTATTGGTTGTATATTATCGCAACTTGACGATAAAGGAGATGAACACCCGTGTGCTTTTGCTTCAAGGATACTGAATGCAGCTGAAAGAAGATATTCAAGTACGGAGAAAGAATTTTTGGCAATAGTATGGGGATCGAAAGTTTTTAGACCCTTCTTATGGGGAAGGAAATATACAGTTTACACAGATCATAAACCGTTGGAAGGAATAATAAAAAGTCAATCCCCAGACATAACTTCAAGATGTTTCAAATTTATAGAAAAATTAACTGATTATCACCCAGAGATAAAATATAAAAAAGGTAAGAAAAATCAAAACGCTGATGCTTTTTCTCGGGCATTCGTTGCAGAAGACGAGGATGATACTCCAATCGAAGAACTGTTGGATTATATGAACGAGATGGAAGCAGATGAATCAGAATACCCAAGCTGGATAGATGAGACAGTGGATAAAGAGGCAGCTGAAGAAAATTTACCTTGTGAGAAGGAAACGACAGATGAGTCCAAATTACAACCAGAAGTGACAATTTGTGATGAATTTGAAAATGTGGGATTGAGTAAAATAAGGTTGGTAACTGAGAAAACCAGTGGTGAGCAGATTGATCGATGGGTAAATATTAATAAATTTACACTCTTCTACAAGACAAAGCGAGATTTTGAAAGAATCATAAAGGCAGGTAAAAACACCATGACTATAAATGCCTCCGACATGAAGAATTTTGAAATACACTTTGAGGTAAGGAAGAAGGCTGGACTAAAAGAAAAGTCTAGAGAAATAGAAAAATACAAATTAAGAGGTGATAAAAGAATTAATGGTGCACCATATTGTGAACCAGGTGACATCATCAGTCTGTTCTCATTATTGGATGATATAGAAGATGATGAAACCATCATTGAATTTACCCACGTTCAAGATAATCAGCATGAAAATTTATCACTTGGTACATATATTTATACAAAGATGACAGAAAGAACTTTGTATGTACGACAAAAATATCCAATTTATATAGAAGATTTAAATACAAGAAAGAACTTAATAGCAAGGGCTCACGAGCATGGACATCAAGCTTCAAAGAAGATTATTATGCAACTCCGCCAACAGTACGTGTGGGAGAACTTACCTAGTGATGTGGAACAATATATTAAGATATGTCAGGTATGTAACAGGCTGAAAGATAACTCTAGAAAATATAATACTCCAGGCATGAATATAGAACCGCCAACTCAACCATTTGAGACAATAGCGATAGATTATTTAATGCTTGAACAAAGAAATTACTTACTTTTGGAAGACGTATTTTCTAGATATGCATGGTTAAAAGAAACAAGAGGAAAAAATCCTTACAAAGTGTTCGAAGAATTCATTCTTCAGCAGAGAATTCTGCAGAATTTAATAACCGATAATGAGTCTATATTTAAATCAGAATTGTTAACAAAAATTGAAGAAAAATATGGAATCTACAAAATTAAAATTTCATCATATCATCCAGAATCCAACGGTGCATGCGAAAGACTTGTGAGAACAATTAAAAAGATAGAAAAGACAGAAGATGATAAAGCTAGTCCAGCTTTGAATTTGAAAATACTGAAGGCGGCTAATCATTATAATTCAATGATACATTCCAGCACTGGCTATAGTCCTTCCAGATTATTATATGGACTCGAGGAGAAGAATTACGAAACTTATGAGGAACGGCAGGAAGAAAGAATGAGGCAAATGACAGCAGTAAGAAGAAAAGCAGATGAAAACAACAGGGAATCAAAGGAGAGAAATAAGAAGATTATGGAAAGAAGACAAACAGGAAGCAAGACATATGAGGTTGGAGATTTAGTATTAATTATTTTAAATAATCAATGGTCGGAAAAACCCTATGTTATACGAAAAATACAGGGACATACTGCATATTTTATGATGAAGAATAAAGAAATAATGAGACATTTTAATCAAATTAAACATTTTTATGGCGAAATAGTCTAATCAATTTTTTGTTTCAGATTCTACTTTTGGTAATTTGTATATATAAAACAAAAGCTTTTGACAACAATACTGAAATTTATAAGATAATAAATGAAATACCAGATGTCGCAACGACCTTTTCGGGAGAAGTACATCTTTACTCTGAGCAGTGGAAAGTAATTCATACAACTGATCTCAACAAAATCTACAACCAAGGTCAAAACTTGAAATCACAGCTTGGAAAAATGAAGAATATATGTAATAAGCCAAATACAAAATGTAATTACAGGGTCTAATTGAAACTATAAGTAGAGAATTAAACTCAATCGTTGACGTACCAATTAGAAAAAATAGAAGAAAAAGAGGATTGTTAAATTTAGTAGGAAAAGGTTCTAAATATTTGTTTGGTACAATGGATAGTGCCGATGCTGAATATTATAATAAAGAGATAGATTTAATGCATAAGGAAGAAAATTATCTTTTAAAATTATTGCAAAAGCAAACTGCATTAGTTGCTGAAAATATTAATAGTTCATCGATTCATTTAATGAATTATGAGAAAAATATTAAAGAATTAGAACGTTGGAGTAATAATGTAAGTAGATATTTAACGAAATTAGAAGTTGATAAAATGTTAATGATATCACTGCAAAATTTTCAATTTGCACTATTTGAATATAAAGAAAGAGTAGAGACAATACATAATGCAATTGCTTTTGCAAAGTTAGGAGTAGTATTACCAACATTAGTTTTACCAGATACTTTTTTGAAAGCTTTGAGGGAGATTGGTAAAAATGAGACGATAGATTCATTTATAAAAATTGATAAAGATCATTACGATGATCTAATTAAAGTATCCTCTTCTATAGTATATATAGAAAATGATAAGTTAGTTTTTATTATAATAACACCTATTCCTGAAAAGACCCCTTACGATATAATGAATTTTGAAGTATTACCACATAGAGAAAGTAAAACTTCTTTTAGTAAAATTTTTATTGAACAGAAAATAATATATATATCGAAAGATAAGATGTATTATACATATCCAAGCCGTTGTTGTATTGAATATAAACCAAAAATAAAATTTTGTGAAAATAAGAATCATATTACAAATTTACTTTTAGAAAAAAATTGTTATACACAATTAATATTTCAGTCAAAAATAAATAAATGTAAAAGAGTTCAATATCAGTATCACGGTAATTATATTACAAGAATGAGTGGGGAGGAAAATAATTGGATAATTTTACCCAGAGAGGAAATAAATTTTAATGTATTTTGTAAAAATAGTCATACTTTTTTGAAAATTGATACCGATACATTACTCCAAGTAAGTGATCCTACTTGTATATTTATGTCAGATAAAATAAAGTTAACTGCATTTAATACAAGAGAAATAGAAACTAAGTTAGAATATATATATTTAAATAATACAATAGACATTGAAAGGGAATATTTAGATAAAATAAATTTTTATGGTTTGGAAAATAATTTGCATGAGAAATTAGTAGAGTTGGAGGAAATCCAAAGTAAGATAAATCAATTTAAATTTACAGAACGCACTACGACTTTAACACAAAAGATATTAAATTATTTAAGTACTGTAGGACAAATAACTTTGATAGGATTAATTTTATTCATTATTCATAAATGTAGAGGCTTTAGTTTTCTATATAATATAGTTGGAAAAATTTATCGGAAAATATGTTGTTGTAAAATAAGTTATAAAAGAAATGTAAATGTGGTACACAACCCAAATAGTCCAGTGTATATAGCTTCTTATGATTCTGGAAATCAAGGAAGTGAGAATATACCTAAAAATCCTAAAATAATATTTCGGAAAAAACTGTCTGATGAATTTTAAAAAAAATGATAAACGAAAATTTTTCACTCTGAAAAATTTTCTAAGCTGGATAGTGGGGGTGTAACATAACTCAAATTAATCGTTTGTATATCTATATTGAATTATTGATTATTATTAAACAATGGGACAGTAAGTAATATAAACGAGTGTAATTGCTCGCAGGCGACAGTCTGCTGTCACACTTCTGCTCGCAAACACTGCGTACAATTTATGTAAAATAAAGAAACTAATGAATAAAGATAATAAAAGTGAAATATAAACATTTCTTTTTAAAAACATAAATACCATAAAGATAGGTATTACACGCCTGCTATGAAAAAATTGATACTCAACGAAATATTGATCTCAATATCAAAATAATATACTACTTTTATTCAGTTTTTTAGTTTTTTGATTCGTTAAAAATCTAGTTCAAATATTGTAAATAATATACCACTTATTTATTTTTTTCTATTTTTGAAATTACAAATAATTGATCATAGTTTATCAATTATTCTGATAAAACAATCATAGATTACTATTGCTCACTCTGAAAAAAATGAGTCCAAATTAAAAATGTTATTTTTTGAATGCTATGCAGCATAAAACAATCTACCAATCTACTTTCTACTTATAATTATATCCACTTATGAAAAAGAGAATGAGAGATTCGATTAGAAAGTCGAGTCGATATATCTAATCGAAACTTAAACTTTGATTCTTGGAGCAAGAGCGCCCCCTTTCAAGCCTCTCAAAAGTGTGAACCAGTCGGACGCGCCAAATTTGAAATTTTCAGGCATGCCTCTTTGAATTTTTTTTTTTTTTTTTTTAAGGAGGTTCCCTACCAAATAGATCTAGCCCACAGATTTTGTCCAAAATAAATGAACACATAGTTTTTAGTATAAAAATAGCTCAGCTAAAATTTCAAAGCCCTGAGGAGCTTGTGAAAAAAGTTATAAACATTTCAAATTTCACAAATTTGCATGGGTTCTGATGGGAAATTTACTAAAACAGCAAATACTTAATTTCCAGCCCACAGATTTCAATGCAACTTCGCACAAAAATCGGAAAAAATCAGACTTTGATTATACTTGTTTCAAAACATTCATTAGAAGCCTGTAGCAATAATTATAAACAATTGATTTTATATTATTGTAAATATGACTTCTCATTGGCTCATACAAAGGTTAGAGAGTAGCTGAGCCAATGAGCAGACGACCACTGTAGTCAAATACACATTTGACTTTCGTAGATGGTAAATGCATGAACTTAGAGAATCAGTTCAAATTTTTTGGAGATGTTTATTAGATATTAATAAACATTTTAACGAATTCTAGTCAAAATTGACCATATAGTTTAAAAACTACAGCAAGTTAAAGATTGAATTTCTTTCATTACACGTATGGCTGGTACGATGAAAAAGTGTACTAAATTATTGATATTTGTCTTCTTACAATAGAGATACTTTACAAAAACCACATACATATAGTTTCACTATCGAAGAATTTATTTCTTGAAACTGCGAAAAATTGACCTTTTACGAATTTAACAATAATTTTACGAAAATAATTTTCTCGTGAATAACCTCCAAAACTGCGGTATTCAAAGGTGAGGTTTGTTATAGGGCTCAAATTAATGAGGCAGACTCGGGAATACAACCCACGTTGATTTGCCGAGCTCGCCTTGCAGCCGCTATAATCTCTGTCGCAGTCGGCTACCTGCCGACAAACTTCCTGAAAAAGGAGAAAAACCCGACCGCGATAATAAACACCTAAGTGATCTAGGAATCGGGGAGGGCGCGACAGCTCGTTAAATTCGGTAGGTGGGCGTGGGCTAGTGGATTCGAGCGCAAGGAACACCGGTTAGAATAAATAATTATAATCCAGAAAGTTAATTTTTAATATTTAATGTAAAAAAATCAACTTAAAAAAACTAATACAAAATTAACTTCTAACGCGGTAATTCGTTCCAAATAAATACTCGCACAATCGGGTTTTCCAAAACGACAACAAAGGATTATCGTTGCTCTTTAAATCGAGCGGCGCGCGCACACAACAACCTGCTGCTATCGGTAGCTTACGCGCGCGCGAGGAAAGAAACGAAAACAAAGTATATCGCAATTTACAATTAACTGATCCCGGACACACACACTCACAATCGTTGTTTTATACAGAATAAAACTCACGCTAAATCGCCGCAGGTGCACCTGTTCTAAGTCGCAAGGCTGGTAACAAAGCCGCTCAGCTGTGTGTAGCTCTCTAAGCTACGATGGCTCCTGACCGGCGTCTGGCTCAGCGTCGTCGTCTTAGTCTTGAGAATACCAAGTCGTCAGGTGATGACAATCTTCCTGCTGACTTGGTTTGCCTTGCTGGATTTCTCACCGACACGCACGACACTGCAACCGATCTCTTTTTAGCGAATTTCTACGATATCAGTGAAGTTTCTAATACGCGAGTTTACGAGCGATACGTGTTCGTTCAAGCGTTGACTCCGGAATGCTCTCCCGTCCTCGTTCCACCTGCCTCGATATTCCATAGCTTCCCGTGCATTCCGATCCCACTCGTGCAGCGTTCTAACGGTCGCGCGGCGAACATGAAATTAATCTAACATCGCCGCGTTAATTAACTCGACCGTTACACCCCCCTTCCAGAGGTGTCGTATCCGAAAAAATACGTCACTTCGCAATACCACAAACGCGGCTTATCCGAGTTTGGGAAAACGTAGGTTAGGGTTGGGTTTGAGGAAATAAGAACACGTCATCTGTGTTTGGCCACTTTATTTACTTACAATCGTGAACGGACCACTTGTCCACGTCGGTAGGCTTATTAGCCAAGCCATATGGCTGGCCTTTCTTGCTCAGGCTGCCTACCCGCCTTGTCTTCGGGCTACGTTAACCGCCACGCCAGTGTTGTGCCCTGTTTGGGCAGGAGTTAGGGTCTTCCACCGCTGGGTAACGACACACTGGACACCAACGCTGGTCCTCTTTCTTCTTACGCCACTCAAGCTTAACGGCTTCCTTCCTGGCATTCAAATCAAGGAAGAGCAGCTTGCTTGCTGCGAATTGCCGATCACTTTTGGCCTGTTTCCACTCGTTCACGCTGCGGGCCTGTCTGGCTCTTGCTTCTTCTTCAGCAGCTCTCGCTTGAGAACGCACTGCTCGACGTTGACGGACCACGTCTAGGTCGGACAGTCGATCAGTGGCTTGGCGACACCACTCTACCATGCCTGGTGGCATCGTTCCGGACCACTCTTCACTCATTTCTTGCAGCTGGCTGAAGAGTCTGCGTTCCCAAACCTCCTGCTCCCTCGAACTTTGCCGGCACTCCTCCAACTCCGATGCCAACATGCCCCAATCATCAGGCGTTGGCCAGGGGTTTGCTGCTGAAGTTTGGTTATCGTCAGGTTCATGGGTCGTTGTAGACTCATCTACTCTGACGGTTGACGTTGCAGCCAATTCCTGCGTTTCGCTAGGCTCGCTTGGTGTTTCGTTAGTCTCGCTTGACGTTGCAGCCAATGCCTGTGCTTCGCTAGGCTCGTTTGGTGTTGCAGCCAATGCCTGTGTTTCACTAGGCTCGTTTGACGTTGCAGCCAATGCCTGTGCTTCGCTAGGCTCGTTTGGTATTGCAGCCAATCCCTGTGTTTCGCTAGGCTCGTTAGGAGCCGTTTCGGCTTGGGGCGTTGTGTGTCCTTCCGATTCAGCTGTGTCTGGAATCGGGACTCGACCGAGCCTGACTTCTTCTTCCATCATCCTTACCAGTTCTTCCCTGGTAACGAACTCTGCCATTTCCTGCAACAAACAAAGGGAGGAATAAGGATAAGAATAGGATGAAACGGATTAGGCTCTGCGTTGTGCGCGAGTTTTCCGCGGTGACGGTGTTTTCGCGTTATCGACGCAAATTTTCCTAGTCGACCCTTTCGGCCTACACCTACGCTTTCCGATCGTCGGGTCGACTGGTATACATGGCTCGCTGCCATTTACAATTTGCCGCACAGACTCACTCAAAACATTCGCCCTCGCGGTAGGCTCATTCCTGCACACCACCTCACGCTCGCTAGCGTCAGGATTTTCGCACGCATTTTCCGTCGCTGTATCTTCTTCACCTGAAGACTCCGGTTCAACTCTTGCGATCCATTTCTTCAGTTGTTGTACAGCCACTGGACTTTGTTCGTTGCCAAAGGCGTCTACTATCGTATACGTATTGCTACCTAGTTTTTCGACCACTGTATACGGACCTGTATACTTGGGCGCTAGGCTAGCTGTGAAGCCTTTAGCCTTACTGGATAGGACCTTGTTTTTTCTCCAGACCATGTCACCAGGCTGGAAAATTACTTCGCGGTGTCGCTTGTTGTAATGCTCAGCCGCTCTGTCCTGCTTGTCCTTCGGCCTTTCTTGAAGAGCCATTTCTTCATACTTCCTTAGTGTCTCGTCAGCTAGCTTTTTGCTGACTACACTACAGTCGATCGGCTGACGCAACATGTTCAACATGGCCGGAGTCGTTTTTATTGCCGAATGCTCCGCCCTGTTGTACGCGCAGACCAGCTCGGGTAAAAGGACGTCCCACTTCTGCTGATTGTCTGCAATAAAGCATCGGATCATCGTTTTTAGAGTCCTGTTCAGCCTTTCGACTTGGCCGTTAGACTCAGGGTTATTAGTCGGAGAGTTTTCGTGTTCAATACCGAGTTCGACCAGTTGGCTATCGATTGTACGATTTTTAAACTCCGACCCTTGATCCGACAAAAACATTTCTGGCTGACCCCACCGTAAAATCACGTCTTGCCAGATGTGGTTCCATATGGCTTCACCATCAGCCCGTTTTAACGGTGTCACTTCTGCCCAACGCACACTGTTCTGAGAAAAGGTACCAACTCTCAAAAATGTGCGATTGCACATAGTTGATTGATGAGTTACCACTTTGATCGATTTTTCTTCCTTAGGTCGAGAAGAATCGAGATCCGTTTCCCCCGTGTATCAGATGAACGATTGTAGGGTAGTTCCAGAGGGTTTTAGGGGGCTGAAATGGTAAAAAACCGTAAATTCATGGTTTTACGATGATTTTCATGAATTATTAGATGGAAAAAATTATTATTTGTTACTTTTTTTTTTTTTTTTTAATTAATTGTTCTAGTGTAATTTTACATTATTTTCTAAAAACTACCCCTAAAAAGTGATTTTGTGGGTGGCAAAAGGGTTAATTTTATAACTTATCACTTGCAGTCATTAAAAATTTTTGAAAAATTAAGCCCCCTAAAACCCCGTGGAACTACCCTACAATCGTTAATCTGATACTCGGGGGAAACAGATCTCGATTATTCTCGACCTAAGGAAGAAAAATAGACCAAAGTGGTAACTCATCGATCAACTATGTGCTATCGCACATTTTTGAGAGTTGGTACCTTTTCTCAAAACAGTGTGCAACGTGTGAACAGATCCGTTAAAACTAAGACATACTTGTGTCCGTTGTCGCTACGGGTATATGGACCCAGTATGTCACCTGACACCGCTTGCCATGGCCTTACGATTGTCCGTTTTCCCATCAGACCTCCAGACAAACGTTGATCTACCTTTTGCATTTGACATATCTGGCATGATTTAACATAGGCTTCTATGTCCTTATACATGCCAGGCCAAAAGAATTCTTGGGTAACTCTCTTCAGAGTCTTGTCTCGACCCAAATGTCCTGCAAGTGGTGCGTCGTGTTTTTCCTTCAGAATGTCATTCCTCAGAAATACTGGTACCACCAACTTCCATGCGGAGTCGTCGCCGACTGTTTCTTCAATGAAGTCGTCAGACTTATAATAATAAAGCCTGCCACCCACGACCTTCCATCTAAGGAATTTGCCTGGATTTCTCTGTACGGCTTTCATTTTATTGACATACCAGTCGTCCAGCTCTCCGTCAGGATAGCCTACGGCTGCAACAGTCGTCTCGTTCTCCTCATACATACGTGACAATGCATCGGGCACCACATTTAAGGAACCTTTACGATATTCCGTTGTAAATGTGTAACTTTGCAATTCTGGCGACCATCTTGCTTGTCTGCCCGTTGCGTTCGACAATTTATTCAGCCATCTCAGCGAATTATGGTCCGTAATTACGTGAAATTGAAAACCTTCCACATAACAGCGGAATTTCCTAATCGCCTCGACCACTGCTAAGCATTCTCGCTCTGTCACTGTTTAATTCCGTTCTGCTGGATTCAGAACTCGGCTAAAATACTCGATGACTCTCTCTTCACCATCAATAGTCTGAGTCAAGCACGCCCCGATGCCAGTGTCTGACGCATCGGTCTGAATCACAAACGGCTGAGTGAAATCTGGCCTTGCCAGTACTGGCGCTGAGGCTAGCAGCACTAGGATTTTTTCAAATGTCTGCTGTTGCTCAGCCTCCCATTTATAACAGACTCTCGTACTTGTGAGTCTCGTCAGTGGTTCGGCTTCAATTTCTTGCGGTTGTTCGGGATAGTATAGTTCAAGATGGATTCGACTTTTCCTGGGCATGGGCGAATTCCATCTTTGTTGACTATTACGCCTAGATATTTCACTTCAGACTGGCAAAATTTACTTTTACTGCGGTTTACCGTCAGTCCAGCCTCTCTCAATCTAGCCAGTATGGCTTCGAGAATCCGCATATGCGTCTCGAAGTCTTCCGTAACGATTATGATATCATCGAGGTACGCATAGGCATATGGGCCAAACTCTCGAATTATCATATCTATCAGGCGTTGGAAAGTCGATCCAGCCTGATCTAACCCAAATGGCATTCTTTTAAATTGGAACTGGCCTAAGCCAGGCACCGTAAAAGCCGTTATTGGCCTCGACTCTTTCTTCAGTGGCACCTGATGGTACGCCGATGACAAATCCAGAGTCGATATGTATTTGGCCGTTTTAAACCTTCTCAGGATATCATCCATATAAGGTAAAGGATAGGCTTCAGTTTTCCTGGAGACTGAACTAACCTTACGGAAATCTATACAAAATCTCCTAGTGCTGTCTTCCTTCCCCACCATAACCACCGGTGACGACCAGCCGCTTCTCGGAGCAGGCTCAATAATGTCGTTCTCAAGCATCTTTACTACATGCTCGTACATCTCCAGTTGTACTACCGGTGAAACTGGATAATACCTCTGTTTAATAGGCTTTGAGTCACCTACATCGATCTCATTTTCGATCCACGTAGTGCAGCCTAAAGGCTTGTCGTCTGGCTGGAAAACTCTATCTAGCAAGTCGTTTATACGTTCTTGCTCTTCAGACCCAATGTCGGTTAGACCTATTGACGCTAGGCTTGTTACTTCAGCCTCAGTCACGGCTGCAACCTCTAGGTCTACTACTTTATCAGCAATCCGGATGTTCAACTTATTTGTGGCTGGATCTAGTATCGCATCAAATGCACGTACGAAGTTTGTCCCCAGATAACAATCTGAGTCTAGATCCAACATGATAGCCACTTTAATTTCTTGCGTCACTCCTGCAACTTCAAACGGTAGGACCACATGTCCTGCAATTGGGCATCTACGGCCATCAGCCACTTTGACTCCTTTGCCGTGGTAGATCTCAATTTTCCGCCTGAGCGCTGACGCCATCTGGATAGCTGAAGATCCCATAACTGTGAGCGACGCTCCAGGATCATACAGAGCTCTGATTCGGAATTCACCAATGTCAACTGGCAGCCACCATCTTCCTTCCGGTTCAGTTTCCTGTGTTGCCGACTTCTTCTTTGCTTGCTCAGTACTCTTCGGGTCTACCGAGCATGCATGAGTACCATCTCCGAGTGATGGTTGGTCTGTGACCTTGGCGGAGTAAGATCGACGTCGACTTACTCCACCTTTTTCTCGTTTTCCGGCCTCTCGGGACAATCTGGACGCTTATGTCCTTCCTTGTTACAATGGAAACACCGGACTACCCTATCCTCGTCCCGAGGTTTTTTCTTCCTTTCCCCACTCCTGCCACGCTTCGGAGAAGGGCTCCTAGACTTCCCCCCGTCTGCCAATTTACGTCTTTGCTTGGCCCGTTTGGCTTTGTTTGAATTCTGGGGCCTCGGGCCCGATGACTTACCAGGATTCTTACTTTTAGCTTGAATTTGAGACATCAAACTCAATAGGCGGCTCATAACCGTGGCGTCGTCAGACTTGCCATCTATAGTCGTTGCGGCTATGTTTATTTTCGGTTTCTTACTCGCCTTGCTCTCTTTATAAGCCAGATTTGGCCATAATGACGTCGACGGTGACGGTGGTGGTCTATACAAGGTTTCACTAACCATTGTTTTCTCGATATCAACCGCTTGACTAAGTAAGCCCGTAACTGACTTTACTTCGTCTCGCCTAATTTGTCTACGCAAATTAGGTCGCATATTTGTCAACATAAAGTCGATCATCTCCGTCTCGGTTGGTACCGGTCTCATTTTCAGCAACAACGATTGCAAACACGTCATGTAGTCTCTCACTGGTTCATCGACACCTTGTATTCTGTTGGTAGCCTCGACTCGTAGACTCTGTTGATAATCGCCTATCCCATACCATCCACCAGCCGCTTGGCAAAAGGCTGACCATGTGTGTATGTTTTTCTTGCAATCTCGGTACCATGTTGACGCTAACCCGGTTAACAATATCGGTAATGCGTCTAACTATTGTTTTTCTGTCAAGTTAGCTAGCTCATTAGCCTCTGCGACTTGGATCAGAAATTGCTCAATGCTCGACTCGTTGCTACCGTCGAACCTAAAGTTCCACCTCCGAACGATCGAGCCGATATCGATAGGCTTTTCTAGCCTTTGTAGGTTATTACCTGCCTGTCGTGGCATTGGTAACTCACTTTGTTGTGGGCCTTGTAGTCTTTCCAACTCTGCCGTCAAAGCTCTCATCTGGGCTTGTATTTTCTCTATGGCCCTTGCCTTTGCTGAATCACCGATCGGACTTGAACTGTTCCTATCATGAATCAGCGGGCCACCGAAATTTACCCTCGCCCCATTGGCTTGATGTGTGTTTTCCGTAGATATACTGCAATCTTCCATAGAGTGTTGCAATAAGCCTGGCCTTATTGTACTCGACACAGGCCCCCTGAGTTGCTGACTGTCCGTGACGAAATGCTGCCGACTGACTCTGTCTTCTATGGCGTCTATCCTTGCCGTTGTCTTTGTCAGAGTCTCTCGCACTTGCCTGAACTCCCTCACGAACTCGTGCATGGTCCGTCGAAGTTCTTCCATCACGTCGCCATCTTGACTGGCTGTGTCACTGTCTTCAGCCTGACTGGCTGTGTCACTGTCTTCAGTCTGACTGGCCTTTCCTTGACTCCTGCTGTTCGCATCGTTTGACTGAAGCTGGGTCGCTGCCTTCATCACCTGTTGGTCGATCAGGCAGGCTAGCGGGTGTTCCCCGCTTGTGGTATAGTCCGGGTTTAAAATTGTTGAACCCGACTTTTCCCACAAAGTCATGGCTATAAACTCAGCCCGGAGACCCTCGCGTTTAATCTTTACCGCATCCTGGTCATCGGACTTGTCCACGACAAAATCTTCGGCTGAGTAGTTGCCCACAAGCCACTTAATCAGCCTTTCGTGCCTCTCACGAGTCGAGCCATCAGGCTTGAGTTGTAAATCTCTCATAGCCTCCTCGATTATCTCCTCGTCCTCTGCGAACAGCCAGGAATACACCAGGTGCTCCTTCGCCCTCCTCTCTGACTCGTCCATCCTAAATCTGACAAAAAGTAGACCCTAAACCCTCGTGACAGTACCACACACTCTAGCTTAATTTAATTTTACAATCGCAATGATAATTAAAAATATATTTTCTAACTTCCAACAATCCTGTAAGAAAGAAAAAAAAAAATTTTTAATTTTTAATTTTATATTTCTGAGTTTATTTTAAAATAAAGCGATATTCGAAAAAGAAAATTAACCCGAATAGGCTTAATAGCCTGCTGACTCACCAAAAGGTTTTGACAAAAACCCCAGGTCGACTTACCGAGAAAAAAAACAAATTCGAATAGGCTTAATAGCCTGCCGACTCGCCAAAAGGTTTTGACAAAAACCCAAGGTCGGCTTACCGGAACAAAACAACAACAAAATCTGGCTGTTCTAACCCGCGTTGGAACACCGATTTTTATGCTCAGAAATATAAATTACAGTTGCTACTAATCACTAGTTAGTAGCACGCTGTAAAAAAAAATCAAAAACAAAATTGCAAAAAAAAAACAAAAGAAATAAAAAAATAATAATAAAAACAAATGATTATTTTTCAATCCGCCAGACACTCATTCACTGTCACGATTTATGGGTTTTTTACAAAGTGGAAAAAATAAATAAATCAAAAAAAAATCAAAATCACAAATTTTCCACTTTGTAATTTACAGCGCATGAAAACACTCCCTCATACACACGCTAATCGATACTTTGTTTTCTTTCACGCTCGCGACGACCGACCTTGAACCTAGTCGGCAGCAGTACTTCGCTACTGCGCTCGTCTTCACACACTACGCACACTTTCGAGCTCCGTGACGTAGGTACTCGAAATCAAAAATCCACCACGTTGTTGGGCGCCATGTTATAGGGCTCAAATTCATGAGGCAGACTCGGGAATACAACCCACGTTGATTTGCCGAGCTCGCCTTGCAGCCGCTATAATCTCTGTCGCAGTCGGCTACCTGCCGACAAACTTCCTGAAAAAAGAGAAAAACCCGACCGCGATAATAAACACCTAAGTGATCTAGGAATCAGGGAGGGCGCGACAGCTCGTTCAATTCGGTAGGTGGGCGTGGGCTAGTGGATTCGAGCGCAAGGAACACCGGTTAGAATAAATAATTATAATCCAGAAAGTTAATTTTTAATATTTAATGTAAAAAAATCAACTAAAAAAAACTAATACAAAATTAACATCTAACGCGGTAATTCGTTCCAAATAAATACTCGCACAATCGGGTTTTCCAAAACGACAACAAAGGATTATCGTTGCTCTTTAAATCGAGCGGCGCGCGCACACAACAACCTGCTGCTATCGGTAGCTTACGCGCACGCGAGGAAAGAAACGAAAACAAAGTATATCGCAATTTACAATTAACTGATCCCGGACACACACACTCACAATCGTTGTTTTATACAGAATAAAACTCACGCTAAATCGCCGCAGGTGCACCTGTTCTAAGTCGCAAGGCTGGTAACAAAGCCGCTCAGCTGTGTGTAGCTCTCTAAGCTACGATGGCTCCTGACCGGCGTCTGGCTCAGCGTCGTCGTCTTAGTCTTGAGAATACCAAGTCGTCAGGTGATGACAATCTTCCTGCTGACTTGGTTTGCCTTGCTGGATTTCTCACCGACACGCACGACACTGCAACCGATCTCTTTTTAGCGATTTTCTACGATATCAGTGAAGTTTCTAATACGCGAGTTTACGAGCGATACGTGTTCGTTCAAGCGTTGACTCCGGAATGCTCTCCCGTCCTCGTTCCACCCGCCCCGATATTCCATAGCTTCCCGCGCATTCCGATCCCACTCGTGCAGCGTTCTAACGGTCGCGCGGCGAACATGAAATTAATCTAACATCGCCGCGTTAATTAACTCGACCGTTACAGGTTAAAAGTTTTAAAGAATGTTTTGTTGTGATTGTCAATGTTTTCTTGGTAGATTTTTATTTCAGAAGCCATAAAATGTAAAAAAATAAATTTTAAAAACCAATTTTTAGTAATTTGGTGTGATAATTTTTTTTTAGTCTTTAACGTGACTAGCTCTGGTAGAAAACCACCTTAATTAATAAAGTGAGTAACGAAATTTACATTTTTAATAGACAAATAAGCGGACAAGCTTACAACCGCATAACCCTAGGCGAAGTGAATAACAAATAATTAATTTTTTTAATAAACAAATAAACTGATAAGCTACAACCCCATAACCTTGGACATGGCTAAAAAAATTTTTAATTTTTTTAATTAACAAATAAGCCAATAAGCTACAACCCCATAATACTGGGCGTAGTGAATGAAAAATAATTAATTTTTTTATAATCAAATAAGCCGATGAGCTACAACCCCATTACGGTTGGCGTAGTAAATGAAAAATAATTAATTTTTTTAATAAACAAATAAGCTGATGAGCTACAACCCCATAACGGTGGGCGTAGCAAATGAAAAATAATTAATTTTTTTATAATCAAATAAGCCGATGAGCTACAACCCCATTACGGTTGGCGTAGTAAATGAAAAATAATTTATTTTTTTATTAAACATATAAGCCGATGAGCTACACTCCAAAACACTAGGCGTACTTAGTAAAAATAATTAATTTTTTTAATAAACAAATAAGCTAATGAGCTACAACCCCATAACCTGGGGTATGGCTAAAAAAAATTTTAATTTTTTTAATAAACAAATAAGCCGATGAGCCACAACCCCATAACATTGGGCGTAGTGAATGAAAAATAATTAATTTTTTTAATAAACTGATAGAATAATTAGTATGATAGGTGCGGGAAAAAGGATTTGGGTGTACACAATGATAATACACAAGGATTTGCTTCTAATATAAAGGTTTATTCAGTCCCAAGTATCCTACTCTAAAACTTTGAAATACGGCGGTGCGCTTACTTCGTCGTGTCAGAGCAAGTACTGAGCTGCCGTGCAGTGGCACGGAGTCAGACTTCGATAGAGGCGCTATTTATCTACTGCACTCTCTGCTACTGACCGTCGATACCTCGAACTTAACTCTATCATAAACAAATGAGCCGATGAGCTACAACCCCTTAACATTGGGCGTAGCGAATATAAAATATATGAATATTTAAATAAACAACTAAGCAAACAAGTTTACCACCCCATAACCTTGGGCATGAATAAAAAAAATTTTTGAGCCATGCCCAATGTTATGGGGTTGTAGCTAATCGGCTTATTTGTTTATTAAAAAATTTAATTATTTTTCATTCACTCCGCCCAGTGTTATGGATTTGTAGCCCATCGCCTTATTTGTTTATTAAAAATATTAACATTTTTTTCAGCCATGCCCAAGGTTATGGGGTTGCAGCTTATTGGCTTATTTATTTATTAAAAAAATTTATTATTTTTACTAAGTACGCCCAGTGTTATGGAGTTGTAGCTTATCGGCTTATTTGTTTATTACAAAAGTTAATTATTTGTTATTCACTACGCCTAGGGTTATGGGGTTGTAAGCTTGTCCGCTTATTTGTTTATTACGAAAGTTAATTATTTGTTATTCACTACGCCTAGGGTTATGGGGTTGTAAGCTTGTCCGCTTATTTGTTTATTACAAAAGTTAATTATTTGTTATTCACTACGCCTAGTGTTATGGGGTTTTAAGCTAGTCCGTTTATTTGTCTATTAAAAATGTAAATTTCGTTACTCACTTTATTAATTAAAAAAATAAAAAAATGAAATAAAAATTCAAATCGGGCATGCCTGAAGATTTCAAATTTGGCGCGTCCGACTGGTTCACACTTTTGGGAGGCTTGAAAGGGGGCGCTCTTGCTCCAAGAATCAAAGTTTAAGTTTCGATTAGATATATCGACTCGACTTTCTAATCGAATCTCTCATTCTCTTTTTCATAAGTGGATATAATTATAAGTAGAAAGTAGATTGGTAGATTGTTTATGGTTCATAGCATTCAAAATATAACATTTTTAACTTGGACTCATTTTTTTCAGAGTAAGCAATAGTAATCTATGATTGTTTTATCAGTCGTAATACCCCTAGTGCTTCAAAATTGTCGATAATTTTCCGACTGTGTTTTGTTGTACAACAACGAGGGGGGGCAAGTTTGGCAGTTTAAAAATCACGAGCGCGAAGCGCGAGTGCTTTTTTTTCAAACCTGCCCTGTGAGCTGCTGTGCAAAAAAACTGGAGGAAAATTGTCTAAAATTTTGAAGCACGAGGGGTATTCAGCTGGATTATTTTCCCCAGCTGAATTTCAACTTATAGAAATGCTGTATTTTACATTTTTGCGGTTATAGTTCTATTACCATTTGTTGACTATAAACATAATAATGAATACTCATATATCGGTATACACCGCAGTGACTCGGGTCTAACCCAAAAGCTGAATCGAGTAAGTCCAACAATTCGAGTTGCTATGCGACTTGAAACGTTCGAATTGGAAATAACCGAAAAATTATCGAAATAATTGTACCCACACCCCTCCGCCAAATGTCAAATGCGGCGTTCCTATTGGTTGAAATTCAGCTCGGGAAAATAATCAGAATAATTGATAAACTATGATCAATTATTTGTAATTTCAAAAATAGAAAAAAAAAAAGTAAATAAGTGGTATATTATTTACAATATTTGAACATAGATTTTTAACGAATCAAAAAACTAAAAAACTGAATAAAAGTAGTATATTATTTTGACATTGAGATCAATATTTCGTTGAGTATCAATTTTTTCATAGCAGGCGACCTAATTTTGGCTGGAATTTAAATAGTTTATAGTCAAAAAATAATTTCGAAACATCTATAATGAACGTAAATAAAAGTTAAATGTAGCGTGTATATTGTTAAAAAGACACTAGTTTAGCACATAAAATGTGTCAAAAGTGTATGCTTTGGAATCAACTAAAACTCCAAATCCGCACTACAATTACTGTGGGAGCTTGTTTGGAAATATATGAAGAGAAGATTCCAGATATTTTTGAGAAAAAAAAAAAAGGTCGAAACCCTTCAAAAATGCGTGTGAAAATCGTAAAAAACGCGTTTTTTGTGTTTTTTGACAACTTTAAACAGCTGTATCTTGGAAACGGAAGATCGTACAGGGTTCCAGTTGATTGCAAAATTTTTGTTTTTTCATAAAAAAAATTTAACAATTTTTTAATATGCATTAAAATTTAGCCTAGAAAAAGCTACGGTCGTTTGAAGATACCTGCAAATGAGCAAAAATAGCAATATCTGTGTAGGACTGTATTATTATAAAAATAATCAAACTATGTTGTCAAAATATTTTTACAAAAAAGAACTTATTTTGAACAAAATTTTTCCGCAAACTTCTATCAAAGTTTCTATCTTATTTTAATCAAAAGTTAGAATTTTTCGAAAAATACCTTAAAACTGCTTAAAACAGCTTAAAAATAGGCCATTTTTAAATCTTTGAAAAAATCTAGCACCAAGCAGAAATAAGATAGAGACCTCTAGTTTGCGGCAAAAGTCTTCCATTAAATAGTAAGGTAAAGGACCCAATTGTGGACCCCTTACCCCTATTAATGGTGCCCTTCAGCAAAAATTATTTTTAAATATTTTTTTAATGCAAATATCGGCATAAAACTATTTTAAAATAAACTTATGTTATCAAAGAATATTTCGAATTTTTTTTCAAGTTTACGTTAATAATTCCATTTTATTTTGAAAGTCACAATGTTGGTTGACTCGAGGGTTAGGTTGGTGTTCTCGTTGCAGCGAATCAAGCAACTTTCAAACTTGAATTTCTAGGCATACTTTATTTATTTACGGAATGTATCACTGATCAATGAAAAGCTTAGACTTCAAAAATTAGTATAGTATCAATTTTGTAAGTTAAAAATATAAATTTTTAAATAAATAATGCAGTTTTCATAATTGGTCCCTAGTCACAAGGTACCCCAATTAATGGTCCTGAAGAGCAGCGGTCCATTAATACGAACCTTTAAATGAAACCCCGAGTACCCCAATTAATGAGACGTTAGTTTTGGCTTTCATACTGTGTTTTTTACACTAAAATATCAGCTTTACAAATCTTCTAATGTGGTTAAATTACTTTTGTCAATGAAAACTGTAACTACTTTTAACTTCAATGTCGACAAAAATCATAACAAAATCATAACAACATCATAAAAATCAAAAGTCAATAGTTTGAAATAAAATCACAGGGTCCATTAATTGGGGTAAGAAAACGTCAAGGGAATATCGCATGTAAAAAAGGTCCATTAATCGTGGTACTTTGACACACAGTCTCAAAAATACGGTCCAAAAGGTCTCTACTTTAAACATTAATTACTCTGTAAATAAATAAAAATTTTTAATAAAAAAAATTTATTTTGATTCTTAAGACCACTAAAATTAAGTTTGTACAAAAAAAATTAACCTCACTTGCTTGGTTTTTTCTATAAAATTCAAAAACCCCGAAAGTTGTGATTTTTGGGGTCCACAATTGGGTCCTTTACCTTACTTTTGCAAAAAAAAATTGCAATAAAATCGGTGAACATCGTGCGGTTTTTTAAAAAAGTATTATTTTGACCCATATATAAGACTAGGGGGGTACCCCCCTGCTCGCTCCGCTCACCAACCCCAAAATCAAACATGATTTATAAAGATTTATCTAAAAATATATGTTTATTCAATAATAAAATATTAATATAAAAACTTTAAAAAATGTTTTTAAATGTAATTTTATTTGAAACAGAATAATTAATACAATGATTTAATTTATTTTCAAAATTAATTAATGACATAAATTTTTGTGCCTTGTTAAGTTATCTTTTCTGTTTCAATTTTTTTTACTTTTAATTTTTTATTTTTTTCCGGCCTTCGGCCGGGTAGTAACCACTGTACTTACCTCATGAAAAATTCCTAAAGTATAAATAATAGACTCTCTTTAAGCGCAAATTACGCGCAATCCACCCACGTATTTAAAAAAACCAAAATAACTTATCTTTTTATTTATTTTTTTTTCCAAAATAACCCATCAATAAAAACTTTTTCTAGGTTTGCGCGGTCCAACTAAAATAACCCATCCAAAATAACCCTTCCTTAATAACCAATCATCCAATTCCTGGAACTCATTTTTATTTATTCTTTATTTATTTATTCAGAATGTAATGATATGAGGAGTATATAAAAAAGAAAATTTTTAAAATGAGGAGTAAGACAAAAATAACGTAAATATAAGATTGAATCTAATAATTTGACTGCTCCTCAGTGAGGAGCGATACTAATCCAAGTGAACACTAAAAAAACACAAGCAGAGGAGCACGTGAGGAGGACTTCGTATCTCGAAAACTAAAAAGAATTTCTGTATGATTCGGCTTCTAAAAGGAAGTGAGGAGCAGTTTGAGGAGCAAAAAAACGCAAATTTTCATAAAAAATCCAAAATAACCCTTCCTTAATAACCAATCACCCAATTCCTGGAACTCATTTTTATTTATTCTCGGAAAAAATGGGGCCGACCACTATCCTGACTGTCCGGATATGTGTCGAAATGTCCGGTTAGTGCCGAACGTGTATATGAACTGTCCGGTTAGTGCTTATAATGTATATTTATAATAAAAAACAATTTTTTTTAAACTTATATATCCTCTATTATTTGGTACTTCTAAGAAATTGATAAAGTTTGGTTCAAATTCTTGAAAATTTCCAAGATCAGCTAAAACTGAATATTCTTTCAAATTGAACTGTATAAAACATAATAATTTTACCTTTGAGATACACTTTGTTTCTCTAAATGGAATTCGAGGTAAAATAGAGTACAAATTTATTTAAAAACTTGCAGTAAAAATGATAGTCTCGTTGAATTAGAGATAATCTGAGTAAAAGATATCAATTAAATTATATTAAATTTTAATTTCAATATAAATAAAATAATAATAATTGTAAAAATCATTAAAATTTTAAAAATACTCACACAAATTAGGTTAACCAAAAAATTTGAAAATGAATGTTTATAAATTAAAATATCAAAATTTATCTAAATTACACACACCATCAAAACATTCACAAAAAAATTTACAAAAAAGATGGTATTTTAACGTATATAAATAAAATTAGTTGAAAAAATTTGCATTGTAAACAAAGATTTAAATATATGTATATATGTATAAATAAATAAAGGGTTGTTGTTTATTTAAAAAAATGTAAAGTTGAAACTAATGAAATAATTTTTAACATTTGAATATTTTTGAAAAGTTAATTTTTAAATTAAATAATGTCTAAACAAAAAAATTATAAAATATAGAAAATATAAAAATTATAAATAGGTAAAAATTCATGAACATTAATAAAAATATAAATTTTCATGAAAAATTCGTGAGGAGCAAGATAAAAAATTAGCAAAATTGTAGAAAAATGATGTAATTTTGAATGTAATGATATGAGGAGTACATAAAAAGAAAATTTTTAAAATGAGGAGTAAGACAAAAATAACGTAAATATAAGATTGAATCTAATCATTTGAGTGCTCCTCAGTGAGGAACGATACTAATCCAAGTGAACACTAAAAAAACACAAGCAGAGGAGCACGTGAGGAGGACTTCGTATCTCGAAAACTAAAAAGAATTTCTGTATGATTCGGCTTCTAAAAGGAAGTGAGGAGCAGTTTGAGGAGCAAAAAAACGCAAATTTTCATAAAAAATTGACTGTGCCTCAGGATATAACTATATAATATAGGGATATATATACAGGGTGGCGTTTTTTAAGTGACCGGTGCGATTATCTATAATCAAAGCCTCGTATCAAAAAGCTTGTAAGACAAAAGTTGCTCGGAATCGAGGGGGAAGTTAAATGGGCCCAAAAAATTTGGGCCCGGGGCCTTAGTTAGGGCCCTACGGACCCTAACTTCGTTTTTTTAAATGGGAACCCCTATTTTTGACCCCAAATTCGGAAAGAGCGGAAAATTTTACGATTTTTAGGTATTTTTTGAAAAATTTTTTGGGGCCCCATGAGGCCCTGCAGGGCTTACAAGGTTTTCATAAGGCCCATTTCTTTTAAACGCAAATTAACTCGGAAAAAACGCATTTTTTGTATTGGACATGCATCGGGAAAGTTTCTTAGTTTGAAATTTCCAACGAAGTGGGCCCAAATTTTTTGGGCCCTACGGACCCTACCTTCGTTTTTTTAAATGGGAACCCCTATTTTTGACCTCAAATTCGGAAAGAGCGGAAAATTTTACGATACTTAGGTATTTTTTGAAAATATTTTAGGGCCTTATTCAGGCCCCAAAAAGCCCTATTTCTCTTTCACCCTAATTATCTTCGAAAATACGCTTTTTTCTTATAGCACATGCAATGTGAAAGTTTCATGAAAAAAAATTTACGATTTTTTGGGCTGAACAAATTTCGGCCCGGGGCCTTATTTTGGGCTCTACGCAACCAAAGTATGATTTTCAAAATGAAAATTCACAATTTGGTTGCAGATTTGGAAAGAGCTAGAAGTTTTACGGTTTTTAGGTATTTTTTGAACAAATTTTTGGGCTCCTAAAAATTTATCACCAAATCTTTTCCAAGCCGTTTCATTCCGATAACCCCGTGAACTTGATAGGCTTAGAATCAAATGCAAGTAAGTGCGTTTTGGTTTTTTTTTTCAAAGTAATAAAAACATAAATAATTTCCATGCTTGACTTTCCTATAACGCTGAACGTTAGAGTTTTTTAATAAACAAATAAATAGATAAAAAATGAATAAATGATTAAATAATTAAATCCTAAGCATGAGATCCCAAGAAAGCTGAGCGTTCAGGGGTTTTTCCAAGATTTGACTACCTGATAATCAAAATGTCCACCTTGAATAAAAAATAAGTTTGTAACAATCAATTAGGAAACAAGCAAGTGATATTAAACAAAGTTTTAAAATTCTAAGCTTGGACAACTTGATTATCAAAGGGCTGCAGTTAATAAAAAGTAAATGATCACAATAGTGAGTTATGACAATTAAATATTCAAAAAATGATGACCAATTAATAAGCGGAAATAGATGATTTGAAAAATGCTCAGCGATTCATAAATAGGTTATAAATAATCGGTTACTTTTATAAAATTTTTAATCTACAAACGATTGATTTTTATTCAACCATGTTTTAATACTACATTTAGAAAATCATGATATTTTACATTAAAAAAAATACATATTTAAAAAAAAATGTTCATGATTTCACTTTGTTTGAGAGCTAAATTCTAACCGTTAAGTAACTGTTCGAACTGTCTTCCGTTAGCTTGTATACAAGCGTTTATTCGTTTTCGGAAGTGGGTTACTGTACGTAATAATACACGCCAAGGAATATTATTTCAAACAGCAATCATGCGAGCTCTCAAATCTGCTTCAGTTGTGGGTTCATCTTGGAAAACTACGTTTTTTAGGTAACCCCAAAGATAAAAATCTGGGGACGTTAAGTCTGGGGATCGGGCCGGCCATGCGATAGGTCCTGCCCGTCCAATCCATCTGTTTGGATAATTAGCGTTTAAAAAGTTTCGTACAGGATTATAATAATGAGGCGACGCGCCGTCTTGCTGGAACCACATTCGTCCTCTTGTGTAGAGATCAACATCTTCAAGCAACCCAGGAAGATGATTTTGCAAAAAATCTAAATACTTAGCTCCAGTTACTGTACCATTAAAAAAATAAGGCCCAATTAAATTTCCATTCACAATACCACACCACACATTCAGACTCCATCGGTGCTGGTTATCAACAGTCCTATACCAATGAGGATTGACATTGGATTTACATCAACGTTGTAAATAGGGACTTGGAAAAAATTATTTTTTAAGTTTTTTAATTCCTAAAACAAAAGTTATTAAGAGGCGGTGTTAGCGTAATTTTACTTTGCAAAGAAAAACCAAAACACACTTAATTGCATATGATTCTAAACCTATCAAGTTCACGGGGTTATCGGAATGAAACGGCTTGGAAAAGATTGGGTGATAAATTTTAAGGAGCCCAAAAATTTTTTCAAAAAATACCTAAAAACCGTGAAACTTCTAGCTCTTTCCAAATCTGCAACCAAATTGTGAATTTTCATTTTGAAAATCATACTTTGGTTGCGTAGAGCCCAAAATAAGGCCCCAGGCCGAAATTTGTTCAGCCCAAAAAATCGTAAATTTTTTTTCATGAAACTTTCACATTGCATGTGCTATAAGAAAAAAGCGTATTTTCGAAGATAATTAGGGTGAAAGAGAAATAGGGCTTTTTGGGGCCTGAATAAGGCCCTAAAATATTTTCAAAAAATACCTAAGTATCGTAAAATTTTCCGCTCTTTCCGAATTTGAGGTCAAAAATAGGGGTTCCCATTTAAAAAAACGAAGGTAGGGTCCGTAGGGCCCAAAAAAAGGCCCTGGGCCCAAAAAAAGGCCCTGGGCCCAAAAAATTTGGGCCCACTTCGTTGAAAATTTTAAACCAAGAAACTTTCCCGATGCATGTGCAATACAAAAAATGCGTTTTTTCCGAGTTAATTTGCGTTTAAAAGAAATGGGCCTTATGAAAACCTTGTAAGCCCTGCAGGGCCTCATGGGGCCCCAAAAAAATTTTCAGAAAATACCTAATAATCGTACAATTTTTCGTTCTTTCCGAATTTGGGGTCGAAAATAGGGGTTCCCATTTAAAAAAACGAAGTTAGGGTCCGTAGGGCCCAAACTAAGGCCCCGGGCCCAAATTTTTTGGGCCCATTTTACTTCCCCTTTCGATTCCGAGCAACTTTTGTCTTACAAACTTTTTGATACGAGGCTTTGATTTCGAGATAATCGCACCAGTCACTTAAAAAACGCCACCCTGTATATCTTCCTATATTATATAGTTATATCCAGGAGGAGCTCTTTTTTTTTGGCTCCTCCGGGAGGAGCTCTGAAAATTACGGCTCCTCCGGGAGGAGCCCCTTAAAACATGTTAAATATAAGGTTTTTTGAAGGTTTTGAGGTGCTCCTCCGGGAGGAGCTCTTAATTTTAAAAGCTCCTCCCGGAGGAGCCAATTTTAGTAGCTCCTCCCGGAGGAGCACCTTAAAGCGTCAAAAACCCTTATATTTAACATGTTTTAAGGGGCTCCTCCCGGAGGAGCCAAAAAAAGAGCTCCTCCCGGAGGAGCACCTCAAAACCTTCAAAAAACCTTATATTTAACATGTTTTAAGGGGCTCCTCCCGGAGGAGCCCCTTAAAACGTCAAAAAACCTTATATTTATTATGTTTGAAGTGGGCTCCTCCCGGAGGAGCCGTAGTTTAAAGAGCTCCTCCCGGAGGAGCACCTCAAAACCTTCAAAAAACCTTATATTTAACAAGTTTTAAGGGGCTCCTCCCGGAGGAGCCGTAATTTTCAGAGCTCCTCCCGGAGGAGCACCTTAAAACGTCAAAAAACCTTATATTTATTATGTTTGAAGTGGGTTCCTCCCGGAGGAGCCGTAGTTTAAAGAGCTCCTCCCGGAGGAGCACCTCAAAACCTTCAAAAAACCTTAAATTCAACATATTTTAAGGGGCTCCTCCCAGAGGAGCCGTAATTTTCAGAGCTCCTCTCGGAGGAGCCCCTTAAAACGTCAAAAAACCTTATATTTTTTATGTTTGAAGTGGGCTCCTCCCGGAGGAGCCGTAGTTTAAAGAGCTCCTCCCGGAGGAGCACCTCAAAACCTTCAAAAAACCTTATATTTAACATATTTTAAGGGGCTCCTCCCGGAGGAGTTGATTTTAAATTATAGGAGCTTCTCCTGTACGAGCACCTTAACTGTCAAAAAACTCCATATTTAACCTCTTTGAAGGGCGCTTTTCCTAGAGGAGTCGTAATTTTAAAAGCCCTTTTTAAAGGAGTACTTCAAAACGGTTAAGAAATATTATATTTAACATGTTTCAAGTACTTGAAGTATTTCAACTTACTATTTAATTTTTATAACTATTTTTTTAGACTCACCATAATAAAATTTTCTTTTTTCAATTTAAATCATATTCAACAATTTTACCTAAACATGTTTGAACTTTTATTCAATACACAAACTCAACTCAAAAAACATGTTAATATTAACTGTCAAAAAACGCCATATTTTATAACTATTTTTATGGGGGTTGGCGAGCGAAGCGAGCAGGGGGGTACCCCCTAGTATATATATATATATATTTATATATTAGGGGGTACTCTGCTCGCTCCGCTCGCCAACCCCAATTTTAATCATAAATATAAAAGTAAAAGATTTATAGAAAAAAAATAGATTAATTTTTAAAAAATGATATGAATGGAGGTATCGATAATTAAAAAAAACAAATAAATAAAAAACAGATTTTTTTGTTAATACTTTTTCAATTCAAAACAAAGATGATCAAAAAGATGAATATGATCTATTTATTTCAAAAAACTTACTAGTAGATGACCAGACCTTTGTGTCATCGATTTAATAAAACTTTATAAGTTGATTTGTTGTATTGAATGATGAGCGGAACCATCAATATTTCCTTTAAATGGGCCTTGTCACCAAATTGTCATGCTAATAAACGCAAGTTTTAGCATTTTTCTCATTATTTATCTAATTTTCAAAAAAATTGCACTTACCAAGATAGGAAACCTCGCATTTTTTGTCTCCTTATGATCTTTAAGTGAAAAATATTTTCAAATCCTAATTTAAAAAGTTTAAACCTAAATTATTTATTTATTCTTCAATCAAAAAATGCAAAAAGTACTTGGATGCCTGAAATTATTTCGAGTTAAGGTTTGAAAATATTTTTCCCTCTAAGTCAATAGAAAAACGAAAAATTTTGCGGTCCTGCATTTCCGTAAATGCAAATTTAGGGTTCAAACACAAACTTTTTATAAATAAGTTGAAAATTTTAAAAATTGCATATGTTTGCAGAAACTAATAAAAAGGTTCATTCAGATGAAAAATTGATGGTTTTGCTTATCATTCGGTACCAGAAAACTACCCCCCAAAGTTTCACTAAAATCGGTGACACAAAGGCATGGTCATCTTCTTGTTAGTTGATCTTTCATAAACCAAAAGATTAAATTTTGGACGATGAAGCTCAAATAAAAATCAAACCAATGACTTCACAACTCAGGTGGTAAGGTCTAAATGAGAACAAAATAATAAACTCCTTAGTACTGAGAAGTTAGTTTCAAGTAAGCTCAAAATAAACAATCTCATCACTTCAGGTGGTGAATCTATGGTGAGATTCAAACAAAGAAGCAGATAATACGTATCGACTTGATGTAAGCCCGGTTTTTATTTGGCTTTCGTTTTGGTCTCACCACACTCATACTTATGAGGTTGTTCATTTGGATCTCATTTGAGTCTTATTACCCAGGATTGAGTCATTATTTTCTTTCACTTAATTGGAGCCTTACCATCAATACTTATAAGGTGGTTAGTTTGATTATTATTTGAATAATTAAACTATAGCGCTAATAGATATAGGTTTGTTTTTTTCGACAATGATTGTACATTGCCCCCCAAAGCTATTGGGGTTATTAGTTTTTTTTTTTTTTTTTTTTTCATTTGGGCCTCGCCACCCAAGGTTATTCGGATTTTGGATTGATTCTTATTTGAACGGCTTGGTTCAAAAACCGGCTTAGCGCTTGAGATTGGCCCAGGTAGCGGCCGCCACTTTAAAAAAAATACTATTATTTTTTACATATTAGGAATATTATTATGAAACATTGAGAACGAGGAGTATTCTTTGAAACATAATGAAAAACTTATTTCCTGATAGTTTTTTCAACTCAAAACTTGTGTGCTAATTTTTTTCGTCCAAAGTTTTGAGTTAGAAACTGTTAATTTTTATTCTTAATAGTTAATTACACGGCTCTCAAGTACAAGAGATTATTATGCTAAAATTTCCTTAAAAAATATTGAACGGTTTCCAAACTCTTGCGAGTAGAACTAAAATATCGTGTAATGAACAAAACTTAAGTTTTGTCTTTAATAATCGGACCGAAGTTTCATAAAGCCCTAATAAAGTATATTTACGAACAGAATAAAAAATTTCATCCTTCGTTTTATGATAAGGTTATCATACTTGACCCTGCAAAATCTCAGAGAGGCCCAGAAAATATCTCAAATATTTCCGCCTCTTCCGAATCCTGGTTCAAAAATAAGGGTTCTCATTTTTAAAAAACAGTTTGGGTGAATAGAGCTAAAACTAAAGCTTAAGGCTCAATTTCGTTGAGCTCTTATAACTTACTCTTAAAAATAAAAAAACTCACTACTAATTTTTCGGTTTAGATCTTTTCTTTGAAGTTACTTAGTGTATTAATTACAATGTCCTATTCTGCACTCGTAGGTAATGAATTAGTTGTTTGTTTCGAATACATTGGAGTTTTTGTTTTTTAAAATTATTTTAAGTATTTAAAAATTTTATAACAACCTCTATAACGAATACGTTTTTATCTAAAGGGAGGTCTATTAAAATTTAGAAAAATGATTGTTTTAAAATTTGTTGAGTAATGTCTTAATGGAAAATTTATCAATCATTTGCTATAAAAAGGTTAAAATAAGTAAATATTGAGAAAATGCGAGCTTTTCATAAAAATCGGTGAGGGGCAAGGCAAAAATTAGCAAAATTATAGCAAAATGATATGATTTTGAGTTTCATAATATGAGGAGCATATATAAAAAAAGATTTATAACGTGAGGAGTAGCACAAAAATAACGTAAATATAAGATAAAATCTAATAATTCAACTGCTCCTCAGTGAGGAGCAATGCTGATTCAAGGAAAGACTAAAAAAAGACAAGCAGAGGAGCACGTGAGGAGGATTTCGTATCTCGCAAGTTGAAGGTAATTTCTTTATAATTCAGCTTCTAAAAGCAAGTGAGGAGCAGAAAAACGCATTTTTTCCCTAAAAATTGACTGCGCCTCAGGATATAACTATATAATATAGGAAGATATAATATGTTTTCGAAAGCTTATGGGAGCGATAACCGAGGGGCTCAAATTTTTTATTTCTTTTTGTGCAAGAGCAGTTAATTGATTTTGTAAGGCTTAGAAATAATTTTCTCTAGTTATAAGCATTATTATTACTTTTTTTTTTTAAGCGAAGCAAGGGAGCACAAGGACTGGAAAGCGGAGGTATCCCCTTTTGGGATTCTTTCTTTGGGGTTTGATTATTTTTGCGAATGGAAGCAAGTTCACCACCTACCCCGCTCGTCAGATCTGAACGTAAAGGTCAGCAGCTCGTATTTAACCTTTTCTTTTTATTTTACTTTTCTACTTGTTTGAACATTTTCTTTTTTTCTTTCTCTCGTTTTATATTGCCTTATTGTTATCAGTTTTTCTTTTATTGGGGTTGCGGTCGTACTGCCTGGTGAGGCGTCCCTCCTTGAAGCGGTTGCAATGGTATCTGCGACGGTGTTATCGGGAGCTTAAGCACAAGCTCCCTGCTTTTAATCCCTCCAACCGCTTGGTTTCGAGTCGAACGTGAGTTTTGAACGATCGGCTTGGAACCGACCCAAGCGTGCAGTGGGCCGGAGGCAGAGAAGGCTGGAAAGCCTGATTACCCCTCCCCATTTCTTTTCTCCCACGTGAGTGGCGCCGGCGGTGGCCACCGCCGTCTTCTGCGCCATAATTTTTTCTCTCGCCGAGTAACCACTATTGTGCTTGGACGCGTTTCGAATGGACCAAAAATTTCACCGTGCAGTCACCCGAGTGTTCGGACGCGTATCTTGACAATACAGTGTAGACTCGTGGCGGTGGTGGTGGTTAGACAGTTTTCATACTTTTCTTGTGCTGTGCAGGTGAACTTTCTTGGGTTTAATAATTAGCCATTATCTCTTCTTCAGCCACGAACCATTTACAAGCCGTCCCTGAAGTTCACGAAGCCGCCCTGCTGCCAGAGTACGCAAAGTTAATTTGTAACTACGGTACTCCTCGTGCACGCGCGTGAATTGTACCTTTGTCCAATCATCCTGGGTCACTGGGCTCCGGCCAAGAGTGTGGCCACGTCGTGTCCTAGGCCAAGAGTGTTCGTGTGACGAAGTTTTTCCCATAGTGTACCAAGCGGGAAAATAATATTGATAAAGAAAATCACCACATAGATTGCTTTTTATTTTTCTTCCTGTACCTGCAGGACTCCAGTCTTTTTCCTTTCTTTTATTAGCTCAACGAAGTTGGTTATAGGGTTGTAAAATATGAACCATGTCCGTTATGGGATTGTAGGAGCTTGACGAAGTTGGTTATTGGGATGTATAAACTTGACCATAATAGTTATGGGGTCGTAGAAGTTCTACGAAGTCGAGAAAATATTATACTGCGATTGGTAAGTAAATGCTTGTGATGGAACCTCAATATCTTATATCCTGGCAATACTCTAGGAAAAAACTCGTGAACAGCGTGTGATTTTTGTTCGTTGATGTCGGAACCTCCGGTTATATAACACTCGATCCTTAAGCAATTAATTTTGAGAATAAGCACTGGTGAATCTGATTTATGAAGAATGTTAGGTTTTAAAACACGTGGATTGAAGCCGAGCAGGCGACCAATTAATGCTCGTGGCTTAAAATTTATTTTTTCATTACATTTGATTTCACTAAAAAGAGTGTTGTTGTTTAGTTTTAAACTGAAAGTAATTTTATTCTCAGAAAGTTTTGTTTGTAAATATTTTTCAATATCTTCTTTTTCATAACTACCTACTGGTACAAGTATTTTTTATCACCCCCATAAAATTTATTGTCATGCACGTTTGGAATTGAGTTGAATGTCAAAAACTCAACTAAACCTAAAATATAATTTTTATTTGAGCATAGCTCGATAGCTGAAAAGTATTGAGCTTCGAGAACGAATGATGTACCCGATAAAGTCAAAATTACTTAATCCAAGTCTAACTTAAGTATGAGATATAAATCGAATTATGCTCTCTTATATACCTTTTAGCTGACCGCTCAAAAATTTTAAACACAAGTGTCCACAGTTAAAGGTTCCGAATTTGATATCTTTGAGGATTATATTTTATTACGTCAACAGTCAAGTACAACATAAGTTCACGAGGGGGTTGAAGATCGACGAAACTATTAAAATAAACAACTGAATTCCCTCGTTTGCAGTTAGCAACCCAGTGAGTTTCAGGACCATTTTTATCATCAAGATTAACTATAGCTGATTCTCGATGACGAGGTCCAGTCAATTGTTTGCGAGCTGCTTTTGCGTTGTTGATCGCTTTTGCTACTCCGGCAACTCCACCAGCAAGTGAACCAGTAGCACTCAAGCCCGCAAACAAAAGCCCAAGATATGGTAAAAACCCACCAATTTTTGAAGAAACTGGAAGAATTCTTGGTACCCTAACTTTACTTTTGCCTCCAGATTTTTTTTATAGCTTCTCTAGCTCCTTTTAGAGCAAAGACAACTGTTATGTACAATTACAATGCACATTAAAGTACCTCCAGATGCGACCAAGTGTACGAGCAACAAGTTTTTGCAACTCAGCAGGCCACTACTCAAAACCAGGATCACGCCACCGGCGCGACGAGGTGGCGGGAATATGCTTTTACCGACGGCAGCCGCAAAAATGACAAAAAGACAGTATGAATTTGAAAATTATAGAGCACAGCTCGCGATTATTTGATAAGAGTAATTAATGGGTCATAGAACGATAGTTGATAAATTAATAAATTATTTCTTTGATTACTAAATTATTTGACCGAAACATTTGCTTCACTATACATTTTATTTTGAAATATTAATGATTTAAAATTATACCATTTGTGACGTTTTGTATTGTACAAAATTTTGACCTAATAAAGTTAATTTAAAAGTGAAAATCAAAAGTGAGTGGTAATTAATAATAAGTTCAGTATCATGAACACCTCATAAGCTTTGCAGCCTTCTACCTGTAGTGAGGACAACGATCGACTACATCCAGCAACAAGGTCATAAGTACAGTAAAACCTCCCTAAGTTGACCACGTTTGGTTCCATGCAAAAGTGGTCAAGTTACGGAGGTGGTCAACTTATAGAGGATGTAAGTATATTATGTAGTGAGGAGAAGGAGGGGCTTGTCTATATAATTATTTTAATAAATAACTAATATTTAATATATAAATATATTAATAAATAATATATTTAATAGTTTATAAACTAAAATCTTCCAACAATAAATATTAATATTAAATTACAAATTTCTTTAATTATATTATCAGTATTTTACATGCGTTCAAAAAAATCTTCAATTTTTTTTTTTGCGTCAATATTTTATCCAAAAATACGGCTTGTTCCAAGTTGGATTCAGGTTGATACAATTTCTCCAACATTTGAGATTGATTCACATGAGCAAAACTTATTAATTGTTTGATATTGTCCAAAGCTTCTTTACTTGTTAATATTTTGACCTCTTCAATTTCAAAATAGATTTCTCATTTTTTTAAAATATTAATTACTGTCGTTTTACTTATGTTAAAAGCTGCAGCAATTTTCCTCTGTCGCACTCTTTTATTATACAAGTCCAATACTTCCTATTTTTGGTCAATAGTCAACTCATGATGTCTTCTCACCATGATGTCAGTTTAAAAAAAAGAAAACAAAAATGCACTAAAATGCCTCTTATACACTTAAGAGTTGCTTGAATACTAATGTCCACATTAAAACTAAACATCTCTCTCCACTCCAAAGACTCCAAATTATGATGGTCAACTTAAAGAGGTTCATTCTTATTGAACTTCATACATCGGGGCGGGGCAAAAGAGGTCAACTTACGGAGATGGTCAATATAGAGAAAAATTTTCCTATCCATTTATACATAAATTTTTCGGTTCCATGTAAAAGTGGTTTACTGTAATCATAATTTAATCTACCTATAGTTAAAAAATAAGCTCTACTCTAGTTTCCGACGTCAAACGTAGGTGGGTCGGATCCCTTGGTTTGTTTTCTCCTTTCCGAGTTTGCTGGAATAAGGAGCTTACAGGCGTCTTCATCGACACCTAGTAAATGGTAGCAGAAAGCGTGGTTTAGGCCCCCGCGGAAAATATTAAAATTAGTTGGTATCTGGACAGTTTTCCGGCTCCAAAGTTCTGGTGGACAATTTTTCGGCTTCATTAATTTCCGGCATATTTTTAAAAAAAAATATACAAATTCTATTCCAAAAATTGTATATATTAATCTCTAATAATTCAATACATTTATCAAAAAGTTATTACAAAAGTTTATCACAGGTAGATGTTTTGGGCTAGATTCGAGAGGTACTCAAGCTCTGTTCCTTCTTCAACGTGCTCGGGGTATTGTTCTACAACACGTCGCAGCCGTGGTTGAGTTTCCAGCCATTTTTTTTTCGGCGCTGCTTTCACCTATGATTCAAAGGACCCCGCCATAATCAGATGGGATTTGGGTTTCGGCGAAATTTTCTTACTTAGCGAAATTAGCTTACCCTTTTCCCGGCACTTAGTTCGGCGACCATACTCTCAGTGCTTGCCTGCTCTTTCTGGAATTCGCCTAACAGAGAGTACAAGCTGGGGTGAGATTTACCAACAAGAAGGTTAAAGCGATTGTGCCAACCTTTGCTTAGGTTGTTGGTTTTGTGATCGCCCACAAGCGCAGCGTCATACTGATTCCACAGTGATGGATCGTAGCGGGGAGGCACCGCTTTCCTTCTTCCACGGCCAGGACGACCGAGTACGTAGTACTCTCCGAAGTACTCAAGAACTGGAGCCAAATCGTCTACTATGTTCTTGTGTAGTAGACGAAAAATACGGGCAACTTGATCAACCGGAATAAATATCAAAGCTGCGAGCATGTGGGTTTGGACTCGAATGGTTTCATCTACGGGGTCATTGTAATCGGCTTGAAGACCAGAGTTTTGAACTTTTCTATAGAGACTTTGTTTGAGGTGAAAAAAGCAGCAGGTCACCGGAATTGTCGGAAACACGTCGTCGCATGCATTAAGTATGCTTTTTTCAAAATCTGTTATGATTTTGTCAGGCCCAAAGTTGTCGATTCGATACCTCTTCCCTGCTTTCTGTACAGCACTTAGAACCGCTGTATAATTCACCTGTTCTTTTGAGGAGAGAAGCGTGTACACTGGAGGCAGGGGAACTACTTCCTGGTCACGGAGGTTACTTCGTCTCTCGCGAGTTCCAAGCATAGTGAACACTTGCGTGAATATAGTTGGCGAAACCTGTAATTATTAAATTTTTAGAAAAAAAGAAAATTGAAATATAATTAAACAAGTGGAACTTTAGTTCAAAAGTGCCATCCATGAACCAGACTCTACTTTTATTTAATAGCTGCAGATTTCGGTGCGTAGTGAACACAATTACACGGCCTTTCCTCTTCATCTTCTGGGCAGCCGGAGTAAAAAATTAGGAATTTTTCATGGGCAAGGGTTCGTTGATAAATTTCAGGTAGGACATTGAAGTTACTTAGAGACGTTGGATTTCGGGGTAGGTCTTTATTGCGCGTCCTATTTATTAATTTGGTCAAGCTATCTCTTGACGAGAGTTGACAAAGAACACCTGCAATCGTTTAAATTTATACATAATAGCGCTATTTATTAATATAATAATAGCAGTCTATTTACCTTGAGAAAGATCACTTAATTCGGTCTGAAGCAGCTTAGAAAGTATGACTTCGGGATGACTCGCCGCCTTTCTTTTCAGGTTCGACCTCACCTGCTCCGCTTTGACTACATTAAAGTTGGGTGGATGTTGGTGCCAAGATACACTTTTAACAACTAATTGTTTGCCCTCCGTGGGATTATTTGTGATAGCGTGAGACTTACATTCGCCAGTGCGTATTCGTGTACACTCCCACTACGTACGATAGTTTGAATGATAATAAATATAACCGTTGTAAAATAGTTTGTTACCTTCAATTTTCGGATTCAGTTTAGACTACCCTAATAATTTAACTTTGAATTTTAGTCACGTGATGATATTAAGTTAGATAGACATTAAATTTTGAGTTACGCGATGATAAATTTTGAAGTTTGACCGCGGAAAGTATTCGATTCTGTACAGTGTTACGGTTGCTAGGGTAACCTAAAAGCGAACTATTCCATATTTGCAATTTGAAAATACCAGAAAATCGGAGCCGGAAAAATGACCAGCCGGAAAAAAAACTGGAAAAATAATCGGCCGGAACATTTCAGACCGGAATATTGGAGCCGGAAAAATGTCCACTGGAACATTGGAGCCGGGAAAATGTCATATGTACAATCAATTGGTTGAATAAAAAAAATTATAACTATTATTATTTACTAAAATTAGTTTGATAAGAAAAAAATTTTTTTACTAGGACAGTGCGTAAGCTACCGTTCTGTAGTGTAAGTTTTAGTTGCTAAGTAAATAAAAGACAAGTTGGAAGACAAAAATAAAATAGAATAAATAATAAGTGAGAAAAAATTAAATCATTAAGTGCGCAAAAAAAAAAAAGATCAAGTTACATCCGACTTTTATTTTCCGGTATACTACCCGGCTAGCTTATTTTTTTTAATTTTTACGGAGTCCGAAACCGATAAATGTTATTCGACCAAAATTAATTTTCATACACACGTTCTTTTGCTCCATTATAGATAAATTATCGATTTTACTGCGCAATAACCATTGTAATCATATTTTATTTTGTATATTTTATGTTAATGATAATATATTTACAAAATTCATTATTATACTCACATATACGACCTATTAATCTTTTGGCTTATTGAATGAACCTGGACCTAATAAAATAATAAAGTGACCGACCCGTCTACGATTTAGAGTGTAAGGACAAAGTCACTGGATGTAAACAGTTGGAACTTCAGCTGGTTGCTCAACATCCAGTTGCCATGACCAACAGAGGCCTGGTAGGAGCAGCAGGCCAAAATGACCCCACGCAGGCAATGAGTGCCACATTATTGGCCTTAGCCAATAGCCTAAGCCTGCAGAGTTCAATCGCCGGACTAAGCACTTATGATGGGAGCAACATTCTCCTAAAAGACTTCCTGCAAGACATCAAAAATGTGGTGGCCTGCGTGGAACCTGATCAATAGAAAAACTATTTACAAGATGTACGGAGCAAACTTTGGCGCCCAGCAAGTGACTGCACATATGATAAAACATTTAATATCATTAAAAAGCTCTCGGTGCATCTACGAAAGAGATTTGCACCAGGTAGAGGATTCGCTTATTACAGCAATAAGTTGCGCACCCTTTACCCGAGACCAGGCGATTCGATCGGGCGTTTTAAGGATCAAATAAACATTCTCCTCAGCTGCTCACGTGAGGTGTTGGAAAAGGAGAAGGATGAAGCTTTCCGAGAAGACATGATGACTATGCTGACGGAAGAAGCGGTCGACATTTTTATAAGAGGTCTGACGGAAAATCTTGGCCAACTTGAAGACTTATTAAACCTAAAACTCTTAAGGAGGCATACAAAGAAGTGGTTCACCTATAAGCAGGGATATTTGCCGGCATTATCCCTGACAGTAGGAAATACCAAAGAACATTTCAAGTTAGACAATCCACTCAATATACTGAAACTTTAAAATACCAAGAGGCTCACTCCAGTCGTGTTGGGGCTCGCCATCTGCACGGTGATGCTCGACGATTGACGCAAGAATGGCATTTTAAAACTATCATGACCTACTGCACTTGTTATGTACCTATTTTGAAATATTAAGAGAGACAACCTGGATCGAAAAAGGGGTCAACCAAGTTGTAGAATAACAAACGAGTCCGTATGACCCCCTTGCCCCACAGGAAAATACAACTCACACGTTGGTAGAAACCATGGAATCGAATTCAGACCAAGAGAAGATGATAGAGATCCTTGCAACCGATGAGAACCAGCTAAAAGGCCGAATCTCCGACTCGCTATCGGAGCTGACCTCATATCTGGAATCCACAGCAGCACCTGGAGTGAACACTCTAAAGGATCAGCAAGCTGATCGAGAATTTGTGCTAGAGCACGAGTCTATCGTTTCAAGAGAAACACCTCCACGCGTTATGAAAGATACATAAATACAGATATGACGTACCCACAATTTAAAAATTTTTTTTCAAACTGCTGGAACGATAATCATGATTTCATAGTCATAGATAAAGATAGAGCAATCAACAACGGACGATACCGCAAAGGCTTCGACAGCTTTGCTATAAATGTAGCTTAACTCAACAATCAAGTATTAGCTTACCATCTGACATTAAAGCCACAAGATAGATGATTTACAAAAAGGAAAAAATACTCTTTGTCAGCTTGTGAAAGCTAGAGATGAAATTAAACGAAAGTATAGTTTCATAAAGTACGAAAAAGCTAAAGTTGAAAAAGCCTTCGGAGATACGTTTAAACCTATCATCGAGCCGCTTGAAAAAATTGCCACTCGCTCTAACACAAAATTTCATAATAAAACCACTGAAGAACAAGAAAAACCATCTCAAGACTCTTTAGCAAGCAACGTTACAGTCGTCGAAAAATCCACAAATCGATCATCAAATTTTGAAACTTTTGAACTGCCAGAGCAAAGTTTAAGATGTAGATAAAACTTATGGAGTTCAACAAGTAGGCGGTATTAAATACATTGGTAACACTCTCATTGAAATTACAAAAGACACTATTAAAATAAAAACCAAATTTTTCTGTAATGGGATGATGTAAACGAGCTATGTGAGCACCTTCGCTGACTCTTAACTGAGAAATCTGCTGGAAATATGAACCATGAGAATGAAATTCTTTCAATCATTCAAGAGCTACAGGAAGCAGGGTATATATATTAATGTCTTTTTCATAGTTATTCAGTATCAAAATGAGTTTTGATGTGTTTGGACGTCGTCTAAAAAAAGACGCTGGAAAAGATGGCCGACCCGGAATTGAATTCAAACTTGCTTCAGACGATCAATATGATATTTATTTCAAGAGAATATGTAATGTAGTTCCTGCAAGTGATTTAAATGATGCAGTCATTTTAAATCAATGTAACTAACGTTTTAAAACGATTCAAGACGATTATGATAAAAAAATTTTAGACATCACATCTCGACTTGAAAAATTATCAATAAACTGAGGAAACGTAAAAATACAATTGTTATTATTCCTAAAATGACTTCTGCAAGAAAAAGAGCAGTCGTAGAGGAGCTACATAAGCCCGCTCGGCGCAATTATTCTCGTCGAAAATTTTACGTCATTAAACTTGGCAGGTGATCTCGTAGAAATGCAGCCATACTCGAAAGAGAATGAAGATTATCATATCATACTTACCATAACTGATGTATTCTCGAAGTGAGCTTGGGCAATTCCAGTAAAACAAAAAACTGCTAAAGACGTTACTACAGCCATGAAAACAGTACTCGAGCAAGGCAGAGTGCCTAAAAATTTTCAAGCTGATAAAGGCAAAGAATTTGATGATAGAACTTTTAAAGTTCTTATGAAAAAGTATAAAATAAACATGTAATTAACGTTCAGTAATCTCAAAGCATATATATGTGAAAGATTCAACCGAACTCTGAAAACTAAAATGTGGAAAGAGTTTAGTTTGCAAGGCACTTACGAGTGGCTTGATATTTTACAAAATCTAGTTGAATCTTATAATATTAGCAAACATCGTAGTATAGGTATGAAACCGAAAGATGTAACCGCAGCCAACGAAGCTCAAATTTTGAAAAAATTTTCGTACAAAGCTCTTCCTTTGAAAAAACCAAAATTCGAAGTGAATGATAAAGTACGTGTAAGTAAAATAAAGCATGTCTTCGAAAAAGGTTACACCCCCAACTGCGCGACTGAAATTTTTACTGTTAAAAAAGTTTTAAAAACAAATCCAGTAACTTACTATTTAAATGATTACAAAGGCGGTCCTATTTCGGGTTGTTTTTACGAACAAGAGCTTTTAATAGTAAAGTGTCCTGATGTGTATTTGATTGAGGAAGTTTTAGAAGAAAGAGGTAATAAAGCGTTTGTTAAATGGTTAGGATTTAATGAGTCTCATAATTGTTGGATTAAAAAGTCTGATCCTTAAAAACTAGAGAAAAACGGAATCGTAAGAGCCCCTACCTCGCTCTACCTGTGAGGACCACCACATCTTCAAGTGTCCTCTCCGTTGACTTCGCCTTTCTCGTATGAATAAAAACAAGTTTTTTAACAGTTATTTATCTTAGAATACAATTCAATGTGATTCACATAAAAATTCAAATTTATTATCTTCATTGTATAGTAAAAATAGTGAAAAATTTTGTACTTTTACACACAGTTCTTTAAAAAGTTCTTATTTAGAAAGAATGGCTCTTGATGCTTTGTCAGGGATAAAAACTTCAAACTCCTCGTCTAGACTCACAACCACTTTTGTTCCAAACTTTGTGGTCACTTCTTTCATACTAGTGACCATGTACTTTTAACCAGTGACTAGCTCGGCCAACCGCTTTTTAGGAAGACAAATGCTGTTGGTGATTTCGTTCAACTTAGACAGATCCATCCGAAACAATAGAATAAATTTGATATACGGTTGACAAAATTTTTGTCTAGACCAAGAGTGTAGGATACTTACTGCGAAAGTATTTGAAGAAATGTTACTCGGGTGATACTCTTGGTTTCCTTGCTGCGTCGCTGTCGTTAGACTGTATGCTCTCTTCACTGCAGCTTGCTCTAAAGTAACTTACGCCTCACTACAGAGTCTTCCCCACTTTTTTACCAACGATCTTCGTGGTGACAACATCACCTTTCAAGACTTGCTCGAAAACGTCTAGATCGATGATACTCTAGTGGCCCCAAGCAAGAGTGTCACATCTGTCAGCAAGGAGAATTGTCGTCGTAAGGGCTCAACGCTACTTGGCGCTCTCTAACAGTATGAAGCTGATGTTTCTTTGAACGAATATGATTTTGCTCACGCGATAACACTGTTTTATTGAAGAGACAATCAATATAGTTTTGAAAAACAATGGTGTTTTCAACGACCCTTGTATTAAGACCCTTTGCTTTCTTAATAGGCGCTTTATTTTTCACTTGAAGGCTGTACATTTTATTGCGTAATCCACGAAATTTAAGGAAGATGTCACTTTCATGAGGCCTACAATCTTTTGATTTTTTTGCTTTATTCCAAAAATGTTGTCCACTGGGTAAATGGCGAAAGCTCAGTGTCCCTGAGCCGAAAGGCACCCCGGGGCCTTATTCTGAGATTTTTAACGCTTTCGTAAGGATCTTTAAGATGCCATTGCGCGCGCGTAGTTCAATTATTTATTAATTTTTAACGAAACTTCAAACTAACCCATCATGAAATGAAGAATAAATGTAAAGTCTGTAAATAAATGTAAAAAATGATTTGTGTGTAGAAACCTTTACATTAAGCAAGAACGTTCGATTTTGCCGTCATCAGACTTGAAATCCATACTAGAACCCATCAGCTGATTCAAAAATCCTGATTTACAAACATACATATATCAATTTTAATAATATTAAATTGATGAGTTTTTTATGAATGATTTTCCGAATAGGGTGAATTTGTTTCAAAATGATCAGAGACAAATTACCAAAATAGAAAAAAAATTAAATAAAAAAAAGCTCAGTATTAAACAAACTCAAATTTTTCCAACAAAAAATCTTTTTTATTCAGGTACTTAGAAAATTAACAAATAACTTTACATCGTTTAATTTCAATCATGTGAAAGTACATTTTAAGAAAATACACATTTTTTAAATCATGCACCGACACGAAGAACAATTTATATTTTTCCTGAGACTTGAAAATTAAATCTTTTGTACTTTAGAAATCATTTTAGTCTTTAAACACCGAATAAACAAACAATTTGAAAAAAAAATTGTGAAGACTTTTGTCCTGTAATTCCGCAGCTGCATAAAGCGAATTGAACGTCGTCTGCTATATGTGATTTTACGTACGAGATTTTTCCCGACGCATTTACTCTGTTGAATTTGTTTGGTTTGATGTGGTTATCTATCAGTGACAAATTTTTCTTTGTACCTGTTTTTGTTTTTTAATAAACAATGAGCAAAAAAAAGAATGAAGAAATATAGTAACTTACAATTCTACTGCAACTTATACTTGTTCATTTTTTAACTTCTTTTAGCTAATATGAACAATATAAATGTTTATTTTGCGTGGCCAAATAAATTTTTAGTAACCTTATTATTAGTATCAACAAAATAAATTGTGATTTATGAATTTAGAGAACTTTTTTTTTTTTTAATATTATCCTAGAAGTGTCAGACTTTTTTACTTTTGCCCATATACAAAACAAAAAATTTACTTTAAACGGAAAATTTAAACTTAACATCAACTAAACTAGTTCTCATTTCAATCTTAAAGGTTAAAATAATTAGTGTTACCGTTGTTGTTATTATCTGCATCTTCATTTGTCAAATGATTTGTGACTTGAAGATTTGCAGGGTTTAAACCAACACCAATTTCTTTGGCAGGTCATACCCATTTTCAAACCCAACATTTCAAACCCGTTCGTACGTACCGCTACCATTTCCTTCAAAACAAGCAATACAGCCTCATAACGCTGGGCGTTCGAATTTTTTTTAATAAGTAAATAAATTATCTAACCACCAAGCAATAACATGCTTGTCTTTAAAAAGTTTTGAGAAATTATAAAAAAAACGTACTAAAAAGTAGAAAATAAAATTTTAATACTGCTAAATTCTTTCAAAGTACTATAAAAGATTTAATATAAATAGAACAATCAAAATTTCGTGATGACTCTAGCAAAAGCATGGGGCTCTAAAGATGACTTAAATTTAAGGCGTACGGCTGTGTTTCATCAAGTGCCCCATGCTTTCGTTTAGAATCATCACGAAATTTTGTTTGTTCTATTTATATTAAATCTTTTAAAGTACTTTGAAAGAATTTAGCAGTATTAAAATTTTATTATTATGTATAATTTGGTTATTATTGAAATTCTTATAATCCTTTTTACAATTATAATATTTGAAAACATTTTTTTTATTCAAATATATTGATAACTACCAAATTAGAACCCTTGCAGAACTCATCAAGTCATCCTTGCAAAATCTGGCCCAAACTCTCGAAGATGACCTCCAGGTTCCCCAGATACACCCGTCATCGGCGACCTGGCTGTCCAGGTTCAAACTTCTTTCTCATATGCTCTAAAACACCCCCGAACGCTATCCAAAGTCATACTCCGAGAATTCGACCGAACTCTCGGAGATGACCCCCAGGTACCCCGGACACCCCCATCATCGGTGACGTGGGTACCTAAGTTCAAACTGCTTCGATAAATATTCCAGAACTTCTCTCAAAGTCATCCCCGAAGAATTTAGCCCAAATTCTCGGATATGACCCCCCAGGTACCCCCGTCATCGGCAACCTAGAGGTCCAGGTCGAGATTTGACTACGGATTAATGTAATGTCATCCAAAACTAGACCCTCTGCAAAGTTTCAGACCTCTAGCTCTTACAGACTCCAAGTTGTAGAGCTTGGCAGTTTTGAACATACGATGACGACGACGATGATGAAAAACCACAGTGAGTTAAAGAAAAGCATGTAATAATAGTAGTAATAATAATAATAATAAAATGAAGTAACTGCTTTTTGGGAAAACGAGAAAGTTTTATTGTGGTAAGATTTTTGCTTAATGATTTGATGTTTAACGATAGCTCAAAATTTTAACGAATAACGCAATCGTTCGTAAAACTGATCGTTTCGAAATCGTTATATCTCAGAATAAGGCCCCCGGTCAACTTTCATTACCAATAACCAATAATATGCGAATCATGAAGATGCTTTGGATATTCTAAGTCAACTTCAAGAATGCAGCCAATACTACCACCAGAAGGAACCTTAGTAATAACAAAACGATCGATGTTATTGATCCATTTGAAACCACCATACGAGAGAGCTTTTGACATGGCAGCGAGATACTTTTCTTCTTTTGAGAGATCATAACCTTCATTTATGTAGCGATTGTTGGCTTTTGCATACCGATTAGAGCACTGACTTATACCACCATGGATACCTCGTTGGATGAATAAGAGCATGTCTATATCGGTGAGAAGCTCCAACTTGATGTTTGTGAATTCAAGCATAGCTTGCCACGAGAGTCCTGGGACCGTATAGAATTAAGGTGGATCCAGCTCGTAAAACTGTAAGCAAGTCTTGTGAAAATTTTCGAAAACATTGGCTCAAAGGAGAACATCAGTTTTAAGATATAAATCAGAATACTCTCCAAGGGTGGAGATTTTGAAGTAACTCTATACTTTTTGCGCGAGTTTGTAATCATCCTCGTCAATGTCAGTAGCTTTGAGTTCGCTTCTAAAGTCATCCTTTGAGGGCAGTGTTGTCTCTCTCAGTCGATCAAAGGATGAAACATAAACGTAGCAAAAGACTCCCTTACGACGAAGTAGCTGAATTTGATCATCTGTGTACCCATCTTCACGAAAAACTTCGTCGATGATTTCATGTCGATCAAGATACGATGCCAGCTTGTTCAAGGATGATGCCATGAACCTAAAAGAATCTATCAATCTAAAGTTGATTGAGCTTTCTTCGATGTGCTAAGTGAAAGAGGCGTAGCGCTCTCTGTTCTCAGGGATGAGTGTCACTCGGCCCTTCAAGTGCTTCGAAGTTACAAGCTCCTTGTCATAATGTGTCTTCATTTCTATATTTTCATCATCTCTCTTATCTTCACTGTCTTTGTCTAAGTAATAACTTTGTATCAATAAGAGATGAACGTGCTTTGGTTTGTATGAAGTTATGAGATGAGCAGGAGAAACTTTGAAGGTGTCACCGTCTTTAGTTAAAATAAAAACGTTAACCGACACATCATTTTGCCTCTCAAACTTTGGAATCTGCTTTAAAGACATCGGGAGTAAAATATCTTTAAAATTTTGCTCGTTCTCAAAGGGTTTGTAATTAAATAATCGTTCAGGATTTTTTTCTACGAGGTGACGAGCTGAAATAATCGATCAATCGAAGCAAGCTTTGTCATTGTTAGTAACGTTTATACAAGCCCTTTTGAGTTTAATAAAGTCCGGCACTGGTATGCATGAGCTTGCATTAACCGAATAGAATTTATTAAAATTAACTCTTAAGCCCAATACTTTCGATAATTCCAACCTGACCCAGCGCCTTCAAAATATTCCATTTCTTGTAAAATTGGTTTCTTAATATTCTCAACGTACCATTCATCTAGGTTAGTTGATTTTTGAATTACATTGTTTTCTCCAATAAAGTAGTTTATCTGAACCTTCTTTGAGTGTTTCTTTTTCAGCAGGTAGTCAGTCAGCAGTTCAACATTAACTCTCACAGCAGTAACATTATTAAAGGTCTCGGTAAATTTCAACTTGAGAGTTTCTCGAGCGTCATCTAGAAATGTATTAGTGACAAAATAACCAAAATTCGTTATCAAACCAGATCTAATTCAACGAACAAAAGCGGATGGTAACTCATCCCAGTGTACCCTCTGGGGCGGTGGTGACTCCAAGTCTTCTCCTCTTTTCTGTAGCATTTGAAACATGCGATTTCGAAAACTTAATAGTTGAGTAAGACACGATCGACACCTTTGTTTTTGATGTCTTCCCAGCATCTCCATAAGATCCCGTAATGCAACCTCGCATTTTTTTGTTTTTTCATGAATTTTTGAGAAAAAAATTCTGAGACATCGTTTTGATAAAGTTGTTCATGTTCAATAAAAGTTTGAAAAAGCCAAAAAACCCTAAAAATGCCATATGAGCTATATGGCAAACCGATATCAAAGCCCCATTGGAAAGAATAATTGATAGATTTCTTCATTTTTTATATTAGAAAACGATCCCCAAAGTTTTGTTAGGATCGGTGACCCACAGGGTGTAGCCTCTCCTTATCAGTTTAGTTCTGAGCTTAGGTAGAGGTAGCTCAACCACCATTACATTTGTAGTCTTGCAAGGACGATCGGTACCTTGAAAAAAAAAAAAAAAAAACAATATAAATATTAATGGAAGACATTTTTTTTTTTAGTTAATCAACTATATTAACTTTTCAAAATACCTTTATTAGTAGTTGGAGTTACACCATAACTTATAGAACTATGTAATGGTCTTGTACTCAAATCTAGCGTAGCATCTTCGTTCTTAAATTCTGCTGTAGCTACAAGATAATAGTACTAATATTATTAGTATCATTATTTAATTTTTTTTTCAATGGTGTTGATAAATGTACTTACGCACCTTCAGGTGTCAAAGACAACCGATGTGTGGGACTCCGACCAATAAACACCCATCTACTTTTTCCCCGCCCAGTCCGGAACTGCTTCTTTAGCATTACTTCTTGACTGGGTGGCGTGTCCGGCCCCCTCCTTCAAAGGCGTCCGTATCCATCCTTTCCTTTCACCTACCGTTGAACGGTTGCACGGCGTTTCTCCGCGGCTTCGAGCTCGCATTGGAACACCACACAGGATTCGCCTCCCGCGAAGTGGTCACACTCCTTGTGTCCCTTCTTCTTGCAGAGAAAACAGAGTGGTGTTTTCACGATCTCTGTCTTCTTTTGTCCAGTCTGCCCTCAACGGAAACAACAATCCGACCTAGTTTCTTCAACCTTACAGTCCTTCCAAATGTGGCCGTATCTAAGGCACATGTGGCATTGCTACTCGCACACTCCTACGAACACGGAATATGGTCCAACCAATCTTGATTCTTCCTGCCTTTTCAATGCTGACTGCATCTTCCTCGGAGTGATCGATGACCGCCAGTCCTGCACCCCACTTCCCTGGTGGAAAGAGGGTTGTTTTCCATCTCTCCTGTGGGTCGTGTTGGTGGCTTATCAAAGCCGTCTCTACATCCTCTTTGCTTGTCGTTGGGTCGATCCCTCGGATCTCCAGCGTTGTTATTCGACTCCGAGGTTTTTGGACGCTGCCCACTCATTGGACGGCTTCTTCGACCTTCGACTTAAAGGCCTCTAGTCTGGATCCGCCGTCCAGTCGTAAGAGTATATCTCCTTTACTTGTCTTGGAGACACCGGGGATATCATCTGGTGCCTCTATCTCTGCCTTCATCTTTGCGAGACCCCGGCGTAAGTCCGGAGAGCACCAATCTTAATCACCAAGATGTTGCTTTTGCTGACATCCTTCCTCTTGCTCTCCTTTTTCTTCTTTCTTCTTTTTTCTTTTCGGCTTCCCTTCTCTACTTTCTTCCTTCCATATTCCTAGTGTGCGATCTTTTTAGGAGAAGCGTTTCCATCGTTCCTTTTTCTCTTCTTCACTTGATGATGCGAGGGATTCCCCTCGCTATCTTTCCTCAAGTTTTGAGCTGAAAGAACCGCATCCCTCATTAACTGTCCCTGCATCTTTTGACGTATTTTTGCCCTCTCTTGATTAGTCTCTTCAGTGTCGACGAGACCTTGTTGGTCATAATAATGCTCACCTATAGTTAGTCATAGTAATACTCCCCCTCTCTGTCACCTTCGTCGTGCTTCTTCAAAATGGTGAGCAAAATGGTCTCTGTAAATCTTGCCACTGCCTTCAAACCATCCTCAATTGTCATGTTGACGCTTTTCTGCCGTTCACACGACTTCAGCATTCGTTGCACCTGTTCTTACATCCATCCTCCAGCATTTTTCTTTCTTCCTGCCTGTCTTCGAGGAGCTTCCTCCAATCTTTCATAAAGATTGCCCAAAATTCATAAAGGAAATTTTCCACTTCGGCCAATAGTCTATACCATAAGCAGCCCTATATACTTTCTTTCAAAACTAATCTAAAGCAAACTCTCAACCATCTTTAAGAAACTGAAATCGCACATTGAAAATAGCTTTAAACTCATCAAAATTATACGACAGTTTATAATACCCAATAATCATTTTTTGATTTCTCTCGATATCACCTCATTGTTTACTAATATTTCTTGTGAAATGTCTTAATCGCCGCTACAAAAAAAATTAGTGATAAATGCAAAATCCCGAGTGATGATATCAGAACTGCTGTTAAATTTCTTTTTAATAACAACTTTTTTGTTTTTCATAAAAAGTTCTATCAACAAATTTTTGGTTCACCCATGGGTTCATCAGTCTCCCCGCTTTTTGCTGATCTCGTGATTGAGGATTGACTACCGACGAAGTCGAAGTCGACTACCTGAAAACTCTTCGCTACATTACAACCCTATTTTCTATTTTTGCTACGTTCATGATACACTTTTTTGTATTACAAAATATCTGATTGAAACAGTACTCAACTTATTTAACAGCTAAAATGAACACATAAAATTTACCCATGAAATTGAGATAAACAACTCCATTAACTTTTTAGATGTTACCCTTTTACAGCATAATAACACGATCATATCTAATTGGTTCTAAAAACCCTCCTCTTCCGACAGAATTTTAGATTTGAAATCAAATCATACTATCCATCTGAAGCGAAATATAGTTTATAAATAACAAGGAGATGGTTTGTCCTTTGGGACCTGGATTTTCATTAAATTTTGCACACAGCTTTTATTCATCATCAAAACAAGCCCTGAAGTGTTCTTTTTCCAGAATGGGCCATTTTTCACCTACTTCCCATATAACCCTGCGTTAAAAAGTAGGCTGTTTCCAATTTTGAAGCCGTTTTTGGCCTCATATTCAAAAAATTTCTGCTTGGACCGAAATGCACTTAGAAATATCTAGAACCTCGCATTTTTTCGTTTTTCTAAAACCTTTTGAAAACAAATTATTCAAAATATTTTTTGAATGATTTTATCTATGAAAAATTAAGGTTTCTAAAGCAAATTTTAAGTCGATTTGGGTTACAATATACATGGACGGAATCATTCAAAAAATTTTTTTAATAATTTTTTTTCAAAAGCTCTTGGAAAAACGAAAAAAATTCGAGGTCCCAGATATTTCTAACTGCAATGAGGTCTATGTTGGAATTATTTAAAATGAGGCCAAAAACGACTTTTTATTGGAAACAGCCTACTTTTTAACACAGGGGTTATGAAGGGAAGTAGGTGAAAAAAGGCCCATTCTGGAAAAAGAAAACTGAAGGAAAAAAAAGCTGTGTGCAAAATTTCATGGAAATCCAGGTCCCAAAGGACAAACCATCTCCTTGTTAGTTGACCATGCTGTCCTTTTATCACATGAAAAATTTCACTCTGATAACATCAATAAAATCCATGACTTTTTAATCTACAACAATTATTGCCCAGAATTTGTTAATAAATGATTAAAACAAAGACTACGAAAAATCCTCTACAGCGATACTAATGATGATAGCAATAAACAAAGACAGACACCTAACAAAACCTTTATTTTCTTTGACCCTCCCTTACTATAAAAAGATTTTTAATGTTCTCTCTAGAACTCTGAAAAAATACAATATCCGTACTATTCCACGTTTCAATAGAAAATTAGATAGCATAAAAAGTTCGTGCCACTAATTATTATTATTATTTTTTTTTTCACGTTTATGTACACATATTTTTTTGAGTCTACCCTAAATACTTTCTTGTATAAGATCACCTAAAAATGCAACCAACATTTTATGTGTGCTTGTTAACTTAATTCTTAACCTGTACATTACTGACAATTTTTTGTAGTTATTTTGATTTTATATCATATTTTAGTGCTTTTTTCGTGATATATATTTAGGGAAAGACCACTCTGATAAAACACGTCAGTAGTATAGTAACACTATGGCGAATGTAAACAAAGATGATTCACCGCAGCGAGCCGTCTCGCGCGGTGGGGGCGGCGGGTTACGCGGTTGAGGCGGCTGCTCGCGGGTGCTGCGGGAGGGGGTGCTCGGGGCCGTTCGGCAAGGAGGAGGGCTTCCTGGCGCTGCGAGCGGCCTCGCGCGGTGGCGGGGGTCGGTGACGCGGTCAAGGCGGCTGCTTGCGGGTGCTGCGGGAGGTGGTGCTCGGGGCCGCTCGGGGAGCAGGAGGAGGACTTTCTGACGACGGCGACGAGGCTGATGCAGCGGAAGCGAAGGTCGCTGAGGCGGCTGCGCTCGGACGTCGCGACTGCTGACTCTGCAGGTTGAGACGACTGCTCGCGGGTGCTGCGGGAGGTGGTGCTAGGGGCCGCTCGGGGAGCAGGAGGAGGACTTTCTGACGACGGCAACGAGGCTGATGCAGCGCAAGCGAAGGCCGCTGAGGCGGCTGCGCTCGGACGTCGCGACTGCTGCTGACTCTGCAGGAGCTGCTGCTGCTGCGGCATCTGTATCTTGTTCTATTCTTCAAGAGATTATTTAATTCTGGATCGGTCATTTTTAAATTAATAAAATAGTTTAAGAAATCAAAAAAAAATTAGAAATTAATAATAATAATTTTTAAACCATTGAAAAAAATACTTTGAATATACTTTGATACTAATTAATTTTACTTTTTAATAATTATTATTCCTTTGAAAAATACTTTGATTTTACTTTAATACTAATCAATCTTACTTTTATAATAACTTTTAATCCTGATAAAAATGATTCAAGTCCGGAGAAGGATATTTAAAAACAAGTGAAGTATATATTTTTTAACTTTTTTTTCCATTTATTGAATGTTTACATTATTTCGTTACATTTACATTTCATTACAAAACTTTTTACAGGTAATAGGGCTGCAGGTGATGTACTGTTTAGCCAGATATTACCTACTCCTTATGCAGTCTGAAACAATTTTTTTTTTGTTTTAGAAAAGTAAAAAATAAAAACTATGAAATAAAAAGAGGTAGTAATTTTTACTTACGAGGCTTTTTAGTGTTTCAACCATTGGCAGTGCTTACGACAACGAGGACAAATCCAACCCCGACAGTCGTTTTGGCAATAAAGCCACTCTAGCTTGTATTTTTTTTCGGGAATATATGCCGAACTGCACCTTACACATTTCACTGCTCGACGTAATTTTTTCACTTCACTACGTTTTAAAAATTTGTATTTATCTTTAATGAACTTGCATGTTCGGTATTGATTACGCGAGTAGGAGATATCATCACTCGAAAATCCTTTAAAGTCCGTTTCTTCTTCTTCTTCTAATTTTTTTTGTTCTTTATTTCTTTTTTTAATAGCTTTTAACACAGCAACTTTTTTTAGAAGGGCATCTAAGGCCTCGAGGTGTTTTAGGCACTTTTTTAATAAGGGATCTGTTACACAATTTGTACTTCTCGGCTTTTCGAAACGACCGGCACTTTGGTCCATAACACTGTCTTCAACTGTTTCAACGTCTATTATCTCTGGTTCAATTTCTTGTGCGTTCGAACCTTTTTCTGGTGTGGTAAAAAGATGTTTGTATTGTTGTGTTTGAAAATCTTCAGGCCCTCCAATATCGATTTCATCTACTTCGTCGTTTAAATTTCTAATCACAACTACTAACTCACTATTCGAGGCCATTCTAAACTGAGATGTTGCCTCTTTCGCGGATTCTTCTGCACTAAGGGGTAGAGTAATCATGCAACATAATAGCTGTATAAAAACTTACTTATGGAAGTATTTTTTCTGCTGACAATATAGTGTATTGCATACCAGGGTTAAAAGTGTCTACTAACTGTAACATACAATATAAAGGCCTTAATAACTTAAGGATTTTACGGCTTTGACGAGGTTTAATGTAACCTCCCTAAAGATCCGAACGCGCTGACTATATAGTGTTGAAAACGGTTTCATATAATCACTTAAAGCCAAAATTATTTTTTTTAACAACACCTTGCGAGGTTGAGGAGTTGTCCTGGATACAACATGGATCGCGCATATCAAAGATTTTTTCAGCTGGTTCACGTACTTCTTCAAAAGTCTCTGTCTTGTCTCTGGTAAATGCCTCTTGTAAAACATCACTAGGCGTTCTGATTCGTTACGAATCAAACTTTGTAAAGTTTCGAGATCTAATATTAATAAAGAACGTTTTAGTAACTCTTCAATAACACTAAGCATCACACAACTTATTATCAAAGGCTGGAGAAAATTTTTCGTCATCATGGTTTCATTTCCTTGTTCCAAACTCTCGTTCGGTTCGGGTATACCAAACACGATCGTGTCACGATAAAGCTGTTGTAGCTGTGGTATGGAGTAGGCACTTCGACTAATAAATTCTTCATCTCGATCAAGGTTAGGCAGGTCCTCTTCTTCATCAGAGTCCGAGGCTTCGAGATCGAAGAGATCTTGAATTTCTTGAGGATCTCGATGTTTCTGCATCAGATGACGCACTAATTCCTCATGTACTGCTTGAGATACTAATTCGACACTATCAATTAATTTTTTTCGTTTCAGCATCTGCAGAGTACTCCGACAATTTTGATTTTCACCTAGGAGGAATAATAAAATATGTAATCAGTTTTAAATTATTAAAACGGTGAGTAAATTTATTCGGAAGTATACATACGATATTTAGTACGTAAGTAAAGGTGTTTAGAACCTCGAAAAGAGCTGCTTACAGTTCGCGACATAATTTTTGACTGCCTACGCTTAAGCCGTGCGAGCTTCGAAAAAAATGTAACTCCCTGAGCCATCTGTTTTATTCAAGGCTTTAAAAAATTGCAACTCTAAAACTTTCTCAGAGTATCACATTCTGTAATTATGTTTTGTGTAATGCAAAAAATACATTTTATTTTAGTTGCTCGTCAGTTTTTATTTTGTTTCTTTTCTTGATGTGTAATATCAAGTTATCAATTTTCCATGAAAGCAAAACACTGAATGAAAGTCGTTTGAGCTTTTAAACGTTCTATAAGTGATGAAAAAATAAAAAAGTGCAACGCTTAGACTTCAGCATTACTCGTGTTCTTAGTCGTTTTTCGAACGTTACAGAATACACAGCACTTGAGCAAAATACTTTTAAACATGTCTGAAATAACAGTAAAAAAGTTAGTGAATATTATAAAATGCATTTTGAGAGTAGCTTATCAAAGAGATGTATATATTAAAACAATGTGTGGTGTAGAGTGGTCGAAAAATTTATCAAGCTTACCGATGCAGATCCTGGAAAAGAAACTGCATTTTTTGCTTCTACACTGCAGTGAAGATACAATTGAATACCTGTACAAGCGAGGAATATTTCACGATGAGAAAATTATTTTGATTTTAAAAAATGTTTTGAAACTCAAAAATTTATTGAACAAACCAGCTTTTAAGGATCTTAACAAACCTAAAGGTATTCGAATAATTTGTGTGCGTGCGACAAAAAAAAAAAAAAAAAAAAAAAAAGAGCCATTCTTTTAATTTTTTAACTTTGTATATTATAATTTTAGAATTTACCGAAATGATGCTTGATCACGAAGGTGATGAGTTTATCAAACTCTGTGCGTACGAGCAAGGCGAACCATCAACATCAGCAGAAAATAACAATTCACCGTCTTCGTCATCTGAAAGTAGTTCGTGTTCTTGCAGTACTGATAGCGATTCATCTGATAACGATTCATCTGATGATAATGATGACGATGTCGCGGCTCAAAATCTTAATAGTGAGTATAAAATTGTTTATTGGATTAAAATAATAATTAACGAATTTTGCATTTTTTATTTTTTTATATTAGATGTATTATTTCAGAATGGCAGCGGTAGACAACAAAATCAACGATTAGTCATAGAAAACATTAGAACTAGATTTTACCAGAGATTCGGAGTGGAAGGGCGTGAAATAAATGTAAGGATACTGCCACCGCGTGCTGAATCAGACGTTTTTCGGTGGCTAGGAGAAGCTTTAAGTGATCTGCACGCTGACCTTATTAAAGACACAACTTCTTCTGATTTTATCGGGCTGACAATAAATACAGAAAGACTCACTCACGGTCCAGTATGGCTCTCATTTCGGCCATTGCGCGATTTTAACGTAGAAGAGTTGTGGCAACTACTTTTCAGTATATCTCAGAGTTTAAACGAGTATAACATTGAAGATCCTTTGAATATAACTTGCAACATAGTTAAAAATGTAACAGGTTGCGGACGCGTAAAGCTCACCGAAGAGTCTGTCAAAAAAAAGTCAATACTTACTATTAGAAACGATGATAATCTTTGCTTGCCTCGCTCTCTCGTTGCTGCATGCGCTTACAGTATCAGAGGACAGATACGTTCAGGTGTTTTGCATGCCTATTGGAACAGCGTACGTCAAATCAATGGCTCTACTCAAAAAAAAGCAGCTCTTGATTTAATAAAATTAGCTCGAGTTGATGTACCTGCAGAAGGTTGTGGAATGAGAGAAATCGAAAAATTTCAACAATATTTTGCAGCAAAAGGAATAGCTATAGTAGTTTACTCTTTTAGAGATTTCGCACGAGGTGAAAAGCCTCTTTACGATGGATCAAATTTAGTTATTTACAAGTACAAAAGCATCAAGTATATTTTACGTATAATGTATTATGCCTCTTTAAATCATTTTGAACCTATACTTAATTTGGTTGGTGTATCAGGGAGTATAGGTTATTGCATTCCATGCAATAAAAGTTATTCAAGGTTTCTTAGTCATAGATGCACGAACAGATGTTCAAAGTGTTTACAATATCCTGTGTGCGACGAGCAACATCCAATGACTCGATGTCAACTGTGTAATAGATATTTTTACGGTGAAGAGTGTTATCAAAATCATTTAAAAATTAATTCTTTCAAAAAATCTAGCGTGTGTTCGAGTATTAAAATTTGTCAAATATGTTTTAAAGTTTCCGATGACAAGCACGAGTGCGGTAAAAGTTTTTGTACAATTTGTTGCAAGTACATGTCTGATCACGAGTGTTTTATGCAACCAATAAAAGAATCTGAAAAATCACACAGGGTGATATTTTTTTTTTACGACTTTGAAACTCAACAAAACGTGCACGTGCTTGGAGATGAAGACAAAAAAATTCATAAACCAAACTTGTGCGTAGTTCATCAAGTTTGCAACTTTTGCTTACATGAGACCGATATAACGGCTGAATGCGATAAGTGCGGGGTACGTGAACATATTTTTAAGACAGACCCTGTAAAACAATTTATGGATTTAGCTTTGAAGCCACGTAAACTGTTTAAGCGAGTTGTGTGTATAGCTCATAATGCTCAAGGATATGATGCCCACTTTATTTTTAAATTTTTGGCTGAAAAAAGTGAACGTGAAAAACCTTCGGTGATACTGAATGGTACAAAGATTATAGTGATGGAGTACATGGGCATAAAATTTATCGACAGTCTAAACTATTTTCATATGCCTCTTAGTAACTTACCCAAAGCCTATGGATTGACGAACATAGAAAAAGGCACGTTCCCGCATTTTTTTAATAAACCAGAAAATGCGAATTACATAGGTCCTTTACCGGCGATTGAATTTTACTCCCCTGATACCATGGGTGAAAAAGAAAGAGAAAGCTTTATTACGTGGTACAATGAGCAAGCAGCTAAAAACTTTATCTTTGACTTTGATGCTGAATTAACTAAATACTGCAAACAAGATGTAAAAATCTTAAGACTGGCCTGTTTGAATTTTCGAGAAAAATTTATGAAATTTGGTGTGGATCCGTTTCTGGAGTGCACCACTATTGCTTCCACATGTATGAGAGTGTTCAAGAAAAAATTTTTGAAAAATAATCAGATTGGTATAATACCAGCAGGAGGATACAGAGGTCGTAACATACAATCTTTGAAAGCTGTTCAATGGCTGTTTTGGATGGAGAAATCATTGAAACGCCCCATCGAGCATGCAGGTCGCTGTCGAGAAAGAAGATTATTGGAAGGGATTTTAGTCGATGGTTACAGTGCTCCAAAACACCTGGAAAGTCACCGAGGATTGGTTTTTCAGTTTCATGGGTAACTTGATTTTTTTTTTTTTTTTTTTTCGCAAACACTGATGACACTTAAATTTTTTTCTTTCTTTTTAGCTGTTATTGGCACGGCTGCCCGAGTTGTTACCGCTTTAATAGAGATGAAAAATTATCGAACGGTCAATCGATGGATGAGAAGTTTGAAAGAACTTATGCTCAATCAGAAAGGATAAAGAGTCTGCAGTACAGGTTAATTGAAATCTGGGAGCACGACTTTGATGAATTTAAAAAAACAAACGAAGATTTAAAACGGTATTTGAGTGAAAAAATAGACATGATTTATCAAAAACCCTTGAATCCTCGCGATGCTTTGTTTGGTGGGCGCACGGATAATACTGTTAAGAAGTACTTTTGTAAGCAGGACGAAAAAATAAAGTACGTCGATTTCAACAGTTTGTATCCGTTAATTTGTAAACGATCGAAGTATATCGTAGGTCACCCTAAATTATACGTAGGTGAAGAGGAGTGTAGTCTACTCGTGCGCGATAAGAGCGATTTTTCAAACGTTAACGGTTTAGTAAAATGCAAAGTGTTACCTCCTAGAAATTTGTACCACCCTGTATTGCCAGTGAAAATGCACGATAAATTGCTTTTTCCACTGTGTCGAACATGTACCGAGCAAATGATACAACGAGAATGCATCCATGAAAATCCGAAAGATAGATATTTAATAGGTACTTGGGTATCCGAAGAATTAAAAAAAGCGATAGAAGTAGGTTACGTAGTCATTAAAATGTTTGAAATTTGGCAGTACAATATAACGCAGTATGATCCTGTAACAAAAAAAGGAGGAATATTTGCCGAATACATAGACACTTTTTTTACTCAAAAAACGCAAGCTTCAGGTTACCCCGCCGAGTGCACGACCGAAGAAGATAAAGAAAGATATATTTCGGAATTTGAAAAAGTTGAAGGTATCAAACTAGATAGAGAAGCTATAAATTTTAATCCAGGCTTGCGTCTAGTTTCGAAACTTGCAATCAACTCTATATGGGGAAAATTTGCACAAGCGCAAAATAAACAAAAAACTGAAGTGCTTACTTCACCAAATAGATTGATCGAGTTATTACACAGTAAAGAAATAGATGTAAATAGTATCTTACCTGTGAATGACGAATTGCTGTATACAAGCTGGTCTTTCAAAGCTGAAGCGGTTACACCTTCACGATCTACGAACGTTGTAGTAGCCGCATTTACTACAGCGCAAGCACGATTGAAACTTTTTGAGTGTCTACACTTTTTGGGGCCCAGAGCCCTTTATTTTGACACAGATTCAGTGATTTACATCAGCAAACCGGGTATGAACGACTTACCTACTGGTTCCATGTTGGGAGAACTGACGGACGAGTTAGCTGACAAAGGTGTCGGTACATATGTGAGCAAATTTTTATCAGGAGGGGCTAAATTTTACGCTTTTGAGTACGTGAAACCCGACGGTAGCAAGGATTATGTATGTAAAGTAAAAGGCATCAGACTTAATTTCGCAAACAAACAAAAAATTAATTTCGAGTCCATACACGACATGGTAACAGAAAAAATTGAAAATGTCGTTGTAGAATCTTCTAACATACGCAGAACAGCTTTTCACGAAGTAATAACACAAAGCGAAACCAAGATTTGCAAGACGGTGTACAATAAGAGATATTTTAAATCCGTAGAAGAGAGTTATCCTTACGGTTTTAAAATGTAAGAGCCCCGCGGAGTTGCTCGTCAGCGTTTTTTACTAGGTCGATTACGCGCGCTGTCATACAGTTGTGATACGAGAGTATCAAAGAGCTCGCGGTCATAGAACTCTGCGACCGCACATCGCTGCTACTCGCAGCTAAAATGTGAGCCTCTAAAAATATTGTATCCTCGATGTTTCGAAAAGTGTACATGATTAAAGTCGAAAGGCATATCTCTGGAAAAGTATAATTAACGTTTGAATTTAAGTATTGTTATTAAAAACTGCATTTAAAATAAAACCTGTAAGAGAATAAAATAAAGTAAATAAATAAATCCATAACCTTGCTTAACTTTTTTTTTTTTCATTTATTTGAACAGATCCCGATTTTCACAATACGCCCGCTCGCGAGCGTCAGCTGAAGACTTTGTACGTTGAAAAAGTGCAAACCAACACTTGCTTTTTTTTTTTTTTTTTTTAGCTCAAGCAAAAGCTAATGCTCCAGCTTAAGCTCTAGCTCTAGCTCAAGCTCTAGCTCAAGCTCTAGCTCAAGCTCTAGCTCTAGCTCTAGCTCAAGCTCAAGCAAAAAGAGTATCAGGCGCTGGCGCTCTGTTGGCGAGCAGGCGTCTCCCTCTCCGGCGGGGCGGTAAAATTTAGACAATCGAGTAAATCGCGGCAGTTGTAACGATGACCTTACAGTGGGAGCACCCGTTTACGTCAATTCTGAGTGGTCCCACAGGTTGTGGAAAAACTGTGTTTGTGAAAAAATTTTTAAAATTCATCGATCGTATGTGCGACACTCGCTTTCAACGAATAATATTGCATTACGCCGAGTGGCAAAACGGCTATCGCGAACTCGGTGAAGAGATTGAATTTCGCGAGGGGTTGCCTCAAAGCGGGGATTACGCAAGCGACCCTAGGCCAAAACTCGTAATTGTTGACGACCTGATGCGCGAATCGAGCAGAGGGGGCGCAGTTGTCGATTTATTTACAAAAGGGAGTCACCACAATAACTTGTCGGTAATATTCATCACTCAGAATATTTTTCATCAAGCCCGAGGTCAACGCGACATATCGCTGAATGCGCAGTATATCGTTGTTTTTAGAAATCTCCGCGATCGCGCTCAGATTACGCATCTCTCGCGTCAACTGTGTCCTGAAGATCCGCGTTTTTTGCAGGAAGCATACTGGGACGCTACTTCTGAGCCCTACGGCTATCTGCTACTGGATTTGAAACAAAATACTCCGGAAAACTGCAGATTTCGGACATCTATTTTCCCCGACGACGAGTGGCAGTACGTTTACGTGCCGCGTAAAAATATAAAAGGTGGTGACAAAGCAAATCTCGTACCAGTCGCGTCACTGTGATGGCTCGTAAACGTAGAGCGCCGTTTTCCGAAAAAGAAAAACATATTTTGCGAGCCTTGTATCACCTCAACGAGGAGCAGAAAAAAGCAGTTTTGCGCAAAGCTGATCCTTCATTGATTAAGCGTATTTGCGAGTGCGCCTTGAATATCTTAGTGGGGAACGTACCACTGGGTAAAAAACACAAGACGCGTCTTCGGCAACACGCCTCTACTTTACGAACGCTATCCAAGCCCAAGGTTAGTTTGGCTCGAAAAAAAAAACTAATCGTTCAGCGGGGAGGCGGATTTTTACCGGCGCTGTTGGCACCGCTTCTCGGTACCGTTTTATCAACTCTCATAGCTAAATAATGGACCACGCCCGAAAATTAGTTCTACTACCGTACGACAGTCTTCAGCGAATACAACAGCTAGTAGGCAAAGATGGTCTCCTCAAAACAGTCCAGACTCCTGGCACACCAAGCGAAAGGCTCGACGCGCATATGAACGATATTTTAAACTCCGCCGAAAGAGGAAAGGACGATCGAGAAAAGTGGCTCGATTACAGTCGTGCGCTGCAGAGATTTCTTCTTTTTAACGACAAGACGGAAAAAAAAAATGTCTCGGCCCCTGATAATTTACCTCAAGATGCCTCGACCGATGAAAGTGAAGAGAAAAAAAGAAAAACTTTTTTGGAAGACAGCTTCATCATCGCAGGAGTACCCAAAACTTTTAAAAGCGCTGCTACTAACCTTGTGCGTCATTTGAAACGGGCCGGTAACGTGAAATGGTCCCCGAGTGGCGCTGTAACTATAAACGGAAATTCGGTGGCGGGGGCTAATATCGTCGACTTGGTTGGCGATGCTCTGAGACACAGAAAACGCTCTCCACCTACAGGTCGTAAACAGTTTGCTGCTGCTCTTCGAGAGGCGAACACACCGCGCGAGTTTATCGGAAATAATCAACTGTGGGAGCAAATCGTTTCCAGTGCTCATAGTCAGTCATCCAGTGCTACTTCTTCTCCTTCCTCGGATATTTTGGCTCATGGCTACAACTCAGGAGGTGAAAGACCTCATTTGATTTCACCAGCTGATATTACCGAAGACCGAAGTAGTGCTTTCGAAAAAAGTGACAATTTTGAAAAAAGTTTGTCGAGACGGCAAAAGAGAAACGCTAAAAAGGCTTTGGAAAAAAATTCAATCGCTACCGGAACTCCGAAAAAACAAAAATTAAATAACCAGGGAAGATGGAAGTTTCTGTAGAAAACGCTACTCTCCCTGAGAGCGAAGAGAAAGAAAAAAGTGCTTTGGATGCTATAGTAGACCTGATGCCTTTTGAAATGCATGTACCAGGTTATAAGTTTTGCGGTCCCGGTACAAAATTGTCCGAGCGTTTGAATCGTGGTGACGTAGGCATCAATCCTCTAGACGAAGCGTGTCGTGAACACGATATAGCATACGCTGATAAAAAGGCCAACCGCCGTCAAGCTGATCGCGTGCTTGCCGAAAAAGCATTTTCTCGTTTGTTAGCCGGTGAGACTCCTCCCGATGAAAGAACAGTTGCAATGATGACGGCCTGCTGCATGGTCAGCAAGATTACATTTGAAAAATTTTTCAATCGAATAAAAAAAGCCATCAAGAGGAAGGACAAGAAGAAGACAAAGTCAGTAAACTGCCAACCTTTGCAGAAGAAGAAGAAGAAGAAGAATAATAATAATAAAAATAGTGATAAAAAAAATGCATAGACGACTGCAAAGCTTGTATTACGGCCTACCTCGCGACACGGCATACGCGGGTGCAAACAATCTTTTACACTCTACAAGAAAGCAATATAGTAAACCGAAGGTTTTAAGCTGGCTCGAAGGTCAAGATACCTATAACTTACATAAGCAGGTGAGAAGACGGTTTCCTCGACGCCATTACAACGTTCGTAACATGGATGATGTATGGGAAATTGATTTGATGGACATGAGGTCCCTAAAATCTTACAACAATAATTACGCTTATCTTCTTACCGTTATAGACGTTGTGAGTAAATATTCATGGGTTGAGCCGATAAAAAACAAATCTGCAAAAAGCGTAATTCTTGCTTTCGATAATATATTCAAAAAGTCTAACAACCGAGTTCCCGTTTCCATGCAATTCGACAAAGGTAAAGAGTTTGTAAATCGCGAGTTTCAACTTTACCTGAAAAACAAAAATATATTGTACCGCGTTGTCCGTAGTCCCGATGTTAAAGCCGCGATCGTAGAGAGATTTATAAGATCAATAAAAGAGCGAATTTACAGATATTTAACGCATAAAAACACGCATAGATATTTAGATGTTTTGTCTAACATTGTAGAAGCCTATAATCATACTAAACACACAGCTACAAAAATGACACCGGCGTCCGTTACCCTTGATAACGCTGCCGAAGCTCGTAGAAACATCAAGCATCGTTACGAACGCCCCATCGTCAGAGTTCCTAAATATAACGTGAACGACCTGGTGCGCGTCAGTCGAGCTCGAAACGTTTTTGCGAAAGGTTACGAGAGTGGCTGGACCTTGGAGTTATTCAAGATTTCTCGGATATCCTTGACTAGTTATCCTCCTGTTTATCACCTACAAGATTTAGCCGATGAAGAAATCGATGGATTTTTCTACGAGGAAGAGCTTAGTCGCGTAAAAAAAGATTTAAAAAAGGTTTTTTCTGACGTCGAAAAAATTTTAAAAACTAGAACCAGTGGTCGCTCGAAAGAATTTTTTGTTCGGTGGCGTGGTTATCCAGAAAAATTTTGCTCTTGGATCAAAGCAAGTCAATTGAAAAATCTAAAATGAAGGATCAATTTTATATTGTTCTTCCCAGTAACAGTAGCATGCATTATTACCCTGACAATACTACAACTCGCTTCGTCACGCAGCTACCTCAGCAGATACGCTTACACGGTGCCTGGGCAGTCGCTTTAACAGAGATAAGGATTCCATTGACCTTTCAACACATTCCACTTGAGCGCGATGAGAGATTAGTTTCTGTAATACGATACCGAAAGAAACCGACGATAGATTACTTGTTACTCGGCGCAGAAAAAACACAGGCTTTGACTGCTGTTTATGAAACTAATTTAACCTCTGACACGGGTGAAGAAGATCAAGAAACAACTTCTTCGACTTCAACTGTACCGCCGGGTGTTTATAAAGATATAAAAACTTTTATTCACGAACTCAATAATTTGGCCTGTACAAAAAATCATCTAGAGTTTGGCATTGAACGCGGTGATTATGTATCTGTTAAACGTCTGTGCACTGAAGCTGAGTGTGCAGGTTTCAACCATAAAGTCAATCTCTCTGCGCGAATAAAAACTATTCTTGGTTTAGACCTCAACAGTGTTAATATATTTGAATCAAACGAGGCGATTGTTGGAATTCGCCCTGCTAATCTTTCAAATTGTCTACCATCGATGTTGATGGTTTACACAGACATTTGTGAGCCGTATTTTACAGGTGACGTGCAAACTCGATTGCTACGCGTTGTCTCTCTGGGTACCGATGAATACACTTACGGGGGTCTTCGAATCAAAAGTTTCTCCCCACCCATGTATTTAGATCTACTTTTTAATTCTTTCGAGACTATCGAAATCGATATAAGAGATGAAAATGGTGAACCAATACCATTTGATTTTGGTACGTTGGCAGTGACACTACATTTCAAGCGTACGGATTAAACTATTGAAAAAAAAAAAAAAACAAAATGGATATGGAGCGCTACGACGAATTTTTTATCCTTCAAAATGGTGGAGGTGCTGGAAAAGGTGTTGGTCATATTTTTATCGGCTCTCCCTATCAAAGAGGTCATGGAGGCATAGGCTCTTTTCTTGCGGGCATCTTTCGGCGAGTTCTGCCTTTACTATCGAGTGGTGCTCGAGCCGTTGGCAAAGAAGCTTTTCGTGCTGGTATGAACGTTGTGACCGACGTGACTCAAAATACTCCGGTAAAAGAGTCACTGCGCAATCGCATACGTGAGTCGGGAATGAACTTGAAGCGTAAAGCCGAAGATAAATTGGATGCAATGATGATGATGGAAGGATCAGGTTATAAAAGGCCTCGCGGCATGAGCGCTTTGCAGTTGTTAGCCGACTCTGAGACTGTTTGCAAGCGCAAGAGAAAATCAAAAAAAAAAATAAATAAAATACTTAAGAGAAGTACAAAAAAAAAAAATAAAACAAAGAAAAAAAAGAAAAAAATTGTGAAAAGAAGTGCAAGAGATATTTTTGATTAATCAGCAAAATGGCGTTTCTACATACTCAATCGTGCGAGTGTTTAAAATCGGAGCTCTTGTTATTCGATATTCCTCCAACCTTAACAGCTATAGAAAGTTCAAAGTACGTTCAATATAAACCAATATCTTCGCTCACTGACGATTCACCTGTAGAGTTTGTTATCACTGGTACAGGAGACGAATATCTCGATTTAACCCACACGATGTTGAGTTTGAGAGTAGCTTTAAGAGGTACAATTCCAAAAGAATCTTCAGAGGAAGAAGCAAAAAAAGTTGGACCTGTTAACAATTTTATGCACTCCCTGTTTAACCAAGTGGATGTCTTTTTCAATCAAAAAGCTGTTTCGCCACCCAATCATGCTTACGCTTATAGAGCGTACATAGAAACTTTACTCAACTACGGTCCCGCTGCCAAAAAATCTCATTTGACAAGCGTTCTTTGGTACGACGATACAGCTAAAAATATGGATGACCTAGGAACAGCAAACAGTGGCCTCGAAGCTCGTAGAAAACTTTTCAACTACAAAAAATCTGTGGATCTAATTGGCCATTTACACGGAGATGTCTTCAATCAAGAAAAATTATTAATAAATGGCGTCGAAGTGAGAGTTCGCTTAGTAAAATCGAGAGATTCTTTTAGTCTTATGGATCCTGTAGGATGCTACTCTGTTCATATCGAAGAAGCGTCTTTATTAGTGCGACGTGTAAAAATCAGTCCTAGTGTTTTGTTAGCTCATGCTAGAGCGCTTTCAAAGTCAACTAGTAAGTATCCCCTCACGCGCGTAGAAACAAAATCTATCACGATGCACAGCGGTATTCACGGTGAAACCTTAGATAACGTAATTTTAGGGCAACTTCCAAAAAGAATAATTTTAGGTTTTGTTAATAATAAAGCTTTCAACGGTGATCGTCACCTTAATCCCTTCAACTTTAAAAATTTTAACATTAATTTTCTATGTCTGTATGTTGACGGTGTACAGGTACCATCGAAACCTTTACAGCCTGATTTCAAAAAAAACGGCGCTTATATAGATTGTTATCACTCTCTATTTTCGGGTACTGGTGTTCATTTTCTTAACGAGGGTAATAACATACCTCGCGAGTCTTACCCTGATGGCTACTGCCTTTTTGCTTTCGATTTAACACCTGACTTATCTGCAAATGAGTGTACTCATTGGAATTTAATTAAACACGGTAGCGTTAGAATAGATGTTAGATTTGACGATCCTCTGACCGAAACAGTAAATTGTATAGTTTATTCGGAATATGAAAATATTTTAGAAATTGACGCGTCGAGGCAGGTGCTTGTAGACTTTAGCGGATGAATCACTAGAGGTCGCTTTTTAAGTATATAAAGTTAGTCTCGTTAAAAAAATGAGTTAGTTAACGAAATAGAGTCCTACAATGGAGCTCATTGCAGATGTTCAATTTTTCAAAGATAAAAATAACAAGTTGGTGCCTAAAGAAATAGCTTTGTTATCTTTAAAAAATGAATTTGTCGCGCATTGGATTGTTAGCGCTGTGCACCGAGTAGATTCGCTACCTTGTGAAGTTCGTAAAGAGAATAATTGGTTGACAAGAAATCAACACGGTATAGATTATTTAGAAGGGAGTGTGACTTTGAAAACGCTCAATCGTACGCTCAGCGATATTTTTAAAAGTGTCGATAAAACTTATGTTAGGGGTAAAGAAAAGTGGTTAATGTTTCATAAAATGACTACTAGAGAAGTTATTAATTTAGAGTACGATACGAACTGTCCGTCATTTAATAACCTACCGTGGAGCGATAAGTACTGTATAAATCACGCTGTAAAAAATAATTATTTAAAATTTGCTTGTGCTTTAAATAACGTCTATCGAATTAAAGCATACTTGTTATCTAAATCTCAAAGCTTAAATAACGATTTCCCTTTAAGTTCACCTGTAATATTTTACAATGAACAGCCTGCAGATTCTAAACAAGTTGTCGCTGATGCCCTCACATACTATCGGTGTGTTCCCTGCGGATCGGATTCCATGGGTGTGGATGAAACCGACGGCCTTTGTATTTAACACTGATAATCACACTCAACCTGGTATGCATTGGGTTGCTATACATGTAGATTCACACGGTTTTGGGCATTATCTAGATAGCTACGGTATACCCCCGTTCATACCCAATCATATTAAAACTTTGCGCAAAAATTGTAAGCATTTAAAATGGAATGTTAAACAATTTCAAAGTGAGACATCCGACGTATGTGGTCAATATTGTTTAATGTTTTTACATTATATGACTAACGGATTGGGTTTCGAAGCTTTTCTAAATAATTTTTCTGATGACTTGAAAAAAAATGATTGTATTGCAAGATCTTTTATTAAACACAAATCACGTGATAATTATCAATTTACGGGTAACGGCGGCTGTGTCATACATTGTTTACAAAGTAGTAGTGCAAAAATGTCTTTATTGTAAAATCACGTTGTCAGGACTTTGTAAAACGCCAATGCTGCATTTGCGGGGCTTACAATATTTATACCTATAAATTGTACGACGAAAGTCAGTCTTTCCATCAGTCACAAAGTGTACAGCCTTCGACTTAACTGGCCCCCTACTCTTTACCAGCCGAACAAAAGCCAATAAACGAGCTCTCGGATTTTTGAAAGTCATCTTCCTTGAAATACTTGTAAGTAGATTTGTCGATCTCTATTATTTTTACACTTTATTTATTAATTTTCTTGAATTAATCAAAAAATTTGTTCCAGGCTTGAAAATATGGCTGCAGAAGAAGTAGGCATCGACTGGCTCAACGGTATATCTCAAGCACCTGATTTACCCCGTAAAAACTTAAAGCAGCTAGACATAAATCACAAATACAAAGTGACATCTGTAAACAAGACGACAACAAAATATGGACGCAAAGTTTTGGCTACCTTTGATAACGAATTTGCTATTTATCTGCCTCAAAAAATTTCGGATGCTCTGACGAAACATGAGTCCTTTTGGGAAAAAGTATTGGAGAAAATTGATGAAAATAAATTTTATGCCACGTATATTGGTAATTTTCAATTTGCGTTTACTTTCGATGCTTAATTGTAAAAAGTTTTGTGTATGTAAAACTTTAAAAAATTAAAAATAAAATTTAAAATAAATATATACTTGGATTGTTTTTTAAATATCCACCTCCTCCTCTTCACTCAAATCATATTTTCTTTAAAAAAAAAAAAAAAAAAAAAAAAAAAAAAAGTAAAATTAGTTAGTATTAAAGTAAAATTAATTAGTATCAAAGTATTTTTTCAATGGATTAAAAATTATTATCATTAATTTCTAATTTTTTTGATTTCTTAAACTATTTTATTAATTTAAAAAAAAAAAAAAAAAAAAAAAAAAAAAAATCCCGATCCAGAATAAAATAATCTCTTGAAGAATACGTAATCTAAACGCAGTTGCAACAACCTTCACTTCTGTGGAGTCAGCACCGTCGTCGGCGTCAGGAGCCGCCTCAGCGACCTTCGAACAAGATACAGACGCAGCAGCAGCTCCTGCAGAGGCAGCAGCAAAGCCGGTCAGACCCCCCCGCAGCAGCCGCGACGTCCGAGCGCAGCCGCCTCAGCGACCTTCGCTTCCGCGGAGTCTGTCTCGTCACCGTCGCCAGAGGGCTTCCTGCTCCCCGAGCGGCCCCGAGCACCACCTCCCGCAGCAGCCGCCTCGACCGCGTCACCGGCCCCCGCCACCGCGCGAGGCCGCTCGCAGCGCCAGGAAGCCCTCCTCCTGCTCCCCGAGCGGCCCCGAGCACCACCTCCCGCAGCACCCGCGAGCAGCAGCCTCGACCGCGGCACCGGCCCCCGCCACCGCGCGAGGCCGCTCGCAGCGCCAGGAAGCCCTCCTCCTTGCCGAACGGCCCCGAGCACCCCCTCCCGCAGCACCCGCGAGCAGCCGCCTCAACCGCGTAACCGGCCGCCCCCACCGCGCGAGACTGCTCGCTGCGGTGAATCATCTTTGTTTACATTCGCCATAGTGTTACTATACTACTCACGTCAAAATAACGTGGCTTATCAACTAAAATGTGATGACTGTTCTGCTACTCATGTTGCTGAAACCAAGAGATAACCTCGATATAGAATTTATAACCAAAAATCCGATCTCAATTTCTTAGTTTTTCAACATTCCTATAATGATGGCCATAATATTGATTGGGGTGGAATCATGATTCTAGACAGAAAACTTCTGAAAGAGAAGCTTCTCGTTTCTGAATCACTTTTTATTATTAGCTTTGAATATACTTTGAATAAGAAGGAAGATTCTCAGTTCAAACAGTTTCTGAACTCGTTTCCCGACTAATTTACGATTAGCAACATTTTATTTATAAACATCAGCTGACAGCTGATGTATAATTTTTGATTGTGTAAACACTGTTCATTGACTTACTCTATTTAGTCCACGAGTATCACTCGACCGAGATGGATACGTTTCTATCCTCTCTATTCTAATCTCTGTTAAACTAATTTAAGTTACCTTTAATTTTTCTACTCTTCGATTTATTGTACTTTTTAAATTTATAACTATTTATTATATAAAATTAATTTTTTAATAAAGAATGCCTGATGAGGTCCAGCACCAAATGGATGAAACGTTGCACATAAAAAATTTTAATAAGATGTTTCAAAATTATTTTGGCCTTGCCCGTTAAGATCTTAACCACAATTTTATATATAAAACTTTCAAAATATCTTTATTAGTAGTTGGAGTTACACCGTAACTTGTAAAACCATGAAATGGTTTTATACTCAAATCAGTCATAGTATCTCCGTTCTTAAATTTTGCTGCAGCTAAAAAAAATAATGATAGTATTAAATAAAATAATAATAATAATAATAATAATAATAATAATAATAATAGTAATAATAATAATAATAATAATAATAATAATCTGGTGCGGAGGTTTTGGTTGTTTTCTCCCATCCAGCGGCACCCAGGGTTGCGGATAAGAGAACGCTCGCTACTTTGTAGAGGGTACCGGGAAAATAAAATACTCGGGGTGGACAGAAAAACCAACCTTGGGGAAGGATATCCTGAACAAAAACCAGTCATGGAAGACACAAAGCTCAAAACAAGACTACCCCAGGGAGTAACCAATCTCCCCAGTGGTTCCGATCCGGTGCAAGCCTGGGTGGTCGGCATAGTCCCCATGGACTCTGGGGGGGGGGGGGGGCAAGAACGTGTTCAAGTGAAAGATCTAAACGAAGATGTGTTCCATCAAGTACTAGCAACGAAGGAAAAAAGAGGAAGTGCATTGAGCAATGCCAGCGCAGTAAGTGCCTTTAGCGCCTTTAGCAATGACACAGACGAAGGTCAGAAAATCTGTGAAGAAGATTGGAGGAAGGCCCTCGAAGATTGGCAGGAAGAAAATAGAATGCTGGAGGAAATGAAAGAACAGGTGCAACGGACGCTAGACTCTTGTAGAAGGCAGAAAAACGTCAACATGACAATATAGGATGGTTTGAAGGCAGTGGCAAAACTGACAGAGACTATTTTAATAAAGCACGACGAAGGTAACGAAAAGAGAGAACTACACCATAAAGGTATCGGTTGGATTGAAAAGGCTAGGCAAGAAAGGGCGAAGATACGTCGAAAAATACAAGGACAGTTGATGAGGAATGCGGTTCTTTCAGCTCGAAACTTGAGGAAAGATAGCGAGGGGAATCCCTCGCATCATCAAGTGAAAAAGAGAAAAAGGAACGATGGAAACGCTTCTCCTAAAAAGATCGCACACTAGGAATATGGAAGGAAGAAAGTAGAGAAGGGAAGCCGAAAAGAAAAAAGAAGAAAGAAGAAAAAGGAGAGCAAGAGGAAGGATGTCAGCAAAAGCAACATCTTGGTGATTAAGATTGGTGCTCTCCGGACTTACGCCGGGGTCTCGCAAAGATGAAGGCAGAGATAGAGGCACCAGATGATATCCCCGGTGTCTCCAAGACAAGTAAAGGAGATATACTCTTACGACTGGACGGCGGATCCAGACTAGAGGCCTTTAAGTCGAAGGTCGAAGAAGCCGTCCAATGAGTGGGCAGCGTCCAAAAACCTCGGAGTCGAATAACAACGCTGGAGATCCGAGGGATCGACCCGACGACAAGCAAGGAGGATGTAGAGACGGCTTTGATAAGCCACCAACACGACTCACAGGAGAGATGGAAAACAACCCTCTTTTCACCAGGGAAGTTGGGTACAGGACTGGCGGTCATCGATCACTCCGAGGAAGATGCAGTCAGCATTGAAAAGGCAGGAAGAATCAAGATTGGTTGGACCATATTCCGTGTTCGTAAGAGTGTGCGAGTAGCAATGCCACAAGTGCCTTGGATATGGCCACTTTTGGAAGGACTGTAAGGTTGAAGAAACTAGGTCGGATTGTTGTTTCCGTTGAGGGCAGACTGGACAAAAGAAGACAGAGTGCGTGAAAACACCACTCTGTTTTCTCTGCAAGAAGAAGGGACACAAGGAGTGTGACCACGGAAAGACGGAGGCAGTGAGAATATCAGTGCCCCTTGCACACTCGGGGACGGTGTGGCGTGCAGGCTGCGGGACTCTGCCTTGCAGGCTGATTTAGCCTGCAAAGCAGAGTCCACCGCACTGCACCACTCCGCTCGCCGCGGCTCGCCCTGCTATCATGATTAGCTAATTGAATAGAGCGAGTATCTTTTTATATTTAAACAAATAGGTAATCATTTCTAACTCTTAATATGCAGTTGTAATATTAAAATAATGAACTTTCAGTAATCGAAGGATAAATAGATTGTTCGTGCGAAGAAAAACCTTAACCTGTCGATACGCAAAGGGATAAATTAAAAATTTGGGAAAAATATATTAATCTGATATATTGGGTAACATCTCATCAAGATTTTTAAGTTTGATTTTTGTCTGATTTTTTTTCTCAGTACCTTCTTTGTGACTATAAATCAGCAGATTTCCGGATAAGGTTTTTTTTTTTACACGGGCAGTTGAAATGTACACGTGTATATTATTTACGTGAAAATTTATATTATAAAGAGCTAAAATAGATACTTACAAACTCGAAATATACTTAGATAAATCAAAATATTGAAGTCAGTAGACTGTACAATTTTACAAATAATTAAAAAATTATCGAATATTGGTTGAATTTTACAATTAGTACTGTATCGATACAGCCAAAAAATAAAAAAATGGCGAAAATTAGTTCTTATTAACTAACCATGAGAAAAGATAATTTATATGATGGCATTTGAAAGAAAAATTATCTTATTATCATATATTAATGTCAATAAATTATTGTTAGTCCGAAGTACACGAACAAGTGTAAAATTCGGATTTCCGAATATCCTGAATGTGTAATTTTTTCGTAGTTAAATATCTAATTTTTTTAAGTGTAGAAATTGAATCAATATAAACAAACTCTCACCAATAAATTTCTCACTTTCATATTTTTTAAGGCTTAAATATTGTATCTTTAAGTTATGGTTAACTCATCACATTTTATTAAAAAATTTTTATTTTGAAATTAAAGTTTGTAATCAATAATTTCTTCAAATTAAAAGCAATTTTTAAAAGTGTTTTTAAGAATTTATTGCTAAAGTTTCAGTTTGCGATATGAGAATTTTCAAAAAATATTAATTCATTTATGATGTAAAATTAGATTTTTTTGATGATTGTATACAAGTTTAGAAGATATAGTTATATATAATTTTTTTAATTTTAATTTTTTTAAGTGTATATTGTAATATTTACTCTTACTTTAGTTGTATAATAATTATGATTTGTTCAATGTTAGTTATTTAAACTATATATTAAGAACTAGCATTGGTTATTAGTTTAATTATGAAAAAATTCTCGCTCTATTCAAGCTGGTCGTGGATAGCAGCGTGCTGGCGTCAAAGCCACGGTGCGGCAGGCGGAGCGGTGCAGTGCGGTGGACTCTGCTTTGCAGGCTAAATCAGCCTGCAAGGCAGAGCCCCGCAGCCTGCACGCCGCACCGTCGCTGAGCGTGCAAAAGGCACTGTTATTCTCACTGCTCCCGTCTCTCCGTGACCACTTCGCGGGAGGCGAATCCTGTGCGGTGTTCCAATGCAAGCTGGAAGCCGCGAAAAAACGCCGTGCAACCGTTCAAGGGTAGGTGCAAGGAAAGGATGGATACGGACGCCTCTGAAGGAGGGGGCCGGACACGCCACCTAGTCAAGAAGTAATGCTAAAGAAGCAGTTCCGGACTGGGTGGGGAAAAAGTAGATGGGTGTTAAGTGGGTATCAAGGTTGGAGTCCCACACACCAAGGAGTTTTCAGTTGGTTTCTCCCATCCAGCGCCTCCCTGGGCTGTGGATACGGGAACGCTCGCTACTTCGTGGAGGGTACCGGGGAAATAAAATACCTGGGGTGGACAGAAAAAACAATCTAGGGGAAGGATACCCCAAATAAAAACCCCATCATGATCGGCACGACTCTCAAAACAGGCGTACCCCAGGGAGTGAATCTTCCCGTAGGTTCTGACTCGGTGCAAGCTCGGGTGGCCTACGCTGTCCTCATGAATTCTGGGGGGAGGGGAGGGGCAATATCGTGGACACGGAAGGAAACGACCAGAGAGTATTTTTGCAAGTGCCAGAACTGCAGAAAAGGAAAGGGAGCACCTCGAGCATTGACAACGCTGTCAGTGCGTTCAGCAACAGTACGAGAGACGACCTGGAGCATCTTGAGCAGAAAGTCCTCCAGGACAAACGGGAGGAGAAAGAGATCCTTACGGAGATAAGGGAGGAATTAAGGAAGATACAGGATGCCTGCAAAGTGCAGAAAAACGTCAACAAGATGGTGAAAGACGGGCTACTGGCAATCGAGGAACGGGTCAAGGAGGTGCTAAAAAAGCACGAGGATGGTGACAAAAGCGAGAGGAGCTTCCATGAAGACCTCGCTGAAGGCGAGATATCGAGGCAGTCCAGAGTAAAGATGCGCCGGATATATAAGGAAGGTTGCTGAGGGACGCTATTCTCGCAGCAAAGGCTGGACAGGAAAGGGTGATGGAGGGCGAAAAACCCGATGTACAACCGGGAAAGAAGAGGAAGAGGGGTGACGGAAACGCATCGCCCAAATCGACGGAGAACGCCAGAGGGAAGACTGTGGGAAAATAGAGTGGGCAGGCCAGGAAGGGCACGAAAGGAGGAGGGAACGGTAAGAAAGCTAACACTCTGGTAATCAAAGTTGGGACTGGCCAGACCTACGCCAGAGTACTCTCGACGGTGAGGCAGAAGATACAGGCACCAGATGACGCGATCGCTGTTACTGGCGTCTGTAAGACCAGTAAGGGAGAGATACTCCTGCGACTCGATGGTGGACACGAGCTGGAGACTTTTAGGTCGAAAGTTGAAAAAACCGTCCGAGGTACAGGAAGCGTGGAGAAATCCCGGCGTAGGACGGCGATGCTGGAGATTAGAGGGATCGATTCCACAACGAGCAGAGAGGACGTCGAGACGGCTTTGATAAGCCACCAACACGATCCTCAACAGAGGTGGAAGACAACCCTCTTTCCACCGGGAAAGTGGGGAGCAGGGCTGGCTGTCATCAACCTCCCGGAGGAAGATGCAGTTAGCATCAAGAAGGCAGGTAGAGTGAGGATAGGATGGACTCTGTGCCGTGTTCGCAGGAGGGTGCGAGTAGTGCAATGCTACAAGTGCCTGGGATACGGACACATAGGAAGGGATTGTAAGGATGAAGAAGTCAGTTCCGATTTAGCCAGACTGGACACAAGAAGACAGAGTGCAGGAAAGCACCACTCTGTTTTCTTTGCAAGAAAGAAGGGCACAAGAAGTGCGACCACGTCGCGAGAAGCGGGTCCTGTGCAGTGTTCCAGCGCGAGCTGAAACCCGCAAAGGAGCGCCTTGCAGCTGCTCATCCATAGGACAGGGAAGGAAACGGACGCCCTTATGAGAGGGCGCCGTACACGCTGCCCAGCCAAGAAATAATGCTAAAGAAGCAGTTCCGGGCTGGGCAGGGGTAAAGGAGACGGGTGCTTAGTGGGTATGAAGGTCGGAGTCTCACACGTAAGTGCGTAAGTACATTCACCAACTCTACAAAAAAAAAAAAAATAATAAGAATAATTTTTTTTTTTTTTTTTTTTTTTTAGGCCTTGGAGAATTAAATGACACCCCAAGTATTATTCAGGATGTCACGAATAGCGAATAAGCGGTAGCGATGAAATCTCGGTCTCATCTCTACCGCCGCTGCTAGACAGTGTGTTAATTCACAAAATGCACTCCTTCGCCTTTCTCTATCTAAGCGTGTTACCTTCCCATTCTGTCACTGTTCATCACATCACCATTAATGGTCCGAGCTTGGGTAATAGCCATTACCCTCACGCTTCTAACGTTGAAATTGCATTTTCTCGCTCATTTACATTTACGTTTCAATCGTTCATTCTCTCGCTCCACGTATATCCGGAATGAGGTGTGGTATGCAGGACACGCGGCACATCCATCCGTATAATAATAATAATAATAATAATAATTTTTTTTTTATGGAGTTGGTGAATGCATTTACGCATCGTCAGATGTCTTGACACCCGGTGTGTAAGCTCAGAGTTACCTTCTCTACTACCCACTCAACACCCATCTCCTTGTCCCCGCCCGTCACGTGGTGTGCGTTAGCATTACTTCGCCGTGACGAGTTCCTGCTGTCGAACCTTTTTTTTCCTTCGTCCGTTCTGTGGTCTTTGCTGTCTCTTCGCTGTCCTGTCGTCTCCTGTCATGTAGCACTTGTTGCGACGCTCAAATCATCACTGTGTCATGTCCCTGTCTTCCTCCTATCGATATGCGGCAGCATGCCGTTTCTTCGCAGCATTCAGCTCACGTCGAAACACGGGTATGCGCTGCTTCCAGCTAAGTGGTTGTACTTTGCGCTTCCTTACTCCTCGCATAGAAAACAGTGTGGAGGTTCCTCGCACCCTGCCTTCCTGTGTCCAGCCTTGACGCATCGGAAGCAGCTGTCCGACTTGGAGTCTTTCTCGCTGCAGTCCCGTCTGATGTGGCCGTATCACAAGCATCTGTAGCATTGCACTACGTGAACCCTACGCTGGATGCTGCAGACGGTCCATCCAATCCTAACTCTTCCTGCCTTGGTCAGCTTGGCAGCGTTTTCCTCCGAGAGGTCAACGACCGCCAATCTTGTGTCCCACTTTCCAGGCGGGAACAGGTTGACCTTCCATTTTTCATGAGGATCATTTAAGTGGCTCGACAGGGCCGCCTCCACGTCCTCCCTGCTTGCCATTTGGTCTATCCTTCGAACCTCCAGCGTCGTTGTCCTTCGCTGGGGTTTCTCGACGCTTCCCAAGCCTTGGACAGCCTCCTCGACCCTGGACTTGAAAGTCTCGAGGTCGGCTCCGCTGCCCAGTCGCAGGAGTATGTCTCCTCTGTTAGTCTTCCTAACGTCAGTCACGGCTGCACCTACGAATGGTGTCTGGATCTCAGACTTTATCTTTACTAGCACACTGGCGTAGGTCTGGCCGGTGCCGACCTTGATGACTAGTGTGTTGGAGGTTGCGTCGTTCTTCCTTCCCGGCTTCTTTTTCTTCTTCTTCTTTCTTCCCTCTTCTCTCTTCCTCCTTCCTTGTCCTCCGTTCTCCTCCTTTCTTCCTGGTGCCGCTTTGCCATTGTCTCTTTTCCTTTTCTTCAAGAGTGGGGAGGGTTTATTCTCTCCCTTTTCTTCCGTCTGCATATTGCGGGTAGCGAAGATTGCGTCCAGCACCAACTGCCCTTCTATCCTTCGTTAGATCTTCACCCTTGCCTGCCTGGCTTCCTCGGTCCAGGTAAGGCCCTGGTGATAGGCCTTTTCCCTCTCGTCGCCCTCTCCATGCTCATGCAGTGCCATCTCCACTCTTTTTTTCACCAACTTTAGGCCATCCTTGATGGTCATGTTGACGCCCCTCTGCCACTTGCACGACTCTATCATCTTGTTGACTTCAAGCTGAATTTCTTCCAAGAGATCTCTCTCAGCCTGCCTCACTCTGACGAACTTGTGCCTGTCCTCCTCGCAGGATCCTAAATCATCCGCCGTGGCGTCACTAAAAGCGCTCACGTTACTGCCGATTCTAGCGTTGCTTCCCCTTCGTTCCTCACGAGCTGGTATTTTGAGGAACACATCTTGTCTCTTTGCTTCCATATCTACACGTTCTTGCCCCCCCCCCCGCCCCCCTAGAATCCATGGGGCCAACGTAGGCCACTCGTGCTTGCACCGAGTCGAAGATACGGGAAGATTTACTGCCTGGGGTACGTCTGTTTTAAGAGCCGTGTTCATGATGGGGGTTTGAATTCGGGGTATCCTTCCCCTAGATTGGTTTTTCTGTCCACCCTTAGCATTTTTTTTTCTCGGTACCCTCTACGTGTAGCGAGCGTTCCCTTATCCGCAACCTAAGGAGGCGCTGGATGGGAGAAACCAAACGAAAACTCCGCACCAGAATAATAATAGTAACAATAGTACTAATAATAGTAAAAAATAATAATAAAAATAATAATAATAAAAAAAAAATAATAATAAAAAAAAAAAAAAAAAAATAATAATAATAATAATAATAAAATACCTTTGAGAGTTGTTGGAGTGCGTGCTTTTCTTCGAGGCTGATGTGGACCACCGGGAGCTAAAATAATGATTTTTTTTCTTTCTTGATAGTCTTTGTATACTTCTTCTAAAAGCTTTATATTTTTTCTACTACCAGGTTGTATGTTAACGGGTACTGCATGACTTGCTTATGGCTGGATTTATTGTGCTGCTGCTTTTTGGTTGTCCGTTGGTTGTTTAATTACAGGCTGCTCGAGTCTTGCTTGCTGATCCTTTACTGATTGATTATGTGTAGTGGGTACTGCTTGCTAACTATCTGCAGAATGTTGCTGAATCGTAGATACCTGCGATAAAATCTTCTTGCTAAACTGTGGAATATAATACCCACCGAGGTGTTCGATAACCCAGCTGGACTCTGGTGGTTGGCTGTACTCAGCTGCGCAGACTTGGTAGTTCTCTGGTGGCTGTATACATGGTTGCAATGGTGGAGGCGACGGAGTGATCCGCAGCAAAACAAAATTATCAAAATTAAAATAAGTAAAAAGTATTAAAAATTTTAAAGTAACTATAAACATCAATAAATTATGAATACTTTAGTGTCAAATAAAAATTAACTACTAAACAAGCTTCAATGTATTTTGCAAAGAATAAATTAAAACAGCAACTAAAGATTAAATTAAGAAAAAAGAGTTAAAGAAAGCCATCACTAAATTTAATTAGTTCATTCAGTAAAATTTTAAATAACAATACTTGGGAAAATTATCAAAGCGTTAAAATTTTTTTCAATTGAACTAAAAAACGTATTAAAAAATTTCAACCAAAACGTAAAGTAAAGAAGTCTGTAAAAAATTTCAGTAGTAAAAATTAACCTTTAAACATAAATTAACTTAAGGGGCAGTAAAAGTAGATTTTTTTATTCTTTGTTCGTTAATTTTTTCCATAACTTATTTAACAATGCAAAAAAACAGAAAATTCGGTAAGGTGATGGACCCCATTTGGGATCACGTACCTATTTGGGATCATAGTCATTGATTTGTATAACTTTATAGTTGCATCTCCCGTGCAGTTTGTACAGAGTGATCCCAAATAGGCACGTGATCCCAAATGGGGTCCTCCACCTTACCAGCAAAGTTTCTTGCACTTAATCAACATCATATGAATCATTCTGCAAAATTCCGAAATCGAAGTTTTAATCATTTTCGGTTTACCCTTGTCAGGCATTCTTACTGAACACTGTTTTTTAAGCAAAATTTCGATAAAATACGGCTGACGTTTTTCTAAAAAAATAAAAATTTTGACTTGAAATTTTGCAGAAAGTTTTATTTTCTGTTTATCTAGAGCAAGTATCTCTGCGTTTTCCATAATATAATTTACTGTTTAAGTTTGAGACTAATATTTAACTTATTTAAGGGTCATTCCAGGCTAAAGTGAACCTGAGGGTCAAATTTTTTTTTAACTCATGAAAAATTTGGTTGAATTTTCGAGTCCAGTAACACGCTTACTTCAAGGAAATATATTGATTGTAGTACTTACAAAAGTTTTTCCCGTATTTTTAACGCTAAATCAACTCGAATACCGTCCGCGAATTTCTAGTTTAAAAAGTATAAAGTTGGTAATAATGTTACGACTTTCCCTCGAAAAAAGAGCAAGTAAGGTAAGGTGCATCAGGAAGCAAGAGTCCTGAACTACATTTGTGTTAAACGTAAATAATCAACAGTAAGTACTTTTGATTTTATTGTAATTTGAAGTTTTTGACTTTTGCTGTCCCACTAGTCACGCTGACGATGGTTTTCTTTGTTTTCTTTGATGAAAATTCATTATTATAGCTTGATTTTTTTTTCCAAAGTAAGTTTATTATTTATGAGGTCTACATATGTTTTTTTGTATTTTTAATGCAATTTATTTTTATAAAAATAGCGTGACCGGTGGGACATGTGTCATGTTTGGTGTTTTTAGTTCAATTTTTTACCTTAATTTTTAACTTAAATGATTATGATTAGAACTAAAATATTTTAAAACTATTAAAAAAAATGCAGAAGACTGCCACAAATGTGCTGAAAAACAAGTTTCAGGAATCCAAACTTTTCTTGCTGAAAAAAAAGAACTAGATGTTCTAGAAGAAAAACTAAAGGCAAGGTGGATTAATGTAATTCCTATTCTAAACGTAAAAAAGATGCACACTTTTAAAGTTTTTAAAGATAACATACTCCAAGTGAAAATTTGTTCAAAATCTGAAAAAGGTCAGAAACATACTGTCCCAAAAGAAACTTGCAAGCGAAAATTGCGTGTCGAAGATGTCTTCACGGACTCAGAAAACGAGGAAAATCAAGTGAAGGAGTCCCAAAAATCTGCAGTTTCCAACAAGCGTACACGTAGTCAAAAGAAAAAGAAATCAAAATAGTTAGCTCTGTACCCATAATTAAAAAAAAGCAGAGAATGAAATAAAGTGCTCAAATCACTGTAGTTTTAGTTTTGAAAGTTTAATTTATAAATTATTTTTTATTTAACATTAAGCATGAGTTCATTTTATTTAGTTCAAATAAAATATCTATTAATTGTTTACTAAATCAAATATCTATAGTTATTTATAAGTGTTTAGTTTACTGCGGTTGCATTGTTTGATATCGAGCCTATTATCTATATGTTGGTTGTAAACTTTACTAAGGTTTTTCAAAGTTGAAATTGGACTAAATAAATATTAAAAACCAATTTGTTTACTCTTTTACACAATATCTTACCTTTTTTTAATTTGGTTACCTCTAAAAGATAAAAAAAACTTTATTTATACGAAAGATTAAAGAGAGGGTGAAAATCATTTAAATTTATCATAAATTGCTAAAAATTTATATAGAAAAAAAAAAGAAATATTAAAAGATAGTTTAGTATAATCGATAACTATCATTAAAAGTGTGAAACTGATAACAGAAAGAGACAAAATCATGATGACTATCGTACGTGTCCCACCGGTCACACCTTTTTGTCTCACCGGTCACACTACGTTCTTATTTTTAAAAAGTTCAATTTTTTTTTTAATTTAAAACCAATTAATGATTTGTATTTGTTAAAGTCTTGGTTTTCATATATATTTTTTTAAAATTTGTATCTTTACAAAATTTGCTGACTTTTTACTGAGTTCAAAGCAAAAAAAAATCAGCTTCTATTTCGTGTCCCGCCGGTCACAGCATATATTTCAGTAAATATCTCCCTTCATACTTGAGATAATTTAATAAGTCAATAGTGAAAATTCATCCACGAGATGAAAGCTTTCTATGCGTCACGTAATTTTTTGAATTTGATTTTTTTTTATTTGAAAAAATTCAAGTCAAAGGTGTACAAATGTCCCACCGATCACAGTGGAATGACCCTTAAGTTCTTCTTTAACACAATATCTTTCATTTAATTTTCATAGTTCTTGTATTATTAAAAAAAAAAAAAAAAAAAAAAAAAACCAAACAATATTATTGAAAATGATGAGATACTTGCACTAGATATACAAGTAATGGAACTGTCTGCCAAATTTCAAGTCAAAATTTTGATTACAATTGGAAAAACCTTGTCAGTGGTATTTTATTCGGATTTAAAAAAATTTAAAAATACAATGTTTCAAAATTTTTTTTATTTTTTACGTATAAATAAATAAAGTATGGACACAATTATTAAAAAACAAATGAAAATTTATACACTTTCACAGGCCCTGAATATAATAAAATGTATAGACTATTAAGTTAACAAAAAAAATCAAAACCAAGTCAAATTTTCTAGAGTAGCATAACATTTTTCAATCCAATTAGTAATGATTCCAAACTAACAACATAAATTAAAACTAAGTAAAATTTTCTAAAGTAACATAAAATTTTTCAATTCAATTGTAACCGTCTTTTGGCCCGCTACTGTTTTCCCAGAGGTTATTTATTTCATTGTAATAAATAATTATTTGTACCTGGAAAAATTCAGGAAATATTGTGAAAACTAAGAAGTAGGTGCCGGGGCAACAAGAGCGAGCAAATCGCGCCCGACGGACGAAAGGGGAGAGACTTGATTTTGTCAAAGCGGCAGTGTTGCTACGGCACGCTGCCGCAGCGACCAGTCGCACATATTTCTGATTGTTAATAGCTAGTGCATTGTAATTATTGCTGCGTTGCAGATCATCTATTCCGTGAGTCTCTCTCCTTTCATCAGGCCAATGGCCTCACCTGTTCCTTAGCGTTGTCGTGTTTATACTTTAATAAAATTTAGCGTTGCAACGAGCAACTTACGTGTTGTAGTTGTAAATCACCTTAAACCCCCCAATTATTTGTTGGACTTTGAAGTAGAGCAAAAGCCCTTACACAATTAATAATGATTCCAAATTCAATGAAAAATAAATTATCAAGTTGAGGATTATTGTTTGAAAATTTTTAATATGAACTTACATTCTCGTCCAGTAACCACTGATTTTCATCTTCGAGCTGTTCAAGATCTTCCAATAATTCAGCCTCCATTTCCTCTGGGGGATAATCATTAAAACACAGGAACTCGCGGAGTTCTCTTCACCGATCATTGTCACTCGCTCAACTGATGTGTAGCAATGCATGAGCTTTTTATAATATCATCCCGATTTTTTCGAGAAAGATCGACAGATGTTTTACTATTAATATAGTCCATGCAAGTACAGTTCGTGAAAGCTGAACTTGTAAACATAAACTTCCACGCGTCCCTGTTATCAAGTACTCGACTGCTCGAAACTTGCGTTTGAAAAAATTGTGCGGTAGTTTTATAAAATAGAAATTATGTTACTAACATTTATTTTAGTACATTGAAAATTTAAACAAATACTCGAAACTATGTTTCTTCAATAGAAAAAAAAATTTAATGGGAAATTCAACATTTTATGTATTTCGTTCATGTTACTTACAATAAATCAAAAATAATAATTAAATTGAATTAAATTAGTAATAATAAAATCATAATAAAACTGATTCAAATTAATAAAAACAATGATAGTTTAGGATAGCGGAGATTGAACTTTCTAAAATCTTCATTCATTTTTATTTATTATTCATATTTCATTTCAAATTAATAATTAGCAGTAGAGAGAACATAAAAGTTGTAGTGCTAGAACAATCATTCAAATTTATTTATTCATATTTAGTTTTGAAGGGTCAATTTTTAGCTACGTGCATCAGCGTGCTAGAGTTGAAGATTCTTACGCATCGAAAAAAATTTGTCGCGTACCAGTGAATAGAGGCACAAGGTGGATGTGTATACTTTTTCAGTCAGCGAGACGCGCGTGAGGATACCCATGCTGCTGCTCTATCTTAGCGTACCGCTACGGCGTAACAGCGATAGAAAAGAATTGCAGCGGCAGCGTGAAGCACAACTCGCACCGAGTGAGCACGCGCTAGTAGGTATGCTTCTTTGTTTCGGCGAGAAGCGTGCTGCTGCTCTAGCTCACTACAGCATAGAAGCGCGATAAGAAAAAAAAAATGCGGCAGCGTAGAAGAGATACTTTAGTCGCGAGAAGTGGGTCCACCGAGAGAAAAAAAATATATACCCTGCGAGAAATTTATGCCAGAATTTCGGCAGCCGTTGGGCAGATTTATAATTTGGGCCGAAAATTAGTGGGGTCGTTCGCCAGCTAATCGCCAGAAGGCCTATGCATTGGGTATAGGGATTCTGGCAAAACATTAGCATCATCAAATAAATTTTTAAAGTTCATTAAAAATATTCGGTAAAAATAATGTTGCAATAAATATAAGTAAAAAAAACTTAAAGTCATTTATAATATACTAGTAGTACAATTACTTTCTTACAGCAAATTGAATTTTTTTTTTTTTTAATTTGAGGTTATAAAAAAAGTTTTTTGAATGACTATTTTCCTTCCATGATAGAAATGTTTTTTACTATTTTTAACAAGATTTGGATTTTTATAACTTTTATGTTTTTTTTTCAAATGTTTTTGAATTGATTTTTAGTTCATTTTTTAGTATATACATATATATTTGGTGTGACAAAGTGCCATGTGATTTTTATTGATAAGTTTTTATTTTTTAATTATTTGCCTCTGACACTTTTTATTACTACAAATAAAAAAAGTTTATTATTAATAGAAAGTATTTTCAATGTTTTGTGCATAACTCCATCGAGTACTTTTATTTGAAAAATTAACCCATTTTGAAGTGGCTAAAAAATAATAGAAATATTTACATCTTTAATATGTCATAATGTAACGAGAGTTTGCTTTATTTTCTTTTTTTTTAATTGAAAGTAAATGATTGCTCAATAGATCATGGAAAATTAAATAACAATCAATGATTTATATAAGGATAAAGAACTTTTGATAGGGCATTGACTAAAACTTAACATTTATTTTTGTGAGCTGATTATTACAATTTTTCATTCTTTCAATTTGCATAAATTTTAATAAATAACATAAAGTATGATATACGTATTTTATGCGCATTAAGGCGTAGTCATACGTGAGTTTCAGAATTTGCGTAAAAAATCAGTTAAAATTAAACTAAAACGAAAATGCAAAAAAGGACTCTGTAGCGCCTAAGCTACTACCTTAAGCTATCTTTTAAGCCCAATCCCATCAAAATCGGATCAAAATTAACGTCAGAATATGGGAAACAGTTTTGTACATTTTTGTATCTTAATAACATTTGCTATATATCTATAGATATTGAATTTTTAGGAAGGATTTCCCAGATTCTGCTGTTAATTTTGATCCGATTTTTATGGGGTTGGGCTTAAAAGATAGATTAAGGTAGTAGCTTGGGCGCTACAGAGCCCTTTTCTTCATTTTCATTTTTAATTTTACTGAATCTTCAATTTGTTGTAAAAATGACTCCTTATGACCTCTCCTTAATATCAATATACTGATTAAATTTGTATGGGGCAATATTTTTAGATAAAGAAAATTTACAGTAAACTCAAACAACAATAGCCGTACAAGCTTAGTTCTTTTAAATCTGCAGCAATAATTTATTGTTTTCTCCCTATATTATATTTCCGTTTTTGATTCTGATCCCCTAAATTGGATCCCCTAAATTGGATCTTCGAAAATCTGAAATTCTTAAAAACACGGTCAAAACACAGTTAAATATCGCACTTTTCTGATCCCCTAATTTGGATCCCCTAAATTGGATCTTCGTCGAAAGTATTGGATACCCTCAGTTGGATCCCCTTTTTATCAAAAATCCCCTTTTCAAAGATCCCTTTTAATTCTTCGTTGAAATTATAATATAATTTAAAATCCAATAATTATTTATATATATTCATATCCCGATTTAAGATCAACGAACGATTGGATTTTAATTTATATTATATATATTAATTACTAATTTATATTATTTATATTAATTTATATAACCCATACCTAACTTAATACCAATGTTTACTTATTGATAAAAAACATTTACTTAGGAATAAAAATTTGTGCGGTACTAGAAATTTTTACGGGTAATCAAGGGACACTTAAGTGGGCAGATTTACGCCATCCCAAGCCAGCTGGTTAGATAAGCGGGATACGTTAGTTTAGTGAGAGCTAATAATTTAAGTCAATTCAGGTTAGTAAGGTAGATAAGGTTGGTTAGGCAGAGGTTATGCGGGAGGAGGGTGGAAGGGGAGATGAGATGAGGAAGGGTTTGTTATTTTACTTAAAAATATTAAGGTGGTTTTCTACCAAATGCATGACAATAGGGAATCAGCTCAAATTTTCTGGAGGTGTTTATTAGATATTAATAAACATTTTTCCGAAGTCTGATCAAAATTGACCATATAGTTTAAAAGTTACAGCAAATTAAAGATTGAATTTTTTTCATTACGCGTACGGACGCTACGCTGAAAAAGTGTACTAAATTATTGATATTTGTCTTCTTACAATAGAGATCCTTTTGAAAAACTACATACATATAGTTTCACTATCGAAGAATTCATTCCTTGAAACTGCAAAAAATTGACCTTTTAAGAATTTTACAATAATTTTACGAAAATAATTTTCACGTGAATAACCTCCAAAACTGCGGTATTCAAAGGTGAGGTTAAAAGTTTTAAAAAATGTTTTGTTGTGATTGTCAATGTTTTTTTGGTAGAAAATTATTTCAGAAGCCATAAAAAGTTAAAAATTAAATTTTAACAAGTAATTTTTACTAATTTGGTGAAATAATTTTTTTTTAGTCTTGAACTTGACTAGCTCTGGTAGAAAACCACCTTAATAGAGCTTTTTCAAAATTTAAAGTACTTCAACAAAACTTTAAAGTTAGTGACTGAGTTGATGAATACGGTGAGTAGGATTCGTTGGTAGATTGGGTGAAATAAGTTTGGAAGATCCCTACCCCTTAAATCCAGCTGGACAAAAAAAAATTTTTTGGTTAATATCGCTTAAAATCAAGTTATTGTTCATTTTTCAATTTGTCCAGCTGGCTTTCTAGCTGGACAGATCCGTCTGGAAAATTAAAAAAAAAAAAACTAAGATAAATTTTTTCAAAATCATTGAAAAATGAATAATAACTTGATTTCAAGCAATATTGATTTTCACCAAAAAATTTCTTTTTTCAAATCCAGCTGGAAATCCAGCCGTCATATTGAAACCGAAATCCAGCTGGATAGCCAGCTGGAAATCCTGCTGGAAATCCAGCTGGATTTTAGGGGTAGGGATAAAATACGGTATTTGAAGTAAATTAAATTAGTGAGGTCAGTAATGTGGCTAAGATTAAACTAGGTCATGTAGTTGAAGAGAAAAAAATTCGAAGTCTTAAGGGGAGTTGCAGAATTTGCGAAAAAAATCATTTAAAATTAAATGAAAACGAAAATAAAAAAACTTCCTAAAGATTCAATAAATATAGATGTATAGCAAATGCTATTAAGATACAAAAATTTACAAAACTGTTTCCCATATTCTGACGTTAATTTTGATCCGATTTTGATGGGGTTGGGCTTAAAAGATATATTAAGATAGTAGCTCCAGCGCTACAGAGCCCTTTTTTCATTTTCATTTTTAATTTTACTGAATCTTCAATTTTTTGTTAAAATGGCCTTTATGACTTCGCCTTAATACGGGTGAGAATAGTAAAGAGACTTAGATGGGGTGAGTGATGGTTGTGTGGTTGTGGGCTGGTATAGACATATTAAAATTATAACTTTGGCTCCAATGAAAATTTTTATATAAAATTATGTATGATAAAAAAGGTCTTGAGCTCAGCTTTCTAATTATGTCATTCAAATTTTTATTAATTAGTAGATTACTACAATCGGCTGCGCCTCGGCCGAAAATTACATGTGATCTGAGACATTTCTTATTTTCGTGGCCACGTGTGGTATAGGTACTACTATTTTTCTGCTCGACGCATTTTCTGGCCTCTGAGCGCGCCAGTCTTTGCTACTTCCCGGCCGGAGTGCAGAAAATACTTTTTGTTGTCATGACTCTCATGAGAGGGTGCTGAACAACGCCGTTTATCAATTAGTCTGTTCAAACGAAACTTAGCAAGCTCTTACTATTAAGGAAATACGTTCGTTTCATGAAGAATCTGTAAAACAATTTTGAAGAAAATCAAGGTTCGTTTGTACGAGTTTGCGAAATTTGAAAAAAATCTTGATTTTTTTTATCATTCGGCAAATTACTAGAGTAGTTTTAAGGATGGGGAGTATAAGCTAGAGATCTAAGATGAGTCAGATCAAGAATGAATAAGGTGAGTAGGGTTTGTTGGTAGAGTGAGTGAGAGATGAGTTGGGAATTATTTACGGTATTTGAAGTAAGTAAAATTAGTAAGGTCAGTAATGCGGCTAAGATTAAAAAAGGTCAGGTGGTTAAAGATGAAAGATTAAGTAAGGTTAGTAGGGTTCTCCAAATGGGTGAGATAGTGAAGTAGGTTAGATAGTTAATGTGATTAGGTGAGTGACACTTGTGGGCTGGCAAATATAATAAAGTTTGTAATATCGATCTGAAATGAATCTGTTTAATATGCCCGCCATAAGCAAAAGAAGCTCTAAAAAATATTTTTGTGTGTGTAAGATCTAATGAAATGGTTCAAAATACCAGTGGGCTTACTAAAATATTCCTTATGAGTCATCAAAAATTTATGTATGTACCTTACATGAACACTCTAACTATTTTAAAATTGATTTATATCTTCATTCGTCAATTTTAGATCTATTTTAGCCCTGGATAGATTTTGACAAAAAATTATTAAAAAAAGAAATAAAATTCTATACCTCATGATTTTGCCTAAATAATTAAAAACTTTTCTTTATAAGTCTGATTTTATGAATCAAGTTATGATGAGTAAGTAAAGTTTGAACTGAACTCTCGTGTCTAATTTTTATTGATTTTGAGCGCTTTAGTCTTTTGATTATTTTACCAAACATAGAGCTTACGTATTGTTTTGATTAATTTTTATATTCATCAATTATAATTAGGGGGTTGGCGAGCGGAGCGAGCAGGGGGTACCCCCCCTAGTTAATTTATAATTTGATTTCATGTATAAATGATCCCTTTATATTAAGAAGAACTTTGTTGTTCTGTGATTAAATTTGATCCAATACAACTCTGCCAGAAATATTGAGTGGCTACATCAGCTCAGACAAACTGATACAAAATAATATTCAATTAATTTTATATCAAACTGCACTGAAACTTTTCTCATCAATGAAAATCACAATCACTTAGCAATTTTATTTTATTTTTTATTCAAAAAACAATTGTTTTGTGTAGTACAGTTAGTTTATTTCTATTTTAAAGAATTTGTTACTTATTAACACAAAAAGTTGATCACTCAAAGTTTAATTCATTAAAAAAATTTCAACAAAAATAGTCTGCACCTGAATTATACATGAATTCAGTATTTATAACTAACTGCATTAAATGGCTCAAGTATTCACTTCATAGGATAAATTTAAAAAAATTATTTAATAGCTACTTAGAGTTAATTGTTAAAAAATTCAGTTTTTATCTAATTCTTGCAAACAGCTGTAGCTGTACTAAAAAATTTCAAGGTTATGTTTCACCTTGCTCTAAAGTCCAAGACTCAAGATCTTTATATCTATATATACACAGCTGATTTTAAAAGATTCATCGCCAGAATTTCTGCCAAGATTATGGCAAGCCCCTCAGAAGATCTGCTAAAACTTCTAGCAGGGTACGCATTAGCAGAAAAATGTGGGCAGCGAATAACTCGAAGTGTAAGTAGCGCTGGTCCACTAGGAAAAATATTTTTATACTGCAAGTACTGCAGCTAAAAAAAATTACCGATACTAACTTGTGAGTTAAATTTACCGAGACAATTCCAACTCTGAGTTTGCAATGCTGTGGGGATTCCAGCTCATCTTGAGATAAAAAATGAGTTGGAATCCCCACAGCTTACCTACTCAGGGGGTTCTTCGGGCGAACAAAAAATTTATTTTTAATAGCTTTTTTATGAAACATCGTAGAAGAGGGTTTTTAGGGTTGCTGATTATTAATCTGACCTTTATTTTTCAATTTGGTCTACGTAAAGGGCTACTTATTCAAGAAAAAAATTAATTTTATAGCAATTTTTTCAAACTTTATTTATGGGGGTTTTTAGGGTTGCTGATTACTAACCCGACCTTCATTTTTAAAATTGATCCATGCAAGGGTTATAAATAATATGATATTCCTTATAAAAATTTTAAAATTTAATATATTTCTATATAAACTATTTTTAATATGTATTTTATTTTCATATTTTGTTTTAAATAACAATTTTTTGAAACTGTTTGTTTCAGTTTAAAAAATAAAATAAAATAAAATAAAATAAAATTCTCAACCGAGCAAGTATTAGCTCAGTGAGGTATAGAAGCTAGTCATAATAACTTCTTTTAAATCCTAACTTTTCAATGTAATTATTGAAACAAACATACCAACCCTTGCAGAAAATATCTTTGTGAATTTTTGTGAATTTTTGTGAAACTTCGTGATTTTTTGTGATTTTTTGTGAATTTTTGTGAATCTTCGTTAATCGTTGTGAATCTTTGTGAATTATTATGTGGATTTGGAATTTATTAACAAAGATGAACATCACAACGATTCACAAAAATTCACAAAGATTCACGAAAATTTACAAAGATTCACAAAGATTCTCATAACATGTTAAAGTTACAATTTAGCTTATACTTTTTTTATAAATTTCATTGACATTGTAATTATTTCAGTTGATAAGGTTTTTTGACGCCACTGGCATGCAAAAACCTTACACGTATGCATTTTTTGAGCAGGGTAAGAATTACATCCTTTGATAATACGTATAACCATGAAAAGCATTTTTATTGATTGTAAAGAAACTTTATGTGTAACTTAACAATGTGAAATGAGAGAGATTTTAGAGAGATTTTAATTTTACTGACAAGGTTTATTAAAGTACTGCATTTGACTGGATTACAAATAAAAATTTTAACATTTGCGACAATAATAGTTTTTATGCACGATACGCATATTAATATATACATCATGAGTTTATATTAAAATTATAGAGCAATAAATTACATATCTTGGGAGCAAAGTTATAGCATTTTCTTAATAATTTTTCATACAGTTTTTGTTATATACGAGAAATTTTATGAATATTAGGTATGATATTTTACTTAAAAATTTTGTTGCACAAAAATACTGCCTACATTTCAAATAAATAAAATATTTATACCAGACACATCTAGTCTCCACTTAAGCCTTTTGTAACTTCACGAATATAATTTTTATTGTTAATTGACATTAAAACACAATGGTTCATTGAATATTTCGGTTCACACACGTAATAAGAGTCTTTTTTTACAACACATTCCTTAATGCAATTAATTGAATTATAAACGAGCAAATAGTAAAATTTTAATTATGTGTTTATAAAAGTAAAAATCTAGTATTCTTTCCTTATTTGTTGAAATAATCAATGTGTGTTTTTTTTTATTATTATATTGATATGCATCAGCTTTGATGATTTATAACATTAGTTGTACTACTTTGTTTATATTAATTTATTAATTATAATGTAAAGATTGACAGTTAAGGTTTTATGTAGTTTTTTAAAAGGCAAATGTTTAGTTAAAAAAAAAAAAAAAAATGTGTGTAATTATCATTCATGACAGTTGCTTTCATTATAAACGTTCTAAAAAGATGTAAATAATCATGTTGTTGAAAATGAAAAATAATATAATTATTTTACTATTAGCATTAAAATGGATCGCTGAAACATGATATAAATTTTATGTAATCGCTAAGTTTTATGTATTTGTATTATGAATGTACAAAAATCTGTTTAGTAATAAGTCAAATAAACGTTTTGAAAAGTATAAAAATTAAATTAATATTGTATTTAATGAAAAAATTTTGTTCTAGCATGTTAATTTTATTCAAAATGGATCATGCGATAGGTTCTTTTCAACGGGTTAAATCGTGGTGAAAGTTGCCCTTTTATATATCTTTATTTCTTTTCATAGCAATACTCCGCAGCGTTGAGTAATATGTAAATTTACGACCGCTATAAGCAAGTTTAAAAATAAAGCATTAAAAATTCAATATCTGCTCTCATTATTCAAGACCACTATTTAGTATTTTAAATTAAATTGCGAGGCTTTTGTTGATATTTGAGCGTTCGCAGGTCTTGAGTTGTGATTAAAAAGTTCATAACTATTCTCTTTTAAAATGAAAAATAATTAAATAAATATTTTCAGATGCCAGTATCGCTGTCAGTTTGTATAATATGAGTTTGTGAGGCTTTTAATAATCTGTTTATAATTTTTGAATTTTTTATTTTTATTTTAAAATAATTTTTGTGAATCTTTGTGAATCTTTATGAATTTTTGTGAATCGTTTGGAATTTATGTTAATCTTTGTTAAAAAATTCCAAATCCATATAATAATTCACAAAGATTCACAACGATTCACGAAGATGTTCTCCCCAAGGGAAGCTCTAGGACTTTTTCGAAAACTGTAACGAACTTTTAATAGTTTAAAAACTTTATTTAACATAACAATTTTTCGCACAGCTGAAACCCTATAACATTTTGCCTTGTCCTGCTTACGTTCATGAATTAAATGGCGTAGCTGAAAAATATAATAGATCCACAATGAATATCAGTAGATACTTGGAGACAGAAGCTCAAGTTAATCGCAGGTATTGGCCTGAATTTATTAAAACTGTCGCTTGTTTGAAAAACCGTATAATAGCAAATACACAAGAAAACAAAACACCTTTTAAAATATTTTTTGGTAAAAAGCTTAGAGTAAAACATTTTAAAATTCATGGTAGTAAAACCGGTATAACCCAAAAGTTGAATCGAATAAGTTTGATAATTCGAGTTGCTATGCGACTAATTGAAAATAACCGAATAATAATCAAAATAATTTTACCAACACTCCTGCGCCAAATGTCAAATACGGCGTTTCTATTGCTTAAAATTCAGCTCGGTAAAATAATCAGAATGATCATACTTGCTTGAATTACTTTGATCTGTTTCATATTCATCATCATTAATTTAATCATTGTCATTCTCAATTTCATTCTTTTCCTCACTTTAGATTTATAGATTCTTTTAGGTTCATGACATCATCCTTGGACAAGCTGGCATCGTATCTTGATCGACATGAAATCATCGACGAAGTTTTTCGTGAAGATGGGTACACAGATGATCAAATTCAGCTACTTCGTCGTAAGGGAGTCTTTTGCTACGTTTATGTTTCATCCTTTGATCGACTGAGAGAGACAACACTGCCCTCAAAGGATGACTTTAGAAGCGAACTCAAAGCTACTGACATTGACGAGGATGATTACAATCACGCGCAAAAAGTATGGAGTTACTTCAAAATCTCCACCCTTGGAGAGTATTCTGATTTATATCTTAAAACTGATGTTCTCCTGTAAGCCAATGTTTTTGAAAATTTTCACAAGACTTGCTTACAGTTTTACGAGCTGGATCCTGCTTAATTCTATACGGTCCCAGGACTCTCGTGGCAAGCTATGCTTAAATTCACAAACATCAAGTTGGAGCTTCTCACCGATATAGACATGCTCTTATTCATCCAACGAGGTATCCGTGGTGGTATAAGTCAGTGCTCTAATCGGTATGCAGAAGCCAACAATCACTACATGAATGAAGGTTATGATACCTCAAATGAAGTAAAGTACCTCGCTTACATTGACATGAACAATATTTATGGATTTGCCATGTCAAAAGCTCTCCCGTATGGTGGTTTCAAGTGAATCAATAACATCGATCGTTTTGATATCACTAAGGTTCCTTCTGGTGATAGTATTGGCTGCATTTGAAGTTGACTTGGAATATCCATAGCATCTTCATTATTTGCATAATGATCTCCCATTTTGCGCCGAGCGTATGCGTCCGCCTGGAACGAAGCAAGAAAAACTCTTAACAACGTTATTCGTTAAAGAAAGGTACATTATCCACTATGAAATGTTGGAACTAGCTCTTCAAAATGGTCGCAAAATAAAAAAAATACATCGCATCTTACAGTTCAACCAAAAGCCCTGGTTGGAACCTTATATTTGGTTCAACATAGACATGAGAGCTAGAGCTAAAAATGAGTTTGAAAAAAAATTTTTCAAGCTATTAAATAATGCAGCGTATGCAAACCAGTGTATGAAAATCATGGAAAATGTCTTTAAGAAAGTCGATGTAAAGCTAGATTCCAAGTGAGGAAGTACGGAGCCAAAGCATACATCGCAAGTCCTAAATTTAAAAACTCTTCTGTTTTTGATGAAAACTTGGTTGTCACTCAACTCGCTCGAACTGAAGTATTGGTGAATAAACGAATCTACATGTGTCATTGCGTTCTTGAAATTGGGATTGAAAGAGCAGCCGTGGTGGGGAGCTGGCATATATATATGTATCCAATATGGCCGCCTCTGCAGGAGATTTCTCATGGAGCAGCACGGCAAATTTTGTAAATTTGCGTTATTTTTTATTTAAAAAGGTTCTGAATGCTCCAGTTGAAAGATGAAAGGTAAAATAGTCAAAGTGAAAAATTTTAGGCAAAGAATTGTGATATTAGATTGTGTATTAAGTTAGATATAAACTTTTGAAGTTCCCAGCTCCGATCAGCCGGTCGGCGGTTTTGTTTACATCGGTGATTTTTTCATAATTCAATAAAATATAATATTGAACAATCACATAATAGTTGTTTTTGAGCCAGGAGAGTGTCGAAATTTATTGTTTATCTGTCATTAGTGATTTTTTTTTTTATCAAAAGTATACCAAAGTAAAGGTTATGATTGTGAAAAATTTTAGTTTTAAATGGGTAAAAATTGATAATGAAAATACAATCAATTCAAGGACTGATTTTTAATTGAAACTAAAATATTTTGAAGTTTGTAATAGATTTCTTAATTTATACTTTTCAAAGTATGGTTATCGCAAAAGTCATCACTTCAAAGATTTGTTTTTATTTAGTACTGTTAGAGGGTACTAAAACTTTAGCTTTGTCACCTAAATCATTAAGCTCTGATTTATTGAAATAAATCATAATTGTATCAACAGGTATTTATTATAACTTTAATCAGCTAAAAAAATTTACTATAATTTCAAGTTCTGATTTTTATACATTGAATTTTAACATTATTTTATTCCTTAAAAATTAATAATAATCAGTTTAAAAAAAATTAAATAGTTAATTGATTGTATAGAATATAGTAATATAAAAACAGTTTTGAGCTATAAGCAAAACTTTTCACACTTATGGCTCAGACTATGTCAGTAAATTGCAAAAATTCAGTTAGCAATATTAAAAATTACCCTTTGAAAAGAAACAAGTAAGCTTTAAGAAATTTTTTTATGTTTTCAAAAAGTTTTTTTGAATTACTTAATTGTGTATTTTGTGAATTCTCAACTCAAAGTAACTTTTTGAATGACTTTCTGTACAAGTGTACAGTTAAATTTTTTAGCCAACTTAAGTTATAATAAATACTTGTTGATATAATTATGATTTATTTCAATAAATCAAAGCTTAATGATGTAGGTGACAAAGCTAAAGTTGTAGTACCCTCTTACGGTACTATATAAAAACAAATCTTTGAAGTGATGACTTTTGCGATACCCTGTAACAGGGCTGCGACTAATTGTTTATCTAAAACAATAAATCGTGTGAACTATTTGTTCCAACACGAGAACCCTCGTAGATCGACAGGCTCTGCTCGTCCAACAGCACTGAAAACTTGTGTACAGCTCATACACTTCCGTCGTTATCTGAAATAATCAAAAATGGGGAGAACGCGTACGCGGTTTTATTTAATAATAATCAAATCCCTCAATTACTCAACCATTAAATAAAACCCAAAAAAATTACGCGGTGCGCTAGCTCTTGCGTCGGAGGTGGCGGTATCCACAGGAGACGTTCGGATGACATAACTGGTTTTTAAAATGAAAATAAGAATTTCTATAATTTTCTATTTATTACAAAAAAAACCTTAAAACTAACACAAAATTCAATAATAGCGTCGGTTCGCCTCTAATACAAGCCGGCGAGGCTTAAACAAAGAATCCGTGTCTCGACTCACCCCGATGCTCGTTAGCATCACACACACGTGATCGAGAAATCCAAAACCGGATTCGAGAGAGAACAGAGAACAGAACATGCAGTTCTACACACGCACACACTCGCTCTTTATACTATTTCCGCTGACAAAGAAACAACTTACTAATAACCGCAACGCAGAAGGTGCACCTCGCAGATTTCCTATCATAAGGGGAAAATCGTAGAGTTCGAATCTTTTTGCTTCTCGGGTTTATTGCAAACAACACACACACATGTTCATACGTATCCCGCAGTTAACGCGATGAACCAAGTAATGACAATTACTAACAATCGCGTGAATTTCACTGCTACGTTATAACAAATTAAACCGCAAAAAGACCTTTAAAAAAATATAGCGTTTTTCTAGAAAATCAGCTAGTATAAAATTACCGCGTGTTTACTTCACGAACGCGCGAAACCGAGTGTCCTCCCAAATTCCCGAACTACCTGCGCTTGACCGCTCGAGTCCATCAGGGTGCGTTCACAACGAAGAATTAAGTGGGATATTTAATTCTCCGTGACAACCCATACTTTAAAAAGTAATGAAGAAATCTATCACAAACTTCAAAAAATTTTAGTTTCCATTAAAAATCAGTCTTTGAATTGATTGTATTTTCATAATCAATTTTTACCCATTTAAACTAAAATTTTTCACAATCATAACCTTTACTTTGGTATACTTTTGATAAAAAAAAAAATCACTAATGACAGATAAACAATAAATTTCGACACTTTCCTGGCTCAAAAACAACTATTATGTGATTGTTCAATATTATATTTTATTGAATTATGAAAAAATCACCGGTGTAAACAAAACCGCCGACCAGCTGATCGGAGCTGGGAACTTCAAAAGTTTATATCTAACTTAATACACAATCTAATATCACAATTCTTTGCCTAAAATTTTTCACTTTGACTATTTTACCTTTCATATTTCAACTGGAGCATTCAGAACCTTTTTAAATAAAAAATAACGCAAATTTACAATATTAGTCGTGCTGCTCCATGAGAAATCTCCTGCAGCGGCGGCGATATTGGATAGATATATATATATAAAATCCGGCCGAAGGCCGGACAGTGACCACTGTACATACCGCATGATAAATTACTAAAGCAATAATACACCCTCTTAAAGCGCAAATCACGCGCAATCCACCCACGTATTCAAAAAAACCAAAATAACCCATCTTTTTTTTTTTTTTTTCAAAATAACCCATCAATAAAAAAAGTCTAGGTTTGCGCGGTTCAACCAAAATAACCCCATCCCAAATAACCCATCTCAAATAACCCATCACCCAATTCCTGGAACTCATTTTTATTTGGTCTCGGAAAAAATGGGACCAAACACTATCCTGACTGTCCGGATAGTGTTGAAATGTCCGGATAGTGCCGGTCGTATATATGAAATGTCCGGCTAGTGCACATTACATATATTTACGAGAATATATATGTTGCGGTCACTATCCGGACATTTCATATATACAGCGGTTACTATGCGGACATTTCAACACTATCCGGACAGTCAGGATAGTGTTTGGTCCCATTTTTTCCGAGACCAAATAAAAATGAGTTCCAGAAATTGGGTGATGGGTTATTTGGGATGGGTTATTTGGGATGGGTTATTTTGGTTGAACCGCGCAAACCTAGAAAATTTTTTTATTGATGGGTTATTTTGGAAAAAAAAATAAAAAAAAGATGGGTTATTTTGGTTTTTTTGAATACGTGGGTGGATTGCGCGTGATTTGCGCTTTAAGAGGGTGTATTATTGCTTTAGTAATTTATCATGCGGTATGTACAGTGGTCACTGTCCGGCCTTCGGCCGGAGGCCGGACAGTGACCACTGTACATATATATATATACATGCCAGCTCCCCACTACGGCTGCTTTTTCAGTCCCAATAAGCAAGCAGCATGTGTATAACTTTCGTTACATGCAAATGAAAAAATGGGAGTTTGATCAAACTTTGTCACATGGACCCTGATAGCTTCATTTACGAGATGCGAGGTAAGCATTTTTATAACGTTATGAAAAAACATTCCAATTAGGTCGACACATCTGATTACCCAGTGGACAACATTTTTTGAATAAAGAAAAATAATCAAAAGATTGTAAGTCTCATGAAAGTGACATCTTCCTTAAATTTTGTGAATTACGCAATAAAATGTACAGCCTTCAAGTGCAAAATAAATCGCCTAACAAGAAAGCGAAGGGTGTTAATACAAGGGTCGTTAAAAACATCATCGATTTTCAAAACTATATTGATTGTCTCTTCAATAAAACAGTTACGCCATGGAGATGATTTTCCCAGAAATTTTTGTATAAGGAAGGGTCAGGGTGGACACCTAGAGCACCTGTTGGTAATGAAGCCTTGTACATAGACGATTTCCCCAGGAAGTTTCGACTCCAGAGGGGCCAGGACGGACACATGGTGCACTTGATGACAGTTACTCCTTGGAGATGATTTTCCCAGGAAGTTTTGACTCCAGAAAATTCAGGGTGGACACCTGGAGTACCTGGTGACAATTATACCTTGGAGATGTTTTTCCCAGGAATTTTTGACACAAGAAGGGTCAGGGTGGACATCTGGAGCTACTGGTGATAATTACACCTTGGAGATGATTTCCCCAAGAAGTTTTGACTCTGGTGGGGCCAGAGTAAGTACTTCGTGTGCCTGGTAATAACTACACCCTGCAGATGATCTCTTAGTAAACCTGATGATTTGACCCCTGTGGAGTCAAAACTTCCTGAGGAAGTCATTAAAAGAATGTACTGTAACATCCTGAGCACTTACAAATAATTTTTTTTTTCTTTATCCACCACCTAGAAAAACACTCTAAACTCCATGGTCCTCTTACTCCCTTGTCCCTTGCATTTAAAATTTAAACCTTGACTTTTATAACTTTTCCGTACCTTTTTTGGTTTGCCTTTCGAAAAAATACGCCCTTTTTTTGTTTTACTTTTCTTACTCTTTTCCTGCTTCAGAGGTCTGCTTATTATCGAATGGGCTTTTACCGAGAAAGCCTCAAACAAAATCTAAATAGATTTTCCCGGGCTAGATAACAATTTTCGGTTACTACGTACAAAGTAGGCCCCTTTTGCTCGGTTGTAAAGATCGCGCAGACGACTTTGAGTGCCTCCAGCTGGCCCGATGGCGCGTCGTTCGTTCTCACCACGATATTGAAAAATCGTGAGAAGAAATTTTTTTAGTGCATTAAATTTTATTTTATATTCTTGTGTGTGACTAATTTTGAGATTTTTATCATTTGAATAAGTGAATTTTGCATGGAAAATTTAGAAAAGAATTTAAATATTATTATCTTATTCTTTTGACGAAAATTTGAAAAGAAGAAAATATGAAAAAAATTGATTTATGATTAAAGACGATGCCATGCCTTTATTTTCAGTTTTATTTATTAATAACAATTAGGGAACGTTCAGAAACCACGTTGCCCAAACAGGGGGGGGGGGGTGATTAAAAGGCTACGAAAGGTTATGTGGGGGGTAGGGCTGTTGATTCAGAAAGGCACGTGGTTTTTAAAGTGCATGAATCGATGTTTCGATTCATAATATTTTACTGTTGAACGTTAAAACCGAATCCGTGCCTGTCATCTGATTTGCGCCTGCGTGGCCGTGTGCAAGTAAAAACTCGTCAAAGTTTTGTTTTGACTGTCCCGTACGTGCTTCATTATCACCACGTGTAGGTAGCTTCTGTAGCTCATGGTTCTGTACAGTCTGCAGCTGTTTTGTGATCGGCTATCTCACAAGCCTTGAACCCCCAAAACCTCAACAAAAAAACTGGCTGGCTATCCCCCAAGCTCTAAACCTTTAAGACCCTGAGTGCCCAAGTTCAACAAAAAAAAACAGATCGGCTATCCCCCAAGCTCTATACCCTCAAAACCCTGGGTGCCCGAGTTAAATTATTCCAAAAATATGAGTACATTTTAATTAACGAAATAAATAATCTGATCAGTTTTTTTGTTGAACTCGGGCCCCCAGGGTTTTGGGGGTTTAGAGCTTGGGGGATAGCTAATCGATTTATTTATTGAACTTGACGCCCAGGGTTTTGGGGATTTAGAGCTTGGCGGATAGCTGATCAGATAATTCATTGAACTCCACGCCCAGTGTTTAGGGGGTTAATTAACCGGTCTATTTATTGAACTCAACTTTTTTTTGTTTTTTTTTGACGTCAGTTTTATTGGAGGCGGGGGGGGGGGGGGTTGACCTCAGGACACTCCCTAGCTGAAAGGAGTTGTTGCGCCCCTGGTATTAAATCATTAAATTATAACTTAAAAAATAATGTTTTCAAAAAACTAATAGCATACATATTTACTATTTGAAATCGTAAAAAAACCACGTGACTTTTAGGGGGGTATCGAAAATTTGATACAAATACGACGTTGATCTTCATGGGAGGGAGGGCCCTTCAAAATCTTCGAAAAAATGACCACGTGGCTTATGAACGTTCCCATTAATACCTAATCAGATAAAAATTTCAATAATGGATCAATCTTTTTATTATGGTCAAAGTATTTACAGTAGTGGTCAAAAGTTTAGGACACCCCCAAATGTCATCTTTTTATTGTTTGATTTTTGAGTTTGTAAGTTATTGCAAACGTCTAAAACTTAAATTGACCTATATGTAATCCTTTTTTTCGATCAATATACTCAAAAAATTTAGTTTATAAATTTATTCTTACCCACATTTTAGTTTGAAATGTTATTTTTTTAAAAACTGCTTTTTTAAGTCATTTAATGATTTTTGATCGACTGTAATAAAATTTTATTAACTTTCAGGCTTATAATTCCCCCCCCCCCCTATTTTTCTTTTATGATCAAGTTAGAAGAAAAAAATTTTCAAGTTGTTATATATAAAATTTTTCAAACCGCAGCCAAAAAACGTATTTTTTTTATCTTCGAAAAATCACCGATTTTTCATTATTCAACCCTATTTTACGATTGAATGCATCTTTTTGATTATTTTCAGGGCCAAAACTATATAAAAACTCATTTTTTATGTATTTACCATTTATTTATTAGAAACAATTGAATTTTTTTTTTTAAATATTATAAAAACTATCTATTTTTCAGATTTTTTAACACTTTTAAAATTTAAGAAAATTACTTTGTTTTTTGAATAATTTTGTTTGAACGAATAAAAAAAAAACACTTTGATAAGACTATCCAATTTTGACATAACAAATATCTTTTAAATTAAATAGTTTTTGAGTTAATCAGTACTTTTTATCCTTGATCATTCTTTTGAACGACGCACTCGAACGGGCCGATTGGAAAATAGTTGAAACGAGGAAATTCCACTATTGACGTGGCCCACCCCTTCACCAGATCTTAACATTATCGAAAACGCTTGGGATCAGATCAAAAGAATGATCAAGGATAAAAAGTTGAGAAATATAGAAGATTTAAAACTGGAGATTGCTACAGCCTGGCAAAGTTTAAGCCCAAGTTACTGTCGGAAGCTTGCAGATTCGATGGTTAGAAGAGTGAAAGCTTGCTACAATGCCAAAGGAGGAGCTACAAAGTACTGATTAACTCAAAAACTATTTAATTTAAAAGATATTTGTTATGTCTAAATTGGATAGACTTATCAAAGTGTTTTTTTTTTTTTTTTTTTTATTCGTTCAAACAAAATTATTCAAAAAACAAAGTAATTTTCTTAAATTTTAAAAGAGTTAAAAAATCCGAAAAATAGATAGTTTTTATAATATTTTTAGAAAAAATTTCAATTGTTTCTAATAAATAAATGGTAAATACATAAAAAATGAGTTTTTATATAGTTTTGGCCCTGAAAATAATCAAAAAGATGCATTCAATCGTAAAATAGGGTTAAATAATGAAAAATCGGTGATTTTTCGAAGATAAAAAAAAATACGTTTTTTGGCTGTGGTTTGAACAATTTTGTAAATGTTCTTCCCTTGAGTAATTGAGTATATTGATCGAAAAAAAGGATTACATATAGGTCAATTTAAGTTTTAGACGTTTGCAATAACTTACTAACTCAAAAATCAAACAATAAAAAGATGACATTTGGGGGTGTCCTAAACTTTTGACCACTAACTTTTGACTGTAAATTGTGAACAGATGATTTTTTTCCTACCTAAACATTATTGGAATTTCCATCTGTTAAAATAATTGTTGAATTTAATTATATACCTTTATCTATAATCATATCAATTTTTCACGGGATATATCAAATTAAAATTGCAAATGAATATTGCTTTATTCATCCTGAAACGCATACTAGTTTTTAATTGTATTTTTTTATTTTTTTTTTATTGTAAAATAAGTTGAAATATTTTTGTTGAAAGAGTAACTTGCGTTTAAAACAGGCTATAATTACCATTCATTTTGGTATTCTTATTTTATATTATTAATCTAATTTTAAGATTTACTTCTCTTATTTAAAATATCAATAGCATAATTATTTTAAATTTAATCAAAATTTTTTGAAAAATCCACGTAGGGACTGCATTGAGGACCTCCTGCCCCCTCTCTCGCTCTCCACGCCTCTGCCACTCAACAACCAATGAAATTTTCCGAAAACGGAAAATCCAGCTCGCTTCCTGAAGGTTGCTGTTAGCCACCGAGGGTTGAGGCCTACACTCTAGATCCAGCAGCAGCAAGCAACATATCTCACCCAAGCGCCTTCGACTTGGTCTTCAACTCACTGAGAAAATTTCGACATCAACCTCCACCCATGCAACATCCATTTTGGTCTTCAACCAGAAAATCATCGAGTTTTCACCATCATCTACTGGGCGAGAGACGGGACAAGGAGCCGTCAAGCAGATCCTGTAGAGAGGAAAAACTTTAAATAGAGAAACAGTAAGTCTTAAAACAAGTGCATTCATTGACGATTTTTAAAATTCAAATTACTAAATTACTCTTTTGTTTTCTATCATTCCTCCTTCCCTTAATTTTATAAAACTGGGACTCAGAAATTTCTCTGAGTTCAGTTTTATGAAGTTTAGAAATTAACACATAGTGGATTAGCTAATAACAAAAAGAGCCCTATTTGTTATTCAAGTGTCAGTCAGATCAAAATTACCCTTTTTATTTTACTTGGAGTTTAGGGATACCTCGACATGGAGGTTACTCTCTGTTCGGTACCCTCTGTTCAACCGTCAACTTTTAAACAAACTAGGAAAAACCTGCCCCTAAGGACACGAAACGCGTTAGAAGCGAAAATCTTATATTTGTAGTGTAATTTGAGCTAAAGCCAGCTCAAATTCTGCTACAGTACTAATCGCCATGTACTTCAGGTGTCTAGTATGACCACTCTGGAATCAAAATTTCCTGGGGATATCATCTCCAGGTAATTATCACCATATTATGCACCATGTGTTTCCTGACCCCTCCGGAGTCAAAACTTCCCAAGTAATTATCTCCAAGGCATAACTTTCATAAAGTGTACCAGGTTTCCGTCCTGACCTCTCCGTTGTTAAAACCTCCTGAGGAAATCATCTCCAAGGTGTAATTATCACCAGATGTACTAGGTGTCCACCCTGACTCATCCCGAGTAAAGCATAACCGCTGTTAAGTGCAGCAGCTGTTCACCTGGGATCCGCAATTTCCTGGAGAAATCATCTCCCGGAAATAATTGTACAGTTAATTATTTTATTCATGAAACTCCATTACGCAAGCGTCCCTTTCTATACATATATTCTGTGCATTTAAGCTTTATTCAAAACTTTGGGTTTCATAACTTACATAAGCACTGTAAAAAATAATTAAAATTACCTAGCTCATCGATTTAAATTAACCAATGATTGTAAACTTATACCTCCTGAAAAAGATAAAAAGGCTGGTTTTTTCTCTTTGTTCTTCGCATACTCAATACTAAAAGAAGCATTTTCTTAAGAAAGAGAACCAACTTTTTTTAAGAAACATATGGTTAACGTAGTTAGGAAACTGATTCCTTCTAAAATCAGGGCCTACTATCTTGCCAAGGGGCTACACTAAATACAGGGTACGCGCCCTCATCTGCAACCAGTTCGTAGTTAGTGTCTTGGAAGGTACCGTTGTCCAATCTGGATTTTTACTTAGACTATCGTTACTTACCAAGACTATCCTTAGACAACTTACAATTTAATAGTAAAACCTATTTAGTAATAGAAAAAAAAAATTAAATAAAAGGAAAAATACAGACTGCATCTTCAGGTCCGTTTCAACAGTTTGAGTTGGCAAGGACTCAAAATTCAGACTACTAGTAGCCGCTTGCTGGGATTCAACCGTGCATCATCTTGAGACACTTGAATTATTCAAGCGGTGCTAGAAACAGTAGTAATAATGATAATAAAAATAAAACCTTGGTCTAAAATACAAGCATAAACGTAACAGTCGTATGAATGATTTCTTACTGGCGGAAATCTCTTATAAATGATGTCACAAAGCGATTAAAACAAAAAAATGTAATAAGAAATTTTATTTAAATTTGTTTCTGAAATACCGAGTGAGGCAATCTCAAACGCATAAATTGAGATGAGTTTCCATAACTTACTAATGCTCTTAGACTACTCTCGTTGAGAAAACGAAAAATTTTATTCTGGCCCAAAAATCTACGTGACAAAGAAAGATGTTTTACTTTAGAAAAAATCACAGTAAATTATAAATGTATCATAATAAGAGTGCAATCATATTCATCGTTTCAGTTCGCGTTAGTAAGCTTATTTGTTATTTTGTCAGTTTCAAATTTTTCAAGCCATGTTTATACTTACTTCAATCACTGCCATGCAAATTTTTGCAGCTGTATCTGCACAAAACTTATTATTTATCACGCAGTAAAAAATATGTCTCACAAGTTCTATAAGAGCTCGAGCATCCATGGTATTAGGATCTAAAAAAAAATTTTAATAAACGTATTTATATTAAATTATTTACACATTATATAAATACACATGTAGGATGAACTTAAGAATATTTAAATCTGCTATAATAAAATTATATGCTCCACTCAACTTTTCCTCCAACCTCAAAATACTATTTAGTTTATTCAAAAAATAATCATTTATTTAACTGGAGAGACGAAACCGTGGTTAGTGGCAGGAGCATAAATAATTTTATTTCCAGAAAGCACTTAAAAAAGTGCAATTTAAGTGGATACTTTAAGATTAATATTCACCGAGAATTAAGCGCATGGCGTTTGTAGTATGCAATATCCTTACGCCACTTGGAAAGATTAAACAATGTGTTTATTAGCCCGGGGATAAATTATAATAAGTAAGGATCCCATAATTGAGTTAGTAGAGAGCCTTATTTGTAACCAAGTGTTCTGGTTTAAAGCCCTTTACCTTTTAAACTTTATGACTTTGACTGTAGTTACTCATGTGTACAATACTTTAAAGATTAAAAAAAGCTTTTATAACGGGACGAAAATTTTATTTATGGTTTAGCGTCCGAGCTCAGAGCCCTTTACCTTTCAAACTTTAGGGTTTTGACTGTAGTTACTATTGTGTACAATACTTCAAAGATTAAAAAAAAGCTGTTATAATGGGACGAAAATTTTATTTACGGGCGAGAGAAGAAACTGCTTGAAAGATTACAAGCTCTCTAATACTGAAAGAAGAAAAGTTCTCTTGTAAACTTGGACGAATAAAATTTTGAGTTCAACGACTTTTGAAACTTGTAACATGCACGAAGGCCATACAACTCTCCAGGGCTAATCATTATTTGAATATAGTAGTCGGTCATTTTGGCAGCACATTGTTAGAAACTTTGAGTAATGACGAGAACTCGATGGTTTTATATATCCGAATGAAAGTGTCATTGAAGTGACTAAATGTCATTGAGTGTGAATTGGTTCAAGTTAAATTCAGAAAAATTATTTTTCCAAATAGTCCTGAATGAGTTGTGATTGTAAATGAGTTATTGCAATAACTTGTACTGAAAAGCAGACAGTCAGTGTTGTTCCTACATTTTTGCCAAAAGAAGATAAGATAGATGTGGGAAAACTCAGTGATTTTACACCTCGGTCTTTGATTTTCTTATTAGAGGTATAATTATTGGTAAAAGAGGAACAGGCGAGTGACTGCATATTTCGGATGGATGTGCATTGATGGCGCAAACTGAGCTGAATTGAGCTCACAAATGCAAAAACACACGCTGTTAAATTCTCGCGTAAAGTTTTTTCGTGAAGACGAGCGACTCCATCAGAATGAATCATCGTCATCAAAAAATCAAGTTTTGCACTCCCGCTATACTCCCAAGCTGGAGAAAAGGGGTGCGAGATCGCGAGCAACAAGCATCAAGAGTGCGTGAAAGATATTGATGCTTCTGCCATTCGCTCTAAGGACTCCATCAGAATTGGACGGCCTCAGCCACAAAATTTTGCTTCCATGGTTCAGATCTTTGACCCTCGTTATCGCATCGGATTCCTCAGTGAAACTTTCACTCTGTATTTTTCGCAACCAATACTGTTCTGCATTTTATTTTTCTTTTAAAACTTATGAAAAGCAGCTTGATGAAAATGCTGATTTTGTCTTTGAATTTTGTTGCTGTTTAATGTACATTCAGTGTGCACATTTTGTGTGATTTTTTAAAACGTTTCCTACTATTAACTTTGCTCATATAAGATAAGACACCATTTGTATATAACAAATATGTAAAGCAAAGGTATGAAGGTGGAAATGAATCTGTTTGAAAAATTTGATAAGCTCATGATATTATTTTACTCAAAATATTATATTTTTAAACATGAGAAAGAAACTTATCAACGATATCGTTTTCAGTTTTTCTTGCTAAATCTTTTAAAAAAAGTCAATGTTTTACATATTTTTGCTTTGAAAATTTTAATCGGTTTCATTTACTCAAAAATCTTTTTTACAATCCCTTCCTATATCCTCATATCCTGGCATTTTATGCTTATCTAAATGCTTTACGCGTACTTAGCTTTACTATTACTTATTGGTATGTATTCCATAATTACTATGTTTGATTTAAGCTTTCATTTTATTTTTATTTTTGATAATTAATATTTAAAGATACTGGATTTTTTGAAAATTGCAAGTTCAAACAATAGAAATTTGAATGCACTCTTGAAACTCGAACCTCGTTCATCTGCTTTGCACTCGAGTTTTCAGAACGAGTCTTGATTATATGATTGACTTAGACTTATTAAAAGATCCAGATGCGACTAAAGTTTTGACTTATCCAAAAACAAATCGCCGTTAAAGCCCGATTGGGCTTTAGGATATTAAAACTAAATTTAAAAAATTAGCACTTGGAGATGGCAGAGCGACATGAAAGACGTGGAAGATGACGTTGACGATAGCCCTGCCAATATGTGCGATATACGTTGTTATGATGATCGTCTACAACATGCACATGAAGAAGGGAAGACCGGCTAGCTGTCATTTTTGAGACGACTCGCTCGAGGCGCCAGATCAGCCAATTCTTAGGGGTGTTACCATACAATACATGTTCGAGATGACAACCAGTGGCAGTGGCTCTGGTAAGTCTCATTATTCAATTTCTCTCCCAAAATTAAATTTTCTGATAATCCGTTGAGACTGCTTCTTTGGTATTTATTTTCCAAACTTAAAGATAGTTTTAACATTTTTTTATTTCTGATTAATCTAATAAACAGAAAAAATTTTTTACCTTATTTTCTTATGGATAAGGTAAGTCATTATTGTTAAAAGTGAAAATTAACAGTTTTTTTTCATGCTTGAATAAACTCGTCAAGCCACGTTACTGCTTGACCGCCATTAAACCAATGAGTTACCGTCATGTATTAAAATTATAGTCTCTCTATTTGCCCGATGAAACGTACGTCCACAAACATACGTTCAGAGGACGTACGTTTGTGGCAAACTTTTTTTTTCATAATTTTAAAGTGAAAACTTATAGACGCACGTCCAATTTTCCGAACGTACGTTCACTGGACGTATTTTCATATTTTGGAAAAAAATTTCTTGAACTAATAAACGACTCCTAAATCCATGTTCACAATTAATAATTATGATTTTCAATAAAATTCATAATAACTCCTAGGTTTACGCGAGCACTAGTTTGCACCTTTTATCCAATCATCCCTCCTAGGTTTACGTGGGTACTATTTTTCTCCCTGAATTCAATGACCCTTCCCAAATAATCCTTTTATATTTACGTAAGTACTAGTATTTTCGTCAAATCCAATGACCCTTTCCAAATAACCCTCCTAGGTTCATGCAGACACTAGTTTGAACCTTATAACCATTAACCCTTCCCAAATAACTCTTCTAGGTTTACTTGAGCATTAGTTTTCTCGTTAAATCCTATAACTCATCCCAAAAAACCCTCCTAGATTTACGTGGGCTCTTGTTTTTTCCTTAAATTCAATAACCCTTCTCAAATAACCCTCCTAATTTTACGTTAGCACTAGTTTTCTCATTAAATCCAATAACCCTCCTTACTTTACGTGCGCACTAGTTTGCACCTTATAACAACTAATTCTTCCCAAATAACCCTCCCAGGTTTACGTGGGAACTAGTTTTTATCCAAAATCTAACCTTTACCAAATGACCTTCATCGTAGAGTAACGTGGACGCTAGTTTCAACCTCAAATCTATGAACATTACACAAATTACACCCCGAAGTTAACAAAGGATTTCAGTTGTTACTTTAAACCTGATAACTCTCCTTAGTTTACATGGGACCTAATTTTACTTTAGAAAACTCACGTAAACCTATGAGGGTTATTGGAAAGAAGAAAAAAACTAGTACTCACATAAACCCAGGAGGGTTATTTAATTAGGAAGGGTTATTGGATATAAGAATAAAACCAAAGCTCACGTAAATCTAGGAGGGTTATTTGGGATGGGTTACTAAATAAAAGAAGAAAACTAGTACCCACGTCAACTTAGCAGGGTTATTTGGGATGGGTTTCTGGATAAAAAGAGAAAACTAGTGCTCACGTCAATCAAAAAGGGTTATTTGGGAAGGGTTACTAAATAAAAGAAGAAAACTAGTACCCACATAAACTTAGGAGAGTTATTTGGAATGGGTTTCTGGATAAATGGAGAAAACTAGTGCTCACATCACTCTAGGAGGGTTATTTGGGAAGGGTTATTGGATATAAGAATAAAACTAGTGCTCACGTAAACCTAGGAGGGTTATTTGGGAAGGGTTATTGGAAAGAAGAAAAAAACTAGTGCTCACATAAACCCAGGAGGGTTTTTTAATTAGGAAGGGTTATTGGATATAAGAATAAAATTAGTGTTCACGTAAACCTAGGAGGGTTATTTGGGATGGGTTATTAAATAAAAAAAGAAAACTAGTACTCACGTAAACTTAGGAGAGTTATTTGGAATGGGTTTCTGGATAAAAGGAGAAAACTAGTGCTGATCTAAGTCTAGGAGGGTTATTTGAGATTTTATTGAAAATCATAATTATTAATTTTAAACGTACATTTGGGAGTTGTTTGTAAGGTTAAAATTTTTTATTTCAACATTTGGAAATTCAGACGTACTCCCAGTGAACGTACGTTCGGAAAATTGGACGTACGTCTATAAGTTTTCACTTTAAATTTATGAAAAAAAAAGTTTGACACAAACGTACGTCCTCTGAACGTACGTTTCATCGGGCAAATAAAGAGACTCTATTTAAAATGAAAAAATGACGAAAAACATCTCAATTGCACATGGTCCAATACAAAAAAAAAAAAAATCTCAAATAATTTTATCCAGAAAGTACTTGGAAAGACGAAAAAAATGCGAGGTTCCGTAATTCTGTAAGTGTATTAGGGTCTGAGCAATATTTTTTTGAAAATCAAGTCAAAAACAGCTTTTTATTGAAAAATGCTGATAAAATGCTGATTTTTTAACATGGGGTGTAGAGGGAACATGACTTTAAAAGGCCCATTCAGAGAAACTGACACTTAGTGGTTTCTTTTTGGCATATTTAGAGCCCATATACCAAGTTTTAGCCAAATCAATGACCCAAATGTCTGGTCCTCTCCTTGTCAGACGGTAATGACGTTTTCAGCTGGGCTGTGTGAAGCCTACTAAACTTGATTTGTCCACGCAAGATTTCTTCCAACAGAGTACGTGAGTGAAGCGCTACAACTATGGATGGTGGAAACTTTCTTTGATTTGAGGTTGTAGTATCGGTTGAGGTAACTGTGCTGGCAGAGGCTTTCGAAAATGCAGAGTCAGTCACATTAGTGCTGGCAGTGACATCTGCATTGTCATTGCCTCGATTTTTCAGGATACGAGCAGAAACCACATCTCTAGCATTAATTCCTGGGTGAACTGTGTTTAAAACAGCAGTCACTATCCTCTTCAACTACGCACTATCAGAAACAGTGAATCCACCAATCACCAAGTTTTTTGAGAGAGGTTGTCGCATACTGGACACCTCTGCTATGTGAGAGTTCAGCAGCGTTATTCCTTTCAAAGTTGATGATTTTCTCAATTAGGTTTCCGCCATGGAACTACCCGATCCCTGTCAGTCCCCTCACCAGGTTCTGCCACTGAAATTATTACTACTTTAACTATTGCCAAAGCCACTCCAACATTTGCAGACTCCAAGACTCTGCAACCTGCTACACTGCAAGCACTGATGAAAGGAATAACAAGTATCCAAGCTACAATTGACACTCAGTTTAAGGAAGTTAACGAGAAACTCGGTATTATTCCTCAACTCGTCACTAGAATGGACGAGAATAAACTAGGATTGGCAGAAGTTCGTAATGAGCTGGCAAAAATGAAAGAGATGGTTGAGTCTAGAAGTGAAAACTGTGTGAAAAGCCAAGGGATTGCAGTTTCTCGAGTAGCAATACGTGAGACACCGAGTCGAAGGCTTTGCTAAAATCAAAGAGCAACAGTGCAGTCACCTGCCTCCTATCGATGCCCTCTCAGATGTCGTCTGTAAGTTTTAGTAGTGCAGTCTGCGTACTGTGCCCTGCTCTAAAACCTGCTTGGTGCCCATCCATAAGTCCATGCGATTCAACAAAAGAAGCAATCTGGTCATGGACCAGCCTCTCGAGTACTTTCGACAAAAAACAAAGCAAGGAGATCGGACGAAAATCATTCAGGGAAGATGGAGAGGGAACTTTGTTGAGAGCAATAACAATAGACTCTTTCCACCGCTCAGGGAATGTTGATATTGTGGATAATAGGGTCTAAGGATGGAAATGCTGCTTGAATAAAGCTCTGTGGAAGAGAGACAACACCCACCGCTTGAGATGTCGACTGGCTAACAGCAGTAGCGATTGCGTCCATTGTCACAGTAGAAAAATCAAAGACACCATCATCTCTCTCATTTTCCAAGTTGTTTAGAAAATGAGAGTTTTGGTGGTGCGGAGTCAAACGAAACAGAGGCAAAGTGAACGTTCATGCTCTCCATAGAGAAACCAGCTAAGTTGGAATCAGGGCTAGGGGAGATGCCAAGGTGTCTAAGTTCCTTCTAGAGCTGTTGAGAGTCAGAGATGTCCTTGAGCCTGTGGTAAAAAAGTGAGTCTTGCAGACTCAATCTGCTCATGAGCAAAATCACTGTAGCATCTGTAGAGTCTATCTCTCTCAGATATTAATGAGCGATGATAGGTGGTGAACCATGGATGGCGATTCTTCCTATGTTTGAGAGTTTTCATCGGAGCAAATACGTCAAGAGCAGTATAAAGATTAGCATAAAAACAATCCAACTTCGCACTAAGAGAGCTCATCCCATCCGTGACAACCGACCAATCACATTTAAGCAAGTAATCATTCAAAGCCTCAGTATTCACAGACTTAAGGTCGCGGTAGGTGAAATCATTAGTCATCAGTTGCGACGTTTCAATATCAAGAGAAGCAGTCAGTAAGTCATGCCCAGCAATAAATGGAGTATCAGTCTTCCAGTATTCAGTCACAGTATCAAGAGCATCGACAAGGCACAGGTCAAGCCAGGTATCCGAGTGAGAGGTGTGGTGTGTAGCCCCATATGGCACAAAGAATAATGAGTTCTCTTCAATAAATTTACGTACAAAAACTGCATCTGCATCTGTGTCTGACAGCTGGTTATCATTTAAGTCACCGAGGATAACTTTGGAGTCATACTCGTGCATAGTATCTTGCAGATCAGACACAAAATTGGTACTAGCAACAAAGGGGGCCTTAGGGGGTCTATACACTACACCAGCAAACACAGGGTCACTTCCTCTAGTGGAAACCTCAGCAATCAAATATTCAGGATGACCCGGCTTACCATCCCATTCCGTAGTTGACGAGCAGAGGTACTTGACCGAAAGCGATTCATGCACAAAGAGAGCGACCCCACCCCCTGAGTATTGCGGTCCCGCCTAAGGATGACATAACCATCCAGTGCGATAAGCGTGTCATCAATCGAAGGGCTTAGCCAGGTCTCAGCAACAGCTATCAGATGTATTAAGGGCTGCGTCAAAAGAAAAAGCCTGACCTGCTCAATATGGCTGCGTAGAGAGTTTCCATTAAAATAATAGACACGAAGTTTATTCCCTTACTTACGCACATAATTCTGAGAGGTGTGAGGTATGTTTGAAAGTGAACAGGGGAGTGCGTAGCTTGAAGAGAGATGAAAGGGTGAAGGATTAATAAAACTGTAATGATATGAAGAGAATGTGATATTAGCGCGAGAGTGAAGATGTATCAGTATACCTGTTATGCTTAAAACCGCATGATATCCTGCTCAGATGTGATGAGCGTAGGGCCATCTCCCTTTTTTCTTCTAACATAGATGTGACCATAACGCACGAAGGTGACGAAGCCAGAGTTCGGAGCATGCGATTTCCGGTACACAGTACGGCGAAGATCAAAGATGTCCTCAGGTAGAAACTCATTGATGTTAATGTGAGCAGGTACGAGGAACGTAGCTTCGATGCCAGCATGAAGGTCGGGTGTAAGCGCAGAAGTATGCAGCTTACCAAGTTGAATTTTTCTTCTGATTACCTTCAAAAGCAGTGCACGGGAGCTGAGAGTAACTATGATCGAGGGTGGTCGTGGCTGGCGTGGAGATCTTGCAGGTCCGGCAGAGGAAGAGGTAGAAGGCGGCTTCAAAAAACAACTGCCTAGTTCATTTGTGTCTGCCTTGTCAAGAGCTTAATTTACAGCAGCTTTGCTGATAAGCAAACGAGTCGAGATGATGTCGCGTGCTTCGATATCTGCAAGGACAGATTTTAGAGCAGCAAGAACGAAGCATTCCAGGGATGCACCATCTGGAACAGACAAACCACCAATTACCATCTCGGTGGATGTCGCAGGTCTAGAGTAAGAGACCTGTACAAGGAAGTGGTTACGCACACTGTCCTCTTTAATTGAGAACTATAATAGGACTAAAAGGGCTAAAAACACAACAAAATTAGATGAATTATTCAAACACCAATAAAAAAACCAGTAAACTATTAATTCTAAAAAAAAAAAAAGCGGAACTCGGGTTCCGCGGAAGGAACGAAGTTCCTTACGCTTTACCCCTTCAGTAATGCAAATGAATTTCAGGCGAGATAAAAGAATTCAATTTACATAAAAATACAGATAACTACACTTCATCTGAGATCCACTTACGTTAATGCAGGGGAAAAGCGTCAGTTTTTACGCGGAACCTGAGTTCCGCTTTTTTTTAATATATAAATGGACCCTACAATCCTTGTAGTTCGTATGCATCTTGAATCGATGGTTTCAGCTTGTATTAGTCCTAAACTAAGGCTCGCTGCGTCAAAATTGTAAATCTATTTATTTCATTTTATTTCGCTAAAATAGTGATTTTTAATGAAGTATCTACCTCGAGATCTACCTCGGGGTTGACATTTGGACTTTTGATGAATTTTTCCAAAAAAAACGGAGCATCAAATCAAAAAATTTTCAAGTTTTAAAAAGTCTTTAAATTTTGAGTTAAATTTGATAGTATTTTTGTAATTCTATTTTTATATGTTTCGACCCTACGGTAAAGGGCCTAATAAAGGGAATTTTGAAAATCAGACCTCTAATTTCGATAGAAAACAATCTATTCTATCAAATTAAACCAGTACATACGATTACTGCAAAAAAAAAAAAAATTAATATAGTGGCACGTCTACGTGCCACTGTCCCTGAAAGAATTGATATTATACGGAAATAAAAATTGTACGATTGATACAAACTATTAAGAATCTTAAGAAAAAACTTATCATTTATTTAAAATAATTTTTTTTCAACTTTAAAATATTATTATTATCATTATTTCACTTTAAAACAAAAATTGTTAAATCAAAAAAATCAATTTTTCGTAGACGAAATTTTGTTCAATCATTTCCATACTTTTTCCAGAAAGGTTTCCGTCGGCGAAAAAAAATCTCTTTTTTCGTCGAAGAAAAGTTGTGTATTCGTTAAGATTTTTCGGCTACGAAAAATTAAAACATTCGTTGGCGAAATTTTCCGTAGGTTGTAATTTAGAATTTGGCGCGTGTCACGTGACTGCAGGGGTGGAATTCTATAACTAGGGTAGGGTAAGGTAGTGCATTGTGAAAAAGGTTAAGGCAAGTTATGGTAAGGCGTAAAATACGTCAACCAAAAAAGTAAATTTTGCGCGTAGAAAAAGTTTGTATGAATTTGAATTTAATTTTATTATGTATAATCAAAAATTATACAAGCTTTTAAATCATAAACAATCGTTTGCGTAAAAAAGCCGTCAAATGTAAACAAAAAATAAATGAAATTTATAACCTAAAAATTGGAAAATTGAAAATTAATTTTTCATATTCAGTGTGA